>OZ035841.1:5554564-7020420 GCA_964034765.1 Knipowitschia caucasica
TTCAAGCCTTACAGAAACGGGTGTAGCTCCTTTAAAGGATTCAGTATGTCCTCAGTGGCCAGCAGTGGGACATACACCCTTTGCGTAAAGTAATATTTTACCCTTTGGGCCGACCGAATATTTACCTCCCAGCCTCAGCTCCAGTCTCTCGCTCTCGGAGGAGAAGTTGTGGTTGAACACCTGTAGGTGGTAAACACAAGTGTAGTCTCCTTTGTGGGCGGGGCCAGTGTGGTTGAACAGGAAGTGTGCAGAGTGATTGACAGCAGGCAGGGTTTGGTTCCCAGTGGGAGAGAGCAGCTGGAAGGAGCCTCCTGAGAACTGAGGCTTCACCGAGCACTGGACCAGGAACTGAGACCCCAACAGGACCCTGACGGCATGGACCTGGGTCTGGGTCTGGCCTTGAGCCTGGGTCTGCGACTGGGTCTCGACCTGGGATACGCCAACACTCACAGAGAGGGACAGGATTGGACGATTCAGTAAATCTGTGGAGAGATATGATTGGACGATTGAACACTTCCTAAAATATTGGTATCTCCTACTTATCCTCAATCTAGTCCTTTACAAATGATGGGACCCGCCTCTTATACAAATTGTGCATTGAGTCGGAATCTGCTAAAGATTTTTTTTAAAGTTACTCAAAATAAATACTTGACAGTGAACGCACTTTACCTCAGATGAAAGGTCCCAGTTTGCAAACCTGCTCAAGTCTGAGGCTTGTCCCAGAGACGGACTGTGTGTGCATCAGGTGAAAACAAAAACAAGCAGTTTGTCCCGATGCATAGGTCTGTCGTGCCAGTGCCCATGATGTAATATATGTAAGTCGTCAAGCGGTTTTCCGCATCCTCTGTTGTTGCAGCGTTCTGACTCCGGAGCAACTGCGGCTGCCAGCCGTAACGTGACCATAATGTGACCAGCGCGGACCATCGACGCGGACCATCCACACGGACAGGAGCAAGTGCCTGTCTTTGCTTAACCTGTGCACGCAATAAATACGTTGCTCATGTCCGTGTCTCCTCCTGAGTCTCCTCTTGTGTCTCCTCCTGAAACACTGGAACCAAAACTCACAAAATTAAAGCTGGGGTACCTAAATTTACCCTTGCATGAATAATTCAGGTTGGTAACTTAAAACAACTGTCAAAGACAAATAATCAGAGATATCAAAGAGACAATTGTTGCTATTTATTTATTTTGTTTTCTTGGAGTATTTTTGGTAAACTGAGACTGATATGTTTAAAGGACGACTAAACACCGGTGCCCAGCCTGAATCCGCCTACATGAACATATAAATATTCTTTCTAAAAAGGCAGATGCTTGAGGACCACGGGACAAGAAGGGGGGCTGAGAGTTGGGCGTGGTCTGCGCTGTGATTGACAGCTCACTTGTCACTCAAACAAAAAACAGAAAGTAGTCATTGCTGCTTAAATAGTTTACACACAAAGTCTCATTCCTTTGTTTACACACTAAGATAATTGTAAAGCTACACACCTCAACCTAAGCCACAGAATTATCTCAGCAGTAGTGGTTGTCAACTCATGTAATTTAATTTTAATCCACTAGATGGCGCCAGACTACACCAACCTGCTGCTGGAGTGTGTGAGAGTTGGATGGGTTTATATCACTGGCACAGACAAACGCAAGTCACACATCACTCCAGGGTCAATGGAGAGGCCAGGACCAAAATTCAAATGTAGTACCATCGAAAAGGTAGAGAGGGCGCCACACAGACGGTTTTAGGCTCAAAACTGAGATTTTATCTAATTTTCACTAAAATGTCGAAGAAATTACCAGAATATGTAGAGAGCACAACAATAAACATATTTATGTTTAATCTAACCGGGCGGCACAGTGGCTGAGGGAATAGTACTCTTGTTTCTCAGCAAGAAGGTCCTGGGTTCGAATCCCGGTCGGAACAGGTTCTTTCTGAGTGGGGTTTGCATGTTCTCCCTGTGTTTGTGTAGGTGTCCTGCAGGTGCTCGACTTGACAAAATCTTAAAAGACTTGCAACTCCACTTGGACTTTAACATCAGTGACTCGTGATTTCACTTGGACTTTAACATCAGTGACTCATGATTTCACTTGGACTTTAACATCAGTGACTCGTGATTTCACTTGGACTTTAACATCAGTGACTCATGATTTCACTTGGACTTTAACATCAGTGACTCGTGATTTCACTTGGACTTTAACATCAGTGACTCGTGATTTCACTTGGACTTTAACATCAGTGACTCGTGATTTCACTAGGACTTTAACATCAGTGACTCATGATTTCACTTGGACTTTAACATCAGTGACTCATGATTTCACTTGGACTTTAACATCAGTGACTCGTGATTTCACTAGGACTTTAACATCAGTGACTCATGATTTCACTTGGACTTTAACATCAGTTACTCTGACTTTCACTTGGACTTTAACATCAGTGACTCGTGATTTCACTAGGACTTTAACATCAGTGACTCTGACTTTCACTTGGACTTTAACATCAGTGACTCTGACTTTCACTTGGACTTTAACATCAGTGACTCATGATTTCACTAGGACTTTAACATCAGTGACTCATGATTTCACTTGGACTTTAACATCAGTGACTCGTGATTTCACTAGGACTTTAACATCAGTGACTCATGATTTCACTTGGACTTTAACATTAGTGACTCATGATTTCACTTGGACTTTAACATCAGTGACTCATGATTTCACTTGGACTTAAACATCAGTGACTCTGACTTTCACTTGGACTTGAGCTTTTGACTTAAGACTTTGCTACTCTTCCTCGAACCCCAAGATTAAAAGTATTGTTCCACGACTGAACGCTCTTTCTCACCTTTGCACCTGTGTGTACCTGTGTGCACCTGGTGTACCATGTGTAACATGTGTGCACCTGTGTGTACCTCAGTGCACCTGTGTGTCACCTGTGTTGCACCTGTGTGCACCTGTGTGCATCTGTGTGCACCTGTGTGTACCTGTGTGCGTGAGTCACGCAGCGTGAAGTGTGAATGGCACGACATCCAATCAAATTGGATCCACGTTGTTTGGACCTGATCCAACCCAATCAGAGACGAGACGACCAATAAAGAGGAACAAACTAAACGCAAAAAATGATACCAACGGGAGTTTCGTTTGGGAACAAGAAATTATTAGCCTGACTCCCGCCAGCCGCTTGTAAAGCTGCGCATCTCACAAGAATCTGGGACTCCTTCATAGCAGTTGGATTTCAGAAGGCAGGGCCTTGTAAAAAAAATCCTTGTATGTGATTGGATAAACCACTTGTCCGTTATCTTGAATGACGTCTTCCTTTAACCACTCGCATCGAAGCACACGACTTCCATGGGTTGCCAAATGCCGGCAAGATTTTCCAGCCCAAAATTTTTTTGGCTAAAAACGTAATTTAATCAACTTGGGCTATCATGATTCTGTTTATTGTCTTTCTGTTTATTTATTACCTAGAAGTTTCTTGGAAAAAAGTATGCGGGAAACCACCCAACCTGGCAATCCTGCTTCATAGTGTTGTAAACAGGAACTCTTAAACTACTGCTTAAATCAAACTTTACACGAACATTTGACTCTTAAAACACACATATATCAACATAGAACCATCAACATCTCGCCTCATATTGCACATCTGTGTCTTAATTTGTTCGTGTTTAAACTTTTAAAAAGATTTGCGGACTTTATGTCCGCCATTTTGGATTGCTTTTGGTGCTGTGTGAGACCAGCTTGAGAATGCGGCACAAACACGACATAACACTGGCGATCCTGATTGGTCGATTATTTTCTGATCTGCTGAAGGAGTTTGGTATGCGCTTGATCCCAGACCCTTGTGTTCAGCCAAACGCCTCTGGTGGAGCATGGTGGAACTACACGGGTCTGGCAGAGCCAGGCTAAGAAACTATGAGATGACGAACAAAAAAGAATTGCAGTTTGTAAATCATGTGGGGGCAAGATTACAGACGGAGACGCGACAAATAAAAACTTAAAAGGACTAAAGGACTCGAAACTCAAACAATAGGACTTGGGACTAGACTTGCAAAACAAAGACTTGGTCCCACCTCTGGTCTATTTGTCGTTTTTATGCAGTTTGGCCTTTATTAAGTAGAAAAAGCCCCAAAATGGCAATTCAATTTATGTTTGCAATATTATTGTTTATCGCAAACATTTCTAGGACAATTTATTGTCAAGGAAAATGTGTTATTGTGACAGGCCTAGACCTGGAGTCCAAGGTTGCTCTTGCATCAGAAGACGGTTGAGCCTCCTCGGCTGAGTCTGAATCCAAACGTCTGTGGCTACAAGTTTCTAAACTTTCATTCTCTACATATTCTGTGTGTGTGTGTGTGTGTGTGTGTGTGTGTGTGTGTGTGTGTGTGTGTGTGTGTGTGTGTGTGTGTGTGTGTGTGTGTGTGTGTGTGGTGTGTGGTGTGTGTGTGTGTGTGTGTGTGTGTGGTGTGTGTGTGTGTGTGTGTGTGTGTGTGTGTGAGTGTTAAAGAGTCATACCTGAACACACCACCTTCACTTTGGACGTAAAGTATGATGCTGTGCCTACACACTGTCTCACTGTAGACGCTGTCATACAGTCGGGGAACACCAGCCACCCTCCCTCTGTTCCATCTTTGATCTTTTCTTCAGACACGGCAGACCCACAGTCCAGCTCTTTGCACACCGTTTCTGTTTGCTTGGGGATCCAGTTTCCAAATGGGCTCACCACTTTTCTCCACTCTCCTTTATGTCTGAGCTCCACTGTCCCAGCACAGCGACTGGCCCCTCCTACCAGCCGGAGCGGCTCTGGATGAAAGAGACATGCATTATGGGGCGTGCATATTCTCTAATTTTCAGACGCAGGGGTGTTCAGACCAGAAGTCCTGGCCTGCGATGGTGCCCGCCGGAAGTGGCGGATGTAGCAGACGGACTTTGATGCCAACGGAGTTAAGCTAGCGGCTTTTTGTGTAAAGTTCTACTCCAATAATGCAGCTCTAAAGCGTCTCTGCGTCCGGAGACCTTACAGAGACTTTATATAACTGTAGTATGTGTTCACAGAGCGCCATACGTTTATTTTATTATTAAACGGTACTTCCGTATCGGCAAACACGCTCAAAGCAGTTGCATAAAGTCACGGGAGCATGAAAACGCATATGTTAACAAGCACCATGTCCCCCATTGTCAACCCTGGTTTAGTTCTGATGTTGCTCCTGTTTTGGCTGTTTACAGTATGTTCAGTCTGCTCGCTCAGTCCGCTAATGTCCCCGTGACCACTTTGCGGCTCTCTGATTGGTCACTGCACGAGCGTCAGAGGAAACGTTCAGCAATGTTTATCTCCTGCATGCGTCGATTTTCCGCTCCTGTGCATCGCCGCACCTTTGCTGCGCAGTCCGTGGACATGCAGTTCCACGCTCGAACATGCGTCAACATTGACTTTGCATTGAAAGTCAACGCAACGCATGATCCGGTCGCAACACGGCTTTAGCCTTTTCACATTGTGTCTTTCACTCCAAACACTTTACGCACGTCAACGTACGCACAAAATAGGATTGTTTCTATTTTGCCCGTCCGCGTCCGTTGCACCCTGCATGGACGCACTGCTCCCTACGCGCCTCATACAGACGCATGTCGCGGCAGTGGAGCCACTTCCATTCACCCTCATGGAGAAAATGGAAATAGAGTTGAAACGGACCTGTAGTATGTTTTACGCAGCCGGTGGAGTCGGGGCCTTAGCCGTTGAAACCGTTGGCCCCTGGGTGTCCCATCATAGCACTCACCAGGCCCCACACTGCTTAAGTTCTAGGATCTGACAGTATCAGGCTTTTGTGACGCCTGGGAGACACTATTACACAGTTGTTTTTATTGATTTGAAGACTAAGCAGCCCTTTAACAAAGCTTCTTCACCTAAGCTCCGCCCCTCCTCTTAAAGACCTTATGACGGGTTTGATTTATTTAGAAATACAGTTTTAATACCATTTTATATTAGAAGAGAACTACTAAAGGTTTCAAAATCAGTTGTTGTTTTTTTTGTCTGATCCCCCCAAATCGAAATAACCCCATAGCAACGCCCTTAGAGACGAAAAAACTTCACAGCCCTTGGTGACGTCAGAGTGGGTACGTTTCAACGCTGTAAGTTGTTTACAATTTGGTATTTGTTCTTTTTTCGCGGATATTCAAGATGACAAGGCCGTGTACAACGAGTTTGAACTTACCACTAGATTGAGTTCACTTGTTGGCACTGACATAGTCCAGTGGTTGTGTTGATGCACTGCCAATCCAGATACTGGGGTTCAAATCCCACCTCAGACACTTTTTCACTCTCAAAACTGCAATTTATGTGTAGTGAGCAATTGTCACCTGTAGAGGGCAGTATTTTGTTGGGCATCAGTGGAGAGAAGAGAGAAAAGGTAGTCCTGTGGCATAGATCCATGGTTTTCAAAATGCATGGGCGTAACCCGCTATGACGTCACACACAGGTTAGAGCATAGACAACTTAAATTCATGAAAAACAAGTTCTTTTTATAAAATATAGGATTTTTTTTCCGGAATTATTTCAGAATCGACATTGTCATGCAATTTTGATATCCACATTTTCTTTTTTTTTAAACCCGACATGAGGTCTTTAAAGACTTTATGCAGGGTTTGTCCAATAATTTGTAGATATCAAAATTGAAAGTCGGATATTCAATTAATGCCAATCTGAAATGGATCCAGGCAAAATTATCCTTTATTTTATTGAAAAAATACGTTTTTCATACGCGTTGGCTCAGCCTCACACCTGGAAGTGTGACGTCACAGCGGGTACAGCTCTTTCAAAATGGACAGTGATTCCGACAGCAAACAAGAAACACGCGAAAAAAAACCTCGTCTATGAAACGAGTATCTGTCATGTGGGAGAATGAAGAAAAAGGGAACCCAAAATGCAGGACTGAAAATCTAATTAATTTAATAAAATGAATCCAAGGTAATGTAAAAACACAAAAGCAACAGAACTGAAGACAGGACAAACGTGGGAGAGACAATTGACGGACAACAAGTGAGGAAAAGCACAGGGTATAAATAAACACAGGGAAACACAGGTGAGTCACATTAGGGTGGGGCAACAATCAACAGAACAGACAGGAAGCAACTCCAAGAGAACAAATAGCAAAATAAAACCAGGCCAAAATAGTCAAAAAGTCCACACCATGACAGTATCAACGGATGAAGAGCAAAGCTAGTTACAAGAAGAAGTCTCACACCTTTTGCCACATATTTGAGCTGATGCTTCCTCGGATAAAGCGAAGAGACAGACCCTAGACCCTGAGGTGTTTAAAAAGTGACTTGACGCAGATCGGCACAAAGACAAACACGCCTCTTATACAGGGAAATAAATAGGAAAATAATAGTTAACTATTCGTTAGGGCCTGTGAGTGTGAAAAGTGCCGCCCAACCGCCATTAAATCAACAATAAAAAGTACTGATTACAGACACAACTTCAATTCAATTCTTAATAGCAGCACTAGGTTCTAGGGGCCTCTTCCAGAAAAAAAGGTTTCATAACAACCTTAAAAAAGCAGTTTTTTTCAAACATCTTTGACGATGTTTTCACATGAATCAAATCAATGGTTTTCATGTCTATGTATGTGACAGACTGGATTCAGGAACGTTCCTTAAACATGGAGTAACAGGGATTCATCCTGGTCTTACCAATATTTACAGTCAATGGTCTTATAATACGAGATCGCGGATACAAGCGGTCGAAATGAGCTTCCTCTGCAGAGTGGCTGGGCGCTCCCTCAGAGATAGGGTGAGGAGCTCAGTCACATGGGAGGAGCTCGGAGTAGAGCCGCTGATACTCCACTTCGAGAGGAACCAGTTGAGGTGGCTTGAGGATTTCCTCATGTCACTTTTAACACAAAGGTACAATTGAACGCTGTTTTCAAACATTTGTATGATATAAATGTGATAACTTTTAGAAATGACTCGCTTCATTTTAATGATCAATCTACAAGGCTGAACACATCAGAAAGTTGTAATAGCGACATCGTCTCCTGATAGAGCAGCATTCTGTCCATGCGCCGCTCGCTGCAGCGGTTCCAGTGAAGCAGGGGTAAAGTCTCCGTGTGAAGAACATATTGTGAACAAAACAGAGAGGGTCCTTTAGTTCTCCAAATTGTTGAAGTTCGTTGGCCGTTCTCATCAAGGCTGCGATCAAGTCCATCCTCCTCGTCTCTAACACATGTAGCCTTCTTCCTCTTCTGTCCAAAGCCTCCTCTTCTCCTTTGGTCTGAAGCCTATTGTGCGTCTGTGAGCAGTGCGTTGCAAGACATCTTCTTGTCATCTCAAATATCCACCGATTTAGGGCAAAAAATAGACAAACAAAATGTAAACAAGCGTGATAGCATGGAGGACATGGACTTCCGGATCACACCGGTGCCATAGGCCGTTGCTGTGGTCTTTTCTCAATTTTGGACAAAAAAAAAAAACATTTGCTTTTGAAACCTTTAGTAGTTACTTACTTACATAAAATGGTATTAAAACTTTATTTCTAATCGATACCAGCCCTGCATAAGGTCTTTTGGCACCACCTCTCCTCTGAGCCCCGCCCCTCCTCTTAAGTCCCGTCTATCCACATAAGCCCCGCCCCTCATCTTAAACCCCACCTCTCCACATAAGTCCCACCCCTCTCACCTGAGCACCTGATGTTCACAGCGGACTCATAGGAGCAGGTCTTGGGTCTGGAGCGGGGACAGTCCATCAGAGAAGACTCATGGCCCTCACAGTGGAACGTCTGCTTCAGAGGAGAGAGCTCCCCCTGGAGGACAGAAGGATCCCCACAGCCCAGCTCCCTGCACAGCACCTCTGTTCCCCTCTGGTCCAAGGCCCCTTCACAGACCGAGATCCAGGACTGGTCCCATATTTGCAGTGATCCAGAGCAGAGACCAGAGCCTCCAACCAGCCGCAAAGAGTCTGAGACAGAGAGGTCTTCAAATCAAAGGACAAACTGAACAGAAGAAGAGCAGCAAGTCAGGCTGAAGAGTGGATGTTTTGGATGAATGAGGAGATTTATAGCCACACTAAAGAACTTCTACATTTCCATGTTCGAGTCTGGCTGTGTTTGCTCCAAAGAGACGGGGATGTGGAGGGAGACCAAAGAGAGACCAGAGAGAGACAAAAGAGAGATCAGAGAGAGACCAAATGGACCAGAGAGAGACCATTTACCTGAACATACCACCTGCAGTCCCTCGTTGGTAGTAGAGCTCAGACTCACAACGCAGTCTCTCACTGAGGACTTCCGTGCACATGCTGAAGTCAAATACCACGCTGGCCTGTCTGGGAAACGTGAATAATCTCCAGAAATAAGGAAGCCACAGTCCAGGTCTCTGCACACAGCAGACATGTCCCCCTGAACTCTGATGTCATAGGCTGCACGAGAGATCACATGTCTCCACTCTCCGTTGTGTTGGAGTTCCACGGTCCCAGCACAGCGACTGGCCCCTCCCACCAGCCTGAGCGGAACTGGACAAGAGAGACCGGATCAGCGAAAGACCAGACCAAAGAGACAAGAGAGACCAGACCAAAGGGACACCAGGGAGACAAGAGAGACCAGACCAGACCAGAGAGAGACAAAAGAGACAAGAGAGACCAGACCAGACCAGAGAGAGACAAAAGAGACAAGAGAGACCAGACCAGAGAGAGACCAGAGAGAGACCAGAGAGAGACCAGAGAGAGACCAGAGAGAGACCAGAGAGGGACCAAAGAGAGGGCAGAGAGAGAACAAGAGAGAACAAAGAAGCAAACTTTTATCATAAAGTAGAAAAGAAACAGGCCTTCACAATAGCCCTACCCTGTAAGCTCTACCATCCTCACCTGAGCAGGTAATGTTCACAACGGACTCAGAGGAACAGGTCTTGGGTCTGGAACGGGAACAGTCCATCAGAGCAGACTCATGGCCCTCACAGTGGAAAGTCTGCCCCAGAGGAGAGAGCTTCCCCTGGAGGACAGAAGGAGCCCCACAGCCCAGCTCCCTGCACAGCACCTCTGTTCCCCTCTGGTCCAAGGCCCCTTCACAGACCGAGATCCAGAACTGGTCCCATATCTGCAGTGATCCAGAGCAGAGACCAGAGCCTCCAACCAGCCGCACAGAGTCTGAGAGACCATCACTCAAGTCAATACAGTGCAGTATTTCCTGCAATAGGAGTTTTTCCTCCGATGCAGGAGGGTCTGTTGGACAGTTAGTGTCTAACAAAAAGGATGTGGTGATGATCCAGGACACTTTTCTACAACATGTATGACATTTATCAACATGTGTTCTATATTCTTTATGTGTTTTAACTGTTGATTCTCTGATCTGTGTTGGTGATTTCAATGGTTTTGTTAAGTCTCTGAGATGACTACTGTTGTGATTTAGGGCTATACAACAATACAGTACATTGTATTGTATTGTATTGTATTGTATTTCATTTTTGCATTGCCCAAAATCAGAACAGTAGTTATCTCGGAGCACTTGAAGCTGTTGATTTGCCAAAACAGATATAAGAATCAAACAGTGGAATCTCACTCACTCCTAGCCAGTGGGGGTGTACCAAGAAAGAGAAATACCCAATGCTTTTGTATGCCGCCTTCTTTCCTCTCAAAAACGGCTCTACTGGATGATCCAAAGGTTGACTCCTGGCCCAACGCTGTTTCAGATGCGTGTCAATGCTCAATTGCAATTTTTTCACATTTTCCCGCGGAAGGGGCTGCCCATGGCCATTTTGAAAAATTCTACAGAAGGCGAAAGTGGTGGCACATTAGTTTCAATGGTGGAAATGGGGGTGACTAAGTCTGTTAATTTTTAAAGTCTATGGTTCAAACCAGTGGGGGAGGGTCCCGGCTAGAAAGTGGCCAAAATGACGTGCGCTGACATGCTTGCAATACCACCCCGGGCCGATGGGGGTGGACCCAGAAGAAGAATTAGTCAATGCTAACATATAGCATTGGCAGACCTCTCAAAAATGTGTTTACAGGATGGACCAAAAGTTGGCTCTTGGCCCAAAGCTCCGTTCCACATGTGTGTCAATGCTGAGGGGGGTGAATTTTTTTGGACCACTCTAGTTTACTCGCTGTGAATTTTTAAAGTCTCTTGTTCAAATGAATGGAGCTGCGCCGGCTGACGCATGCGCAGATGCGTTTTTTTTGGCCCATTAGTTAGAACGGCGGAGATAGGCGTGACTCTATCCGATACAGTCTATGGTTCAAACACAGGAAATGCAATGATTTAAAAAACCAAATAATCTACATATGTTGTTGAATGTCAAGTGCCCTGGATCATCATCACTGTCTTTATACCCTCCTGCATCAGCCACTACTGCAAACTTCATGAGTCTTACCTGAACACCTCACTTCCAGACCCAAGGAACTGGAGACACCATCCGAGGAGCAGTCTTTCACTGCAGACGACTTCACACAGTCAGAGCTGATCCTCCACACAGAGCTCTGTGGGAAGTCCTCTTTATTGTCACTATAGAGAATGGATCCACAGTCCAGGTCTCTGCACACAGCAGCAGAGTCTTTGAAGGTCCAGAGGTCTCCACCAATCCCACGACTCCAGCTTCCATTCCGTCTGAGCTGCACTGTCCCAACACAGCGACTGGCTCCTCCCTCCAGCCGCAGATCTGAGCAAGAGACAAGAGTGAAGCCCCGCCCTGTGTGTGTGTGTTTGTGCGTTTGTTTGTGTGTGCCTGTGTGTGTGCATATGTGTGTGTATGTTGGTGTGTGCATGTACGGTATTTGCATTGCGCGTGCGTGTCCGTGTGTGTGTCTTACCCTCTGAGCTGTTGTGTTCTGCCAGGACTCCTGCACGCAAAAAAGTAATGTCACAAAATGGCGTCTGTCGTTGAAAAAGTGGTAAAGAGAGGACCGCCCTCACTCAGCTCTTAGCCCAAAGAGTCAAATAGTGACTCCTACTGCTCTTTCTTACACAAAATATAACATGTTTTCTAATAAGATGAAGACAGGACGCTGTGGTCGGTTTTGTTCAAAGGATTTACTTTTACAAGACTCTTTATGTTTTTGTTTCAAATAGATTGGACATTATTAATTATTGGTTCTGTGTCTATAGAGTTGGACAAATCCATGAACATTGTTGGACTCTATATAACAGGGGTCCCTAACTGGCGGAGAGCCTTTTCTCTGTACCTCCATACATTTTTGTTCAAAAATACCAAAGTTCTGTAAATTTTTATCACAAATATCAATTTGTAAATAGGCGGGCACAAAAATAACACTTCAATGAAAAATGGTGTCGTCAAAAATCAGAAAAGTGGATTTAGAAAACTGCTTTTATTTTGCCAGTATTGAGTTCTACGATTCCAGTCTGTCTTTTATGTGCCCTGATTAAAAAGACAACACCGGTAATAACCCAATCCCTGACAACAGCCAGTTTGTACTCGGTGCCAGTACAGTGGATATTGGAGAAGAATAAAAAGCCTTTCACTGATTTTAAAATGGTCAAAGAATGTTTGGAGGCTTTGACAAAAACTCTATTTGAAGGAAAAGAAGGACTGCAACTCAAATAAAAGATAAATATTTGTCCATAAAGGAAATGCTGACCGAGAAAGGGATGAATCTGAAAAGTGTTCATAATGGGACGTGAAAAGGGAACAAGTGGCTCGACTGAAAGAGGACAATCCAGAACTCTTTTCCCGTCACAGCATCGACCGTCTGTTCTCTGCTCCAAAGCTTTCACAGCACGAAGCAGGAGCAGTGAACACTAACACCAAACTGGGGAACTTTCTCAGGGCTTCATCAGCCTCGTCTGCTCAGAGACTTCTCAGCAGAAGTAGAAACACCAATGACTTATTGATGCATTCCAACGTCAGATGGTTGAGTAAAGGAAAGGTTCTAGCTTGGTTTTGGAAGATAAGAAATGAAATCAAAGCTTTTCTGGCACAGCAAGATGGAGGAGAGAAAGAACACGGGGAAATGTTTCTGGTGGACATTACAAGATACTTAAAGGATTTTAATCTGAAGCTGCAAGGGAAATACAATTCTGTGTGTGACTTAATCGCTGCTGTCCAGTGTTTTCAGAAGAAATTGGACCTTCTGCAAATGTACCTTGATGAGGAATGCACATTTTTGATATCCTTCTGTAATTGTTTCGGAATTATTTCAAACCTTTCATTTTGCAATTAAACTAATGAAAGATGAGCAAACACATGCGTGAATAAAACAAAAGAAAACAAAAACTTAAAAAGTGGTATTTTAATGTCTGTACCCTGGTCTACTGAACGGATCAAGTTTGTGGACCTCTTGCCAAATTAGATTAGATGAAGAAAAGGACTCACCAGAGATGTAGAGAGACCACACAAGGACAAGGCCAAAGCAGGACATTTCCACGACTGAACCAGGTCTGAACCAGGACTAAGACAAGGACTGATCCAGGTCTGAACCAGGACTAAGACAAGGACTGATCCAGGTCTGAACCAGGACTAAGACAAGGACTGATCCAGGTCTGAACCAGAAAAATGACTAAGACTGAACCAGGACTAACACTTCCACTGAACTAAGCTCACCCAGGTCTAAACCAGAACTAAACCAGGTCTGACTCGGACTCGGACTGAGGCAGATAACATGTTTCCTGTAGTCTGTTATCGCTCCATCGTTCAGTGGATAGTTCAACTCAACATCTTCAGCTGTGGTTATACTTAATCTGTATTACATCTATAAAGCATGAATATTCAGAACATATTTTTTGATGATTTAATAATACATTTTTGTCATTTCAACATGACTTTGATAATGTCTTTATGTCTCCATATTTTATCCTGAATTCTACAGTGTTGGACAATTGGACACTTTCAAAGCATCTCTGATACTTAGTGAAACTCAGTAAACTAGAATATTATTCCAAATGTATTTCTGTAACACAACTTCATCTGTGAAACCAACATAGATTGACATCGTGACATATGCCGAGCCTTTGTTATAATGTGGATGATTGTGGCTTACAGTTCATTTTCAAGATGTTTTATTTGGGCCTTTCTTTTTGTAGCCTGGTCTTACCACAACGTCGTTAGTTAACTCCTTTTGAAGATTGAAACGGTTGGTTCTGAGTTTACCGCCCGAGTGAGTTGCTAGCATTTTGCCTAGCTTTAGCATGTAGCCTAGCTTTAGTCTAGCATCTCCATTGTCACTAACGGAGCCCGTGGGGAGTTGAGCCAACATCTCCGCAGCAATGACATTTGCTAAACATTTCTCTTGCTCCGGCTTCAATTTCTTGATATTTGGAGCTGAACTAGAATGGATTACTTTACTATCGCATTTTCCGCCATTGCCAAATTACAACCAGTAAATTCAGGGCAAACTCTTAACACCACCGACACATACCTATAATACTCATCTCCTGCGCTTGCTGATCGGTCAGAGGGGATAAAACCGATGTAACTGCATTCACTGGGAGCAGACCCAGACGTACATGCAGGGAAATAATAATTGACCGGAGTTTACGGATGGCTAAGGCCAGGCTATATTCACAGGGATCTGCTTCTGAAATCCGCAAAAAAGCAGTTTTTCTGTGATCGACAGAGAAGAGGAGAGATCGATTCGTTTCAAATGAGTCGACTCTATCACACGTGGGCTTGGATGTGGACTGTGAAACACAAAGAAGAGTGAACTATAAGACCATTTATACATACATTATTAAAATATGTTTTGAAAATATATATTCCTGATTATGTCTTGGGTCCCACGGATTAGTTTCACATTGTAAGATGAACTACAGAAGTGAATGAAGCATAAACATTCGTAGACTTTTCAATCGCAATTATTTGATGTGGTCTGGAGCCTTTTCAACCCTCACCTGCTACTTACTGGAAGACATTAAATCCAGTCTTGATGGAGGAGGAATAGTATAGGGCAGTCTTTCTGGACCTGAGAAAGGCTTTCGACACTGTGAACCATGAGCTTCTCATCAGCAAACTGTCTAATTTTTCTCTTGACATAAATACTAAAACTTGGATTCAATCTTACCTCAAAGACAGGCACCAATGTGTTGCTGTTAACAATATAAATTCACCTTTAAGACCTTGCAGCACGGGGGTTCCACAAGGCTCCATTCTGGGCCCCCTGCTGTTCACTCTTTACATAATTGATCTGCTGACTGTGTGTAAGAGTAAGATTATTATGTATGCTGATGACACTGTGGTGTATGCTCATGGCAAAACTGCAGAGGAGGTCGCAGAAAAACTGACCAATGAGATGAAAAAAGTTACACAGTGGCTTAAAAATTCATGTCTCAATTTAGACAAGACTGTATCTATGCATTTCAAAATTTGTAAAATTCCCAATTGTCCAAGCATTTTAGTTGATGGACAAAAAATTGCAATTGCTGAACAGGTAAAGTATTTAGGAGTCATATTAGGGTTTAAAAATCACTTAAATAAATGATCAAATGCAGTTAAATTTAACATGGTACAGTTTCGACACATTAGAAATTCACTCACACCAGAGGCGTCAGGAGCATATCTTAATGCAATGATTGTTCCCCATTTTCTTTATTGTATGACAAGTTGGTCTCAAGCTACTCAATTTGTGCTGAGGCCACTTTATAAAAACTCACTAAAAATCCACGATAAAAAAAGCAGACGTTTCCATCACTGTCAAATTCTTACAAAACATAAAATCTTTGATAACTTAATCAAACACACAAATCTTTGCTTCCTGTTTAAGATCCTTCATGACACCGCTGCTCCTCCACTGAAAGAGTTAATCTCTTTAGGCTCAGACATAACAACACGAGCCACGAGATCCACCGAGCGGCGGCGAGTGTAGGATCCTCAGACGCAGGACAGCTTTTGGAAACTTGGCTCTTTCCTGTGTGACCTCTTGTCAGTGGAACATGCCGCCCACAGAGCTGATAGCCAGCACAAATGCTTACATGTTCTCACGCCTTTTAAAGAAATGGTTATTATCTAATTATTATCTATCTGTTCGTGTGAGAGAGAGGGGGTGGGGGAGAGTGAGTGTGTGTGATTGACCAGTATAAATGAGCGGTTTTAAGAAATTATGCACATGAAGACTTGTATTTTCACCAAATGTAAATCGTACATCCATTAATGTCTGTCATTTTTTATGTAATATCATAACATCAGCCCAGGGTCCCACAGATGGAAATTAGCTCTTGAGCTATAACCTGGTACAATGCAGATTCAGATTCAGTTTATTTGCCATTTGCAGTAAAACACCACATTGGAATACATTAGCAAAAGTCTCCAGTGTGCACAGACAAATACAGACATAAAACAACATTAAAAGACAAAAATAAAACAAATAAAACAGTAAACAAGTGTCACTGTGAAATCGATCGACTAAAACAGTTCAAAACAAGTGAAAATCATTAAAGTGCTCTGTTCACACTGATAACAGCCTGTGGATAAAAACTGTTAGCATAACGAGATGTCCTGCATCTCAGAGAGCAATATCTTCTGCCAGAGGGAAGAAGCTGGAACATGGCTTTCCCAGGGTGGCCAGAAGAGTCATTAACAATCCTAAGAGCATTGTTTAAAAGTCTGGATTTATAAAGAACCTCCAGAACAGGAAGCTCACAGCCCACGGTCCTCTTTGCAGAGCGGAGCACCTTGTTTAAAGCTCTCTTTTCTTTATCTGTGATGTTTCCAAACCACACAGACACAGAACCAACAAGTAAACTCTCAATGGTGCAGCCATAAAAGTTAAGCAGAATCTTAGAGTTAGTGGTAAATTCTCTAAGTTTACGCAGAAAGTAGAGACGCTGACGAGCTTTCTTAACGACTCTGTCAGTGTTTTTAACCCATTTCAGGTTAGACAGAGTTAAACCCAGAAACTTGCACTCCTCTACGATCTGCACCTGGGAGTTGTCGATTACGACAGGCAAATGAGAACTATTGCGACTGAAGTCGTAGACCAGTTCACATGTTTTGGATGCGTTCAACTGGAGGTTGTTAGCTTTACTCCACTGAACCACATTTTGTATCTCTGCTCTATAGAGATATGCATCGTTCCTTTTGAGGTTAATGTTTATGGCACCTCAGCCTGGTATCAATCAATTATCAAACTTATACCTAAATCAGCTAAATTGGATCCTCGAGTGCCCCTGAACTATAGAGGCATCAGTTTGATCAGCACTGTGTACAAGTTGTACTCGGGAATCCTCAACAATAGACTCAATGGGCCTCATTCACGCAGAACTTCGTAAGAAACTTCTTAAATTTCGTCTCAAGTCGTTCTTAAGTAGATTTCTAAGAAGACCCTACGTGGGATTCATCAACGCGCTCGTAAGGCGCTGAATTGTTCGCAGCTGTTCTCTCAGATTGATGAATGCCAACTCCTCGTAAGTAGAGCGCGCGTGCCCGGTGCTTCATTAGCATAGGTACTTAGCATAGGTAACCGCCCATATATATATGCCATTGTTCTGTGGCCCGTGGATAAAGAAATGCCCCGTATAAATAGGATGGGATCACTAATGCACGGCAAGATTTCCAATGTATTTGATAAAGCGTTGGCACATTTCATTTCAAAATGACTTTAAAAATAGGCTAAATTACCATTAACAATGAAATAAATAAATACATACATCAATATGACAGACAAATCACTGTAATGTTATGTTTTATTGAACTTCATAACACCAGCGTGCAAACATGTCGGCACTGAATGTGCGTAAGAGTGCTCCTGAGAATTCGTAGGATTTGTACTTACTCAAGAGAAATTCTGGTTACGAGAAAATTTCATGAATGCCACATTGGGCCTCATTCACGAATAACTTCGTAAGAAACTTCTTACATTTCTTCTCAAGTTGTTCTTAAGTAGATTTTGAAGAAGACCCTACGTGGGATTCATCAACGCGCTCGTAAGGCGCTGAATTGTTCGCAGCTGTTCTCTTAGATTGATGAATGCCATTTCCTCGTAAGTAGAGCGCGTGCCCGGTGCTTCATTAGCATAGGTACTTAGCATAAGTAACCGCCCACTAATGCCCATATAAGGGACTACAGGGCCGTGTGCAGACGGCAGAGGAAACAGCAACAGGCCTAAAGCAAAGAGTTACACGGAGCAAAAGAGTCACCCTTTTTTCTTCTTTTGCCAGACTGAGAATAAAGTTATAAAATGTTGACTTAAAAGTCGAAACATTATGAGAATAAAGTCGCACTAGCAAAATTATGAGATTAATCTAAGAATATGATGAGATACATCTCAAAATGATATGAGCTTAATTTAAAAATATATTATGTATTATTTTAAAGATGAATCTCAAAATGTTTTGAGATTAATCTCAAAATGTTTTGGACCCTGGGAGGAGATCCAGCGCGGACGAGCGCTGAGACCAATGCAGACCCGAGGAGAGACTGGAGTGACCAGCACACAGAAACCAGCGCGGACCTATAGGAGAGACCGCATAGACTGGAGTGACCTGACTGGAGAGACCGGTGCGCAGAGACCAGCGCGGACCGAAGATAGACCGCATAGACCAGACTTGAGACCAGCGCGGACCCGTATGGATCCAGGAGCATGCAGCATGGACCCGTATGGAAAGACCAGTGCAGACCCATCTAGAGCCATGGGAGAGACCAGCGCAGACCCGTCTAGATCCATGGGAGAGACCAGCGCAGACCCGTCTAGAGCCATGGGAGAGACCAGCGCAGACCCGTCTAGATCCATGGGAGAGACCAGTGCAGACCCGTATAGATCCATGGGAGAGACCAGTGCAGACCCATCTAGATTCATGGGAGAGACCAGTGCAGACCCGTCTAGAGCCATGGGAGAGACCAGTGCAGACTCGTATAGATCCATGGGAGAGACCAGTGCAGACCCGTATAGATCCATGGGAGAGACCAGTGAAGACCCGTATAGATCCATGGGAGAAACCAGTGAAGACCCGTATAGATCCATGGGAGAGACCAGTGCAGACCCGTATAGATCCATGGGAGAAACCAGTGAAGACCCGTATAGATTGACGAATATTCACAAAATGCTGCACATCAGACAAAGGAATATGCACTCAGGAATCATAAGAGATGACCAGCTTACAAAACCAGACAATTATTGACTCCAAGAATAAACAAATGCTCTCTCCCACTCTCGACGAGGGCAAAAGTCCAACACAATCAGGCGCCCAGTGGTGGGGGGCATTGTTTGCTCAGGTGGAGATGGAAGACCGGGTCCAGACCAGGACCAGGGGCCAGACCAGTCCCAGATCTGTGACGTCATCGGACCCTTTGATAGAACCTGCTGGGAGGAGATTGGCAGTCAGTCAGCCGAGGGCCAGGAGAGGGACATATTAGTTTAGGAGCACTTTTTTTGTTGAATATTCTGTATCTGATTGTAAAGATAATTAAATGCAGATGTTAAACGTGAAGATCTCTTGTCTCGCTCTTGCATCGACTTTGGATACGTCAGTCAAAGGGAATTATTGACTACAAGATCCATGGGAGAGACCAGTGCAGACCCGTATAGATCCATGGGAGAGACCAGTGCAGACCCGTATAGATCCATGGGAGAGACCAGTGCAGACCCGTATAGATCCATGGGGAGACCAGCGCAGACCCGTATAGATCCATGGGGAGACCAGCGCAGACCCGTATAGATCCATGGGAGAGACCAGTGCAGACCCGTATAGATCCATGGGGAGACCAGCGCAGACCCGTATAGATCCATGGGAGAGACCAGTGCAGACCCGTATAGATCCATGGGAGAGACCAGTGCAGACCCGTATAGATCCATGGGGAGACCAGCGCAGACCCGTATAGATCCATGGGAGAGACCAGTGCAGAGACTCAGCGCGGACCCAGTAACCTCCTGCAGCAGCAGTATATATGCTGTTGTTCTGTGGCCCGTGGATAAATAAATGCCCCCTATAAATAGGAAGGGGTCACTAATACACGGCAAGATTTCCAATGTATTTGATAAAGCGTTGGCACATTTCATTTCAAAATGACTTAAAAAATAGGCCAGATCTGCAGTGAAAAAGGCGGTATATAAATAAAGATTACTACAAATAAATAAATACATACATCAATATGACAAACATATCACTGTAATGTTGTGTTTTATTGAACTTCATAACACCAGCGTGCGAACATGTCGGCACTGAATGTGCGTAAGAGTGCTCCTGACACTCATAGGATTTGTACTTGCTCAAGAGAAATTCTGGTTACGAGAAAAATTTGTGAATGCCACTTACTTCGTAAAAACCTCGTAAGTAGGATTTACGTACAAATCTGTTTCTAAGAACGGTTCGGGAATGAGGCCCAATCATTTTTTGGAGATAAACGAGACCCTGGCAGATGAACAGAATGGCTTTGGAAAAGGCAGGGCCTGCATATGTATGTTTTATCATCTGTGCTGAGAGCCAGGCTCCAAGAGGGAAAATCTACATTTGCCTGCATCTTTGATTTGCAAAAAGCATTTGATTGGGTTAACAGGGCTCTTCTGTAGTATAAGTTGCTGGGATATGGTATTAAAGGGAGGTTTTATGATGCAATCAAGTCCCTCTACCGGGCCCCTGTTGCTGCGTGCAAATCAACATTTTAAGAACGGGTTGGTTTCCCCCCTTTTGGAGTGAAACAGGCGATGTATTATCACTAACTTTATTTTCTTTGTATATAAACGACCTGGTGAATGAAATTAAAGAAGCCAACCTTGGTATTTGTATTGATTACTTCAACTTAAGTCTGCTGGCAGAGACTGAAGACAAATTACAGATGATGTTAAATATTTTAAGTGCTTGGTGTACTGGCCCTAAACAATGTTAATTCTCTCCAGAATAGAGCCATTAGAACATTTTTAGGAGTGCATAAATTGTGAATTGTAATTGACTGTGATTGTTATTTTTTCTTTACTTGAACTAAATAAATAAAATAAAACTCATCCAGCTGCCCAATCACAGGCTCACAAAAAAGATTTTTATTTGGAACTGTTCAAACAAATACCCCTGGTCTAGAGAAATGGTGGAAGTATTTTGAAGTTCTCATTTAAATTATGTTTATCTTAATAAATTAAAATGTGATGTAAGTTTGTTTAAACAAAACGCGTTAACAGAGTTTAAAGCACAATGGAAACTTGATATGTGCAGGAAACCTAAGTTAAGACATTATATTTTATTTAAACAGTAGTTTTACACAGAACTGTTCATACAGTTTAACGGACCCAGAAGGCAGCGGTCTCTGTGAGCCCAGCTGAGACCAGCACTTTGCCTCTGGCAGTGGAGGCGCTTTAAAGCGGCTCCTGAAGAGGCCCGTCTCTGTGCAGTGAGTGACCTGGGGGTGGTAGAGGACGAGCCTCATTATGTTTTGTACTGCCCACTTTACTTTGAGTATCGAAACATTTTATTTGAAAAAGTAAATGCGTCTAACCCAGAAGTCTTGGGCCTGAGGGAGAAATTATGAACTGGATGTAACACCATGAAGTTTTTGCCTTTGCTTCTTTTGTTGCTAAAGCCTGGGAGAGGAGACAACAATACAATACAATACAATTTTTTTGGATTTAACACGTTTTAATACTTCCTCTCGGTTTGTGTTAAACTGAGCTGAACAAAGATTCAACACACACACATGAATATGTTCCTGTTCCTTATCGCTCCATCGTTTGTGGCTTTAGTGGAAATGTTGCAATCTTTTCTAACTTTAGCAAAGTGTTGTAGAACAGTGGTCCCCAACCTTTTTGTTTTTTTCAGCATCTACAGCTAGTTATGTTAGCTAAGAAACATAGCTACTACTTATTTGTATATATTGTGTGTGCTCCCTGTGTGCTCTTACTACTGTCCTGTCTGTGCGCTGCAACAGCGACATTTCCCCACTGTGGGACGAATAAAGGAATTCTTATCTTATCTTTTTGTTCTCCAGTGTAGACCAGGGGGTGTTTCACTTTCCCCAGGTGTATTTAACTCATCTTGGTCAAAACCGTTTATTGTTTTTAGGATGAAGAGCTTCTTTATTTTTCCCACAGCGGGACATTTCAGTGTTGCATCACACTAAGAATGAGGAGCACAATATAAATATTAAGTATGGCACAACTCTATACTGAACAATCTTTAGCTCATTAAAGAGGCATAATTATGAATACTGTATACTCTGCAAGAAATATATTGCTCCCGCTCCCCTCACCCTGGTTGAAGGAAATGCATAGATGGATGAACTTCAGCTTCAGCAGTGTTTCTTCAATATAGTCCTATAAATAGTCCTTTAAAAAACCTCTTGGCACTTTTCCCTTTCTCTGTTGAAGAAATGTTATTCGACTCGGCGGATGTTAGTCTTAGTTATGCATTCTGAGTGATGCAGAACGTTTTACATTTGGGACGAGTGTCATGTTGGTGTGCTCTGACCACAGCATCTGCTTCCACACGTGGTCGCTTTGCTTCTGGCACCTTCACTTCAACACTTTCTTCTTCCGCTCGTCCTGTGTAGAGTCCGACTAACTTTAGCCTTATGCACAGATTCTCCCAGTGAGCCTCATGTCTGCATCTGTGATCAGTCTTGTCTTTTTCAATCTGAAGAGACCAAAGACACAATTAATAATTAAAATTATTTATTTTTATTGACCCCGGCAGCAACACTTGCAGCAATGAGATCGATTGCAGCTGAAGATGATCTCAGATCCCCCGGGGTCAAGCACTGGTGGTGGCTAGAGTATGGTGTGAATGGGGCGTGGGCGGAGCCAGAGCCAGAGCAGGAGCCTAGAGCCAGAGCCAGAGCAGGAACCAGAGGGGGGGCTGGGGAGGTGGTGGGTGTTTAAGAGCCTCAGGAAGCGTTGCTTGTCAGGAAGTAGCTGCCTTTTAAACTGCCCACTTTGCTGTGAGAGGGCTGGCAGGAGGTTGGCCAGGCTGTGTGATTGGCTGAGGCTCAGGGCTGGCAGAGCTGTGTGATTGGCTGAGGCTCGAGGCTGGCAGAGCTGTGTGATTGGCTGAGGCTCGAGGCTGGCAGAGCTGTGTGATTGGCTGAGGCTCAGGGCTGGCAGAGCTGTGTGATTGGCTGAGGCTCAGGGCTGGCAGAGCTGTGTGATTGGCTGAGGCTCAGGGCTGGCAGAGCTGTGTAATTGGCTGAGGCTCGAGGCTGGCAGAGCTGTGTGATTTTCAGGCTTGGAAGGGGGAATTTGCATTCGGTCTTTCAGTCTGAATATCCGCTTCAGCTTCATGTTTGTGCTGTGAGTTTAGGCAGACGGCCAAGTCTTGGTAGATTTGCAGTTGTGCCATACGTGGTTAGGCTTGTGATGTTTTGTTCATCAGCCTTCATGATGCTGTTTAGTGACCAATACAGACTCTCCCAGAACAGCAGTCATTACACTGAGAGCAGATTACATACGTTTAAAGCAACGTTTAAGGATAAGGGAGCCACAGGTGTCTCCGTGACTCTCAGGAAGCAGAAAGTAAGTAATATTTAATTAAAAGTAAGTAGTGAGTAAGTAATATTTATTCATATGTGCTTTTTACAGACCAAGGTCAAAGCGCTTTTAGATTTGTTGTGGGCATTTGTTCTCTCACTCCACACAGTGATGGATGCCAGACCTTTTGTATATGTTAATTAGTGGCAGGGGAAAACCGGAGCACCCAGAGGAAACCTACACAGACACGGGGAGAACATGCTCCAGACATGAAGGTGGAATTGAACCCAGGACCTTCTTGCTGTGCCTTAGCCTCGCCCTGTCTTGTTTCTGCACTGTGATCCTTTATGATTTGAATGCCTTGTGTGATTGTATCTTTGTGTATGATCTGTGCTATACAAATAAACTTGCCTTCTTTCTCCGCACAGGTGTCTCCGCTCTTCGGGACCATCTACTCGTCGGTCCTCCTCGTGGCCCACGCTCTGCACAGACTGCGGCTCAGAGGAGACTGGGTTTCTGGGGGAAACCTGGCCAAGAGCACCTCCAACCTGCACTTCCAGGTCTCACACCCGCACACCTCACTGACCCTGTTAAAGCTCGGGGACCTAACTTTTATAGCCTTCTGTGTGTGTGTGTGTGTGTGGGTGAGTTCATATGTATGTGTGTGTCTGTGTATGTATTGTGTCCATGTTTGTGTGTTGTGTTCATGTGTGTGTAGTGTGTTCATGTGTGTGTGTGTTGTGTGTGTAGGTGTGTTCATGTGTTGTGTTGTGTGTGTAGGTGTGTTCATGTGTTGTGTTGTGTGTGTAGGTGTGTTCATGTGTGTGTTGTGTGTAGGTGTGTTCATGTGTTGTGTTGTGTGTGTGTGTGTGTTGTGTGTTCAGGTGTGTTTGTTGTGTTTGTGTTTGTGTGGGTGTGTTCATGTGTGTGTGTATGTGTTCATTTGTGTGTGTGTTGTGTTCATGTGTGTGTGTGTTCATTTGTGTGTGTTGTGTCCATGTGTGTGTGTTTAGGTGTTCAGGTGTTTAGGTGTTAGGTGTCAAGGTCCGTGTGTGTGTACATGTTCATCATGTGTGTGTGTGTTCATGTGTGTGTTGTATTCATGTGTGTGTGTGTGTGTGTTCATGTGTGTGTTGTGTCCATGTGTGTGTTGTGTTCATGTGTGTGTGTGTGTGTGTTCATGTGTGTGTGTGTGTTCATGTGTGTGTGTGTTCATGTGTTCATGTGTATGTTGTGTCCATGTGTGTGTGTAGGTGTGTTCATGTGTTGTGTGTGTGTAGGTGTGTTCCTGTGTGTGTGGTATTCATGTGTGTGTGTGTGTGTGTTCATGTGTGTGTGTGTGTCATGTGTGTGTGTGTGTGTCATGTGTGTGTGTGTGTTCATTTGTGTGTGTGTGTATTTTGTGTTCATGTGTGTGTGTTGTGTCCATGTGTATGTTGTGTCCATGTGTGTGTGTTTAGGTGTTCATGTGTTTGTGTGTGTTGTGTCCATGTGTGTGTGGTATTCATGTGTGTGTGTGTGTGTGTTCATGTGTGTGTTGTGTCCATGTGTGTGTGTAGGTGTGTTCATGTGTTTGTGTGTGTTGTGTCCATGTGTGTGTTGTATTCATGTGTGTGTGTGTGTTGTGTTCATGTGTGCGTACGTGTTCATGTGTGTGTGTGTTGTGTTCATGTGTGTGTGTGTTGTGTTCATGTGTGTGTGTGTTGTGTTCAGGGCTTCAGTTTTCCTGTTAAAACCGACGCCTCTGGTTCCGCTCTGACAGACTTCATCGTCCTGGACTCAAACGGAGAGAGACCCGAGCTCAGGCCTACGCACAGGTCATAGGTCATCTTTAACATAACACCCAGACCTGGACCTGAACCCAGACCTGGACCAGCACCCGGACCATGACCCGGACCCGGACCAAGACCAGACTCATGATCCATGTACTAGGATCTAAGCTCAGAGTTCATTCACATTGTAAAACTTACATTTGGAATCTGTCCTAGTCATGACACTGAGACCTTTGGTTCTGGTCCAATCCTGGTTCAGACTTAGATCAGACCTAGTTTTAGACATGGTTCAGTCCTAGTTCAGTCCTGGTTCAGTCCTGGTTTAGACATGGTTTAGTCCTGGTTCAGTTCTGGTTCAGTTCTGGTTCAGTCATGGTTTAGACATGGTTCAGTCCTGGTTCAGTCATGGTTTAGACCTGGTTCAGTTCTGGTTAAGATCTTGTTTAGACCTGGTTTAGACCTGGTTCAGTCTTGGTGTAGTCCTAGTTCAGTCCTACTTCAGTCCTGGTCCAGTCCTGGTTCAGTCCTGGTCCAGTCCTGCTTCAGTCCTGGTCCAGTCCTGCTTCAGTCCTGGTCCAGTCCTGCTTCAGTCCTGCTTCAGTCCTGGTTCAGACCTCTCTTCTTCAGACTTGATGCGGCCCTGGGGTTGGTCCAGTTCTTGGGGACAGAGATCCACTTCCCCGGAGGATCAGGTCCAAGCAGAGACCCCCCCTGCTGGTTCAGGCCGGGACTGCTCTGCTCTGGAGGTGAGCTGCTACTATTCACACGTCGCGACCTTCAGACCTGCCTCAGACCTGCCTTAGACCAGCCTTAGACCAGCCTCAGACCAGCCTCAGACCAGCCTCAGTCCTGCCTCAGACCTGCCATTCATTTTCTACTGAAGCCGTTACTATTCTTATGTCACATTCTAAAACATGGAGTTATGAAGTTAATTGTCTCATAATGTGCCAAAATACCAAGTGTATTTGAATGTGTTTGTTCAGGAGCCGACTGGTTTTCCACTCTGGCTGTGTTGGTCTGTGCCGTGGCCTCTTTCGTGTCTGTCCTATCTCTGGTCTACAGCCTCCGGTAACGACACCTCTGCTGCTTTTGTGTCTTCATTTTGCTCCAATAATCTCCTTTGATGTCTGTGTCTGAGCTGAAACTGAAGCCACACAATGACCAGCAAAGACAGTTAAAGATGCAGTCCCCCTCTCGTCCCCTAGGCGGCGCTTGATGCAGTTCCGAATGGTCCGAGGTTCGAACAAAATCCGCCTCACCCTGGACGACGTCACTTTCATCAACCCGTCACTTAGCAACAAGGTTTGTGTCACGTGACTTTATGTCGAGTTCATCGGAGTCAAAATGTTCTGTCTTCAGCTTCTGTCCATGTGTTGGGATTACATTTTTGATAAATGTATAATAATTAGGGCTGTAAAACAATCAAAATTTTTAGTTGATTAATCGCATGGTCATGGTGAGTTAACTCATGATTAATCACATTTTTTACATTCTATTCTAAATCCACTCCAATTGAAGTTAAATGAGTTTATCAAATGTAATGACATATTGTCATTCATACCAAATGTACTTCAATCTGTTTGATTCACAACCTTTTACTTTTGGGTGCAACCAACATGAGCTGTTAATGAAAGGGAACATTTTCGTACCCCAGCTTTAATTAAAGGACAACTCACCCTCAAATCCACTTTTTTTTGCTGATAAACGGTATAAATGAGTGTCCAATAGTGTTGTCTACATATCCTGGTCATAATCTTGTCACTTTGGTGCAAATTAGTTGAAAGTTAGACTTTCTGCCTAAAACCGTCTGTGAGGTGCCATCTGCTGGCGACCTGTATTACTACATTTGAATTTTGAATCTGGCGCCAACACTGGCACAGAAGTTGGACCTGACGTCTGCAAGTTGGACCTGACGTCAGCAGCCCCCCGCCCAGAGCAATGTAAACGGCCCAGTCTCGTTCACGCCCCCTTTAGTCCTCCAGGCTACGCCCATTTAGAGGAAGATTTGAACAGGAAATGTCCCACTTTAAGGGAGTTTAGTTGCGTTTCAGGAGGAGACACGGACACTTCCTGAGGCTCCATAGTTCAGCTTCAGCGGTGTATTTGCGTGCACAGTTTACACAAAGACACGCACACAACATGCAGAGAATAGTCCTGTGCGTGTATGGTCTTTGATCATGTTACCGCGGCGCCATTCGCCGTGTTGTTGTTAGCGGCTCACAGCCACTAGAGGTGGGAACCTCTGTCCAGAGCGGCCGCAGCTGCCCCGGGTCAGAACGTTGCGGCCACGGAGGATGCGGACTTCAGTTCAGAGCAAACAACAGCAAGTGCCCCGCGGTCATGGGCGTATTCTTTTAAAACTTGAATTCCCAGAGACCTGCTTTGTCACCATCTCACACACGCATTTGTCCGCGGCATTCTGAGTGATTGTATGGGATACATGGCGGGTCATTCGGACATGCGTTATTGTGTAATATATATATTTTTTAACACATTAATTAAAAATGTAATTGACGGGAGTTAACGCGATAATTTTGACAGCCCTAAAAATAATGAACCATAGGGGGCGCTGTAGAGCTGTAGAGACAGAAGGGTTTGGTTGGTTTTAAAAAGGAATAACTCAATACGAAGAGGTTATCTGTTTACTATTCCTACTCGGGCTCAGGAGTAGCATCAAAAACACAAACAATAAAGGTTTTTTAAAGTATTTCAGGAACAAAAATAACGTGAACATGTATCAGTGGTGTATGCAGTGTTGTAGGTGTGTGTGGTCAAAGCTCAGCCTTGATCTTTTAGCGGTGGCTTCAGGCAAAGTGGGGTTAAGTGTCTTGCTCAAGGACACATTGGCATCAGTGGCAGTTTGTAGTGGAGAAGGTCTCGAACCCACGACCTTCCGACTCAAAGGCCATTGCTCTACCAACTGAGCCATTGTCGTCCTCTGTGGTGAATCAATATGTAGATAAATCAAGTAAACTAAAGACAAAAGTGGAGCAGCCTGTGGCCCCTTTAAGATCAGGACACATGGGAGCCTGTGTTCTGGCGACGCCCCCAACCTCCTGCCCTGAACCCGGCCTCCTCCATCGGCCCCTGTGGACTGTCTTCCCTGGCC
This sequence comes from Knipowitschia caucasica, assembly GCA_964034765.1. Taxonomy (NCBI): domain Eukaryota; kingdom Metazoa; phylum Chordata; class Actinopteri; order Gobiiformes; family Gobiidae; genus Knipowitschia; species Knipowitschia caucasica. The sequence goes on from OZ035841.1 coordinate 5,582,735, forward strand.
TCCCCGCATGGGAGCTGGCTCAGTCCTTGTTCTACTGAGTCCTGGACCTACATCCTGTCCGTCTGTGGGAGATCACTCTCTCAATGTGGGCATCCCCAAGATTTCTAATGTGCTCACACTGGGTGTTTGGAGTTTACCGAAGCAGGAGGGTCCAAGGACAGTGGTGATGATCCAGGACACTCGACATTCAACAACATTTATGGACTTTTGCATTACCTGTGTTTGAATTGTTTGTTTCTCTGATCTGTGTTGACGAATCAACAGCTTAGTAAAGTCCTCCAAGATAATCGCTGTTGTGTTTTACGGCGATACCATAATAAATTGAGTTGGATTGAACTTTAACCTGCACAGTCGCTGAGAACAGTCTGTATCTCATGTCTCACTTTTGTTTGCAGAAGTTGCGTCGTGAAGAGAGCCAGAGCAGCGGTCTGAAGAGCGTGTCCACTCTGAGCCACGCCTCAGCCGAGTCCACGCAGTCACCGGCCACATATGAGAACTCCAACGTGGTCATCTATGAGGTACACACACACACAGACTGACCGCTCCCACAGGCCCAGTCTAATCACACAACCAATACTTTGCATAGTGACAGCGTAACGAGCCGTGGAGCCGTGTTCAGGGGAGTGAGGCTCACACCGTCAGAGTTTGTTTTGTTGCATGTGCTGCTCTTTCCTCTATAATATTGTCCTGGTAAAAAAAATCTGTTTGAAAGTGTCTATACTGCTCTCCCAAGAATCTCTCTGGTATCTGGTCTCACTTTGGTTTCTCTGGTCTCTCTCTGGTCTCTCTCTTGTCTCCGACCTCTCCCAAGAATCTCTCTGGTATCCGGTCTCTCTATGGTTTCTCTGGTTTCACTCTGGTCTCTCTCTTGTCTCTGACCTCTCCCTGGAATCTCTCTGGTATCCCGTCTTTCTCTGGTCCTGGATTCTCGTGCTGTGACGAATACCTTTTATTTTGACACTTTCCTGTTTCCCCCCTGGTGTAAAGCCATCACAGTTCCAAACAACCCGCCAATCTTTCCCAGTGTTACATACGCGTCAACAGAGAGAAAATGGCTAAATGTTTTATACTTGCAGCCGTGGTTTACGTTAGAGTGTAAATATGGCTTTATGGCAGATATTTCTCAACAAACAGAGACACAAATCAGAACAAAACATAAAGAAGACTTAAAATGCACACTGAGCAGTTAATTAGAAATTGATTTACACATTTATGCTATGTATAAAACTGGTTCTTTGGCTCCTCAGGGCGACTGGGCGTGGCTCAAGAGGCTCCCAGATGGTTCCTCCAGTGAAATCAACCAGAAAACCAGTGAGCTGTTTGAGCTGGTGAGTGAAGGCAGATAGAAGAGCTGTTTTAGATGGACTCACCTGGATGTTTGTTTGGTCCCATGGGTGATGTCCGGTCTCCCTGACAGATGCGGGACCTTCGTCATGAGAATGTGAACCTGTTCCTTGGGTTCTTCCTGGACTGTGGGGTCTTCGCTGTGGTCTCAGAGTTTTGCTCCAGAGGAAGTCTGGAGGATCTACTGCTGAACCAGGAGGTCAAGCTGGACTGGATGTTCAAGTCGTCTCTGCTGCTGGACCTCATCAAGGTACAGGTCCAAATACTGTATGTCCAAGAAGAGCCGCTGGACGCTGGATCTCCTCTGGGTCATGTGTGTCCATCACTTGTTGTTTGTGATGAGTAGAACCTTGTCAGATACAACAGTGTAAATTACACTGAAACGAGGAGTGCACGTGTGTTTATCACGTTGCTCTGGTTGGTTGTTGGACAATAGAGCGAAGAGCCAGTGTTTTTCCCTGTTTGTTTGGAACACGCCCCATAATCACAGCCCAATGGATCAGTTTCAGACTCACATCATGAGGTTGACGTCAGGCTACAAATAATTATCTTTCATTTAAAAAAAGAAGAAAAATGGGTTGATCACTTTCACTGAAGGCTAATCCAGGTTATAAATCTGGGGGGAGCTTGTCAATGGCCCAACGCACATGACCCCCCAAATCTCCAACACTTGAGTGTTCTACAGAGAGATTTTTTTTTTTTGACTGAGTGTTTGTTTTTAGGTGGCTGAGTGGATAGCACACTTGCTTCTCAGCGGTCCTGGGTTCGAATCCCGGTCAGAACAGGGGCTTTCTGAGTGGAATTGGTGTGTTCTCCCTGTTCCTGCATAGGTTTCCACAGGGTGCTCCGGTTTCCCCTACCACATGTACAATAGGTCTGGCATGCACCTCCTGTACTGGCCCCGCTCCCATCTCTGTGTGGAGTGAGAGACAAATGCCCACAATTGTAAACCGCTTTGTGACTCTGGTCTGTGAAAGGCGGTATATAAATAAAGATTACTTACTTACTTTTGAAGACAAAGGGTGTGGTCCCTGTGGTTAATTACATGTTATCTACCTGTTATTCCATGTGTCCAGGGCATGAAGTACCTGCACCACCGCAGTGTGGTCCACTCACGGCTGAAGTCCAGGAACTGTGTCGTGGACGGTCGCTTCGTGCTGAAGGTCACAGACTTCGGCTTCAAGGAGGTTCTGGAGGCACAGAACGTCCAGAATCAGGAGACTGCAGACGGTGAGGGTCATGACCTCCTGCTCCTTTCTCCTTTTATTAAAGACCTCCTTTTTATAGATAACACTGTTGTTATGAGTGGCATAACGCTTTCAATATCTGGGCCTCAGCTAAATGATGGTATTTAGCACCTACCAATAATTTATTAATGCTAAATAAAACCTTAAGATTTAGTGATATTATAAAATCAGACGCCCTCGCCAGGTGACTCAACTGGAGGTGATCAGTCCCCGGTTTGTATCCAAGTAGCACACCAGGTATTCCCCTATGGATTCACAGCCACCGAGAGGCCTTTTCTGCGGCATCAAGGAGGTTCTTGGCAGCTTTTCTTGACTGTTGTCCTCTAAAGGCAAGGATTTTAAACTCTCGCTGGAATGAGTGGCCAAACCCCTACACCTGGTTCGTAGCTGGCAGATCTGCTGTGAGCTTAGAGTGTTTGTCTCTCTTTTGCTCTTTGGTTCAACAATCCGGTCCTCCCTGGGGACAATTAGCTCCAGCGCAGTTGGCGCCATTTGATCGTGTTTAGTTTAAACAAGACAGACATGATTATAAGGCACATTCATTTATGCTGGTCACCTCTGCTTGTATTATAAACTCTATAATATAAATAACTCTCAAAATGTTTCAGTTGTAACATGTGTCAGTTGTAAACAAAAGTCAGTTATGAAAATACTGCTAGGTCTGTAAACACTGGCAGAAATGTATGCAGAGGCCTCACCGGAATATGAGGTGCACTGTTTAACATTGAAGGCTTTTATGTATTTTATTTTGTATGAACTATAAAATAAAACCATCAAATATAGAAGAGAGACCACCACAGACAAGATTAAAACAAATCATACGTTTAAGAAAGAACAAGGACCTTTATGTCTCCCAGGGTGAAATGCATCTCCAGATAAATGTGTGTTGCGTGGTGTTGCAGACCTCCTGTGGACGGCCCCTGAGTTGCTGCGCACTGCTCCTCCTCCTCACGGCTCCTTTGCTGGAGACGTCTTCAGCTTTGCCATCATCATGCAGGAGGTGGTGGTCCGCGGATCCCCATACTGCATGTTAGACCTGTCCTCTGAAGGTCAGTGTGTGCGAGTGTGTGTGTGTGAGTGTGTGTGTGAGAGAGAGATTACACAAGCTTATAATTGGTCATTATTGCAGCTGCAGGAGTGAAACTTGACGTTATTATCTTTGCAATCATTCGCTCAGCAACATAAATGCAACTTATCCATTTAGATAAGATGAATCAGGTTTAAACAGTGTGCGTCCTCTGAAGGTAAGTGTGTGTCTGTGTCCCCTGAAGGTCAGTGTCTGTGTGTCCCCTGAAGGTCAGTGTGTGTCTGTGTGTCCCCTAAAGGTCAGTGTGTGTCTGTGTGTCCCCTAAAGGTAAGTGTGTATCTGTGTCCTCTGAAGGTAAGTGTGTGTGTGTGTGTGTGTCCCCTGAAGGTCAGTGTGTGTCTGTGTGTCCCCTAAAGGTCAGTGTGTGCCCCCTGAAGGTAAGTGTGTGTCTGTGTCCTCTGAAGGTAAGTGTGTGTGTCCCCTGAAGGTCAGTGTGTGTCTGTGTGTCCCCTGAAGGTCAGTGTGTGTCTGTGTGTCCCCTGAAGGTCAGTGCATGTGTCTGTGTCCCCTGAAGGTCAGTGTGTGTCAGTGTTCTCTGAAGGTAAGTGTGTGCGTGTATGCAGCTGACTTTACTCGACGTGTGAGTGGACTTATCCTTGAACCAAGTGCAATAATAGCTCCAGAGTATTATTATCTTATTACAGTCTGCTTTGCGCAACTATGACATTGAAATTTCCTTATTTCTTATCTTATCTTATGGTCAGAAGTCGAAGGGAATGACCCATGTGTGAGTCTTCATGTTGTTGCAGAGGTCATCGAGAAGCTGATCCGCCCCCCGCCTCTCTGCCGCCCCCTGGTGAGTCCCGACTACGCCCCCATGGAGTGTATCCAGCTGATGAAGCAGTGCTGGACCGAGCATCCAGACAAGAGGCCGGACTTTGAGGACGTTTTTGATCAGGTGAAGATCTGAGGTTCACGAGCACCAAAGTCTCATTCCAGAAGACACAGCTCTACAGCGCCCCCTGTGGCAGAGCATTATAAAATAATGCATTGGTTTTATATAGTTTTTGGACGCTTCACATGTCATTATTCTTTCACTAATTTTAATAGTTGTGTGAAACCATTTGTTGTAAAATAAACATGTTTTCTCTTTTCAAATCACAATGAGGCTAAAATTTCCTCTTCTGACCCTGATCAGAAGTCTCCAGTGTATGTGTGTCTTCGGTTTGTGTGTGTATGTGTGTACTCGTGTATATGTAGGTGTGTGCGTGTGTGCACGCCTGTGTGCGTGCACATGTGTGTCTGAACATAGGACTATATTTAATCTGAATCCAAATAAAACAGTGTGTTTGTTGATAGTTTAAGAACATAAACAAAGGGAAGAAGACAAACATTATCGACTCGATGCTGCGGATGCTGGAGCAGTACTCATCAAACCTGGAGGAACTGATCCGAGAGAGAACCGAGGAACTGGAGATCGAGAAACAGAAGACCGAGAAGCTCTTAACGCAGATGCTGCCGCCGTGAGTGAAGGGACTGCTCATACAGGAACCGCCCATACAAGGACTGACAAAACTGGGACCAACCAAACGTGGACCGACCGAACGGGGGGCCGACCGAACGGGGGCCGACCGAACGGGGGCCGACCGAACGGGGGCCGACCGAACGGGGGCCGACCGAACGGGGGGCCGACCGAACGGGGGCCGACCGAACGGGGGCCGACCGAACGGGGGCCGACCGAACGGGGGCCGACCGAACGGGGGGCCGACTGAAAACAGGTCTTTGGTGCCAGGTCTCAGTCTGGTCCCTGGTTTCAGTCCAGTCTCTGTTCTCTGGTCCCAGGTCTTAGGCTTGTCTCTGGTCCACAAAATAGAACCAGAGTCCTATTCCTGGCTGTGGTATTCAGGCAACGAGGCCTGCCTTGAATTCTGAGACCGGACTCAGTCTTAGCGTTCAGACATACTAGTCACAGAGTCTCTGGTGCCAGGTCCCAAGACCCAGGTCTGGGCTCTGGTCTTTATCTGGTCCCAGGTTCCCGTCCGGTCTCTGTACCCATATCTCAGTCTGGTCTGTCTACATAGCCTCGGTCCTTGTTCTGCAGCCTGAGTCCTGGATCTATTGCCTGACTGTCCGTGGGAGCAGATCCCTCCCTCAATGTGGTTCTTCCAGAGGTTTTTCACTTTTTCCCACTGAGTTTTTAGTTGTTCCTCTCTGAAGCAGGAGGATATACGGACAGTAGTGATAATCCAGCCCATTTAAGGACATTTATGGTCATCTATCACTATTCTAATATCTATCACTATTCTATTCTGTGGTCCTTGGTCAGCCGCCACTTATGGACCAATGGCTTTGTGTGTTCTTCTGATCTATGGTCCCAGGTTTTTGGTCTTAGGTCTCAGTCTGGTCTCTTGGCACAGTTTGGTCTCTGGTCTCTGGTTCCAGGTCCGTGGCGGAGGCCCTGAAAGTGGGTGGTACCGTGGTCCCGGAGCACTTTGAGGACGTGTCACTTTACTTCAGTGACATCGTCGGCTTCACCACCATCTCAGCGAACAGTGAACCCATCGAAGTGGTCGACCTCCTCAACGACCTCTACACTCTGTTCGACGCCATCATCGGCAACCACGATGTGTACAAGGTGTGTGACCATAACACACCCATACAACAGGCACCCACACAGAACTCTTTGACACATATACACACACTCAGATAACTCACACATATGTATGCAGAACTCACACACACACACACACTGACAAAACTCTCGCAAGACGCACACGCAGAACTCTCTCACACACATATACACACACAAACAAACAAAGACAGAATACACACACACAGACAGAATTCTCTCTCACACACACAGACTGCAGAACATGTCTCCTTCCACCTCTTCAGGTGGAGACCATCGGAGACGCCTACATGGTGGCGTCCGGAGTCCCCGTTCCCAACGGTAAACGGCACGCAGCAGAAATCGCCAACATGGCCCTGGACATCCTGAGCGCCGTGGGGACGTTCAAGATGAGACACATGCCAGACGTCCCAGTGCGCATCCGCATTGGCCTGCACACAGGTACCAGCCCTAATGCACAAATTAACAGTATTGAAGAGCCTGGTGTGTGGCTGGTGGATTCACCATGATTGTGTTGTGTGTGTGTGTTTCTGTGTGTGTTATGTGTGTGTGTGTGTGTTTCTGTGTGTGTTATGTGTGTGTGTGTATGTGATATGTGTGTGTGTGTGTGTTATGTATATGTGTGTTATTTGTGTGTGTGTTATGTGTGTGTGTTTTGTGTGTGTGTGTGTGTGTTATGTGTGTGTGTGTTGTGTGCAGGCTCGTGTGTGGCCGGGGTGGTAGGACTCACCATGCCTCGCTACTGTCTGTTTGGAGACACAGTGACCACAGCGTCGCGGATGGAGTCCACCGGCCTGCGTACGTACTCAGATTGAGAACCGTCTCATTAAAGTCTTCATAGAACTATTATTACACAATTTATTGCAATAACAATTAATCTGATCTTGAGTCAATCATTTCACATCTACTGCCAAAAACACAACAGTTGTGATTGTGTCTCTCCACAGCGTACCGCATCCACGTCCACCAGAGCACGGTGAGGGTCCTGCAGGAGCTGGACCTGGGCTACTCTGTGGTTCTCAGGGGCCGCACGGAGGTCCGGGTAAGAGGCACAGCTGTTTTCTTTTTCACTACTCGTCTGAATGGAATTTCAAACTGGAGAGACTCGAAGGGCGGCGCAGTGGCGCAGTGGTTAGCACATGTGGTTCACAGTAGAATACGGAATTACATATTGGTTACAATTAACTGACACTGGATAAATTAGTACACGACTCTCAAGACAATATTTGTTATATTACATTTATTGTAAACTTTTCTGGATTTTGCTCTTAGACCACGGCAGAGCACGGCATGATGGCTGCAGAAGAGGAAATGAAGATAGAGATTATGAGACACAATCCCCCGGGGCCTAAACCCTGTTGGTGGGAGCTAGGAGAGATGGGGAGGAGGAGGGTTGCTGCAAGAATGAAAGCTGCTGCTTGAATGAAGCTTCCTCACGATAAGTAGCTTAAGGCAGGACAATGCTTGATTGCTGCCAGGTGGGGGCAGTGTGACTGAAGCAGTGAAGCAGCAGCTGGAGGACTTTGAGCAGTGAGCTTAGTTCTTCCAGTACGAATTTCCTCCTTAGCTCCACATCAGACCAATGTCTAAAACTTTTAAAAAAGTAATGCGCCTTAAAGGAGACACATTATGTATTATATTTCAGTCCCAGAGCATTAAACCAGACCATTAACAAACAAACATATTCAGAGCTTATATCTCTTCTAAATGATTCAGAACTCGTTTATTCTATTATAGCTTATACATACAAATTTTACTGACGAAAGGCAGATGGCCGCTTCCTGTGGCTAACTCGACAGCTGCTAGCTTTCAGCCGCTCTATCAGGTTGATAACACGGATCTAAAAAGTGGATATGGGATGTATCCATGCCAAATAACAACATTATACATTACTCTTCCACAATACTATATTCATTTTATTGAGTCAGTCTTTTGAACATTTTAGGTGTTGTGGTAAAGTTACATTTGAAACTTTTCTCCAAAAAGCGGCTGTTTTAGTGGAAAAGTCATTGTTAATGCCGTATAATTATATACACTTCACACAGTTGACAGTATTACTATTATTATATGATATTAACCTACGGACCCGCGGCTGTCTTGTTAGCCACAGGAAGCTCAGTAAAATGGACGAGCAGACCATCTCCACAAACACCGGTTCATTTTCTGCTGCTTCATCTTTGTCCTCAGGGAAAAGGGATCGAGGAGACATACTGGCTGACCGGCAGGACGGGCTTCACCAAACCTCTGCCAGTGCCTCCGGAGCTCACGTCAGGGTAAGGCCCCCCCTACAGGCCGCATGAGAGAACACTATAAGAGAACACTATAAGAGACGCCCCCTGAGCAAGAGAGTGATGAGTTTATTATTATACACATTAAATGCAGTGAAACTCTTATGTACCTCCAGCAGAAGTTCAGCACAGTATTCGGGAAAGAAGAGAAACAGAAACAGATACACAGAGTTAGATCTGGTTTAGTCTTATGGCTACAGGAAAGAAACTCCTTCTCATGCCCACAGTATTAGCTTTGATTAGAGGATAGTCCCTCCCAGACGACAGCAAAGTGAACAAACTATGATCAGGATAAGTGAAAGAACACTCAGTGACGCCCCCTAAAGGCAGCATGAGAGAACGCTTTTAATGTCTGAAGGCTTTGGTCCCGCAACTTGTAACGCTCTGCCCCTCGTGCGCACTACAAAATAAAAGTGAGGTAATTGTGACGCTTTAAACACGCTGTGTTTGAACTAACGCTGACTAAAGAAAAACAACCACTCATTGATCTGCGGTGCGTAATGTGTACGCCATCTACTCAGTCCAAAAACAAACACTAACCATAAACAAAATAACAGCCTTAGTCCTCCCCGCGCCCACAGTGTATCCCACTTTCAAACCTGGTGACGAATCTGTGGCTCCGGTGACAGTCAGTGTAGTCCAAAAGATAAATCCAAAACGTGATGAAGAAACGAAAGTAATCCAACTGGGAAAGTAATCCAAACAGGTCAGAGTGTGGGCAGCGTTTAAACCAAACGAGCAAAGTTCGTGCTTTAGCGGCAACCGGGCTTTCAATGCGGGATTCGTCCCGAGGGCCCGCACAGTCCGCTACAGTAAAACAGATCACAGACTCGAGTCTCTTGTGGTTTCCTCGAGCCATGGCCAAAACCAAAACTTCCCAGTCTCTGTCCCGCGCACCTGATGGCGGGTGTCTGATGAGCGCTTCCCCCCCGGGACACGCCCCCAGTTCATTCACAAAAACATATCTGTCACACTAAGCCAAAATATAAACAAATACACATTAACCCATTTAAACATTCATGGCTATGCTACAGAGTGACCCCGTTTCAAACATTGCAGGCTGTAACAGAGGAGTGTAGAGCACCAGACGACGCTCCTGTTCCTCTCTCACTTTCACATTGTTGATTCGTCCACAGGCAGATGGCCCATGGGCTGCAGATGGCTGAGATAGCCCAGTACAAGAAACGGAAGGCACAGGAAGGACTTTTAAAGAAGAAAAACTGAGGTAGTGTTATGCATTTGTATAAATGTATAACATTACTGTAACGCGCAGATTAGAGCGTAGTGACGTCGCACTGACAACATGACTCTTCGACTCCATTGGCCACAAAAACATGAAAACTTTGGGTCACAAAACTCAGTTCTTCTACTTTATAAGTTTGAAATGACTTTGACTGTGGTGACGCTGCGCTGCATGGAAACCTCTGTGGTCATCTGTGTGGTCATATAAACACAGACATGTGTATAATGTGGTATACACGTGTATACTGTGGTATACACGTGTATACTGTGGTATACACGTGTATACTGTGGTATACACGTGTATACTGTGGTATACATGTGGTATACTGTGGTATACATGTGGTATACTGTGTTACACATGTGGTATACATGTGTATAGTATACACATGTATACCACATGTGTGTGTACCACAGTATACACGTGTATACCACAGTATACACGTGTATACCACAGTATACACGTGTATACCACAGTATACACGTGTATACCACAGTATACACGTGTATACCACAGTATACACATGTACACCACAGTATACACTGTATACTGTGGTGTACATGTGTATACTGTGGTATACATGTGTATACTGTGTTACACATGTGGTATACATGTGTATACTGTGTTATACATGTGTATACTGTGTTACACATGTGGTATACATGTGTATACTGTGGTATTCATGTGTATACTGTGGTATACATGTGTATACTGTGTTACACATGTGGTATACATGTGTATACTGTGGTATACATGTGTATACTGTGTTATACATGTGGTATACATGTGTATACTGTGGTATACATGTGTATACTGTGTTATACATGTGGTATACATGTATATACTGTGGTATACATGTGGTATACATGTGTATACTGTGGTATACATGTGTATACTGTGGTATACATGTGTATACTGTGGTATACATGTGGTATACATATGTATACTGTGTTACACATGTGGTATACATGTGTATACTGTGGTATACATGTGGTATACATGTGTATACTGTGGTATACATGTGGTATACATGTGTATACTGTGGTATACATGTGGTATATATATAATGTCGATCCACTACCTGCTCTCCGCTCCGCTGCCTGCACTCATGCTATTTTTGCCACAAGAGTCAAAATACAAAGGAAATGTGCTTGTGTTAAGGATCTTAACTAAGAGATCCTGTATTCGTCCCACAGTGGGGAAATGTCAGTGTTGCATCTCCAGGTACAGAACATTAGGAATAAAGAAGCAAGTATTAAATCTTGACATAGACCATAAGGACACACACATACATCAGACTTTACAACAATCCTCTGGTTTGTACCGGCCTCTCCACTTCTACATCGACTTCACAGAGGCAGCAGCCACTCCTCCCCGCTGTGTGTAGACATGAGTGTGTAGAGGACTTGAGTGTGTAGAGGACATGAGTGTGTAGAGGACATGAGTGTGTAGAGGACATGAGTGTGTAGAGGACATGAGTGTGTAGACATGAGTGTGTAGACATGAGTGTGTAGAGGACTTGAGTGTGTAGAGGACTTGAGTGTGTAGAGGACTTGAGTGTGTAGAGGACTTGAGTGTGTAGAGGACATGAGTGTGTAGAGGACATGAGTGTGTAGAGGACATGAGTGTGTAGACATGAGTGTGTAGACATGAGTGTGTAGACATGAGTGTGTAGAGGACATGAGTGTGTAGAGGACTTGAGTGTGTAGATGAGTGTGTAGAGGACATGAGTGTGTAGAGGACATGAGTGTGTAGAGGACATGAGTGTGTAGAGGACATGAGTGTGTAGAGGACTTGAGTGTGTAGAGGACATGAGTGTGTAGACATGAGTGTGTAGACATGAGTGTGTAGACATGAGTGTGTAGAGGACATGAGTGTGTAGAGGACATTAGTGTGTAGAGGACATGAGTGTGTAGAGGACTTGAGTGTGTAGAGGACTTGAGTGTGTAGAGGACTTGAGTGTGTAGAGGACATGAGTGTGTAGACATGAGTGTGTAGAGGACATGAGTGTGTAGACATGAGTGTGTAGAGGACATGAGTGTGTAGAGGACATGAGTGTGTAGAGGACATGAGTGTGTAGACATGAGTGTGTAGACATGAGTGTGTAGACATGAGTGTGTAGAGGACATGAGTGTGTAGAGGACATGAGTGTGTAGACATGAGTGTGTAGACATGAGTGTGTAGAGGACATGAGTGTGTAGAGGACATGAGTGTGTAGAGGACATGAGTGTGTAGAGGACATGAGTGTGTAGAGGACTTGAGTGTGTAGAGGACTTGAGTGTGTAGAGGACATGAGTGTGTAGACATGAGTGTGTAGAGGACATGAGTGTGTAGACATGAGTGTGTAGAGGACATGAGTGTGTAGAGGACATGAGTGTGTAGACATGAGTGTGTAGACATGAGTGTGTAGAGGACATGAGTGTGTAGAGGACATGAGTGTGTAGACATGAGTGTGTAGACATGAGTGTGTAGAGGACATGAGTGTGTAGAGGACATGAGTGTGTAGAGGACTTGAGTGTGTAGAGGACATGAGTGTGTAGACATGAGTGTGTAGAGGACATGAGTGTGTAGACATGAGTGTGTAGAGGACATGAGTGTGTAGAGGACATGAGTGTGTAGACATGAGTGTGTAGACATGAGTGTGTAGAGGACATGAGTGTGTAGAGGACATGAGTGTGTAGACATGAGTGTGTAGACATGAGTGTGTAGAGGACATGAGTGTGTAGAGGACATGAGTGTGTAGAGGACTTGAGTGTGTAGAGGACATGAGTGTGTAGACATGAGTGTGTAGACATGAGTGTGTAGACATGAGTGTGTAGAGGACATGAGTGTGTAGAGGACATGAGTGTGTAGAGGACATGAGTGTGTAGAGGACTTGAGTGTGTAGAGGACATGAGTGTGTAGAGGACATGAGTGTGTAGAGGACTTGAGTGTGTAGATGAGTGTGTAGAGGACTTGAGTGTGTAGATGAGTGTGTAGAGGACTTGAGTGTGTAGATGAGTGTGTAGAGGACTTGAGTGTGCAGATGAGTGTGTAGAGGACTTGAGTGTGTAGATGAGTGTGTAGAGGACTTGAGTGTGTAGATGAGTGTGTAGAGGACTTGAGTGTGTAGATGAGTGTGTAGAGGACTTGAGTGTGTACCAGGAGAGCGTCCTTTCCCTCTCAACATGAGATTGATAATTACAACGTTCCTGGTTCCCACCGCTCTTTGTGTGGGCCATGACCAGCAGGATTCACATCCCTCTAACCTGAGCTTGAGCCCTGGTCCTGAGACCAGGACCATCGGTCCCAGAAGACCAGGCCACTGACTAGAGCAGACTGCCATCTTGGAGACCTGAGGTTTGGTCTGACCCAGTTCTCGGTCACACCTGAGTCTCTCAGACCCGGGTCTCTCAGACTTGAGTCTCTCAGACCCGTGTCTCTCAGAGTTGAGTCTCTCAGTCCTGGGACTCTCAGTCCTGGGACTCTCAGTCCTGGGACTCTCAGTCCTGGGACTCTCAGTCCTGGGACTCTCAGACCCGGGTCTCTCAGACCCGGGTCTCTCAGACAACATTCACTGCTGTCACTAAACACAGTTCCAGAAGCTTCCATGTGAGCGCATCACTGTTCACCCAAAGTCCAAGTGTCATGATGCTGTGCGCAGTACTCCTGTACTAGTACAATAGTACTGCAGTACTCCTGTACTAGTACAACAGTACTGCAGTACTCCTGTACTAGTACAATAGTACTGCAGTACTCCTGTACTAGTACTATAGTGCTGCAGTACTCCTGTACTAGTACTATAGTGCTGCAGTACCCCTGTATTGTACTATAATACTGCAGTACCCCTGTACTTGTATTATACTGGAATCTAACTTCTGTCCTTCTGTCCTCCTCCCCCTCCTCATCCTCCTCCTCTCCCTCCCCCTCCTCCCTCTCCTCTCCCTCCTCCCCCCCTCCTCCTCCTCCTCCTCCCTCTCCTCTTCCTCCTCCTCCTCCTCCCTCTCCTCCCCCTCCTCCTCCTCCTCCTCCCTCTCCTCTTCCTCCTCCTCCTCCTCCCTCTCCTCCCCCTCCTCCTCCTCCTCTTCCTCCTCCTCCTCCTCCCTCTCCTCTTCCTCCTCTTCCTCCTCCCTCTCCTCTTCCTCCCCCCCTCCTCTCCTCCTCCTCCTCAGTGAGGTCATGTGTCAGTCCAGAGACATGAAGCAGGTTCTGCACAAAGCGGTGAAGATGATCTCTCATGTGCGTTTGGTAACACAACTGTACGTCCAAGAAGAGGAGGACAACGTGATGATGGCCCACCACTGACACACAATCACACACAACTACACTACCACACAACTGTATGTCTATGAAGAGGAGGGCAGAGGAGTGTGATGATATGATGACCACCAATGACGCTCACACAGTACTCAGGGGTCGTAGGGTTAGGGTGAGTAGAGTAGGGTAGGGCTGGTGGAAACGGGGCTATAGTCCTCCACACACATTAAGGCCACAGTGCGTGACATGGAGCTGAAACAGAGCCTCTGGTCCACATCTTTGTCTGCACGTATCCATTACAGCAGTGTTCCCCAACCTTTTTGAGCCATGGCACAATTTGTCGTTCTAAAGAATCAGTATGTCAAACCAGCAGCTGAGTTTGACACAAAATTGAAACTTTACAGCCTTTATTAACAAAGCAAAGTCATTCTCGTCCATGTGTATTGTATAGAAAATCAAACAGGCACAAAAAATTAGGCACACCAACACACTAACTTGTCGAAAAACAATAACTGCGGTCTCGGGATTTTCTCATAAATGTGTCTTAAAATGGTCCCAAACATCTGCATGATGTCGGCCAGGATTGGGAAAACTACAGAACTTGTTGTGGCGACCCAATCATAGACAGTATATAGATGGACAATGCTAATCTAAGCTCAATTTGAATCTGCGACCTCAATAAAGCACTATAGAGAAGTGCTCGTGGTGAAGTTTTGCTCCAACTCGCTCTGGCCCCTGTTGACATTGAACAGTAACCTCCTCTCGCTCAGTAACGTCTGTGTCACATCCCGACAGCTGTGATTGTTTCTCAGGTTCATTGTAAATAGAAGGAACCAATTTGTTTTTTTTCTGTTGTATTTGTAAAGATATAATTTAATGTTTGTCCTTTAACTCTGTATCGCTCTGTCAAAACAATCACACTTCACCTGACAATGTGTATATATACATATATTTGTTTATTAAAATGTGAATGATTCATTGTTTCAAGTCTCTTTTTATGATTCTTATTTGAAAATGGAGATATGAACCATATAAAAAAGTTTCTGTTTTTCAGGCCCCTAAAATTCCCTATTATAATTTGAAATGTAAAATGAGTGTAAATGATAAGAGTCTGACATACGTGATTTATTCAAAAGCAAACGTTTGCATCAAAGACTGAAAAGAAGCCAGAGAGAGACCAGAGAAAGATCAGAGCGAGAGGACAGGATTTTACATTATACTGTTTTGAGAAAATATAGAGAGAAACCTCACTGTTCACATTAACAATAAACTGGACTGGTCCATAATACCAACGCCCTGTTCAAGAAGGGCTAAAGTCGCCTCTTCCTTCTGATGAGGCTGAGGTCCTTCTGAGGAGGCTGCGGTCCTTCTGAGGACACTGAGGTCCTTGAGGAGAATGAGGTCCTTCTGAGGAGACTGAGGTCCTTCTGAGGAGGCTGAGGTCCTTCTGAGGAGGCTGAGGTCCTTCTGAGGAGGCTGCGGTCCTTCTGAGGACACTGAGGTCCTTGAGGAGAATGAGGTCCTTCTGAGGAGACTGAGGTCCTTCTGAGGAGGCTGCTGTCCTTCTGAGGAGGCTGAGGTCCTTCTGAGGAGACTGAGGTCCTTGAGGAGAATGAGGTCCTTCTGAGGAGACTGAGGTCCTTCTGAGGAGGCTGTAGAGGAGCTGAGGAGCTCCTTCAGTGGAGACTGAGACACCCTCAGTGTAAGAAGGAGCGCTACTACAGGACCTTTATCGTCACCGCTGTCAGACTGTTCAATAAGTCACTTTAAAGCTGCACTAACTGACTTTATTTTCGTATTTATTACGAAAATGCTATCCATGTCCATGTAGTGCATTGGGATACACGTCATTTTGAAGAATAATTAGCGCAGATTTGTGCTGGCGTGACATTATATTTTAGATCGAGTTTTGATGAAACAAGGAAGAGAATGTGTTTCGGGTCGCAGATTGTGACCAATCACAACGGACCACTAGCCCCCACTTTTGTGAGAAATCTACAGGTCCGTTAGCATAGACGGTTAAGTTAGCACAACAAGCCGAGGAGCTAACCTGAAGCTTCGTGTCTTCATCACCGGTTACTGCTTACTTAGCGAAACAGCCATCCAAAAGAAAGTCCCATTCCTCCGCGCTTCCCGGTTCTATCGTTTTATGGTCACGCCTAACCTGGCAAAAGCCAGATTGATGATTGTGTAGAACTCTAACGCGTTCTCCGCGATATCAATCTGGGATTTCTCCCGGAGAATCCTTTCGGGGAAAGGAGGGGTAAGCAGCAGAATACTTCAAGCTGATTGGGCGAAGTGACGCTGTGTGCCCGCCTACCAAGGTTGCCGTCCAGAAATGTACAAAGCGCCTCTCGCTGTTCATCTTTCAAAAAAGAAATTGGAGATTCTGCTAAAACTGACTTTGCGTCCGTCCTCCTGCGTAGCCATGTTTGTTTTGCTTCAGCCCGGCACTTCTTGCTTTCGTCAAACCCGGATATCCCGCCCTAAACCCCCAGACTGGCGCGTGATTGGCTCGCACACCCAGTGGTTCGACTCGAAAAGTGTAAGCGGGAGCGGTACAAGATGTATTCTCGAGTGTTTGTGAACTCACAAATACCGCGAGAATTCAGCTTGCAGGCAAGGTTAGGTCACGCCATCCACGTGCAAATCCATGTCCATGTATTATCCATATTGGGAGACGCTAGCTCCGTCCCAACAGTGGGTGTGTGTGGGGGGCGATAGCTTCGTGGGTGCGGGGAGGGGAGCAGAAAGAGAGAGGCCAGCGAGTCTGCTGCTTCAAAATCCCAAAGTCAGTTAGTGCAGCTTTAAGTCACTAATGACCTGCACTGGGGCTGAAGAACCAGCGCTGCTATTGCTACTTTTTTATTGCACATAATTATATCCTGCACAGACTATATTTTTTACCTTTCACATGTTGCACACTTCTGAGTGATTCTGTCTGTGCCAAATGTGACATTTCTCCAGTGTGAGATCAATAAAGTTTATCTTATCTGTGTTCCATCACATGAACAAAACAGTAGGAATGAGGAGCCACATCACAAGAAAAGAGACTTTAAGTATAGAGCACATGTGCATAAGAAGAGCCGTCACACTTCCAAAATGAAAATCCGTCAAATTGACTGCTCAACCAGCTCTAAGTCCTGAAAGA
Organism: Knipowitschia caucasica; assembly: GCA_964034765.1. Classification (NCBI taxonomy): domain Eukaryota; kingdom Metazoa; phylum Chordata; class Actinopteri; order Gobiiformes; family Gobiidae; genus Knipowitschia; species Knipowitschia caucasica. The sequence goes on from OZ035841.1 coordinate 5,599,897, forward strand.
CGCGCACCTGGCAACCCCGCTGTTGTCGCAGGAGCCGCAGAAGCCCAGCCCTCTCTCTACTCTCGCGCACTTGATTGGTTGGAGCCTTTGACGTGGGGCAGTTATCCCACCTCTGATTGGCTGAGAGGTGTCCAAGAATGTGCCAGTTACAGGAGCGGGCCAATAGCGAGGTTGCAAAGACAGTCTGGCCCCGCTCCCTCGTTATGTGACGTATGTGGTCACGTGATGTTTGTGCCTCGAGCCACAAGGTTGCCAGATCGGCGTCTTTACAGCGAATGTGTGTGCGTGCGCCTGTGTGTATCTCTGTGTGTCTGTCTGTCTGTCTGTCTGTCTGTGGTTGTGGTTGTTGTTCTTTACTGATTTTATCTACGTTGCCAGTCCAATCAACCAATTTGAAAAACAAGACATGATGGACAACCCTCAATTGTTGTCCAAACCAGAACCTTGTTCTGGACCAGTCCACTGTATCAGATTGCAGTGATGAAGAGGGAGCAGTGTCTGCAGTCAAAGCTCTCCCCCGGCGTGGGGGGAAAGACCAGAAGTTTTTTTAGCATGCACTATTCCAGTCAAAAGAGCTGGATGTATTGTCTGTGAGATATTGTTTATGTTATTGTTATTGTTATTGTATGTTATTGTATAGTTTCTGTATTGTTATTGATATTGTAATGTATGGGTTTTTTTCATGTATCCAGGGACTGCAGATGGAGTTTATCAGTGTAGCTGTAATCTGGTACAGAACACATCTGTCTTTGATCTTAATGTTTCTGTGGACTGTCCCTTTCAAATAAAGACTGAACTAAACTCCCAGAGCAGTCAATGTATGTAGTTTCTTTCTGTCTTATTATTTTTATAAAACAATCTCACTGTTACCATAGCAACACACTGTTTATTTACAGCAGTTAGCATTTGGTAGCCTTTCAACAACATTTTTGCGGTGTTTCAAGTTATATTCACCAGTTTTGCCTCTTGGAAGTAATTTTAGGGAATTTCTGTTAAAACGTGTCTCGCATTATCGCCAGAAAGATTATTTTTATTTTTTTATTTATTAATTTATTTCAGGCAATGGCAAAAGTGAGAAAACGAGGTAATTAAAAGCAATTAAGTAATATAAATAATATAAAGCAAAAAACAAAACAGACAAACACAATAAAAAACAAACAAACAAAAAAACAGTGTAAACAAAAAATGTATAAACAAAAAAACTATGGTTTAACATGGCCATATATTTCTGCCTGAAAAGGAGTGGGAGGAAGAAAAAACTTATTTAATCCCACCCCTATATCCCCATTTCAGTGATTAAACGATCAACTTCACTGTTACAGTTCAAGCCAGTATCATACCAGAGTGGCGTTATCACGGGCAACAAGTACATTTACATTGTAACAAGTTACCAATAATGGTAATAGAAAATATACCAACAATGGTAATAGAAAATATACCAACAATGGTAATGAACAAAAAAAGAAAAAAACAACAATAGCAAGATTCTATATACTAACAAGGTAATGGAACATTGAGCACATGTTACACTATGAGACAGAGAAAATCTGATTAAATTAAAGACCCTCATCTCTATATTGTAACCAGACCTTATGTTTATAGAACAGTTTAAATCGATGAATAGTTTTACATTGCTTATGTTGTGAGTCCAGTTTATTCCAAAGTTTTACTCCACATACTGACAGACAAAAACATTTACGAGTGGTTTTTGATCTCGGCAGTGAAAAATATCCAAAACCCCTCAAGTTATGAGCTCGCTCAGGAGTCGTAAAGAAACGCTGCAGGTTAGACGGTAATAATTTGTTGAATGCTTTATACAAGACTATTGATGTATTATATTTAACAAGATCATCAAACTTTAGCAGCTTTGACTGAGTAAAAAGATTATGAGTATGTTCCAGAAAACCAACCTTATGGATGATCCGCACTGCTCTTTTCTGTGATATGATGAGAGGATGTAGTGTGTTGTGGTAAGTGTTACCCCAGACCTCAACACAATACGTCAGGTATGGAAGAACCAGGCTGCAGTATAATGTACGGAGTGCATTTCCATTTAGGTATAGTTTTGCTTTGTTAATAATTGAGAGGCTTTTGGAAATGTTGGTTTTTATGTGTCTGACATGGGGTTTCCATGACAACTTGCTATCAATTTTTACTCCCAAAAACTTAATTTCACTTACCATTTCAATTTGGATATCATTAATACTTATTCTCGATTCAGACGTTAGGTTGCGATTCCCAAACATCATCATCTTAGTTTTATTTACATTCAAGGATAATTTATTTGCATCCATCCACTTTTTTATTTTGATTATTTTGAAGATTGACAATTAGGAGGACTAATAGTTTAGATGATCCACCCATAAGAAGAAAATCCTCCCAAAAACTTTTAACACATCAATAATCTTCAGTAGAACTGTGTGTTACTTACAAACTAATTAATCTTGTCAATGATTTCAGCGTTTCTTATAATAGACAGATAGTACATTTTGGTTGTACTTTCTCCTTTTTTGCTTTAAATACAAATAAATAAACATTTTCTTTGTGTTTTACTTTAATCTACGTTAAAGTTGTTTTGTTTTTAAGGCTCGTTCGCGTGTTACATGTTGCATATCTGGCAGCCCGGGTGCAGGACGTGCACAGCGGAGCAGCCGCGAAGCTAACGAGGCTCAAATCTGTGCGAAAACTGCGAAAACCCACGATTAACCGACTCCAAACTCCGGACACAGACCTTCTACGTCCCCCAGCGACTCTGTGGGAGGAGAAGGACCCGAAGCCCCGCGGTCTGAGGGCTTTTCGGCCGCGGATCTGGAGGCAGCCGCTCCGGGGGCTAGCGCCGTTAGCCAAACACAATATGGTCCTGGATTAGCCCGCTAGCTAACAACAACAACAACAACAAGAAGAGGCTGGAGTGCAGACCTCCCAGACCCCCGGCGTTCACCAAATCGACACTTTTTATACAAGATAATTCTCATTTTTTTACCTTTTTTATGGTTTGTTTTCACGCTCACGGGTGAAATGGCCAGATCTGGTCATTTATTTTACTTGGAAATGAGCCTCACGCCGAAGAGCAGTGTTTCAGACTCTCGATTGAGCTGTTAAAAAGGTGAATAATGGGAAACTGCAGAGAAATGTGCTTAATAATCACAGGCGGCAAGTCACTAGTGTTTTACTTAAAGCTGAGGTACCTAACATTTCTGTTTCGAATATAACCCGTGTCGTTTGGTAACAAAGAGTTTCGATGAAGGTAATTGTTCAGACCGCAGCAGCCGTTTTCATCTGATTAGAAAACCTGTTTTATTTAGCTCCAGGAGTCACTGTGGGACACTGGAGGCTGATGGTCCTCTTTTTCACTCTGTCTGAAAAGCTGGTCCAAAGATGTGGCATGCATGATAAACTCTGATCGAGCCAAGAACTACATAACATCTACATGAATGTTATGAGGTCTGAAAGTTATGGACCTCAGCTTTTAAGTAGTGTTTTTTCAATCATATATTTTGTATTAATTAAGTAAGTAATCTTTATTTATATACCGCCTTTCACAGACCAGAGTCACAAAGCGGTTTACAATTGTTATTTTTGTTTTGCTCCTCACTTCAAACCTCTTACACTTAAAAAAAAGTCAAGTAGTGTTGATCTACATGTTGCAGGAGAAGGATTGTCCAAATGACCGATACAGATGTCAAGTTGTTAGCTATGCTTCTAACTTCCAAAGGAAAACAGCTGAGTTATAATCTCTTTCGGTATGAACCCGCTGCAGTGGTGTTGGTAAAGTGCCAGCCTGTATCTTTAGGATGGACCAAAACACTATCCTCGTGGAAAGACCTGCTATTTTATTTCACAAAATAATATTTTAGGAGCGTTGAAAAAGTTAGTGAAGTCTAAATATGACCTAATTGTAATTCTGGGTTTATTTCCTCAGTGCTTGCTCCACAAACATTTGCTTCCCTGGGATAAGCTTCACTATTATTGTTAGTCACAATCCTTTTCTGAAGCAACATATTGTCTCAAAGTGAGTTTTTGGGATTAGTGATGAAGGATACATCGGCTGCAGATATGGTCATTTTTATACACATTGTTGTCGTCCAGGTGTCGTTAGAGGGCAGCTGTGAACAGGCCAATAATTATCCAGTGTTTTATGTGTGCAGTTACACATTTTGACCACAATCCATCGTCAGGAGACGTATATAGAAAACATATTAATAACAAACCACCCAGCGTAGTGCAAGTCCTCTAATGTCTCCGCAGAGTGTTTCATGCATGTATAACTTTTCTCATTCGCACTTGATGCTAGTGTAATGTCGCCTGGCTAGTCTCGAACTGAGCCATTGAGCTGTGGTTATTTAGGAGAAACGATGCCTCTTCGCTCTGTTTGATAATCCAACAAGTCCAATCTGTGCTTGACATGATGGGAAATGTAATCATTTGCTGTGGTTAGGAAATATGTAATCGTGTGTTTGTTTGCGGTGAAGATTTTTCATTTATTATTTTTATTCAAAATTAACTTCATAGTATTGAACTTATTATTGTTAGTGCGATAGATAGGAACATTTTGAATAATTGTTTTTCATGACAAACAGGAGTCGTTAGCCCATTCGGACAATAAAAAAAAGGTAAAAGTGTGAATGAAGCATGTGCGAATGACGGCAATATTAACATTGGTTTTATGAAAGTCTGAAATCTAGATATAACTTAAGTGTGCATTAGTTTTAGATTTTCTGACTAGAGTAAAAACAATATCCCAACAATAAAGCTGGGATACGTACATTTTAAACCACAACGATACAGCTCTAATAGAATTTATGGCTCTAAAACTGTTTCTATCGCTACATTTCACCTGCATGTAATTTTGGCCTCTGTCACGTCATTCAATCAGCTTTGGCAATCTGCTCTCAGCCCAAAGAGTCAAATAGTGACTCACAGGTCACTTTCTTGCACAAAAGATTACATATTTTCTAATAAGATGAAGACGGAAATTGTTAGATTAGTGTTTTTTACAAGTTCATAGAAGCATTACGTTCGCCTCCTCTTAATCATGTGATCGTTGTGCCTCCCCTCACACAGGTGCGTCTGTGGGTTTAGTCTGGATCATGGCACATCTGTCTGATTACCACGAAGGGAAGGCAGCCGTGCTCGCTCTGGAACCCCGAGCCGGAGGCGGCACTGGAGGTCCGCGACAGTTACCCCCATCTGGGCCTCTGCAGCTGGGGAGCCACAGCAGCCACGATCCGGGGGACAGCGGAGCGCGGCACACACAGGTGAACGACTCAATCCAGCGTCTAGTGATGAGAATGACGTCTGTTGCAGACATTAGACACAAGGTCTCTCTCTGCAGATGCACAATAATTTAAACAGGACAATATGAATGAACAATACGATAAGAACAGAGCACGGTTAAGTAATGACTGATCTGTTCATCAGTCCAACAGGATATAATCATATCCAGTCTGATGGACTGTCGGAGGGTCTGAGGATTCTTGTTGAAGTTTCACTGTGCACCGTAGTGAAGGATGATCTACATTATTATAAGTATTTTGATTATGAATAATGTGGGGACAACTGGGGCCCCCAAGGTTAGAGCTTAGAGCTGCAACAATCAGTCAACAAAATTTGATGACGGCTATTATTGTAGACGCATCACCAAATTTCATTTTTGGAATGCACCAATAAAACATACTAAAATCAGCACAGCGCTGGACCCAGAGTGTTTGAGTGAAAAAGAGGAAGCATCGCACACTCAAGACACACACACACACACACACACCATGTGTGTACAGACCAAAAGTTTGGGCACACCTTCTCATTCAAAGAGTTTATTATTTTCATGATTATGAAAATTGTAGATTCACACTGAAGGCATCAAAACTATGAATTAACTCATGTGGAATTATGTACGTACTAAAAAAAGTTATATTTTGGGTTCCTCAAAGTAGCACCTTTTGCTCTGATTTCTGCTTCACTCTTGGCATTCTCTGGATGAGCTTCAACAGGACCTGAAATGGTCTCCAACAGTCTTGAAGGAGTTCCCAGAGATGCTTAGCACTTGTTGGCCCCTTCACTCTGTGGTCCAGCCCCAAAACCATCTGGACTGGGTTCAGGTCCTGTGACTGGAGGCCGGGTCATCTGGCCCAGCACCATCACTCTTCTTATTGGTCAAACAGCCCTTACACAGCCTGGTGTAAACACAATAACATAATCAACACCTCACACTTTCATCTCACAGACAACGCATCCTGTCATTCTTATGGAATCACTAAAGCTTGGTGTTTGAGTAGTGGAGCAGATTTGAAGGCTGTTTTGCTTCATTAGCGAGCTGGTCGCCTCCAAGTGGACTTGTTCCTTGGGAATTGCTGGTCGCTATGATATTTCAAGCAGAGCTCCTGATTAGGGCTGCACGATATATCAAAACAATACTGTTAGTGCGATATTGGTGCGTGCGATATCCATATCGAAAATATGTTTCCTTTTATAAAAACAAAACATACAGACACCTCAATTCAACAAGAACAACAAACAAGTAAATAAATATATTAATTTGAAGGTCATTAATGTTGTGCTTATTGCGTTTCAATGCAGATTGCTATTTTAGGGGACAGACAAAAATATAGCAATAATATCTTTATCGCAACACTAAACACTCATATTGAATATCGCTCTAATTTCAAATATTGTGCAGCCCTACTCCTGATGATGTTGTCAAGCTTTTCTTTTCTTGGAAGTTACAATAATAATAATAATAATAATGCAACGGTTCACATGTCATTATTCATTCACTCCATACACAGTGGTGATAATCTACTACTGTAGCCACAGCTGCCCTGGGGCACACTGACAGAAGCGAGGCAACCAGTCTGTGCCATCAGCCCCTCCGACCACCACCAACCATTCACACACACAAAGTAGAAAGTCTTGTGGTGGGCTAGAACCCACAACCTTCAGGCTCAAAGGTTGATGCTCTTCCAACTGAGCCACTGTCTCTCAAAGGTTTCTTTGCAAAAGGGAAACAGAGCCTATACTGTATACTCGTTATACTTTTTACTCATTTTGCTAGCTTGTTTTTGTAGATTTCAGCGAAGGTGTCGTGTGACCAGGATTATCAATAAAGCAGTATAAAAAAAAAAAAAACTAACATTATTTAAATGGGGTGCACAGCTCGAAATAAAACTTAAACTGATATAATAATTATTGTTTGTGTACTCGGACAAGCACATGTTTAAACTTGAAATTAAAGATTACAAAGTAAGACGTCAAAGATGAGGTTTTGTTTGTAGTAATACAGCCATACATCTGAATAGTGAATAGTAGCACCAAATCTTTTATTTGCGGGAATTTATTCAGAAATCACTGAGATGGATCCCAGCTCATTGGTCACTGGAAAAGTAGCTCTGTGTGTGTGTGTGCCCTGAGGTACCCCACAACCTGATCTGTTTCTATATCTGTACAATCTGTCGTCACACAAATGGATCTCAACCAACTCTTTCCCTGTTCCCTTTTGCTGCCTGTAGCGTGTACGTGTTTGTCAGTTATAACAGTTGTGTGTCTGTTGTGTCCTCAGGTGATGGACGAGGCGCCCGCCTGCAGCTCTCACGTGTTTGCGTCTGTGAACACCGACTCCGCAGACGATATTCGTAAATGTGGATATTTACGAAAGCAAAAGCACGGGCACAAGCGCTTCTTTGTGCTGCGCGCCGCCAGTCACTTGGGGCCGAGTCGTTTGGAGTATTACGACAGTGAGAAAAAGTTCAGGAGTAGTTTGCGGACACCTGCCCCCACTCTGCCCTCCTCCCCCAAACGTGTCATCTACCTGTACCAGTGTTTCACCGTCAACAAGCGTGCAGACGCCAAGAACAAGCACCTGATTGCGCTCTACACCAAAGACGAGTACTTCGCCATGGTGGCAGAGAGCGAGGCCGAGCAGGAGGACTGGTACGTGGCGGTCAGCGCGCTCATGAACCAGGGCAAGAAGGGACACGCGGATGAACTGGACGACGGCTACGGCACGGTCACGCCAGCCACCGTCTTCAAAGAGGTATGGCAGGTGAACGTGAAGCCCAAAGGCCTGGGGCAAACCAAGGCGCTGACCGGCGTGTACCGCCTGTGCCTCTCCACCAAGACTCTGCATCTGGTCAAGTTGAACTGCGAGACGCCCTGCGTGACGCTTCCACTCATGAACATCCGGCGCTGTGGTCACTCTGAGAGCTTCTTCTTCATTGAGGTGGGCCGCTCGTCCTCCACGGGCCCCGGCGAGCTGTGGATGCAGGTGGAAGACTCTGTGGTGGCTCAGAACATGCACGAGACCATCTTGGAGACCATGAAGGCGCTTAAAGCCTTTGCCGAGTTCAGGCCGCGTAGTAAGAGCCAGTCCTCTGGCTCCAACCCCATGCCCTTCATCACCACGCGCCGCCACCTCGGCAACCTTCCCCCGAGTCAGACCGGGCTGCAGCGCCGCTCCAGAACAGAGTCTGTGGTCGGGACGCCGCCCTGTAAGAGCTCGGGCGCCAGCGGCTACCGCTTCAGGACGTCCAGCGAAGGAGAGGGCACGATGAACCGGCCACTGCGCTCGGCCACCGGGAGTCTGATCCAGCTGAACCTGAGCCGCGCACAGGGCCGACAGGAGAGCGCGGCTGGAGCGCGGTACGTCCGTGCGGTCGCACACCACGCTCGCTCTGCGTCTTTGCCCGTGTCACACTTCCCCTCTGCCCCCAGCCCCTCCGGCCCCTCCCCCATGAGCCAGTCCGATACGCGGCCATCTAGTGCTTCACTCTGCGGCTCGCCCTCAGACGGCGGCTTTAACTCCTCAGACGAGTACGGCTCGAGTCCTGGAGACTTCCGCTACTTCCGTGTGCGGAGCAACACGCCCGACTCTCTGGGAAACACGCCGCCGATCCGTGAGGAGCTGAGTGACTACATGAGCATGGGCTGGAGCCGTGACGTGTTTGTGGGAGGAGAGAGTGGGCGAGAGGCGGGAGGAGCAGACGAGGAGGACTCCTCGGTGCGCAGAAGGACTCACTCCTGCTCGCGGCCCACAGGGGGCGCTGTTCCGGTACTGCAGAAAACCACTCAGACAAACTTCTGTCTGGACGAGTGTGCGGATGCTCTACCCTTCGGCGCGTTGCTGCGTGGACGCCCGTCCTCCTCCTCGTCCTCTTTGCGCTCAGACTATAGCTCATGCTCCGAACACAGCCAGAGCAGACAGGCCCCACCCCCTGAGGACAGTGGCTACGTGCCCATGCAGTGTGGTGTGGCGTCGCCGCGCGACACGGACTACATGCCCATGATGCCCTCCCATTCGCCGCTGCTATCTCGCGTGGCCCCACCCCCTCACGCAGATGGCTACATGATGATGCTCCCAGGGGGCGGAGCCCCGAACGGCGAGTACATGGACATGTCCTACAGCGGGGGTGGGGCTGAAGGAAGCCACGGCCCCTCTACACCAGAGGCCACACCCACAGCGCACAACCCGTACTTCTCTTTGCCGCGGTCTTACAAAACGCCGACACGAGAGACTGACGAGTATGTGCCCATGAGGTCGCCTGCTAGCTCTGCCCCAAGCCCTGCCCACAGCACCCCTGCTCATCCCCCGCCCCCCTACAGCGCACACCACACCACCGCCGCCATGTTGGATCGCCGCATGCGCCCCTGCCGCCTCCCTCTGGGCCGCAGGAGCTTCCACGGTCCAATCAGAGCCAGCGAATCCACGCCTGGCCCCGCCCACTCCGACTCCAGTCCCGGAGAGTACATCAACATCCAGTTTGAGCCCCTCCCACATCAACAACAGCCACCCGCCTACCCCCACAGCAACCAGGCTCCACCCACCTACCCCCACGGAAATCAGGCCCAGCCCATTTATTCCCACGACGACCAGGCACTGCCCACCTATCCCCACGGTAACCAGGCCCTGCCCACCTATCCCCACGGCGAGTGCCCACAGGACTACATGTGTCTGCAGGTGAGCAAGTTTCTTTGTGAACAAAACTTCTTAAAATTACTTTCGTTGGGCACTTGCAGCACTCAGTAATAAAATCCATGTCACTAGTTCCCGGCTCTAAAATAGTTTGCTTCTATCACTGGCTTTCAAATGCATTTATTTTTCAGCTTTTTCAGGTACAAAGAGAGGATTACTCTTGCATATCCCAGCCCAAATAGTTGCACCTATATAACTTTTTATATTCGAGAAGAACCAATAAGAGTACTGCACATAGACTAAATATTACTGCATTGTGTTATCCCTGGGAATTCATAAAACAAATACAACTGAAATTTTAAATGTTTTATTTCTCATTTCAACAATAAGAAAATGCTTTAACAGTCAACGATAACGGCATCATATTCCACTCATACAAATGGTACATAGAAACAGCTGCGGTGCTAGCAAAGGTAGCTGCGCAGAGTAACCTTTTATAAAGTTGCTGGTGTTACTTATATGTGTTCGTTTTGGACCCACCTCGTGACAGGTTTGCCTTATGGTGCTTTCAGACCGCCAACGCTGAAACGCGGAAGCCCCGCTCACCAGACGCGCATTCTCTAGTTTTCAGACGCAGAGGACTTCACACCAGAACGTCCTGACGCGAGCCGGAAGTACCGGAAGTAGCCGGCCGGCTCTGATGCTAACAGAGCTATGCTAGCGGCTTCTCGTGTACAGATCTTCTCCAATATGCAGCTTTGCAGCGTGTCTTTGCTCAGACCTTCCACGGGTTTATATAACAGTATTATGTGTTCACGGAGGTGCGCCATACGTGTTTTCATATTATTAAACGGTATTTCCGCATCGGCGAACACACTCGAAGCCGTTGCATAAGGTCACGGGAGCATGACAACACATATTTTCACAAGCACAGAGTCCCCCATTGTCAACCCTGGTTTGAGTTCTGGTGAAGCCTGGTGTGGGTCCTGTTTTGGCTGTTTACAAGTATTTTCAGTCTGCTCGCTCAGTCCGCTAATGCCCCCGTGACCACTTTGCTGCTCTCTGATTGGTTGTCGCACGGACGTCCCAAGGAAAGGATGAGCAGAATCCATCTCCTGTGGGCGTCGATTTTTCGCTCCTGCTCCTCCCCTTTGACTTTCCCGCCAAGTCCGTGCGTCATTATTGAATAGTCTGTTTGTGCGTGCCGAGAGGTCCGTGCGTTGTGACGGTCGAACGCGCGCCACCATAGTCTTTGCATTGAAACCTGACGCAACGCATGATCCGGTCTGAAAGCACCATAAAACAACGTACTGTTCGCTTTACTCTCGTCACTCGTTTACTTTAAAAAACAGCCAACATCTTGTCTGCTTGCCGCTAGCTTGTTGGCTGATAGCCTGTTTGCCGCTAGCTTGCTTTCCTGCTGCAGACTTTGGGACATCACCATGGCAAACTGACTGGTCACTGAATTTTGACCTGCCCTGGGTCATTTAGATCCTTTTAGATCCTAATTTAGGGTATTTTTCTTTAGCTTTGAATAACTGTGACAGGTCATTTTGATCCACGGGTAGCACAAGGGTTAATGAAATTACAAGGTAAATATTCTCATTAGATATATATCTAAAGATCATGATCATAATGTCATTGTTGTCGGTGTGTTCAAAGGTGGGGTCAGAGCCGCCGCCCAAAAGCCCGTCTCCCCGGCCGAGCCTGGTGGCGCCCTGGAACCCCCCAAGCTACATCCGCCCCGGGGCAGGTGGCGCGGCGCACTGGTCCAAAGCGGACGACTACGCGGACATGAGCCCCACCGCCATGCTGCAGCGCCTGTGTTTGCTGGAGAGCCAGTACAGCGCGCCAGCCAGCCCCGGGGCAGCCGCGGTGGAGCCCAAAGTAGTGCGAGCCGATCCCCAGGGCCGCAGACGCCACAGCTCCGAGACCTTCACTAACGCACCAGGAACGAGCGCCACAGCTGCAGCCAATCACGGAGCAGCTAACGGCGCCTGCCCACCAGAGGGACAGGCCTCACGGTGAGTTCGAGATGTAAGGATACTGTGGAGGCAGATAGAGGAGCTGTTTTAACTCTAGAACTCGCAAAGCGGTCAATTTGACATACTAACATACCGTTAAAGTGGTTCTCACCCCGACTCCTCGGAGCTTACGTCACTCACATTTCCTGTTCAAATCTTCCTCTAAATGGGCGTAGCCTGGAGGACTAAAGGGGGCGTGAACGAGACTGGGCCGTTTACATTGCTCTGGGCGGGGGGCTGCTGACGTCAGGTCTTGCTGCCGCGCCAGTGTTGGCGCCAGATTCAAAATTCAAATGTAGTAATACTGGTCGCCAGCAGATGGCGCCTCACAGACGGTTTTAGGCAGAAAGTTTAACTTTCAACTAATTTGCACCAAAGTGACAAAATTATGACCAGGATATGTAGACAACACTATTGGACACTCATTTATATCGTTTATCAGCAGAAAAAAGTGGATTTGAGGGTGAGTTGTCCTTTAACTTGCTACCTGTTAGCGTTAGTATTAGCATTAGCCTTTCTACAAACTGTTTTTTTCTGTATTTAAAGTTATTTTCACCAGGTTTAGCACTTACAGTACAGGTTAATTTGAATTTAACTGATGGTAAACTCACTAACCTTTCAGATTTCCATTGGTTTGAATGGAAACAGTCCAAATGTCGGCTCTGGGTGTTCTAGTATTCAATCAGAATGATTTGTATTGACATCGTAACTGGACACTGCTGAATGAAAGCGAAAAGAACTGTTTTTGTGTAAGTCGAGCTCCGCCTCATCTCCAACATGGATAGTGAGAGGTTAATATGGGCTTGTATGGCATGATATACATCATTTTAAAGCTTTAAAACATCCATTGTATTCTACCCATTGAAGCCAGTACACAATAATAATAATTGGTCCATCAGTCTGCAATAACTTTTGTAGTTTTGGTTCAGTCCCAGCATCTTCTTGTATTCGCTAAAAGCTTCATAAAAACAAATACAATGACAATCAGAAGAAGAGACGTGATAAAGAGCTGTGTCCGTGTGCAGGTGGAGCTCCGCCTCCTTCGACAGCGTGTGGATGTCCGTGGAGGCGTCGCCCGTGACCTCTGACCTGTGTTTGTCTCCGGTGACGTCGGCCTCTTCGTCGTCGTCTTCATCGTCCGGCGTCAGGACCGGCGCCAACTTCCAGAACGGACTCAACTACATCGCGCTGGAGCTTAGGGACGAGAGCTCCGGCCCCGACACGCCCACAACCACCGGAGCCACGCCCACGGCAACCACGGCCTCCGGAACTGTGCCTGCCGAAGCCCCGCCCCTCCCCGAGAGCGCCGCCTACGCCAGGATCGACTTAAGCCATTCGGACCAGGCGTCATCCACACGCGGTGAGTCCAGTCTGACCTTATATGGAACTTTAGCCTTCACTTTAATGTACCTCCCGGAGCAGTCAGTTTGATTCACTTTGTTGTATTTTTGTATCGCAATAAATCACAACAGTCGTTATCTCTGCGCACTTTACAAAACCGTCATTGGTCCATGTCCATAAATGTGGATAAAGTTCATCAATGTCAAATTTAATGGCTTTAACAGCTAACGGGCGACACTGTGGCTGAGTGGATAGCACTCTCGTCTCTCAGCAAGAAGGTCCTGTGTTCGAATCCCGGTCGGAACAGGGCCTTTCTTGGAGTTTACATGTTCTCCCCGTGTCTGCGTAGGTTTCCTCTGGGTGCTCCGGTTTCCCCTACCACTAAAAACATGCACAATAGGTCTGAATGTAAATGATAGAGTGAATGGATGGTGTTGATTGGAGCTGATGGTCCAGTGTGTTCTGGACTCGCTTCCGTCATCACCGTGTGTGGAATGATTGAAACAATATCTGACTCTGAACATTGTAAAGCGCTTTGGGTGACCTTGGTCTGTAAAATGCGCTATATAAATAAACATGACTTACTTACTTTTTGTTTTGTCTTTGGTCTTCATAACTTTGTGACTTTTTCTCTATCTAAATGTAGTTTATTTCTAAGTTTATGGAATTAACTCAATCCCAAATTGGTTCCGAGCGATCCCTGCTAGGAGCAAGTTACCATAGCAACACGCTGTTTACTTGCAGCTGTTAGCATTACTATTACCCAGTTTTATTATGTATTAAAGATAAAAAACAAATCACTTACTACTAATTAAAATTCATGAATTGCTGTCGAATTGGCCGTCAAAATGACTGCTCTGAGAGTTGTAGTGTTAAACCGTTGATACTATAGTGTTACTGCTTGTGTTCGTTGTTTTCCATTGTTTCTGTATCTGCCTGAGGACCGACGATTTTGAGCTAAATACACAATATTGTTTCTTATGTTTGTACAAATGAGGTCATAAATGCTTGAATCAAGTGTTTATCTTCATTTAAGCACATTCTGACCGTCGTAAAACAAGAATCTCCGATGGGACAAAGCCGTATTTGAAGAACTGTTGCTTTATTTATCATTCCCAGGGACATGTCTTGTATCTTTTTAAGACAAGATCATTTTGCTTTGTCCCGTTGGTAAATCTTGTTTTAAGGCTCAGTCAGAATGTGCTAAAGTTGAGATTCATTTTGCCAAATTTGAACTATTTTTGACTTTTCATCACTTGAATGTCATCACTTACTGCAGTGTATCAGGACAGGAGTCTAACGTAAACGCTCTTCTCTCCACAGACTGAGACCTGCTGCTTCAAACTGCTGCCCCCTCTGGACAACAGCCGTCACTACAACTCATTTAAACACGTCCGACTTCAGTTTCTTAATAATTTATTGATAATAGATTCTGAGCTGAGATTTCAAAGGGAGACTCCAGACTGCGGTTACTACGGTTACTGCGGTTAGTACGGTACTTTTCATTTCATGGTCCTTATTTTTGTTCTTTCATAACGGTACAATACATTAAAAGCTAAAGTACGGACGTTCAAATGGCTTTTCAATCAAACTCTGAATGAACTGTTTCTGAACAATATTTGAGCCAAATCTGACATTCATCAAAAATCCTTCAAATCGTCTTGAATTTTTTTAAGCAAATTTCTTTAGTGATATAATTCAAGACTATTTTTAAGATTTATTTTCATGTATTCAAGAACAAAATTGGTCAAAACATTTTTAAGTAAGACTTTTGACTTGAAGCCATCTTGAAGCCGCGCCGGTGCCTCTCTAGCGCCCCCTGCTTTCACCAGTGCAGTTTCCTCAAGGCGTCCATACATTTCCGGTACGTTGTGTGTTGTACATTTGTGAATTCAGAAATAGTTTTTGACACTATTTCTTCAATGAGCTGAAACTTAAATTCAGAAGTGAAAAACCCGACATGCTTTATTGTCAATTGTCAAAACACGATTCCACTTTGCACATGTTTGTAAACCCCAGAATGAGGACTGACGATATTTTCAACGTTTTATTTATTTGTCTATATTTTTACTCCGGGATGCGCCGTGGCTGTGACCTAGTTTCAGTTTCAGGTCAAATTGTATTTATTTTTCTGACATAAATGTGCGTCACGTCAACTCTGAACCTTTTGAGTCAAAGTTCATAGGCCCCTGAAGGCCCCTGGTCTGACTCCGACGTGACGGTTCGGTTTCAGGAGTTTCGTGTGTTTCAATACGGTGATAATAATGCATTGGTTTTATGACGCACTTCGCACCGCACACAGAGGCGTTAAACTACTGTGAGGCACACTGAAGGCAAGTTTATTTGTATTGCACAGTTCACACACAACAGTTCATACAAAAGTGCGTAAATAATCACAGTACATTAAAAAGAGTAAAAGTTGTATCCACAGCTGAACTGAACTGATTTTAACCTGCATTTAAACACTGTCAGAGAATGCACCAACCTCCGACCACCAACACGCACCAGACTCATTCTAGGCCATGTGCGGGAAGTGTCTTGCCTAAGGACACAACTACAGTTTGGCACTTTACGTCTGTATTTTCAAACATTGATAGTAAAAGGTGAATATGGGCTACTATGGCATGTTATACATAATGTTAATGTCACGAAAATAACCACATTATTTATTGTATTTTACACACTGAACCCAGAACACAATAGTAATAGTTGGTCCATCAGTCGGCAGTAACAAGTTTTTCTCACTTTTGTAGTTTTGGTTCAGTCCCAGCGTCTTCTTGTATTTGGTTAAAACTCCAGCTTCATAAAAACAAATACAATGATAATAATCAGTTAAACAAACAAAAGAAATCAATGACTCTGGAACCGCTGCTCGACTCAGAAAACGGTACAAAGATGATTTGCAATTGTCCAAGCGTCGCACCCACATGACACTACAGCCTTTAGCCTCCGGAGGGCGCTCTGACACTAATAAGAATAATAAGAACATTTATCCAACCCGCAGTGGGGACATTTCTAAGAGGGAAATGGTCTTCGCCACAAATATATAGAAGACATTAACTGATCCTGTTCTGTCAGGCATGCCAAACTCAGGCCCGTGGGCCAAATCCGGCCGGTGAGATCATTTTTAATGGCCCGTAACATGATTTTTGATTATCCAAATTAACTTACAGCATTGATAGTTATGGACGACCAAGGCCTGTTAAACATCACCTGTTTTCTCATTTATTTTACCCTAAAATTTTAACTCAACACATTGGTAGTATGTACAACGATATGTTTAATTTGATATTTTGTCCAGTTTTGGTTAAATTATTGTAAAAAGTAATAACCGCATTTCATGACAATTAAAAGTATTGTCAAAATACCTTCACAAAGTTAAAAAAAACCACAACTTTTGGCCCTGACCAGATATTTTTGTTGTGGTTGTTCAGCCTCTGACCAAAATGAGTGACGCCGCTGCTCTCTGTGATCATCTGTAACCCCCGTGGCTAACGAAGATATGGTTCACGATTAGACTTAGCTAAAACAGTGTTAAATCGGGTACCTCCCCCTTTGCCCCACCCGTTTGATGAAGTGACAGGTACCAGCGCCTCCACAGTTGCGTGTTGACTGGCGAAATGTATATATTTTTCAGTCCTCCACATTTCAAGGAACGAGTCTTGCCGTCTGCAGGGGGAGGGGCTAGGTATCGGCAGACAGAAGACTTAGGGGAGAGCAACGGCGAGACACGTATTTGAGAATATTAGCAACTCGCACATGCATGACTCGCACTAAAGTTAGCTTAGTGTGGCATGGACAAAAGCAAAGTACATTTTTTAGGTTCCGTTCCTTTTTAACCTTGTTCTGTTTGTTTGTGTCGGACGCACATTTCAAAGAAAAAGTAGCAACGTTGCGGTACACGTGGTTTTGGTGAGTCCAGGGTCGGTCCATGAGTCCCGCGGGCCGCCCTCGGTCTCATTTAGGTACACGAGAAAAACCTGTACGTTTATTTTCACTTTACATTCACTTTGTTTGGTACTTGTTGAAAGAGAACTGCACTGGTAAAGCCACGGTACGAAACTTTGGAACCAGAAATGCTGTTAGCGCTGCGTTAAGTTTGCTTTACTGTGAGTGGGGGCTCGCCTTTCCACAAACCTGGCACGGAGGCTGTAATCCATATTGACGTGGAGCTATGCACACAATTACGTACTGTCGCTTTAAAGAATCGCCCCCCCCCCAAAAAAAACACAAAAACATGTATTTGACTGAACTTAATCAAATATTTGAAATTCGTATCGTATGTACACGATGAACAATTATAATTATTTTTGTCTGCTTCTATATTTTCACATTGAATTTTCAAAGAATTAAAAGCTATTTAAAATCGTGCCCAATGATATGAATATTCATAGATGTGACAATTGTGAATCTGCAGCTGATTATAAAAAAACAGTGCATTGACTGAAACGTCGGCATCATTTCTGAAACGTTTGAACTTTTGAAATGACTTAATATATTGAATTATTTTGAGTAGGCTCGACTTTTACCGCTGACGTTCTAGTTTACAGAGTCGTTAGTTTATAGCCATATAAACTAACCAGGCCATAGTTTTGCAGTTATTTGTATAAAGACAGAATCTGTTCTGATTTTTTTGCCTAAATGTTATTTTTTGTAAACTATAAACCGCATTATTTGCTGCTGTGTAGTAAAAGTTGCTGATTTTTGTTGAGAAGTATTTTTTCTACGCTGTGTCTGTGTGTACGGCTGTGTGTGTTTGTGCGTCTGTCTGGCTGTGTGCGTGTGTGTGTGTGTGTGTGTGTGCGTACGGCAAGCCGGAGGGACAAACGCTTTTATTTATCACCGGTTTCTGCTTTTGGAAAAACGAGCTTCTGCAATAAAACTGTGTCCATCAAACTGTCTCTCGTTTATTTTTTTAGAGCGAGTTTATATTGGGAATGACTTTACGGATAAATACTTTAGTGATCCCTGAAGGAGAAATGCAGGTGTCCAGAAGCACATCATACAAACAGATAAATACATCACTCTTAAAGTTACTGACAATAGTAATAAAGTGCAGCAGCAGGTGATGAGCTGCTGCCTCTGGTTGGTGTTTGCAGAGTCTGCTCGGTCCGGACCATTTTCCCTGCTCTGGTTCAGAGTGAAATTCTTGTTATTTCATTTATATGTGTATTGTCCTAAATCTCAACAGAAGTTAAATGAATAGGCCACCGTGTTTACATACTGACATGTTCATACCTTAGACTAGCTGATATGTACCTGTCAAATCAGCTCCCGTCAGAAGCTACCAAACTCTTCCACGTGTTCCCTATTTAAATACAGTTACGTGACGTGTTACACTACAAAGTATAGTAACACAGAAATGTAACATGTTGATTTTCTCAGCGGATAAAAAGGGGTACTATATTGTGAGGCGTAATAATACGAGGAGCGCTTCGTCCACGCACTGACTCCTATAGACTTCTCTCCCGCTCATGCTGCTTCTATTGACGGAAGTGAGCGGGAGAGAAGTCACATGCATTTTAATGAATAGCGTTTAATGTCGAGTGTCCTGGATCATCACCACTGTTTTTAGACCCTCCTACATCGACAAGGAACCACTCTTAAAAAATAAATTAAAAATAAACCCAGTGGAAGAAAAGTGAGAAACGTCAGGAAGCCCACATTGAGGGAGGAATCCACTCCCACTGACGGACAAGCTGTAGATCCAGGACTGAGGCTGTAGATCCAGGACTGAGGCTGTAGATCCAGGACTGAGGCTGTAGACCCAGGACTGAGGCTGTAGATCCAGGACTGAGGCTGTAGATCCAGGACTGAGGCTGTAGACCCAGGACTGAGGCTGTAGACCCAGGACTGAGGCTTTAGATCCAGGACTGAGGCTGTAGATCCAGGACTGAGGCTGTAGATCCAGGACTGAGGCTGTAGATCCAGGACTGAGGCTGTAGATCCAGGACTGAGGACGAGGACTGAGCGGCGGGTCATGACAATCACTGATCATGTCAAACACAGAAACATCTACTTTATTCCTCCTTTTAAAACATTTCCTTCTTTCCTCATCTGACTTTAGACCGTTTTAGTTCTACAGGAAGGTAAGACTCAGGGAAGGCTAAACTCCTCAGACTGTCAGTCAAGCTGCATAGGGAGTCAGTTTGCTGGGAGAAGTATGGTAACTTGAGCACTATCTTCTCCTTCCTACTTTATCTGTTTAGCATTTTTAGGATTTTGACAGTAGTCTGTTCATTGCTATTCACCTGTTGCCCCATTGTCTGTTTCATGGTACGACGACAGGACCTCTGGACCTGGCCTCCTCCATCTACACCTGCGGACTGCCCCGCCCGACCCGCCTGGGAGTGCTTCAGTCCTGCACCGGACCTGTCCATGTTCAGCGGCTGAGGGTCCACGTTCTGTAGCTTAGGTCCTGGATCTACAGCCCGTCCGTCCGTGGGAGTGGATCCCTTTCTCAAACTGTGGGTCTCCCTGAGGTTTTTCACTTTTTCCTGGGTTTTTTAAGAGTTTTTCCTTGCCGATGCAGGAGGGTCTGTTGGGCAGTTAGTGTCCAACTAGAAGGACATTTTAACATTCTACATACATATGACATTTATCAACATGTGTTCTATATTCTTTATGTGTCTTAACTGTTGGTTCTCTGACCTGTGTTGGTGACTTCAATGGTTTTGTTAAGTCTCTGAGATGAGTCTGTTGTGATTTAGGGCTATACAAGAATACATTGTATTGTATTGTTTTTAGACATGATTCAGACCTGCTTTACACTTGGTATGGACCGGCCTCAGACCTGCTTTAGACCTGATATAGACCGGCCTCAGGGCAAGGTCACATAGGTTTTCACAAACGAACTAGGCCAAGTGACCCGGATAGTCGCCACAGAGGTGGGAAGACGGCCCACGTCAGAGGGGTGTTTTTGTTCAATCGTACCAGCCCAAAATCGGAGTAGTACAACACTTGGTCCAGCGTGTGTGTGTGTGTTTGCGTGTGCGTATGTGTGTGTGTGTGTGTGTGTGTGCGTGTGTGTCTCTGTGTGTATATGTGTGTGTGTGTCTCTGTGTGTGTGTGTCTCTGTGTGTATGTGTGTGTGTGTGTGCACTTGTTTTCAACTCCTGGTGGGTTCCATAACCTGAGATTCCACTCACGTCATGGGGACTGGTTTTACGTGGTGGGGCCCGAACACCGGACCCCACTGGTCCAAGCTTAATAATCAATGGGTAATGCTTTTCTAACGGTCCTTATGCAGTCTCTGTAAAAATATGGAAAGGACCCCTGGAGGTTTACTTTCCTGAAAAAAGTGTGTTATGTGTCGGAACCCTGGTGGTGGGTTGCGGGATATCAAGGAGGGGCACACTGGGGCAATTTCAGTCCAGCAGGCTGGAGCCAATCATGGAGCAGCACAACAGAGGCTGGAGCCAATCATGGAGCAGCACAACAGAGGCTGGAGCCAATCATGGAGCAGCACAACAGAGGCTGGAGCCAATCATGGAGCAGCACAACAGAGGAAATCAGGTGTCAGGCTAGAAAAGGTGCAAGTGTGTGGTTCATTAGGCTGCAGCCAATCACAGAGCAGCACACTGAAGCGCACGCTTACAAACCACTGGTAAGTGCTGACTACAAGTCATGACTTCAAATTGTTATATAGAATGATTACAAATTATTTGTTGTTTGTGCAGCTTAGTCAAGAGTCCCTAATTGATGAAGTCGACTCAGATTCTGACGATTTAACTGTCAAGAAGAAACCTGTAAAAAAGTATGGAAAAAGAAAAATCAAAAACACTTTTCTTCAAGACTCGGAAAGTGACGAACCAAAGGCAAATAAGATTGTTATCATGCAGCTGCAAAAGAAGAAAAATGGGGGGCGAGTTTAAAGCAAGAGACACTTCTGCCTCTACTGTTCAATGTCCTGCCACAAAATGTCCCGTCATTTGACTAGAAAACATGGAAATGAAAGTGACGTAGCCAGAGCATTGGCTCTACCTGTGAAATCTAAAGCACGTAAACTTCAGTTTGATTTGATCAGGAATAGTGGAAACCGTGAGCACAATGTTGAGGTTTTAAAGGCCGGCATTGGAACTTTAGTCCCAGCTAAACAGCCAAATTGCCCAGTTAAATCCAGTGAGTTTTTGCACTGTATAGACTGTGGGGCATTGCTTAAGCGAAAGTCGCTGTGGAGGCATGTGGCCAGGTGCCGGCTTTCACAGAAAGATGCCCAGGCTAAACCAGGCTAAACCAGGTAGAAGTAGGGTCCAGTCCCTCTGCTCCCTAGCCCAGCCTGTACCGGAGGGCATCAGCAAAAAGCTGTGGTCTTTAATTTGGGCAATGCATCAGGATGAGGTCACGGGTGTTGTCAAAGCAGAAAAGGGGATTCTGAGACTCGGAGAGCACCTGTACTTAAAACACGGGCATGATAAGACTAAGCATGATTACATTAGGCAGAAAATGAGAGAAGTCGGTAGGTTAATTAACGAAGCAAAAACTGCAGGGAAACTGAAAACAATTAAGGATTTCTTTATTCCTTCCAACTTTAACCATGTGATTGATGCAGTCAGGTCTGTGGCTGGATATGATGAGGAAACAAATCAATACAAGACTCCATCCTTGGCCCTCCAACTTGGCCATAGCCTCAGAAAGCTAGCAGATATTCTTGAATGTGAGTCAAAAATGGAGCATTGTGTTGATGAACTATTTATTAAAAACCTCCAACGAAGCCGGCTGCTTTTTGAGAAGAGGTGGGACGTCTGTGTTTCTTCTGCTGCCCTACAGACCCTCCGGCAAGCCAAGTGGAACACTCCGGACCTGCTCCCTCTGACTGAGGACGTTAGAGCCATGCATGCACATATTGAGGTATGTCGACCTGAATATGTGCAAACCCTAATTAGTGAGCCAACGTCTAAGCATTGGTCTAAACTGGCAGTTTTGACTATTTGTGAGGTCATCATTTTCAATCGAAGAAGGGAAGGTGAGGTTTCAAAGATGCCACTGACAGCCTTTACCTTAAGAAGTAAGACTGGGATCCATTCTGACATTGCTCTGGGACTGTCCGAACTTGAGAAAAAGCTGTGTCAGCATTTTCAACGCATTGAAATTAAAGGGAAAAGAAGTCGGAAAGTGCCGGTTCTTTTGACTCCTGAAATGATTGCTTCGATGGAGGTGCTGGTGGAGAACAGAAGGGCCTGTTCCATCTCTGACCATAACCCATACTTCTTCTCCCGCCCGGGCGCAGACACCCACATCAGGGGATCAGACTCCCTACGCCAGGTAGCCAAAGAATATGGTGCGGTGCATCCAGAGATGCTATCCTCAACCAAACTTAGAAAGCACATAGCTACTATGTCTACAGTTCTCAATATGAAAGAGAATGAAATGGACATACTAGCCAACTTCCTCGGCCATGACATTCGCATCCACAGACAATATTACAGACTACCAGAGGGGACACTGGAGCTGGCCAAAATCAGCAAAGTGTTGATGGCCATGGAGCAGGGAAGAGTGACGGAATTCAAAGGAAAGAGCCTCGACCAGATACAAATTGAGCCTGAAGGTAATTCTTGATATTATTAAAATATGTATAATTTTTTTCCCCTAAAGGCCACTTGTATTTTTATTTTCTGTGCGACAGGGAGAGCAGTAGAGATCCTCTCACAAACGGACGGGCTAAAAGAAACTTCAAGCGGAGAACCTTCAACCATTCATCCAGATGCACCCCATGGTAGTGGCAGTGCCCCTTCTGGTAAGTGTACCAGGTGGGGGATTACAGCCAGGCTGCTTGGTCCTAACCCTGGGAGTGTATATTGCTAATATATGTTTATTTCTCTCCCTAGAACGTGTAAGAAAGCCATGGTCTGCATCTGAGGTGAAGGCTGTGGAGAAGACCATGACACCTTTCATACAGACTGGAAAGGTCCCTGGGAAGTCTCACTGCCTGGCCTGGCCTGGCCTGGCCTGCATTAATGCCTCACCAGATGACCTTAGACATCGGACATGGAGTGGCATTAAATTCTATGTCAAAAATAGAATCACTGCAATTCGAAAAAATCTAAAATAAAATTCCTTTAAAAGAGTTGTTTGTTTTCTATTGACTGTTTTGTATTACTTAAAGTAGTCCCAGTAAAAAAAAATTATGTCTATGGGTCCCATTCTGAACGGCCCTGTCAAAGGGACCCACCAGGTAACAAAAATGTGTGTGTGTGTGTGTGCGGATGGGCGCACGGCAGACTCGGGAGCGCGCCTTGGAGTAAACGGCGTGAGTCTGAGAAATGAAAGAATGAAAAATGTGCTGGGCTCTATGTTGTGTTTGTGACTGCAGCCTCAGACCGGCCCCAGACCTAGTTCTAGTCTGGTCCTTCAAAACAGAAACTTCTACTTTTGCTTAAAACAATTACTTCTTTCCTCATCTGACTTTAGACATTAAGTCGGTCCATAAATGGCTTTAAACATGGTTGAGACCTGGTTAAGTGCTGCTTTGGACCTGCTTTAGACCTGCTTTAGACCGGCCTCAGGCAGGCTTTAGACCTAGACCAGAGTCCATGTCTGACCACACTGAGATCACAAACACTTCAAAAACAGAAACTTCATTTGCTTTTTTTGCTTCATTTAAAACATTTCCTTCCTCTTTCCTCATTCTACTGTCCACTGCCTCAGACTTTCTTTGGACCGGTTTTACATCAAAACCGGCTTTAGACCTGGTTTAGACTGACATTTGCCCTGGTTTAGACCTGGTTTGGACCTGGTTTAGAAGGACTTTTGTCCTGTTTTAGAGCTGCTTTAAACCTGCCTGAGACCGGCTTTAGACCGTCCCTGGGTCCTGGTCCTGTCTAGTCCTGGTTTGTGACTGAAGATGGCCCTTCTCCTCTTCTGTGAGTCTGGTGCTAACCTTGTTATGGATTGTTTCCATTGTGTTCTTTAGCCTGGTGCTAACTCCTGGTCTCCCACAGGTCTGACTCTGCTGCCACCGCTCGTGTCTCCAGGTGAGTTCTTTTACACCTCTGCTTTTTAAGACAAACACTTCTCACAGCAGCTCCATCACCTGCTCCTCTTGCTGTTATTCGAACTGTCTGTCTCGTCTGGACCGGTTCAGAACCGCTTCAGCCAAAGTTCAACACAAGCTATTATAGGCCCCAGATGAACTGAGGGGATGAACACTGCACAGGAAAATAGACATAATGAAGTTACTGGTGCCTGAGAACGATTGCCTCAGTCCTGCATCACGTGGCCTTGAGTCCTGGATCTTGTTCCTTGCCGATGCCTGAAGGTTTAACATAAGGACAGTGGTAATGATCCAGGACATCCAACATTCAACATTTATTTTATATACATTTTAGAATTGCCTTTTTTGTGTCTGATTCTCTGTGTTGGTTGTTGTGTTAATTCCATGGTTTTGTTAAGTCCTCCGAGATAACTGCTGTGTCTCTCAGTTAAATGCATATTGGAGGATTTCCCAAATTTTAGGATAGAACCGCCCTCTCCACAAAACTCTCTGGTCTTATTTGACGAGCACGTATCACCAGAATGATTGACAATTAGGAGGACCAAGAGTCTTGATGATCCACCCGGAAGTAGATCCTTCTCCCACAGACCTTTAAAGGCCCTGTGCTCTTTCCCTGTTGTCGTCAGTCCATTGTGTTTGCTTGGGTTTTACATTCAGTTGAGTTTTTTGTTGTTTTCTGCTTGTTTATGCATTTTTCAGTATTGTATTTTGGGTCCTTGCTCTGTTTTTTGAAATGCAACATTAAATCTGTTGTTGGAGAATCTACAATTTTGTAAAGTCTTTTGAGACTACTGTTGTTGTGATTTATGGCTTTACACAAATAATTTGAAATGAATTGAATTGAACTAAAGTTTCTGCTGATGGTTCAGTTTGATCTAAAGGTTTTCAGGGTCTAACGTTCTCCTGTGCTCCTCAGAGATCCTGATGGTGGAGCCAGACTCAGACCAGTTCTTCAGTTCTTCAACAATCAGTCTGAAGTGTGAGGCTCAGTGGACTGTGAAGAGAAAGTCTGGGTCTAGGGTTGAGTCCTTTGGCTTGGACAAAGACTTTGGTAACTTTGACAAAACTTCTTCCACCTGCCTCCTGAATACCCTCGTCCCCTCAGACTCTGGTGTGTACTGGTGTGAGTCTGCAGATGGAACTAGAAGCCCAGAGCGCCTCCTGTCTGTCACAGGTAACTATAGACTGTAGATGGATAATGCTAACCCACTACCTTAAGGAAGCCCAGGTAGAAGTGCTCATGGACAAAGTCTTACTCTAACTGTCTCCTTTTAACTGAGGGTCTGAAGAAAATGACAATCAATCAATCAACTTTATTTGTATGGCGCCTTTCCAACACAAGGCCACTCAAAGCGCCTCACAACCCACATAATATCACACAAATCAGAGACATCAATAAATACATTAAAAACAGAATAAAATCACAAGTAATGAAAAAAAAAAATATTAAAAGCACACACGGGATTAAAATAATAAATAACCACAATGCATTAAAAAAAAAAAAAAAAAAAAAAAAAAAAGAGTATGTATCAATAAAATCCTTCAGCCGTATGCACAGCTAAAAAGAACAGTTTTTAGCCCTGATTTAAAAATTGCCAGAGTAGATGCTAGCCTCACATCTTCAGGAAGATTGTTCCAGATTTTAGCTCCATAAATCTCAAACGCTGCCTCCCCATGTTTAGTTCTGACTCTTGGAACCAGTAAGAGGCTACCTCCTGTGCTCCTCAGAGTCCGGGCCGGTTCATATGGGACTAACAAGTCGCTTAAGTACCCTGGTGCGAGGCCATGGAGAGACTTGTACACAAGCAGTGCTGCTTTGAAGTCTATTCTCTGAGCCACAGGAAGCCAGTGCAGAGACCTGAGAACTGGACTAATGTGGTCATATTTCCTGGTCCTGGTCAGGACTCGAGCTGCAGCATTTTGGACATACTGCAGTTGTTTTACAGCCTGTTTGGAGAGACCTGTGAGCAGGCCATTGCAGTAGTCTAACCTACTGGAGACAAATGCATGGATGAGAATCTCCAGATCTGATTTAGACACTATGTTTCTAATTTTGGCAATGTTTTTCAGATGGTAAAATGCTGCTGATGTTACTGATTTGATATGACTGTTAAAATTTAAGTCTGAGTCCATTATAACTCCTAGGTTTCTGACCTTGCCTACAGGTTCCAGGGAGAGAGACTGGAGGTGACGAATAACGCTCTCTCTTTGTTTCTGAGGACCAAAGACAATCAATTCTGTTTTGTCTGCGTTTAGCTGAAGGAAGTTATTTTGCATCCAATCACTAATCTGTTGAGTACAGTGAAGGAGTGATTCCACTGGTCCATGTTCTCCTGCAGTAAGTGAGACATAAATTTGAGTGTCATCAGCGTAATTGTGGTAGGATACATTGTTGGAGCGTATTAACTGACCTAACGGCAGCATGTAAATATTGAACAGAAGAGGCCCCAGAATTGATCCCTGTGGCACTCCGCAGGTCAGAGCCATATGATCTGAGACACAGTTTCCTATCTGAACCAAGTATTTCCTGTCTTCTAGGTAAGACCTAAACCAACTTAGGGCAGTCCCAGTGACACCCACCCAGTGCTCTAGTCTCTGCATGAGGATCTCGTGGTCGACTGTGTCGAACGCAGCACTCAGATCCAACATTACTAAAACTGTGACTTTTCCTGTGTCGGTGTTAAGTCGGATGTCATTTGTAACCTTCACTAGTGCAGTCTCAGTGCTGAGATTGGCTCTAAAGCCGGACTGGAGCGCATCAAACGAACTATTAGTTACTAAGAATTCTGTAAGTTGTTGGTAAGCAACTTTTTCCAGAATTTTTCCCATAAACGGCAGATTTGAAATGGGGCGATAATTCTTAAGAACTGTGGCATCTAGACTCCTCTTTTTTAGGAGGGGTCTGATGACTGCCGTTTTCAGGGCCATTGGAAATGTTCCAGATGAGAAAGACATGTTCACTATTTGTGTGAGCAAAGGTAAAAGACTGCTCAAAACAGACTTAAAAAATTTAGTGGGTAGTACATCCAGGCTACATGTGGAGGAACTAAGGCTAGAGACAACATCTTGGACAGTTTCATTATCTGTTGGTGCAAAGTGCGATAGCTCAAACAGCCTCACCGGCTGTTGTAATGTTATTTCTGCCTTGGAGGTGATGGCGTTTTTGATGCTCTGAACCTTGTCATTGAAAAATTGTGCAAACTCATTACATTTAGATTCTGAAGCAAATTCGAATGGCAGCTGAACAGGGGGGTTTGTTAATCCGTTAACTGTTGAAAACATAAGTCGTAGATTATTATTGCAGCCATCAATGGTTTTAGAAAAATAAATTTCTCTTGTTCTACGTAGCACCCTGTTAAACTTGCACAACTCATTTTTGAAGATATCATGATCAACCTGGAGATTGGATTTTCGCCACTTCCGCTCGGCCCTACGGCACTCTCTCTTCTAGACAATCGTCTGGGGATCGAGTCCATAGACATGTTTTATTGTCGATGGTAGACAGCACAAACAAAATTATATTATACAGGAAGAATCATAGACCGTCCAATCAGCAGCTGCCAACGTGCCGGTGTTCTGCCGAGTTGTGCCGCTCTGCCGAGTTGTGACACTTATGTAATGCTCAGCTGTTAATGATGTAATGCAAACCTGCGCATGCGCGTCTCACGGCAGCCGAAACAAACCAAGATGG
This sequence comes from Knipowitschia caucasica, assembly GCA_964034765.1. Lineage (NCBI taxonomy): Eukaryota > Metazoa > Chordata > Actinopteri > Gobiiformes > Gobiidae > Knipowitschia > Knipowitschia caucasica. Next base: position 5,627,850 of record OZ035841.1, read on the forward strand.
CGGACAGAAAGTCCGAGAATTGCTTTAAAAGTTATAATACGAACGAAATAAGACACGAATGTCACTTTTAATGCAATTTGAGGCGAGATGTTGATGGTTCCGCGTTGGCACATGTGGGTTTTAAGAGTCAAAGTTTCGTGTAAAGTTTAGTTTAAGCAGTCAACTCTGCCTGTGAAACCACAAAGCTAATGTTTTCATAGCAGTCCTCGGCTGCGGACGCAGGCTGATGACGCGTCCTGTGGCAACTCTGCAGCTTACAACTGGTCTGAACATGTTGATATGGGATTATTAACGATTGTATTGTAATGTATCCATACCGAATAACAAGATTACACATGTTACATTCGATTAATTTTATATTTTTTATGTAGCTACAGAAACACCATCACATTACATATGAACAGAGGACAGTTTAATTATAATTACACATTTCCAACACTACTAATCCCAATAATTTGTGTAGTATACAACCACATGTCACAAGATTGATAGAGGTATATCTTGCTGTCACACTGTTGTGTTCTGAAATGTTGTTACCTCTGACTTTCCAATATTTTGATTTTAGAACCCTTGTTTGAATAGTAATTAAAAATATATGCATAGATAACCAGGGACTTTGCACCATAGCCTCAGATGTAGAGCAAAACAAAAATTATGATTCTGAAAAGCACAAGGTAAAACAAAGACCAGAAACCACTGTTGCAACATGGTACATTTTATAAAAATACAATTACTCTGACATGTGTGGCCAACACTTTTTTCTATTGATTACATTTATTACATGCTACCAAAGGCGCTTTTTTGTTGGTGCAATCAAAATGTGTGAAGTCGCCGCACATACAACACTGCACCTATCCAAAATAAGTAAACTTTAGTCATTCCAGAAACACATGCTGTAGGGTTATAAGAGGAAAATACCTTTTCATCTCCACTTAAGTGGAAACAACACACACCACAGTAGTCATCTTCACCTACAAATAAACACAATGTTTCAGTCTCAGTTTTGTTGATTAACCCAGGTATAACATTTCAAAAGTAAGGACGATAATAACCTCCTCGCTGAAGCAGCGTACATGCCACTTCCAGACATGCTGCAGCAATAAATTTGTAGTTTGTGCACACAGCATCCAAATGGCCCTGGAGGAACCATGCCTCGGCAAACTATATATACAGCTAATAGGACATGTCACTATGCCTTCAAAGAAGAATAAATAATTACAGAATCACCTTTAAAATAAAAATGCCACAACTAGAGGTATCAATTTGTAGCTGGTGCTTGAGCACACTCCCAGTCCATTGACCACTGCCTCTATTCGCCTGCCTCAGAAACTTCCTAAAGTGAGATGAACAGTTACAAAACAAGTCTCATGATAACTTTTCAGATAGGACAAACCTCCAGTTTTTGAGGATGTTTGTTTTGTAAAGGGCCTCGTTTCCCATGGGGTCAATGAGCAATACTGATTTATCCTCCATGAGGACGACCACTAGATAGATAGATAGATAGATAGATAGATAGATAGATAAATACTTTATTCATCCCAGCGAGGGGAAATTCAGTTGTCCTTAGTAGCAAAACAGCGGATAAAAAAGACAATACATATAAATATAAAAAAAAATTAAAACCCCCACACATTTACATCAGCGATGACCGTTGTAAAATCGAATTGCAGCAGGGATGAAGGATCTCCGGAAGCGCTCAGTCCTGCTGTATACGGAGAGGAAACGATCCGATCGATTGCTCTTCTGAGCAGACAGAGACCCATACAGAGGGTGCCTGGAGTTACTAAGGATGGCCTGGACCTTTCTCCCCATGCACCTCTCAACCACTGCCTCAACAGAGTCCAGTGACCCCCCAACCACTGACCCCGCCCTCTTAACCAGTTTGTCCAGCCTGTTACGGTTTTTGACCGATATATTGTTGCCCCAACTAATGACAGCATAAAAGAGAACAGCCGCCACAACAGAATGGTAAAACATAGACAACATTTGATTACACACATCAAAGGACTTTAGCCTCCTCAGAAAAAAGAGCCTGGTCTGACCCCTTTTGTAGAGCGCCTCTGTGTTGATGTTCCAGTCCAATTTATCATCCAGGTGAACACCTAGATATTTGTATGTGTGCACGCGTTCGATGTCCTGTCCATGAATATTTATTGGCTGTAAAGTGTTCTTTTTCTTGCCAAAGTAGATAGTCATTTCTTTGGTCTTGTTAGTGTTCAGAGTGAGTGAGTTCTTGGTGCTCCAATCACAGAATGCAGTGATCAAGTTCCTGTACTCCTCTTCCTGGTTATTTCTGACATAGGCCACAATGGCTGTGTCATCCGAGTACTTCTGAACATGACAAGTGTCAGAGTGGTACTTGAAGTCAGATGTATAGATGGTAAAGAGAAAAGGAGCAAGAACCGTTCCTTGTGGAGCCCCAACATTACTCACGACATAATCCGAAGTGGTGTGGCCAAGCCTCACGCACTGAGGCCGGCCCGTCAGATAGTTATGGATCCACGTGATGAAGATCCGGTCAACCCCTAACCTCTCCAGCTTTTGTTTGAGGATGTCTGGTTGAATTGTGTCGAATGCACTAGAAAAATCAAAGAACATTATCCTCACATATCCACCAGATTGATCCAGGAGGGAGTAGGTCCGGTGCAGCAAATACAGGATGGCATCATCCACTCCGATAGCCTCCTGATAGGCAAACTGGAGTGAGTCTTGTGCGTGATGTACCTGAGGCCTGAGAAGGTGCAGGACGAGCCGCTCCAGTGTCTTCATAATGTGGGAGGTCAAAGCCACTGGTCTGAAGTTCTTTAACTCTGTAGCCCGCGCTTCTTTTGGCACAGGGACGAGACAGGATGTCTTCCACAGATCAGGGACTCTGCCAGACTGAAGACTGAAGTTGTAGAGTGTCTGGAGCGGCGCCGCAAGCTGCTCCGCACAGTCCTTCAATAAACGCGGACTCACACCGTCTGGTCCAGGACCTTTGCAGGGGTGTAGCTTCTGCAGTTGTTTTTTCACCTCATCAGCAGTCACAGATGGGAGCGGTGAGGAAACAGAGGGAGCCTGGAGGAAGGAATGGTCGGGAGAGGGTGGAGGGGGGGATAGGAAAGGCGCAGGGGTGAGGGAGGATGAGGATGTTACATTGTGTCTGTTATAAAACCGATTGAACTCATTTGCACGATCCCTGTCACCAGCTGGTAAGCTCTGTCTTCCTTTCATTCCCGTGATCTTTTGCATTCCTCTCCACACTTCTTTGATGTTATTAGCCTTTAACCTTCTCTCCAGCTTCCGTTTGTAGTTCAGCTTGGACTTTCTTAAACTCCTTTTCACCTCCCGCTGTATCTCCCTTCGCTTTCCCTTGTCACCAAACACCCTCTTCTTTTCATTTAGAAGATGCTTCACGTCTGCCGTGATCCAAGGTTTGTTGTTAGGAAAGCACCTGACAGTGATTAGGGGCAGGGCAATATCTGTGCAAAAGTTTATATAGTCTGTTGTGCATCCCACTATTCTGTCAATGTCAAAGTCAGTGGTTGTCCTTCCATTGTTGTCCTGTAGATCCTGGATAACACTCCAGTCGGTGCATTCAAAACAGGCTCTCAGGGATTCACTGGCCTCTGACGTCCACTTCCTGAATGTCCGAGTTGTTACAGGCTGAGTCATTACACAGGCTTGTATACAGGTCTCAGGTAAACCATGTTGTGGTCAGATTTACCAAGAGGTGGAAGTGCAGAAACAGTGTAGGCCTCTTTGACATTAACAAAGCACAAGTCCAAAGTTTTCTGCTCCCTTGTGGGACAGGGTTCCTGGTTGGTCTAGTCAGGACTCGAGCTGCAGCATTTTGGATGTACTGCAGCTGTTTTACCGCTTGTTTAGAGAGACCTGTGAACAAGCCATTGCAGTAGTCCAATCGACTGGAGACAAATGCGTGGATAAGAATCTCCAAGTCTGCTTTAGACACAATGTTTTTAATTTTAGCAATGTTTCTTAGGTGGAAGTAAGCTGATGATGTCACAGATGATATGTGGCTATTGAAATTCAAGTCTGAGTCCATTATTACTCCTAGATTTCTGACCTGAGTTGAGGGTTTCAGGGAGAGAGACTGGAGGTGGCAGATAACGCTCTCTCTTTGTTTCTGAGGTCCGAAAACAATAATTTCAGTTTTTTCTGTGTTTAGCTGGAGAAAGTTATTTTGCATCCAATCACTGATCTGTTGGATACAGTGAAGGAGCGAGTCCACTGGTCCATGTTCTCCTGCTGTCAGGGACACATAGACCTGAGTATCGTCAGCGTAATTGTGATAGGACACGTTATTACTGTGTATTAACCTACCCAGAGGCAGCATGTAAATATTAAACAGGAGAGGCCCCAGGATTGAGCCCTGTGGCACTCCGCAGGTCAGGGCCAGATGGTCTGAGACACAGTTTCCGATCTCCACAAAATACTTTCTGTCCTGTAGGTAGGATATAAACCAGCTTAGGGCTGTTCCAGAAACACCAACCCAGTCCTCAAGTCTCTGAATGAGGATACCATGATCGACAGTGTCGAAAGCAGCACTCAAATCTAACAGGATAAGAACTGAGACTTTTCCTGCGTCAGTGTTAAGTCTGATGTCATTTGTTACCTTCACTAGAGCGGTCTCTGTGCTGTGGTGGGGTCTAAAACCAGACTGGAACATATCAAAAGAGTGATTGATTATTAAAAATTCTGTAAGTTGTTGATAGACAACTTTTTCTAGAATTTTACCCATGAAAGGCAGATTTGAAATGGGCCGATAACTTTTAAGTGCCAAGGCATCCAGACTCCTCTTTTTTAGGAGGGGTCTGATGACTGCCGTTTTCAGGGCCATTGGGAATGTTCCAGATTCAAGAGACATATTTACTATATGCGTGAGTGAAGGTAAAAGACTGCTCAGAACAGATTTAAGAAATCTAGGAGGTAATACATCCAGGCTACATGTAGAAGAACTCAGACTTGTAATTATCATTTGGACAGTTTCATTTTGTACTGGTGTAAAGTGTGTCAGCCCAAAAAGCTTCACTGGCTGTTGGATTGTAATTTCTACTGTGGAGGTGATGGCATTTTTGATGCCTTGGACTTTGTCATTAAAAAACTCTGCAAACTCATTACATTTGGTTTTGGAGGTAAGCTCTGATGGCATCTTAACAGGGGGATTTGTCAATTTATTTACCGTTGAGAACAGAACGCGTAGATTGCCACTACAACCTTCGATTGTTTCGGAAAAATAAGTTTCCCTCGTTCTACGTAGCACACTGTTGAACTTGCACAATGCATCTTTGAAGATCTCATGGTCAACTTGGAGATTTGACTTTCGCCACTTCCGCTCGGCTCTCCGGCACTCTCTCTTCTGTGCCCTGACAGAGTCTGCTTTTGTCCATGGCGCCTTTTGCTTATTTGTAACAATTTTGACCTTTACAGGAGCAATCGTGTCCAGAACATCCAAAACACTAGAGGTGACAGAGTTAAGTAATTCATCCACAGTAGAACACAACGTGTTATCAAAGTTTATCATCCCCATGAAAAGTTCACCTGTATTTTTGTTTATGTGTCTTCTTCTTCTAACAATTGAGGATTCAGCTCGTGCTTTACTATTGAGACACATATCAAAAAATACACAGAAATGATCTGACAGAGCAACATTGGCCACATTTACATTTGAGATATTAACCCCTTTAGTAATTAGCAGATCGAGAGTGTGTCCTCTGCTATGGGTGGGGCCACTCACATGCTGAGTGAGACCAAAGGTTTCCAGCACAGAGCTCAGCTCTTTCGCGTATCTATCATTAACGTTATCTACATGTATATTAAAATCACCTATGACGACTAAACTATCAAAGTCTGTGCACACAACTGAAAGCAACTCGGTGAAATGATCAGTGAAACTATGACATGACTGTGGCGGCTTGTACACAACAATAATAAGAATAGAAGATTGTTTTTGTTCTATTTTAAAAGAGACATACTCAAATGAGGAAAATTTCCCAAGAGGTACTCTATGGGAGACAATACAATCTTTAAAAACTGCTGCTGTGCCTCCTCCTCTTTTATTTTCTCGAATTTCTGATTCAAATTTGAAATTTGGTGGTGTTGTTTCTATTAAAACTGCATTTTCTGTATTATGGTCAAGCCAAGTTTCAGTCATAAACATAAAGTCAAGATCATAAGAACAGATAAAATTATTAATTAAAAAGGATTTATTGCATAGTGATCTGACATTAAGCAGAGCAAGGTTAAAAATAATGTCAGTGTCAGTGGGTTTAGTTGATTGACTACAAAGAATTGGAATTAGATTTCCTGAGTTGGACCGTCTAACTGCTGTCCTTCTGTTATATTTGTGTTTATTCAAATTAAAACACATTTCTGAGCCGGTGCGAGGAACACAAACAGTCTCTATTGGTTTAAAAAGTGAACTCTGTTTTACTTTGTTAAGTTCCAGATGCATGGCTGAGTAAGCACCGTTCAGTGGCAGGACTGGTATTACACTGCCAGACGGACAGGGGTCAGTGTTTGCACCACAGTACTCACCCGGTGCTGGAGTGGAGGAGGAAGGTGGTAGTGGGGGCCGAGGGGCCTCGGATGTAAACAGTCACGCCCCCCTCGGGGAGCACTGAACAACATGGCGTAAAAAGTCCATCAATAAACTGGTACCGTATCTGTTCGGGTGCAGACCGTCTGGACGATAGGCCACGTGACGCTTCCAGAACAGGCCAAAGTTGTTCACAAAAACAAAGTTAAAAGTGCTGCATGTAGACTGGAGCCACATATTCAGCGCCACAACGCGACTGTACAAGCAGTCTCCCCGGTTTACAGTCGGGACTGGACCAGAGATAAAAACACACAACCCAGAGGACTGGAGAAGACGGAATAGATCCATAAAATGCTTCTTTGTGACCTCGGACTGCTGCAGCTTCATGTCGTTGATCCCCACATGCACGATTACCTTTGAAATGGTATCAGGCAGGGAGTGAAGCAGAGGAGGGAGACGTATGAGCAGGTCTGGTACAGTGGCTCCGGGAAAACACTGAGTGACCGCGTTAAAAAAGCGGACGTGCCTCACGATGGAATCTCCAACAATCAAAGTAGTCGGGGCGAAGAGTGGACGTAGCCGCGGAGAAGGCGCTCGGTGTCCATGGCCGGAACCAGCGGGCTCATCCAGGGATGAGTCCGAACCAGGGCGCTGCTGAACACATGGAGGGGAGCGGGGGTGTTGATTCTCAGCTCCGGGCAACCCACGCTGTGTGCTCGGGGACGCTGGAGCGGCGTGAGGAGCAGGCTCGGGTCGCTGCTGCTGACCCGGTGAAGGTAAGTGGTGGTGATGCACTGGGGTCAGAGAAGGGGAATGACCACTCTTTCGTCTGAGGACGGCTTCCTTTAGGAGCGTTTTTCTCGCAGTGGACTTAGATCCACGAACGGCAGAGTACGCTGCAGAGTCCAGGGGTTCTGCTGAGGGGGCTGGGATGTCAGTGGAGAGTGCTGCATAGCGGTTTGACAGGCTTAGGACATGGGCCACGGCGCTGGATGGCTCCTCGCAGTTCGCGGGTTCCTCATTCGGAACCGGGCGCTTAGGTGTAGAACAGGAGGGTCCAGAGCTGACAGACCTCTCCCACACGACAGTGTCACAGTATGCAGCGCTCAGTGACATAAGCCGTGAGTGCTGCCCGCCAGCGACATCAAAAAGTTTGGACACGAGTGACTGTTTGTCCTGCAGCTCTGCAGTGAGGCGAAGGACTTCTTTACGGAGGTCTGCAATAGTGGCACGGTCCCTCTCACGAAGCTCCAATGTGAGGCGACTAATGTCGTTCGTGGTCATTGCAGTGTCACTTTCCATGTCTGTGGTGCGCTCGTGGTAGCCTCCGAGCTAGCGCGTTTCGATTGGGTCTTTGTGTTAAAAGACGTGATGCTCTGGAACCATTGCATTTAAGGTAAAAACACTAGAGTGTATAAAAGACACTAATACACCGTAAAAACGTGTTTAAAAGGCTTTAAAAGGCTTTAAAAGGCTTAAAAGGGTAAACAGAGCAGAGACGTCAAAAACGCGTGCATCTAGTCCTGACCAACCGAGCGCAACCAACTCCACTGATGAAGGCAAGAAGTACACAACTCGACCAAGTGCTGCCACACTACATCCGGAGGTACTGTCTGATCTAAAAGAAATAAAAGCAGACATTGTACTCTTAAAAGACCTGAAGGCGGAAGTGACGCAAATTAGAGAATCAATCAAAAAAACTGAGAATACACCCCATCCGTATGGGCGAAGATCAAGTAGTTCTCCACCGGCCCCATCATCAGCCACAGTACAGATCTTGGGGCACTGAGTATGCATCGGCTGACCGCCGCCCACCTGAAGACCTGGAGCTGAGGTACCGCCCCACCCACCGTCCATGGATCAACGCGGGTACATCCCAGTTCCAGCAGGGCTATGCACCGCAGCGGTTTCCAGCGCCACGCCCTCGACCAAGGTGTTCCGGCTGCCGTGAGCGGGGAGAAGAATTCTGCCAGCATTGCTTTCGGTGCGGGAGGATGCAGGGGGTATATGCCATCCAACAACATGCGTGGCCAGTATTTAAACGGAGAGCGGTTACCCCCAAGGGACAGGGAGTAACCAGTGTGTCAACACAGTCCCAAACATGCATTACTTGTAGGACAGAGGGAACAGATCAAAACCTTCAGCAATGCTCAGTGTGCAAAGTAGTGCTTTACTGTTCTAGTAAGTGCCAGATTAGCCACTGGCCTGAGCATAGGGAAAACTGTAAACCATTTGCACCTACTAAACTAGTAAAAACAACAAGACATTCCTATGGTGCGGGAACAAACAAACAAAATATTTTGACAGAGAAACATCCAACAGTAACTGAACTTGTGGGAAAGAAGTGTCTAATTAACTGCAGTCTGCAGGGCATCACAACTCAGGCCCTTTGGGATACGGGGTCACAAATATCTGCTGTAGATGAGGGATGGAAAACCACATACCTGCCCGGCATAGAGTTGAGACACATAACAGAACTAGTTGATCCAAATGATCCTTTACAAATTGAAGCGGCCAATGGTACTGAAATGCCTTATGTGGGATGGATTGAAGTCAAGTTTCAGTTAGCTTCTGGGAGTGAGGAGTTTCTTGTGCCTATGTTAGTCATAAAAGGTAACCAGCAGCTCCGCCCAATAATAGGCTTTAATGTAATTGAGCGGATAGTTATCAGTGGACAAGAAATTCAGAGTGACAAAGACAGGTTAATAAATACTGTAAAGACAGCTTTCCCAAACTTAAAGCATAAGACTGTAAGAACATTTATTCAAGCAGTCAGTGTGAACAGGATAAGTGAGTACCTTGTTAAAACAGCAGGCCAAAAAGTACTGATCCCTCGGCGTACTGCAGTCCAAGTTAAATGTAGAGTGTGGACCAAACCCTTTAAAGAGGACACCACACTTGTTTTTGAGCCAGATGATAATCCTCACTGGCCTGAAGGGCTGCAGTTCTATGATACATTGGTTATAGTAAAAAAGGGGCCACATCCAAACATTATACTCAGTGTACAAAATCCCACTGATGACATATTGCTGACTGGTAAAACTAATATAGGTACGGCGCAGACAGTTACTTCTGTAAACCCAGTTAGTACTACTAATGAAAAAGAGACAGTTGCTCAAATAAATAATATTGAGGCTCAACATGTAGGTGGGGGAGAGACAAAAACAGAATTGTGGGACCCGCCAGTTGACCTTAGCCACCTCAACGAAAAACAGAGACAGATTGTCAGTGAGATGCTCAGGGAAGAATCCAGATCATTTTCAAAATCAGATAGTGACATAGGATGCATTGAGAACTTACAGTTAAAAATATCACTCAAAGACTCAGAACCTGTTGCACGAACCTATATGTCTGTCCCCAAACCACTGTATGAAGAAATGAAGAACTATCTGACCGATCTGATTGCACAAGGATGGATAGAGCGGTCACATTCCTCTTATGCCTCACCCATTGTGTGTGTAAGAAAAAAAGATGGCTCACTTAGGCTATGTATAGACTATAGGGAGCTTAATTTAAAGACTCACCCGGACAGACAGCCGATTCCCAGAATCCAAGACATTCTGGATGGCCTTGGTGGTAATCAAGTGTTTTCACTACTTGACCAAGGAAAAGCTTATCACCAAGGGTTTATGGCGAAAGACAGCAGACATTTGACAGCTTTTGTGACACCATGGGGTTTATACGAGTGGACTAGGATACCTTTTGGGCTCATGAATGCCCCTGCGGCCTTTCAGCGATGTATGGAGGAGTGCTTAGAAGACATTCGAGACAAGATTTGTGTCCCTTATTTGGACGATACGATAGTATTTAGTAAGACATTTGAGGACCATGTTGGAGATGTAAGAAACGTTCTGCAGAGACTTAGACAACATGGGATAAAGTTAAAGCCCAGTAAGTGTGAGCTTTTTAAACCCGAGATCCGTTACCTTGGAAGAATAGTCTCGGCCGAGGGAAACAAGATAGATCCCTCTGACATTGCTGCAGTAACAGTACTGCCAAAACGGTGGGGGAACTAAGAAAGGTAATGGGACTGTTGAGCTACTACCGACAGTATATTAAAAACTTTTCTCAAATAGCCAGTCCCCTGTATGAGCTCATCAAACACCCGGCAGAAAGAACTCGGGCAAAAACAAAGACACAGACCAAGAAATATAACAAGAAAAGGGCAGATATAGTGCCGTCTAACACTCAGATAGACTGGACTGATGCTCACCAAATCGTTCTTGAAACACTTATTGATTGCTTAGTACACCCACCTGTCCTTGCGTATCCGGAGTATTCACAGCCCTACATCCTCCATACCGACGCGTCCAACAAAGGGTTAGGAGCGGTTTTGTATCAAAAACAAAATGAAAATCTTCGAGTCATTGCCTACGGCTCTCGAACATTGTCAACTTCAGAAAAAAACTACCATCTGCACTCTGGGAAATTAGAATTCCTAGCCCTTAAATGGGCCATCACAGAAAAGTTTAGGGATTATTTGTACTACGCCCCTTTCTTCACAGTTTACAGTGATAATAATCCCTTGACATATGTGTTATCCAGTGCAAAACTTAACGCCACAGGGAGTAGATGGGTGGCGGAATTAGCAGACTTTAATTTCACTATTAAGTACAGGCCCGGCAAAGAAAACATTGATGCTGATAGATTGTCAAGGATGCCAATAGATGCTGAAGAACTTATGAAACAGTGTACTGAGGAAATGTCTTATGATGCTGTTGGTACTACAGTTCAAGCTGTGGAGATGCCCGAATCCACTGCATCTTGGTCAATGGGTATTAGTGTTAACCACGTTTTGGACTGTAAAAGTATCCCTATTGTCTCACTAACACCTGCACAGCTGAAAAATGATCAATCTACTGACCCAAATATTGGACGAGTATTGACATTTAAATTGTCCAAAAAGAAACCCACGAATCAACAAATGAAAGACTGTAGTGCACAGAGCCGAGTCCTTCTACGCGAATGGGACAGGTTACATCTGGATAAAAATGGAGTCTTGTGGAGAGAAACAGCCCACAGGAAACAGTTGGTGTTGCCTGAAGAACACAAAATGACTGTATTACAGGAACTACATAACAACATGGGGCACCAGGGTACGGACAGGACTGTGTCACTTGTGAGAGACCGCTTTTTCTGGCCGCACATGCAACGGGACATAGAGCTATATGTAATGAGTTGTGCTTGTCTTAAACAGAAAAAGCCCAGCAGGGAATCTAGGGCGCCACTCGTGAACATTGTGACAACTCAGCCATTCGAAAAGGTGTCAGTGGACTTTCTCCATCTCGACAAGTGTAGAGGTGGGTACGAGTACATATTGGTCATAGTTGATCATTTCACCAGATTTGCACAGGCGTACCCCACCACCTCAAAATCCGGCAAAACTGTAGCTGATAAAATCTTCAATGACTATGCACTAAAATTTGGATTCCCATCACGCATTCATCACGATCAGGGTGGTGAATTTGAAAACAATCTGTTCTCTCAGTTAAGCAAGTATTGTAGTGTTACTGGATCGAGGACTACTCCATACCACCCGCAGGGTAATGGACAAGTAGAACGCTTTAACAGAACATTGTTGCAGATGCTAAAAACTCTCACAGACAAAGACAAACTAAACTGGAAAGACTCCTTAAATAAGTTGATCTTTGCTTATAACTGCACCAAAACAGAAGTAACTGGGTTTTCTCCCTTCTACTTATTGTATGGTCGTTCACCAAGATTACCCATTGACATGTTGTTTGACTTACCTGTTGGGGCAGGAAGGGGTAGTCAACTTGAATATGTGGACGAATGGCGCAAGGGAATGCAGGAGGCATATAACATTGCAAAGGAAAATGCACAAAAAGCTGCTCAAAGAAACAAAAAGACGTTTGATGCAAAAGTGAGAAGCTCTCTGTTGGGTCCAGGTGATCGAGTGCTGCTGCGCAATATGACACCTCGCGGTGGCTTGGGGAAATTGAGAAATCACTGGGAAGATCACGTCCACATTGTAGTCAGACAAGTAGGAAAGGATGTCCCAGTGTATGAGCTCAGTCCAGAGCACGGAAAAGGCAAAACTAGGGTACTTCACCGGAATCTACTTTTGCCCTGTGATCACTTGCCACCAGAAATAAAAACTCCTTCACCTGTGAAACCAAAAAAGGACAAAACTGTGGAGAAAACTTCAACACAAGATTCGGAGGATGAAGAAGACGAATACTATGTCCCAGTGTCAACTGTACGAGGACAGCCGGATATGACAGAAAATGACTATGAGCCTAACATTAATCAACCATCAGAACCTGTCCTGCTTCAGCTTGAGGACGCCGCTGGAAGTGTGGATGTGCCGGAAAAGGATGTAGACGATATGGAGGGGTCTTCGATTGGGAGCACGCAGGAAGAAGAGCTGCAGCGAGAAGCTCCACGCCCACAAAGAAAACGTAGGGCGCCAAGAATGTTCAGATATGACTCACTCGGGACTCCGTCATGCTATTATGTTGATGCAGTTACACCTTATGGGCCTCCTGCATGGCATGTGCCAATTTTCTCGTAATAGCAACACTAACTCTTACCTTTGTGGGATTTGATTTGAACCAAATTCAAATTGGACAATTGTTTTGGTACTAAGGTTAATGTTTTGTTATTGTTACTCACTGGTAATTTGAGGATGCAACCAGTTTTTTCATGCTTTTGCAGGTTCTATGTGTTTTGTGTGTGTACCTGTGACTTGGAGTACTACTTACGGAAATGTTGCGGACAACATTTATTTTTGTGGGGGAGTGTGTAACCAGATGATTTTAGTTGTTAATGCAGTTACGTGGAGTGTCCAGCAGGGGGATACGCTCTTGAGCTTCACCTAGGCTACGTCTTTCCTCATTCATAAACCAGCAAGGCTTGAGGAAAGACGTGTCCTGGTCTTATTTTTATTTTATCCCCTTTTCAGGTATGGTATGATATGCAGAATGTCATAAACCAGTCATTATTGTTTTATATTGAGTCAATGTATCTGTGAACTGAATCCAGAGTGATAATTTAGTCTAGTAGGCTGTTGTTTCAAGGAGCTCCGCTAGTTGCTAACCAAATTAGCATTAGCCTCTCGTTGCTAGCGCGGGAACAGTGGAAATCGTTGAATGTTAATTTAAATGTGTCCAAATGTAAGAAAGATTGTTTTTCTGATTCATAAACCAGCTAGGCTTGAGGAAAGACGTGTCCTGGTCTTATTTTTATTTTATCCCCTTTTCAGGGCTATTACACACACCTCTCTATACTGCGCACCTCTCTATACTGCACACCTCTCTACTGCGCACCTCTCTGTACTGCACACCTCTCTGTACTGCACACCTCTGTACTGCACACCTCTCTGTACTGCACACCTCTCTATACTGCACACCTCTCTGTACTGCACACCTCTCTGTACTGCACACCTCTCTATACTGCACACCTCTCTGTACTGCACACCTCTCTGTACTGCACACCTCTGTACTGCACACCTCTCTGTACTGCACACCTCTCTATACTGCACACCTCTCTGTACTGCACACCTCTCTGTACTGCACACCTCTCTGTACTGCACACCTCTCTATACTGCGCACCTCTCTATACTGCACACCTCTCTGTACTGCACACCTCTCTGTACTGCACACCTCTCTGTACTGCACACCTCTCTATACTGCACACCTCTCTGTACTGCACACCTCTCTGTACTGCACACCTCTCTGTACTGCACACCTCTCTATACTGCACACCTCTCTGTACTGCACACCTCTCTATACTGCGCACCTCTCTGTACTGCACACCTCTCTATACTGCACACCTCTCTATACTGCACACCTCTCTATACTGCACACCTCTCTGTACTGCACACCTCTCTGTACTGCACACCTCTCTGTACTGCACACCTCTCTATACTGCACACCTCTCTGTACTGCACACCTCTCTGTACTGCACACCTCTCTTTACTGCAAACCTCTCTGTACTGCACACCTCTCTATACTGCACACCTCTCTATACTGCACACCTCTCTATACTGCACACCTCTCTATACTGCACACCTCTCTGTACTGCGCACCTCTCTGTACTGCACACCTCTCTGTACTGCACACCTCTCTGTACTGCACACCTCTCTATACTGCACACCTCTCTGTACTGCACACCTCTCTGTACTGCACACCTCTCTGTACTGCACACCTCTCTATACTGCACACCTCTCTATACTGCACACCTCTCTGTACTGCACACCTCTCTGTACTGCACACCTCTCTATACTGCACACCTCTCTATACTGCACACCTCTCTGTACTGCACACCTCTCTGTACTGCACACCTCTCTGTACTGCACACCGCTCTATACTGCACACCTCTCTGTACTGCACACCTCTCTATACTGCACACCTCTCTGTACTGCACACCTCTCTGTACTGCACACCTCTCTGTACTGCACACCTCTCTATACTGCACACCTCTCTGTACTGCACACCTCTCTGTACTGCACACCTCTCTGTACTGCACACCTCTCTATACTGCCAGCTCACTGATTGTTCTTAATAATGTCCCCACTCTGAATGTTATTTATCCTTGTAAGTAGCATAAGCTGCGTGTAGCTCTGTAGTCAGTCGGTTGTGTTTACATCTAAAACCACAAGAAAATAAATGCATTGCTTTTTTGTTACATGAAAAAATCTTTACCTTACCGTCTAAATGTCTGAAATTTTTATATATATATATATATATATATATATATATATATATATATATATATATATATATATTATGTATATTTGACGTGAATTCAGTACCGCCTTGCGCGATGCGTGAAGAGAAACAGCACGTGCGCAGCCGCGTGTCCTCGCGCCACTGCAGCGCGCACTCAGACACACACACACACACTGTTGGTCGTGGTCTCTGACATGGCTCTTTCGTCTTGTGGCAAAATGGCAAAGAAACTCAAAAGATTGAGCCAAAAGGAGTCCTTGTCTTCTAATATTTAGATTATGGCAAAATGCGCCAAAATGACTGTGAGAGGAGGAAGTAAATATTTGTGGTATTTTTTCCCATCAAATAACGTTTTTGCAATCACCTCCACACACTCCGACCACAACCAGGCGTTTTATGCCCAAAACCCACTGCAGTACTGAAGCTGGGCATGTGCTGTTTGCTAATGCTTTTATAACATGTTTTTAACATGTGTACATTCGTACTAAACATTGGCGATAGCAGCGCTCACACACCTGTCTCCTCCTCCTCTGGTCACACACCTGTCTCCTCCTCCTCTGGTCACACACCTGTCTCCTCCTCCTCTGGTCACACACCTGTCTCCTCCTCCTCTGGTCACACACCTGTCTCCTCCTCCTCTGCTCACACACCTGTCTCCTCCTCCTCTGGTCACACACCTGTCTCCTCCTCCTCTGGTCACACACCTGTCTCCTCCTCCTCTGGTCACACAACTGTCTCCTCCTCCTCTGGTCACACACCTGTCTCCTCCTCCTCTGCTCACACACCTGTCTCCTCCTCCTCTGTTCACACACCTGTCTCCTCCTCCTCTGCTCACACACCTGTCTCCTCCTCCTCTGGTCACACACCTGTCTCCTCCTCCTCTGCTCACACACCTGTCTCCTCCTCCTCTGTTCACACACCTGTCTCCTCCTCCTCTGGTCACACACCTGTCTCCTCCTCCTCTGTTCACACACCTGTCTCCTCCTCCTCTGGTCACACACCTGTCTCCTCCTCCTCTGTTCACACACCTGTCTCCTCCTCCTCTGTTCACACACCTGTCTCCTCCTCCTCTGGTCACACACCTGTCTCCTCCTCCTCTGCTCACACACCTGTCTCCTCCTCCTCTGGTCACACACCTGTCTCCTCCTCCTCTGGTCACACACCTGTCTCCTCCTCCTCTGTTCACACACCTGTCTCCTCCTCCTCTGGTCACACACCTGTCTCCTCCTCCTCTGTTCACACACCTGTCTCCTCCTCCTCTGGTCACACACCTGTCTCCTCCTCCTCTGTTCACACACCTGTCTCCTCCTCCTCTGTTCACACACCTGTCTCCTCCTCCTCTGGTCACACACCTGTCTCCTCCTCCTCTGCTCACACACCTGTCTCCTCCTCCTCTGGTCACACACCTGTCTCCTCCTCCTCTGCTCGCACACCTGTCTCCTCCTCCTCTGGTCACACACCTGTCTCCTCCTCCTCTGGTCACACACCTGTCTCCTCCTCCTCTGGTCACACACCTGTCTCCTCCTCCTCTGGTCACACACCTGTCTCCTCCTCCTCTGTTCACACACCTGTCTCCTCCTCCTCTGCTCGCACACCTGTCTCCTCCTCCTCTGGTCACACACCTGTCTCCTCCTCCTCTGGTCACACACCTGTCTCCTCCTCCTCTGCTCGCACACCTGTCTCCTCCTCCTCTGGTCACACACCTGTCTCCTCCTCCTCTGGTCACACACCTGTCTCCTCCTCCTCTGGTCACACACCTGTCTCCTCCTCCTTTGCTCACACACCTGTCTCCTCCTCCTCTGTTCACACACCTGTCTCCTCCTCCTCTGGTCACACACCTGTCTCCTCCTCCTCTGTTCACACACCTGTCTCCTCCTCCTCTGGTCACACACCTGTCTCCTCCTCCTCTGGTCACACACCTGTCTCCTCCTCCTCTGGTCACACACCTGTCTCCTCCTCCTCTGGTCACACACCTGTCTCCTCCTCCTCTGTTCACACACCTGTCTCCTCCTCCTCTGGTCACACACCTCTGTCTCCTCCTCCTCTGGTCACACACCTGTCTCCTCCTCTGCTCACACACCTCTGTCTCCTCCTCTGCTCACACACCTCTGTCTCCTCCTCCTCTGCTCACACACCTCTGTCTCCTCCTCCTCCTCTGCTCACACACCTCTGTCTCCTCCTCCTCTGCTCACACACCTCTGTCTCCTCCTCCTCTGGTCACACACCTCTGTCTCCTCCTCCTCTGCTCACACACCTCTGTCTCCTCCTCCTCTGGTCACACACCTGTCTCCTCCTCCTCCTCTGTTCACACACCTGTCTCCTCCTCCTCTGTTCACACACCTGTCTCCTCCTCCTCTGGTCACACACCTGTCTCCTCCTCCTCTGGTCACACACCTGTCTCCTCCTCCTCTGTTCACACACCTGTCTCCTCCTCCTCTGCTCACACACCTGTCTCCTCCTCCTCTGTTCACACACCTGTCTCCTCCTCCTCTGGTCACACACCTGTCTCCTCCTCCTCTGGTCACACACCTGTCTCCTCCTCCTCTGCTCACACACCTGTCTCCTCCTCCTCTGTTCACACACCTGTCTCCTCCTCCTCTGGTCACACACCTGTCTCCTCCTCCTCTGGTCACACACCTGTCTCCTCCTCCTCTGGTCACACACCTGTTCTCCTCCTCCTCTGTTCACACACCTGTCTCCTCCTCCTCTGGTCACACACCTGTCTCCTCCTCCTCTGTTCACACACCTGTCTCCTCCTCCTCTGTTCACACACCTGTCTCCTCCTCCTCTGGTCACACACCTCTGTCTCCTCCTCCTCTGGTCACACACCTCTGTCTCCTCCTCCTCTGGTCACACACCTGTCTCCTCCTCTGCTCACACACCTCTGTCTCCTCCTCTGCTCACACACCTCTGTCTCCTCCTCCTCTGCTCACACACCTCTGTCTCCTCCTCCTCTGGTCACACACCTCTGTCTCCTCCTCCTCTGTTCACACACCTGTCTCCTCCTCCTCTGGTCACACACCTGTCTCCTCCTCCTCTGGTCACACACCTCTGTCTCCTCCTCCTCTGGTCACACACCTGTCTCCTCCTCCTCTGGTCACACACCTCTGTCTCCTCCTCCTCTGGTCACACACCTGTCTCCTCCTCTGGTCACACACCTCTGTCTCCTCCTCCTCTGGTCACACACCTGTCTCCTCCTCCTCCTCTGTTCACACACCTGTCTCCTCCTCCTCCTCTGTTCACACACCTGTCTCCTCCTCCTCTGGTCACACACCTGTCTCCTCCTCCTCTGGTCACACACCTGTCTCCTCCTCCTCTGGTCACACACCTGTCTCCTCCTCCTCTGGTCACACACCTGTCTCCTCCTCCTCTGGTCACACACCTCTGTCTCCTCCTCCTCTGTTCACACACCTGTCTCCTCCTCCTCTGTTCACACACCTGTCTCCTCCTCCTCCTCTGGTCACACACCTGTCTCCTCCTCTGGTCACACACCTGTCTCCTCCTCCTCTGGTCACACACCTCTGTCTCCTCCTCCTCTGGTCACACACCTGTCTCCTCCTCCTCTGGTCACACACCTCTGTCTCCTCCTCCTCTGTTCACACACCTGTCTCCTCCTCCTCTGGTCACACACCTCTGTCTCCTCCTCCTCTGGTCACACACCTCTGTCTCCTCCTCCTCTGGTCACACACCTCTGTCTCCTCCTCCTCCTCTGTTCACACACCTCTGTCTCCTCCTCCTCCTCACACAGATGACGGGAGTGTCCATCTCTCCGTACACTGGGCTCATTCCCGTTACTTTCTTCGTCTCTGTGAATAACTAGTCACATTTCAACAACATAATCTCTTTAATACATGTTGTCAGCCGCTGGTTCAAAACTACAGGTTATCTGGACATCAGCACAAACAGACAAGTTTACAGACTGCACCAGTCTGGGTCAGCTAGATGTAGCAGCAGAGTGACAAAGAATGGACAAAGAGCTCTGGTCTTATACCCTGATCATTTGAAACACATGTGACAATATGTCCCACCTTCCTCTCCCTCAGAGAAGATGTGGCTTCCCTCTAAATAAACATGAGATCTACTGAAAACAGATGTTTTCGGCTTTCTGCTTATTTACTCTGCTCTTGTTTACTTATGCTCTTTTCACTCTTGCCTGGGGGATGGGAGAATGCTCCATCCCACCACACAGTAGGTTAACCCAAAGCTGTCTAAACTTTGAATATATTCTAATTCACTTTAATGAAAATCCAACAACTCTACTAACAGTCTCTAACGCACTCAAATTTAGACACCGCAAAAAGTTATCTGACAGCTCGTTCTCCCTGAAGGACCCCGCTGGGCGCACATAGCCGTCCTCGCGCCTGCCTGTTTACAAATCGCTTTCTTTGAAAATTTGACATACTTGCGATGGTCCTGGTCGTGGGAACATACTTTTTAATCTTTGGGTTCGAGTAACGTAGCAAATCTTTTCAAGTCAAACGGGTCAAGTCCAAGTGAAAGTCAGAGTCACTGATGTTAAAGTCCAAGTCGAGTTGCAAGTCTTTCAAGTCGAGTCTAAAGTCATCAAATTTATGACTCGAGTCTACAACTCTGCTATTTAAATAAATGGCTTGTGCTCAGTAGCGCATGGGACTTCACGGGCGCTGACATATCAGAGGAACTCGCCTATATTTGGGCATTGTCTGGTGCTCCCGGTTCTGCGCAGTGGACGAGCTCCCATGATGCTTTGAGCCAAATACGCGTGTGAGGCTCTCATGCACGCGCACAGAGGGGCTCGGCCGCGCTCTGACCAATCAGAACTGAACATCAGAGCAGCAGAAGAGCGGAGCCAGAGCAGGAAGGAAAGGAGCAGAGTTTGTGGCAGTGTTAGTATTAGATAGCAATATGGCCTACGTGCTAGTGATGGCAATATGAAGCCCCATGAAGCCTTGAGGGATCGCAGCCTATTACTCGGCCCATGAGTCGAAGGCTCGAGGTGAATCATGCTCCACTACGCCATCATGTGGACAAAGAAATGTAATACATGCCAAGGGCCTATAACAAATGGTAGGGTCTGAACATGGGCTGAAAGAATACAGCCAATGATGTGGAGACAGTTGTTATGTAAAATATGCTTGTGTTACTTTGTTTATGTAAGTGCTTATGCAACTATTGACAGGAGTTGAAAAACAAACAATACAGTTATTCAGTATTTGGACTCAGGCGATTTCTTTTTTTGCACAGTATTTCACCTGCCTTTGAAAAAACCCGTTCACAGGGCACAGAGGATGCAGGTGAACATAAATATGTAATGGCAAGTTTATATAAATTTGGAAATGTAAACTTATGTTTGTCCCAATATTGAAGGGGACTTTTGAGTCGAGGAACATTTGGCTCCCCCAGGTATGTTTGGACCTCCACTGTAGCGTTGGCAGTTATGTTTGGGATTTTGATCTGCTGGCATGTCGTGTCAAAACGTTGCCACAGTTTGCTCCCTAAAACAGAATAAACAGGTTATAAGTGACTTATTAGCACAAATAGAGTATACATATTACCTTCAGCTACAGATGATGATGATGGTGATGATGATGATGGTGATGATGATGATGGTGATGATGAAGCAGAAGCGGACAATGAAAGTCTCAAAACTCGAGCACATTCGCCAATCAATCTTTTTTCAGCTTCTGCTGCCTTATTGGGGTTGAAGAATCCAATCTTTTTAAATCTGGGCTCAAGCAAGGTAGAGAGGGACATGATGCTCATTGATTGGAGGTGGCTGAGCTTGTCCCTCAGTTGTCTTCGCAAATACTCAGCCATGTCTCTGCTCTCAGGTGTTTGGATATGGCCGATCTCCTCTTCTTCCAGAGCATTATGGAGAATGGTCAAAAGTGGAACTACTTTTGACCCAGAGACTCTTTTCTCCTCGGACACCTCAATTGTGGCATAGTATAATGGAGCGAGCACCTTTAGACAGTCTGCAATGATGTTATATTGTTCTGCTGAGATTTGTGTAATGTCTGTACGGAGCCCAGCCAAAGCTGCTCCAACAGGCTCTCTCAGGTTGAACAGACGCTGAAGCATTAAGTACGTGCTGTTCCATCTTGTATCCACCTCTTGAATAAGTTTAAGCACGGAGAGACCCATTTGTGATTGAATCTGTGTAAGTCTCTCCTATAAAACAGTCAACAAATTAAAACAGTGCAGGAGCAGAAATAATAATTGACATATTACAAGTAAGGACCTTACCTTTGCAGTAGTGCTGCTCTTAAAGTATCCTACTATCTTACGACAGTTTGTCCTGATGTCACACAACTCAGGACTTTGGTCGAGAGCTTTTTTGATCATTAAGTTTAGCGTGTGTGCCACACAAATTGTGTGACGCATATGTAGCTCTCGAGCACAAGCTCCCATATTCGCAGCACCATCAGTCACCAGACATGTCACCTTTCCTGCTAAACCCCACTCTGACATAAGAGAGGTCATCACTCTCGCTAGATTTGATGCTGTATGTGCCTCAGGGAAATGCTGCACCCCAAGGACAACAGTCTGCAGAGAAGTGCTCTCGTCAATAAAATGACCAGTCACTGCAAGATAGGCATCAGTGTTGATGGAGGTCCACATGTCTGCTGTTAAACTAACAGCAGATGCAGAAGACACCACCACTTTGGCCTTGTCTTTGGCTTCCCTGTATCTCTTCTCCACCATGGCTTTCAATACAATACAATACAATACAATTTATTCTTGTATAGCCCTAGGTCACAACAGAAGTCATCTCAGAGGACTTAACAAAACCATTGAAATCACCAACACAGGTCAGAGAATCAACAGTTAAAACACATGAAGAATACAGTATAAAGCACACACAGAAGAAAATGTCCATACATGTTGTAGAATGCTAAAGTGTCCTGATCATCACCAATCCTTTCTGTTGGACACTAACTGTCCAACAAGACCCTCCTGCATCGACAAGGAAAAACTCTTAAAAAACCCAGTGGGAAAAAGTGAGAAACCTTGGAGGAGAACTGAAAGGTTTCAAAGTCTGAAAAAAGTAAAGTCTTGAAATAGTGGATCTGAGGATAATAAATTGTTAATAGTTCACATAAATACCTGCCGCGTGGGAAGAACATAAGATGGTGCCAAAGCTTTCACAAGCTTTCGGAAGCCAGTTCCCTCCACAATGGAAAAGGGCTGGGAATCCTCAATCACCATATCCACCAACGCCTCAGTCAAGTCAACCGTCTCAGCTGAAAGAAAATGCACATTAGGGTTAGAAATTTATCTAATGAACAAATACATTCAAATAAAATATATTTAGTGTAATTGTAGGACAATCATCAATTATATTATATATTATATTATTATATATAATAATAAGGGGAATCCATTGCGTTCACTCGTCCCTTTTATTTTGAATCGCGCTCCAAACCAACAAATCATTTCCTGAATCAGTCACGTGGTACGGCCGTTCGCGAGGCTTCGAACGTCATCACACACGTGACCAATACACGCCTCGACCCACACTTCAAAAGAAACGCACCCAGATTACTCGGTCCACGCTTCGAAGACTCGGCCCGCTCAGCACATCACTACTACGTGCAGGACTGTACAAGGACTCTGATGATGACTCCATGTTTTGACTATGATGTGACTGTCTCTGTGTGACACGTACGTCTTTCCATGTGTGACGTGACAATGACTATATAAACTGTGTACTGACTCCATTCTGTCTGAGAGAAGGAAACAATGGAAACCACTGGAACTTGAGAGAAACTTAAATAAACTTCCAGAGTTTGGCGCACCACGATCCGTCTCTGTCTGCTTCTTCCCTGACAGATTTGGTGGAGGATGCGCGGCTCAGTGTGTGCCATTCTCTGGGTTGTTTTGAGGGAGTTTACCTTGTTTTCTTTTTCTCGGCGTGAGAGAGCTGAGAGTATCTGGGAGCGGTCCAGCAGGCTGGAGAAGCGACCGGCTCCGGGACTTTTTTGCTCTCTCACTATATTTTTCTTTGTCCTCTTTTTTGGAGTGACTAAGCGTTCAAAATTGTTTTCCCATGTCCACATTCCGGGGATTTCTGACTTGTGATTGGTCTCTGCCGATGGAAACTAGTTCCCGGTACTAGTGAGCGCTGGTTCATGATCTGGAGACCCGGTTGGACGTGGAAAAGCTGATATTTGGTGGACTTCTGACGGTGCCTGGGCCCTGTTCGACAAAAGGTAAGAGCGGACACCTGTTTATTCAAAGTCTGCTAATTGAGTGAACTAAATTATGGTCTGTTTGAGGTCTACCAAATGTCGTATATCTATATAGATCGGATTAGGTACAGTGCCTTGCGAAAGTATTCGTCCCCCTTGAACCATTCAACATTTCGCCACATTTCAGGCTTATTAAAAATAAAGATATAAAAATTTAATTTTTTGTCAAGAATCAACAACAAGTGGGACACAATCGTGAAGTGGAACGAAATTTATTGGATAATTTAAACTTTTTTAACAAATAAAAAACTGAAAAGTGGGGCGTGCAATATTATTCGGCCCCCTTGCGCTAATACTTTGTAGCGCTACCTTTTGCTGCAATTACAGCTGCAAGTCGCTTGGGGTATGTCTCTATCAGTTTTGCACATCGAGAGACTGGAATTCTTTCCCATTCTTCCTTGCAAAACAGCTCGAGCTCAGTGAGGTTGGATGGAGAGCGTTTGTGAACAGCAGTCTTCAGCTCTTTCCACAGATTCTCGATTGGATTCAGGTCTGGACTTTGACTTGGCCATTCTAACACCTGGATACGTCTATTTGTGAACCATTCCATTGTAGATTTGGCTTTATCTTTTGGATCATTGTCCTGTTGGAAGATAAATCAGCACAGTGCTCCTTGAGATGTTTAAAGCTTGGGAAATCTTTTTGTATCCAAATCCAGCTTTAAACTTCTCCACAACAGTATCTCTGACCTGCCTGGTGTGTTCCTTTGTCTTCATGGTTCTCTCTGCGCTTTAAACAGAACCCTGAGACTATCAAAGAGCAGGTGCATTTATACGGAGACTTGATTACACACAGGAGCATTCTATTTATCATCATCAGTCATTTAGGACAACATTGGATCATTCAAAGATCCTCACTGAACTTCTGGACTGAGTTTGCTGCACTGAAAGTAAAGGGGCCGAATAATATTGCACGCCCCACTTTTCAGTTTTTTATTTGTTAAAAAAGTTTAAATTATCCAATAAATTTCGTTCCACTTCACGATTGTGTCCCACTTGTTGTTGATTCATGACAAAAAATTTAAAATGTTATATCTTTATGTTTGAAGCCTGAAATGTGGCGAAATGTTGAAAGGTTCAAGGCACTGTAAGATTCAGGGTTGCTACCTCGATAAAATAGCAGTTACGGCCAGAATAGTTAGTGAAACCATGGTATAAAAGATAAATAAATAAAAAGGGAAACGTTAAACACTAAGGCTATATCCACACGAAGACAAAACGCTTATAATTTCAGAAACTTTTTCTGTAAACACGGAGTTAGCTCAGTAAATGTGTGCGTCCATATGAATGTAGTCAATACACCTGAAAACGTTGTGAAACTATGCCAGACCTGTTGGTGGCGCTGTGACGCAATGACGGGATCAAGCCCAAACTTCCGTGGGCATGCGCGGAATTTTGTAAACAGACAACATGGCGAGTGGGCGAGCTGGTACTACATTAGTATGGACGGACGATGAGGTTGAACTGTTGCTTCGGGTCACACTGGATTACAAAACCAACAAGCTACATTGTTGTTGTCATTATTTTCTGAGTGCGGCGCATGCGTGCTTTAACAAGAGGCGAGGCGATGACGCAAGCGTCTCAGATACATTGCGGAGAGGCAGTAACCACGGAGCGGCATATACGGAGTTTTGAAATCTTTCCACTCTGGGACCTAGTTTCAAAAATGTTCGTTTACACCCCCCCAAAACGCCGGCCTCGTATGGACGATACACTGGATTGACAAAGTATTTTTGCGTTTAGGCCTGAGCTTGACTTCGTGTGGACAGGGCCTAAGAGTATGGAAAGTGATCATTTCTAGACTTGGATGACAAAAGTATAAACTACAACATCAGTTATATTAGCTTAAAAAAGTAATCTTGAAAGTTCTTCTTCTGTATCTTTCTGCCTGTGTGTGTGCGCCGCTCTATCTTGCTGCCGTTGTCAGGGGAAACGGCCCCCTCCTTCATTACTCCGGCTCTGAATCAAAACAAACCTGCCATTAGGATTTTGGCTTTTCATAGTTGTTATTCCGTTAAATTTGCTAAATTTGCAATTGAACATTGTGTTATGACACAGTTAAACGTTTTTAAACACATTTAGGGAATAGAAGTTTTGGATTATTATGTTTTTGAAACCAAAATATTAGTATAAAAAAGCTTTGCTTTTCTTTTTAAAGAGCGACTAAACACCTGTGCCCAGCCTGACTCCGCCCACATGAAGATTTGAAAATTTTCTCTAAAAAGGGCGTTGCCTGGAGGACTAAGGGACAAGAAGGGGGGCTTAGAGTTGGGCGTGGTCTGGGCTGTGATTGACAGCTCACTTGTCACACAAAAAAAAACGACAGTTGTCATTGCTGCTTAAAGCAATAGTTTACACACCAGAAAGTCTCATTCCACCCTTGTTTACACACTAAGATAATTGTAAAGCTACACACCTGAACCTAATCACACTCAATAATCTCAGAATGACTCATGTAATTTAATTTGAATCCACTAGATGGCGCCAGAATACTCCAAACTGCAGCTGGGGCGTGTGTGAGAGTTGAATGGGGGCACATCACTGGCTCTGACAGACTGACGTCACACAAAACAACTGATGTCATAGAGAACTTCAGAGTCAATAGCGAACTATCTGAATGACGTCACTAAGACACGCCCCCGCCGCCTGTCAACTCCCGCCCACATGTTTCGGACAAACACTGCCAAAATGAATCAAATACCTCTTGTCACTTTAGACGAAAATGATAAACCAGGGGCAAAATTCCACCATCAAACCATCAGGGATCATAGTGTAGACCAATTAAAACGTTGGCTTGAATGTCGTGGTCTTCCAGTAACTGGTAGAAAGTTTGATTTGATAAAAAGGTAATGGTGAGGATTATGCTAACATTATCTAGTCATTTAAATTGCAATGTTAGCGCCTTCTTTGTTTATTTTGCTCTGATTACCTTCCATTTATCAAGTTGTTTTTTGTACTGTCCATTTCGTAATTAGTTTGATCATTTAGTTAACTACAGTCAGCCGATATTATAATAGATCCATGGGGTCACAACGGGCTACACCACTACTGTCTCTGAGAGAGAAACTATCGGAGCTAGCCACACTCAGTAAACGCAAACGACAATCAATCAACATATTTAAATGTTAATGCTAGAATATAATATTCATTCAACACACGTGCACAGAGGTTTTCAGAATTATCTGTTAAGGTTTTCATGACAAAAATACTTTTTTAATGCGACTAAAACGATCGCTTTTTAAAAGTAGGTGAACTAAAACCTTTGGGAACTATTTTCTTTGCACTCATTAAATAAACCTTTTGGCATGAATAGTGACAGAAGTTTATTTTGTGTGTTCAGTTGGTACAAAGCCGTATAATAAGCGGACCCCAACGCGCTTCGTCTGTGCTTATTTTCCGATAGTCACGAAGTTGAAAAAATCCCTCTCATCTTTCTTCAGGTGTGAGAATTGTATACATTCTGGATTAGGACAAACAATACTAATATGGATTGATGGGGCTAACTACATTCAGAAGAGCTCAGACGGACCTGATACAGCGGTCCAGATCCAGTCCCAGCTAAACGTAGCTAGGACTGGATCTGGAGGCTCCACAGTTGGTCCAGCGAAGTGTTTTGAAAAAACATGTCCTTTTTAACATTTTCATGAGAGAAATTCTGCTGACCACAAGCACCCACCTCTTGCACTTGTCCTGGTCTGGTCCTGGTCTGGTCCTGGTCTGGTTCGATGGTGTGGTTTAACGAACAGGTTGAATGTTACTGCTTTCATATAGTCCTTTTCAGAGTATCTGAAATCGCTCCCACAAGCACCATAACTGCAGTGTTTTGTTGTCACCATGATTCAATGATTTAGCCCAAATAAATACACACGCTTATGAGGAGAACACAGTAGTACTCAACGGAGTCGGACAGAGTTTGTCCGAAACATGCGCGCATGCGCAGTCATTGGAACTATTTTTAGCACATTTCGGAAACCGGACAGTGCCCTATGGAGAGGCCAGAACCAAATTCAAATGTAGTACCACCAGAAAGGTTGAGAGGGCGCCACACAGACGTTTTTTGGCTCAAAAGTGATATTTTATCTAATTTGAACTAAGATGTCAAAAAAATTACCAGGATATGTAGAGAGCACTACAATAAACATATTTATGGAGTTTATGATTTGAAAAAAGTTGATTTGACGTTTAGTCGCTCTTTAAATCTGCTGCTTATTTTTTGAGTCCATTATTGTATCTCTGATATATTTCATAGCTGAATTTTCTCATGTATTTTTATTTTAGTTACAAAAGCCGTTTTTCAAACATTTAAATTAGAATCTGTGTTAAAAGTGATTATTGATTATAGACTTCGTCTAAAAAAAAAGAGGGAATTAGGATTAGCTGTAAAAGTATTATATTAAGTTGAACTCTACCCAATTCACCCAATTCACATTGCAAGCGGTGACTTTTTAGTTTTGACTACACGCGTGACCTTGCTGCTGCTGCTGCTGCTGCTGCTGCTGCTGCTGCTGCTCCTGCTGCTGCCCAGAGACAGGAGGCAGCTCTGACACAAAATTGAGTTTTATTTAAACCAAATCCAGTTTAGCTGGAGCTAAATCGTCTAATCTTTTGTTTTTATTTTATGAGTTTTGTTTTAATGTTTTTCCAAATTCATTTTCTTTTTTATAGAGATTTTTCATAATTTCATTTCATGGCGTCTTTCAAGAAACCCAAGGACGCATAGATAATTAAACACACAGTACAAAAGTACACATTTTAAAGTTTAAAAAGGTGTTTTTTGAGATTTGAGTCTTGTTTTTTATTAAGAGAGTTTCTGGTCTCAAAATGTCATCATTAGTAAGATAATAAGTATTTTTTATTTATATAGCTGGAAAACCAGCGCTCCTAAATTGTTTAGACTTTAGAGAGAAAAACAATCTCACACACATACTGATATCTGTTGTTTTTTAAATTGGCCGTCTCAAGGATTGTTTTTCAGACTCAAAGTGGGGTTTTCTGTAGGCAGTGGTGGGTGAGTTGTTTTGCAATCTGAAAGCAGGCCTGTCGCAAGGGGGGTGCGAGGCCCTGTGCGAACTTGAAACGCGAGGCCCTGCCCTGACACCTTTTTCCCAGATCTCAGGAAAGTTTTTCATGTTATAATATTTGACATGAATTCAGCACCGCCTCGCGCTGTGCGTGAAGAGATCAGCACGCGCGCAGACGTGTGTCCTCGCTCCAATGCAGCGTCGCACGCACACATGCACGCACCCACACACAAACTGTTACCGCGCTTGGCATTGGTATATTGGTCGCGGTCTTTTTAGCTGACATGGCTCTTTCGTCCTGTGGCAAAATGGCAGCAACTCAAAAGATTGAACCAAAAGGAGTCTTCTTTTTCTAATTGTTAGATTACGGCAAAATGCGCCAAAATGGCTATGAGGCGGAGTCAATATTTGTTATTTTTTTCCTCATCAAATAACGTTTTTGCCATGCTTCCACACTCACAACATACGCTCCTTCTCCTGCTCCTCCTCCACACACTCTGACCACAACAACATACACTCCTTCTCAATCTCCTCCACCACACACTCTGACCACAACCTACATGCTCCTGCTCCTCCACCACACACTCTGACCACATTTTTATGCCCAAAATCCACTGCACTCACAGTAGCATGAACGTTGGACATAGAGTGTTTGCTAATGCTTTTATAATATGTTTTTGATGTGGATATTCGGGCTCAACATTGACAATAACAGCGCTCACACACCTGTTTCGCAGCTCCTCCTCTTCCTCCTCTGGTCACACTCCTCTCTCCTCCTCCTCATACGGAAGACGCGAGTATCCATCTCTCCGTACACTGCGCTCATTCCCGTTACTTTCTTCACTCAGACACTGCTAAAGTTATCTGACAGCTCCGTAAAGTTTTTTTTCGGAGGACCCGCTGCGTACATAGCTGCCCTCGCGCCTGCCTGTTTACAAATTGCTTTTGGTGAAAATTTGACTTCACTTGTAATAATGTACTTTTGAACAAAAGAAATCAGAGGTCCAGAGAAAGGGGATTAGGGGTCCGAATTTGGAGCGCAGTCCGCCCTTTGGGGACTCTTGAACTAGTATATTTATTTAATAAAAAAATAAAAAAAGGAAGGATTGCGAGGCCCTGTGTGGTGCGAGGCCCTGTGCGACGGCACAGGTCGCACAGCCCTTCCGACGGGCCTGTCTGGAAGTGTGCCCACTTTGCTTGTTTACATCGAGCCAGTGTGACCTTCTAATACAGGTGGTTCGAGGAGTCTGGAAACACAACCCCAAAATTCACACACACAATCATACACACACACACACATACATACACGCACACACACATTCACATTTACATATAGATACATGAAAAAGCAGAAAATGAGAAAAAGCATTTTAAATGTTTACTCCAATGTAAACACATTTTTAATTGTCTATCACTTGAATCTTTATTTTTGAGACCAGAAATGTTCATTTGAATTTTATATTGTCATGGACTTAATTGACGTCTGTCCTGACACTTTTGATTTGTTGATTTTGTACTGTGTGAAGTAATTACATTGATTAGGATTAAGATCTGATAACACAAATTAGAGAAGTAAACTGAATCATTGCGCTTGCTTTTGTCTGAGGGACATTAGCAACAGCATGAATAGAAATTGTCTTTAAAGTAGAATCAAAGTGACTTAACCATAGAGAGTAACTACTGCATAACAAGCTGTGTACAGGAACTGAGACACTGCACCATTGACCAGAAGTGCATCGCAAATGACCTGATGTGCTTCAAGTGAAAAGACTGTATCTGGAGATCCTGATGTGCATCTGGAGAGACCAAAACCCTGGCTTGGACCCTACTGATGTCCAAGATGACATCTCTCGAAATATGACCTGACCTGATGACGACTGAGACTCACCCTCAGAGGACCCTGAGGACCTGAGGACCTGAGGACCTGAGGACCCTGAGGACCTGAGGACCTGAGGATCTGAGGACCTGAGGATTTGAGAGAGAAAAACTGGGGAGTGATGTTTATATTTTTAAAATCATACATTGATGAGTGCTAAATGAGACAGATACTCATGATTCTTTCTTTTGTTTTTGTTTGTCTCTAGCTTCTGGACATCTGATGATCTATTGGACACAGACATTTGCAGAACAAGAACCAGCCAATGAAAAATCATCTATTGCCGATGCTATTGCTACAACTAGAACCACAACTGTGACCAAATGCAATACATGTAAAGTATTCAGACATCTGACAGACCAAAACTTTGACTTTTTAGTCTGGGAGACTGAGCAACTGTTAAAATGTTTTAAAATGATAAAGTATGAGTATTGTAGCGTTTTATTAGATGTTAAATCTACTCCTACTTCTAGCCACAAGAACAGACGTGACTTGTGATCGCTCTACAATAGTTGTATTTTAAGTACGTTTTAAGCTATTTTTATTGAATATTTTATTATTGGCTATAAGGCACAGCACATTCTACAGAAGAAGGTTACAGAGGGGCTTCATCAACGTCGCTAAATATACGTTGTAACATTAAATTAGCCTTGAGGTGGCTATCACAGGGCTACCACGAGACAACAAGCCCGTCCAAAGAAATGGAAAAACATAAAGAAACAAATAATCTGGTACAAGAGCTCAGCCGACTCGCCTTAGAACTTCGGGAAAGTGATCGAGCATCAATTTATTTTCTTAGAAGTGAAGTCCTGCGTCTCACTACCCAGCTGAACGAAAAAGAGGCACTTGTTTCCAAACTCCTGGAGGTCGCTGGTGGTCAACACAAACGAATCCTGTCATTGAGTGCAGCATACTATGACACACTTGTCTGGGATGGTCCCGCTGGTCCTGGATCCTGTTCAACACCAAAACGCCCGGGTACGGATAATGAGCCCACGGGGTGTGAAGAAGCATCTAGTGCTGTGGTCCAGGTCCTTGGTATTTCAAACCGGTATGCGGCTCTGGCTGCTGACGTCCCGGCACCGCCAGCGGAACCTCCTGGTGCGCAGGTGCCCCGAGAACAAGAGTCCACAGCTGACCCCCAGCCCCCGGGGAATGCAAAGTGCTCGGCGCCCAAGAGTGAACAAGTACTCCCCGTAAAACTTTCACTCGCCGCACAACGTCCACGCGAGAAATCATCCGCCAGAAAGAGGCTCCTAAAGGATGCTGTGCTCAGGCGACACAGTGGTCCAGTTGAGCCCTATCCATGCACCCCACAGTGGCCTGAGAGTGGAGCGCCGAGTCCACACACTTCAGCCTCTCCTGCTCCTGTCCCCCTGGTCACACAGCAGCCAAATCCCGAAACGTCGCCTCAACCGGGACACTCTTCCCCGTTTGCTCAAAAGCCGTGCACTGGTCCGAGTCATCCTGCCGTCTCCACTTCACGGGGCGCTCACGGAGAGCAGCCCAGAGCAGAGAGCCAATGCGCCCCTTGCTCCCTGCGCGATCAGCTGCGCCGTGGGCCAGGTCCAGTGGATACGCCCTCTCCGCGTCCACTCTTTCCGCAGACAACTTTAATAATTGGAGATTCCATAATAAAGCATGTTTGTTATTTCAATGCAGTAACGCATTGTATCCCGGGTGCCACTGTGCCAGACTTGTTGATACGGCTCCCCTCGCTGCTGAAGTCCATGCCCGACACAATTTCCAGTGTTATTGTGCACGTTGGAATAAACGACGTGAAGATGCAGCATTCTGAAGTGACAAAGAAGCACTTTACGGATCTTTTCCAACTTCTACACCTATCTGGTCTATCGGTCTTCATCTCTGGTCCAATCCCGACAGTGAACAGGGGCGACTGCTTCTACAGCCGCGTTCTGGCGCTGAACCAATGGCTGCAGTCTGTGTGTAGCTCGTTCAGCGCGGTCTTTGTTGACAATTTTGGCCTTTTTTGGAGACGCCACATTGCTTATCGCCCTGATGGTCTGCACCCAAACAAGTTTGGCACACGTTTGTTGGTGGACTATCTGTGTCACGTGGTACAGTGGACTGTGAGATCATGCGTGTGACTGGCTGCGTCACCGCCTCCACCGCTGCCTTCCACCGCTCCACTGTCAGCACCATGTGAGTACAGCAGCGTGAACACTGGCCCCCATCCCCTGTTTCGTGTTATTCCAAACCCTCCTTTACACTCTTCCACTTTGAACCACCCTCACGTAATCATAAGACCCAAGCAAGATCGCAAAAAAACTCAAAAGTCAGATCAAAGGAACTTAATTCATATTCCCTGTACAAATGTTTCCATTTCTGCTGAAACCATACTGAATCTTGCTGTTTTTAATGTCAGATCATTTTTAATTAACGATCTTATCTCCTCTTATAACCTCGATTTTATGTTTTTAAAGCTGCACTAACTGATTTGGAGAAAATTTTAAACTCGAGCGATGCGCTCCCTCTCTCTACTCGCCCTCCCCGCACCCACGGAGCTTTCGCCCCCCACTAGCCCCCTCCCCCGCAGCCTGTGATCTGTGCTGTTGTTAGTTTCGGAGCTAGCGTCTCACAATATCGAACAAGATCGCACTTTTGCATGTGGATGGCGTGACCATAGCATGACAGAACCGGGAAGCGCGGAGAGGACAAGACTTTCTTTCAGATGGCTGTTTCGCTGTGTAAGCAGTAACGAAGACACAGGAAGCTTCAGGTTAGCCTCTGCCGCTTGTTGTGCTAACTCAGCTGTCGGTGCTAACCAGAGACCTGTGGCTTTTCTCACGAAAGTGGGGGCCAGTGGTCCGCTGTGATTGGTCACAATCTGAGACCCGAAACACTTTCTCTTCCTTGTTTCACCAAAACTCGATCTAAAATATAATGTCACACCAGCACAAATCTGCCCTACTTATTCTTCAAAAGGACGTATATTCCAATGCACTGCATGGATATGGATTGCATTTTCGTAATGAATACAAAAATAAAGTCAGTTAGTGCAGCTTTAACTGAAACATGGCTTGATAAAAACACTGGTAATGCTGTTCTACTAGAAACAGCCCCTCCCACCTACACATTTGAATATGAAGGACGAGAGAATAAAAAAGGTGGAGGCGTGTGTGCTCTATTTAGGGACAACATGGTTACCCATAGACTGACATTTGGGAACTTTGCCTCCTTTGAATATGTGTCGTTCAAAGTTGAGATGAATAAATCCCCATCCATACTTGTCGTCATTATCTACAAGCCTCCCCAACACGGTCAACATTTTATTGAGGATTTTACAGAATTTTTATCAGTTGTATGTATTGATTTTGATTCACTGATAATTACTGGTGATTTTAATGTTCATGTGGATATGGCTGAAAACAAAGATACAAAAGAGCTCAGCTCTGTTCTTGAAACCTTTGGTCTGGCCCAGCACGTGCGAGCCCCAACGCACAATAGAGGCCACACACTCGACCTTCTAATAACGAAGTGAGTTCACACAAATGTTAAAGTGGTCGATATTGCTTTGTCCGATCATTATTGTGTCTTTTTGTGTCAGTCATTCCTAAACCACCCGCTCAACCTACAGTTCTGAGGCGAAGACACATAGTGGATGGAACAGACGCTCTTTTTATGGAAAGAATCAAGTTCGAAATTGCCCCATGCTCTACTGTAGATGACTTATTAAACACTGTAACTCATTCCATTTCAAATGTAATGAATGCCATCGCCCCCATAAAAACCAAGAAAACTAAAAGTGTACAAAAAGCACCCTGGAGGTATGATGACCTTGTCAGAGAAAAGAAGAGAACGTGCCGCAGGGCAGAGCGGAAATGGCGCAAGTTTAAACTCCATGTCCATTACAAAATGTTTAAATTAAAGCAGCATGAGTACAACAGTATTTTAAGTACTACAAGAGAGCGGTATTTCACCCAGACCATTGAAAACTCTAGAAATAACTCTAGAAATAACTCCCATGCCCTTTTTGCAACCGTGAACAGATTAACACACCCCCCATCACAGTTGCCTCTTGAGTTTATTTCAATGAAAAGGTTCAATCCATTAAAAGAGCGATAAATCCCACATCAAAAATTTCTACACAAACAACTGCAGTTTCTGAGCTGTCCTTTTTTTCACCTGTCACTGAAAAATTGGTCAAAGAAATTGTTTTAAAATTGAAATCGTGCACTTGCTGCCTTGACGTGTTGCCCACTAGATTTTTAAAACTTGTTCTTAACAGTTTGTTGCCTTCACTCACTGCAATAGTGAACGCATCTCTTCAGTCAGGAACCTTCCCTGGTCCTCTGAAAACTGCAGTGATCAGGCCTCTCTTAAAGAAGAGCAGTCTTGATCCTGCAGTGCTCAGCAATTACAGACCCATTTCAAATTTGCCTTTCTTAGGGAAGGTGTTAGAAAAGGCCGTTTACCTGCAGCTAAACAATTTCCTGCTGCTGAATAATGTTTTTGACCTGTTTCAATCAGGTTTCAGGCCCCACCACAGCACAGAGACTGCCCTGATAAAAGTTTCCAACGACATCCGCGTCAACAGTGACTTAGGCAAAGCCACAGTGTTGGTCCTGTTGGATCTCAGTGCAGCCTTTGACACTGTTGATCACGAGATCCTCCTGCAGAGACTTGAGGGATGGGTTGGCATCACTGGCACTGCCTTAAGTTGGTGCAAGTCCTACTTAGAGGACAGACAGTACTTTGTTGAGATTGGGGACTGTGTTTCAGACCAGGTGGCCTTAACAAGTGGAGTGCCCCAAGGTTCAATTCTGGGCCCCCTTCTTTTTAATATTTACAGTGCCTTGCGAAAGTATCCGGCCCCCTTGAACCTTTCAACATTTCGCCCCATTTCAGGCTTCAAACATAAAGATATAAAAATTCAATTTTTTGTCAAGAATCAAAAACAAGTGGGACACAATCGTGAAGTGGAACAAAATTTATTGGATAATTTAAACTTTTTTAACAAATAAAAAACTGAAAACTGGGGCGTGCAATATTATTCGGCCCCCTTGCGCTAATACTTTGTAGCGTCACCTTTTGCTGCAATTACAGCTGCAAGTCGCTTGGGGTATGTCTCTATCAGTTTTGCACATCGAGAGACTGGAATTCTTGTCCATTCTTCCTTGCAAAACAGCTCGAGCTCAGTGAGGTTGGATGGAGAGCGTTTGTGAACAGCAGTTTTCAGCTCTTTCCACAGATTCTCGATTGGATTCAGGTCTGGACTTTAACTTGGCCATTCTAACACCTGGATACGTCTATTTGTGAACCATTCCATTGTAGATTTGGCTTTATGTTTTGGATCATTGTCCTGTTGGAAGATAAATCTCCGTCCCAGTCTCAGGTCTTTTGCAGACTCCAACAGGTTTTCTTCCAGAATGGTCCTGTATTTGGCTCCATCCATCTTCCCATCAATTTCAGCCATCTTCCCTGTCCCTGCTGAAGAAAAGCAGGCCCAAAGCATGATGCTGCCACCACCATGTTTGACAGTGGGGATGGTGTGTTCAGGGTGATGAGCTGTGTTGCTTTTATGCCAAACATATCGTTTTGCATTGTGGCCAAAAAGTTCGATTTTGGTTTCATCTGACCAGAGCACCTTCTTCCACATGTTTGGTGTGTCTCCCAGGTGGCTTGTGGCAAACTTTAAACGAGACTTTTTATGGATATCTTTGAGAAATGGCTTTCTTCTTGCCACTCTTCCATAAAGGCCAGATTTGTGCAGTGCACGACTGATTGTTGTCCTATGGACAGACTCTCCCACCTCAGCTGTAGTTATCTGCAGTTCATCCAGAGTGATCATGGGCCTCTTGGCTGCATCTATGATCAGTCTGAAAGTTTGGAGGGACGGCCGGGTCTTGGTCTGATACTCCTTCCATTTCATTATAATTGCTTGCACAGTGCTCCTTGAGATGTTTAGAGCTTGGGAAATCTTTTTGTATCCAAATCCGGCTTTAAACTTCTCCACAACAGTATCTCGAACCTGCCTGGTGTGTTCCTTTGTCTTCATGGTTCTCTCTGCGCTTTAAACAGAACCCTGAGACTATCAAAGAGCAGGTGCATTTATACGGAGACTTGATTACACACAGGTGCATTCTATTTATCATCATCAGTCATTTAGGACAACATTGGATCATTCAAAGATCCTCACTGAACTTCTGGACTGAGTTTGCTGCACTGAAAGATAGATTGCTTTACATGAGGCCATTTTTTTAGCGCAAACTTAATTGTAAGCTGTACAACAATCACCGCAAGGTTCCGCATCAAAATGAAATCAGAGTATATTGATTAGTCGCGAGGCGGTCCCACAGGTCTCTCCATCGAATCCCGTCCGGGGGAAGAGACAATGGTAAGCAAGCTATGTTCACCTGGCTTGATTTCTCTTTGATCATGTTTTTCGCTTTAGTTCCTCTTCTCTTCCTCCACTGTATGGGGGGCTGTTTTGGCTGTGTCTGCATTTACAGAAGAGGAGTTGTACTGTATTTAGCAAAAAAGCGCTAAAGCTAGTGGACGTGGCCTGTTCGCTCTCCTAGCGCTCTGTGAGTGGGAGGGTTTCGAGGTCCAAAGCCCCAGGGGAAAATAAATAAATATTCACACAACCTTTATTGCAGTAATTATTGTGTTAAACTATCACGAGGAGTTAGTGGGACATGTGTCCTTTTTAATAGGAGCTGGCCTTTGTGGAATGTTATATTCAAAGTATTAGAGTAAAAAGAGTTTGTAAAAACACCTGCGGCGCAGCGAAGCAGGAGCCTCTAGTTCTGAGCGGCACAGTCCAGAGCAGAGCCAGAGGTCTTCCCGAGATCAAAGTATTTGGTACTGGCTCACTGCAGCTTCAGGAGGAGAAGACACACAGGTGTCAGTGAAGCAGAACAGACAATTATTCAGTGACAGGATCTGCGCCTAATAGTCCAGTCCACCCCCTGGCAGTTTGCGTCCTCCGAGTGGACTCCGTGTTAAGAGGACGCTTTCCGGAGTCAGCGTAAAGCGGTCGCACATTAAAAGCCGGATAGGCCGCTTTATATGCTGTTAATTACAGTAACATTGGAAAAGAAGACGTGGGGGATGAGCCGCCACAAATGCACTTTTTAACATAAAGAAGCCCACCCGCGTTTAACCCCGATGCACATGGGATCATTTTTGGGAACTTTTCCCCGCGCCTGGTTTTCTTTGTGTATAATTATCATAAAACAGTCATCTTTTGATTCAGATCAAGGAAGTATACTTTGTTTTTTTTCTGTACACAACCTGGGGTTTTAGAATATTCATATTAAAGCTGTCATTGAAATTAGATAAAAATATTTAATCATAAGACTAAAGAAAAAATCAAACGAAAATTCAATTTTAACAAAATTTGTATTGAAAAACACAAATTGAAATGCTATAAACACACAAACTTTTTACACTGCATAAAATGTTATTAGAGACTGTGGGATGAATGGGGAAAACATTTGAATCTCCTAACTATTAAACTTGTTACAAAATACCACTATAAAAGCAAAAAGACTCTGTACTCCTGATGCACTTCATTGAAGCAGTTTTGTCTATAATGCAGGGGCGGGTGCTTTCTGTATACAGCTTAAAAAAGACTAAAACAAAAAAACTGAGCCAAAAAAAAAAAAGAAAACATAAATTATTTAAATAATGACATATATTTATATACATCATATACACTTAATTGTCATATTACTGTATTTATTATCGTCCTTTTATCAATAATGCGCAACTCGTTTCAGCCGTTATTGCAATCGCAGCTAGTAAGTTTCAACTGTGGGACCTACAAGTAAAACGCAGAGGAGAGAGACATCTCACTCTCGACGATCTTTGGCCCGTCCCCGTGTGATTGTATCTCACAGCTGTTTGTACCTCAAGGGTCACGCTTGGACACAGACTTGCAGACAAACGTAGTTTCATTCCTCCGTGCATCGCACAGACAAATCAAAAACTAGTTTCCTCGAAAGCCCTGATTACGTTTCTCACAGAGGAAAAAAACTAAGTAGCTACTTTACCGTTCGCTGAGAAAGTTGATCATTTTTGTAAACATGTGCGCGTGCATCGGCGCCGATGCACGCGAGCATATATGGTTAAGATGCGGACCTCTTATACCGCTGACCGTCGCGAAAAGCCGACCTCCGGAACATTCTGCGAACACAGACAGGAGGACTGAAGGGACGGGGTCCTAACACTGGGCATGTGGGGAGAATGCAGCGGGATAAGCAACCCGCGGGGAACGCGGGAATTGAGGCAGAAGCACAAGAAAACGCACCGCAAATCTGAATCCTTTACGGACCGGAGATGAAGATGATTAAGGCATGTCTTTCGAGAAGAGAAATCCATAAAAGTGGATCAGAAAATGTTGAAGAAAGCCTGTTTTTATTGTTGAGACGAATCTGACAAGTTCTTGAGCCCATTCATTAGATTGCTCTGTTTCTAAAACGATGAATCTGGAGCCTCATATTCCACTGAGAAAACTGTATGCCACCAGTCGTTTGAAAGGGTAAAATTGGAAAACACAGTGCAGAATTTCATGACTGGTAAACTTAAGCTGTGCCCATCTTGATCATCGAATGTATAATACAGTTCATAACCGAGGACCATTGCTAAAAAGTATTCTCTATAAATTTGAGAATCAGTAATTTATTTCTATCCCACATTGTGTTTCAACTAAAGATTTTCATCGTGAGACTGGTGTGGAAGGTATTTTCCCTGATCTCAAAATACCACTCTCAACCTAACAGCTTTTTGAAATCTTTATGAACAATAAACATTTTCCAAAATGCCACCACCTTGATGAAGTCAACTCTACACTGCAAAAAGTCCCTTGCAAGAAACAAGACAATAAAACCTCAAAAGAAGACAATTCTGCTTATATTAAGCAAAAAAATCTGCCAATGGGGTAAGACTTTTTTCCTTGTCTAGAATTCTTGTTTTAAGATTTTTTTTGGCTAATGTATAATGGGAAAAACAAGAACATATTTCTTGATTTAAGCAATTTTCTCCCAATAAAAAGGTCAGATATAAGCAAAATATTCTTATTATTGGATAATTTTTGCAAATAATGCTTAAATAGATGTTTGATTAAGGATAAATTTGCTTGTTTTATGCTCTTTTTGCAGCCTTTTTCTAGTTGTAGACTGGTTTTAAGCAAAATTGGCTTAATAAGAAAAATAATATAAGCAATACAAATGTTTTTATCAAAGAAGTGAACACAAATGCAAAGGACAGGTTAACACGGTATATTAACAGGAATGAAGGTTGGGCTGGTATTGGGCAGGAGTAGAAGCAGGAGGAAGAGTAGAAGCAGGAGGAGGAGCAGGAGCAGGAGTGAAGTGGCTGCAACTGGCACAAGTTTCTGAGATCAGCACAAAACATGAGATCAGACGAGGGCATCAAAAACTTAGCAAAAATAGCAAAAGCCCTGAGGTGTTGTCTCCCGATGTAGACTGAGGACCTGACAGAGGACTGAGGAAATGCCCAGGCTTAAACAAAGAGAGGATTAGATATGAGGGTTAAGCCTGGTTCACACGAGACGATTTTAAAATTGTCGGCCAATTTTTCTCCGTGTTAGACCCCACACGGGGAGATTAAAAATCCTGCGTCTAACCACTTTGGTTGTGCAGTGTGTGGTGCGTAGCCACACGGCAAGATCACGCAAGCCACAAACATCACACACGAACCGACACCCCCCCCCGAGCATTCCCAGGTCAGACGGCGATCTCACAAAATCTCTCGAGATCAAGCGTGACTTCAGAGTAAACAGTCATGGCGGACGAAGAGAATGCAGTGGCGATAGTGTGCAGTTTGTTGTTAACAGAGAAGACACGTAATCCAAAGAAAAGGCAATGGTCAAAGCCATGCTGCTGTGTTTTGTTTTTTTTCCGGTGTTTCCTCACCGGCTTGTCACCTCGTCTTCTTATTGGCTACACGCCGTAGTCATGGCAACGCGCTCGCTTGTCCTCGGAGGACACCACACACGACAAGAAATCGGGCCAAAACAATCCAACATGTTGGATATCCCCGATTTGAGATCGGGAGCAGTCCCGATGTCCTTCCGAGCGACGAGTGCAGTCTTAACACACCACACACGGCAGGATAATCTGTAAGATTTTGTTACGGAAATCGGAGCGTTTCTTAAGATTGTCGTAAGGGGTAAATCGGGTCTAAATCGGCCTAAATATCCTGCCGTGTGAACCAGGCTTTAGGTGTGCAGGACAGGAACAGGGAGGAGGAACAGCCACGCCCACCGCCACGCCCACAGTCACGCCCACAGCAGCAGGACCAGGAGGGAGGGGGTGAGGAGCTCATAGTGAGCTCAAACCAAAACAATATCAGATGCTAATGTGGACTATACTCCATATCACAGGTTTGTACAAACATGTAACATATGTGTCCATTAAATATGATTTGGGTCCAAATATTACTTTTTTAAGCATTTTTTTCTTAATAAGAAAAAGCTAGAATTAATTTCTTAAAATAAGAATTTTATTCAAGGAAATTTTGCTAGACAAGATTTTTTTTCTTTTTATACAAAAAACAAGGTTTTTATTCTTATTTCAAGAGTTTTTTTACTTGCTTAGAATTGATAGATAATTGAAGTAATAGAATAGTTGGACCCAAAACAAGCAACAACTACTTAGTTATTCTCCTCTTTGATTCAAGAATAAATAAGAAAACAAGAAATCTTAAAATAAAAAAAAGGATCTATTCCATTGAATTCAATGTAGTTTCACTTCATTGTATTTGTGAATCGTCCAAACCCACAGCAGCAGTTGCCGAGGAGGATTTAACTCAATAGTCATTATAACTATTTCTAAATAAACACAATATGTTCATGTTCACCACAGGTTGTTCTGGTTGGATCAAACCAAAGTTATGAAGTTACACAAACCAGATTAAATCATGTTAATCCCACATCTTCACATGGGGTCAAGTCCACACAATTCATTACTGCTATAGAAACACATTTGTTTTGGGTGGAAATTATGTCTATAATTTTATTACGTTCATTTAACAAATATTTTTTTGAGTGTAGAATCATACACGTCGAACACAGTAAATGCAATAATAACAAACGCATGGAGCCGTATACGGAGCAGAAATGTTAATAAATGTCCTTAAATGTCCCAGATCATCACAGTCCTTAGACCCTCCTGCATCAGAGGAACCACAGACACCTGTGACACTGACACAATACAACATTATTGGCCTCGTGCACGTGATGCACGTCTCCAACATCATATTTAATGGACACATATGTTACATGTTTGTACAAACCTGTGATATGGAGTATAGTCCACATTAGCATCTGATATTGTTTTGGTTTGAGCTCATTGTGAGCTCCTCACCCCCTCCCTCCTGTTCCTGCTGCTGTGGGCGTGGCTATGGGCGTGGCTGTTCCTGCTGTTGTGGGCGTGGCTGTGGGCGTGGCTGTTCCTGCTCCCTGTTCCTGTCCTGCACACCTGCCCCTCATATCTAATCATTTAAGCCTGGGCATTTCCTCAGTCCTCTGTCAGGTCCTCAGTCTACATCGTGAGACAACACCTCAGGGCTTTTGCTATTTTTGCTAAGTTTTTGATGCCCTCGTCTGATCTCATGTTTTGTGCTGATCTCAGAAACTTGTGCCAGTTGCAGCCACTTCACTCCTGCTCCTGCTCCTGCTGCTGCTCCTGCTCTGGCCCACCCTACCAGCCCAACCTTTATTCCTGTTAATAAACCGTGTTAACCTGTCCTTCGCATTTGTGTTCACTTGTTTGATAAAAAATTTTGTATTGCTTATATTATTTTTCTTATTAAGCCAATTTTGCTTAAAACCAGTCTACAAGTAGAAAAAGGCTGCAAAAAGAGCATAAAACAAGCAAATTTATCCTTAATCAAACATTTATTTAAGCATTATTTGCTAAAATTATCCAATAATAAGAATATTTTACTTATATCTGACCTTTTTATTGGGAGAAAATTGCTTAAATCAAGAAATATGTTCTTGTTTTTCCCATTATACATTAGCAAAAAAATCTTAAAACAAGAATTCTAGACAAGGAAAAAAGTCTGCAGAATTGTCC
The DNA here is from genome assembly GCA_964034765.1 of Knipowitschia caucasica. NCBI lineage: Eukaryota > Metazoa > Chordata > Actinopteri > Gobiiformes > Gobiidae > Knipowitschia > Knipowitschia caucasica. The sequence goes on from OZ035841.1 coordinate 5,670,276, forward strand.
TCTTTTGAGGTTTTATTGTCTTGTTTCTTGCAAGGGACTTTTTGCAGTGTAACTGGCTTACATTGAACAGTAAACAAGCTCAGTAACAGTTTGTGTCAGTACATTTTGGGTTTATATTGTGATATTGTCTGTGTGTAAATGTACCCCCCAGATGCCTTCATTCACAGGGGAAACTCCGGCTTGCCTTAGCAACCATGTTAGCAACACGTCTGCCCCTGTCTCCACCGGACATTACCCATATAGGGAAATTTGCTCCAGCTGGCTTATGTTCAAATCGGCTTCTTCCGCATTCTGCAAACACTATAGTGACATCACACTCGTTAATCTACTAATTATAAACAGTCTGTAAAGGTTAGGCTGCAGCAGAGCGCCCCCTCCCTGTCACAGGCCTCACTGCAGACTCAGAGCAGTGTCATCGTGGAGGGATGGTTCAGACCAGAGTCATCCATGACGGCTGTGATCACATTTGCTGAGATGTGAAAGCACCAAACAAGTGAACCCTGGTCCACTATCGACTCAGTGAAGTTCACTTTGAACCGGATCACGGACGTCATGACGACGGCTGCATTTGTTTTGAATCCAGTAGACCAAGTGTGAACAGGCCCCAAAGCTCCTTCTGGACATGACTTTGTGTATTCAAGAACAACAACAATGTAAATGTTCAAGTTGACGTTGAACGTAAACTACAGTCTGTGTTTTTGCTTCGTAGGTAAAAACCTGATCCTGGACCTTCCTGGACCGTCTGTAGAAGAGGGATCCAGCATCACTCTGAGCTGTAGGACCAAGCCTGGGACCGAGTCTGGCTCTGGTCCGGTCCTGCTGAAGGATGGCCTCGTCGTACAGAACAGCTCTGAGTGGACTTTCACTGTGGAGAAGAAAGATGAAGGAGAATACAGCTGCAGAGATGGAAGTGAAGAGTCTGAGATGAGAAGGCTCCAGGTCACAGGTGAGGAGGCCTTTAACAGAATAAAGAAGTAAGTATATAATCTCTAACTTTAGCAGAATAAATAAGTAAGTATATAATCTCTAACTTTAGCAGAATAAATAAGTAAGTATATAATCTCTAACTTTAGCAGAATAAAGAAGTAAGTATATAATCTCTAACTTTAGCAGAATAAAGAAGTAAGTATATAATCTCTAACTTTAGCAGAATAAAGAAGTAAGTATATAATCTCTAACTTTAGCAGAATAAAGAAGTAAGTATAAAATCTCTAACTTTAGCAGAATAAGGAAACAAGTATAAAAGGTCTTGGAATAGAGAGAATAGGCCATCAGGTTCTATCTCGTCCTGAGTCTTGAACGGTCTGATTGTCTCATGAGGATTAAAATTGAGGAATGTCAAAAAAATAATTTCTCTCTGATGGAATGAAATAAAAGTCGAGGGTAAAACCAGCTTAAGGGTTTAAAGAATGGTACAAGTATAAACAGGACAAATGTGAGACTTCTCTCTTTTTCAGTGCGGCCCACAACCACTCCTACCTCCTCGCCTCCTACCTCCTTGTCTCCTAGCTCTTCTGCTCTGTCTTCTCCAGAACCCAGTGGTGCTCCTACTGGCTTCACCCCATTTCTGCTGGGTGGTCTGGTCCTGCTGGTTCTGGTCCTGGTCCTCGTCCTAGTCCTGGTTTTGCACAGAAGACGGACTCGAGCAGGTCTGTGGAAACTGATAATGAAGAGCTGTTTTAACTGGAAGTGACTTTTTTTGTGATTCTCAGATCCAGAAAAAGATGTGACTTATGCCGACATCACAGTGAGAGGGGGTAGAAGAGGTACGCACTGGGGGACCTGACCATTACACTCACACTGACCACTGCCACGATTTCTGCTGACAGTCCTATCGGTTGAAAAATAAAATAAACGTAACATATAGTGGCAGGGTGAGGATGCTGAAGATCCTTAAGGAGCGACTAAACACCGGTCCCCAGCCTGACTCCGCCCACAAGAACATTTGAACATTAAAAGGGTGTTGCCTGGAGAACCAAGGGACAAGAAGGGGGGCTTAGAGTTGGGTGTGGTCTGGGCTGTGATTGACAGTTGTCGTTGCTGCTTAAAGCAATAGTTTACACACCAGTTTACACACTAAGATTATTGTAGAGCTACACACCTGAACCTAATCCACAGAATTATCTCAGCAGTAGTGGTTGTCAACTCATGTAAATTCATTCTAATCCACTAGATCGCCAGAATACCCCAACCTGCTGCTGGGGCATGTGAGACTTGGATGGGTTTATATCACTGGCGCAGACAGACGCACGTCACACACACCAACTGACGTCACACACACCAACTGACGTCACACACAACCAACTGACGTCACACACACCAACTGACGTCACACACAACCAACTGACGTCACACACACCAACTGACGTCACACACAACCAACTGACGTCACACACACCAACTGACGTCACACACACCAACTGACGTCACACACACCAACTGACGTCACACACACCAACTGACGTCACACACACCAACTGACGTCACACACACCAACTGACGTCACACACACCAACTGACGTCACACACACACCAACTGACGTCACACACACACCAACTGACGTCACACACACACACCGACTGACGTCACACACACACCGACTGACATCACACACACCAACTGATGTCACACACACCAACTGACGCCACACACCAACTGAAGTCACACACACCAACTGACGTCACACACACCAACTGACGTCACACACACCAACTGACGTCACACACACCAACTGACGTCAAACACACACACCAACTGACGTCACACACACACCCACTGGCGTCACACACACACCAACTGACGTCACACACACACCGACTGACATCACACACACCAACTGATGTCACACACACCAACTGACGTCACACACACACCAACTGACGTCACACACACACCAACTGACGTCACACACACACACCGACTGACGTCACACACACACCGACTGACATCACACACACCAACTGATGTCACACACACCAACTGACGCCACACACCAACTGAAGTCACACACACCAACTGACGTCACACACACCAACTGACGTCACACACACCAACTGACGTCACACACACCAACTGACGTCAAACACACACACCAACTGACGTCACACACACACCCACTGGCGTCACACACACACCAACTGACGTCACACACACACCGACTGACATCACACACACCAACTGATGTCACACACACCAACTGACGTCACACACACCAACTGACGTCACACACACCAACTGACGTCACACACACCAACTGACGTCACACACACCAACTGACGTCACACACACCAACTGACGTCACACACACACCAACTGACGTCACACACACACCAACTGACGTCACACACACACACCGACTGACGTCACACACACACCGACTGACATCACACACACCAACTGATGTCACACACACCAACTGACGCCACACACCAACTGAAGTCACACACACCAACTGACGTCACACACACCAACTGACGTCACACACACCAACTGACGTCACACACACCAACTGACGTCACACACACACCAACTGACATCACACACACACCAACTGACGTCACACACACACCAACTGACGTCACACACACACCAACTGACGTCACAAACACCAACTGACGTCACACACACCAACTGACGTCACACACACCAACTGACGTCACACACACCAACTGACGTCACACACACCAACTGACGTCACAAACACCAACTGACGTCACACACACCAACTGACGTAACCAAACCAACTGACGTCACACACACCAACTGACGCCACACACACCTTCTGATGACACACACACCAACTGACGCCACACACACCAACTGACGTCACACACACCAACTGACGTCACACACACCAACTGACGTCACACACACCAACTGACGTCACACACACCAACTGACGTCACACACACCAACTGACGTCACACACACCAACTGACGTCACACACACCAACTGACGTCACACACCAACTGACGTCACACACACACCAACTGACGTCACACACCAACTGACGTCACACACACACCAACTGACGTCACACACACACACCGACTGACGTCACACACACACCGACTGACATCACACACACCAACTGACGCCACACACCAACTGAAGTCACACACACCAACTGACGTCACACACACCAACTGACGTCACACACACCAACTGACGTCAAACACACACACCAACTGACGTCACACACACACCCACTGGCGTCACACACACACCAACTGACGTCACACACACACCGACTGACATCACACACACCAACTGATGTCACACACACCAACTGACGTCACACACACCAACTGACGTCACACATACCAACTGACCACACACACCAACTGACGCCACACACACACCAACTGAAGTCACACACACCAACTGACGTCACACACACCAACTGACGCCACACACCAACTGACGTCACACACACCAACTGACGTCACACACACCAACTGACGTCACACACACCAACTGACGTCACACACACCAACTGACGTCACACACACCAACTGACGTCACACACACCAACTGACGTCACACACACACCAACTGACATCACACACACACCAACTGACGTCACACACACCAACTGACGTCACACACACACCAACTGACGTCACAAACACCAACTGACGTCACACACACCAACTGACGTCACACACACCAACTGACGTCACACACACACACCAACTGACGTCACACACACACCGACTGACATCACACACACCAACTGATGTCACACACACCAACTGACGCCACACACCAACTGAAGTCACACACACCAACTGACGTCACACACACCAACTGACGTCACACACACCAACTGACGTCACACACACCAACTGACGTCAAACACACACACCAACTGACGTCACACACACACCCACTGGCGTCACACACACACCAACTGACGTCACACACACACCGACTGACATCACACACACCAACTGATGTCACACACACCAACTGACGTCACACACACCAACTGACGTCACACATACCAACTGACCACACACACCAACTGACGCCACACACACACCAACTGAAGTCACACACACCAACTGACGTCACACACACCAACTGACGCCACACACCAACTGACGTCACACACACCAACTGACGTCACACACACCAACTGACGTCACACACACCAACTGACGTCACACACACCAACTGACGTCACACACACACCAACTGACATCACACACACACCAACTGACGTCACACACACACCAACTGACGTCACACACACACCAACTGACGTCACACACACCAACTGACGTCACACACACCAACTGACGTCACACACACCAACTGACGTCACACACACCAACTGACGTCACAAACACCAACTGACGTCACACACACCAACTGACGTCACACACACCAACTGACGTCACACACACACCAACTGACATCACACACACACCAACTGACGTCACACACACACCAACTGACGTCACACACACACCAACTGACGTCACACACACCAACTGACGTCACACACACCAACTGACGTCACACACACCAACTGACGTCACACACACCAACTGACGTCACAAACACCAACTGACGTCACACACACCAACTGACGTAACCAAACCAACTGACGTCACACACACCAACTGACGCCACACACACCTTCTGATGACACACACACCAACTGACGCCACACACACCAACTGACGTCACACACACCAACTGACGTCACACACACCAACTGACGTCACACACACCAACTGACGTCACACACACCAACTGACGTCACACACACCAACTGACGTCACACACACCAACTGACGTCACACACACCAACTGACGTCACACACACACCAACTGACGTCACACACCAACTGACGTCACACACACACCAACTGACGTCACACACACACACCGACTGACGTCACACACACACCGACTGACATCACACACACCAACTGACGCCACACACCAACTGAAGTCACACACACCAACTGACGTCACACACACACCAACTGACGTCACACACACCAACTGACGTCAAACACACACACCAACTGACGTCACACACACACCCACTGGCGTCACACACACACCAACTGACGTCACACACACACCGACTGACATCACACACACCAACTGATGTCACACACACCAACTGACGTCACACACACCAACTGACGTCACACATACCAACTGACCACACACACCAACTGACGCCACACACACACCAACTGAAGTCACACACACCAACTGACGTCACACACACCAACTGACGCCACACACCAACTGACGTCACACACACCAACTGACGTCACACACACCAACTGACGTCACACACACCAACTGACGTCACACACACCAACTGACGTCACACACACACCAACTGACATCACACACACACCAACTGACGTCACACACACCAACTGACGTCACACACACACCAACTGACGTCACAAACACCAACTGACGTCACACACACCAACTGACGTCACACACACCAACTGACGTCACACACACACACCGACTGACGTCACACACACACCGACTGACATCACACACACCAACTGATGTCACACACACCAACTGACGCCACACACCAACTGAAGTCACACACACCAACTGACGTCACACACACCAACTGACGTCACACACACCAACTGACGTCACACACACCAACTGACGTCAAACACACACACCAACTGACGTCACACACACACCCACTGGCGTCACACACACACCAACTGACGTCACACACACACCGACTGACATCACACACACCAACTGATGTCACACACACCAACTGACGTCACACACACCAACTGACGTCACACATACCAACTGACCACACACACCAACTGACGCCACACACACACCAACTGAAGTCACACACACCAACTGACGTCACACACACCAACTGACGCCACACACCAACTGACGTCACACACACCAACTGACGTCACACACACCAACTGACGTCACACACACCAACTGACGTCACACACACCAACTGACGTCACACACACACCAACTGACATCACACACACACCAACTGACGTCACACACACACCAACTGACGTCACACACACACCAACTGACGTCACACACACCAACTGACGTCACACACACCAACTGACGTCACACACACCAACTGACGTCACACACACCAACTGACGTCACACACACCAACTGACGTCACAAACACCAACTGACGTCACACACACCAACTGACGTAACCAAACCAACTGACGTCACACACACCAACTGACGCCACACACACCTTCTGATGACACACACACCAACTGACGCCACACACACCAACTGACGTCACACACACCAACTGACGTCACACACACCAACTGACGTCACACACACCAACTGACGTCACACACCAACTGACGTCACACACACACCAACTGACGTCACACACCAACTGACGTCACACACACACCAACTGACGTCACACACACACACCGACTGACGTCACACACACACCGACTGACATCACACACACCAACTGATGTCACACACACCAACTGACGCCACACACCAACTGAAGTCACACACACCAACTGACGTCACACACACCAACTGACGTCACACACACCAACTGACGTCAAACACACACACCAACTGACGTCACACACACACCCACTGGCGTCACACACACACCAACTGACGTCACACACACACCGACTGACATCACACACACCAACTGATGTCACACACACCAACTGACGTCACACACACCAACTGACGTCACACATACCAACTGACCACACACACCAACTGACGCCACACACACACCAACTGAAGTCACACACACCAACTGACGTCACACACACCAACTGACGCCACACACCAACTGACGTCACACACCAACTGACGTCACACACACCAACTGACGTCACACACACCAACTGACGTCACACACACCAACTGACGTCACACACACACCAACTGACATCACACACACACCAACTGACGTCACACACACACCAACTGACGTCACACACACACCAACTGACGTCACAAACACCAACTGACGTCACACACACCAACTGACGTCACACACACCAACTGACGTCACACACACCAACTGACGTCACACACACCAACTGACGTCACAAACACCAACTGACGTCACACACACCAACTGACGTCACACACACACACTGACGTCACACACACACCAACTGACGTCACACACACCAACTGACGTCACACACACCAACTGACGTCACACACACCAACTGACGTCACACACACCAACTGACATCACACACACCAACTGACGTCACACACACACCAACCGACGTCACACACACACCAACTGACATCACACACACCAACTGACATCACACACACACCAACTGACGTCATACACACACCAACTGAGGTCACAAACACCAACTGACGTCACACACACCAACTGACGTCACTCACACCAACTGACGCCACACACCAACTGAAGTCACACACACACCAACTGACGTCACACACACCAACTGACGTCACACACACCAACTGACGTCACAAACACCAACTGACGTCACACACACACCAACTGACGTCACACACACTGACGTCACACACACACCAACTGACGTCACACACACCAACTGACGTCACACACACCAACTGACGTCACACACACCAACTGACATCACACACACCAACTGACGTCACACACACACCAACCGACGTCACACACACACCAACTGACATCACACACACCAACTGACGTCACACACACACCAACTGAGGTCACAAACACCAACTGACGTCACTCACACCAACTGACGTCACTCACACCAACTGACGCCACACACCAACTGAAGTCACACACACACCAACTGACATCACACACACCAACTGACGTCACACACACCAACTGACGTCACACACACACCAACTGACGTCACACACACACCAACTGACGTCACACACACACCAACTGACGTCACACACACACACTGACGTCACACACACACCAACTGACGTCACTCACACCAACTGACATCACTCACACCAACTGACGTCACTCACACCAACTGACGTCACACACACACCATCACAAACACCAACTGACTATGTTGTTTTATGTCTGTATTTGTCTGTGCACACTGGAGACTTTTGCTAATGTATTCCAATGTGGTTTTTTTACTGCAAATGCCAGTAAAAAAACCTCTGAATCTGACGTCACACACACCAACTGACGTCACACACACCAACTGACGTCACACACACCTTCTGATGACACACACACCAACTGACGTCACACACACCAACTGACCAAAGTATGGAAACAGGGCAGACAGAACGTGGCCCTGCCTGGAACCAACCAACTCGCGGCAGGAGGTCGCGCTCTCGTCTTTTGCAAAACAGGAGACTTTGACCAGACACACACACCTTGATTTTTTATGCAACACAACTACACCATCACACACACCCGAAAACAAAATTAAAGAAAGTCCTCGCACTGTTGCAAACATCAATAAAATTTCCACACACTTTCCAGCAATAACAGTGACCTACACACACTCACACACGCATAAGCACGCACGCACACAAACACACACACACACACTTATCCGCATCAATCTCTTGTAAATATTGATTTGCATTGTTGCTGTATTTCTATAATTTGTCACTTCTATTTGCTTGATGAACTGAACATTTGACTTCACTCTTCGAATTGTGTGTCTCAGCAGCGCCACCACCTGGTCAACATGTGGAGGAAACCATTTACTCTGGAGTCAAAACTCATCCCAAAGGTGCAGTGTTTATGTATTTTTACTCCTTTCACTGTTTCAACACTTATCTGAATAACAATGAGCCCAAAACACACCCTTGTGGTACACCCATGTTTACATACACACACATTACTGTATTTTCTCTGCGTTCCAACAGTTGCATTTAGCTCCATCCACACGACCATGAGGAACGTCCCACAACCGCTTCTGTAAACTAGGGGAGTCAAACTCATTTTGAATGGGGGCCAACTTTATAAACATAAGAACTGGTTGGGCCAGAAGTGTCTTACCTTCAGTATCCTTTTTTTTTATTTGACATGATTTTGTATATTATTTTCTAGTAGGTTTAGATTAAATCACAACTGGGCCAAATATCAATAAAGGATAGAATCTCTGACCCAGAAATGGACAAAGTGGAAGAAAATGGATGGATGGAGTTAAAAAAAGAAAAAGAAAACTTTGGCCTAACTTGACTTTTAATCCCATTTTAGTAAAAAAATTCCATTATGTTTTATTTGTGAGAAAACAAAGTATAACATGCCATAGTAGCCCATTACCATCAATGCTTGTGTTCAAACTCGTTACTCTGTGGGGAATCCTCAAACTGTGACATCATCAGCAGTGCATTTTTTATACTTTTCTAACCACCTGAACTCACGGCTGCGGAGGTGCGATCCCTGATAATTCAAGCCAAATCACTGCGATGCACACAATCCACAAAAGTTTTCTTCAGACTTTGAATAAAGAACTGTCATGTTGCAGTTGTGCAGTGGTTCTGAACCTTGGAGGAACACAACCCCACCAGTTTCAAATACGCATTCACAGAACCCCTCTTGAGTGAAAAATGAAATAAATATATACCTTTTTTTTATGGTGTTCTTTTCATAGATATGTTTTTACTGGTGCAGAAGATGAGCCGTGAAAGAACAAAAGCAACACAATGCATGAATTCACAACAAATCAGTGACTTCTGTTGTTGCCTTTGAGAGGCCAGTTCAGACGTGCCTTCACCAAGTGCCACTCTCATGTGAATTTCACAGCAAAGTCTGTTTCTTTTCTTTGTTTTCTCAAAAAGAAATCCTCTTAAAGATATGTCGTACCAAATGGTATTAAAAAAGGGCTTTCTTAGCAATAACTGGACATATGAAGCCCTGTAGCACACGGAGGCGATCATTCCCAGACTGTTTCAAATGTGTGAAGCCTCTGGATTAGCGCAGACTCGCTGATAACACTGACATCTAGTGGACAAATATAATAATTGCAGCTTCTGAAGAGCAATACTTGATTCACGTTCCAAATGTAGGTTCAAGCTCAAACGTTTCATCTTCTCACATAAATATAACAGAGCATCTTCCTTCAGCAAACACAGATATATCGTTGTTGTTCATCTATTTTTAAGGAATCCTTTAATTGTTTGTTTACATCTAAAACAATTTACAGAAAGAGAGGAACTGCACTTTAAACACATTACTGGTTTCAGTCGGCTTCTTATTTGGCACCCAACAAGCAGAGTCTGAGACACCGACATCTGCTAACCCTCATTTTGTGCCATTGACGCATTAATAAATCAAATGCCTTTTTCGCTATTTTCACGTTCCCAGATGTCTATTGTATCTAATATGTATGGGGATGACTTGAGACCATATTTTATCGAGCCAGCAGGTGGCAGCATTGCTCTCTGAATGGTTTGAAAACAGTTAGGTGCACATGTTGTGCCTCTTTTTTCTCAACTTTCTGGTGATTTCAGTAAAACTTCCCTCTACTCGACGGAGGATTACAGGGGAACGAAAAAAGCTATAAACAAAATTATTTTTGCTGAGGAAAGAAGACAGTCCATTCTTTTAGAATCTGGTGTCGGATTTCAGATAGTCATAGTACACAATATTCTGTGGGTCTTTAAAAATCAGTAAAAACCATCAGAAACGGCTGGCAATATGGGAGTACCTGTTCTGACAAAATGAACTTTTTACATTTAGTTCAAATACTTTTTTTCAGGAGAGGAGGTGACGTACGGAGAAGTGACTCTCAACCCCAAGAAGAAGAAAAAGAGAAAAGACGACTCCAATGGTAACACACAGCTCCACAGCGCCCCCTGGGGCTAAGTCAGAACATTCAGAACATATTCAGAACATTGAAAATCTTGCATTGATCCAAAACCGTCTAATAAAAGAGATGAGCCCTTACTTCTGAGTTCAGTCTCTCCGTGTTGCTCTGAGCTCTGCCACATCAAAGGCCCCACAGGCTCCGCTCAGACCAGAAATTAAATTAGCTCTAAGTTGTCTAATGTTTGACTTTGTTATTTGCTCTCTTGCTACAGGTCAGTGGTCGGACCCAGATGTGGTCTACTCCAGCGTGAGAACAAGAGCCAGAGCCGAGACCTGAAGGGACCGAGTAAAGACAGGAGCTTTTAGAGCCAGGAGGAGGAGGGGCCAAGACCTGAACCAGGAGGGAGGGGTGGGGGTAGGAGGGGCGAGTGGGGGACGCCTTAAAGTACTCTGCTTCTTACCTACAAATCTCAAATACAAATGCTAAATATGACAAATAAATAAACAAGCTGTGTTCATGTTGTAGGATTATGTTTCAGTATTTCAGCTAGTGCCAATACAAATCTATACATAGTTCCCACAGACCAATGAATGTCACATGACCTCCTCGGAGACGCCATCTTTGATGGCACGCTGCTGTGTTTGTGCATTCCATTAACAGAATGGAAATGATTAATTGGTCCCTCAACGCAATTGATTCTATCTTTTCAACACGTAAGCGTGGGTCTGGAGAGCCCGTGTGTCCGGACGGGACTTCACCAGCGGGGTATACTCTTGACAGCTGGAACAAGTTTCAGCCCCTCTGTCTGTCGACCCTGTCCATTGAAGATTCGGAAGACGTATATATCTTTGGCATTTTGGTGGTGGGAATCCTCCTGTTTGGGTTTGGAGCGATCCTCTTCTACCACAAATTCGGAGGCATGGCAGTTCGCAAGATTCACGACCTGCTGGCCGATAAAATTGATGGGATGTACAAGGAGCTTAGCCGTGTCGTGGTTGAGAGTGCCGTGTCTGGACAAAGAAGGGTGGTTTTGGTGGAACAGTTGATCAAAGACCTCGCAGCTCGTTCACTTGATGGACATAAGACTTTGGATTGAATGACATTGTTTGTCAGGCTTGATCTCTCTGACCCGGCTTGGATTTGCCCCTGTGTACGGAGGTCTGAGGGCACCGGAATTCGGTTTAATTGGAATTAATAGAATATCTGCCTGCTTTTGACTGCGACATTGCAGGCGATGTGTTTTTCTCCTCCTGTGGCTTCTCTCCACTCTTATCTCACATTCCTCAGCCAAGGCCATAAACAAGGTCCCACAATCTACAACAACTCACACTATTTCAGTCTTCAGCAAGGATCCCCCACCCCCGCCTCCCTCTACCTATCCATCTTGCTCCCTCCCTCCCCTCCATTCCTTATTGTTTTCCTACTCACCCCCTCCCTGATCCCGCCCCCCTCTGACAGCTACATTGGGCCGGCCGAAGAGGTGCTCTTCCCGAGAAAAAAATCCGTGGTTTATAAAAAGCACAATGTGTCTATCCAATTGTCTGTGAACTGTATGTTATTGCTCTCTGCTGTTTCTTGCTGCACACAGCGCCGCAAATGGCGAAGTGGCACGCTCTCTGCCAAAACAATTTCCAAGTGATAACTTTGTTACTCACGTGGCAATAAAAATGATTCTGATTCTGATTCTGATTCTGATTAAACAGAAGAATGAGAATAAATGTAGATATTCAAACGCAAATTGGAAAAAAAGGGCAACTTTTGAGCAAATAATTGTATATTAATACAATGGCACCACAGTTTAACGTGCTACGGACATGTTTTACATATTTGATCAAATTATGCAGCACAAATTAACAAGCAATGCAAACATTTCTCAAAAACTTTAGATTTAATACCAGTTGGAGCTCCATTTAATTATTTTAATTATATTAACAATTAATTTAATTAATGCTAATGCCACACGGACACTCTGGATTGCTGTTATTGTTTATTTCCGCGTTTTTGACCGTATGTTTTGGTGAATGGTGGGCAACTGATTTTTCCAGGCGTACAGAGCAGTTTATTTTATGACACAGATCTTTTTACAGAAGCAATGCTGTTTGTGAACATTGTTTTAGCCCACCATAGAACTATTATTATCTATTTAATACATTTACGTTGCCCTCGAGAGCCTCGGACGCGACACCGATCCTCCTCATAATAAAGTAATCTAACGCTAAATAATGAAACTCTCAAGTTACCAGATATCAGCATACACAAGTTAGTACTGAGTAAATTACGTCTGTCAACACATTATAAGATACGATACGCACCTGACACAAAGTGCTCCGAGCATATTCTTGCGTGTTTTGAGGGAGTTTCTTGCCTGTTTATCTTCGCAAGCCATAACCTCCGTGGTTGTTCTGACAAAAGCTTAGTCTTCTCACATTCATGAAGTCTAATGATGGGTATACTGTAAAATCCAAGTTTAACGGAACCTCCGGCACGATTTGAACATCCATTGACCCAGCAGGAGATGACCATTTTCAACTTTATCACGACATTAACACGTTTCAGCTTCTTTTTCTATTGTTTTGCCCACAGAATGCCAACACAAATGGCGCCGGGTCGGCAAATCCCCGTATGTAGTGACGTCATGTAGGAACTATGTATAGGAAAGAAGTACCGTAATGCCAGGGCAATAAACCGCTACTTTTTTCTAGTTTTTAAACCCTGCGTCTTATGTAACGATGTGGTTAATGTTTATTTTTATTGTGGTTGTCAGTGCAGAGTTTATGGACTTATTATTTTGACTCCATCATGTTTTTGTAGCTTCACATTTTGACACTTTGTTGTCATAAAAGATGAAGGTGAATGAGTCATAGATACTAACACCTCATCATAAATCATGTTGTGTGCAGTTCAAACAGTCGTCAACCTGCTGCATTACAACATTAAAACCTTATAGTTGGTGTTCAAATGACATTCATCTGTTTTAGGAGTTTTGAGGCACGACTCAATTCAATAATAAACACATTTTATTTAGGATTTGAACATCTTATGGGTTATCAAAATAATAAAATATAGACCTAGAGTTTAGTTTGATCTTGAGTTTGAGAGTTGAGTCCTTAAGTTAATATATGTTAATATTTTGGTTGACAAAATGTATGTTGTGTGAGTATTGCTGTGTACATATAAAATGCTACTGTATGAAAGACATATGTTTTAGCAGCGCAGCCATTATTAAAGTCTTACAAGTGTTTTCCACCTTTTTGATTTGTACTGCTGTTGCATTTTCTGTATCTGTAATGCAAAACCAAAGAATACCTTTATATCATACATCCATGTTTCCAAACGTGTAACAGAATAAAATACAAATAAATATGTGTATGTTAAAGTCTGACATTTGTTGAAACAGTCCAATTGACGGCTCTGGGAGATCTAGTGTTAATGGAGCATGTGTCCTCATAATGAACCTGAGGGCGTTCAGTAATACTTTATTTGACCACGTTTTATATCTTATTCCAGCCCCTCGTCTTACACAGTATTTACATTATTATTAATTATCAATATTAATAGTATTAATATTAATATTAATACATGGTATTAATATTGCGTTATATTAATACATGGTATTAATATTAGTACATAGTCTATGGTTTACCGCTGTTTACTGTGCTCGAGTTACAGGAAGCGGTCATCGGTATTACGTCAGTAAAATGACCCAAGACTAGATTGACGGGTAGACCATCTCCTTACTACACCATAAGCAGCATAAGCACCGTGGAAGTGGATTGTCCGTGTCACTTCCGGGTTTAAGCCTGTGCTTTTACGTTCCATCCGTGAGCGCGCGGACATGGCGCTGCTGGCGGGGCTCGTGCTTCTGTTCGGTAAGAAGAAGAACCATAGATATGTCTATAGTAAGAAGTTCTTACTATAGACATATCTATGGTTATTACTAATAACCATAGATATGTCTATAGTAAGAGCCACATGAACTCACGGAGAAGTCCGCGGTCAGACCTCAGAGCTGTGTCCGGTACGAGAGGCCCAGGGCGCGGTGCGTAGTCAGGGGAGACCCCGTTACAACTGTCAGCACTTTCACTTTAGATTAAAGCTGCGGTATGTAACTTTAGCCGAATAAAGCTAGCCTTGAAATAACTTCTGCGTCATGCTAAAGTTGGAGATTTTCACTTATTTCCTTATTATGCTAAAGATAGAGAGTTTATACTTGCTTCTTTTTATGCTAGAGTTAGAGCTTTATAAAAAAAACATAAAGTTAAGAACTTTTGTTCATTTATCTTGTGCTGTGTGCTCCTCCTTCCTACTGTTCTGTAATTTGTGATGCAACACTGACATTTCCCCACTGTGAGCTGAATAAATAATCTCATTCACCCCAGCTTTAAGAACACGGTACGTAACTTTAGCCTCAAATAAAACGTGTTTAAAGCTGGGGGTTATAACTTTAGCATAAATAACATGTAGTTTGTCCAGTAGTAAAAGTAAAATGTTGTGAACAAATCAGACCACTCCCTGCTGTCTTTAACTTTGTGGAAACCATGTTATGTTTTGTGTGAGAAAGAACCCCGTAAGTCACTATTTGACTCTTTGGGCTGAGAGCTCATTAGAGTGAACAACATTAACGGTAAAACCTCTGATGTGGGCTTTAGCTCTGTTTATAGCAATCGTACATAACCTTAGAAACCTCCCAGGGACTGAAGGGCCTCACGCTCTCTGGTGTCTTTCTCTGATCTCTCTCTGGTCTCTCTCTGGTGTCTCTCTCTGGTGTCTCTCTCTGGTGTCTCTCTCTGGTGTCTCTCTCTGGTGTCTCTCTATGGTGTCTCTCTCTGGTCTCTCTCTGGTGTCTCTCTGGTGTCTCTCTCTGGTCTCTCTCTGGTCTCTCTCTGGTCTCCCTCTGGTCTCCCTCTGGTGTCGCTCTCTGGTGTCGCTCTCTGGTGTCTCTCTCTGGTGTCTCTCTCTGGTGTCTCTCTCTGGTGTCTCTCTCTGGTCTCTCTCTGGTCTCTCTCTGGTCTCTCTCTGGTCTCTCTCTGGTGTCTCTCTCTGGTGTCTCTCTCTGGTGTCTCTCTCTGGTGTCTCTCTCTGGTCTCTCTCTGGTTTCTCTCTCTGATCTCTCTCTGGTCCCTCACTGATCTCTCTCTGGTCTCTCTCTGGTTTTTTTCTGGTCTCTCTCTGGTTTATTTCATATCTCTGGTTTTGGTCTCTCCTTTGTCTCTTTGATGTCTGATCTGGTCTTCCTCAGGTCTTGGTCCTTGCTCCTTGGTCTCGGCTCAGAAAGTGATCACAGTATCAGTGGGAGCCTCCTCGGTCACCCTCCCTCTCCCCTCTCGGCCTCTGGGCTCTGCCCCGTCGGTCTTGTGGACTCAAAAATCAGACGAAGTCCACTTCAAAGTCTCTCAGGGGGATGACTTTCGGAAACAAGCGCCTCTGTTCAAAGGCCGGACTCAGATGAAGCCTGATGCCCTGCAGACCGGAAACATGGACCTGACTCTGCAGAACCCCACCATGACGGACGCCGGAGTGTTCACGTGTGTGACCAGAGAGGGCAGCACTGAGGTGGCCCGAGTCACGGTGGAGCTGAAGGTCACAGGTCAGTGCGCACGTGAAAGCAACTTAAGATTAGAGAAAGAATGTAGGGTTCAATTCACATTTCAATTCAATTTATTCTGTATTGTCTTAAATCGCAACAGCTCGAAGGACTTACCAAAATAATGAATTCGTCAACACAAACAGAATCAAACCGTTAAAAAACTAGAAATGCAATGATAAAAAACACATAGAGCAGTGGTCTCAAACTCATTTTTTAGTCGAAGATGGTTGGGGCCAAAAATTTCAACCACAACTGGACCAAATGACAAGAAGAGACGATAGTTTAATATAAAAATTAAATCTTTGGCCTAACTTTACTTCTAATTACATGTTTAACATTTTAGAACAAATTAAATTACATGGTCGTTTTCAGTGTGAGTATAACCTGCCGAAGAAGTCCATTTCCATAAAATTCTTCAAGTTACTGTAATAATGACATTTGAAAATTATTTCAGAGGCCACTAAAACATGGTTTGAGTTTGACATGCCTGCCATACAGCCATCAGTTTCATAAATGTCATTAATGTGCTGGATCATCAGCACTGTCCATTGACCCTCCTGCAATGTCCACAGGGCAGAAGGAGAATTCTAACATTCAAAAAGTAAAGAGTGTCTTTGTCTTGCACCATCGAAAGGCGCTCGGCTCCAGAGTGAGCAAGAGGAAAACAGAAATTGAAGTTTGCACAGACACTTCCTCTCAAAGCTCTCTTCAGCGAAAGAGCTTCAAAGTTCAAACATTTGTGTCCATACCTGCATGTGGCCCAGTCAGAGTCAAAGACCTCAATCCAAGAGACAATTGGTGAAACTGTTGTTCACAAATGCTCTCCATCTAATCTGACAGAGATGAAGCTGTTTTGTAAAGAGGAATGGGCAAATCGTTCAGTCTCCTAGATGTGTACAGCTGTTTGAGTAGCTTTCACTTTTTGAGAAATTGAATAATGCATTGGTTTTCTACAACGTTTTTTTAAACTCTCAAAGACGCTTCACATGTCGTTCATTCACTCCTAAACTACTGTAGCCACAGCTGCCTGACTCATTCTAGGCAAGTGTCTTGCCTAACGACACAAAGACAGTTTGACACTTTACTGACGCCCCACTGTGGACCCTGGTGTTTGCAGAGGTATAAAAGTTGAAGTTGTTGTCTTCTGTCACTCCTCCCTGTCTTTCAGGCGATCAAGTCTCCGCCTTTTCTGGCTCCGACCCCGTTGAGCTGCCCTGCCCTATTGGACCCTTTGGGAGTGAAGTGTCGGTGCTCTGGATGAGAGGCGAGGAGCTGGTGCACGTGCAGAAGGGCGGAGTCGATGATACCTCCGCTCAGAGCGCACATTTCAAAGGCCGGACGCAGATGAAGTCTGATGCTCTGCAGAAGGGGGACCTGGGCCTGGTCCTGAAGAGCCCCACCACCGCAGACTCTGGCTCCTACAGCTGTGTGGTGACAGGGGACGCCGGCGAGCAGGGCCGCAGCGCCGTGCAGCTCAGTGTGAGAAGTGAGTGTCAGAGCCTGAGGAGGCAGCCACGGTGCAAAGGGTAGGGCAGCATCATGTTGTGGCAGGGCAGCATTTTAGCACCATGACAGCAGTGGTGGGGAATAAACAATTCTGCTCAGTATCGCAATATTTTGCACACGCAATTAAATCGATACAGTAGAGCAAAGGATTATGATATTTAATTAAATGTCTGTTTCCCTTTTGTGTTTTCTCTGAGTTGACTCTGGTAATTTACAGCTAAGGTTTATGTAGGGTGGGCGATATAAACGGTATAAGCGGTATGCGGTATAAATTTGGCCCACGGTAGAGATTTTTGTTATACCGGCATATTGCGATAGGTCATTATGTCATCAAATTGCGCAGGCTCTGACGCCAGCAGAAAGGACCAAAACAAACCGGCATTCAGCAGCATTAGCCTAGCATTAGCCTAGCAGACACCACTGGAAACAGCAAACAACAGCACGGCATTAACACCGTGTTTCTGTCTATGTATTGTTGTCACAGCGGCCCCAGCAGAGGTAAATACACACACAGCAATCACAGTTTAAGCGTCTACCTTTTGGCCAATCAGTGTCAAAGGGGCGTAGGCTCGAAGCGCCAGCGTGAGCCAAAATAGATCCATGCGTGTGCCGTGTCCACAGCATCACAGCAGAAGTTTGGGAATGTTAGCGTCAGATTCGGACCTCCGCGGTCAATATCTCACGAAAACTACTTTGTTAAACAAAATGAATTGTGCCAAAATGATCATTTACATCAATTGTTCAAATCCAATGCGCTGTTTTAATGAACATAAATCCATTGAATCATCCAGTTCACTGCAAGCGCAGAGAAAAGCGCTTAGGGAGCGTCAACAAATGGCAAGACCAGCTTTGTAAACGAACAATAGCTTTTACTGAAGTCATGTACCTGCACAAAACTCTCAGACACTATAAATAATGGCCATGTCTAACTCCTACAGGCTTTGATTTCAACATTTGTGAGTTTTTTATATTTTAAATGAATGCATGTTTTTCTTTTTAAAAATTGCCTTTACAGTGAATGGTATTTACTGTAACATACATAAATAATGTATGTTACAACATTTGTCTCTTTATTCGTCTCACAACTGATTTTCTAACTCAAAAAATATATATATTAGATTCTAATATATAAATAAGTAACAATCTTGACTATTTTTTGCAAGAACCTGCTAGACCTATATTGAAATTCACACACCAAATTATACCGCAATATGAATTTTAGGCCATATCGCCCACCCCTAGGTTTATGTACCTCTATTATGACCTCACATGGGAAATGTCAGTTAGTAGTTAGTTAGATATAAAATTAGGCCATGTAGAATAAGGACTGAATAAGTGCTTTAGAAATGCCTATTAAGAGATAATTAACCATCAATTATACACTTTCTTGATTTGCTGTTAAAGCTGCAGTACCTCACTTTATTTTTTTTATTCATTATGGAAATTCAATCCATATCCATGCAGTGCATTGGGATATACGTCCTTTTGAAGAGTAAGTAGCGCTGGTTTGTGCTGGCGCGTAGTTCTATTTTAGACCGAGTTTTCGTGCAACAAGGAAGAGAATTTGTTTCGGGACCAGATTGTGACCAATCACAATTAACAAGTGCAGCTTTAATTAGTGAGGGTTAAACTAAGGTGTGACAGAATAATTCAGTTGTGTCCTGGGAGCTCATCGTTCATGTGAGATGTGTTTGCTTCAGTCGTCGTGCAGTAAAGTAAAGTAGTGAGTAGTGCTGAAAGTAAATGTGATTTCCCTCCGTGTTTGTTGTGCCTTTGAGGAACATGAGGAACATGAATCACATCCCAGAGTCGAACCACCCTTTAGTATTGTGTTAGCGCCATGTTTGCCTTGTGTTACCGTCATGCTGGTCTCACGGTCTCCCCGTCCTCCCCCCTCAGAGTCCCCCAGCGTGGTTGTGATCGTAGGCTCCATAGTCGGCTCAGCGAGTGCTCTGATCGTGGTGGTCCTCGCTGTGATGACGATGAAGAGGTGCAAAAAAACCCAAGGTACAAACACAAGGATCCAAAGAACCTTTAGAGTAGGCATGTCAAACTCAGGCCCGTGGGCCAAATCCGGCCCGCAACACCATTTTTAGTGGCCCCTGAAATTCTTTTCAATTATCATTATACAGTAATTTGCAGCATTGATGGTAACGAGATACTATGGAATGTTATACTTTTATCAGGAAAAGTTCAATGGGTAAATTAATCTTCAATCTATATCTTTTATTATTTGGAAACCTACTAGACTATAATATCCAAACTCATGTCAAATAAAATGAATTTGTAAAAATACAATAATATGTAAAAATAGATAAATAATGAAAGCCACTAACTACTTTTATAATTTTGGCTTCAACCAGCTCTTATATTTTGTAAACTTGGCCCCGGATCAAAATGAGTTTGACACCCCTGCTTTAGAAGAAGATGATAACCCTTTATTGGTCCCTTAGTGGGGAAATTTCAGTTTCGATGCATTCACATACACACATCAAGGCAGCGTACAAATACTTGCGAGCTTCTTATGGGCAAAGTGGGATTAAGTTTCTTGCCCAAGGACACAACGACAGCAGACATCAGTGGGAGTCGGTGGAGAAGGTCTTGCGGTGGGCTCGAACCCACTGTAGTCAGCATCAGGAGGTATTTACAGATGTTTGTATTGTACTTTAGCGGAATAAACAATAGTAAAACAGCCGCAGGTAAAGTGTCTAGTGAATTCTCAGATAAATGGAGTATGTAATGATGTAGTAATAACATGATATGGAGCGACAGTAGCTCAGTTGGTAGAGCATTGGCCTTTGAGGGTTGTGGGTTCAAGCCTGACTCTCACCATCGATTCCTGCTGTCGTTGTGTCCTTGGCAAGACACTTAACCTCTGGGAACACCAGGTGCCACAGTGGGGCGGCTGTAAAGTGCCAAACTGCCGTTGTGTCCTTAGGCAAGACACTTCACCCCCATTGCCTAGAGTGTGTCTGGTGTGTGTGTGAATGGTTGGTGGTGGTCAGAGGGGCCGATGGCACAGACTGGTTGCCTCGCTTCTGTCAGTGTGCCTCAGGGCAGCTGTGGCTACAGTAGTTTATCACCACTGTGTATGGCGTGAAAGGATAATGTCATGTAAAGCGTCTTTGAGTATCCAAAAAAGCGCTATATAAAACTGATGCATTATTTGTAGTATTATTATTATTATGATATAGCAGGTAAAGTGCCCAGCCACTAGCATTAGATAATCTAGTTTGAAACAGTCCTATTTGAGCTGGACTGTTTCTTTCCAAATATATTTCCAAATTCAGATAGAATGGGATTGAAACATAACACACGTCTGTAGCTTAACACTAGAACTCCCAGAGCAGTCAATTTGACGGCTTTTGGTTTTGAAAGCGTAATTACTGGATGGAGGTGCTTTTCTGGTCTTCATAACTTTTTGACCTTTTCTGTTTCTGTGTCGTTTATTTCTGTCATTTGTGTTATCCCAACCCAACGAAACGTTGCGAGAACTCTGAATTCCACCTCTGATTCTGTTTCCAGAGAGCTGTATGGACGCTTTTATCGGGATCATGACCTGCCGCGAACCCACCTCAGGCCTGGAGGGCGTCTGCTGAGAATGTGAAGAGGGAGAAGAAGTTGATCTGTGTGTAAGAGTCTGTTTGTTGAGGATCGGAGCAGGAACAACCAGGAGAGGCAGACCGGGAGCCCAGGGCCGTGCGATGCCGCTTGCAGCTTTAATGTGATCTGTTTTGTGCAGAATATTTGTTGTGTAACTAATATTCAGCTTAATCTGAGTGTGTCTCTTCAACGTTGGGCGTCTTGCATTGGGAATGTGGTTCTTGGTTCTAAAAAACAGTTTGGTATGTATTCTTGTATAGCCCTTAATCACAACAGTAGTTATCCCAGGGGACTTTACAAAGTTGTCGATTCGCCAACAACAGATCAGAGAATCGAACTAATACAAGAAATGCCCTGATTAAAAAAAACACATAGAGCCATTGGTCCTTAAGAGGCAAAATATTCATAAATGTTGTTGAATGTCTTTGATCATCACTGCTGTCCTGAGACCGGACCTGGGCAAAGTTTTCCTAGCTGCAAACTTCAGACTTTTTTCCCCCCATTGAAATGAATGAGCGTCAATTTCCAATGGTTTGCAGCTTCTCGTGTGCAACATCTATCCACAGTTCTGAGCCTTCTTTTAGCTGTAGTCCAGTCTTACTTCATGCAAAAATGTTAATCAAGTATAAATTTAATCTCTATTTAGATGCATTGTGCCGGGTCATAGCTCATGGCTCCACCCGTAGTCCCTGGGCTAACAAAGCGCTAACATAGGACATCGCTTCCCTCTCCTTCTCCTCTGTAAAAATGTCTTTGTCAAATACATACTTTTTTTCTTACAGTAGCTTAAATTCAAATACATTTTTCCAAGTTGAATTCAATGGTGACCACATTAAAACGAGTCTGGCTTTCCATATCGTACCAATATCCCCATGTGCCCCCCCCACCCCATTATCAAAGCCTCCTGCATTGGCAAGGACTCTAACCCCCAGTGGGATTAGGTGAGAAACCTCGGGGAGATCCACATTGAGAGAGGGATCCGCTCCCACAGACGGACGGGCTGCAGATCCAGGACTCTGGCCAAGTGTAGATCCGCTTTTTCAGCTCTCAACCCAAAGAGTTTAACTAACAGGGCTCTATTTATTTTCTATTAAGATGAAGATGGCTTGTTTTGGTCTGATTTGTTCATGTTTTTGTTAAAGGAATTTTCAATGAATTATTAGTTGATGTGAGGTCTGCGCTTTACTCCTGTTAACGTATCAAAAGGTGTGTTGTGGTGTTGCTTAACTCATTGACTGCCAGCCGTTTTCGATGATTTCCCTGATTCTCAAGACCCACAGAATATTATGTGCTAAGAGTATGTGTCATATGAAACTAGATACTGAAAGACTGGACTGTCTACTTTCGTCAGCAAAAATAAGTTTGTTTCTAGCTATTTTTGTTGTCCTGTAATCCACAGTCGAAGGGAGGGTCTCAGACAAATACGTCAATGGCAGTCAACGAGTGAAAGCGTCATACCGATATGTGATAATGTGAACAATTATTTTTGCATGTTTTATTGTTTCTGCCGTATTTTCTGAAGATCTGTTTGTTTTCCTCAAGCATTAACCATTGAGACTAATCACACATTGCAAGGTTTTAGAGTGAAGAGTCCGTCCATATTGGTTGCTAATCCAAAACATTCCTGAGATCAAAGACGTTTGTTCTAAAATACAAAAAAAAAGAAAGGAGCACTTAATATTTGAAATGAGACTTTGCACTGTTTTTAGTTATTGACTGGAACAAATTCAAATAAATAGACTTTTTCTGAAAGATTAGAACACGCCATGTTTTATTTACATTTACGCACACTCTCGTCCCTCTGTGATTGGCTCTCAACTCTGCTGCTCTGGTTTGTGATTGGCTGAGGTCTGCAGTCACTTCCTCGTCCCCAGAAGATGGTCGTCTTTCCTTTAGATCGACGGACGGGTTTGAGGCTCGACCTGGTCTTGGTCCGGAGCTCAGCCACAACAGCCAGACTGGGACCTGGACCGGGACCAGGACTCAGGCCAGGACTGGGACTGGGACTCAGAGCAGGACTGGGACAGGGACTCCGACCAGGACTGGGACTGGAGAGAAGTTGGGCTGTAAAAGGACAGAACCGTTTTCATGAGAACTGTGGAAAACATGTTATGACAAAAAAGCTCCTCCCCCTCTAAGCTCCGCCCATGTGTTCTCCATCTGGTCCTTTGGGTCCTTCCCCACAGCACATGACCCCAGGTGAGGCTGGAAACAGAGCTTTGACTGCATAGGCTGGTCCTTCTTTACAACAGTCCGATACAGCGACCGCATCACTGCAAATGCTGAATCAACAATCTGTCAATCTCCCCTCCATTGTTCAGAGCAAGGGCCTGGACCTGGAGAGGACTTGGGCCAGGACCGGGATAAGACCAGGACC
Source organism: Knipowitschia caucasica (assembly GCA_964034765.1). NCBI lineage: Eukaryota > Metazoa > Chordata > Actinopteri > Gobiiformes > Gobiidae > Knipowitschia > Knipowitschia caucasica. The sequence continues at coordinate 5,695,137 of OZ035841.1, forward strand.
AGGATCAGGAGAGGGCCGGGAACTTTCTCTAGTCTCAAACACACAGTTGTGATATTGTGAGATCTGTGAAAGTCTGACCTGAACTGGAACTGGATCCTGGACTTGGACTTGACCTGGGACTGGAGGAGGAGGGGCTTAGTGGAGCGGAGGGGGAGGAGTCATCGCTGCAGTCGTCACAGAACCTGCGGCGGTGCTCTGAAACAGAAGAATAGAAGGCTCACACCACCTCAAACATCGGTCCTGTCTCTTTAAAACCAGAACTGCACAAGTATCACAATTAGACTGTAATTAATGGTTCGCAAAAAAAAAAAATACTGCAAATGATAGAAGTGAATCGCAAACGAATCGTGAGGTCCCCCAAGATTCCCACCTCGAGCAAACATTTAAAAAACTACAATTGGAAAAACTAGGAAAAATGGAACACACAAATCTTTACCTTGGATTAGTGAAATGTATCAGAAAACTTATGAAGCAACGTGACCTAGCTTTAAAGCAGGCCATCAAAAGCAAAATGAATATTGATATGATTGTGTATAAAAATAAGAATCGCTAGAAACGCTTTTTATATTTCCACAATTAATGAGGCCAGAGGAAATCCATCTGCCATGTGTAAAACAATAAACAACATTATAAAACCAAAAGGGAAACTATCACAGATACTTGAACTCAAAATTGATCAAAAGCTCATAAGTGAACATAAACAGATTGCTCACCAATTCAATAGCTCAGCATAATGTTAGCTCAATACAGTTTCCATTTTCCCTAGAACAAACTACTGAGTCTGAGGTCAGGGAAATTATTGACAAAATAAACAACAGTTACACTAAAGATCTCTTCCAGCTTGACACAGCATTTCTGAAACGAAATAAAGAAGTATTGGCAAAACCCCTAACTGATTTGATAAATATTTCTCTAAAAAGTGGAGAATATCCAACTGTCTGGAAAAAATCTAGGGTAATACCAATTCACAAATCCGGAGACAAAAGTCAGGTTTGCAACTACAGGCCAATAAGTATTCTGCCGGTCTTCTCTAAGGTGCTATGGAAGACCGTAGCAAACCAACTAATGTCATTTTTACACCTCAACAACATACTGCATCCTCTGCAATTTGGGTTTCGGCCACAGTACTCAACTGAAACTGCCAATTGTTATTTTATTGAACAACTTAAGTCAGCAATTGACAAAGGCTTGATGGTTGGAGCAGTATTTTTGGACTTAAAAAAGGCATTTGACGTTCTATCTAGACCATGATCTCCTTGTGCTCAAACTATCTGGACTAAACTTTGAAGAACCAGCTCTGCAGTGGTTCAAGACATATCTGGAACGGAGACAACAGTGTGTAATAATCAATAACGAAAAGTCATCCTTTTTAACTTTAAAATCAGGAGCCCCGCAGGGATCAATATTGGGCCCACTTCTCTTTACACTTTACATTCATGACTTACCAAACGCATGCCCAGGAGCAGGTATCCAACTGTATGCAGACGATGCAGTTGTATATGTGAGTGGCAAAACAATTGAAACCATTACTGCACAGCTACAGCACCATCTAGAGGCTGTAGCACAATGGTTTCAAAATTCTGGTCTTACTTTAAATGTCAGTAAAACAAATTCTGTCTGTTTTTCATCTAGAACACGCCCCGCTGAGAACCTACCCCTAACAATTGACAAGAAACACATTGAGCAAGTGAGAGAATTCAAATATTTAGGCCTAATTCACTTGCAATTTGACAGTCACATTAACAAGATTGTAAAAAGGACTAAATCAAGTTTGTATAGTTTCAGATTAATCAGAGATTGTTTACCTTTCAACGCAGCCAATATCTTTCTACACGCCATGATTTTTTTTCAGATAAGTTACTGTATCACCTGCTGGTCCCAGGCCACAGCATCCACCATCAAACCAGTAAGAATGCTCTACAACAGAGCCATAAAAATACTGGACAAAAGCCAATAAGAACACACCATTGCCAGGTGTTTCAGAGACTACATGTTCTTAGTTCTGATAATTTTATTAAATGTTGTAACTGTAAATAATTGTATAAATGTTTGCACAGTCGAGCCCCGGCTGTCCTGAGTTCTCTCATAGTTCCTCTGAGGTCCATCTCACGGGGCTCCTCTAACGGGAATGTGAAAGTGCCCCTCAGGAGGACCACATTCGGACAGTCGGTCTTCTCGGTCCAGGGGCAAAGCTCTGGAACTCTTTAAGCCCTCAGCTAAAACTGAACTCTGACTGGGCTGGTTTCAAACACGAACTCAAGCGATTTTTTAAAACAAACCAGTTGTTTGATCATGAATGAGTTGGAGAACACCTACTTTTGTATAATGTGAATATTGTAATGTATAATGTGTTTTAATTGTGTTAAAAGCCCTCCTAGGGACGGACGTTGCAAACTAGCCTTGGCTATAAATGTTGTAGTGTTTCACATGTTGATTGTGTACACTTGTCCCTATCAAATAAATCAATAAATAAATTAATTAAAGTACCTCTGAAAAACTCCTGCTGAAGCTGAGGACTGCGCAGCGATTGACCGATCTCAAGGGCGGGGCTTGAAGAGGGTGTGTCCATGGTGACATGAGGGCGGAGCCTGTGGATGTAATCAGGAAATGATATCAAAATAATACAACCTGCTGGCTCTGCGCAAAACCAGGAAAAAACAGGAAGCTAGCAATCAGTGGATATTTTGGTGAAGATAAGATAAACCTATTCGTCCCTCGGGTCATGCGCACAAACAGGATCGATTATTTAAGATAATAAAAGAAAACTCTGGAGCTATCAGAGCTGCACAAATGAGAACTTGTTAAGTAGGAAATCTGTTCCACTGAAACAGGACTGAACCAGGTCTGGACAAGGCCTGAACCAAGACTGAACCAAGACTGAACCAGACTTGGACAAGGTCTGAACCAGGATTGAAACACAAGAACTGAACCAGGTCTGAACCAGGTGTGAACCAGGACCAGGCCGGGTGTGTAACCGGACTATTTTGGTCTCGAAGAAAGCAGGACTCACCTCGGCTGCGATTGATCCAGAGTCCAGGTTAATGATTGACAGGCATCACCGCGGAAACACCTGCTGATCACATGACGTGTGGGTGGGGCTAGAGTGTGTTCTTTCATGAGGTCATAGTTTGTGGAACCCCCTTTTGGTTTTGGTGTATGACTCACTCTCTCACACTCTCTCTCTCTCTCTCTCTCACACACACACACACACACACACACACACACAATAACGCCTTCTTCCACATGTTTGCTGTGTGTGCACCTTTGTGTGTCTGTGTGCTTGAGAGTGTGTATTCCCCGCAAACAGGATTACTTAAAGTGCCTCTCGAAAGCACAAGAACACCTAGAACTTTAGCACATTTTGTCAGTTTCACAATCATAAACAAAGATATTATGTTCATGACAGTTCACACACAAGTAACACACCTGTGAAGTAAAAGCAAAATGAGACATGATTCTGTTATTTTACTGAAAAGTGAGATTTTTGCCTTTAAAACATTCATCATGACTGCTGAATGCACCTTGCTCTGATGCAGGTGTCTCCAACCTTTTTCACCCAGAGAGCTACTTTCTCGGAACAAAAAAAGGCAGAGAGCTACTCTTTTAAGCGGCCCTGGGAACAGTCTTTGCATATTTGTTTGTTTTGCATTTACAACCATTAATAATGATAATGAATAATACCATTTGATTTGAATTTGTGGTGAATTTGATTTGTTGATTTCTAAATCCTTTGGCGAGCTACCTGGAAGGGGGTGGCTAGCTACTGGTGGCTTCTGTGAGGCCTCAGAGCTGTGGGCAGAGTGTATCAGTCACTAAACAGCATCATGAAGGCTAAGGGGCACACAGAGACGTCAGGGATGAAGGTGTGGAGAAGTTTAACGCAGAAGATACAGTTTTTTGTATCATTTTACTTTCACTTCAAAATGTAGGTGGGGGTCTGGGGCCTCCTCTCTCCTCTGGGTCCTGTGTCGTCCCATGTGGCTGCAGGCGACTCTTTGCTCCTGGTGCAGATGGCTCCTCGGATGGCGCTTCTTCAGCTGGATACATCTGCACCCAGCCCTATATCTTTTCATGGTCTTTATCTATCTGATGTGACTTTATATGTGTGTGTGTGTGTGTGTGTTTAATAATAAATGTGGTTTTGGCTGGGTCTGTTGGGCGGTGGGGTTAACGGTGGGCATATGGGATTGTTAAACTGTAAAGCAATTTGTGTCGCATTTTCTGTATGAAAAGCACTTTATAAATATAATTTGATTGATTGATGATTGTTACTTGTGTGTAAACTTTCAGTAAAAAAGAAACTGAATCTGTGATCAGTGCTCTCGGTCACTGTCACCTGAACCACACTGCTGCCTCATTTGCTTATAGCGAGAAGAGATAAAAAGCATTCTCCTGAAAGCTTGTCACGGGGCTGTCTACACTCACAGATATATGCTGGTCTTAAAACAGATACGTATATGACAAACATGATTTTCAAGGGTAGGTGTAACTGTAAACTCGTCTCGCCAGCCTCGTCCTCGTCTACAGCCCTTTTGAGCGGGTCCCCCCCCCTCTATACGGGAGCCTCCCCAAAGTTTCTCACTTTTTCCCCTTCGTTATTTTAGACCTACTTTAACAATGTAGGTTAGGTCTAAGGACTTTAATGATCCAAAATATTCATTACATTTATGGACAATGGTCATCTCGCTCCATATGGACTGATGGCTCCGATGTGTTTGTTAAAATTGCATTTCTGGTGTTCTGGTTGATAAAGATGAAGCGACCCTTTATTCGTCCACCAGTGGGGAAATTTCAGTGTTGCATCAGCAGAACAGAACACTATGAAGGGCACACAACACAAGATAAGCGAACGATAACTCGATACTAAAATGAAATAAAATCTGTAAGCAAGTATAAAATCTCCAACTTCAGCATAATAAAGAAGCAAATATAAAATACTGTATATTGTAGGTCCGCCGTTGTAATTTAGGACAATACAAATGTAAATTGAATTGAGTGTGCAACGGTGGATAAACTCTGAGATATCCATGTAATCTTTAAACTATCCAAAATCATGCATTCCAGCACTCACACTGAGGATTTTCATGAATAGGTCTCATTTAAATCAAACAACACTCAATGATTTATTAAAACACTTTAATCTCATCTTCAGCAAAAGTTACAAAGTTGTCATTTTATTTCATGAGATTCACAAAATTCTTAAAATAAAAACGAACGGACCAATCAGAGCAGAACACGCAGAGGAACACGGATTCAAAACGTTTTTTTCAAAGTGATTTTTTTCTGTTAAAATTGTCAAAAACTCAATGAGGTCGTGTTTGAGTCTGAACCAATCACAGAAGGTCAGTGCGTCTGTTGCCAGGCAGAACAGCGGCTTGAAGACACAGGAGTGTTTCAACTTCACAGAAATAATGTTTAAATAAATAAAAGTGGAACGGGAAAGACACACTCAACCTCTTCACTTCATACAGGGAGATTACAGCTATTGGAACAGAGACGAAACCATTTGGATTCTACCAAGGAGACAAGGAGGGAGGAGAGGAGGAGCTAGGAGAGAAAAGCTCGGACAGAGACAAATAAATCATTTTGGATTCTACCAGAGGAGACAGCGGGAGAGAGGAGGAGCTAGGAGAGAGGAGATAGGTCAGAGATAAAATAAAAATTTAGGATTCTACCAGAGGAGACTGCAGGAGAGGAGAGCTCGGAGAGGAAGACAGAGGACAGAGGAGGAGGAGCTAGGAGACATGAAGGAGGTAAGACATGTGGTGAAAGGCTCAGAGTCCCGGCATCACCTGTGTGTGTGTGTGTATGTGTGTGATTGGCCGGGGCAGGTCACATGATCTCTCCAGGTGAGTCCAGGTGAGGTGGGCGGGGCTGCGTTCTCATTGGTCGATCACATGCCCTGTCTGATGCTCTGGATAATCTGGAAGATGGCTGCGAACACAAGCGGCAGGGACGTGAGATGGAGACGTAGATTGTAGATAACGGAGAGATTACGGTGAGATTACGGTCTCCCTAAACAAAAATAACGTGGCTGGAAGTGCTGCTGTGGTACCTCGTGTTTCAGACCTCTAAGTGCTTCCTAATTATTTTCTGCCATTCCCCTCTTAGAACAAAACATGGCACGCCCTCCTCCTTACATCTTTAAATTTGCTCACAGTATGCAAAAAAACAAGACAGCCAGTTGTGGTTTGTTCTGTTTGAATTATTTTACTTTCAGGTAGAACGAGCTGTCAACTACTGTAGTGGATGTGCAATTACACTTCATTCAAGTCCTCAGCTGACCGGGAACCTACAGCCTTCTAAAAGTTTGGATTTGTGTGGATTTTAGTCTCCCTTGTCGCCCTGAACCTTTTTTTTTATTACCCATACATTTTCTATAAAGCTCGACGATTGTGCAACAAGATTAGCATGTTCTCCTCCAGCTCTCGCTCTGATCAGCGATATCACTGTGATTCATTTAAAATAAACTTCTTGGACATTACGCTGTCATTTTGTACATAACTAACATTTTCATGCTTCCATTTACGGTTGAAATGAGTCAAAGTGAATCTTACCTGATCCACAAACCACAAACACGAAGAGCGCCAGGAGCCAAGGGCCAACCGGAGACTTTTCCTCATTCACTGGCCGCTGGAACAGGGGGAGACAGATCAGGGTCAACTGGACTAAAGTAAAACTAAAACAGGATTAAAGCAGGACTAAAAGCTGGACTGCTGGAAGAGAGAGACAATCAGGCCAACTGGACTAAAGCAGAGCTAAAAGTGGATTTAAGAGACTTTCAAACCACAATGGAACTCAAATAGTTTTAGTCTATCACTTCTTTTCAAATGCATTTTTATATTTTAATGTCATTCAACCAATCAACTCAGCTTATAAACATTCATTAAATAACTAATGGATGGATTAAAATGTCTCCAGCCTAGACTGTAAAACACTGGATCATTTTACTCAGATGTGGAGTTCATATTGTTGTTTATATGAAAGCTGGAGCTTGTTGGGTCAGCTGTTAGCCTGTTAGCATGTTAGCTCCGGGACTGGACTCACCGAGGTCTTCTGGACGTGTCCCCGCTGGGTGATGGTTTTACTGTGCCTCTCGTTCGCCACTTTCATCCGCTGAACAGCCGACATGTTCGTTCCTCCCGCAGCCCGATGGCGACTTCAAACCACGGCCTCTTCACGGCTTCACACCCCTTGCAGCACCGGGGGAACCAGGATCACCTCACACCGGGGGAACCGGGCTAACACAGCGGGAGAATGATCTGTAGTGACCTGGGAACGCACGTCTCAGGCCGGGCACAGCAGGAGGGCACACCGGGGTCAGGCACTCCTGTCCTGAGCTCGACCAAAGCGGGGATAGTGAGCTCTGGAGGCGGCAGTGAGGAGCAGCTTCACCCGGAGCGCTATTAGCTGTTAGCGGTTAGCATTAGCTTAGCATAGGAGCTAAGCGGAAGTGTGTTACCGCCATCTACTGGTGAGAAGTGCATACATGAAAACCACCCTTTAAAATAATGAATATATACCCTTATTTGACTTCATGCAATGTTATATAATGTGTGTATTTGTACTAGAATGTCTTACATGTTTAATTATTTTTAATGTATTTATTTACTTTGAGGGGGTCTCGCTTTTGAGGGTGTCCTCAAACTTGTACCAAAAGACAAGAGGCATAATAGAATAAGACAGACAGTTAAAGCAAACAATAAATAATAACACAATTCAGGACAAAGAGCAAGACAAAGCAGACACACCCACCCCCTCACACACAAACATTGACTGTTGTAAATATGCAGTGTATAATACACAATCGGTAATTAGGGCTAGTATTAATATTGATAGAGATCCTTTGAGAAAATAAAGAGATAATTTTAGGTTCATAACCTATGTTCAAAACACGGATATGGGTTCTGGAGGTCTTGTACCACAAGAAAGAAGCTTTTAAAATATATATTTTGTCACTGCTTTGAGGAGCTCCAGGAAGCATGTCGTCAACCCATTGTGTCCAACAGCGTCTCCCAAGGTACCCCAGCTTTAAAGAAGTTACTTTTGTACTTCTAGTAAATATCAGTAACTTTAAAATGCATGTATTGGATGAAATAAATTCAAATGATTGCCAATTGGCAATATTTTCTCCTTCAGCAAATCTTGCTGGTTGGTGGTTCCGGGACTTTATTCTAACTGCATGATCATACAGGGTCATTTCAATATTTACGTCTCACAAATTCTCTTCGTACACAGTTTTTTGCAGTGTAAAACTTTATTACCACTATATTTTAGAAGTGGAGGCTTTAATGTTGCGTGTTGGGTGGTGATGGAAACCGGGGCGCCTGGAGGAAATCCATGCAGAAAGGCCAAGAGCTGGAACTACAACCTGCTTGATGTGATGCATAATTACCACCCAGTCAGCTGCTTTGCTGCTAAACAGGACTAGACCAGTTTCTGCAGTCGTTCTAGTTGAGGGTTGACCAAAGAGAATAAGGGATACAATTGCTGACGAATAGACCTCAGAAGGAACTCATGGGTCTGGGAAAAATGTCCTAGACCTATTTCTCAAACGTACCACACGACTTCTGCAGTTCATTTAATCAAGTCGTCCTCTCCTCTTTCTCTTTTTGGGTGCGTTCCCATTAGTTCAAATCCTGTGGTCTACCTGTGTCTCAATGGGTTTTCTTCGTCTACCCCAGTTGATGCCCACCCCCAAATCAAAGTCAAAGACTCCAGTGAAGTTCCAGACTAATGTAGCATTGAAGCCATAATCATAACCTTAGATAACGGACTTCATACTTGGGTTATGTTGTTCTTGGTTATGTTATTGTTGGTTATGTAGTGGTGCACTAGTCGCCAACAAGGATGCAAATGTTTTTACATCCTTCTTTTAAAGAATGGCCAGTTCTTTGTCTTTTTAGTTGAGAGTGTAGCCCGTTCTCTGACCTCACAGTTTTCGGATAGAAGCAATTCTAATTGCGTAGTTGTGGATGTTTCTCTGTCTTGAAAGTTATTTCTTAAGTTGCATAAGCGGGTTTCTAAATCAGCTGCAGTTATTGAGGTGCTCTGCTCATCCCACTCCTGGTTTCCTTGGACATTTTCCAGCTGTTGAGTTGATTCTAGGTTTTCAGCCCATGAGAGAGTCTCCAGTTGGGTCTTCCCTAGTTCCGCCTTCTGCCTGCATTTCAGCATCTTCTCAAGCAATGCAACACTCTCCAGGACTGTCCTGGACCGATCGTGCTCGCTTTTCTCCAATTTCTCTTCATTCACAGTTTTTCCAATTTCAACCCTCAAGAGATTCTCGTTTGGCTGTTGTGTTGTCGATTCACTCACTGGACTTTGGAAAAACTCGTCTTTGCTCCTAATTTCACCGCTAACAGATGCACTGGGGTTTTCGTAGTCCACACCCCGTTCCTTTAACTCGACGTCTTCAGTTTGGAGCAACCGCAAAGACTCTTCTCTCTCTTTCAAAGTCTCCTCTATGAGTAAACGTTTTTCCTCTGACATAGACCGGTAAGCTACAAAGGCTTCCACCAGTTTGTTGTATTGTGTGTGGAGCGAGCCAACTGCATCCTTGAGATCCTGTTCGTGGAATCTGATCTTGTTTATTTCGCTGTCTTTTTGCTTCATCGCGGCCTGGAACGCTGCATTCTCCTGCTCCGACTTCTCCTTAAGGCGCTCAATCTCGGCCGCCAGTCTTTTGTTTTTCTCAATTGCTGCATAAAACAGATGGCGGGTGAGCAATCTGTGTTCTTCCATCAGTTTAAGGTTTTCAAAAATGTCTGCCTGGGGTCGGGTCGGTCCAATGTCTTTGTTTTCGGACATCGCTTCTCTCGCCTCGACGTTGGTCCTCGATGAAGTCTCCAGTTTCGCAGATTGAGTTTCTGTTGGCTCTGGATCTCTGCTCGTCTTCGCTTGTAACTCAGAATCCTGCAGATTACTTTGAGTCGGTGAATCGTACTTGTGTATTTCCGCCGTCACTAAAAACGTGTTGGTTCTCAGCACTGACTCCTCACACTGCGAGTTCTCTTCTTCCTCAATCACGTGAGCGACGCGCCTACTCCAGGTAGAGGTTGTGTCCAAATCCACAGAGCCACATATCTCCTCTATGTGTTTATGCTCTGTGTGGACTTTCCTACGCAGTTTGCAACACTTCACCCTCATCTCGAAAAAATTTCAAGTTTTCTCCTCAACCATCTCTCACTTTGAGTCCAAACACACAAACACTCCATGGTAACAGTCAGTTACTATGGATAGTTACCATCAGTGATTATGGAGCTGCATTGTTCCAAATGTGACATATATATATGTACAGTATAGGGCTGTCAAACGATTAAAAATTTTAATCGAGTTAGTTACAGCTTTAAAATGTATTAATCGTAATTAATCGCATTTCGAACTATCAGCAAAACGATGCCATATTTTTCTGTAAATGGTTGTTTGAATGGAAAGATAAACAACAACATTCTGAACATAATGTATTCTATTCGTTTATTATAACAACAATAAATCCACATAAAATGGCATTAACATTATCAGAATTCTGTCTTCATGTAGAAGACAGTATTTTTTCTAAGTTGTATTAAAAGTTGAATTAAAACCCGTAATTTAATTGAAAAATGTAGCTGATTGATTCAGCTTGTGTATGAATTCAGGCAAAGTGCTGAGTAGAGACTTTGCATGACACTCGTTCTCCTCCACGAGGGGCAGAGCTGTTACGAACAGGCCGCCTCCTCTAGGGTTAGGTCTGTAGGTAAACAGAACAGCATGGCAGCAGAGAGTGGCTTTATCCTCTGGCTGTACCTGCAGACAGCAAAACAGCCCAAAAGACACAAAAGTGAAGAGGGAACTAAAGTGAAAAAATGATCAAAGAATTTTTTTTTTTCAAATGTATGTATTTATTTATTTATTTGTCCATGCCATATTAGACACTTCCATCATGTATATTCCCTTTACATTTGTGCTACAAACAAATAGGAACAGATGGAACACACAAAGCCTTATAAGCCCTGTCCCTCTTTTAGCTGGCTGCAGAGATATTTTAACATTTTCACCCCCAACATCACCTGTCACTAATCTAACATTTTTCCTTTCTTTTCAATAACAACAAACTTGCTGCACACTTAACTATTTTCGTTTTCTTCATATTCAGTCATCATTTTCTCCTTAGACATTTTTTTTAAATGGTAGATATTAGAAGCACATTTCAGTCGCTCTGAGCGTTCCATAAACACCAAATACAGACGCACACTTCTGTTTCATCGAGGTTCTTGCAAATGCAGTTTAAAATCATATTTTCTTAAGGCTTCAGGCAATAGTTTGTGTTTGGCTTTATATATGGCAATATCAAGGAGCAATGCAATATGTGGAGAGGCTTACAATTAAATATATATTTAGCTCTCTATAAAATACCAAGACTTATTTTTAACACAGTTTAACTTCTCGTCCAGAATGACTAAAAATTTTAGCTCTGTTACACTGTTAGGAATCAGCCAAAGTCTGGGATCGTGTCTTTAATTCAGACAGAAGACATGTTTTATTGTTGACGGTAGACCCAGCACGGACAAGAGCATGAACAAGGGATGTTACAGACAGTAAGTGGTAATATACTCAGGAGAAACAGACACCTCCTATCAGCAGCTGCCACAGTGTGCTTGTAGCTTGGCCTTGAGATAACCAAAACAAGTAGTGGAAAAGTACAGGCTTCTGCATATGTAAGAATGAAGTTACAACTTTAACCACAGTTGCTTAAAAGTGTTAGGAAATCACTACAACACCTTCAGTGCTTACTCCATCGATGGCAACTCCAGAGATGTCTTTTTTTACCCTGTTCCCAAAAATCTTGTATTTAGTTTTATCCCAGTTTAGGCTTAATTTATTGTCTGTAAACCAATTTCTTACTTTGGCCATCTCCTTTTTGATGGTTACATGTATGTCACTTAAATTGCTTCTGGAGTGAAATACACTTGTGTCATCGGCAAACAACAAGAATTGTAAGATGTTTGATGATTCACAGATGTCATTGATAAACAGAATAAAAAGCAGTGGTCCAAAAACAGATCCTTGTGGGACCCCGCAAACAACTTTTTTATAATTAGAATTAATACCATGTATATGTACATACTGCTGACGGTTTGTGATATAACTTTCGAGCCTTGTGTAGGACGCCTCCTGATGCCATATCTCTGCAGTTTTAACATTAACAGTTCATGATTAATGGTATCAAAGGCTTTGCGCAGATCGATGAAGGAAATCAAGCCCGGGTGAACATAGGTAGCTTGCATCGTATCCTCTGGAGAGACCTGCAGGTGCGGACCTTCTCGGACTACATTTGGAAAAGAAACTAGTGGTAATCTTTCAGTTATTGTACTGTATATTTTGTTAGCAGTGCGTTGCTTTTGAATCATTTCATCAGTGATTGTTGTACAGCTAAGTTGTGCTAATGCTAACTAATGCCTACCCTCTCACACACTCAGATGTTCTGAGCGGATCATTCGGTACATGCATCAAAAGCGTTTTTTTTTTGTGTCAGTGTGCGTTAACGCGATAATTTTGACAGCCCCAATGCACACTGATTATTATAAAATAATAATAATTCAAATACTTTAATAATAATTAATAATTTTGACAGCCCTGATATATATATATATATATATATATATATATATATATATATATATATTGCGTTAACGCACTTACTTATTTTTTTTAGCTGTCCAGACATTGAGGACGGATAATAGTTTCTCGGTATACCACAGGCAAAGGACAATCTCGAATAGGCAACGAGGAAAGCGGCAACTGCCAAATACCTCCAGCGAGTCCTAAGAAGCTGACTCACTGCAAGAACAAGGCCCGGGCCATTAAAAGCTACGCCCTGCCAGTGATCAGATACCCTGCAGGAATAATCAGGTGGCCAAAGGAAGAGATTCAGACCACAGATGGTGAGAAACTTGAAAGCTCCTTACCATGCATGACGGGTTTCATCCTATATCCAGCACCCTGAGACTGTACGTAGGCCGAAAAGAAGGAGGCCGAGGACTAGTGAGTGTGAGAGCCACTCTCCAGGACGAAACATCCAACCTCCATAACTACATCATGGAGAAGGCCAAAACGGATGACGTACTCAGTGAATGTCTCAGGCAGTGGCGAAATGAGGAGGTACTGGAGGAGAACCCATCATGGGAGGACAAGCCCCTACACAGTATGTACCACCGGAGGATAGCAGAAGTGGCTGATCTCAAGAAAAGTTGGTCTGTAGGACTCATCATGGCTGCACAGGAGCAGGCCCTGAGCACCAGAGCGATAGAGGAACAGACCACACCAGACAAAACCGAAGGTGTCGGTTGTGCAAAGAGGCACCTGAGACGATCCAACACATAACTGCAGGGTGCAAGATGCTGCAGGAAAGGCCTACATGGGACGCCATAACCAAGTAGGTGCATAGTGTACAGAAACATCTGTGCAGAGTATGGGCTGGAAACTCCAAGGTCTAAGTGGGAAACTCCTCCAAAGGTGGTGGAGAATGAGCGTGCGAAGATCCTGTGGGACTTCCAGATATTGTGGTTGTAAACAAAGAGCAAAATAAAGTCAAAATTTGGTCTCACTCAGCACGTGAGTGGCCCCACCCACAGCAGAGGGCACACTCTAGACCTGTTAGTTACTAAGGGGGTGAATATTTCAAATGTAAAGGTGGTCGATCTTTCGGATCATTTCTGTGTTTTTTTTGACATGTGTTTCACTAACAAACCACCAGTGGACTCTGCAACTGTTCGAAGAAGGCGCATAAATGAAAATTCGAGTGATCTATGTATGGAAATTATAAACTTTGAGAATGCATCGTGTTCTACTGTAGATGAACTGTTTAACTCTGTCACCTCTAGTGTTTTGAATGTTCTGGATACCGTTGCCCCTGTGAAGGTTAAAATAGTGAAAAACAAGCAGAAGGCGCCGTGGGCTAAACCAGACTCGGTCAGAGCACTGAAGAGAAAGTGCCGGAGGGCCGAGCGGAAGTGGCACAAGTCCAACCTCCAGGTTGATTACGAGATCTTCAAAGAGAAGTTGTGCGAGTTTAACCGGGTGCTACGTAGTACGAGAGAAAGGTATTTTTCTGAAATGATTGAAGGCTGCAGCAACAATCTGCGTGTTCTGTTCTCAATAGTTAATAGAATAACAAACCCCCTTGTTCAGATGCCATTAGAGCTTACTTCCAAACGTAAATGCAATGAGTTTGCACATTTTTTTAATGATCAAAAACGCCATTGTCTCCAATCCACAGATAACCATCCAACAGCCAGAAAGGCTCTCTGAGCTAACTCACTTTGCACCTGTAAATGATCAAACTGTCCAAGAGATAATCTCCAGTCTGAGCTCCTCCACATGCAGCCTGGATGTACTACCCACTAGATTTCTGAAGTCTGTTCTGAGCAGTCTGTTACTTTCACTCACACAGATAGTAAACATGTCCCTTCATTCTGGAATATTCCCAAAGGCCCTGAAAACTGCAGTCATCAGGCCCCTGCTAAAAAAGAGCAGTCTGGATGCCACTGTACTTAACAACTATCGTCCCATCTCAAATCTGCCATTTATGGGGAAAGTCCTTGAGAAAGTTGTCTACCTACAGCTTACTAGATTTCTTATAATCAACAACTCATTTGATATGTTTCAGTCCGGCTTTAGACCCCACCACAGCACTGAGACTGCTCTCGTCAAGGTTACAAATGATATCCGGCTGAACGCTGACGCAGGCAAAGTCTCAATCTTAATCTTGTTAGATCTGAGTGCTGCCTTTGACACCGTCAACCATGAGATCCTCTTTCAGAGATTAGAGGACTGGGTTGGCGTCGCTGGCACAGATTTAGGTCTTACCTTGAAGGCAGGAAGTACTTTGTGGAGATTGGAAACTGCGCATCAGATCATATGGCCCTGACCTGTGGAGTACCACAGGGGTCGATCCTGGGACCTCTTCTGTTCAATCTCTACATGCTGCCGTTAGGTCAGTTAATACGCAGAAACGAAGTATCCTATCACAACTATGCAGACGACACTCAGATCTATGTCTCACTGACTGCAGGAGAACATGGACCAGTGGACTCACTCCTTCACTGTATCCAACAGATCAGTGAGTAGATGCAAAACAACTTCCTTCAGCTAAACGCAGACCAAACTGAAATGATTGTCTTTGGTCCCCAGAAACAAAGAGAGAGCGTCATCTGTCACCTCCAGTCTCTCTCCCTAAAACCTTCAAACAAGGTTAGAAATCTAGGGGTAATACTGGACTCAGACTTAAATTTTAATAGTCACATCAAATCAGTAACATCAGCAGCTTTTTACCATCTAAAAAACATTGCCAAGATCAAAAACATAGGGTCTAAAGCAGACTTGGAGATTCTTATCTATGCATTTGTCTCCAGTAGGTTAGACTACTGCAATGGCCTGCTCACAGGTCTGTCCAAACAGGCTGTAAAACAGCTGCAGTACATTCAAAATGTACTGCAGCCTCGCTCCAAAATATATTAGTTAACTTGCCTTAGTGACATGTTAGTACCATACGAAGATGTGAACACATCTGATCCTGAAGATGTGAGACAGGCCTCCTCTCTGACAATGTTTAAAACCAGGTTAAAGACAGTTCTGTTTGGAACTTCCGGTGCAGCTAGCGAGAGGATGACAGCTTGAATAGTTTGCTCCCGACGGTTTTTGTAACTAAAGCTCCCACAGCCACTCTTTCTACAAACCCCTGGGTTTTGTTATTATTATGGACACGGGAGTCTTAACAAGAAGTATGACAAGTGCCAACTCGACTGAAGACGAAGTGAATAAAATCCGCGGAGAACAAAATCAATCCTCGGAGCTAAAGCTAGCTCGACAAGGCGGAGCTGCGGCTGAACCTTCTCTGCAGGCTATTTTGAGAGAGTTACAGGATTTCAGAAAAAACAGTAGTGAACAATACTCGGACATTAAACGTGAATTAAGAAGAGTAAATGAACGAATGGACGAAGCAGAAGAGAGGATTGATGAAACTGAGACGGTGCTACAAGCAGCATCCAAGCTAATCATGAGGCTAACGGAGCGCCAAGCTAACCTCGAGGCTAAGTTGCTAGACCAAGAAGGGAGAGGGAGAAGAGACAACCTCCGCTTCTATTCAATAAAGGAAGGTAAAGAAGGAACAGATATGGTGACTTTTATGGAAAACTTGTTGAAAAAGGCACTTGACTTTCCCCGAGACGAAGTCCTTGGAATTGAAAGAGCGCATCGTGCCCTGGTGGCTAAACCCAACAACAACAGCCAAGCTAAACCCAGGTCCATTGTGGTGAAATTTGCCAGCTACCGCACCAAAGAAGAGATCTTACGGAGAGCATGGCAGAAGAAGGAAGTGTTTTGTGACGATGAACGCTTCTTTGTGGATCACGATTTTCCCACAGAAGTGATCAAGAGGCGTAACGAGTATGGGGAGGCTAAAAAAGTGCTCAAGGAGAATCGTATCAAGTTTCAGACCCCATATCCAGCCAAGATGCGTGTTTTCTTTAATGATGGGACCCGTCTCTACCAAAATGCGACTGAGGCGACAAGAGATCTGGCTTCGCGGGGGTTTGCAGTTGGCTTGGTCAAACCCACGGTCACCCCTGACCAACAAGAAATCCAGCTTTTGTCCAACTGGAGAGCAGTGAGAGGAAGGCGCGCGGGGAGCGGAGGACAACAGGATGCGGTGGGAGATGACGCACAGCAGCTGGAGGATCCGCGCGCACGCCTCATGAAACATCTTCAAAGCTTCCGAAGAAACACCGACACTGAGAACTGACTGTAAGAGCACCATAGAAGATCATCATCTGGGTGAAAATTATCTCTCACATTACCACTGGTAAAGGATAACGTGGTTATAAAAGGTAACGTCATGAACAATACAAGTTTATTTTTCTTTTGTATTTTTATTAACGCACTTTATTTTGAAAAAGTCGGGGTTCGAAACTGTTTGAAATGCCTTCCTTAGTGTAGAATTCAGCTAGTATGCGGACATATTTCAGGGCCCCACTCCTGCGAGGAAGTGGGATTTCCCCCTCCTGGGACTTACATCATCCCCCGACATCATGTAGGGCTCCCTTTACACGAGCCTCTGCCTTGGAAGTATCTGTTAAACTCTGGCGTGTTGTTCTGTTCTGTTTTACATGGTTCACGTTTACTTGCTCTTTGGGAGAGGGCTTTGTTGTGCATGCAAATTATTGTCACAATTATAGGTTTAATTGGGGAGAAATAATGGTCAATACCATATTTGAAACACATGAATACACAGGAGGTTAAAATAATCTCTTTTAATGTAAAGGGTATTTCAAGCCCAGCCAAAAGAAGTAAAATATTTTCTAAGGTCAAACGAGAAAAAGCCCAAATAGTTTTACTACAGGAGACCCACCTCTCTAAGTTGGAACATGAGAAGATGAAGAGAATGGGTTACACACGAGCCTTTTACTCATCATACGGTAATGGACGAAGAAGAGGGGTCATAATATTAATATCACATGGAATACCTTTTGAATATGTATCTGAGGAATCAGACACCGAGGGGAGGTACATTTTAGTAACCGGAAAAATCAATAATGTATTAATCACACTCTGTAATGTGTACGCTCCACCTGGAAGTAACTTTGCTTTTTATAGAAAGGTGTTTGATTTGATGGTTGGAGCACCAGGGATTGTAATTTGTGGATCTGACCTAAACCTCCGTCTGGACCCAAATCTAGACGCATCTAAACAGGTGCCAACTACAACATTGCACAAAAAAGTAAGTAATCTAATAAATGAACTGGGAATACTAGACCTTTGGAGAGACTTTTACCCCTCAGGACGTGATTACACCTTCTATTCACATCCTCATGATACATATTCAAGACTAGATTATTTTTTTGTTTTTAAAAGGGACCGCAACAGAGTAAACAGTTGCGACATTGGCTCTATTGACCTTTCTGATCACGCTCCAATTGCTTGTCTTTTGAATATTGAGGAAACCAAAAGGAGAACACTGTGGAGATTTAATACAAGCATCTTAAACAACCCACAGTTTGTGAGCGAGGTGAGAAGGGAAATAAATTCATTTTTGGAATTAAACGACACAGGAGAGGTTGATCCAACCATAGTGTGGGACACTCTAAAAGCAGTCCTTCGAGGTAAAATTATTTCTTGGTGCTCACACAATAGGAAGGTAAAACATCTCAAATACATTGACTGTAATAGAAGACTGAGAGATTTGGAAAGACAACATAAAATTAACCAATGCCCAAGACTCTTAGAAGAAATAAAGAAATTACGAAATGAAATTAATATACTGTACTCTAATGAAGTTGAAAAAAAGTTTGTCTTTGCGAAACAAAAATATTATGAAGCCGGTCCAAAAGCAGCTAAGATTTTGGCCAGAAGGCTACAAAAAGAGAGAGCAGAGAGCACAATATATAAGATCAAAGACCCAATCTCTGGTGACATTTTGTCTAAACAAGAACAAATACAAGAGGCATTTGAAAAATATTACAGAAATTTGTACTCTCAGCCACCTGTAGAAGGTGAACAAGAAATGGAAAACTTTTTGCGCTCTCTTAACCTTCCTTCTCTTTCTGAGGAACAAAATAGAAGTTTGATAGCAGAGGTAACCGAAAAGGAACTAAACAGCGCCATCTCTAGGTTGAAGACAGGCAAATCGGCAGGGCCAGATGGCTATCCCCCAGACTGGTACAAAGCATTTTGAAAAGAACTTACGCCATGTCTTCTCAAAGCAAATAACACAGTCTTTAAAGAATCCAAAATGCCACCTTCATGGAAAGAAGCGGTTATCTCTGTTATCCCAAAGGAAGGCAAGGACCCGCTGGAATGTGGCTCATTTAGGCCAATTTCGGTCCTAAACGTTGATTATAAATTATTCACAAATATTTTGGCCAAGAGATTAGAGAAGATCCTTCCTCAGTTGATACACACAGATCAGACTGGATTTGTTCCGCAGAGACAAACTCATGACAACATCAGACGCTCATTACATGTTTTAAACCATATTCAACAGAATAGTCTTGAGGCTCTCCTAGTGAGCCTCGACGCGGAAAAAGCGTTTGATTCTGTCAGCTGGGCTTTTTTGTATAAAGTGCTGGAACAATTTGGTATACATTCTAACTTTGTGAACGTTATCCATACATTGTACAGTGAACCTTCTGCCAAAATAAAAATTAACGGTCATCTCACTAGATCTTTCACACTACAGCGTGGTTCGAGGCAAGGCTGCGGGTCGTCGCCAATCCTGTTTGCTCTATACATAGAGCCTCTTGCCCAATGGTTGAGACAAACTGAAAGCATCAAAGGCATCTCTATAAATCAAGAAGAACATAAGGTCGCCCTTTATGCTGATGATGTATTGATCTATTTATCAGACCCAAATAATACATTCCCACAGGTGATGACATTATTACAAACATATGGTAAATACTCAGGCTACAAACTAAATATACAAAAGACCCAACTTTTAACTTTTAATTTCATACCCTCACAACAACTTACAGATAAATATAACCTCAGCTGGGATCAACAATCGTTAAAATACTTGGGAATTAATTTTTGTAAAGAAACTTCTTTAATAGCAAAAATAAACTATGACCCTTTATTAACAAAAATTAAAGATGACATCAAGAGATGGAACACGGTATCTTTTCTTAGCCTAAGTCACAGAATTGAAAGTGTAAAGATGAACATACTCCCACGATATCTTTTCCTGTTTCAATCACTTCCAGGGGAAATTACTGAAAAAGAATTTTCTGAATTAGACAAAATTATTTCTAGATTTATCTGGCAGGGAAAAAGGCCTAGGATTAAATATAAAACTCTACAATTACCAAAGAGAGAAGGAGGCATGGCCCTGCCGTACTTTAAAGGATGATTTTATGCTGCTCAAATAAAAACACTTTTGAATATGTGTTCCTCAAAATTTCATGCCCGATGGAAAGACATAGAACTCTCAATTACAAAACCTCCAGTACAGGCAATTTTGGCAAACTCATGCCTGGATGGATATATTAAAAACATCTCAAATCCATGGATTAGAACACAATTAAAAATCTGGAATAAAGTGAAAAAAGAATATGATTTAGATGACAAAATACAAATAATACAATGGTGTGCGTTCGACCCTAAATTCAAGCCTAACTCATTAGATAACACCTTTAAACTTTGGATTTCAAAAGGAATCACTACTTTCTATACCCTCACAGAAGATGGAAAATTCAAAAATTTCGATAAACTGAAGAATGAATTTCACCTTGACAATTCTGACTTTTTTAGATACTTGCAGCTACGGAACCACTTCGAACATAACATTAGTGCTAAAACAGATGTTAAAGACCCTATATTGATAATTTTTCTAAAAGCATACAAAAATACAAATCTTAAAGGAGCCATTAGCAGCTTTTATAAAAGTTTCCTGATGAAAAAATCTCACTCCACAATATATATTAAAGAGAAATGGGAGAAAGAAGGAAACATTGTGATATCTCCTGATGACTGGCCGGACATTTGTGAATCTCAATGGAAAAGTACAAATTCACATTCATGGCGAGAGTTCAGCTGGAAGTGTTTGATTCGCTTCTTTATTACTCCAAAGCAGAAGGTTCACTTTGGTGAAGGAAACGCAGCCTGTTGGAGAAAGTGTGGGGCTTCTAAAGCTGATCATTGGCATATATTCTGGGCCTGCCCAGAGATTACACCACTTTGGGCAGAGTTCCACACAACTGTATCAAAAATATTTCAAATGATTATACCATATAATTTCACAACTCTGTTCCTTGGCCAAGTTTATAATATTAAATTTAAAAACAAATATCTTATGGCTATTCTAATTTCAGCTGTTAAAAAATCTATTACAAGACGATGGCTGCTTCCGGATCCCCCCACCAAAGCAGAATGGATAAAAATAGTGAATGACATATATGCAATGGAGGCAATAACTTACTCTATCAGGCTGAAAAAACCTGCTTTTATCAAATTATGGTCAAGCTGGGTCAAATTTATCAAACCTCTTCAACCGGACTTTGTAGAAGTACAACTCAACTGAATTCTATATACTACATACATATTTTTTGTTTTTTTTTGTTGTTGTTTTGTTTTATAAGCGTCTCGTACGGGTTAACTTGTTAACCCACCGTGTTAAACTAATAGCATGGGTAAACAAAGGCTCTCTCCCGTTATTTGTTCTTGTATGTTTGTTTAAGAAAAAAAAAGAAAAAACAACAGATGGTGGAATGTATATGAAACCTTTTCTATTGTACATGTGTTGTATACTTGTAGTTCACTATCTGTAAATAAAAAAATTCAAAAAAAAAAAAGACAGTTCTGTTTAGCTGTGCATACAACTGAGGGATTTTATATTTTTAGACCCGAGCCCCAACTGGGGTAAGGGCCTATTGCTTTTCCAACTGTCATAAGTCACAATCTCCAGGGGCAGCGGCACGTGCCCAGACACTGATAAATCCGTGCCGGAGGCACGGAATGGTTTTGCTCCTGCTGTAGTACACAGTGTAATGAATGGGGTCCTATGAAGGGGGTGGGTGACCTCATGATGGCGAGGTGATTGACGGGCGCGTCAGCGTTCCTCAATCACAAAGAACCCAATTGTTGCGTTCGTCTAGTCATTCGCTTTAAAACGATGTATCATTTGTATTATACGTTACAATGGAAACCTATATTGTTTTTGCTCTAAGATTTTTGGAAAAAAATTCCTTCTTTCTTTCTTTTTCTTTCTTCTGCACTTTGAACCTTAATTTGACCCCCTAAACATTGATGAAAAGTTGTGACATTTTGCCCTCCTCCTCGGCCGTTTCACCAATTTGTCTCAAAATCGCTCCACATGGTCTAAACCAGTGTTTTTCAACCTTTTTTGAGCCAAGGCACACTTTTTTCACTGAAAAAATCTTGCGGCACACCTCCAGGAGAAAATGTAAAAATGTATACAGTACTAATGTAAAAAAATATATACTTACATACTCTGTGTGATATATAAAGTATATCTTATCTTATAATGTATACAGTATACTCTGTAGCCTATATTCACAATATACAGTTATTCTCATCAAAATGCTTAAGTCCAGGCCTTGAAATTAAGCTTTATTTAATATTTCTCGATACAATTAACAAGAGTTTGGGAATAAAGTGGCACTAACTGTGTGGAAAAAAACTAAGAAAATCCACTCTCTGCCCAAATAGTCAAATAATAACTCACACAAAGAACATGCATTGTTAGTGCATGGGAAAAATTTAGGTATCCGAGCTTTAAATTCAGGAGTTTTGGATGAGGGACACGGGAGGTCCTGAACGCGAGTCCATGGTTCTGTCCGGTCCGCATGTCTGTGGTTCTGTCCACTCGACTATGGTCTGCGCTCGGTACCCAGTTCAGAAGTGCGTTCGCGAGAGCTGTTGTACAAAAATCGTACATTTCATAGTTAAACCACTACAACGCGGCCACAGCTGCCCCGGGGCAGAGCGGAGGATGTTAATCCTGTTCAGAAACGGCATAATTCATTTTCAAAAACGTCTCTATCACTTTCACTTCTCACTCGCCACAAAGCTCTTGTCTCGCTCCCTCCCACATTTGTTGGTCGCATCCAATTTTACCTTTCTCGCCACAATGCTGACCTGTTACAGCCAGTGGTCGCATCCAATTTTTCAGTTTCAAAGTACTTAGCTATCTGCTGCCATCTACTGATTTGAAAAAGTATTACATGGTTACTCACAGTTCAAAACAAGTCACCGCTCGTCAACAGCGAATGCAGCTATTTTTAGACAAAGTAGACAAATTTCTCACGGCACACCAGACAATATCATACGGCACACTAGTGTGCCGCGGCACAGTGGTTGAAAAACACTAGTCTAAACACATGTTCCATCAATAGTTGAATAAAGAATTTGAATCAGTTAAACGTTGTCCGAGCAGCGGAGCTCCCATTTGCACAAACAAAGTCTGAGTTGCACAACATTTTAATCCATTGTTCAGCTCCAGGGTCCAGGTCATGCGAAAGTTGAAATATTGAAATTGGCTCATTAGCGCCCCCTACAGACTATGTCAAAGTTTTACATGGGCCTAATCCAAATTAGTTTTTTCAAAATGTTTGAAATTTTGCACATAATTCTGTTTTGTCATCTGGATTCAAAAAGTCAATGACAACATATGATTATTTTTTACCCTGTTGCCGTGGCGACGACCAACACTCCCCTGTCTGTGTCTATGGGAAAATCATTATATCTCTGAAAAGTACACCTCGCTCAAACATCAAACCAGCTGCGACCGTTTCATTAATTTGTCTGAAAATTGCTCCACATCATCAACACATGGACCATCAATAGTTGAATATATAATTTGAATTAGTCAAACGGTCTGCGCGTGACAGACTCTCAAAGTGTGGTTATTTTCATAGAGAGGTGTGAAGTTCCCATGTTATCCAATTGAGACAGTATGGACACACAGTGGGGGAGGGTCCCAGCTCAGAAGTGGCCAAAATGACGTGCGCTGACATGCTTGCAATACCACCCCGGGCCGATGGGGGTGGACCAGAAGTAGAATTAGCCAATGCTAACATATAGCATTGGCAGACCTCTCAAAAACGTCTTTACAGGATGGTCCAAAAGTCGGCTCTTGGCCCAAAGCTCCGTTCCACATGTGTGTCAATGCTGAGGGGGGTGGATTTCTTTGGTCCACTCTAGTTTACTTGCTGTGAATCTTTGAAGTCTCTCGTTCAAATGAATGGAGCTGCGCCGGCTGACGCATGCGCAAAAACTTTTTTCACAATTTTCTTGTGTGGACCACTCGCGGCCATTTTGGATTGCTCCAGTAGAGCACATTTTTTGGCCCATTAGTTAGAACGGCGGAGATAAGCGTGACTCTGTCCGTTAATATATACAGTCTATGGGACACACTCACAGATTGTATGTGCAAACAGGAGCACATTCACAAAGTCTGATTTGCACTAAACTTGACTCGGTTGTTCAACTCCTGGGCCCAGGTCACATGACAGTGTGAACAATTACATTTTGCCCATTAGCGCCCCCTACAGGCTGAGTAAAGGTTTACATGGGGATAAAGGTGTTTAGGTTTTCTGTTGTTTTATCTCATATTTGACCCACTGAACAAACACAAAAACTCACCAAACTTTGCCACAAGTTTTTTTCAGGCATAAAGTGTATTATTTTGGTGTTCTTTGGTATAAGACTACAACATTTAAATTGTAGGGGGCGCTGTTGTACAACATTAAATGCCACCATTTGCACATACAATGTCCGATTTGCACAAAATTTGAATTGATTGTTCAACTTTTGGGTTTGAGTAAACTGATAATGTGAATCATGAAATTGCAGCATTAGCGCCCCCTAGAGACTGATTCAAGTGTTACATGGGGAGAATGAGCTTTACCTTTTCAATAGAGACACACAATCACTGATCATAGGAATTCTAAATGCACAGTGTCGCTCCCATCAGGGCGGTAGGAAAATGGCGCGTCAGCGCCACCTCGGTTGCGCGGTACGGCGAGGGCCGTTTGACGCCGCTTGCAGCTTTAATTATCTTTCTTTTTAATGTTCTGTGATTATTTATGATTTTAATGCTTTCTTATTTTGTTCAGCACTTTGAATTGTCTTGTGTATGAATTGTGCTATATAATTAAACTTGCCTTGCCTTGCCTTAAATAGTTCTATACACTTAACAGTGTATAGAACTATTTAAAACTAGAAATTACAGCAATTAAGCAAAACGAAAGCAGAGATTGAGTAGCCTATGATAGAAAATCCAAATACTCTTTGGAGGGATTGGATTATCATAACATTTCTTTGCTTCAATCCCTGTTCGCTTGAAAAATGAAATATTGTAGGTAAATGTCTTGTGTCTGTTCAGCCTGTATCAGCTGCTGACATCTATACATCTATACACCTGGTCATACACAGAGCTGTGCACGACCAAACAGAGCAAACAGAGCAAACAGAGCAGAGGGCACAGTTCACACAGATCATATTTGCATTTATTAAGCATCAGGAGGTCACATGGTCGGTTCAGTTCACACACAGGTTTATATCATGTTTTTAGCTGAAGCAGTCGGATCAGAACCACAAAGCTCAGAGTCTAAAGGCAGAGAAATGTCCTGAAAACGGCGACGACCGGCTTCACTGGCAACTTTCAGCAAATTTATGTCGGAGGAGGAAGGAGGCCACGGCTTCAGCCACCTGAAAACACAAAGGTCTGTAATAAAGCTGGGCTCTCATGAATATGTAACTTGTCCAACAGACAGCGTTCTGTGAAAGTAAAATGTTGTGAATAAATCAGACCACAACATGCCGTCTTCATGTTATTACTAAAACATGATTTAGCAGGTCTCAAAATAGGCCGGCTTAATTGCCGAATATTTTACAGCTAAATGGTTCTATACACTGTAAAGAAGTTTATAAAACTATTTAACGTAGTACAATTTTCTAATAATGGTTACACTGTTTTCATTCAAGTCATGTTTTTTACAGTGTGCATGACTATTGCACACTGGAAATAACTCTAGCATGTAGAACTAGTAATATAAACTGTTTTAGAGCCATAGATGTTAACCCGCGTGCTATCCTCGGGTCAAATTGTTCTGCCACAGTGATTAAAAAATACCCTAAATCCGTTCCTTGAATTACTGTTCCTAACCCGACCAGCCCTGGGTCCTACAGACCCCTTTGGACCATTAAGCATATGTTTATTCACTGAGGCACAAGGGTTAACCACAGGCCGTAGAGTGGATGAGTGACGTAGTGATTTGAACAGCAGCCATCTTGAAGCCAAATTTCTTATATGGTCGACAGGGTTGACCCCTGATTGGACAGTAATTATGACTCATATTTGGATTTCCAAAGACTATTTCCCAAAGGAGGGATTGCTGAAAAAACCAAAAATAGAAAAATAATTTTTTATAATAGAAAATGAACATTACCATGTGCACTCTGTGTCAGAATAACTACAACTTGTGGCGCGTGAACAACATTAACATCAAACTTCTGCTGTTAACTTGTAATAATGCTGCACTTCTTTAGGTGATGTGGAGGATTTTGAGCCCCATCAGTGAAACGGCCGAGGCGTTAAAAATGTGAGGTGTAAACATGAGAGCTTTTATGGTTTTCAACACAGAGACTTCACCATGAGCACTTCCTTAAAATCATTGAGCTTTACTGTATTGATATAAACCTGAGGTGCCTCACTTTTTCTGGTCGGTCCTCCTGCACAGCGTGGCCACAGGGGGGCAGCACCTGCATCATGAATTTACCTGAACATACAAACAACAATATTAAAGCAGAAAAATAGATGTGTTTGTTTCAACGTGTCAGATAGAAGGTCAGTTGCTGTGATGATGATGCCCTGGCGACCAGAGCGTCAGTCGCTGTGGCGACCAGAGCCTGAGTGTGACGGTCAGAGCCACAGATGCTGTGACAACCAGAGCCTGTACCTTGCATCTGGCCGATGGTCAGATCTCGGTCCAATCGATCGATTCCTGAAAAAACAGTGATTATGATAAAAAAACAGTGATAACAGTGAAATATGAGTGATTAGTAAACTAATCACTTAAATTGCTTCAGACTCTGTCTGAAAGCAGAAACACATGGATAGTACAGTATGACATGACCAGTATGAGCAACACTCACATACGGTGGTAGAGGTGGGACATTCCAGTTTGATTTTTAAAGTTCACACTCTGTAAAGTTTAAAGTTCACACTCTCTTTTTCCTGTTCCTCGGTGTTAAACAGAGTGACGTAAATGACGTATTGGATGTAAAGTGCCAAACTGTAGAATGAGTCTGGTGTGTGTGGATGGTTAGTGGTGATCGGAGGGGCTGACGGCACATATTGGCTGCCTCACTTATGTCAGTATGCCCCAGGGCAGCTGGGACTACAGTAGCTGTTTATCACCTGGTGGTACTCTAATGCAGTGTTTTTCAACCTTTTTTGAGCCAAGGCACACTTTTTTCACTGAAAAAATCTTGCGGCACACCTCCAGGAGAAAATGTAAAAATGTATACAGTACTAATGTAAAAATATATACTGTACATACTCTGTGTGATATATAAAGTATATCTTATCTTATCTTATAATGTATACAGTATACTCTGTAGCCTATATTCACAATATACAGTTATTCTCATCAAAATGCTTAAGTCCAGGCCTTGACATTAAGCTTTATTTAATATTTCTCGATACAATTAACAAGAGTTTGGGAATAAAGTGGCACTAACTGTGTGGAAAAAAACTAAGAAAATCCACTCTCTGCCCAAATAGTCAAATAATAACTCACACAAAGAACATGCATTGTTAGTGCATGGGAAAAATTTAGGTATCCGAGCTTTAAATTCAGGAGTTTTGGATGAGGGACACGGGAGGTCCTGAACGCGAGTCCATGGTTCTGTCCGGTCCGCATGTCTGTGGTTCTGTCCACTCGACTATGGTCTGCGCTCAGTACCCAGTTCAGAAGTGCGTTCGCGAGAGCTGTTGTACAAAAATTTTACATTTCACAGTTAAACCACTACAACGCGGCCACAGCTGCCCCGGGGCAGAGCGGAGGATGTTAATCCTGTTCAGAAACGGCATAATTCATTTTCAAAAACGTCTCTATCACTTTCACTTCTCACTCGCCACAAAGCTCTTGTCTCACTCCCTCCCACATTTGTTGGTCGCATCCAATTTTACCTTTCTCGCCAAAATGCTGACCTGTTACAGCCAGTGGTCGCATCCAATTTTTCAGTTTCAAAGTACTTAGCTATCTGCTGCCATCTACTGATTTGAAAAAGTATTACATGGTTACTCCACAGTTCAAAACAAGTCACCGCTCGTCAACAGCGAATGCAGTTATTTTTAGACAAAGTAGACGAATTTCTCACGGCACACCAGACAATATCATAGTGGTTGAAAAACACTGCTCTAATGTTTAACCCTGGCGCCCCTGGAGTTGCTCTAATAGTGAAGTATGGCGCCCCCTGGTGTTGCTCTAATAGTGAAGTATGGCGCCCCCTGCAGGTACCGGCCAGCAGCAGTAGCTTGGGCAGCTCACAGCTCAGGAACAGATGAGATGTTCCTCTGAACCAGCCGTCCCAGTACTTCTCCGACTTTGACAGATCGATCCTCCAGCGGAACACGGCCTGGAACACAGGAGAACTTAGAACCACCACAGGAGAACTTAGAACCACCACAGGAGAACTTAGTACCACAGAGAACTTAGAACCACAGGAGAATATAGAACCATAAGAGGACATAGAATCAGAATCACTGGTTTCAGACTAGTTTTAGGGCCCTCTCAGACCTGGTCTTGATCTCAGGCCTGGTCTTGATCGTAGACCTGGTCTTGGTCTCAGACCTGGTATTAGAACCCTCTCAGACCTGATCTTGGCTCTCCCCGGCACTGCTGCTGTTGTCTTCTCCTTCCTCTTGATTCTGTGGAAACGTTTGGTCTAAGATCTGCTGATTTGGCTCAGGGACTGGGCTGGAGTCTGGGGCCGAGTCTGGGGCCGAGCCTGGGGCCGAGCCTGGGGCAGAGCCTGGGGCCGAGCCAGGGGCTGAGTCTGGGGCCGAGTCCGGGGCAGAGTCCGGGTCTGGCGAGGTGCTTTCCTCAGTGTCACATCTGCAAAGAACACAAACAACTAGAAATTGTACAACGGCTGAAGCCAGTGAGTGACCGTAGACAAAAACAAAGTGCTACAAAACATTAAAAAGATCAGAAATGTTTAAAACATAAAATCATTAAACTCTCATTGCACTAAAACAATCTTATTCACACTCATATTCAGACCACAGGTGTGTTCTGATGAGGCTGTGGGGGAGCTGCGCTCAAGCATGGAATCCATGGACTGGGACATTTTCAGAGCTGCCACAGATAGTTTTGACAACTACACGGACACAGTGACGTCATACATTCACTTCTACAAGGATAGCATTATTCCGACAAGGACCAGGGTCATCTATAACAACGACAAACCCTGGTTCACTGCTAAACTCCGGCAGCTCAGAAAGCGGCTACAAAGCAGCTAAATATCAAGTCAACAACAATGCCTCTGTCTGGAGGGCCATGCGGTAGATCACAGACTACAAGCCCAAAGCCCCCCTCTGTGCTGACGATCACAAGCTGGCTGACCAGCTGAACCGGTTGTTAAGCCGCTGTGACGCCGCCCCGGACACCTACCCCACCCTCCCACTGCTCCAACGACCCACACATCAGCTCTGCCCCCACCCTGACAATTGCTTCAGAAGATATCAAACGACTCTTCTTGAGGCTGCAACCCCCTAAAGCCCCCGGTCCAGATCGTGTCTCACCTGCCACTCTGAGACACTGTGCCAGTGGCTAACTCCTGTCTTCACTGACATTTTCGACACCTCTCTGGAGTCTTGCCATAGCCCGGCCTGTTTCAAATCCTCCATCATAGTCCCTGCCCCAAAGAAGACCAGGATCACTAAGGTAAAGGTAAAGGTGCACTTTATTAATCCCCATAGGGCAATTCCTCCTCTGCATTTGACCCATCCTGATGCCACTATGGCTTACGTCAGGAACGGCGGTACGGCGCCCGGGAACCCAACTCCAGATGTTGATGCTTGGCTTGGTCAGGACTACCAGAGCTGGAGGATTTTACCTCGTGGTGCATGTTTTTAGTGGTAGGGGAAACCGGAGTTCCCGGAGGAAACCTACGCAGACATGGGGAGAACATGCAAACCCCACAAAGAAAGACCCCATTTTGAAGCAGGAGTGCTATCCACTCAGCCACCGTGCCGCCCATTAAGTCCATCACAGGACTTAATGACTACAGACCTGTGGTACTGACATCTGTAGTCATGAAGTCATTTGAGCGCCTGGTCCTCTCCCATCTCAAGTCCTTCACCTCCCCTCCCAGGTTCCCCTCCAGAGCCAACAGATCTGTAGACGACACCATTAACCTGGCCTCCACCACATCCTATACCTGGACTCCCCAGGGACCTATGACAGGGTCCTGTTCGTGGACGATACCACCCTCATTGGACTCATCTCCAACAACAATGAGTCCGTCTACAAGAGGGAGGTGGACCGGCTGGTGTCCTGGTGCAGTGGTGACAACCTGGAGCTGAACGCCCAGAAGACAGTAGAGATGATTGTGGACTTCAGGAAGAGTCCACGCCATCACCCAGTACCTCAAGTGGGAGCCGACCATCAGCTCCCTCATCAAGAAGGCCCAGCAGAGGATGTACTTCCTGCGGCAGCTCAGGAAAGCCAAGCTGCCTGCACAGATTTTGGTGCAGTTCTACACGGCCATCATCGAGTCCATCCTCACCTCCTCCATCACCTCCTCCATCACCTCCTCCATCACCGTGTGGTTCGCTGGAGCCACAGTCAGGGACAAACAGAGACTACAGTGCATTGTGCGCTCTGCAGAGGAAGTGATCGGCCGCAGCCTTCCATCGCTGCAGGACCTGTATGTCGCCCGAGCTCGAGGCCGGGCTGGTCGTATCACAGCCGACCCCTCTCACCCTGCACATGGACTATTCCAACCACTCCCCTCAGGCAGGAGACTGCGGCCCATCAGGACTAGAACCTCCCGCCACAAGGACAGTTTCTTTCCCTCTGCTGTTGGACTCTTGAACACTTTATAAACCATCACTGACCTCTGCCCTTATGACCGTCAGTTTATGCTACTGCCACTTTACTGCGCCCTAAAGGGTCTATTTTGTGCACCTAGGGCACTTGTATATAGTAAACTGAAGACATTTTTGTAGATGTTTTAGTGCTGGGACTCAATAAAAAAAAATCTCATTAATTAGAGGCTTTGTAATTGATTAATACATATAATACATATAAAACTCTATTCATGCATTTGCGTGTAGACAGAAATAACCGGAGTTTTGCTTTTTTGCACGTCACAATATGTGTGACAAAGTGATCACGGGGACACACGCTCCAAAACAACCAAAACAGGAGCTAAACCAGGACTAAACCAGGATTAAACCAGGACTAAACCAGGACTAAACCACGACTGTCGTTCTGAGATTGTAAAAGTGCTGCTACAGAAGTACCGGCGTCAGCATCAAAGCTTCGCCCACTTCTGTGTTGTTCCCCAACGCAGGACGTCAGAGACGCAAATGGTTGGAATGTTATGAATGTGATTGAAAACGCAGATGTTCGGTTATGTGTGGATGCAAATTATTTTTTAAAGGGGGGGGGGGGGGGGGGGGGGTTTAAAAAATACCAGGCTACATGTGGATATTGCCTAAAAATTCCAGTGAGAAACGTTCCACGGTGCAAAAATAAATACGATGAAAATGAATGTGTATTCGCAAACGTGCCAGAGCAACTTTGCTGTAGTACAACGCTCAGTCTAGTTGGCGGCGCTAATACAAACTCCAGCGACGACCTCGTTGTCTGAGTTGAGTCTCCGTTTCTTATCCTGTTTACATTCTGCTACTGTAGCTTGCAGCTACGGATCTCGTTGTTTAGGGAAAGACATATCTCACACAAGTTCACACTTCTCTGATGCAAATTGCAGCAGTTCAGTGGGTAAGTGAGCAACTAAGACCAAACAGGACCAAACAGGACTAAACAAAACCAAACAGGACCAAACCAGACCAACCAGGACTGTGAAGCATGTGACTTTAAAGCTGGGCTACGTAACTTTCAAAACTTGACAATGAATACATAGTTTTTACATATGGTTTGTTTGGCTTGGCTATAATTTTCCATTATGAAACAACTCTCTCCATGAAGTCTTGGAAGGTTCCCCTGTAGCCACAGCTGCCCTAGCACAGTCAGAGACTGCTGATCTGTGCCCTCGGCCGCCCCAAACACAAAACTGATCTTACCTTTTAACCTGTCCGGTCATCGAGACCCGAGCCGACTCAAGGTTCCGGATCTGACCGCTCTTCACACTGAAACACATCAGGAACATGAAAGCCCAGAGCACACTGCCACCTGGAGGAAGAGCGGGGGACTGCAGTCTGGAGCTGAGTGCAGGACATTTTGGCTCTGATGAAATACAACATGGACCGACACCGAGCACAGGACATATTGGCTCTTTTTTTTATTATTTTCATCATCTTTATTCGGAAGCATCAAGCAAAGAAGTGACCAATTACATTATACAGAAACAATGCAAAACAATATTTACATAAGATTTATATAGATATGGAATATTAGAGATTCTCTATTTGGGCGGAGCCCAAGCTTAAAAAAAACATAACAGCTGGTTGTGGCCAAAAGTATAAAAGTGGTTTTCTTTTCTTTTTTATTTATTTTTTTATACATATTTTTGTATTTTGACAAATACATTGTATTTGACTTTGGACATCCATCCATCCATCCATTTTCTTCCGCTTTATCCGTTGCCGGGTCGCGGGGGCAGCAGTCTAAGCAGAGACGGCCAGACTTCCCTATCCACACACACTTCCTCCAGCTCCAACCCCAAGGCGTTCCCAGGCCAGCTGGGAGACATAGTCCCTCCAGCGTGTCCTTGTCTTCCCCGGGGCCTCCTCCCGGTGGGACGTGCCCGGAACACCTCCCCAGGGAGGCGTCCAGGGGGCATCCGGAAGAGATGCCCGAGCCACCTCAACTGGTTCCTCTCAACGTGGAGAAGCAGCGGCTCTACTCCGAGCTCCTCCCGTGTGACTGAGCTCCTCACCCTATCTCTTAGGGAGCGCCCAGCCACTCTGCAGAGGAAGCTCATTTCGACCGCTTGTATCCGCGATCTCGTTCTTTCGGTCATTACCCAAAGCTCATGACCATAGGTGAGGGAGGGAACGAAGATTGACCGGTAAATCGAGAGCTTTGCCTTTCGGCTCAGCTCCCTCTTTACCACAACGGTCCGATACAGCGACCGCATCACTGCGCACGCTGCACCGATCCGCCTGTCAATCTCACGCTCCATTCTTTCCTCACTCGTGAACAAGACCCAGAGATACTTGAACTCCTCCACTTGAGGAAGGACCTCTCCACCCACCTGCAGAGGGCAAGGCACCTTTTTCCGGTTGTGCACCATGGCCTCGGATTTGGAGGTGCTGATTCTCATCCCAGCCGCTTCACACTCGGCTGCAAACCGCCCCAGTGCATGCTGCAGGTCCTGGTTCGTTGGAGCCAACAGGACAACATTGTCTGTAAACAGCAGAGATGAAATCCTGTGGTCTCCGAACCGGACCCCCTCCAACCCCTGGCTGCGCCTAGAAATTCTGTCCATAAACACAGTGAACAGAACCGGGCAGCCCTGTCGGAGGCCAACATTAACCGGGAACAGGTCTGACTTACTGCCGGCAATGCGAACACAGCTCTGCCTCCGGTCATACAGGGATCGGATGGCCCTCAGCAGAGGACCTCCGACCCCGTACTCCCGGAGAACCCCCCAAAGGACATCCCGGGGAACACAGTCGAACGCCTTCTCCAAATCCACAAAGCACATGTGGACAGGTTGGGCAAACTCCCATGAACCCTCGAGTATCTGATGGAGAGTATAGAGCTGGTCCAGTGTTCCGCGACCGGGACGAAAACCACACTGCTCCTCCTGAATCCGAGATTCGACCATCGGCCGTAGCCTCCTCTCCAGTACCTTGGAGTAGACCTTACCGGGGAGGCTGAGGAGTGTGATCCCACGATAATTGGAACACACCCTCCGGTCCCCCTTCTTGTAGAGAGGGACCACCACCCCGGTCTGCCACTCCATTGGTACTGCCCCCGATCGCCACGCGATGTTGCAGAGACGTGTCAGCCAACACAGTCCTACAACATCCAGAGACTTTAGATAATCAAGACGGATCTCATCCACACCCGGAGCCTTGCCACCATGTCGGCCGCCAACCACCTTGGTGACCTCTGCCAGGGAGATGGATGTATCTGCCCCAACATCCTCAACCTCTGCCTCTGTAACGGAGGACGTGACGGGGGGATTGAGGAGAACCTCAAAGTATTCCTTCCACCGCCCGACAATATCCCCAGTCGAGGTCAGCAGCTCTCCACCCGCACCGTACATGGTGTTGGCAAAGAACTGCTTTCCCTCCTTGGGCGCCGGATGGTTTGCCAGAATCTCTTCGAGGCCGACCGATAGTCATGCTCCATGGACTCTCTGGACTCCTCCCAGTACCGGGTTTTTGCCTCTACAACAGCCCGGGCCGCGGCACGCTTGGCCTGCCCGTACTGGACAGCTGCCTCAGGAGTCCCCCGAACCATCATGGCTCGATAGGACTCCTTCTTCAGCCTGACAGCATCCCTTACTGCCGGTGTCCACCACCGGGTTCGGGGGTTGCCGCCGGGACCAGCACCAGAGACCTTGCAACCACAGCTACGAGCCGCCGCATCGCCGATTGAGGCAGAGAACATGGTCCACTCGGACTCCATGTCCCCCTCCTCCGCCGGGACCTGGGAGAAGCTCTCCCGGAGGTGTGAATTGAAAGTCCGTCTGACAGGGGGCTCAACGAGACGTTCCCAGCAGACCCTCACTATACGCGTATGTCTGCCAGGTCTGACCGGCTTCTTCCCCTGCCAGCGGATCCAACTCACGACCAGGTGATGATCGGTTGACAGCTCCGCCCCTCTCTTTACCCGAGTGTCCGAGACACGCGGTCGAAGGTCAGATGATACGACAACAAAGCCGATCATCGACCTCCGGCCTAGGGTGTCCTGGTGCCACGTGCACTGGTGGACACCCTTGTGCTCGAACATGGTGTTCGTGATGGACAAACTGTGACTGGCACAGAAGTCCAACAACTGAACACCGCTCGGGTTCAGATCAGGGGGGCCGTTCTTCCCGATCACCCCTCTCCAAGTGTCACTGGCGTTTCCCACATGGGCATTGAAGTCCCCCAGGAGAAAAACGAAGTCCCCGGGCGGTGCACCGTCCAGTACCCCTCCCAAGGACTCCAGGAAGGCTGGGTACTCTGCACTGCCCTTAGGCCCGAAGGCCGTCACAACAATGAGAGACTTGTCCCCCACCCGGAGGCGGAGGGACGCGACCCTCTCATTCACCGGGGAGAACTCCAACACGTGGCGGCTGAGATGGGGGGCAATGAGAATGGCCACCCCAGCTCGCCGCCTCTCCCCGCGGGAAACACCAGAAAAGTGGAGCGTCCAACCCCTCTAAGGAGTTGGGTTCGAGAGCCCAAGCTGTGTGTGGAGGTGAGGCCGACTACCTCTAGTTGGTATCGCTCAACCTCCCCCACGAGCTCGGGCTCCTTCCCCCCCAGTGAGGTGACGTTCCACGTCCCAAGAGCCAGATGTTGTGTGTGTGGACTGGGTCGCCGAGGTCTCCGCCTTCGACTGCCGCCCAGTCCTCTCAGCACCGCGCCACCACGGACCCCTCTGCAGGTGGTGGGCCCACAGGAGGGACTGCCCACGTCATCCCTTCGGGCTGAGCCCGGCCGGGCCCTGTGGGCTAAGGCCCGGCTACCAGGCAGGCGCTCGCATACGAGCCCCGACCCCAGGCCTGGCTCCAGGGTGGGGCCCCGGCTGCGCCATGCCGGGCAACGTCACTGCCCTGCTCAGACAGTGGGACCGTTTAGTGGAACTGGACGGGCTTCTGTACCGACAGGTATTTCGTTCGGATGGTGGTGGTGCCGTACACCAGGTTCTGCTGCCCAAGGCTTTGGTCCAGGATGTCCTAAAGCAGGTGCACCAAGAACATGGCCACCAGGGAGTGGACAGGACCCTGGCCTTGCTGCAAACTCGCTGCTACTGGCCTGGGATGTCCCGAGAGGTAGCTCGGTGGTGCCAGGCCTGTGAGCAGTGCCAGTTCGCTAAGAACAACCAGCCCGCCCCTCACAGCTACTTGGGGCACCTGTTGGCCTCTCGGCCAAATGAAATCGTTGCCATCGATTTCACCTTATTAGAGCCTACCCCAACTGGCTTGGAAAATGTCCTGGTGATGACCGATGTTTTTAGTAAATATACCTTGGCCATTCCCACCAGAGATCAACGGGCCTCCACAGTGGCTCAGGTTCTGGTTGCTGAGTGGTTCATGAAGCTGGGCGTCCCCGCTCGCATCCACTCGGACCAGGGCCGTAACTTTGAAAGTGCTTTAATCCAACAGCTGTGCAGTCTGTATGGGGTCATAAAGTCTCGCACTACGCCCTATCATCCAGCTGGTAACGGGCAGTGCGAGCGCTTTAACAGGACCCTTCACAATCTGCTGCGTGCCTTGCCACCCTCGCGCAAACGAGACTGGAGTTCTTGCTTGCCGGAGGTCCTGTTTGCATATAACACCACCCCTCACCAGTCAACAGGAGAATCCCCTTATTTCCTGATGTTCGGGCAGGAACCTCGGCTACCCGTTGATTTCTTTCTGGGTCAGGTGAGGGAACCGGTGGCAGGGAGCGTTAGTGAATGGGTTCACGAACACCAAGCACGACTAGAGGCAGCTTTCGAAGGGGCCCGGGAGCGCTTAAGGGCTTCAGCCTATCGTCGAAAGAACCACTACGATAGACATGTGCGAGATGCACCCCTTATAGAGGGTCAGCTTGTGCTTCTGCGCAACTGTGCTTTCCGTGGTCGGCAGAAGACTCAGGACCTGTGGAATTCGGTCACCTATCAGGTTATGCAGGTACCAAAGGAACAAGGTTCCGTATACACTGTGGCGCCAGTCGATGACCCCAGTCAGATTAAGCGGGTACATCGCTCTTTGCTTAAAGCCTTTGTCACCTTTGACACATCTGACGCTGCTGTCGGTAGTCCATCTGGTGGTTCTGGTGAACCGCCTCCATTAAGTGACGAACCCTCTCTTGAGTCCTTAGATGGTGACCTGTTTTTAAGGACTCAGCCTACTCTGGAAACTTCCTCCGCTCTTCCCGATCGGCATGCTGTGTCTCGGATTACTACTCCGTCCTTACAGCCGCCTCACCCAGTTCCGGCAGGGTTGGGACTCCCTCAGGTTTCCCCTTCTGGGGTGCCCAATGTTCAACGAAGGCCTGTGGCACCGACTGTCGCCCCTGGCCAGGAGGAGAGCTTGCGTAGATCCACTCGCTCCACGGCTGGACGGCATGCCAACCTGCATCATCTCCCAAGGTCATCACACCTTCCGGCCAGGGGAGAGGATGCTGCATCCTCTTCTTCTAGCGCCGTAAGCACACTCTTCAGGCCATGGAACTAGGTGAAGTATATCCATCGTCGGGGCGACGATGCAAACTGGGGGGGTAGAATGTGGTAAGACGGGCTTTGGAGACCTGTGCTGGTGTGCTCTTACCTGCCGCTCCGTGGCGCTGTCCCGGTGGGCAATAAAAGCGCTCCCAAATCTCAGCTGTATTCCTCTTTGCCCACACACTCTTCCGGGCCCTTGTGTTGGCCGCCTGTTCACCAGCTCCAGTGCCACTGTCTGATCACTGCAAAATACAGCATTTCCTCGCTGCTCTGCACCACTCTGGTGCGCGCATCCGTGCACTGTGTTACAGCCACGCTGCAGGACTGGCCGTGCCATCAGGCAGCCTGCTCCATGCGCCATCCCTTGGCCTTTCAAGCCGGGACCGTGCGCAGTTGCTCACCTCAGCGGTGTCCTCAGAGGTCTGCAGTGGCACTGACATTTTGCCTCCTGCTGTTTTGCCTCCTGCTGTTTTGCCTCCTGCTGTTTTGCCTCCTGCTGTTTTTGTTCCTGCTGTTTGTCTACTGCTGATTTTGTATCTGCCTAAAGTGCTGTTTTACTGTTGCCGGTTTTTGTGTCCCACTTTGCCTGCTCCTCCCCGTCTGGTCCAGGTCGCGCGCTGCGCACTGGTGTGTCCCTTCAGACGGCGAGCAGAGACGCGGACCCGTGCGCACACTCTTTGCCCTGGGTTTTGCCTGTCAGGCGGACATTTCAGGCAATTTACTCGTTTAAACCTTTTTATTTCTACATTAGCGCTTTTTAATGTGAAAGAATCTTAAATGTCTTAAAAAGTTGATTGTTCATTAAATATATCTCGTGAATAAAACTGTGAATTAACTGGAACCGGTTGCCTTGTATTTCAATACACTTACTTGTGTGCTTTCAATCTACACTACATTATTTCCCCAGGAAGTCTGGGGTGGCGTTGCTACAACCGTTAAAATCTTTTATTATTATTTCTCCGATCTGTTAACCCCTCGGTTGCCACATCTACAAATAAACTTGCCTTGCCTATTGCAAAAAGTATGTCTCGACCAGTGAGTGATTCTGCAGAGGTTAAGTAGGTCAATAGGACTGTAAATGGACGTCATATAAACGTCAATATTTTGGTCATATAAGACGTCGAGAGGACGTCGGACCCGACCGGTTCTGTACCACATTGCAACCTTGAATGAACGTCCAGATGACGTTGAAATTACGTTGTATTGACATCTGCTTGCTTAGTGGGAACAACGGAAAACGAACGTCATATGAAGGCAATATTTTGGTCATATAAGACGTTGATAGGACATCGGACCCGACCGGTTCTGTACCACATTGCAACCTTGAATGAACGTCCAGATGACGTTGAAATGACATAGTTTTGACATCTGCTTGCTTAGTGGGAACGACTGAAAACGAACGTCATATAAACGTGAATATTTTGGTCATATGAGACGTTGATAGGACGTCAGACCCGACCGGTTCCGTACCACATTCAAACCTTGAATTGACCTGCCATCAACGTAACATTTGGAGGTTGAGGTGACGTCGGGAAACGACGTCGAGAAAACTTTCATTCTGCACCCACCAGTGACCTATATTCTACGTCGGACAACGACGTTCAAATTACGTTGATTCAACGTCGGCTTGCTTAGTGGGTTAGTGGTCCAGTGAAGTACCGGGTGTTGGGGACCACTGTCATATGGTCCTCGGAGGCTTCTGTAGTGTTGGTGGTAGAAGTAGACTTACAACTAAATAACTCAAGCATAGGAATAAACAGGGGAAATAATAATAATGATAACGATAATACATAAAAACACAAAACAAAAACAAACAAAAAAGGCTGGGATACAGGAGACATGGGAGATGCTCTTGGACAGAACCCCTGCACCAAGTGGACAACCTCTCATAGTGTCCTTTTAATGCACCACTGTAGACACAGGTATGCAAACTGGGACACAAAGAAGAAGGGAAAATCGGGGCAATGAGGGAGATGAGTGGACACACACACACACCACTGTACACACACACACACCACTGTACACACACACACACCTCTGTACACACACATGTAAATATCCACACTGTTGTCTGTCTTGTTGTTTTTGTCCGTACGTCTGCACTTGTATTGTATGTCTATTTTTTCACAATAAAAAGAAAGTAGTAGACTTACAATCTATGATCTCAACGCTAGATGGGAGTAAAAACTACTCCTTTACATTTTTACTGTTCTTTAGTCGATAAAGAAAGAGGCATTAAATATTCCTTTCTCCTTTTGAGCGTCATGTTCTTAGTGCACTCCTTCTCAATAATTAAATCACTCTTGCAATTCACTGACACTGAATGTGGTTTTTTCTCTCACAATTACGCAACTCTTGTTCTGTCTGTTACAGCGCGAGGCGAGAAGGACTGAAGCTTCCTCTCTGCACAAGTCGGCAAATACATCACTAACGTCACAAATAATTTACAATAGGTCTAAATGTAACGAGTGATTGAATGGACGTTGTTGTCTGGAGGCTTTGATGGTCCAGTGTGTACGGCCTCTCGCTTCAGTCATCACCGTGTGCAGAGAATGGAACAAAATAAGAACTGGCTTTGGTTGACCTTGGTCTGTAAAATGGGCTATATGAATAAACATTACTTACTTACATGACATTTTAATAAAGTGAAGTGTGACGAGTCTGTGTCCTGAGATCTTGTGTTCAATTCAATTCAATAACAAAAAATACAGCCCTAAATCAAAACAGCAGTTGGCTTAGAGGACTTTGCAAAGTTAGAGATTCACTAACAACAGATTAAAGACAGTTTGAACACAGCAAATTCAATTGTAACAAACACATGAGCCATAGGTCCATAGGGAAATGGGAAAACCAGGGTTGAGGCTGTAGATCAGGACTGAGACTGTAGACCCAGGACTGAGACTGTAGACCCAGGACTGAGGCTGTACATCAGATCTGAGGCTGTAGATCCAGGACTGAGGCTGTAGATCCAGGACTGAGGCTGTAGATCCAGGACTGAGGCTGTAGATCCAGGACTGAGGCTGTAGATGACGATGTTATATTTGAACAATGGTGCAACATATAGAACTGAAACTTCCTGTGTCTTATGACTGTCTGGTTCAAGTGAGAGGAAGCAGAATCAAAGGAGTTCAAGTGGACAACAAGTGGTTTGAGGTTCACTAGTGGAGCAGCTCTTTCCACTAGTGCTTTGCGTCTCTGACACACCTACCACAGCTTTTGGGGCAAGGCATGTCGTGATGCAGACTCATCAGAAGGGATTAACTGAAGAGAAACTTCATCTTGTCTCCTCCGGTACAAGATTCCCTCATCCAACTCAAGCCTATGTCACTCTAAGAGAAGCAGTGAAAGTTCTTGCAGTAGGACCTGGGCTGCAGGGTCACTGTAGCTTGACTTGGATCAGTGCTGTCACAAGACAGCTCTGGCAGAAGTCAGCATTTACTACTTTGATCAGAGCCACATGATTGGCAGCGCCATCAGAGGCGTTTTTGACGCTTGTCGAGTGAAAGCCCGAGAGCCACATGGAGCAACATGGCTCACGAGCCGCGGGTTGGCCACCCCTGCACCATTACATCACTGCCTTTGAGGGAGGCTGTGGTCAGTGTTTCTGCATCTGTTGCCCACACACTTATCCACAGCAGCAGACGTCATGTCGTCATTAATTGACTGATTGAGGAAACTGGAGAGTTTGTCGTTAATGCTGGTGTTCATATTGAACCACACTAACACGTAATAAACTAATGTTTAATGTTCCACTGTCAATACTCCAAAAAAATTGTGCTGTGGTTTCAATTTCATACTTACATCATTAGTCTCTGTAGCTTACTGCAGCAAAACATAGATTAGCAGCAATATGCCCATTTTTTGAGGAATCCTTATTTTGAATTCAATTTACAGAAACAAAAGGACTGCACTCTAAGTGTAGATCACAGGTTTGTATTCAAAACAACAGTTGACGTATCATTTATCCATAGCTTTAGTCCTTCTCCACCAAAGTCTGTCTGTTACAACGGTCCTGAAGAATGATGTTTAAAATAAAGCTTTTCCAGCAGAAGTGAGAAACGCTGTGTGTTTGTGTGGATGCAGCACTGTCCCTCTAGAGAACAGGTGAGCCTGACATCTCCACGGCAACCACCCTGGCCCCTGTGGCACTTTAAAGGTAGTGTATGTAACTTTAGTCTCAGACACATCTAAATGCATTTGTCCAACAGAAACCAACATGCTGCCTCCTTCTTATTGGAAAATATGTTATCTTTGTGTAAGAAAGAGCCCTTTGAGTCACTATTGGACTCTTTGGGCAGAGAGCTGATTGGTTGAGAGAGGGTAGTCCTCTCTTTTTCAATTTGTAAAAGCTGATTTAAAGATGCGTTAAAGACCAAAAATGCATGCATGTGGAACTAGAGCCTTGGATTGGATCAAAACAAACTCCAAAGGATCGTGAACCAGAGCTCGAAGATCATTGGGCAGCCACAAAGATCTCTCCACTGTTTGTTCAAGGAGCGCTTTGGAAAGAAGACTGAGCTCATCATTAATGATGCTTCACATTTACTAAACCCAAAGTTTGAACTTCTGCCGTCAGGACGGAGATATCGAGTGATATCAGCCAAAAAAAAACATTTTTAAAAACTCCTTTGTGCCCAGAACAGTGAAAGCGTCAAACACTGTTCGGCTGTGAGCAGTCCTGAGGTTGACTCTTGTCTTTGGCCGGAGGTGGCCTTGTTGGTTTGTTTTTCCAATTGTTCTGTGAATGTAGTGCCACATGATATTTTGCTGGATGTGTGTCTTTTATGTATTTTAAGGTGATAACTAAAAACAATTTTCCACCTTGGTGGACAATAAAGTTTTCTTATTCGTATTGTTAGAGTTCTATTTTTGTGGTCTGAAATATTTAATGTTACATACCCTAGCTTTAAATTGTCCAGGAGCATGATGTTATATTTGAACAATGGTGCGACATATAAATAAATCCCCGGAGTCATGGACACGTGGACATCTCAGCTCTCGACCAATCAGAGAGCAAGATAAAGCACTCATCTCCAACAGCTCTGGACCAATGAGAGCGCAGGATGACGAGGCTCCTGTCATCTGCAGCTGTCGCCTTTTGTGCTTCATCATTTCTGACGAGGCGACTGCGGCTACGAAGTGTTGGGAGATCAGAATAGGGCTTAGGCTGAGACCCGAGTGACCGGAGAGACCTGAGAGACCTGAGAGACCGGAGAGACCGGAGAGACCGGAGAGACCGGAGAGACCAGAGAGACCAGAGAGACCAGAGAGACCAGAGAGACCAGCGAGACCAGAGAGACCAGAGAGACCAGAGAGACCAGAGAGACCAGAGAAACCACAGACCCCAGCCACGAGATCCGGGCAGAGGAACCATGTGGGAGGAGAACTTTGACAAGGAGCAGTAAGTTCTTGTTCTTCTCTTAACCTGTTTTCAGTTCTAAAGGGTAAAAGACCTTAGCAGAGACTCGACAAGCGGCTCTACTCCGAGCTCCTCCCTTGTAAGACCACTCTGGTCTAGTCTACACAAGGCTCAGGCCATTGCCACTTCCAGAGTCTAACCAAGACACTGGGTCATTGCCCAAGTTTGCGGATAATCTTATTTAAATCCTCGCAGAACCTTTTGAGTGATGTTGCTCACTGACAGACAGACAGCACGACAGACAGACAAACAAACACACAGACAGAGAAAGGCAAACAGACAGACAAGACATTGAAACAAACTGACAGACAGACAGCAGGACAGACACACAGACAGCTCGACAGACAGACAGACAGACAGGCAGGCAGACAGCACGACAGACAGACAGCTCGAGAGACAGACAGCTCAACTGACAGACGGACAGACAGACAGCTCGACAGACAGGCAGCACGACAGACAGACAGCACGACAAACACACAGCTCGACAGACAAACAAACACACAGACAGACAAACAGATATACTGACAGACAGACAGACAGGGAGAGGCAAACAGACAGACAGAGAGACAAACAGACAGATTGACTGACAGACAGTGTGACGAACATGACCTTGTGGGTGAGTGGGGGACACATGTTGTTGGGCTGCTTTTCTTCAGCAGGAGCAGAGAAGAGTTGATGACTGGTGGATGTTCCCCTTCCATCAGGACAGTGAGCCTAAACATGAAGCCGTAGCTACAACTGAACATGAAACATTACAATAAATGTGTAAATGATCAATTATAATGGACAAATATAAGGCAGCATACGTCTCCTTTAAAGTCTCTCTTTCTCTCAGGGAGGTGGGAGTAAAGAATGTCCTCCTTGTCTGCAGGGAGGTGGGCAGCGAGCTGGACTACTCCCCGGTCTCCTGGTCTGAGTACTTTGAGCAGATGGAGGACGTGGTGGTTGGACCGGCTGACAGCAGAGACGTGTTCCGGGTTTACCGCTCGGGCTCCCAGGGGCCTCTGCTGGTGCTGCTACACGGAGGGGGCCACTCTGCACTGTCCTGGGCCGTCTTCACCGTGAGCTCCACAAACCCGGGCCGTTCAGAGGAAATACATTAAACATGCTGTATACAGTGCCTTGCGAAAGTATTCGCCCCCTTGAACCTTTCAACATTTCGCCACATTTCAGTCTTCAAACATAAAGATATAAAATTTTAATTTTTTGTCATGAATCAACAACCATCTGCAGTTCATCCAGAGTGATCATGGGCCTCTTGACTGCATCTCTGATCTTTCTTTTTTTTTTTTCTCCTTGTTTGAGATGAAAGTTTGGAGGGACGGCCGGGTCTTGGTAGATTTGCAGTGGTCTGATACTCCTTCCATTTCAATATAATTGCTTGCACAGTGCTCCTTGAGATGTTTAAAGCTTGGGAAATCTTTTTATATCCAAATCCGGCTTTAAACTTCTCCACAACAGTATCTCGGACCTGCCTGGTGTGTTCCTTTGTCTTCATGGTTCTCTCTGCGCTTTAAACGGAACCCTGAGACTATCAAAGAGCAGATGCATTTATACGGAGACTTGATTACACACAGGAGCATTCTATTTATCATCATCAGTCATTT
Source organism: Knipowitschia caucasica (assembly GCA_964034765.1). Lineage (NCBI taxonomy): Eukaryota > Metazoa > Chordata > Actinopteri > Gobiiformes > Gobiidae > Knipowitschia > Knipowitschia caucasica. Next base: position 5,739,227 of record OZ035841.1, read on the forward strand.
AGGACAACATTGGATCATTCAAAGATCCTCACTGAACTTCTGGAGTGAGTTTGCTGCACTGAAAGTAAAGGGGCCGAATAATATTGCACGCCCCACTTTTCAGTTTTTTATTTGTTAAAAAAGTTTAAAATATCCAATAAATTTCATTCCACTTCACGATTGTGTCCCACTTGTTGATTCATGACAAAAAATTAAAATGTTGTATCTTTATGTTTGAAGCCTGAAATATGGCGAAATGTTGAAAGGTTCAAGTGGCCCGAATACTTTCGCAAGGCACTGTATCCTGAGTTCTGATTGGAAAAAGTTACATTTGAAGACAACCAGAGAAAGAGACCAGAGAGAGACCAGAGAGAGAGAGACCAGAGAGAGACCAGAGAGAGACCAGAGAGCGACCAGAGAGAGAGACCGGAGAGAGACCAGAGAGAGACCAGAGAGAGACCAGAGAGCGACCAGAGAGAGACCAAAAAGAGACCAGAGAGAGAGACCAGAGAGAGGGACTGGTCTCTCTCTGGTCTCTCTCTCTGGTCCCTCTCTCTGGTCTCTTTGGTCTTTCTCTGGTCTCTCTCTCGGATCTCTCTCCGGTCTCTCTCTCTGGTCTCTCTCTGGTCTCTCTCTGGTCTCTCTCTGGTCTCTCTCTCTTTGGTCTCTCTCAGGTCTCTCTCTCTGGTCTTTCTCTCTGGTCTTTCTCTCTGGTCTCTCTCTGTGGTCCCTCTGAGAGACCAAAGAGAGAGAGACCAGAGACACACCAGAGACACTAGCTCCGTCCCAACAGTGGGTGTGTGTGGGGGGAGATAGCTTCGTGGGTGCGGGGAGGGGAGCAGAAAGAGAGAGGCCAGCGAGTCCACGGCTTCAAAATCCCAAAGTCAGTTAGTGCAGCTTTAACCATAAACTTTTGTTGTGTGTTTGTGGAACTTAAACAATTTTTGTTTAAAAAAAACGAATAATTGCACTATTTTTTTTTTCAGGCCGCCGTCCTCCGCCGGGTGACGTGCCGGGTGCTGGCCATGGACCTGCGCGGCCACGGTGGGTCACAGGGGGCGCTAGAGAGAGGTTTAGTTCAAAACATCCACTCCCTAAAGGGCTTAAAGCTGGGGTATGTAACTTCAAAGCCACAATACAAGACATTCAAGCTGGTGTACATATCTTTCAGACCATAACAATAGACATCTGTGATAGAATGGGTCAGAGGTCTGGGTCTGCATGGGTCTGGTTTGGGTCTGGTCTAGTTTTCAAATACACTTATTTTTGGGCTCAGTCACATCTTTAGATCAGCTTTATCAGGCAGAAAAGTGAAGAAGAGAGAAAAACCCTCACTCAGCCAATCAGTGACTCCCAGGGCTCTTAACGCAAAAAAATAAAATGTTTTCTTGTTAGATGAAGGCAGCATGTTTTAGCCCCGACTACATGAAGCTAAAGTTATGTACCCCAGCTTTATTTCAACATTTCAGGTTTTAGCGCGCCCAGGGTCAGGGGGAGGAGCTAGAATGAACTGTTATAACCTTGTGTTCCATGTTCCAGGAGCCACTGATGTGCGTCAGGCCGGAGACTTCTCCACCAGCACCATGTCCAGGTCTGTAGCAGAGACTCATATAGCCCTAAATCACAACAGCGGTTATCACGGAGGACTTTACAAAGTTGTCAATTCGCCAACAAAAAACAGAGAATCAAACCGTTCAAACAGTTTAAAAACAAGAAATGCAAAGATTAAAAACACAGAGCCATTGGTCCATAAGAGGTGGATGTCCAGTGTTCATAAATGTTAAAGGTAAAGGAGGATTTTCTACTTCTGAGTGGATCATCAAGACGATTGGTCCTCCCAACTGTCAATCATTCTGGTGATACATGCTCGTCAAATAAGACCAGAGAGTTTTGTTCAAAAAGTGGAGAGGAAGGTTCTTACTTGAAATTTGGGAAAATCCTCCGATAAACTCTGGAAGTTTATTAGGTTTCTCTCAAGTGGTGATGTCTCCTCTTCCTCAGTGATGCTTCCTCTTCCTCAGTGATGCCTCCTCTTCCTCAGTGATGCCTCCTCTTCCTCAGTGATGCCTCCTCTTCCTCAGTGATGCCTCCTCTTCCTCAGTGATGCCTCCTCTTCCTCAGTGATGCCTCCTCTTCCTCAGTGATGCCTCCTCTTCCTCAGTGATGCCTCCTCTTCCTCAGTGATGCCTCCTCTTCCTCAGTGATGCCTCCTCTTCCTCAGTGATGCCTCCTCTTCCTCAGTGATGCCTCCTCTTCCTCAGTGATGCCTCCTCTTCCTCAGTGATGCCTCCTCTTCCTCAGTGATGCCTCCTCTTCCTCAGTGATGCCTCCTCTTCCTCAGTGATGCCTCCTCTTCCTCAGTGATGCCTCCGCTTCCTCAGTGATGCCTCCTCTTCCTCAGTGATGCCTCCTCTTCCTCAGTGATGCCTCCTCTTCCTCAGTGATGCCTCCTCTTCCTCAGTGATGCCTCCTCTTCCTCAGTGATGCCTCCGCTTCCTCAGTGATGCCTCCGCTTCCTCAGTGATGCCTCCGCTTCCTCAGTGATGCCTCCGCTTCCTCAGTGATGCCTCCTCTTCCTCAGTGATGCCTCCGCTTCCTCAGTGATGCCTCCGCTTCCTCAGTGATGCCTCCGCTTCCTCAGTGATGCCTCCGCTTCCTCAGTGATGCCTCCTCTTCCTCAGTGATGCCTCCTCTTCCTCAGTGATGCCTCCTCTTCCTCAGTGATGCCTCCTCTTCCTCAGTGATGCCTCCTCTTCCTCAGTGATGCCTCCTCTTCCTCAGTGATGCCTCCTCTTCCTCAGTGATGCCTCCTCTTCCTCAGTGATGTCTCCTCTTCCTCAGTGATGCCTCCTCTTCCTCAGTGATGCCTCCTCTTCCTCAGTGATGCCTCCTCTTCCTCAGTGATGCTTCCTCTTCCTCAGTGATGCCTCCTCTTCCTCAGTGATGCCTCCTCTTCCTCAGTGATGTTTCCTCTTCCTCAGTGATGTCTCCTCTTCCTCAGTGATGCCTCCTCTTCCTCAGTGATGCCTCCTCTTCCTCAGTGATGCTTCCTCTTCCTCAGTGATGCCTCCTCTTCCTCAGTGATGCCTCCTCTTCCTCAGTGATGTTTCCTCTTCCTCAGTGATGTCTCCTCTTCCTCAGTGATGCCTCCTCTTCCTCAGTGATGTCTCCTCTTCCTCAGTGATGTCTCCTCTTCCTCAGTGATGCCTCCTCTTCCTCAGTGATGCCTCCTCTTCCTCAGTGATGCTTCCTCTTCCTCAGTGATGCCTCCTCTTCCTCAGTGATGCCTCCTCTTCCTCAGTGATGTTTCCTCTTCCTCAGTGATGTCTCCTCTTCCTCAGTGATGCCTCCTCTTCCTCAGTGATGTCTCCTCTTCCTCAGTGATGTCTCCTCTTCCTCAGTGATGTCTCCTCTTCCTCAGTTATGCTTCCTCTTCCTCAGTGATGCCTCCTCTTCCTCAGTGATGCCTCCTCTTCCTCAGTGATGTCTCCTCTTCCTCAGTGATGTTTCCTCTTCCTCAGTGATGCCTTCTCTTTCTCAGTGATGTCTCCTCTTCCTCAGTGATGCTTCCTCTTCCTCAGTCATGTCTCCTCTTCCTCAGTGATGTCTCCTCTTCCTCAGTCATGTCTCCTCTTCCTCAGTGATGTCTCCTCTTCCTCAGTGATGCTTCCTCTTCCTCAGTGATGTTTCCTCTTCCTCAGTGATGTGGCCAGTGTGGTGCGTGCATGTTATGGAGAAGCTCCGCCCCCTGTGGTTCTGATTGGTCATGGCGTGGGCGGAGCCATTGCCGTGCACACCGCCAGCAACGTGAACGTGCCCAACACCGTGGGACTGGTGGCGATTGACGTGGTGGAAGGTAAGACACACATGTAACCACGGAAACCGGATCCTACTGAGACAAGGCAGAAAAAGCCTGATATTAGAAATTTATAGATTTAGAGCATAATTGTACTGAAGCACACAGTCCAGACCAGAGACCAGATAGAGACCAGAGAGAGACCAGGGAGAGACCAGAGAGAGACCATGGAGAGACCAGAGAGAGACCATGGAGAGACCAGGGGGAGACCAGAGAAAGACGAGAGAGAGACACGAGAGAGACACGAGAGAGACACGAGAGAGACCGGAGAGAGACCAGAGCGAGACTAGAGAGAGACCAGAGAGAGACAAGAGAGAGACTAGAGAGAGACCAGAGAGAGACACGAGAGAGAAGGCAGAGAGAGGCCAGAGAGAGACCAGAAAGAGACCAGGGAGAGACTAGACAGAGACCAGAGAGAGATCAGAGAGAGACACGAGAGAGAGACCAGAGAGAGACCAGAGACTCGAGAGAGACATGAAAGAGAGGGCAGAGAGAGCGATACCAGAAAGACACTGTTGTTCTGTAACCTGTTGTGACGGGGTTCTGAATGTGAAATAAGATGATGGCGCAGCCAGAGTACTTTTAAAGTTTTATTCCCAAAAAAATAATAATAAAGTAATTAAGAATAAAGTATTGAAGTATAAAATATGGAAGTATAAAGTATCGAAGTATCGAAGAGGAGTGCTGTACCAAAAACAAACCAGTGATTAATAAACATTAACAGTATTTACAGAAAAAAATTACATTGCAAGAAGGTCTCCTGGCTTACCTCCTCTGTCCCAGTTCAGACTCACACTGACACTGACAGTAGAGGCTGGCCTAGTCTTAAACCCCTCAGGCTCCTCCTACATGTCAATTAAGTCATAAACTTTTAGTTTCTACATAAACCATGATTACGTTCCTAATAACTAAAATATGGATAAATCCACAATCAACTCTTCTACCGTAGAGTTCTCCTCTGCACCTGTAGACTACAAAGGAAAAATAATAAAATACATTTTCCAAAAAAAACGAAAAATACGATGACGTCACCAATGACGTCAGACGCAGACGTACGTGCGAGGCGCTCAAAACAGGAAGCGCGGACTGCGCTTGGTTTGCCGGGTTGGAGTTTGGTGGGGAGACGGATACTGAGTGGAAACTTTATGGAGTGCAAAACTATGGATGGGAATGGTTAACCAGAGGCCTAGTGTGCATCCAAGACAACTGGGATGAATTAATGAACGAGGATGGGAACGGAACGGACTGACAAGGAACAGGAACGACAAACCGGCAAGTGAGTTAGGTATGTATGCGTGTGTGTGTGCGGGGGGGGAGTGCGCGCGGACTGGGGAGACTGCCCTGGGCATTGACGGAGGCTGCTCCGTCACATCATCCTTCTCCTCCCGAAGGTTGACAAAGTTTTGGCAACCTGGACAGGTAGTCGGCTACCAAATTGGATCTGCCAGAACGGTGGCGGATAGCAAACTTGAAGGGCTGCAATGAAAGATACCATCGAGTCAGACGGGCATTGTGGTCTTTCATAGAGTTGATCCATGTGAGGGCTCTATGGTCCGTTTCTAGATCAAACTCTCTACCAAGTAAGTAATATTTTAGACTCTCTAGGGCCCATTTGATGGCTAATCCTTCCTTTTCTACAACGGAGTAGCGGGATTCTCGGGGTAATAACTTGCGGCTCAGGTACAGGATCGGCTGCTCGGCTGCAGACTCTCCTTGGGTAAGTACAGCTCCCAGACCCACCTCCGAGGCATCTACTTGCACGAGGAACCGACGGTCAAAATCTGGACTGCGGAGAACTGGAGAAGAACAAAGCAGATTCTTTAAAGTATTAAAAGCTTCTTCACATGCTTCTGTCCATGTTACCGGGTTCTTTTTATCTTTTGTCGTTAGGGCTGTGAGTGGTGCTGCGATTGTGACAAATTGCGGCACAAACCTCCGATACCATCCAGCGAGACCCAGGAAGGATCGAACCTTCTTCTTGGTTCGAGGACGAGGACACTTCTGGATGGCTTCCACCTTATCCAACTGCGGTCGCACCTCTCCTCTACCAAGCTGGTAACCGAGGTACCGGGTTTCACGGCGAGCCCACTCACATTTGGCCACATTTAGGGTCAAACCAGCTGCCTCAATCTTCCTCAGCACGGCCCTCAAGTGACGCACATGCTCATCCCAGGTTGGGCTGAAAATGACAACATCATCCAGGTATGCAGCGCTGAACTCTTCACATCCTTGCAGTACACGGTCCATCAGACGCTGGAATGTTGCAGGGGCACCGTGCAAACCGAAGGGCATTACCGTGAACTGGAAAAGTCCGGCTGGCGTTCTGAACGCGGTGTAAGGTCTGCTTGAAGCCTCCAGCGGCACCTGCCAATAACCTTTACACAAGTCCAGGGTTGTGATGTAGGCTGCTGAGCCAATGCGATCGAGGAGATCATCAATCCTCGGCATCTGGTATGCATCAAACTCTGAGATGGCATTGAGTTTCCGGAAATCAATGCAGATCCTCAAGGATCCATTTTTCTTAAAAACAAAAACTGGACTACACCACTCTGATGTAGACGGCTCGATGACTCCAAGCTCCAGCATGGACTATACTTCTTGCCGAAGTTGGGCCACCAGCTGCTGAGGGACACGGTAGGGTCGCTGACGTACTGGGTTTTGGTCCTTGAGACGAATGACATGCTCGATCAGCGTTGTCCTTCCGGGTTCGGCAGCAAACAGTGAGGGTGTTTCTCTGAAGACTTCAAGGAGATCGGCAGCTTGGTCTGCAGCAAGGTGTGCAACGAGGGGTTCTGAGGGATCGGTGACTATGGGTACACCGGGGTCTTCATCCTCTGCCTCTTCCACCTGCCTCACCAGCAGTGACATCTCTGGCGCTTGGATGGATGGCTCCTTCCACTCTTTCAGGAGACTCACGTGGTAGATCTGCCGGGTCTTCTTTCTGTCAGGCTGATGAATCTCATACGTGACCGGGCCAGTCCTTCGGGTGATTGTGTATGGCCCTTGCCACTTGGTCAACAGCTTGCTGTTGGAGGAGGGAAGTAGTAGGAGAATTTTTTGACCTGGCTGATACGCTCGTTGTCTGGACTGCTGGTCATACCAGGTTTTCTGCTTCTTCTGAGCCTCCTTCAGGTTCTCTTCCGCTTCATCGCGATAGGTTGCCAACCTGTCCCGCATCTGTAAAACATATTGCACAATGCCCTGCTCATTTGAGTTAGTCTCTGGGGCTGTCCAAGCTTTGCTTAAAATATCCATCGGTCCTTGAACGTCCCAGCCATACAACAGCTCAAAAGGGGGGAATCCAGTGGATGCCTGCGGTACCTCTCTATATGCAAACAAAAGGAATGGCAGCCATCTGTCCCAGTCTTTTCCTGTGTCGCTTACAAACTTTTGGAGCATCCTTTTCAGGGTTTGATTGAACCTTTCCACGAGTCCATCAGTTTGAGGGTGATAGGGTGTGGTTCGGAGTGCAGTGATCCCAAGCTGCCTGTGAAACAACTGTAAGAGACGAGATGTAATGTTAGTCCCTTGGTCCGTCAACACTTCATCTGGAATTCCGACTCTTGAAAACAGTTGAACCATGGCACGAAGAACAGTGGGTGCAGTGATTGTACGGAGTGGGAATGCCTCTGGATATCTGGTCGTATAGTCACAGAGTACAAGAATATATTGGTGACCACGGGCGCTCTTTACTAGCGGGCCAACAATATCCATTGCTATTCTACGAAACGGTGTAGAAATAATGGGCAGTGGATGGAGAAGTGCACGATCAGATTTGCGCGTGGGAGCGGTCTTTTGACATGTCGGACATGTGGTGCAAAACTGTTCAATGTCACGATACATCCCTGGCCAATAGAAACGGGAACTAACACGCAAGTAGGTCTTATGGCGAGCAAAATGTCCAGCCCACGGAAGTGTATGCGCAACATTCAAAATCAGCTGCCTACAAGGTGCAGGGACAACTAGACGTTTCTGAGAATTCTCAGAGATATACAACACATCGTTAATCACAGCAAACTGCTCTTTCCCAGTCACATTAGCATTGACATTAGCTTTAGCATGCAGCTTTTCAAAACAGGCTCTCAATGACACATCTCGTTTCTGTAACTCGGCAATATTGTCAGGCACTTTCCACAGGTCATCAACATTCATGCATTGGTCCTTCTGGTCACTTATCATTAGTTTTTTCTCAAACCTGCGCTGCCGCTTAGACTTTTTGGGACCCTTTGTTCCTCCCTCAAACAAGTCATCATCTAGGTCAGGCAGGGGTTCCACACCAGCCTTGGCCTGAGCCCTAGTAACAACAGGACATGCTACTTTGCACAGATCATTAACATTAGGAACAGTATGACATTGTCCTTTCTGCAGTAGATCTAGAAGAACAGGTAAGTCAGTACCAAGTACTAAGTCCACAGGTAAGTTCTCTACCACAGCAACAGTCATAAGATACGGTTGGTCATCAATCAAGATAGTCACTTCTGCCTTTGGGTATGTCTGGCTGTCACCATGCACACACAAAATATCAGTTTTTACAGTGTAGTCCAAACAGTTGACAGACACAAAGTTCTTCTTTAACAGGGAGGTGAAACTGCCACTGTCTAACAGTGCTGTCACCTGTTGTCCATTTACAGTCACAGTCTTAAATGTACGTTTCTTTAGTCCCAGAGGGTTAGGATGCTCACTCTCTTCACGAGGTGCATAGCATGCTCCAGTGAGCTTATCCCTCCGCACTGGACAAACGGACGCTTTATGTCCTTGTTGCTGACAGTAAAAGCAAACAAAAGGCTTACCAGTCGCTGGCTGAGTTGAAGCAGAGCTGGGGTTACCTCTGGTGTCCTGACTTGCCTCCCGCACACGGAAGTTGGGTGCAGACGTCTGCGAAGATCGTGGTGCAGAACTGGTGAACCGAGGAGGTCCTCCTCGACGAGCGTTCTGGTGCTGCAGCGCCAATCTGGCCGCGGTAAGACCATCCTCAGGCTCATGCTCTCGGACCCAGGTACGGACGTCGGGTGGTAGTACACGTAGAAGCTGCTCCATGATTACGAGCTCTCCGATTTGCTCCTTGGTGAGCTGGTCGGGACGAACCCATCTCTGGTACAGGCTCTTGAGGCGATGATATGTCTCAGTCGGCGTCTCTCCAGACGGAACTGTGGGACACCGGAACCGATGCCTATAAGTTTCAGGGGAAATGTCAAATTTGGTTAATAGCGCTTCTTTCAAGTCCTTGTAGCAGTGCGCTTCATCTTCATCCATAGCTGTGTAAGCTTCCAACGCTTTTCCAGACAACAGTGGTACAAGACGGCATGCCCACTCAGACTCTGGCCATCTCCAAGTCTTAGCTATGCGCTCAAACCGCAATAAATAATTTTCAATGTCCTCCCCAATCTGGAATGGAGGAATCTTTGGCTCCACTGCATATGGTCGCCAATCTAAAGGGGTTGCATTGTCCAGACCAGCAGAACCCTGTTCTGACAGCCGGTGCAGTGTGGTCAACTCGCCCTGGGGTCGCCTTGAAGGTCCAGGGGTTGGCAAATCCATTCTTGGACTGCTTGCCCGAGAAGTTCCTGGAGCCCTAGCTCTCGATGCGGGTGAAGGTGACTGCAGCGTCGTATGGAGGTTACGGATCTCTTCAAGCAGACCCTCCTCTCTCCTCTGCTGACCTTGCATGAAATCCTTCATGAGGACCACGAGCTCTGACATAGGTGGCGCAGTGGCACCACCGTGCTCATGGACCGTAGTCTCCACCGCATCATCAGAAGCATACTCCTCTTCACACTTCCTTTGGGAACGAAGTCCTTTTCTTTTTCTTCGGCTCGCCATCCCACTTCTGACACCATATGTGACGGGGTTCTGAATGTGAAATAAGAGGATGGCGCAGCCAGAGTACTTTTAAAGTTTTATTCCCAAAAAAATAATTATAAAGTAATTAAGAATAAAGTATTGAAGTATAAAGTATCGAAGTATTGAAGAGGAGTGCTGTACCAAAAACAAACCAGTGATTAATAAACATATTTACAGTATTTACAGAAAAAAATTACATTGCAAGAAGGTCTCCTGGCTTACCTCCTCTGTCCCAGTTCAGACTCACACTGACACTGACAGTAGAGGCTGGCCTAGTCTTAAACCCCTCAGGCTCCTCCTACATGTCAGTTAAGTCATAAACTTTTAGTTTCTACATAAACCATGATTACGTTCCTAATAACTAAAATATGGATAAATCTACAATCAACTCTTCTACCGTAGAGTTCTCCTCTGCACCTGTAGACTACAGAGGAAAAATAATAAAATACATTTTCCAAAAAAAACGAAAAATACGATGACGTCACCAATGACGTCAGACGCAGACGTACGTGCGAGGCGCTCAAAACAGGAAGCGCGGACTGCGCTCGGTTTGCCGGGTTGGAGTTTGGTGGGGAGACGGATACTGAGTGGAAACTTTATGGAGTGCAAAACTATGGATGGGAATGGTTAACCAGAGGCCTAGTGTGCACCTGTAGCGACGAGGTCGGTTCCGTAACCACGGAACGGGGGAAGGGGACATAGATGTTTGAATCCCAGAGCTACAGTTAAAGATTAGTTTAGTGGATAAGATCCCAGTCCAGAAATCCTACAACTCCATCCCTAAACCTCTATATAAAGAAGTAAAGGATTATGTACAAAATCTTCTGGGACCGAGGATGGATTCGCAAGTCAACATCTTCCTACTCTTCACCAGTAGTGTGCGTGCGGAAGAAAGACCAAAGTCTTCGGCTCTGTGTTGATTTCAGAGGACTTAACAAAAAGACTATTGCAGATCGACACCCATTACCTCGCATACAGGACTTATTGGACAGTTTGGGTGGTCACTCATGGTTCTCCATCTTAGATCAAGGGAGTGCATATCACCAAGGATTTGTCAGTGAAGAGTCTCGTCACCTCACAGCTTTCAGCACTCCGTGGGGACTTTATGAATGGATAAGAATACCATTCGGACTGACAAACGCACCTGCAGCATTTCAGAGATGTATTGAGGGAGTGCTGGAGGGTGTTCGTGACGAATGCTGTGCTCCATATCTCGACGATGTCTTGTGCTACTCAAAGACATTTGAGGACCATGTAAATCAACTAAAACAAGTTCTGTGGCGCATGAGAGAACATGGAATCAAGTTGAGACCCGCTAAATGTGAAATGTTCAAAAGAGAGGTTCGTTATCTTGGACGCTTAGTGTCTGGAGACGGAGTTAAGATGGACCCACAGGACTTGAATGCTGTCTTGGCACTTAGAGACAGAGAGCCACAAACTGTAGGGGATGTCAAGTCACTCTTAGGCTTCCTAGGTTACTATCGCTCCTTCATCCAAGATTTTTCCCATGTAGCCAAACCACTATTTGAGTTGCTGCAGAAATCGATCCCAGACACGAATCATAGTCAGAACAAGACACAAACAATGAAAGGTAAATACAGGAATGGAGATAAGGGACATTTACCTTCTAAAACACACATAACATGGACCGAAGAACACAAAATGGTGGTAGCTAAACTTATAGAGATTTTGGTAAATCCCCCCGTCCTTGCTTACCCAAACTTTGACCTTCCATTCATTCTTCATACCGATGCGTCTAATGAAGGGTTAGGTGCAGTATTATACCAAAGGCAGAACAGCAAACTTCGTGTTATTGGTTATGGGTCAAGAACGTTAACACCGGCTGAGAGAAATTACCATCTTCACTCAGGCAAACTCGAGTTTTTGGCGTTAAAGTGGGCCATATGTGACAAATTTAGAGATTATCTGTATTATGCACCCACATTTACAGTCTATACAGATAACAACCCTCTAACATATGTTCTTAGCACTGCAAGACTTAACGCTGTGGGGCACAGATGGGTGGGAGAGTTAGCGGATTTTCATTTTGATGTGAAATACAGGCCAGGAAAAATGAATAGTGATGCTGACACATTGTCCCGTTACCCTTTAGAACTACAGAAAAGTATGAATGACCACATAGGCAGCATCCCAGCAGACATGGTGACAGCGGTGTGGCAAGGCAGCAAAGCAGTTCAAGAAGACAACGTGCCTTCAGCCGCAGCTCTACAAGTGGATGATACCTACACCGGCACCGAGTCACAAGGGAATGTGCAAGGCTTCGAACCAGTCGATTTGGAAAACGCACAACAAGAGGACATGGCAATAAAAGAAGTTCCATCCATCCATCCATTTTCTTCCCTTTAATCCATTTCTGGGTCAGGGGGGTGGCAGTCAGAGATGCCACCCAAGTCTCATAGCACCAGCCCCTCACTGACCCTCTGCAGGTGGTGAGTCCACAGGAGGACGGCTGCTCTCTGAGTGTGAGCATAGCCTTGATCTTTCAGTGGGGGCTTTGGGGCAAAGTGGGGTTAAGTGTCTTGCCCAAGGACACAACGACAGCAGTCATCAGTGGGAGTCGGTGGAGAAGGTGCAGAGGTGGGAATTGAACCCACGACCTTCTGAATAAAAAGATAAAAGAAGTTGTGTTTTTGAAAATGAACAACAGGATTCCAAATGAGAAAAACAGAAAAAACATGACAAAAGAGACAAGGAGATTGCTTTACGAATGGACAAAGCTAGAAGTGGAGAATGGAATACTTTACAGGAAGACAGATAGACACAAACAGCTGGTGGTTCCTGAAAATTTGAAAATCATAATCTTGAAGTCACTACATAATGACATGAGTCATCTAGGTGCTGAAAAGGTCACTCATCTGGCGAGGGAACGGTTTTATTGGCCGAACATGCAACAGGAGATAGAGGACTATGTTAACAAGAAATGCTCCTGTATCAAGCAAAAACGGCCAACTTTTCCTCAACGAGCACCGATGGGACACATTTCCACAAGTAGCCCTTTTGAACTTTTGTCCATTGATTATCTCCACTTGGAGCCAAGCCAAGGCTATGAGTACATACTTGTACTTGTTGATCACTTTACAAGATTTGCGCAAGCTTACCCGACACGAAACAAGTCAGGAAAAACTGCTGCGGACAAGATCTTTCATGATTTTATTCCTCGTTTTGGTTACCCTGACAAAATCCATCATGACCAAGGAAAGGAATTTGAGAACAGTTTGTTTAACAGGCTTGAGCATTTAGCTGGTATTGGACACTCTCGGACTACACCCTACCACCCACAGTGTAATCCGGTGGAGAGACTGAACCGCACAATATTGCAGATGCTGCGCACGTTGGAGGACGAGAAAAAAAGTAAATGGAAAGACCACCTCAACCATGTATTACATGCGTATAATTGTGCAAGGCATGAATCCACTGGTTTCTCTCCATTTTTTCTGTTATATGGACGACATCCACGCTTACCTATAGACTTACTGTTTCCTTCTCAGAAAGACACCGATACATATGACAGACAGGCATATGCACAGAAATGGGCAGAGAGGATGCGGACTGCTTATGACATTGCTGAAAGAAATAGCGAAAAGTCCTCGGCCAAAGGGAAAAAACAATATGACAAATCGGTCAGGGGTGTAGTTCTCCAGCCAGGGGACAGAGTGTTAGTCAGGAACCTATCAGAGAGAGGGGGGCCTGGCAAGCTACGCTCGTACTGGGAACAGGTAGTGCACAGGGTAGTGGAAAGACTTGATGATGGACCTGTGTACAAGGTGCGAGCAGAAAAGGGCTCCAATACGCTGCGTGTGCTCCACAGAAACTTGCTGCTTCCTGTCAACGACCTACCTATTGAGGTGGACATTCCAGCTTTTAGTCCAAAGAAAAAGAAATGCGAACAACAAACTAAAATCAAGATGCTTGAAAACACCAAAGAGACCTCTGATTCAGAGGAGGAAAACTACACATATACAAGTGTTCCTTGCTACAGACTCAGAAGGAGAGGGCAGGCTGAGCAAAGCCATCCAACTGATGAGAGACTAAATGCTACTGCTCGAGAATTCCATTCGACACTGCCACAAGACAAGCAGGTCCAAAGAGACGATACATTGCAGGTGATGGACAATGTACAAGACCCTGTTGATCCAGAACATCAAGTAGAGGAACAACCACGAGAGAGATCACCAGAAGAGCTGGTGCCACAAGAGGAGGAACATCCTGGGATCAGCCTCAGGAGATCCCAGCGGAACATCAGGACCAGAGAGATGTTTACCTATGATGCATTGGGACAACCAACTTATCACCAGTGGAATCCAGGAGTGAACTCTTTGATACCAGGTTATCCCATTACAAGCACTGTTGTCCTTCCTTATGTGGGCCAGCCATATTTATGTTATTCACAAGTGTATTGAACATGCTTTGTTGACAAATGTCAGGAGACATTTATTTAAGCAGGGGAGAGTGTAAGGCTCATAATTTTAAAGATAAATATACAAAAAGTGGTTAAAAACAGCTAAAATATAATTCACAAAATTCATAAGTATTTTCAGTCGTTAAAACCAGACACCCTACTATTTTTTTAAATAGTCAACTGTTCATATGGATAAACGTGCAGCTAACTGTATTATGCAATACTTCGACCCGCCACAAGGGGGCGCATGAGCAACATTAGATAGAAGAAAGGACAGAACGGCAGAATAAACCCTGCCGTTGATGAGACAAGACGAACTCATTTGGTCTCCTGTTTTCCTTTCTCAGGGTTTACAATTCTCACCCCTCTTGGGCTCAAGAGGGGCAACAAACACAACAAATTTGAAGAGACATCTACAGAATACCCACTCATTTTTCTTAGATTTTATTTGACTTTATTGTGCTAAATGGTATTATATAAAAACAAGATTGCTTCAATGTACATTTAGCATTCATGTGACACAAACAATAAGTACCCCAAAGTAAAGTTAGTTAGTTAGTTAGTTATTTATTTAAAAGGACAACGGACAGGTACATTAAAAAGATGGCTGCCCCAGATTTAGCACAATGCTAATTTCCATCTGTAGTCCTTATACAATCAAAAATACAATTAAAATACATAACAGAGTTAATTAAAATACAAAACATAGACAATAAACATTTGTGCAATATATAGTAAAAGTGCAAATGAAAAGTGCCAGTTGCATTCATAAAGTGCAGAATGACAAAGTGCAACTATTTTGTAGCTATACATAATTAGCACATAGATACAATAGTTTTTAACACTAATAGTGTGGTGGCCATCAGACGATACCCGCGAGGGTAACACCTGATGGCCAAGTACCCATCTGGTACTTTTAGTGCGAGCAGGACTGTTGATCTAAAAGCCAGTCTTTAACCGCCCGTGAAAAACTGTGGAAATCTGCATTGTTCTTTAGATTGTCTGGGAGCCCATTCCATTCTTTAGTGGCTTTGTAGGAAAAGGCTGATTGAGAGAAGGCAGACTTTCTCTTAGGAACATTGCAGTCTCCCCTGGACACAGATCTTAATGCTCTGTTGGTTAGCTGTGAGCGAAGCTGTACATATGTTTTTAGGGGGGGTGGGGCAGTATCATTAAGAATCTTATAAACCAAACGTACATCGGAATACCTAATCAGATTGTCAAAGCTTAGTATGCTGTATTTTTCAAGTATATTGCAGTGATGGTACGGGCGAGGCTTTTTATCCAGGACTTTCAAAGCCTGGTTATACAACGATCTAAGGGGGTTTAAAACCGTTGTTTTAGCTTGAGACCATGAAGACACACAATACATGATATGAGATATAATCATTGCATTAAGATATGATTTAGCCGCTTCCAATGACAAAGAGCTCCTGATGTGCTGGAAGTTGGCGATGTTAAATTTCAGAACGCGGCAAACCTTTTTAACATGGTTTTTAAAATTAAGGGTAGGATTCAGCATTACACCTAGGTACTTGATTTCTTGGACATTTTTGATCATCAAACCATCCACATAGATATTTGGAAGAACACTCTTTCTTTTGTTGGAAAAATACATAGTGACAGTTTTTTCTGAATTCAGCGTTAGGCTCAACTTGTTCAACCACTCTATTACTTTATTCATAGCTATAGATAATTTATCTGCAACAAGATTTGCATCAGAGCTGTGAGTAAATAGAACCGTGTCATCAGCATACATCAAGACCTCCACATCATCACAGATGGAAGGTAGGTCATTGATGTACAGAGTAAAAAGCAATGGCCCCAAGATAGACCCCTGTGGTACACCAGTAGTGCAGGGGCTAAAAGGTGAGATCTTATCATTTATTTTTACGCACTGAAAACGATCTGCAAGGTAAGATTGAAACCAACTAATAGTGTTTGCTGAAAGATTAAAATTCAACAGTTTTGTTAGCAGCACTGAGTGGTTAACTGTGTCGAAAGCCTCACGCAGATCCAGAAAAATGGCCCCAACCACCCCTCCTTTGTCTAGATTGGACTTAATCACCTCAAGAAGATAACAACAGGCTGTATCGGTGGAATGTTTTGATCGGAAGCCAAATTGCATGGGGTGTAACATATTTCTATTGTCAAGGTGTTCCACCAGCTGTTCTGCAACAATTTTTTCGATAACTTTTGAAACAGTAGGAAGTATACTAATTGGTCTATAGTTTATCAATTCCTTTTTGTTACCTGCCTTAAAAATGGGCGTAACAACTGCAAATTTACAAGAGGAGGGGAACACACATTCTCTTAGTGATTGGTTCATTATGTACGTGATTGGACCAGTGAAAACCTCTTTATGTTTTTTTAGAAGGAGTGAATCAAATCCCCAACAATCTTTGGCTCTCGAATTTGAAAGTGAGGAAATTATTTTATTAACCTCGCCTTCGCTCACAGATTCAAAGTCTAGAGCTTCCACAGAAATGGATTGTAGTCCATCTGTGGGCCGCGTCGCCACAGCCCTAATAGAGGCTGCAGATGATGTTAAATGCAACTCCGTACTTGAGGATTTACGCAACTCCAAGATTGAAGAGATAAAATAGTCGTTGAACATGTTTGCGATAGTTGAGCTGTCCTTTGTGGTGACTTGTGTTACAGGTGTGAGTGTTCCAGTATTACAAGCGTTAATGTTAAGTTCAATAGGTCCATTTCCAGTCCGCTCTTTCCCAGAGAGACTGTCTATGCACTTCCATATAATTTTACTATTACCCTTGGCTTGTTTAATAATGTCCAAAAAGAAGTCCGCTTTTGCTCTTCTAAGCTGTCCAGTTACTTTGTTTCTGAGGCTTTTAAAGATCAATCGGTCAGTTCTCAAATTTGACTTGAGATACTTTTTTAGGGAAGCATCTCTATCCTTCATTAGGACCCATAGCCGCTCACTGAACCACGGTAATTTTTTTTTACTTTTAAATCTTCGTGGTTCTGTTTTTGTAAATTTTAGAAGAATTTGAGAGATTGCATTTTTAAGAGTGCTACAAGCCTGCTCGACATCCTGGCCAAAAACTAAATTATTTTGCATAGTAGTTTCAATTTCAGCATCTAAAAGCTCCATATCACGCTTTGGAATAACTGATACATAGGACCCTTCTTTATTTTGGTTTCTATAACGATATTTAGAGAGTTTCCTTGAAACCAGAGTGAGATTATGGTCCGATAAACCAGTTATTAAATTATACGTTTTATTAACCCTTTCCGCCCTGTTAGTGAAAATCAAATCCAACAAGGTTTTTGAGGAGCTAGTCATTCTGGTTGGATTCTTAATAATTTGAGTGAAATTAAACTGTTTAGCAAGGTGTCTCAGCTTATTGGACCGCGTTTTATCTACCCAATTTAGGTTAAAATCACCCATTACGATGGTTTCCTTGTTGCTACAGTACATGCTTTTAATACATGTCAAAAAATACATCCTTCTCATTAGGTGGCCTATACACGACTACCAAGTTAAAAGACATTTCGGGGGATAAACAGATTGTAACTCCCACACACTCCAGATCATTTTGGGGAAGATTTATCTGTTTACATTCGATAGTCTTTTTAACATACAACATCACCCCACCTCCTTTTTTATGTGGTCGATCTTTCCTAAATATGTTGTAGTTCTGCATGGTATAGGTGCCTGCTGGGGAATGTTTTTTTAACCATGTTTCTGAGAGCCCCAAATAATCCAAGTTAGAGTCATACAATAATTTCTGAAGTTGATCTGTTTTAGATGGGAGACTCCTGATATTAAGGTCCCCTTTGGTTTAACATCAGGGTCCCAGATAACTTTAGCATGGTTCACAGTTTGTAAAAGTTTTGTCTGCTGCTGTCTGTATGTTACCTTGGAGTTCGTAGGTTTTGGTTGATTATTATTTTTTTGTGATCGTGGTTCTGAGACTATCCCATGGTCCGTTGCTGGCGATGTTAGCTCCGTTACCGGCTCCGTGGCAGGCTCCGCCGCTGGCTCCGATGTTAGCCCCGCTACTAGCTCCGCCTTTGGTTCCGCTGCTGGCTCCGCCGCCGGCTCTGATGTTAACACGCCGCCCGCCGTCAGTGGTGGAAACTCCCATGGTACCCCACCTTCAGCCACCGGCAGTCGTAGTCCCGACGCCAACTCGTTGCCTACAGTAGACGTCCATGACTCCGATGCCGGCTCCGATGTCAGCTCCGCAGCCGGCGGCGGAAGCTCCAGTGCCAACCCTCCTCCAGCCGCCAATAGCCCGCTGCCCGTAGCTTGTGGCTCAGATGTTAGCATGCAGTCCACCGCTGACGGTGAAAGCTCAAATGCTAACCCACCGCCAGCTGCAGGACGTGGCTTCAAGACGAGCTCAAAGCCCGCAGTCGGATGAGATAGCTCCAAAGCCAACTCATGTACCGCTGGTTGCAGCCGTTTCTGCGCTAGCCCAAGCCATCCTGATGTTAGCACTGGCGTCGGTGCTAGCTCGTTGGTCTCAGCCCCTAGTCCCTGTGGGCCGGGATTTAGTAATGTAATGAAGCTGCTCGTGTCACATTTGTCACTGTGCGATAATACTGCTCGTATTTTACATAAAGGTCCCTATTTTTTTATCCAAATGTTTCAGAAAATAAGTTGCATATTTTATTGTATATCGACTAACATTTCTTTGTATTTCGAACTAAAATTGAGACTAAAATAATCAATTTCAGACAAAATACTAACACTAAAACAAAATTACAATTTCTTGTCAAAATTAACACTACTTGAGATGCAAGCTGGCATGGCACCAGGCCCGGATGGCATCTCAGCAAAGGTGTTCTGTGCAATGGAGGTGTCACTACACTGCTCATCATCCTTTGCAGACAGAGCCAGGCGGGGAACGAAGGTTTCAGTCAGATTTCTCCATCACCTCCTTCAATATCTGGGAGTACCTGGCACGTTTGCATCCATCCTGTTCATCAACTTCAGTTCGGCAGCTTCAAAAGCCCGCTCACCACTGCCGCCTTGCGTTTTTCGCTATCACAGGCCCCAACATCAGATTTACTAAACTGAATTTTAGTCAACATGCGTCCAAACATCCACCGGTGACGGGAACGCACCCTCAAAATACTCATCAGGCAGTTTATCTATCAATCACTTTGATTTACAAAAAATCTTTGGATTAACAGTACTTTGATTTAACCATAAAGAAGTCCCACTCAGTTACAGTGAGCAGAGACTCAGACCAGCTCCATACACACCTCACTTTAATCTGGACACACAACTTTACTGTGGAAGCGGGTACGATTCATGGAAACTTGTCTGCAATATTTGCTCGTAGCAGTCTGTAATGTTGTCCATGTCCCTGTGTTGCATGTGTAGCTAGTTATTTATTTGTCTTTTTTGAACAGGGACGGTACACATGAGTCAACATTGCTGTAAATGTGCCAGTATTAGCTAACAGCTAGTTTCTTGTCGCTGTTGTTGTACTTGTCGTTTTTAACTTCACAGGTGAAGGTCACCGAGTCACCCGGCTGCAGGAACCAGGCCGGCGACAAATCAAATGTAGCGACCAGTATTTGTCGCGAGTTCTGATCAGAGATCTCTGAGGAAGAGGGTTAGGTCAGATTTATTTTCCAGTCAGATCAGAATCAGAATGAAATCAAATACATTTATTTTGTGTTAACCTGCAGTTGTCAAAAGCAGATTCTAAAATGTAACAATGAAAACAGTCTTCCAAAGATGATTTAGAGAAATCTGTAGGATATATTTTTTGAAATCTTATCATCCGGACATACCACAAACAGACTGATTTATGACTGACTTAGAAAGTTAAATCTTATGCAAATGTGTGTGTTGCATTTGGCCGAGGGAGATAGTAAACTAAAGATCAGTCTATGGTTAAAGTGGTAACTCTCACAGACACAAAGTAAAAACATGCGACATCATCACAGTGTGGAGATCTCTTCATACCCGCCTGAGTGAGGTTCAACACGTTGCTCTTGTCTCCGCCTGACGATTCGCACCAGAACGGCTCGTACTGTCGGCTTTTGGACATGGGCATGGGAAAAGAGGGGACGGAGCAGGACACGGAGCCACCCAAACCCGAGAGCCCCCAGAGCGTGTCTGAGCTGGGCACTCAGAGATGCTGCCACCTTTCTCCACTCTACAAAATAAGGTCAGTTTTGTTTTGAGTAAATAAGTTGTGCAAAAACTGAAGTGTGCAGAAGGCTTGATTTCAAACTTAATTTTGGATCATCTCAGATTCAGATTGCGATTTCAAACATAAACAATTAAAACCATAGTGTGAATATTATAATTGTGTTAATTAATTATTATTTTGAATGAACGGCAGTAGAACACAGTCTGGTTTCACCTCATGATTTTCCACTCTTTGCCGTCGTGAGGGAGATCACAACTGATGGTAAAATTTTTACTGTGAAAAAACCGCACTCTGTCAACACGAGTCAACTGTAGTGTTACGAGAGGAGTCGGGTCTGTGGAGGGGAGAGCACATCAGTAACCATAGTGCACAAATGTTGGTCCAAAACAGAGAACACCATGGACCTGGCCACATCAGAGGACACACTCGAGACGTGGTCACTCACAACAGAGGGCACACTCTAGACCTGGCCAATCACAGCCTGAGTCACACTCTACAATTGCCAAGATATTCTCTTAAACTTCTGCCAAATCCTTGCTTTGTCACTCACCGTGGACCCAAAGCAGTTGGTGGTTCGGTTCCACAGTCCACTTCTGGGCCGGTCCATTTGTCTCACAGCTGTAGGGGCCCCTGTCCTGCAGGGAGATGGGTCCCAGTGTGTAGATGAGGGGCCCCACGCCTGAGGCCAAAATCTGCAACAAGTAACACCATTACAACTCTGTGCCTGCCTTATACAAACACTTCCTTATTCTTTAGCCACATTTTACTCAAGGTCCATTCAAACAACTCTTTAGATGCACTTGAATAAGATGGGCTGACATCACAATCACAGAGAGATGTGATTGTTCGGTAAAAGTAAAATTTGAATAGATAATTCAACCTTTCAACCTTCAACATTGCACTCTTCAACCTTTTTAGCGCTGCAGAACTACACAAATTCAGATTACGATTTTTTATTTTTGTATATTGGTGTCTTTGTGGGCTACAAAGTTTGATGCACATTCTTTGAAATGTTTTTGTCAGTCTTTATGATTTGTGGAACATAAAAATGACCATAGAGAGATAGAGATAGATAGATTCCATCCATATCGATCCATATTCAGCCGTAATAACAAGGGAGGTGTTTCTATCAATTTGGAGGAAAAAGTTGTAGAAAAAGGAACAGCTGACACACCTGTATGGCTCCCAGAGTTGTTTGGATCAGCTGGATCTGGATCACGCTCAGGTCGAGGGCTCGAGTCTGGTCTGGTCTCTGGTCTGGGTTCCAGTCGCTGGAGCTCTGCTGAGGCCCCCAGGGTGAGGTTCCAGGGTTCAGGGGCCTCAACCTACAACTGCAGCCGCACTGAGACACACGTAGCTCGGCTTTATCTTAGAGTGTCACTGAGACTGCCTCTAGAGTCTAGACAATGTTATTTCATGTTTTACAATGTCTTAAAATGGCTATGGCAACTAATGGCAATTAATTATAAAATATGAGGCAAAGATAATCTGAATCAAGTAGTCTTATCTTAATTTCAACATGTGTCCTAAAACACGATTAATCAGCGGGTAACACAGATTGTAATGACCAAAACTAATTTATGGCCAATACTTGGTTTTTAAAAGGCAAAAAACTGCTCTGAGTGTGATGTCACAGAGGAACTTTGACATCATGCTGTTACAGGATTGAGACTTTTTGAGATTTTGGACAGGACATGAATGAGCCAGAAGTTTCTGATATTAGAGTGGATGGATCTAAAAACACCTCAAATTTTGGAACATCGAGAAATATGTATGCATGTAATCATGGAAGTGCCACAGGGGTGTGTTTTTGCTTATTGCTATTCATATGAGGAACAATGTTTTATAGAGAAAGGTCTATAAACAATAACATTTGCAAGCAATTTTGACTTGACTTTCTGGAAAACGTACAGAAAAGAGCAATACCCCTATAGTTGTGTAAGGGGTAAATTACACATATATAATTGTGCGTCCAACATGGTGTGGTATGAACAACAAGTAAAAGCCAAAGTATAATATAAATGTACGATAGTATATGTATTGTATGAACAGCTTTTGACAGCTGCTGCATTGCTCAGAC
Organism: Knipowitschia caucasica; assembly: GCA_964034765.1. NCBI lineage: Eukaryota > Metazoa > Chordata > Actinopteri > Gobiiformes > Gobiidae > Knipowitschia > Knipowitschia caucasica. The sequence goes on from OZ035841.1 coordinate 5,761,543, forward strand.
CTACAATGAACAGGTTTGGTATCTCCACAATCGCTCATAAGAAACTAAATACTTACTTTCCACCATAATTTGCAAACAATTAAATGATCTAAAATCCAACAACGGGATTGTCTTTTCTTTTTTCTAATTCTCGTTTTGTCTCTCATAGTATACCAACAATGAAAATTACAGGCATCTCTCATATTTTTTTAGTGAGAAAACTTGCACAACTGATAGCTGACTAAATACTTTTTTGCCTCTCTGTAGCTGCTATGGAATTAGCTTAATTTTAGATTGTAACCCGGAATAAACCAGAAACCTGTTTGTTCAACTGGAACTCTGAAAATTGACTGTCATGGCGTCTGCCGGTATCAGAGGTGCGCTCGTGGCCCTTCAGGTATACCTTATTCTGTGCTTTCTCGCCACACCAATGATGCCTGGCGAGCTACATCAGGAGAGATGTTATCTAAATTCTGATCTTTCACAATCTGATGCCAAGCACTTTGGGCATGGCGCACATACTCTTGCAGACTTTGTGAGACCAGGCCGCCTAAACAAACACCTGAGAGCTGTGCCTAAACTGCAACAGAGCGATGCACTTGTCGCGGTAATGTGTCTCCTGCTGGCCGGGGATATCCACCTGTGCCCTGGCCCGCTTGGACCTGTCTACAGTAGCTCCAATGACAACGCATCAATCCATCAGTCCACAATCTGGCACGAGAGCCCGATAACGCGCGCTAATACCAACAAGCAAACCAACCAGCAGACTAACCTGGGGAGCTGCTCTGGGGTCCCCGATGGGCCCAAATCGGGTCCGATCCGGTGTGGAGGTGCCAGTGCAATCTGTGGACCAGTGCGCTTGGCTACCCTGGTACGGGAACCAGATCGGGCAGCGGACGGAGCGAAGCAAGGCAGCGTGGACAGCAGCAGCGTGGGCATGACAGTAGGGAGCCCTCCCGGGGCAGTTGTTCCAATGACGGTAGGCTCCCTGGCTCCATCGGTGGCAGGTAGAAGTCGGTCCTCGACCGGTGAACGCGGGGGTCACGCGCATGGGACTATTGCGGAGAGCGACGTCAAGTTACCGGAAAATAACGTCAACAAAAGAAACCGGAAACGCCTCAATCCCGCAATAATAAAGCACCGGAAATGTAGGGTGTTTCAGACTGTTAATAATTCCAGGCTAATATGGGACCCAAAGTCAAAACCAAAAGGCATCCTATGTGGACATTTAAACATACGCAGCCTTAGGTCAAAAAGTGACCAAGTTCAGCACATTCTCAATGACTCTAATATTGACTTCCTTTGCCTTTCTGAAACATGGCTTCATGAATCATCTCCTTCAGCCATGTTATCTGTACCTGGGTATAATATTTTCAGGAGAGACAGAAGGGGTGCTAAAGGAGGTGGCGTTATGATTTATGCGAAAGACACTTTTAAATGTAATGAAATACAAGTCACAAATGAAAATGAACTGGAATTTCTTAGTTTAAATGTAACCTTGTCACTGCAAATGTCTTTCACTTTAGTTGTTATCTATAGACCCCCTTCATCAAATGCAGACTAATGCAGCCAGCGAAAATTCAATTTGGTAGACGTTAACCAAAATTACCCCCTCCAGGCCGGCTCGCATCCCCAGCCTATCGCTCAGCAGACGCCCCCTTCCAATCATCTGTACCGACTCGCCAGCCGCATAAAAACGGAGAAACTCCCACTCTCGGCCTCTGAAGCCTTGCGTGAATCGTTCTGGAGGAATCGCTTTGTCTACTCACGCTTACTCCTGCGGTCCCTGCTGTCCTCTGTCTTGCTGCGTGTGGTCTGCTCCTCCTGTGGCTGCTCCTGCTGCGGGTCTCGAGCTGTGGTCCGTGGGTCTTTGCTGCTCTCCTCCTTTGCGGGCTCTTTCTGCGGGTTCGCCGCTGCTCGTCTCGTCGCGGCCTGCTGCTGCATACGGCCGGTCTGGCCCGGTGCGGTGGTAGCTCTGCGCATCCCTGCCTCCTCGTGCCGGTACGGCGTGGTCCCGTTGTGTTGTCCCTTGTCTTCTGGCGCTGTGGGTAAGTATGAGATCTGCGGACGGTTTTTTCCCCTCGCATTGTACGGCAGGCTCAGTTTGGCCCCGTGCATTGGCGGGCAAGCTTCAGTTTAAAGCCCTCGCATTGTTCTGCAGGCTCTCTTAACCAAGCTCCGTTTAAATCCTTCACTCTGACTGCAAGCTCCGTTTATTCCTCACATTGGACTGCAAGACCTCAGTTTAATCCCTCACATTGGACTGCGTGCTCTCAGTTTTAATCCCTCACTTTGGCCTGCAGGCTCTCTTTAAATCCCTCTCTGGACTGCGAGCTCTGTTTAAATCCCTCTCTTTGGACTGCAAGCCCCGTTTAAATCCCTCTGGACTGCGGCTCCCAAATTGAATCCCTCTCATTGGACTGCGAGCTCTCAGGTTAATCCCTCACGGAACTGCTTATATCTGGAACTGCTTATATCTGGAGCTGTTATACCGTACCTGGAACTGCTTCATGCGGAACTGCTTATATATGGAACTGCTATACATGGAGCTGCTATATATGGAACTGCTATATATGGAACTGCTATATATGGAACTGCTTATATATGGAACGGCTTGTATACGGAACTGCTTATATGGAACTGCTCATATTGGAACTGCATATATGGTACTGCTTATATCTGGAACGCTCATATATAAAAATAAATAAATATAAATAAATATAAATATGAATAAATATAAATATAAATAAATATAAATATAAATAAATAAATTAAAAATTAAAAAACTGCAGGCTCTGTTGGATCCCTCACACTGGACTGTAAGCTTTCAGTTTAAACTCCTCACTTGGACTGCGGGTTCAGTTAATCCCCCACTTGGACCGTAAAACCTGTTTAAATCCCTCACACTGGACTGCAGCTCTCGGTTTAATCCCTCACTTGGACTTCAAGCTCTCAGTTATAAATCCCTCTTTTAGGACTGCGGGCAATGTTGAATCCCTCACTCTGGACTACATGCTCTCAGTTTAATCCCTCACCTCGGACTACAGGTCGTTTAACTCCCTCGCACCGGACTGCAGGCTCTCCGTTAAACGCCTCACTTGGACTGCGGGCTCAGTTTTAATACCTCACTTTGGACTGCAAGCTCTATTTAAATCCCTCACATTAGACTGCAGGCTCTGTTTAGGTCCCTCGGCGTCTCGTGTCCCGCAACCTCTTCCCGGCTCTCCGGGAGCCCCAAGTCGGCACGCGGCTCGGGCGCGGGAGGTGTCCGTGGGCTACGTCATTGGCCCCTTCTCTCCGTCTCGCTCTAACCCGATGGGCATCGCCACCCGCAAGCACTCCAGGAAGAAGCGTCTCATACTCGTCCTCTCCTGTCCCCGCTCCGGGCCCGCCCGAGCATCAACAGCCCCTTCCCTCCAGCGCCCTTCTCCCTGCAGTCCGCTACCGTGGACCACGCGATCAGGCTGATAAAGACTTTTGGCCCCGGCTCCTGGCTCTCCAAGGCCGTCATCCCGGTCGCGTTCAAGCTGCTGCCATCCACCCCAACCACTGGCGCTGTTCAGGGGTCAAAGTGGCGTCGGAGTTCTTCTTCGCAGTGCGCCTCACCTTTGACCAGTGTTGGGCACGTTACTTTGAAAAAGTAATTAGTTATAGTTACTAGTTACTTCTCCCAAAAAGTAACTGAGTTACTAACGGAGTTACTCCACTATAAAAGTAACTAGTTACCAGTAAAAGTAACTATTGCGTTACTTTTTCGTTTTGCTCTGGAACATAATGTGCACCCGACGTGCACATTTTTACCTTTAACAGTGCCAATATTTCCATCTAGAAAAAGCTGTTTTGCTGCTGAAGTCCTGTTCACTCTTCATCTCTCTCTGTGCTGTAAGCACTAAACACCGGTGACGAGCGGTGAGGCTGGTGAAGCACTGACTTCAGTCCAATCAGATGAACATATACATCATATAAATCAAGTGGACAATTTGTTTGGCTACAGCAAAATATGTTTTATGCCCGCATTGTTTGTTCATACAAAACGCAAAACTATGAGTTATGGGTCTTACCTTATAGCTATACCTTATAAATGACCTGCACAGTCCACTTCGGTTCAGACCAGTTCCTTGTTTAAATCCAGTGAATGGTTTGAGCGTAGATATGTAATCCTCCATTTGGAAATGAGTCCAATGAGTTTTAAAAAGTAAAACAAAACGCGTGTGTCCTCCGTAAACTCCTCTGTTTTGCTGCAGCCGGCTGCATCCAATTTCTAAAATCAACCGTCTTACACTTCACCTCTCTTTATTATCATTCCTATGGTAATTGAAAAATTACCCTATGTGCATTTTAGATTATGTAAAAATGTGTTATATGTATGTTAGCCAAACCTGTTGCTGTCCTTAGCAGATAAACCAGGAAGAGCAAGGAGCTTATCGATGGAATTGTATGCAGCCGACTTCTGCGCTCACATGCGCTACTCTGTGGCTGACCTCACGGTGATACAAGCCGTGGTTGAGCGCGATTAAGACCCATATTTGTTTCAAAAACACAATTTATGAGCCATCCTCTCAACTGTAGACATGTAGATTGTAAAGGAAATATGATTTACATCAGCCAATAATTGCTGAGAGGTTTTCTCATCCTCCCTTCTCTCATGACAACACGTTCATTGTGCGTCTTGAGTAACGCGCAGTAACGGGATGTCGGAAATGATAACGGCGTTATAGTTACTGTCAAAGTAATTAGTTAGATTACTCGTTACTGAAAAAAGTAACGGCGTTAGTAACGCCGTTACTAGTAACGCCGTTATTCCCATCACTGCCTTTGACTGCCAGAGTAGTCCCTCTCGTTCAACAATCTCTCGGAGGCGCCGTGTCGGATTCTGCTTAATTACGCGCGGCTCCCCTCTGTCTGCATCTCCCCGATGATTCCCTCATAGTCGACCCACCCTCAGACTGCTCCGGGGGCTCTCTCCGCAAGCTCAGGCCCGCCTTCTCTGCCCTCGGATTCCTCCACTCCGGAAAGACCACAGGCCCCGCCAACGCTCTGGAGTTTCTCGGCATCCGCCTCGACACACGCGCCATGGAGGCCTCCCTCCCGCTGGACAAGCTCGAACGCATCCGCGCTTTCTCCCGGTCTGCCTTGGCCTTCCTCGGGCATCTTCATTATGCCGTCTGTATCATTCCCCAAGGTCGTTCTTTTAATTCCAGACTCCTTTCCCTCGCCGGCTCCGTCTCCTCCCTCAATGACGCGTCTGCCCGGACGCGGGGCGCTGCTCCGACCTGGCGTTCCGGTCCCGTTTGCAGAGCCGCTGGGATGGTGTATCTCTTTTTTTTTACAGTGACATCATCCTGTCTCAGATGCCCCGCGGTTCTTCACGGACGCAGCCCCGTCCGTGGGTTTTGGGGGTTTTTCCAGGACCAGTGGCTCGCCGGGCCCCGGCCCGACGCTTTCCCTCGAAGCATCTCCTCCGCGCTCCACGAGATATATCCCGTGACCGTAGCCTGCGTGCTGCGGAACCATACGTGGCATAGGAAAAGGATTTCCGTGACGTGCGACAACCTCGACGTCATTGAAATAATTAACAGAGGTCGTTCATCCTCTCCCCAAATCACATCCTCCTTAGACCCATCACATGGCTCTCAGTCTCAAACAATTTATCATCACTGTTCGTCACGTCCCTCGTCACCTAACTTGCTGACTCTCTCTCTCGCTTTAAATTCCAGGAGTTCTGACGCCTCTGCCCTTCTGCCAATCCATCGCCATGCCAGATCCCCTGCACGGAATCCCTCGCCCTGGCCTAGTCCCTCCGTCTCTTCACCTTCTCTCCTCCGCTGCATCCTACATGAAAATGGGCTTCTTACGCATAAGCGAATTCACAAACTCTCACACCACCTTTAATGCATCCCGAGACATTGCCTTCTCTGACCTGTCATATTATCCCGACTACTTCAACCTCCACCTCAAGCATTCCAAACGCAAAGGCGCTTGCAATATAGTCATAGCTCGGTCTGACACTTCTCCCTGTCCCTACAGATCCATGACGCATTACACTCGCCTCCGCTCTCGGAAAGGAGATCTCAACGGACCGTTATTTCTCACCCCCGATCACCTCCTAATGACATCTAACTGGTTCAGGGCCCAACTAAAGTCCGTACTGCTGCTTTGTAACCTGTCTCCCCATCTCTACACAGCTCACTCCTTCCGGATAGGCGCCGCCACGCGCGCCGCGTCCCTAGGACTCCCCCATTCTGCCCTCCAGCAGCTGGGCCGCTGGTCATCATCGGCCCTCTCCTCATACATCAGGCCTGACACTTCGACCATTCTGACAGCCCAGCGCCTCTTGGCATCTCCATAAATCACTCACAAAACTTCCTGGTGGCGGCAGCAGCCGAGTATCCGCAAGTATTGATCACAGTAGATAGCGGTCACAGCATATAGCGATAGCGGTCACAGCATATAGCGATAGCGGTCACAGCATATAGCGATAGCGGTCACAGCATATAGCGATAGCGGTCACAGCATATAACGATAGCGGTCACAGCAAATAGCGATAGCGGTCACAGCATATAGCAAAAAATGGTTAGCAGAATTGCGCTGGTGGTCACAGCATTTAGCGATAGCGGTCACAGCATATAGCGATAGCGGTCACAGCATATAGCGATAGCGGTCACAGCATATAGCGATAGCGGTCACAGCATATAGCGATAGCGGTCACAGCATAGCGATAGCGGTCACAGCATATAGCGATAGCGGTCACAGCATATAGCGATAGCGGTCACAGCATAGCGATAGCGGTCACAGCTTAGCGATAGCGGTCTCAGAATAGAGTAGTCACGACGTCTGTCCCCTCCAAACCAGGCTTCGAAAACTCCATCAACACGCAGCCTTTTTGGGGATTGTGCGCGCTCCATCGCAGGAGCCTTTCCGATCTGAAGGCCGCACCGGGACCTAGGGCGCCAAACCTCCTTTCAATAAAATACTCAACTTCCTGTTTTCTCGTCTCTCCAAATTGAAATGCAGCCAGCGAAAATTCAATTTGGTAGACGTTAACCAAAATTACCCCCTCCAGGCCGGCTCGCATCCCCAGCCTATCGCTCAGCAGACGCCCCCTTCCAATCATCTGTACCGACTCGCCAGCCGCATAAAAACGGAGAAACTCCCACTCTCGGCCTCTGAAGCCTCGCAACCACCGCCTCCCCTCCTCCTCCTCTTCACCCTGCCTCCAATCTGCCTTCAATCTGCTTCCCGCTGCCAAATGCCGCCACCAGTGCCTAGGTCCCGGGGGATTGTGCGCGCTCCATCGCAGGAGCCTTTCCGATCTGAAGGCCGCACCGGGACCTAGGGCGCCAAACCTCCTTTCAATAAAATACTCAACTTCCTGTTTTCTCGTCTCTCCAAATTGAATTACGACAAACTGGATTTGTTGCTAAAGCAATTAAAACACATGAAAGAGTTAATTGTTATGGGTGATTTTAATATAAATTGGGAAGATAACAAAGCAAGGAAAGGTTTAAAAAAAGTTATGGATGAAATCAACATGACCCAGGTAGTTAAGGGCCCAACAAGAATTACGAATCTGACGAGTACTCAAATTGACTTGGCTTTCACTAATAGGACAGAAAGGATCTTAAAATCATTTAACTTGCTCATTGGACTGTCTGATCATAATTTCATAATGGTGTCCAGAAAACTAAACAATAAGAGATTCAAACCATTGCCTGCCACAGAATACCAAAAAATGAACAACAAAACTTTAAAAATGAAATCCAACAAACAAATTGGGAGGAATTTATCAACGGATTAAATTTAGACCATGACTGTTCCAAATTCTCAGACAAAATTAATACAATTATTACTAAATTTACACAAAAAATTAAACTAAAAGCCAAGAAGAACTGTCTCCCTTGGTTAAACGAGTCCATTCTAAACCTGCTAAAAGAACGGGACAAAGCCCTAAAGGTGGCTGTCAGAAGTGGATTCAACAGACTTCAGTTCGTTTCCCTAAGAAACAAGGTGGTGAAAGAAATTAGAAAAGCTAAAGCCAATTTCTTCATTGCAGCGTTGAATTCTGCAAGGGGAAATTCAAAAATGATCTGGGATCAAATGAAAAAAATGACTGGTAACCATCATAACAAAACTTGCAAACAAATGGAAATCAATCTAAACGGAAACATCCTACGGGAGCCAAAGTCAATGGCTGATGCTTTTAATAATTATTTCATCAACTCAGTGGCCGAAATTTCGAAATGTTTGTCTACACATACGCAAAAATTAGATTTAAACCCACCTCAATTTGTAACACAATCCTTTTCCATCTCAAACATAACTGAGACCAAAGTTAAAAATATCATTAGGGCCCTTAGATCCTCTAAAGCTAAGGACGTCTTTGGGATGGATACCACCCTGCTTAAAGAGCTTGGCTCAGCTCTAGCTGCTCCCATTGCCGCCATTATCAATTTTTCAGTCTCAACCGGCCAGTTTCCAAATGCATGGAAATCTGCAATAGTCACTCCAATATTTAAATCTGGAAACCCAAACTCATTACATGACTATCGACCAATAAGCATTCTTCCAGCCATCTCCAAAGTGATTGAGAAATGGGTATCAGAGCACATAGTCCAACATCTAAACAGCAACTCCCCTTCTCTCCACCCCATGCAGTTTGGATTTAGACCCAAACACTCAACAGAGATGGCCACTTGCCTTTTTATTGAGAAAATCAAATCTTCTCTGGACATGGGGGGTGTAGTGGGGGCGGTATTCTTGGACCTGAGGAAAGCCTTTGACACCCTAAATCATGCTGTTCTCTGCTCAAAGCTCGCCTTATTTCAACTTCTCTGGTACAATGGTGAATTGGGTGGAATCTTATCTACACGGCCGAAGTCAGTGTGTGGCGATAAATAACTGTAAGTCTGAGCCACTTATGATTGCTACAGGAGTACCGCAGGGATCAATTTTAGGTCCCCTTTTGTTTAGCCTTTACATTAATGATTTGCCCACAGTCTGCCCTGAAGTTGACTGCATAATGTATGCAGATGACACAGTCTTATTTTGTCATGGTCGCTCCAAAGATGTTGTGGCTGAGAAACTCACCAAATCAATGGAATGTGTTATGTCTTGGCTGAAAGACTGCTGCTTGCAGCTTAATGTTTCCAAAACGGTCTCCATGTTTTTTAGTAAAACTAGGAGTGCTTCTAAAGATCCGGTAATTTATGTTGAAGGGGAAAAACTACAATCTGTCCCTCAGTATAAATATCTTGGACTGGTGATAGATTCACATCTCACTTTTAAAACACATATTGAAAAGATGTGTAAAACAATCAAATTTAATCTTTCAAATTTCAGATCAATAAGATATGACATGTCAACTGAGGCCGCAAAACTTTTTTTAGATTCAATGATTTTTAGTCATTTTAATTATTGTTTAACAAGCTGGAGTCAAGCTAATAAGACTACTTTAAGACCACTAGAAATCTTATATAAGCAAGCCATCAAAGTAATGGATAAAAAGAGAAAATGTTATCATCACTGTTTAATTTTGGAAAAGTATTCCTTTCTAAGTTGGCCAAATCTTCATAAATTCTCAAATCTATGCTTAATATATAAAGCAACTCATAATTTGGCTCCCACTCCACTTGCAGGTCTGATAAGTCAAAGGAACAGTAGTGAGCGGCTCACTAGAGGCTCCGTGAGAGGCGACCGTGTGATCCCTCTGCGTAAGAGCACCTTCAGTCAGTCTGCCTGGTCCGTTAGAGGCACCAGAGAGTGGAACTCACTACCACAGACTGTTAGACAGCAGAGCACATACAGGGCTTTTACACAGCACCTAAAACAATGGATGGTAAACACATACACCTGCCCACATTAACTGATGTATGATATGCTTATGCAGTCTTGTAAATAGTATATTTTTGAATGTGTGAACACAATGTTAGTCTTGAATGATGTTATCTCTGTCTTGCAATTTTGTCATGTTAATGTATTTTAATATCTTTTTAACATCACAGCCAGGGGACTACAGATGAAAAATAGCCTCCTTGGCTAATTCTGGCTTTTTTAACTCATGTTTTATCATGTGTTTTATTAAATTGCATTGTCCCCCTTTGAAATAAACTAAACTAAAAAAAAAAAAAAAAAAAAAAAAAACAAGATCATAGGGAACCTTTGAAAACAGCTCATGTTTGTGTGTTCTATGCAGGATGCTCTTGATCATTCCCTAGAAAATAAAGATAAATACAAAGGTGTTTGAAATTAGAGCATTTTCACAGAAGGGTTGGGGGATGATACTGATAATATAGTGGACGGAGGTAAACAGACTTGGAACAAATAACAGATGAAGTGAGTTTAAGTCACTCACATTGGGCGACACTCTGGTTCCCGATGAAGAGAAGGCACGAGACTGAAACACAAAGATAACTGTGAAAGTGTTTTAACAATTTCAAAACACTTTCATAAAATCTATTTAAACAATATAAACATAAAGGTTCTTAGGGATCAGTGTGTGGAGCCTCATGTTGCAGTCTGCTGCTCTCTGGACTTTAGCAGAAGATCTGTCTCTGAGCAAACAGCAGCTCACACATGAACCCTGTGACTGAGAGGACCCTGTGACTGAGAGGACCCTGTGACTGAGAGGACCCTGTGACTGTGAGCACCCTGTGACTGAGAGCACCCTGTGACTGAGAGCACCCTGTGACTGAGAGGACCCTGTGACTGAGAGGACCCTCTGACTGTGAGCACCCTGTGACTGAGAGGACCCTGTGACTGAGAGCACCCTGTGACTGAGAGCACCCTGTGACTGAGAGCACCCTGTGACTGTGAGCACCCTGTGACTGTGAGCACCCTGTGACTGAGAGCACCCTGTGACTGTGAGCACCCTGTGACTGAGAGGACCCTGTGACTGAGAGCACCCTGTGACTGAGAGGACCCTGTGACTGAGAGCACCCTGTGACTGTGAGCACCCTGTGACTGAGAGCACCCTGTGACTGAGAGGACCCTGTGACTGAGAGCACCCTGTGACTGAGAGCACCCTGTGACTGAGAGCACCCTGTGACTGTGAGCACCCTGTGACTGAGAGGACCCTGTGACTGTGAGCACCCTGTGACTGAGAGCACCCTGTGACTGAGAGCACCCTGTGACTGAACACCCTGTGACTGAGAGCACCCTGTGACTGTGAGCACCCTGTGACTGAGCACCCTGTGACTGAGAGCACCCTGTGACTGAGAAGACACTGTGATTGTGAGGACCCTGTAACTGTGGGGACCATCCTGTAGACCTGAAAGATGCACAAAGTCTCTGTCGGACCAAAATGTCCCGTGTGCTTTCCCTTCCACTTTCCTGATGCTGTGGTTTGGGTCTGTGTGGACCCTGTGACTGTGAGGCGTGGGTGTATTTGAGGGTTGTGTTTGTCTGTATTGTGGAGACTGTTAAGGGCAGGATTTTGGACCTCAAACAGACCCCAAAATTCAATCAATGAAATCAAAAATATTTCATGCTTAATACTGTGAGGCGTGTTTCTCTGTATTGTGGGGACCCTGTGACTGTGCAACGTGTGTCTGTAGTTTGGGCTGTGACTGAGGCCTGGTGCTTTGGTACAAGTAAGCGTTCCATATGAGCATAACTGATAAGGTTCTGTTAATCTTCGACTAGTCCTTTTTTATCTGTTTGATTATAGTATTTTGATCTAACTTTTATTCACTCACTCACTCATCTCACTCGCATTCTGAAGTCCACAGAGGCTGAACTTGGCTGGTCTGAAAAAAATACTTCCCTGTAGCGTTGGGCCAAGAACCGACTTTTAGACCATCCTGTAAAGTCGTTTTTGAGAGGACAAAAGACATCATTAGAATGTAATGGATATTTCTGTTTCCGGGTACACGACCAACGGCAAGCAGTGAGATTGCAATCTTGGCATGGACCTTTTTGAGCCGGGACCCGCTCCCACTGGTTCAGACGACTTCAGACAACAGACATTAGCGAACGTGGAAAAAGCTGATCACTCTTTGGATGGTATACTTGGTTATAAAAACGAACGGATGGAAGTGTGGATGAGAGCGGAGTTGGGTGCAAGTCATTCGCATATCACCGCAGCACATCGAGCTCAATGGTAATATCCTGTCAGTCGATTTATAATTGTGAGGACAGTGGTGATGATCCTATATGAACACTACCTGCAGAAGTTCTCCGACGACTCCGCCATCGTGGGCTGTGTGTCTGATGGGAACGAACTGGAATATCGGTCGGTTATCAAGGACTTTGTCGACTGGTGGGAGCGCAACCACTTGTGCTTGAACACCAGTAAGACCAAGGAGATGATCATCCACTTCAGGAGAAACCACTTTCCCACACGCTGCTGAACATCCAGGGGGAGGACATTGAGCTGGTGGACAGCTTCAAGTACCTGGGTGTTCACATTAACAATAAACTGGACTGGTCCCATAATACAAACGCCCTGCACAAGAAGGGCCAAAGTCGCCTCTTCCTTCTGAGGAGGCTGAGGTCCTTCGGAGTGAGCAGGCCTGGAGATGTGTCCAAAAGCTCTGGACTTTTTATGACTCTGTGGTGGCTTCTGCGATTTACTACGCTGCCGTGTGCTGGGCCCCGGGCAGCACAGAGCGGGACAGAAACAGACTGAACAAGCTGGTCACGAGGGCCAGCTCCACTCTGGGCTGCTCCCTGGACTCTGTGGAGGAGGTGAGGGACAGGAGGCCCCTGGACTCTGTGGAGGAGGTGAGGGACAGGAGGGTGCTAGTCAAAGCCACCTCCATCATGAACAATACCTCCCACCCACTGCACAGGACTGTAGAGGAGCTGAGGAGCTCCTTCAGTGGAAGACTGAGACACCCTCAGTGTAGGAAGGAGCGCTACCGCAGGGCCTTTATCCCCACCGCTGTCAGACTGTACAATAAGTCACTTTAAATTATCACTGTGTGAAAACCTGCACTACTATTGACACTGTTTCCATTTGACACTTGTCACTTTTGTTGCACATAATTATTGTCACTTTTATTGTACAGATATCCTGCATGTTTGCACATTTCCTCCTTTTCCACAATCTGAGTGTCCTATCCATGCCAAATGTGACATGTACATTTCTCCTATGTGAGATAAATAAAGCACATCTTATCTTATCTTATCTTTATGGACATTGGTCATCTGCCCTTTACAGACCCATGGCTTCTACGTGTTTGTGATTATTGCATTTCCTGTGTGTCTTGAGTGAAGGTGGTGCCCTCTTTTTCTGTAGTGATAGAAACAAGTTTTAGAGCCAGGAACTAGTGACATGGAGTTCTATTTATGTTGTCTGAAAGTTACATACCCCAACTTTAATTGAGCAAGTTATGATTGGCAACAGAGTGCAGTGAGCCCGAACAGCCACTAGGAGTCGCCATTGTACAGCACAGGAGGCACTGATGCCGTTCTTCTGTTGAGAGCCTAACGTTTATTTACATATAAATTAAAGGACAGAGTCTGTTGCCATGGAAACTTGCCATCAGTAGTAGCAGTATCAGTTATAGAAGCAGGAGTAGTAGTAGGTTAACTAAGTAAGTGAGTAATATTTATTTCAGTAGCACATTTCACAGACCAAGATCACACAAAGCACTTTACAGTTTTAGTGTCCCATTGATTTCCATTCTCTCCACTGCTGACAGAAGCGAGAACACCCATTCACACACTCATTACACTCATTCCTATACTGCACACATATTTAGGGGTATAAACTGGAGCACCTGGAGAGAAACCTACAAGGAGTACATACGAACTGTGACATCGTGCCATGTGGCAGTAGTAGTAATTCTAGCAGTAATAGTAGCAGTTATAGTAAGTAAGTAAGTAAGTAAGTTATATTAGTAATAGTTTGTGTGAGCTCAGTGTGGAGCTCCGACACTTTCTACAACATTTATGGACATTTATCAACATGTGTTCTATAGTCTTTGTGTCATAACTGTTGATTCTCTGATCTGAGTTGGTGATTTCAATGGTTTTGTTAAGTCCTGAGATGATACTGTTGAGATTTAGGGCGATACAAGAATAACATTGTATTGTGTAATAGCAGTTATAGCCACTGTAATAGTAGTAATAGTAGCAGTAATACTAGCAGTAATCGCAGCCATTGTAGTAGTAGTTTTAGACTGTGTTATACAGGTTGGCTGCTTTCTGTACCACTGCAGAATGTTTTCCTCAGGGGTTGTCAGCCCTTGACCTGACTCCAGCTCGTCGCCGTAACAGACTTAAGTGGGCAAATGCTCACATTCGATGGAGTCTGGCATGTTGGAGAGGAGTTCTCTTCACGGATTAATCTGGGTTTGCATTGTTCAGGGCAGAGGGCAGACAGTGTGTGGCCCACGGGCAGGTTCTGGTCGAAGAGCTCAGGTGCATTGTGAATGAACTGAGATACTGAGATCCTGAGGCCCATTGATACATCCATGTTTCAGCAGATACTGCACGGCGCCATGTTGCAAGGATCTGTACACAATTATTGGAAGCTGAAAATGTCCTAGTTCTTGCACTGCCACTCTACTCAGCGGACATGTGAGGAGTGGACCAACATTCCACCATTGACATCTGATAAACCGAGGTGCGGTTGATTTTTAAAACCCGAGGGTCCCAATCCAATTACAATATAAAAAACACAGGTGAGTATCTGATTTAAATATGACAGACGTGAATAAAAGTTTAAAATGTTTATTGATAAAAGGTAAGATCCTGCTTTAAAAAACAAAAAAAAGGAAGTGGACAAACTAAATTCAGAAAAGGTCAATTTATTTAACAAATAAATTGAGTAAAAAAATTTATTGAAAAGTATTAAAATAGTAAAGCTGAATCTAAAAAGGTAGTAGTATAGTAGTAATACTACTATACTACTACATCATCAGTGACAATGATGAATATGGAGCTTTCGCGAAAGTTCACTGTGGTAGACCCGGCTGCTGCTGCCCAGGCCACAGGCTGCTCTTCCTCGACTCATCATACCAGCAACGCCCACATCCAGTCAACCAATAACCACCAGGACAGCAAGTTAAAAGCCGGAGACGCCCACTTCCCGGCCTTCTGAAGTCTGCAAGTGGATAGATGCTGAAACGCATCTATCCACCATGCAGTCTTCGCCCCGTGCTCGTGCGTCCCCGGCTGTTTCGGGCTCGACGCCTAGCTCCCTGAACGATTTGTTCGTTCCCCCCTCGCCTGTGCCCGACCGGTCCCGGAGGAGCGCGCGCCTGGCGTCCCAGGATGCTGGGTCCGTCCGCACCTTCCTCGCGGCCCGCGGCGTTGTGCCAGGTCCAGGTGCAACCCGCTGCAGCTCCAGCGCCGCTGTCGGCGGATTCCGCCTCCCCCCCCCGGCTTCGGACTCCCCTACTCGCAAGCGTCGTCGCAAGGCCAGGCACCTGCAGCCAACGCGCGCCTGCCCCCCCTCCTCTGCGCTTGAAGGGCCCCTGCTTCCCCCGGCTTCGTCGGCCTGCCCCGTGCCCGCCCCAGCGCCTTACCTCATCGACGTTTCCCAGGCCGCCCCTGCGGTTCCCGGTTTGCCCCCTCCCCAGCCGGATCCTTCCGCTGCAGTCTTCGCGGCCCACGTGGCAGCTGCGGCCCAGGATTGTGATTTCCTCTGTGCGCGCACGGACGCCATCCTGTCGCCGGTTTTGTCTCTCCAGCGCTCGGTGGCCGCGGTGTCCGGCCGGCTCCGCGTTGTTGAGTCCCAACCTTCCACCCCCGCCGTGGCTCCGGTGGCTGCTCCTGCCGCTGCGCCTCCCTCGTCTCCCAGGCCAATGTCATAGTAGACTGGGCGGTCTTGGATACTGAGGTTCTGCTGCTGTCCGTTGGCGGTGCCCCCGCGGTCTCCTGCTCCCGGTGCGCACTGCCGGGCACAGCTTTCCCCTCTGACCCTCTGTTCCGTTCGACACCGCCGCTGGTCAAGCACCTAGCCCCCGCGCGCCTTCATTCCCCAAAGAGGAGGTACATCATCGAAACCCCGTGTGGCGCTCGTTCAACGCAATTGTGTGCAGTTTTCCATCGTGCGCTTACCTCCACGTTTGTAGTCTGTGCAGGGAGGCCCATCCACGTTCCGTATGCCCGCGTCGCCCCCGGCAGGACCGCCGTTCCGCGGGGCCTTCGTACAGGCCTTGATCACCACCCACCTCTCAACCCCAGTCTCCGTGCCCGCGCTGGCCCACGCGCTCACGCTCCATCCTGATCGGGCCTTCGTTGATTTTCTGCTGACAGGCCTGGCCCGGGGCTTCCATGTTGGCGTGGCGGCTCTCCCCTCGGCCTCCTACGTGTCCCGCAACCTGCAATCCGCTCTCCGCGAGCCCCTCGTGGTCACGCGGCTCATCGCGCGGGAGGTGTCCAAGGGCTACATCATCGGCCCCTTCTCCAAGCCCCCCTTTTCCCCGTTTCGCTCCAGCCCGCTGGGGGTTGCCACGCGTAAATATTCCGGAAAAAAGCGCCTTATTTTTTATTTATCCCACCCCCGCTCCGGGCCCGTCCCGAGTATTAACAGTCTCATCCCTCTTGAGCCTTTCTCCCCGCACCGTGGATCACGCAATCCGGCTGGTGAAGGCCTTCGGCCCTGGGTCCTGGCTGTCAAAGGCGGACATCACGGACGCCTTCAAGCTGCTGCCCATTCACCCCGATCACTGGCACTTGTTTGGGGTAAAGTGGCGCTCCAGTTTTTATTTTGCTGCGCGCCTCACGTTTGGCTGCAGGAGCAGTCCTTCCTTATTTAATAATCTTTCTGAGGCCTTGTGCTGGATTCTGTTGAACAATGTCCGGCTCCCCTCTGTCCTCCATCTCCTAGATGACTTTCTCCTCGTCGATCCCCCCGCGAACGGCTCCGGGGACTTGCTCCGCAGGCTGAAATCGGCCTTCTCGGCCTTCGGGGTCCCCCTGTCCGAGGAGAAGACCGTGGGCCCTGCCACCGCCCTGGAGTTTCTCGGTATCCGCCTCGACACGCGCGCCATGGAGGCCTCCCTCCCGCTGGAGAAGCTCCAGCGCGCCGTGTCGCAGTCTGCCCTGTCCTCTCCCTTCATCACAAAGCGCGAGCTGCTCTCCCTGCTCGGGCACCTCAATTATGCCATCCGCATTGTTCCCCAGGGCCGCTCTTTCATTTCGCGTCTTCTCACCCTCGCGGGTTCGGCCCCCTCCCTGCACGACACAGTCACCCTAGACCAGTGGTTCTCAAAGTGGGGTCCTCGGACCCCCAGGGGTCCGTGGCCCAATATCAGGGGGTCCGTGAAAAGGGTTGGTTATTAATAAGAAAAATATATATTTTATATTATTTTAATATATAATAATAATAATATAATGATATATTATATATTATTTTAAATCGTGTACATATTCACAAACCTACACTAAATTTAATCTGCAATTTATTTTGTGAAATATAAAAAAAGAAAAAAAAATAGATCCACATAAATCACGTCCACTTATCAGTGACGAGCTTTGACGCGCGCAGGCTCTGCCTAGCTACTTAGCCATGGATGCGTTTTTAACACCGTCAACTTCATCTAATGGGTGAAAGACATCGAAGCAGAACTACTGGACAGACTGCATTCATGTGAGCAGTTTTCAATTCAGCTGGACGAATCTACGGATATATCTAATGCCGCTCAGTTAATTGTGTTGGTGCGATATCCATGGGAAGATATTGTGGAGGATTTCTTGTTTTGTAAAGAGCTTAAGAGAACAACGGGCGAGGAGGTATTCAGACTTGTAGATGCTTTCTTGACAGATGCTCGTCTGAGCTGGGACAGGTGTGTGGCTGTTTGCACGGAAGGTGCAGCCGCTATGACAGGGCGGAAAAGTGGACTTGTTTCGCGCATTAAGTCTGTCAACCCAAACATCATAGCGACACACTGCATGTTACATCGACAGGCCTTGGCAGCAAAAGACGCAAGAGACCCGGATCTCCACTCTGTTTTAAATACTGCTGTTTCTGCTGTAAACTTCGTGAAGTCAAGTGCGCTACAGTCCCGTTTGTTTGGACAACTTTGCCGGGACATGGATGCTGAGCATGAAGCGCTGCTTTATCACTCGGAGGTGCGCTGGCTCTCTTGTGGTAAAGTTTTGCAGCGAGTCTTTAAGTTACGCTAAGAAATGGGAGAGTTTTTAAGAGAGCAAAAAACTGACCTTGCAGAGATTTTCACTAATCCAGAGAGTGTATGTAAATTGGCCTATCTTTCGGATATTTTTAATACATTGAATGGCCTGAATCTCTCCATCCAAGGAGCGCATACATCAAGCCTTCATGAAGAAAACGGACCTCTGGGCACGAAGGATACAAGACGGAATAACGGACATGTTTCTCCAACTGAGTGACTTTCTTCATGCTGACGTCACTGTGCCAGCACTTCCGCTTGTACTTTTCTGAAGTGAACACTGATGCCTGGGACTGGGTGCGCGACCCCTTTGCACCTGGATCACCCAATAGCCTAACAGGTGAGGCAGAAGAGCAACTGCTGGAAATATCATGTGACAGGACACTGTCAGATTCCTACAGGTCAGTACTGCTAACTTTTGGCTGTCTCTCAAACAAGACTATCCAGAACTGATAACTAAATCTTTACAAATATTGCTCCCCTTCCCAACCACGTACCTATGTGAGTCCTCTTTTTCCACTTTGACTGCAATGAAAAATAAATACAGGGCACGTTTGCATGTAGAAGACAATCTGAGAGTTCGTCTGTCCTCCATTGCTCCAAGACTGTGTAGTCAGAAGCAGGCACATTCATCTCATTGACTTATTAGTTTTTTTATGATATTGGACTTTTTCGAGTCAGAGAAATGTTTGAGGTTGTGTGGAGGCAATATTGCAACATAGCACCTTTTATGATGTTGTTTTTGTTGTTGTTGACAAAACATTCAGTTAGCAGCAGTCTTTTTTGGGGGTAGTTGACCCAGTTTGTCTGTTTTGAAGAGGCCTGCTATGTTTAATTTTCTTGTTGTGGAAACTTTAGCATAGCTGAAAAGAAGCAAATGTACTTGGTGTTCAAATATTTGAATAAAAAGTGTTCTTAAATCATTTAAATGATTTACTTTTTGCTTTCCTCAAAAAATTGTGTTAAGGGGTCCTTGAAAATTTTGCTTACCTAAAAGGGGTCCCTGAGTCCAAAAAGTGTGAGAACCCCTGCCCTAGACGACGGGTGCCGCTCCGATCTGGACTTCTGGTCGCGCCTACTGGACCGCTGGAACGGCGTTTCGTTCTTTTACGACGATATTGTCCGGTCCTCCGACGATCTCCGCTTCTACACAGACGCTGCCCCTTCTGTGGGTTTTGGGGGGTTCTTCCAGGACCAGTGGTTCGCCGGGCCGTAGCCCGCTACTTTTCCCCGGAGCATCTCCTCGGCCCTACACGAAATATTCCCAGTGGTCGTGGCCTGCGCGCTCTGGAGTCACACGTGGCAGAGAAAGAGGATCTCTGTCATGTGTGATAATCTCGATGTAGTGGAAGCGTTGAACAAAGGTCGCTCTTTGTCACCCAACATAATGTCCTTTCTCAGACGCATCACTTGGCTCTCCGTTTTAAACAATTTCATCATCACTGCACGCCACGTTCCCGGTCACCTTAATCAAATCGCTGACTGTCTTTCTCGTTTTAAATTTCAGGAGTTCCGGCGCCTCTGCCCCTCAGCCTGCACGGAGCCACGCGCAATCCCTACCATGGATCAACTAACCCTGGATTAATTTCACCTTCCCTCTCTCGCCTCCTCTCCTCTGCTTCATCCTACATGAAAAAGGGCCTCTCCCCCTCTACTCTGTTTACATACAGCTCCGCTTGGAAAGCCTATTCCCTCTTCTGCCACGCTCACAACATTTCTTCGTTACCTCCATCTGTATCTGCTGTCATGGCTTTTATAGTCCACTGCTCGGACAATCTCCATTACAAAATAACTTACATCCGCACGCTGCTCTCTGGCATTCAGTTTCAGGCCCGCTGTCATAACCCCGCCTTCTCCTCTCTATTCTCCGAACCCTCCATCAAACTCCTCATCAAAGGCATTCACAAATGTACTCCCCACTCTTCTGATCACAGGCTCCCCATCACGCTGCCCATCCTGGAACAGCTCTGCGCCACACTGAACTCTGGCTCGCTTTCCAAGTACACGTCTGCCCTCCTTCGCAGCGCGTTCCTGCTCGCCTTCTATGACTTTCTCCGCATAAGCGAGTTCACCACGGCTCACTCGACTTTTAATGCGGCCCTATAGACATTGCTTTTTCCGATCTGTCCTACTACCCTGACCACTTCAACCTTCATCTCAAACATTCAAAAATCAAAGGTGCCTGCAACATAATAATAGCTTGCTCCGACACATCTCTCTGCCCCTACAGGTCCATGATGCGTTACACTCGCCTCCGATGCAAAAAAGGAGATTCTAACGGACCTCTATTTCTCACTCCAGACAACCTTCCCATAACAGCAACCTGGTTCAGAGCTCAGCTAAGATCCCTACTGCTCCTCTGTAATTTGTCTCCCCAGCTCTACACAGCCCACTCCTTCAGGATAGGCGCTGCCACGCGCGCAGCCTCGCTGGGGCTCCCCCTCTCTTCTCTGCAACAGCTGGGGCGCTGGTCCTCTTTGGCTTTTTCCACCTACATCAGGCCAGATGCGACCGCTATCCTGGCAGCCCAACGTCAACTGGCTTCCTCGTAAGCTCCCAGCAAAGCAATGCAAAGCAAAAGTAAGTAAAGCAATAAGATTCTGGTGGCGGCACCAGAGATTCCTCTGCTTCAGCGTCTAGCTGAATATGAGCACGCTCATATTCTCAGCTCGCTCTGCCTAAACACACACGGGCCCCAGCGGACGCAGCCTGGCTGAGCGACCGTGCGAGAAGCCTCTCACTCATGCTCTCAGGCCCGCGCAGTGCGTCCTGCTATCCCAATCGCAGGCCCGCTTTTTGGGGATTATGCACGCGAGCAAGCGCCGTGCTCAACAGCATCCCTCCCGGGCCTAGGGCGCCAAACATGCTCAATCAATAAACATGCTTAAATCTAATAACTCTAACGGCATTTTCCTCATGGGTCTCTCCAAGGTGAAATGGAGCTTTCGCGAAAGTTCACTGTGGTAGACCCGGCTGCTGCTTGCCCAGATCTACAGGCTGCTCTTCCACGGCTCATCAGACCAGCAACGCCCACATCCAGCCAACCAATAACCACCAGGACAGCAAGTTAAAAGCCTGAGACGCCCACTTCCCGGCCTTCTGAAGTCTGCAAGCCTCCGCCGCCCCACCTCCTCCTTCTCTCATCGAAGCGTGCTTGCCTACTGCCTCTGCCGTCACCAGTGCCTAGGCCCCGGGGGGGATTATGCGCGCGAGCAAGCGCCGTGCTCAACAGCTTCCCTCCCGGGCCTAGGGCGCCAAACATGCTCAATCAATAAACATGCTTAAATCTAATAACTCTAACGGCATTTTCCTCATGGGTCTCTCCAAGGTGAACCTCTTATAGAGCAGAGATACAAAATGTGGTTCAGTGGAGTCAAACTAACAACCTCCAGTTGAACGCATCCAAAACATGTGAACTGGTCTACGACTTCAGTCGCAGTAGTTCTCATTTGCCTGTCGTAATCGACAACTCCCAGGTGCAGATCGTAGAGGAGTGCAAGTTTCTGGGTTTAACTCTGTCTAACCTGAAATGGGTTAAAAACACTGACCGAGTCGTTAAGAAAGCTCGTCAGCGTCTCTACTTTCTGCGTAAACTTAGAGAATTTACCACTAACTCTAAGATTGTGCTTAACTTTTATCGCTGCACCATTGAGAGTTTACTTGTTGGTTCTGTGTCTGTGTGGTTTGGAAACATCACAGATAAAGAAAAGAGAGCTTTAAACAAGGTGCTCCGCTCTGCAAAGAGGACTGTAGGCTGTGAGCTTCCTGTTCTGGAGGTTCTTTATAAATCCAGACTTTTAAACAAAGCTCTTAGGATTGTCAATGACTCTTCTGGCCACCCTGGGAAAGCCATGTTCCAGCTTCTTCCCTCTGGCAGAAGATATTGCTCTCTGAGATGCAGGACATCTCGTTACGCTAACAGTTTTTATCCACAAGCTGTTATCAGTGTGAACAGAGCACTTTAATGATTTGCACTTGTTTTGAAACTGTTTTAGTCGATCGATTTCACAGTGACATTTGTTTACTGTTTTATTTGTTTTATTTCTGTCTTTTAATGTTGTTTTATGTCTGTATTTGTCTGTGCACACTGGAGACTTTTGCTAATATATTCCAATGTGGTGTTTTTACTGCAAATGGAAAATAAACTGAATCTGAATCTGAATCTAATAGTAGTAGTAATAGTAGCAGTAATAGTAGCAGTAATAGCAGTAGTAGCAGTAGTAGTAACAGTAGCAGTAATAGTAATAGTATCAATCGTTGCTCTGCTCTCAGTGAGTAAATAATGTGACGTCAGGCTCCTCCCACTCTTATCTATTCATGTGAAGTGGAAATACATCAGGAGCAGAGAGAGGAGCAGAGAGAGGAGAAGAGAGAAGAACAGGAGCAAAGAGAGGAGCAGGAGCAGAGAGAGGAGCAGAGAGAGGATTAGAGAGAGCAGGAGTAGAGAGAAGGAGCAGAGAGAGGAGCAGAGAAAGATCAGAGAGGTGAGTACTCGCAATGTGTAAATTTTATTAGTTTTTCTGTCGCTTTGGTGCATTACTCAGACTTAAAGTTCTCAAAAGTATTAGTTCAACCTCCACAACACTGAGTCATGTGTGACATCATCTCAGCAGTTTCTCCTTTGCTTCTGTCCTGTCAGTCAGAGTGAAACATATCACTTCTGAATAGTCTTTCTCTATAAAACCAATAGTCCTCATTTCATCGCTTGAGTCGTCACATACAAAATTGTTGAACTAGTTTAAAACCAAAATCTGTCAGGCTAATTTCAAACATTCCTTCCCTTAAAATATTTCCTTAATTGAACAATTTTTCTCAGGTGAATTTCAGCTTCTCTCATGAGGAGGTGTGTGTTTTATTGTTTACATTTGTCACAGTTCTATCATCATGATATTCTGTATTTTCTACGAAAATACTGTAAGTGACTAAGTATTTTTGTTGCACAATGCTGTAGAATTGCAAAGAGCATATGCAGCATATATGTGACACACACACACAGACACACACGCACACACAGACACACGCACACACACATACACACAGACACACGCACACACACACACAGACACACACACACACACGCACACACACACACACGCACACACACACACACACACACACACAGACACACAGACACACACACACATACACACAGACAGACACACACACACACACACACACATACACACAGACACACAGACACACACACACATACACACAGACAGACACACACACACACACACACACACACACACAGACACACACACACACACACACACACCTTGTACTCAGTTACGTCTCTAAATACGGTCATGTATAGTTTACTGTAGTTTTCAGCTGTACAGTGTATACTGCTCACCAGTGTCACCGAGATCTGACTTTCTTACAATGAAAACACAGAGTAAAGTGTCACAATGAAAACACAGAGTGGTGCCGGTTCTTACTTGTGAGTTTGAAGCAGGAGGTGTTAGAACAGTGAGCACAGGGTGGAACTGGCGACGTGTTTTCCTCCAGGTGCTCCGGTTACCTGTACTACCTTTACTTCCCTGCACACACACATGGAAATGAAAGACATCTCCGGTCACCACTGTTTTCTTTTGGTTCAGAAACCGTGTAAACCTGAGCTCAGCCTCGTTCAGAGACACCTGTGGACAGTGGTCCTCCCGCTCTGTGGCTCCTACCAGTTTGTTATTATTGTATTTCCTGTGTGTGCTCGAACTGTTGGATTCTCCTATCTGTTGTTTTCAAATCAACAACTTTGGAACGACGACAGCTGTTCTCAATAATTGGATTTGCTGCCACTACTGCTACTGCTACTGCCACTACTGCTACTGCTACTGCCACTGCTACTGCCACTACTGCTACTGCTACTGCCACTACTACTGTTGCTACTGCCACTACTGCTACTGCTACTGCGACTACTGCCACTGCTACTACTGCTACTGCCACTACTGCCACTGCTACTGCCACTATTGCCACTGCTACTGCCACTACTGCTACTGCAACTACTGCTACTGCAACTACTGCTACTGCTACTGCCACTACTGCTACTGCCACTACAGCTACTGCTACTGCCACTACTGCTACTGCCACTACTGCTACTGCCACTGCTGCTACTACTACTGCCACTACTTCTACTGCCACTACTGCTACTGCCACTACTGCTACTACTACTGCCACTACTGCAGGGGGCTGGACTTCTGCTGGTGCCAAGAGTCAGAACTGGACATAGGGAGGCTGCGTTTCAGATTCATGCAGCTAGAGTCTGGAACAGTCTTCCTGAGAATGTGAGACAGGCGTCTACTCTGGCAGTTCTGTTTAGCTGTGCATACAACTGAATGATTTTATCTTTAATGCACTGTGGCTATTTACAGTATGATTTTAATCCCATGTGTGATTTTAATGTTTTCAGGTTTTTAGCTACTTGTGTGATTTTATATTTCTTAATGTGTTTGTTTTAATGTTTATGTAGATTCTAATGTTTGAGTTGTGCCTGATGTGATGTGGGTTGTGTGGCGAAAAGCAACGTTGCCTTGTGTAGGAAAGGCGCTCTACAAGTAGACGTTGATTGATTGATTTGAAAGTTGTTCTTTTTGTTCCAGGGCAGAATCTGAGGCAGTGGTTATGGAACTGACTCCAAATGGATCCAGACAGGTGAGACTCCTCCCTCTACGTGTGAGGTCAGAGTGTGAGGAGGTCTTAGCGTGAGGAGGTCAGAGCGTGTGAGGTCAGAGTGTGAGGAGGTCAGAGCGTGAGGAGTTCAGAGCGTGAGGAGGTCAGAGCGTGAGGAGGTCAGAGCGTGAGGAGGTCAGAGCGTGAGGAGGTCAGAGCGTGAGGAGGTCAGAGCGTGAGGAGGTCAGAGCGTGAGGAGGTCAGAGCGTGAGGAGGTCAGAGCGTGTGAGGTCAGAGCGTGAGGAGGTCAGAGCGTGAGGAGGTCAGAGCGTGAGGAGGTCAGAGCGTGAGGAGGTCAGAGCGTGAGGAGGTCAGAGCGTGAGGAGGTCAGAGCGTGAGGAGGTCAGAGCGTGTGAGGTCAGAGCGTGAGGAGGTCAGAGCGTGAGGAGGTCAGAGCGTGAGGAGGTCAGAGCGTGAGGAGGTCAGAGCGTGAGGAGGCAGAGCGTGTGAGGTCAGAGCGTGAGGAGGTCAGAGCGTGAGGAGGTCAGAGCGTGAGGAGGTCAGAGCGTGAGGAGGTCGGACGCCTCTTTACGGCTCCGGGTCATAATCTGCTCTTCTCTCGTAAACTCACACCAAAGTTCAATGTGTTTTTCAATCCGAGGTTTTTACTTCACTAAACGATCTTTTACAACAGCAGAATGTTGCTGTCACTGGAAGAATGTATTAGTTTGAACGTTTACACAATGAACATGTTCATCCTCATGTCCCTGTGGGTCTTTCCCCAAAGCTCTAACCAATCAGAGCTCTGACTGAAGACACTGCTCCCTCTTCCTTACTAGAGGTTTTTGTGTCACCCCAAATTAACAGACGTGTGTAACAGACGTGTGCTACAGACATGTAACGGAACACTCAATGTACACACACCGCACTGTGGAGTAAAGTGTCTTTGTAACCTGTTTGTGTGCGTGTGTGTGTGTGTGCGTGCGTGCGTGCGTGTGTTTGTGTGTGTGTGTGCGTGTGTGTGCGTGTAGGGTCCAGGGGCCACGGTCAGTTTCCACAATATCCACTACAAAGTCCAACAGGGAGGATGCTGCCGCAAGAAAACAAGCAAAGACATCCTGATCGACCTGAGGTACTGACCACACCGGACCAGAGCGAGACTAAAGAGAGACCAGAGCGAGACTAAAGAGAGACCAGCGCGAGAATAAAGAAAGACCAGAAAGAGACCAGAGTGAGACTAAAGAGAGACCAGAACGAGACTAAAGAGAGACCAGAGCGAGACTAAAGAGAGACCAGAGCGAGACTAAAGAGAGACCAGCGCGAGAATAAAGAAAGACCAGAAAGAGACCAGAGTGAGACTATAGAGAGACCAGAGCAAGACTATAGAGAGACCAGAGCGAGACTAAAGAGAGACCAGAGCAAGAAAAAAGAGAGACCAGAAAGAGACCAGAGTGAGACCAGAAAGAGACCTGAGTGGGACTATAGAGAGACCAGAGCAAGACTAAAGAGAGACTAAAGAGAGACCAGAGCGAGACCAGAGAGGAGAGAACTGTAAAGTAAAAGCAAAATTATATGTGACTTTTCCAAAAATAGAAAACCGAAAAGTTAACAACAATAACAGTTTTTTGGGGTATGACAGGATTTGCACCTGATCTCAGGTCTGGTTTCTGGTCTCTAGTCTCAGGTCTGGTCTCAGGCCTCAGATTTGGTTTGTTTGTGAACGTGCTGCGTCTCAGTCTGAACCCGAGCATCAAACAAAGCCGAAGGAACGTAGACAAAGGAGGAGGCAGGAAGGAGGTGAGGGAGGAAGTGGAGAGTGAAACCCCAGAGGAGGAGGAGGAGGAGGATGTGGGACAATCACCTGCAGCTTCACAGCAGCTTCAGACCAGAGCTCAGGGACAGAAGTGCTTTGGTTAGAGCTCAATGCTAACCTGCTAGCTCAATAAAGCCCAATAAGGAAGGGCTCGTGGTGAAGTTTTGCTGGTGAACCACTTTAGTTTGCATCTGCCCCTGTTACGGGCAAAGCAAACACCATTATAACAAACGCCCATGTGAGGAAAGAGCAGTGGTCCCCAACCTGCGGTCCACAGACTGGTACCGGGCATGGGCCAAGGAAAGAATCAATATTTTCAGTTTTTATTATCAGAGTCTGAACAATCCTCTTATTATGAAAACTGCCCGGTTTCTCTCCGACATGTCTCTCAGCGGCACGCAATAAATACAACTCACTGTATCTTTGTATAGCCCAAAGTAACAACAGGGATTATACTGGATCTACTTTGACTTCTCTTAAGGACATAAGCAATAGTTTATGAATCACTTTATATTTCTCATTCAGCTGCTGGATGGTATTGACATGTGAAGACATCAATAAAGCCAATGGTTCATTAAAAAGCTGAGTCCAGGTCCAGACGGGTTGGGTAACGAGACAAAGTCATTCTATGTCTATTTCAGATGTAGGATCAGGAAGATGAATCAACGCTTCATGAGGCAGTATTTACTATGTTTCCTAAAATAGTGAAGAAGCTGGAACTCATACATGTACATGCCAATTCATATCAAAAGGTCCTGGACAAAGTACTAGCTTTGAACGGTTGGGTTTTTAATGTCAGAATGATCTCCCAGTTACTTCTGTATTCTGTTAGTGCTGTTCTGCTGTCACCCACAACTCTCCTTCTTCTAAGACAATTATCCTACAACTCAAACTATGATGAAACTTTTTTTAACAGGTTAAGAATTTGTCCATTTCATCGAATCAGTCTTTCCACCCAGTTATAAGTTCTCTGAAAGGTCTGTATTTGAACACCTTTGAGCAACAGAACAGTCATTTCTCCAGATATCTCCAGATACAACGCTATATTCAATATCAGAGCAGTAAATCAAATGCATTGGATCAGTGTTTGAGTGAATGTCAAGAATCTCAGAGAATTTCACCTCATTCTGTCACGTGCTGGGAAGGATGAGGACTCAAAATTGCAGAAAAAAAAGAAGAAGATTAATTTAATTATGAAAAAAATAGTGCAGATGAAAACAAACTCTAAAATCCAAAAACACAAGGAACCAGGAACAGGGCCGAACGGAACAGACAAAGACATGAACAACACAATGGACCAGCAACATGTGGAGAGGAGCACAGGTACATATAGACACGGAGACAGAGGTGAAACACATCAGGGCACACAATCAAGACAGGGGGAAACAGCACAGGAAGTCAAAACCACAGAGAAACAATGTCAAAATAAAACCAAAGCACAAAAATAAAAGCCACACCATGACACATTTTTCACGATGAGAGAAGACCATTCCATCTACTGCTCACATTAAAGCCCCTCTACATGCTTTAACAAACAACAAGCTTTACAAAAAAGAAAGGTTACCCCTATAAATGTCGGCCATTGCTTAATCCAATATAAAATAGTTCGTAGGTTACATTACACGAGAGCAAAAATGAATAAATATGCACTTTGTCTAAATGTTCAGGGTTTTCAGTTCCATTATTAGTTCCATGATAATATTAATCAATCTTTACTTGTATGGCATTTTTTTAAAACAGTGTTTACAAAGCGCTGCAGTCGGCATAAGGCAGTAAAACAGTCAAAACAGTCTGGTCAAAAACAAACACAGCAGAATAAAGCAGACAGACAACAAGAAAGACAAAACAAAGACAAAGCAGACGGTAAAATACAACATGTGAAGTTTAAAGCAAACAGTTAAAGGCTGTTCAGTAAAAGTGGGTTTTAAGAAGTGATTTAAAAGAGGAGACTGATGGTGCTAGGCTCGTCTCCTCGGGCAGGTGGTTCCAAAGTCGAGAAGCACAGACAGAGAAGGCTCCGGCACCTTTTGTCCGGAGCCTCGACCTACCCGAGCATCTGAGGCTTTGGGGAAGGGCTCGTAGGGGGTTTAAAGTAAGTAAGTAATGTTTATTTATATAGCGCATTTTACAGACCAAGGCCATCCAAAGCGCTTTAAAGTTCACAATTATAGCTGCGTGCCAGACCTAAAGGAGCTTTAAAAGTGAACAGTCTTAAATCTTAAAAAATCAATTCTAAAACACAGAGGGAGCCAGTGGAGGGACGCTAACACAGGGGTGATGTGCTCCAGTGAGAAGTCTGGCTGCTGCGTTTTGAACCAGTTGTAGGCGAGAGAGGGATTTGGATTCAAGACCAGAGAGGAGAAGTTTCACTAATCCATGTTGGAGAAGATGAGGGCGTTGATGACTTTATGCAGATCAGGAGGAGTGAGAATGTTTTGAATCTTGGAGATGAAAGAAACAGGATTGGTAGGTTTGTTTCATGTGGGAACGGACGGTGAGATGAGAACCATAAATGACACCGAGGTTATGGGCGGAGGGAGGCATGTTGGAGGATAGGGGGCCGAGGTGGGTTTGGATGTGGGAGGTTCTCGAGGGCGGGTTGATGAGGAGGACTTCTGATTTGAAGGTGTTGAGCTGAAGAAAGTGATGGGCCATCCAACTGTTGACATGGTTAAAACAGTCGATCGCAGCAGAGGTATATCTGTGTGTCGCAGCAGGGGGAGCATATACAAAGAGAATAAAATGGGACCTATAATGGAGCCTTGCAGCACACCACAGGTAATGGGGCCGATGAGGAGGTGAAAGTACCAATGTTGACCGCAAAGGTTCTGTCCAAAAGATAAGAATAAAACCACTGGGTTGGTTTTATTCTCTGATCTCTGTATCCCTGATGCCCACCCACGTTTTGAGGCGTTCCAATAAAATCTTTTTGGTTGTGTTGAAGAATGAGCTTGGGTCTAAATGGATTAAAATGGAGCACTCTTCTCTAACTGTGATTAAAAGAAGGTCATTTAAAACTCTAAGGAAGGCTGTCTCTGTTCTATGTTGTGCTTTAAAACCGGATTGGAATTTCTCAAAGATGTGGTTATCATGAATACAATCTAAAATCTTAATAGAATCATGCCCTGAATATGAAAATTGCTCCAAATCCAGTTAGGGTAAACTGCGTCCCTTCATTTAGAGAAAAAACACTATACTATAAACAACAGATTGATTGAATTTGAAATAATCTATCAACACTTGATACTCTTTCGTAGAGATGACTGTTATGGGCAGTCACTTGGGGTTTGGGAAAAGACTGGCTTTTGTTTCATTTTAGGATTATTTTTTCTTTTTGTTTTGAAAATCAGAAATATGTCTTTAAAAAAACGTTGCTGAATACTTTCAATTATTATACTTAAAATAACTTGAAACCACTATTATTTAACTCTTCTGTAGTTGATGTTGAAGTCCTCTGGCAAATGGGCGTGTCATTTGTCAAAGGGGGCGTGTCACTTGTCACATAACCTCCTTATGAAAGCTAAATGGGCCCGCCCTGTGTTTGGGCCAAAGGTCAGCTGTTTATCTTAACAGAGAGAATGATTCACAGATACAGATCCATAAAATTCAGGCACGCCGGCTTTAGCACCGCTGGACACGTGTGTTAAACATTGTGTTGTTGCAGAAGTCCAACGTGTCTGCTTTAGTTTCACTTCCTTTCAAACTGTGAGAAAGTGTAAAAAACAACGATGACTTGTGACTTGTTCCAGGTCAAATGACTTCAGAGCAGTGAGATTCTGGAGCCCCAACTTTTTCCCACAGGTTTAAAAATAGTTTAAGAATAGGACAAAAAAACGTTTAAAAGTGATGAATTTAATTATACAAGTATGTACAAAGCCCCATGTACAGCACATAAAATAAAATATGTTTAAACGTGGTTGTTGTCATAAAAAAAACTTGCCCCAGCTGAAGAAGTCTTCTAGGGTCCAAAATCAACCTCTAAAGCACGGTTTTGAAGCATGTGGCTTTAATTTGACTTTCTAAAATATTCAAGAAATTCTCAATAATAATGGCTCGATGTCATGTGATGACATTGAATTGAACCCAAAAAGCAGGAATGCCAAAAAATATGGGTTTAATTATTATAAAATAAAAGACAACTCAAAATCCACAGGCACAAGGAACACGGAGCAGGAACAGGACGGAACAGACATTGGCAATACAATGGACGGGAGACAGGAAGTCAAACTAAAACCAAAGTTCAAAATAACAAAATCCACACCATGACACCCGACAAGTGAGGCAACCAGTGTGTTAGATTAGTTTAGATGAGAAATGTGTCTTGGACCAACAATGGGAGCAAGAACTTGACAAAGGACAAGAGCATGATCACCACCATCCACTCATACGCACACCAGACACTGAGTGAAGTGTCTTGCCCAAGGACACAACCACAGATTGGCACTTTACAGCTGCACCAGAGGTCTCCCATCACAGTGCTAACCAGGCCCAGCTCGGCACAGCTTCAGAGTTCTGATGGGATCTGACTTTCACATGCCTTCATGTCTGACCTCACAAACGCCAAAGGTCCTTGTAGCTCCACGGTTCTGGCCAGCTCTGGTTCTGGTGCACAGTCGTTCTACTTTTGCAAAACCAAAAGGCAACATGTGTGCAAGAGCGAGCAGAGTTTGTTTGCTTTAGATTTAAAATGACAAGGGACTCTCAAATTTGTAGAAAGCCGTAGGTCAGCTGACGGCAAGTCGTTTATGGGGAAATCTCCTGTACCACATGAAAGAGCTTAAGCTGCAGATTTCCCTTTGTCTTATGCGGAGACGGGTTTCAGCAGCAACACAAAATATTATGCATCCATGGCCAAAACAGACTGGATATACTTTACTTTAAACTTCACAACAGCCGTATCCACTTAACCGTCTAATAGACCTATATCAGGAGTGGATTTATCGAGTGTGATGTCCCCGTAGTGTTTCTGAATTTCCTTAAACCATCAGATCTAAATACAGCAGCAGAAATTGACTAAGGAGTTCACGTTTCATCTGATTGTAAAACTAACGTGATGGATCTTTGTTCTCAGTGGGATCATGAAGCCCGGCCTGAACGCCATCATGGGAGCCACCGGCAGCGGGAAATCCTCGTGAGTAAAACAATCAGACTTTTAAAACTACAAAGTCGGGGTTGGGTTTGAGTCCAAAGGTTTACAAAGCTATGTCCTGTTTGTGCAGCTGTGTGTGAAAGTGCACACACCTACAGTATTCTTTTGTCCATAATCCAGAGATTAGGAATGATTACCCAAACCTCATTGTTTGTGGTTGTGTGAAGCCAATCAACCAAGTTTTATATATTCAAATTATAGTTACGACAGTGGGCGCTGGTTTATCACTGGGGCTGATCCGCAATAAGCAAAATCTGATAAGTAGCAGAAGTATGTTTTACGATTATAAACCCCTTCACACAAACTTCAGACCTGAACCTCCCGACTGTGCGATTGTGGAGATATCAAACTTGTTGGTTGTAGGTCTGAGCGCTGCTGCGGCTGTCAAAAGCTGTGCAAAACTACATCCGCAGAGGACACCGCGCTCAGGGAGAGGAGCAAATGTTGTTGGACATGAGTTTTATTACACCTTTCAATTCTTGGGTCTGCAGTGTTGTCTGCAGATATGACGTGGTCAGTTAAGTTAAGTTACTTTTTACAGAAATGTGTACTCTGCATTTGAGCTCAGCTGGATCAGAGCTCGACAATTTCACTTATTATACATGTTTTTATTGGTTTGGAAAACTGGAGGAAACCTACACAGAAGTTGATATGCAAAATAAACTCCTCTTCTAACCCTGATCAGAAGTCTCCATCCCCCAGTGCTCATAAGTCTCCATCCCCCACTTCTCTGTAACGTAGATAGATCAGTTGTCCGTTGTACAGTCTGACAGCCTTTTAACATGTACGGTATGACAGCGTGGGAGTAGTTGTGGGTGATCCATTCCCTGTAAGCCCTTCAGTTGGTTCTCTCTGGATGTGTGCAGGTTCCTGGACGTGCTGGCAGCTCGCAAAGACCCATCTGGTCTGAGTGGAGAGGTTCTGATCGACGGCCGACCGCAGCCGCCCAACTTCAAATGTCTGTCGGGATATGTGGTCCAGGTGAGTCCCAGAACCCTGAGGGTCTGGAGTCACTTCAATCAAATCTGTTTTTATACAGCTCCAAATTAAACCAGTAGTTATCTTGTTGATTTGTGAGAATCAAACACATGAAATACAACGACAAAGAAACAAGCCCCGGTGATCCAAGATGGCGGCCTTTTCAAATCAATGGCTTGTGCTCAGTAGCGCATGGGACGGCCATAGAAAGATTAGCGGAACTCACCCATATTTGAACATTGTCTGGTCCTCCTAGTTAGGCGCAGTGGACGAGCTCCCATGATGCTTTGCACCAAATATGCATGTGGCTCCCATGTACGTGCACAGAGGGGTTCAGCAGCGCTCTAACTAATCAGAGCTGCTGATCAGAGCAGAGCTAGTGCGGGAGACAAACGAGCAGAGTTTGTTGCAGTAAAGTCTAGATTTATAGAAACCGAAAGATTTAACAACAAAAAAAGTTCAGGATGAGTTCTATGGGACATTTTTCAAGGTACGTGAATTTAGTCTGCGGTACCTCCGGCGCCCCCTGTGCCCATTGGTGGGACAGCTATAAGCTGTTAATTCTCTATTCAGATATTATTATAGATCCATGCAAAAAGTTGGTCAATAAGAGGCGGATGACCAATGTCTATTCATGTTGATGAAGTTCATAAATGTTTAAGGCAAGTGAGCCCGATCGGACATTAGTTAGAATAAAGTGAATCAGCAGCAGTCCTCAGAGATAACTACTGTTCTGATTCAATTCAGTTCAATTTATTCTTGTATTGCCCTAAATCACAACATCTCAGACATCTCAAAGGACTTTACAAAACTGACTCCCTGCTCCAGAGGGAACGCTCTCTCCCTGCTCCAGAGGGAACGCTCTCTCCCTGCTCCAGAGGGAACGCTCTCTCCCTGCTCCAGAAGGAACGCTCTCTCCCTGCTCCAGGGAAGAGGGAACGCTCTCTCCCTGCTCCAGAGGGAACGCTCTCTCCCTGCTCCAGAGGGAACGCTCTCTCCCTGCTCCAGAGGGAACGCTCTTCCTGCTCCAGAGGAACGCTCTCTCCCTGCTCCAGAGGGAACGCTCTCTCCCTGCTCCAGAGGAACGCTCTCCGAGGACGCTCTCTCCTGCTCCAGAGGGAACGCTCTCTCCCTGCTCCAGAAGGAACGCTCTCTCCCTGCTCCAGAGGGAACGCTCTCCCCTGCTCCAGAGGAACGCTCTCTCCCTGCTCCAGAGGGAACGCTCTCTCCCTGCTCCAGAGGGAACGCTCTCTCCCTGCTCCAGAGGGGAACGCTCTCTCCCTGCTCCAGAGGGAACGCTCTCTCCCTGCTCCAGAGGAACGCTCTCTCCCGGAACGCTCTCTCCTGCTCCAGAAGGAACGCTCTCTCCCTTCTCCCTGCTCCAGAGGAACGCTCTCTCCTGCTCAGAGGAACGCTCTCTCCTGCTCAGGGAACGCTCTCTCTCTGCTCCAGGGATCTCTCCTGCTCCAGAGGACGCTCTCTCTGCTCCAGAGGAACGAACGCTCTCTCCTGCTCAGAGGAACGCTCTCCCTGCTCCAGAGGAACGCTCTCGCTCCTGCTCCAGAGGGAACGCTCTCTCCTGCTCCAAGAAACGCTCTCTCCTGCTCCAGAGAGGAACCTCCTCCCCTCCTGCTCCTCCCTGCTCCAGAGGGAACCTCTCTCGCTCCTCTCTCTCTGCTCCTGCTCCAGAGGAACGCTCTCTCCCTGCTCCAGAGGAACGCTCTTTCCCTGCTCCAGAGGGAACACTCTCTCCCTGCTCCAGAAGGAACGCTCTCTCTCTGCTCCAGAGGGAACACTCTCTCCCTGCTCCAGAAGGAACGCTCTCTCCCTGCTCCAGAGGGAACGCTCTCTCCCTGCTCCAGAAGGAACGCTCTCTCCCTGCTCCAGAGGGAACGCTCTCACTCTGCTCCAGAGGGAACGCTCTCTCCCTGCTCCAGAAGGAACGCTCTCTCTCTGCTCCAGAGGGAACGCTCTCTCCCTGCTCCAGATGGAACGCTCTCTCCCTGCTCCAGAGTGAACGCTCTCTCCCTGCTCCAGAAGGAACGCTCTCTCCCTGCTCCAGAGGGAACGCTCTCTCCCTGCTCCAGAGTGAACGCTCTCTCCCTGCTCCAGAGGGAACGCTCTCTCCCTGCTCCAGAGGGAACGCTCTCTCCCTGCTCCAGAGGGAACGCTCTCTCCCTGCTCCAGAGGGAACGCTCTCTCGCTGCTCCAGAGGGAACGCTCTCTCTCTGCTCCAGAGGGAACGCTCTCTCCCTGCTCCAGAGGGAACGCTCTCTCTCTGCTCCAGAGGGAACGCTCTCTCCCTGCTCCAGAGGGAACGCTCTCTCCCTGCTCCAGAGGGAACGCTCTCTCCCTGCTCCAGAGGGAACGCTCTCTCCCTGCTCCAGAGTGAACGCTCTCTCTCTGCTCCAGAGGGAACGCTCTCTCTCTGCTCTAGACTAAAACGTGTGTGAGAGACGAGGGGAACTGGGCTCGTGCAGGCTCTGTTTACAAGTCACTGTACAAGTCACATAAACTGACTTTCCAAGAACAGTGGCAGACCTTGATAACTTTTCTTGGAGTGATTTGAAATGGATTTTTCCAAATAGAATCCAAACTTTACTTGTTGAGTTGAAACTTCACGACTAAAGCATCAGTGGAAGTCCAACCTTTCAGCGCACGCCATCATGAGAAAGAATCTCCCAAAAACACTTTGGTCTTGTTCTCATCGTCTCACATACTTCGAAGACACTTTGTGTCTTTCTCTGTGAAAACTGCAACCTTGCTGAAGGCAAAGCTCACCATAGACACCCGAAAATGAAAGTGAAATCTAGCACGAGCACAACGGCCTTACCTCGCATATATATATGTATATATCCAGGATGATTGACAAGTAGGACCAATAGTCTTCATGATCCACGCAGAAAAAGAAAATCTTCCTAAATTCCTTTAAGATAGTTAGTTTCCATCCGCAGTCGCTGGTTACAGAGAAATAAAGAACAATATTCAATAAGAAAGTGCATCATCTGTTCTCTATCGCCACACAACACTGTCTTTCATTCATGTCCTAGGGTTATCTATGTTCACAACTATATTAACACACATTAGGAAATGAATTGAATTGACTCCTGTCGCTTGTGAGGCTTGTGTGTAGAAGAACCTTCTTAATCTGTGTTCTTCAGGACGACGTGGTGATGGGCACGCTCACGGTCCGAGAGAACTTCAGCTTCTCTGCAGCTCTGCGTTTGCCTTCGAACATCTCACAGCAGCAGAAAGACGAGAAGGTGGAGAAGCTGATCCAAGAGCTGGGGCTGGGGAAGGTGGCCGACTCCAAGGTGAGGCCGCAGTGGGACAAGAGAGTCCCACCAAAGCTGTTGTGGAACCACCTCTTCTCTTCTTTAGTCCTGTCTAATGATATAGAACCATAGATGTATAGAACAGACTAATGTAAACCTGTGCTGTGATTGAGGTGCTAAATACCAGAGAGATGGATGGAATGATTTCTCTTGCATGGTTTCTGGTCTCTCTCTCTCTCTCTCTCTGGTCTCTCCAGTCTCTCCCTAATCTCTCTCTGATCCCTTTCTCTGGTCTTTATGATTTCTCTCAAGTCTCTCTCTCTGGTCTCTCCTGTCTCACCGGCCTCTCCCTAATCTCTCTCTGTGTCTCTCTCCGGTCACTCTCCAATCTCTCTCTGGTCTCTCTCCGGTCACTCTCCAATCTCTCTCTGGTCTTTCTCCGGTCTCTCTCAGCTGTGATTGCCTTGGTGTTTCAGGTGGGCACACAGCTGATTCGTGGGATCTCTGGCGGTGAGAGGAAGCGCACAAACATTGGCATGGAGCTCATCATGGATCCCTCCGTCCTGTTCTTGGACGAACCCACGACCGGACTGGACTCATCCACCGCCGGGTCAGTGCTGCGGCTGCTCAAGAGGTACCAGCCACACACTCCCACAGGAGAATGCCCGGGGTCCAGTCTCTCTTTGGTCCTTCTCTATGATCTTGGTCTCTCACTGGTTTTGAGTCACAGCGCCCTCTGCAGAGCGGCGTGTGTTTATTTCAATGACATGATGTCTTCATTATGTCATATTAAGAAACACAAAGCATTGAGTCTGAAATGTGTCGTTAAATGTGTCGCCAACTTCTGGACCATCCTGTAAACCCATTTTTGAGAGGTAAGAAGTTATGTACATTAGCATTGAATAATTTTTATTCCGGGTCCATCCCCATCGGCCCGGGTTGGGATTGCAAACATGTCAGCGCACGTCATTTTGGACATTTTTTGAGCTGGGACCCGCCCCCACTGATACAGACACATATGATACAGACAAATATGTTAAAGTTAGATATCTCAGCTTTAATGTTACATACCCCAGCTTTAGACTGCTGTCTCTGTGTTTTCTCAGGATGGCGGATCACGGTCGCACAATCATCCTCTCCATCCACCAGCCGCGATACGGAATCTACCGTCTGTTTGACAGCCTCACACTGCTCGTCAACGGGAACCAGGTTTGTAGTATAATCCAGATAACAGGGTTTGCCATAGTGACTTAAGCAATTATAGCAACAATTGCCATGGTGACAAATGCCATAGCAACGGTTGCCATGGTGACTATTTCCATCAACCATTACCATGGCAATTGTTGTCATGGCAATGGTGATTGTTCCCATAGTGATGGTTGCTAGGGTAACAGTTGCTCTAGTGATTGCCATAGAACGCCATCACTATAACAACCGTTTCCATGGTAACCGCTGCTATGCAATCATTATGGCAACAACCCTGGAACTGGCAACAACCCTGGAAAAAATAAGTTAAAAGAAATTTGCAGATGTTGAATCTTGTTATTTTTTTAAACAGTTGCCATAGTGAGGGTTGCCGTGGTAACAGTTGTCATAGTAATTGTTGCCAACGTTACAAGTTGTCATAGTAATTGTTGCCAACGTTACAAGTTTCCATAGTGATTGCCATAGCAATGGTTGTCATGGAGTCTGGTACCATGGCAACTATTACTATGACAACTGTTACCATGACAGTTCCCATCCATGCTAACCATTGCCATGGTTACAGTGGGTTTCCTGGCTGAATTTATGTGCTATGCACCTGCAACATTTTTGCACCTCCAAAATCGTTTTTGATGAAACATTTACATATACTCACGGCCCAGGCCTGGAACTAGGTCCACCAGTTGGGGACCCCAGATCTAGAGTATAATCCAGAGAACCATGTCTAGATTATAGTCCCAGAGAACCAGGTCTATAGTATAGTACGGAGAACCAGGTCTAGAGTATAGTGAGGAGAACCAGGTCTAGAGTTTGGTCCAGGGAACCAGGTCTAGAGTATAGAGTCTGGAGTACTGTCAGGGGTCACATTGGGGCAGCTGTGGCTGTAAAGTGCCAAACTGAGTCTGGTGTGTGTGTGAATGGCAGAACATGACCATAAACCCTCTGTGTCCTCAGGTGTACCACGGCCCGGCGCAGGAGGCTCTCGACTACTTCTCAGACATCGGTACAATACTCAGACACAGTTAGAGTTCACATCACAGACAGGATTCAATTACATTTATTTTTGTTTAGCCCAAAATCACAACAGTAGTTAATTCGGAGGATTTTACAAAGCTGTCAATTCGCCAACACAGATCAGAGAATCAAATACAAAGATTAAAAAAACACAGACAGCCATCGTTCCATAAGGGACAGACACTAATGTCCACAAATGTCAAGTATCCTGGATCATCAACACTGTTTTCACCGTATTTATATAATTTTTTTTTTTTTACTTTGTCATTAAAATTATTATTAGTATTCAGAATACATGTCCCATATGATAATATTGTATTTTATAAGAGACCAGAGAGAATTCCAATGAAGCTTTGCAAACGTTTTCCTCTTAATAAGAGACAAACAAAGATCAGAGCCAACTCAAACACGCTCTTTGAGCTCATTTCTGCCAAATGTTGATGGTCGCGACAACCGAGACACCAAGAGGCGATAGGAGCGGCTCCGGTCTGTCTCTCTTTGCACTACTCTCTGCTAAAGCCAAATTTGTGGACAGAAGGCATCTCATTGGCTCGTATCTGGATGTACAAAGACAATTTCAAAGTATGAATAAACATAAATCATAGCTGGCGGCTGGCGCTAAACCATAGATTTGTTTAAGCCAAAAATGCTGAGGGAGACACAAACAAGTTCAATAGGAGCCAGAGCGAGTTGGAGCAAAACTTCACTATGAGCAAGTCTCTATTGGGCTTCGTAAGCTAGCGGGTTAGATATACAGGCTAAAGCTACTCCTTTTACAGTCTGACACTCTGTTTTTTTGTCATGTGATCATGTGTCAAGCCGGGACAAGAGTTGGAAAGACATATTGTTTGCATCTGTAACTACACTTGACTACATCTCTTCCTGACTCTGTTTCCCAGGATACACCTGTGAGCCGCACAATAATCCTGCAGACTTCTTCCTGGACGTGATCAACGGCGACTCGACGGCGGTGATGCTGAGCTCCGACCACAGCGGTAAGCGGCAGTGCTCTTCATCTCAATATCACGGTCAGATTCTGAACGGAGTGTTTTCAGGGGAGCGGCCCTCGGCTCAGGCCATCGAGCAGAAGCTGGTGCAGGAGTACAGGACCTGCAGCTACTACAAAAAAACTCAGGCTGAACTCGGTAACTACACCACAACATTAGGCCGATGAGCTGCAGACCTGTGTTTTTAGACCCGTGTCCAAATGCTGTGGGGTGGGAAAGGGTGGTGTGTTGTTTGGACTGTATCTGCGGCTACACCTGTAACTACACCTGTAACTACACATTATACAACAAAACAACAAAGCCAGCAGCATTGTCAATCCTGGTTTAGCTCTTGTTTTGGTTGATTTGGAGCTTGTGACTCCATGAACATTGCTGCTTTCTGATTAGTTGCTGCACGTTCGTCGAGCAAAAAAATCCCTTTGTCTGTTCACACATTTCTGCACAACTGAGCACGTCCATTAAATCCCTTATTGGAAGTCTGGTCTTGATTCTGGTGCATCACAGCGCCACCAACAGGCCTGGCATAGATTCACAGCGTTTCCAGGCGTATTGACTTCACTCGTGTTGACACAAACATTTACTGAGCTGACTCTTTTACTGTAAGTGTTTTAGGTTTGGATGTGACCACAAGACTAACCACAAAGACTGAATTATCCCAGAATCCTCCTGTGACAGCTGTTGCTCCTGTCTCTGAGTTGGAGAGTAGAAAATATCTGTAGTCCCTGTGTTTAGGTTGCAGTACCACATGTGGCCTCTAGGCATGAGGGGTCAGGCTGCAGTACCACATATGGCCTCTAGGTGCGCCCTCAGAGGGTCTGAGCTGTGACACACATTCAGGGCCTTTCTCTTCTTCTGCAGAACTGTAAATGGAGCCTCTGTATTTTCCTTCAGAGCAGATTGTGGTCGGAGGAAAGCAGGCGCCCTCTATTGTCCGCTCCAGGACCATCACCTACAACACTGGCTTCTGCACTCAGTTTAGATGGGTCCTTAGGAGAACTTTCCAGAACCTAGTGCTGAACCCACAGACCTCCGTGGCACAGGTACCAGTACAAGTGCAGTACTACTACTACAACTGCTCTTTCTACTGCTGCTACTGCTGCTACTACTATTAGTACTGCTACTACTACTACCGCTGCTGTAGCTGCTACTACTACTACTATTATTCCGATGTGGTTTACATCTGTGACTGCTACTACTACTATTACTACTACTACAACCACTGCTGCTGCTTATACTTGTTTGAAAGGTTGCTGTAATACCGTGCTCCTCCTGCAGGTGGCGGTCACCGTGTTCCTGGCTCTTGTAGTTGGAGCTCTATTCTTCGGCGTTCAGAGTGATCGCAGCGGGATCCAGAACAGGTGAGAATATTGGCGCCCTCCGTTGGAGTCAGGGGGAACTACAACCCCAAAAGTAACAAATGCACAGTTTGATTCTTGAATCTATTTTCAGATTTGGAGTTTTGTTCTTCATCACAGTGAACCAGTGTTTCAGCTCCTTGTCCTCAGCAGAACTCTTCATCACAGAGAGAAAACTCTTCATGTGAGTGACAGCAGCTCTTGTATCTGATTTCATTCAGTCGTGTCCATTACAACAGCTCTTCTATCTGCTTTCAGACATGAGTACATCAGTGGTTACTATCGTGTCTCTGTGTATTTCTTGGCAAAGATCTTGTCTGACATCATCACGCTGAGGACCATCCCCGCCATCGTCTTCTCCTGCGTCGCCTACTTCATGATCGGTGAGAAAAACAATGTCTGGTAATTGGCAATTGTTGTGTTTTGTTTGTATTGTGAAAGGACTGAGATCTATTAGTGTCATTGTTCTGCTCTCATTGTTTTTCCAAGACCAATTTCTCCGTCACAAGACAAAAAAGACTAATCTAATTCAACCCAGAACAAAAATCCAAAAATGTTGGATTTTTGCTTCCATTTCATATCACCGCGGCCGCTGCTTTTTTTATAGTGTGCTTCTCATGTGCCGGGTGCATACTCCAACAACATCATTTTCTACATCACAAAACCACTGGTATAACATGACAGTTTCCTTTATTATTAGTCCAAAGAAAACTTGAGAGGGACCTGCTCTTATGACCCTGTAGATCCAAGACTTAGGCTGTTGATCCAGTACTGAGGCTGTAGATCCAGGACTGAGGCTGTGGATCCAGAACTGAGGCTGTAGATCCAGGACTGAGGCTGTGGATCCAGAACTGAGGCTGTGGATCCAGGACTGAAGATCTGGATCAGGCTCTCTGGAGGTGATAGGGGTGAAGGCCCTGTGTCCGGGCCGGGGACGACCAGTTCATTGGTGCCGGGAGAGATTGTCAGAGTGAAGAAGAAGAGCTCAGTGAAACATACACATAAACAGTTGAACCATGATAAATAGAAACATTAAGTAACGTAGCCCAACTTTAAAGGGCCCGTCTGATCTGCTCTTCCTCAGGTCTGAAGCCCACCGTCGCAGCCTTCTTCACGTTCATGCTCACCGTCGCCCTGGTGGCCTACACTGGGACTGCAATGGCGATGGCGATCTCTGCTGACCAGACTGTGGTCGCCATCGCCAACATCTTCATGACCATCTCCTTTGTCTTCATGATGGTGAGTCTTCCTCAGTGTATGTCCCACTGCTCCTCACCATAGTCTTCCTCAGCGTATGTCCCACTGCTCCTCACCATAGTCTTCCTCAGCGAATGTCCCACTGCTCCTCACCCTAGTCTTCCTCAGTGTATGTCCCACTCATAGACTGTAAATATTAACGGACGTAGTCATGCCTATGAAAAAACGCATCTTTGCATGCGTCAGCTGCACTAGCTCCATTTGTTCAAAAATTCACAGCGAGTAAACTAGAGTGGTCCAAAACACCCCCCTCAGCATTGACACACATGTGGGACGGAGCTTTGGGCCAAGAGCCGACTTTTGGACCATCCTGTAAAGACGTTTTCGAGAGGAAAGAAGATGCTATATGTTAGCATTGGCTAATTCTTATTCCGGGTCCACCTCATGGATGTATTATATTAACTGGATAGGGTATTACTAGCTTGGAGCTGAATAACTCATGTGCTCGGGGGATTCTCGCGGTACTGCAGACAAAACCAGACTAAATTCACGTGGGCTACCCAGAAATTTTCCCCATAGAACTCAATGCAAATTAAAACAGCTCAACCTCAGCTGACAGAGAACCTACAGCTTTCATAAAGGTCGGATTTTGTGGGGATTTTAGTGTCCCTTGTCATCCTGAACTTTTTTTCTTCTTAAATCCTTCGGTTTTGTTTAAATCCACATTTTAGTGCCACAAACTCTGCTCGTCTGGCTCTCGCTCTAACTCCCGCTCTGATGAACTGCTCTGATTGGTCAGAGCGCGGCCGAGCCCCTCTGTGCACGTGCGTGAGACCCGGTGTGAGACCCACACACGCGTGTTTGGTGCAACGCATTATGGGAGATCATCCACTGCACAGAACCGGGAGGACCAGACGATGCCAAAATACAGGCGAGTTTCCCATAGATCTTTGCGAGTTCCAGGCAACTTCCGCTAATCTTTCAGCCCCCATGCCGTCACAAAGCGCCACTGAGCACAACCATTTATTTGAACAGGGCGCCATCTTGGATCGCCGGGGCTTGGTCCACCCCCATTGGCCCGGGGTGGTATTTCAAGCATTTTGGCTACTTTTGAGCCGGGACCTGCCCCCACTGGTCCCACTGCTCCTCACCATAGTCTTCCTCATTGTCCTCCAACAAACCTGAGCTTTACCTACACAGAGTGCGTCACAGCCCATTTCACATAGGACATAAATAATCACATATAAATCATAAAAAAGAAAATAAAAAAAATTGAATCTTGCAGGGCATTACAAACAAAACATAAACTCTATTTTCAGTGAAGTCATGGTCCTGGCCCAAAGCCAAAGTGCTCCTGAGTGCTTGGCCTGTGAGATGAAAGATGGACGGAGTAGCATAGGAAAAATAATCAATTATGCAAGAAATCCCAGACTGACCACTCAGTGTTTGAGGCATGGGCCGACAGAGTGGACTGCAGTCTCTCTACATTATTGCAGTCTCTCTACATTATTGCAGTCTCTCTACATTATTGCAGTCTCTCTACATTATTGCAGTCTCTCTACATTATTGCAGTCTCTCTACATTATTGCAGTCTCTCTACATTATTGCAGTCTCTCTACATTATTACAGTCTCTCTACATTATAGCACATTATTGCAGAAGTACATGAGATACTCACTAAAAGAAACAGGGAGGGGTTGAAGAGTTATTTAACAAATGTCCTTTTGGAGAAACCAGCTAGACTTGCCCCCAGCTTCAGCACTTGTCTGCTTTGGCACAGTTCAGTGTGTTTGGCTCCTGAAAACCGCTGAGCTCCGGGGTTCACCGCTGACAGACGCAACATGATGTTTCTGTGAACGCATTAATTCATTTCTGTGTTTAGTTTTCCAAAGCTGAAGTGCAGCCGGAGTTCTAACACAAAGACACACGTTTACACTGAGTCTCATCTAAGTTCCTCACCAGTAATCTATCTTTTACATGTAGAGCGAGTTCCCTACAACCAAATAAACAATAGATAAATACAAATAAAAAAGTAAATCATAAACATTTAAAACACAGGGAAAAAGAAACAACCATCACACAGAATATTGAAAATGTTAATCAAAATCTCTTGAGGAATTAAAAGCAAATATTAAAGGTTTATAGAAAGATTTTCCCACATTTTAGAAAAGAACCGCCCTCTCCACTTTTTGAACCAAACTCTCTGGTCTTATTGGACGAGCTCGTATCACCAGAATGATTGACAAGTGGGAGGACCAATAGTTTTGATGATCCACCCGAAAATAGAAAAATGTCTTGTAAACCATAAAGATCACATTAAAATCATAAAAAAACACAGTGCATTGAAAAGAGTAGAGATACAATTATTCAGTTGTATGCGCAAAAAAATATCTTGAACCTGGATTGGAACCAGGGCCCGGTGATCCAAGATGGCGACCTGTTCAAATGAATGGCTTGTGCTCAGTAGCGCATGGGACTTCATGGAGACCGGGAGATTAGCAGAACGCCTTTATTATATGACTTGGACCGTACGCGCGCTCTGATTGGCTGATTACCGGTCTAATATTTTCCCATCTCGGACCGTTACCATGACAATTGGTCCGAACAGCGCGTATCACACAAAACCAAGTCGGACATGAACATACTTCACAAATATCTCAAAAGCATTGGTAAAGACACAGACCAGAGTCATATCATAAAACATTTATTAACCTCGCTTGCTCGGTCTGTGCAGAGAAATATCAGACATTGGCCTTTTTGCACAGACCTCGCCACGGCTCGGTCTGTACATTAAGTCTGATATTTCTCCGCACAGACCTCGCGCTCGGTTAATAAGCTGT
The DNA here is from genome assembly GCA_964034765.1 of Knipowitschia caucasica. Taxonomy (NCBI): domain Eukaryota; kingdom Metazoa; phylum Chordata; class Actinopteri; order Gobiiformes; family Gobiidae; genus Knipowitschia; species Knipowitschia caucasica. The sequence continues at coordinate 5,806,044 of OZ035841.1, forward strand.
TAATATTTGGGCATCGTCTGGTCCTCCCGGTTCTGCACAGTGGACAAGCTCCCAGGATGCATTGCGCCAAATACGCATGTGTGGCTCTCATGCACGTGCACAGAGGGGCTCGGCCGCGCGCTGACCAATCAGAGCTGCTGATCAGAGCGGAGTTAGAGCGTAGCCAGAGGGGGAAGGAAACGAGCGGAGTTTAAGATAAGAATTCCTTTATTCGTCCCACAGTGGGGACATTTCAATGTTGCAGCGCACAGACAGGACAGTAGTAAGAGCACACAGGGATCACACACAATAAATACAAATAAGTAGTAGCTATGTTTCTTAACTAACATAACTAGCTGTAGATGCTGAAAATGCTTCAATACCAGTCAAAGTATATATATGTAGTAGTGCAGTTATATACTGTACAGTTAAATAGTGCAGGATAAAAAGTATATAAGTAAAGTGACATGAGGTAAAGTGACATTGTTCTGTGACATCCTGAAATGCAGTATTGTACATTGCACATGATTTAAGAATTTACTTCATTACAGATGAATGAAATTTACAGGCTCAGCAGTTCTCATTGTACAGTCTGACAGCAGCAGGAAGGAAAGACAGTGGTAGTGGCAGTAAAGTGTAGATTTAAAGAAAACCAAGAAAATTAAGAAGAAAAAAAGTTCAGGATGACAATGGACACTAAAATCCCCACAAAATCCGATCTTTATGAAAGCTGTAGGTTCTCTGTCAGGTTCTCTGTCAGCTGAGGTCGAGGTGTTTTAGTTTACATTGAGTTCTGTTTAGCCCACGTGAATTTAGTTTGCAGTACCACGGGCGCCCCCTGTGCCCGTGGGTGGGACAGCTATAAGCTAGTAATACCCTGTCCAGTTATTATTATTGATCCATGATTGGAACACTGTCAGAGAAGAAGCCTGTCTCACATTTTAGAGGAGATTTTCCAGATTTTAGCTGCATAAATCTGAGCCACTGTCCCCCATACTTAATCCTGCCTCTGGGACCAGCAGGAGGCCAGTCCCTGTGCTCCTCAGAGTCCATCATCTTCCTCTCTTCCTTAATTAGCCTTTTATTAAAGATGGTCATATCATTAGTCTAGCGCCTCCTACTGGTGAAAACAGCAATGATTACAGCCACGTGCGCTGAGTTCGGTCGCACCATGTTTTATGTTAGTCCATGAAAGCAAAGTGTGTGATCCCTCTGGTCCTGTCTGCAGATCTTCACGGGGTTACTGGTGAACCTCCCCACCATCGTCAGCTGGTTGGCCTGGCTCAAGTACCTCAGTATTCCAAGATACGGGTTTGGGGTGAGCCAAAGTCACATGACCCACTCTGCTCCCACTGACGCCCACACCAACACTGATGTTTCTGTTTCAGGCGCTGCAGATCAACGAGTTTGTGGGACTGGAGTTCTGTCAATCTTTGAACACAACCACAATGTAAGACACACACATTAACATAGAATCATGCACACACACACATGTACTTACACACACACACACACACACACACACATACATACACACACATACACGCATACTTACACATGCATGCACATACACACATACACACACACACATGTACTTACACATGCACACACACACACATGCAAACAGACACACATACATATGTACGCACACAAATACACACATACACACACACACATGTACTTACACATGCACACACACACACATGCAAACAGACACACATACATATGTACGCACACAAATACACACATGCACGCACACACATACACAGGCACATGCACACACACACACATACACAGGCACATGCACACACATGCACTTTTGAAAGAACACACTCCTGTTCCAAACCAGTCTGACCGCTGTGAGGTCCAGTCGTGTACCTCACAGCAAGAAGGTTCTGTGTTCGATTCTACCTCCAGGCCTCTCTGTGTGGAGTTTGCATGTTCTTCCTGTGTCTGCGTAGTTTTCCTCCAGGTGCTGCAGTTGCCCCTACCACTTCAGGAGGGAGGGTCTATATCATCCAATGACATACAATTCAAATATAAGCTTGGCTTCTCCCTGTGCTCTTAAATGCATCCACCGGCAGCGTCTCAGTAGGATCCGGTATCCATGGTTACATGCAGCATAAACGCCAAACATACCCCATCAGACCTGAAGCTAAGTAGGTCAGAGCTTGGTTAGTACTGTGATGGGAGACCTCTGGGAACACCAGTTGCCAGTGGTGCGGCTGTAAAGTGCCAAACTGTATTTGTGTCGTTAGGCAAGACATGAGAATGAGTCTGGTGTGTTTGTGAATGTTTGGTGGTGGTCAGAGGGGCCAATGGCACAGACTGGTTGTCTCGCTTCTGTCGGTGTGCCCAGGGCAGCTGTGGCTACTGGCTACAGTAAAAACATCATCTGAAGCGTCTTTGAGTGTCCTGAAAAGCGCTATATAAAACCAATGCATTATTATTATTATTAAATGTAACCCCTCTTCTTTGGCCCCACCCCCTTTCTGCAGCTGTCAATCCGGGGAGAGCGTGCTAGCGGAACAAGGCGTGGACTCGTCGCCATGGGGACTGTGGCAAAACCATGTGGCGCTGATCATCATGTCGGCCGTGTTCCTGACCATCGCGTACCTTAAACTGCGCTTCATCAAGAAGTTCACATGAAGCTGTTTCAAATCTTCTGTTGTTTTGTTTTCTGTATCTGCACTGGAACTGCACTAACGTCGTGTAAAGATTCACAAATAATAAAATAAATAATGAACATGAGGTGTGTCTTCTTTACCCGACCATGAACGACTTTGGGCCGTGTGGTTCTCTCGAGCCTTCAGGATGTCTGCTCATTCAGGTCGATTGGCAGTGGTTAGCCGTTCACAGCTGCGACCCCTGAACTGCTGTGCTTGCTTCTCAAATCCCATTATGCTTTTGGGGCGTGGGGGGTCTCACTATGCAGGCGGTAAGGAGGCTGAGTGGATAGCCCTCTCGCCTCCCAGCAAGAAGGTTCTGGGTTCGAATCCCGGTCGGAATGGGGTCTTTCTGGGTGGAGTTTGCCTGTTCTTGCTTGCGTAGGTTTCCTACTAGTGCTCCAGTTTCGCGTACCATTATATGCGAAATATGCACACTAGGTCAGATCCTCCAGCTCCGGTAGTCCTCTCCAATCTGGAGATGGGTTCCCGGATGCTGTTACTACGGCGACCACTGCTCCTGACGTAAGCCTTAGTGGCATCAGGATCTGGGTCAAATGCAGAGGATGAACTGCCCTACGGGGATTAATAAAGTGCATCTTTACATTTAGAAGTTGATGACTTTGTTAATCCTGCAGTGGGAGGTGTAGAAGGGCGAGTCCTGATTATCACAAGGACTCCCAGACTTCTGGAACTACTACAACTCCCAGAGCAGTCAATTTAACTGTTCCCATTAAAATCAATGGAATTCTGATAAAGTTAGTTTTACACTTTTATTAAAATGAAAGAATTTATTAGCTAAACCTTTGAGAAAACTGTAGACGGGGCATGGCCTTGAGTTCTATTATTGTCTGCCCCAGCTTAAAAGTAAAATACCCCAAGTCTAAAGTTACGTACTCCAGCTTTAAAGAAACATACCTCCAGCTTCAAGGAAAGATTACCACAGAGTCTGTTCCACGGTGAGAATCAAATCCCTGTGTTTTGTGTTTGGAAATGACTCATGAGCCGTGGTGCAACTTTAACCACAGGCGAGTTGGAACAGACTCCAGTCCCAGACCAGACTCAGACTCAGACTCAGACCCAGACCAGACTCACTCTAGACTGCTCTTGGTTCATTCCATCATGCTCCTCTGGGTCTCCGTCGTCTTCTTCACAGTGTGGAGCTGGCACCTCGTCCACAGTGAGTACTTCAGGATGTACTCAGAATACTGCATCATATACTGTACATGTGAGAGTACTTCTAAAGGCTGTAGCTACTGTAGTATTAGTGAATATGTTTTATCTGATCTTAATGTATCTTATCTTGTCTTGGTTTTTGTAAAGCAATAGATCTGTGCTATACAAATTGCCTCACTTCTTCCAACCCATTACATCATCTGCGCAGTGAGGCTGAAAAACGTCTGTGGTTCAAAGTGTATTTAGAGATACTTTGTTAGTCCCACAGAGGGGAAATATCAGTGTTGCATCCCCAGTTAAAGAAGGAATGAGGGAGGAGCACACAGCACAAGATGAATGAACAATTATTCTATACAAAAATGACAAAAACTCTAACTTAATCATCAAGAAGAAGCAAGAATAACATCTCTAACTTTAGCCTAATAAAGAAGTAAGGATTAAGTATAAAATCTCTGATTTTGGATTGACTTATGTGTGGGACTTGTTGTAGTTTTGTAAATAAAGAGAATTGGATTGAATTGAAAATGACAACTATTTTTGAGCCGCTATGGGGCGGTCTGAAATGGGCAGTTCATGCAAGGCGGCCAAGGAATTTACTAGAACTGGAGGCTTTTTGCCGAGAAGAATATGCAGCTTTATCATCAAAGAGGATATCAGAGAGAGACCAGAGATCAAGAAGACCAGAGTGAGACAAGAAAAAGACCACAGAGAGAGCAGAGAGAGAGCAGAGAGACCAGAGATCCAGAAGACCAGAGTGAGACAAGAGAAAGACCACAGAGAGAGCAGAGAAAGAGCAGAGAGACCAGAGAGACCAGAAATAGACCAGAGAGACCAGAGAAAGACCACAGAGAGAGCAGAGCAAAGAGAGACAAGAGAAAGACCAGAGAGACCAGAAATAGACCAGAGAGACCAGAGAAAGACCACAGAGAGAGTAGAGCAAAGAGAGACAAGAGAAAGACCAGAGAAAGACCACAGAGAGAGCAGAGCAAAGAGAGACAAGAGAAAGACCAGAGAAAGACCAGAGAGAGACCAGAGAGACCAGGAAAAGACCAGAAAGACCAGAGAAAGACCACAGAGAGACCAGAGAGATCAGAGAGACCAGAGAAAGACCAGAGAGACCAGAGAAAGACCACAGAGAGAGCAGAGCAAAGAGAGACAAGAGAAAGACCAGAGAAAGTCCAGAGAAAGTAAGTAAGTAAGTAAGTAAGCTTTTATTTATATACCGCCTTTTCACTGCACATCGGAGTCTCAAAGCGGTTTACAATTGTTATTTTTTTGGGAGTGGGGGTGCCAGTACAGGAGGCACATGCCATACCTATTGTACATATTTTTTGTGGTAGGGGAAACCGGAGCACCCGGAGGAAACCTACGCAGACACGGGGAGAACATGCAAACTCCACTCAGAAAGGCCCTGGTCCAACCGGGATTTGAACCCAGGACCTTCTTGCTGAGAGGCGAGAGTGCTATCCACTCAGCCACCGTGCCGCCCAGAGACCAGAGAGAGACCAGAGAGACCAGGAAAAGACCAGAAAGACCAGAGAAAGACCACAGAGAGACCAGAGAGATCAGAGAGACCAGAGAAAGACCACAGAGAGACCAGAGATCCAGAAGACCAGAGAGAGACTAGAGAGACCAGAGACCAGAAAGACCAGAGAGAGATCAGAGAGAGACCAGAGAGAGACTAGAGAGTATAAAGAACCTGCATGTTCATACGCTGAGTAATTACACTTCCAAAGCCGTCAAAGTGACTGCTCTGGGAGTTCAAATGTTAAATTGGACCCAAGAACAGTTTCTTCCCATCAGTTTGACTCATGAACCCAATTACAATCATCTTTTTGAACTGATGCAAATTGACAGTTCTGCCACTTTATAACATCAAACCTCTGGACACTTGTTGATAATCTGCACTGTCATAAGTCTATTGTGTGTATTTTTCATTAGAGTTTTATACATGCCATTAAATCTATTTTTTGACTATTTTTCACCAAATATCAAAACAAATCTCTCATCTGTGACTTCATGTTACTTGGAATGGCAATACAATCATTCAGATTCAGATTCTGATCCAATGTGATTAGTAAACTGTGGCTAATCAAAGTAATAACTGGGTCAGGTATGTAAACTGATTGCACTTTGTTTACCAACAATAAAGGAGTCTGTACAAGCCCAGGGTCTCCAAGATTGATAGATAGATGGATGGATGGATGGATGGATGGATGGATGGATGGATTTATTTATTTATTGTTTATTTGGTTGGGACAGTACATGTCCCACATTCGCACTTAAAAAAACACACTCATTCACCCTGAACTATTGCACATGTTTTTAGTGGTAGGGGAAACCGGAGTACCCGGAGGAAATCTATTTTTTTATTTTTATTTATTTATTTATTTGAGCAATCTTAGTATGAACATGTTACATACATTTATACAGAATAATGTTGTAACAAATTAGCACATACATCAGTGCTGAGTGCTTGAAAGTGCTCAAAAAGGAGTAGGAAGAAGTGGGGACTTATAAACTCCTACCCCTTTCTCCATTCAGTGTTTTGTGTGACAGTTGTTGATTTTTCTATATGTTGTGTGTAACATTACAATATATGACGAGTTCTATACATTTGAGTGTTTAAAGATACAACAAGATTAGATTACTAATTATTAGTGATGGTCTCTGAGCTGTTACTTTTGTAGTTTACTATAAAATTGCAATTATTTATCTATATGATTGAAATGATCATCAGTGGCTAAATCGCATTTGGTACAAGAGATCTCGATGTAGTTTGATCCTTGAAATTTATTCAAATTGAGCTTTCAGTTTTACCCTTGATCAGCATATTGTTTGTAAATTAATTGCTTGTATAACCTCTTGAAAACATAGATATTTACACAGCTTTTTAAATCATCGTTTAGACTATTCCATAGATCAACTCCACATCGTGTAATACACATTTTTTTCAGTGTTGTCCTGGAAAAGTGTTTTTTAAAATTTTGAGTATTCCTTAAATTATAGTTCCCTTCTCTATTAGTGAACATACATTGTATGTTTTCTGGCAGTTGTTGACGCCTTGCTTTGTACAATAGTTGAAGTGTTTTGAAGTTAACCAAGTCAGTGAACTTTAGTATTTTGGATTTGAGAAAAAGCACATTAGTGTGTTCACAATAGCCTGCTCTATGAATTATTCTCACAGCTTTTTTCTGTAATTTGAATAGTGGATCTGTGTTAGTTTTGTATGAGTGTCCCCATACTTGGGCCCCATAACTCAAATAAGGCAGAATTAAAGATGCATACAATATGTTCAGAGAATGTTGGTCCAGGAAATGTCTTGCTTTACAGAGAATTGCAATACTTTTAGCTATTTTTGATTTTATATTTGTGATATGGGGTTTCCAACATAACTTATTATCAAGAGTCACTCCCAGGAATTTAAATGTGTTTACTCTTTCAATTTCAATAGTATCAATAAATATTTTAGTGTCAGATTTGACATCTTTATTTCCAAAAATAATACATTTTGTTTTCTTGATATTAAGTGACATTTTATTAATTTCAAACCATGTTTTCAGTCGTTTCATTTCTGTGGTAACCAGTGTTTTTAGTTGTTGTAGATCGTCTCCTGAGCATGTTATTGTTGTGTCGTCTGCAAATAGCACAAATTTTAATTTTGTTGAAATTAAACATAAATCATTGATGTAAAGTAAGAACAATTTAGGTCCTAGTACAGAGCCTTGAGGAACTCCGCAGAGGATTGTCTTGTAAGTTGATTTATGGTCTCCTATTTGTAGATATTGTTCCCTATTAGTTAGATAGGATTTGATCCAATTTAATGCAATCCCTCTAAAACCATTTTTTTCCATTTTTTCTATTAGTATGTTGTGATCAATGGTATCAAATGCTTTTTTTAGATCGATGAATATCCCTATCACGTATTTCTTCTTGTCTATGTCATTGGTTATGTTTTCTATTAGATCAACAAGAGCGAGTTCAGTGGATCTATTTTTTCTAAAGCCAAATTGGTTTGTAGTTTTTATTTGTATAAAATAAAGTTTGTATTTTTCAATAAATGTGTCCATTCTACTTGCAAACAGTTTTTCCAAAATTTTAGAGAGCTGCGGTAAGATTGAGTTAGGCCGGTAATTAGAAAAGTCATGCTTATCTCCAGTTTTGTAGATGGGAATAACTTTGGCAGTTTTCATGCCGGATGGAAATGTCCCAGTGGTGAATGATAAATTAAAGATATGTGTTAAAGGTTTTGAGATTTCACCAATTACTTCTTTGATTATTGTAGTGTCTAGATCATCAGAGTCTAAAGATGTTTTGGCTTTCATATTTTTTACAATATCTATTATTTCGTTTTCATTTGTTGCAGTGAGAAAAAAAGAGTTTGTGTTGGTCGGGGTTTCTTCCTCAGGTTTAGCATTATTTGGTTTGATTTCTGCTGCCAATTCTGGCCCGATGTTTACAAAAAAAGAATTTAGTTCCTCAACAATTTCCTCAGAATTGTTTACCTCTTTACCTTTGTTGATGAAGTACTTTGGTAAACATATGTTTTTGGACTTTTTATTTATAATAGTATTAAGTGCATTCCACATTGTTTTCATGTTGTTCTTGTTCTCGTCCAATAGACATTGGTAATAATGTTTCTTGCAATGTCTTATTATGTTTGTCAATTTATTCTTATATTTTTTATATTTGCTTTCTGATTCAATTGTATTTTTTGATATAAAGTTTTTGTATAAGATGTTTTTCTTTTTGCAAGCTCGCAGTAACCCTGTGGTCATCCAAGGATCTCTCTTTCTTTGTTTCTTTGTACAGACCACTAGGGGGCAGTGCTGATTATACAGTGTCTTAAAGATTTCAATAAATTGTTTATATGCTAAATCTACTTCTGACTGATTTAAAATACTGTACCAGTTATAATTTAGCAAGCTTGTTCTGAATTTCTGTTTATTTTCCTCATTTTTGACTCGTACATATTGTATGTTCAATTCTTCTTGATCCTTTCTTTTAAGATCAGTTTTAAACATTACAAAAATTGGCAAGTGATCAGATAAGTCATTTATGATTATTCCACTAGTCATATCTTGGAGAACATTTGTGAATATGTTGTCAATTAGAGACTGTCTATTTTGAGTTATTCTGGTGGGTCTGGTAATTTTGGGATAAAATGAATTACTATATAATGTATGAATAAAGCTTTCTATGGGTGAGTGAGAGTCTGTTTTGAGTAAGTCCAGATTGTAATCACCACAGATGAAGACCTCCTTTGATTCCATATTGGCAAACAATTTATCGATATGATCAATAAAAGGTTCTGTATTTGATCCAGGCGGCCTATATATGCAACTGATGAGTATATTTTTCCTATTTATCCTTTCTATTTCAAATGTCACACATTCCATTACATTGTCTACAACAGTAGTCATATTTTCCACAATTCGCCCGTGCAACTTATTACTTATATAAAGTGCCACCCCACCACCACCCTTACACACCCTGTCTTGTCTAAACATTTCGTATCCCACAATCACATAGTTGTTTTTATTATTTCCTTTAAGCCAAGTCTCTGAGATAGCAATAACATCAAAACTCCACTCAAGTTCATGCAGAAAATGTACAATATTGTCAAAATTTGCATTTAAACTTCTTGCATTTAGATGTATTATTGATAAAACTTCATCTCCAGTTTTAATAAGTGTCTGTACTTGTTGTTCGTGGTAATATTGACAGTTTACATGGTTTATGCTTTATGAAATCTAAGGGGACATGCAAACTCCTCTCAAAAAGGCCCTGTTCCGACCGGGATTCAAACCCAGTACCTTCTTGCTGAGAAGCAAGAGTTCCATCCGAGAGTTCCATCCACTCAGCCACCGTGCTGCCCGATCTGAGGAAAATTGGGCGGCACGGTCAAGATCAATAAGATACTTTATTGATCTTTACAGAAGAAGTTCGGGTGTCCAGCAGAAAGTGGTGAAGGTGGTGCCGGCGCTGGTGATGATCTGCTTCCTCTGGTTGATGTTTGCAGAGTCTGCTTGGTTTGGACCATTTTCTCTGCTCTCGTTCCGAGTGAAATCCTGAACTTTGTATTATCTTTCTTTTTTTTTTTTGAAGAGAGGACCGTCCTCTCTGCTCTGGTTTGGATCAGTGTAAAACCATGAACACTTTACTGCGGTAACATTTACAGGTAGAAAAGTGCCTTCAAAAGTGAACACAGGTTTAAGCAGCAAAACCTTATACAAACATTATTGTACGTCCACGTTAACATCTCATTTCTCTGCAGCTCAAGCGGAGGACTTCCTGTGGGGGTTTGAGCCGCCGCTGCTCGACGGCGCCCCCGTGGACCAATGTGGGAACATCCTCTGGAACATGGTCCCAAACAATGCTGTCGCCGTGGCAACAGGACACACTGTCACCGTAACAACAGAAAACCCTGTCACAATGAAAACAGAAACCACTGTGGCCACGGCAACACAACACGCTATCACCATGGTAACAGCTCCATCCGGTGTCTCCAAGGGGACGATGAGCAGATACCTGACACATGAAACCACGCCCACAGACCCTTACGAACCAATCAGACGCTTCCTCCATGAGCTCCTGTCTCAGTCAATCAGAACGCAGCATTCATCAGAGAGCAAAGAAGCGACAGCCAATCAGAGACGACTATACTCACAGACTTCCAGCTCCAGCTCAGAGGAAAGCAGCCACTGAAAGACGTGTGTGATGTCACAGATCAGACAGATTCAGCACAGAGCGGTCTGCGGGGACCAGCCTCAGTGGATGCAGATTATCGTAATTGGAACATTGATGTTATTTTGTACTTTGATTTGTTTTTGCGGAGCGACTTGGAACCTGTTAACAGGTCAAGATAAGATACTTTATTGATCTCACAATAGAGAAATGCACATGTCACATTGGCATAAATAGTATCACTCAGGTTGTGCAAAAGACAGGAAATGTGCAAAAAAAATTTAAGAATTAAAACGATAATAAAATATTATTTACTATAAAAGTTGAATACAGAGCATCCATATTTGTTAGTGGCTGCAGTTACATCAGTTGAATCCCCTCCGGCCAATCAGCGAGCGCAGGAGGCGGGTGTTGTAGGGAGGTGTTGGTGACGTTAAGAGTGTGCCGAATTTGTTGGTTGTAGTTGAAAGTTGGAAATGGTGAAGAATAAAGTAATCTGTTCTGGTTCAGCTCCAAATACCAAGAAATTGAAGCCGGAGCAAGTAGAAGGTTTAGCAAATGTTATTGCTGCAAAGATGTCATGGCTCTACTCACCACAGGCTCCGTTAGTGCCAAAAGAGATGGCTAAAGTTAGGCTAAATGCTAAAGCTAGGCTAAACTCAGATCCAATTGTTTCAATCTGCAAAAGGAGTAAACCCCTCTCACCTGTTAACGGAGTCAATGGAGCAAATCCAGACCTTTGTACAAAATTTAATTTGAAGGTCCTAGAATATCTGTCTGGAGCTGCACCACCTCCAGTTTTGGTACTTTTTGTTGCTTTTTGTTACTTTTGAAGCACATTGTTTTATTGTCTATATTTTGTTGCGTGTCACCTTGATTATTTTTGAAAATAAATGTACTTTTAAGGGAATGTTTCTTCAGACTCGCTAGCTTCCCCACAGACATTGTTATTGTAACTATTTTACTCATTGTTTTAAATGTTTTACCCTTTGAACGTTTTTGGATTTTCATTTGTATTTGTCTCATTCCCTTGTGGATCATGAGTTTGTCTGCAAGTCTGTTTTTGAGCAACAATGGAACATGGAAGAAGTGAAAATGAAAGTTTGTATAGCTTTGTTGTTAACCTAAAGTGAGAGACAGACTTTTCAGATTTAGTTTTACAGTGACATGTACAGATGTGGTCAACAACTTCACAAGCGCCCCCCTGTGGCTCACTATTATACATACAGCTCCACAGCACCCCCGTGGCTCAGTATTAAATATACAGAACACTGTAAATCTCATTGACCTAAAGTGCAGTAGACCAGTTTGTACATTTTCGACTTCAGACTTGTCCCGTTTAATACTTTAATACTCCTCGGATTAGGGTTTACGTCACCTGAATGTATTGTAGGGGGCGTGGTCTGATGGAGGGGTGGGAGGATCCAACAGGTGAGACGTGGAGACTGCCAAGGAGGCCATCTCAGTGTCCTGTGTAGGGACATTCTTAGAGTACATTGTAGAGTCCCATGCGGCGACCATCTTAGAGTCCTGTTCTAGCGTTTCCTTCAGTCCCTTCGACACAAATGTTAGATCCTGTGAAAGCTCCTCCCCCTTCAACAGCGAATTATCTTCTTTCAGATGTCTGCTGCGGTTTCCTGATGCTACCCTTGCTCCTCGCTGCAGGAGAAAGTTACAGGTCAGAGCTTTAATCCTCAGACAATTTGGATCTTCCTGGTCATGTTTGGGAGCTTTGGACAAAGACTGCAGTGAGATCTTCGACTGATTCTGAGCAGGAGACGACAATCTGACACTCTTCAAATCCACGAGTTTGGACAAAGACTCTTCCAGACTCTGACTAGACATATTTGGATTCGGTGAAGGATCGCTCTTCTTGGACGTGCAACTCTCCAGAGTCTGACTCGACTTTGAAGACCGTTCCATCTCACTGTTTTGGGCTGTGTTTCTGGCTTCATCTCGACTTTTCGCCAATTGATGCGTCACATTTGAATGGCTTCTCTGCAGATCACTCGCCACGTCCAACATGACCAGTTCTCCAGTGCTGTTGAGAACATTGAAGCTTGTTGTAATACTCTGAGCCTCTGAAACGTGTGCGGCCTTCTTCACAAAGCTCCTCACAGCCTTCTGCTCCTGCTGAAGGACTCTCGAAGGTTTGGAGCTGGGATTGCCGTGTTTGTGTTCAGGCGAAGGCACTCTGTTGGCTTTAGTTTTAACCATTAGGTTGTTGAGTTGAGGTTTGATGGACAAAGCGTTTTTTGTCACATTCTCTTTGGCTTCTGTGGTCTTTGAGGTCTTGGTGGAAAGTTCTGAAGAGTTCTGAGTAGCTTCTGTGATCTTGGTTGTCTTGATGGACAAGTTTGAAGCGTTGTTCATGGTTCCTGTGATCTTTGACATCTTAAGAGGCATTTGTAGATTGTATTTATTGGCTCCTGTAATCTTTGCCATCTTGGTGGGAATCTCCAAAGTGTTGTTATTGCCTTCAATGAGCTTTGAGGACTTCTTGGACAGTCCTAAAGGGTCATCTTTGGTTCCACAGGTAGAGGGTTTGAGAAACATTTCTGAATAGTTTTCCTTAGTTCCATTTGGCTTTAAAGGGTTTTCTGACACCTCTTCATTGTCCTTCAGTCCAGTGGTCTTGAAAAGCTTAGGAGACATATCCAAAGGGTTCTCACTAATTTTGACAACCTCTGCTGTATTTGTGGACATCCCTAAAGCAATCTCTGTGGTTCCAATGATCTTGGACGGCTTTGGAGACATTTCCAAAGCCTTATCCTTAGTTTCAGTGGTTTTCTGGGAACCAGGAGACAATCCTAAAGCATAATCCGTGGTTTCTGCAATCTGTGAGACCTTGGGACACATTTCTGGGCTGTTTTTATCGACTCCTGTGATCTTCGCCACCTTGGATGGAATCTCTGAAGCATTCTTGTTGAATTCAATGGTTTTCGTCTGCTTATTGGACCCTTCTTGAGCTGTTTGATTGGGTAAAGGTGCTTTCGTCTGCTTGTTGGACCCTTCTTGAGCTGTTTGATTGGCTAAAGTACCTTTCATCTGCTTGTTGGACCCTTCTTGAGCTGTTTGATTGGGTAAAGTACCTTTTGTCTGCTTGTTGGACGTGCCCAGGGACATGTCCTTACCTGCTGTGCTCTTTGTGGATTTGATGGACTGTTCCAAGGCGGTTTGATGTGCTCCCGTAGCCTTCGTTGCCTTTGCGTACGTCTCTGGAGCATTGTGAATGACTGCTGTGGTCTTATTGGACTTGTTGGACAGTTCTGGAGCATTGTCCTTGGCTTCTGTGATCTTTGCTGCCTTTGCTGCCTTCTCAGGACAGTTGTGGTGGGGGGCTGCATTCTTAGCGAACTTGGTGGAGGCCTCTGGGGGGTTCTGATGGGGTTTGGGAAGCTTTGCTTGTCTCCCGCCTTTGGTCTTGTCGTCGGGGGGGTCCTTGTCCTTCTTCGCTCTTCCTTTTTCATCCAAGTTCTCTGGAAGTCGCTGAAGTCTGCGGTCTTTCTCTGGGTCGTCTCTGCCTGCTCTCTGGGCTTTGGGGATCTTGGGCAGTGTGGAATTTTCACGGTGATGCTTCTGGATCTTTGCAATGAGCTCCTCGGAAAATCTGTCAAGAAAAGTGACAAGAAAATAAAAGGTTGAAGTAACGAACACTTGAGGTGTAATCAAAATATCATGATGCAGATTGCATTGTTTCCTATGATTAATAAATTAATACGGAGTTGTACCTGATGTTGAAGGAGTCGTGAGTGAAGAGCTGATGTTCTAACAGCTCCGAGCAGTGAGGCCTGAGCTCCGGCTCCATCCGCAGGCAGCTCTGGGACATGACAGGCTCATTATACAGGTATATATTATTATCATATCAATGTGTGTTTATGTGAGTGAGTGTGTATGTACCTCTGCCAGCCCGAGTGCCCATGGACACAGCTCGGGAAAGCGTTGGCTCAGAGGGACCGGTCGTGGACACTGAGGCAGACGGGCTCCAGAGAACAGAGGGTTAGAGTGGAACAGCTGCTGGTGATGACGAGTCAGATCACCTAAGGGGAGAGCAGAGTGAGAGGGGAAGGACAAGAGGGAGAGAGGAGGGGTGGAGGAAGAAGGGCAGGGTGGGGAGGAGCCAGAAAGAAGGTAGGGGATTATGGCGCTGAGAGGTGGGGCTTCACTGCTCACCAAAACACTGCACGATGTGGTGGATCTGGTCCAGGTCCGACTCTCCAGGGAACAGCGGCTGACCACTGAGCATCTCCATCAGCAGACAGCCAATGGCCCACACGTCCACAGGCCTGAGGTCAGAGAGAGCATGTTCACAGAGAGTACAATTCCAAAGGTCTAGTGAAACCGGAGCTCTCTTTTAGTCCAATTTAATTATGTAGAACCAGACTCATGTAAACTGTGCGGTGAAAAACTTGACTCTACTGAGACGCAGCCAGCAGATGCATTTAAGGGCACAGTGAAAAGCCATGCAGCCATTAGAAATGTGTGTACAGTATATGGCACTGTGTGTTTTTATCGTTGCATTTCTTGTGTTGAAGAGTTGACTCTCTGATCTATGTTCATTCACTGGTTTTGTTAAGTCCTGCTCGGAGATAACTACTATTGTGATTTAGGGCTATACAAGAATACATAGAATTGAATTGAATGGAGACTGGACCAGGGTCTCTGTACTCTGTAATCTTCTGCTTATGTAAACTCAGACCACTTAGGTCCTTACAATAAGTACACCCAGTTTAACAACCAACCTTTGTGTATCAGGTCTCTATTGTATTTTGTTCACATTTCTGTTTTGATTGACAATTGATTGTGTCATCACTAGACTGTATTTGTAGGGGGCGCTCTGGAGCCCATGACTTCAGCACTTTTCAGACACTCACACAGATTACAATAACAGATCAGGGGTTTTGATATAGCCGTACTTTCCGTAGTGCGCGTCTCCCACCAGCAGCTCCGGGGGGCGGTACCAGCGCGTGGCCACATAGTCCGTGTAAGCTCCGCCTTCAGACGCCACGATGCGAGCAAAGCCAAAGTCACACAGTTTGACCACGCCCCCCTGAGAGATCAGGACATTCTCCGGCTTTATGTCCCGATGGATCACCTGAAGAAGAGAGAACACGAGATGGAGGCTACTGCTGTGTGTGTTTCTTGTTTATCTGTGTGTGTAAGCGTGTGTTGTGTATAGGTGTTTCTGTGTGTGCGGTGTGTAGGTATACGTTTGTGTTTTGTGTGTGTATGTGTGCGGTGTATGCGTGTATTTATACCCGTATATATATGTATGTATTTGTATGTGTGGTGTGTGTGTGTGTGTGTGTGTGTGTGTGTGTGTGTGTGCATGTGTGTGTGTTGTGTGTCCATGTTTGTGTGTGTTTGCCTATGTGTGTGGAGTGTGTAGGAGTATGGTGTCTGGGTGTGTGTGTGTGTGTGTACGTTTTGCTGGTGGCAGAAGGCTGTGGCCCTCAGGATCTGGAACAGCAGTTGTCTGCAGGTCTGTAGTTCGAGTCCCTTCGGGTGCAGTTCCAGTTCGTCCAGCAGAGTGCGCTCTACAAACTCAAAGACCAGGAACCAGCGTCGCCGCCGCTTCCACACGTCCAGGAGGTTCACCAGGTTATCGTGACGGAGGAGCTGGAGACACACAACACATTACATATACTGTATACACAACACAAATATGCACAAACACACACACACAAAGGTCCAGGAGGATCACTAGGTTATTGGGACATAGGAACTGGAGACACACACACATTCTTTAGGGCCTTTTTCGATTGCAGAGCTACTTCTATAAAACAGAAAAGGCAGAGAGCTACAGTGCCTTGCGAAAGTATTCGGCCCCCTTGAACCTTTCAACATTTCGCCACATTTCAGGCTTCAAACATAAAGATATAAAATTTAATTTTTTTGTCAAGAAAAAACAACAAGTGGGACACAATCATGAAGTAGAACAAAATTTATTGGATAATTTAAACTTTTTTAACAAATGAAAAACTGAAAAGTGGGGCGTGCAATATTATTCGGCCCCCTTGCGCTAATACTTAGTAGAGCCACCTTTTTCTGCAATTACAGCTGCAAGTTGCTTGGGGTATGTCTCTATCGGTTTTGCACAGCGAGAGACTGGAATTCTTGCCCATTCTTCCTTGCAAAACAGCTCGAGCTCAGTGAGGTTGGATGGAGAGCGTTTGTGAACAGCAGTGTTCAGCTCTTTCCACAGATTCTCGATTGGATTCAGGTCTGGACTTTGACTTGGCCATTCTAACACCTGGATACGTCTATTTGTGAACCATTCCATTGTAGATTTGGCTTTATGTTTTGGATCATTGTCCTGTTGGAAGATAAATCTCCGTCCCAGTCTCAGGTCTTTTGCAGACTCCAACAGGTTTTCTTCCAGAATGGTCCTGTATTTGGCTCCATCCATCTTCCCATCAATTTTAGCCATCTTCCCTGTCCCTGCTGAAGAAAAGCAGGCCCAAACCATGATGCTGCCACCACCATGTTTGACAGTGGGGATGGTGTGTTCAGGGTGATGAGCTGTGTTGCTTTTACGCCAAACATATCGTTTTGCATTGTGGCCAAAAAGTTCGATTTTGGTTTCATCTGACCAGAGCACCTTCTTCCACATGTTTGGTGCGTCTCCCAGGTGGCTTGTGGCAAACTTTAAACGAGACTTTTTATGGATATCTTTGAGAAATGGCTTTCTTCTTGCCACTCTTCCATAAAGGCCAGATTTGTGCAGTGCACGACTGATTGTTGTCCTATGGACAGACTCTCCCACCTCAGCTGTAGTTATCTGCAGTTCATCCAGAGTGATCATGGGCCTCTTGGCTGCATCTCTGATCAGTCTTCTCCTTGTTTGAGATGAAAGTTTGGAGGGACGGCCAGGTCTTGGTAGATTTGCAGTGGTCTGATACTCCTTCCATTTCATTATAATTGCTTGCACAATGCTCCTTGAGATGTTTAAAGCTTGGGAAATCTTTTTGTATCCAAATCCGGCTTTAAACTTCTCCACAACAGTATCTCGGACCTGCCTGGTGTGTTCCTTTGTCTTCATGGTTGGAGACCTCTGCATTAGGGATTTCCGACAGGGGTGTGAAGAAAGGAGGAACAGCGGCTGAACGCAAGGCTCCTTTCCTGTTGTCATGGTAACAGTAGCTCACCTTCAACAGCCGGACCTCTATCACTGTTGTCATGGTGACAGTAACACAGCAGCCGGACCTCTCTCTGGGTCTCTGTCGTCATGGTAACCGTAGCTTACCCTCAGCAGCCGGACCTCTCTCTGGGCCTTTTTCGTCATGGTACAGTAGCTCACCCTCTGCAGCAGGACCTCTCTCTGGGCCTCTGTTGTCATGGTAACAGTAGCTCACCCTCAGCAGCAGGACTTCTCTCTGGGCCTTTGTCGTCATGATAAGAGTAGCTCACCCTCTGCAGCAGGACCGCTCTCTGGGCCTCTGTTGTCATGGTAACAGTAGCTCACCCTCAGCAGCAGGACCTCTCTCTGGGCCTCTGTTATCATGGTAACCGTAGTAGCTCACCCTCAGCAGCTAGACCTCTCTCTGGGCCTCTGTTGTCATGGTAAAAGTCGCTCACCCTCAGCAGCTAGACCTCTCTTTGGGGCTCTGTTGTCATGGTAACAGTAGCTCACCCTCAGCAGCAGGACCTCTCTCTGGGCCTCTGTTGTCATGGTAACCGTAGTAGCTCACCCTCAGCAGCTAGACCTCTCTCTGGGCCTCTGTTGTCATGGTAAAAGTCGCTCACCCTCAGCAGCTAGACCTCTCTCTGGGCCTCTGTTGTCATGGTAAAAGTCGCTCACCCTCAGCAGCTAGACCTCTCTCTGGGCCTCTGTCGTCATGGTAACAGTAGCTCACCCTCAGCAGCAGGACCTCTCACTGGGCCTCTGTTGTCATGGTAACCGTAGTAGCTCACCCTCAGCAGCTAGACCTCTCTCTGGGGCTCTGTTGTCATGGTAACAGTAGCTCACCCTCAGCAGCCGGACCTCTCTCTGGGCGATCTTCTTCACGGCTAGGTCCTCGTCTGAATCCAGGAACTTCTTGATGGCGACGAGGCGCCCGCTCTCTTTGTGGCGGCACTTCATTACGGAGCCGTAGCTGCCCTCTCCGACCGAAGCCAGGGTCTCGTACCGCTCCATCAGTGTGTACACTCTATACGACAGTCTGTGTGATGTAAATATATGTAAATGTACAGACAATAATCTATATCTGATCTTTTCTTATCTTCTTTTTCAGCACAATATCAACTATGGTCTCATTATTTTCTCAGTGGTGACAATTTTCAAAATGAAATGCATGATGTCGGCCTAGAGAAGGGACTCTCAGACTAATTAAATAAATTCCCATTTTTTTTGTCATTATTTTTTAATTTTGGGGTTCTGTAGGGAAGCCACCAAATCTGACAGTAAGAAACTTCAGGCGTCGTCCTCTCAAGAGCCACATTATATTCCAACACATCCAGAGCCAGGGTTCAAACAGCCAAATCTACATAATGTGGATTTCTGAGGGTCCTAAATCTGCTGCCACTGAGGCCCTTCAGGACAGGTTTGGACAGCCCTGGTTTAGACCATAGAGCAGGCATGTCAAACTCAGGCTGATGATCTTCAATTATCATTATTTACTTTGAGCATTGGATGGATTTGGGTTATTATAGCATGTTATACCTATGTATAAATATACCTATATGAGCTAGATATTCTAAATGGAGTGTAACATGAGGAAAACAACCATATAATTGAATCTGTTCTAAAATGTTAACTAACATGTTATTAGAAGTCAGTTATAATTTTGATATTAAATTATCAGTCTTCAAATACATCTCTTCTTGATATTTGGCTCAGTTGGTTGAATCCAAACCTGCCAGAAAATAACATACAAACTCATGTCAAATAATACTTTAATACTTTAAACCAGCTCCTATGCTTTATAATTCGGCCCCCGTCCAAAATGAGTCTGACACCCCTGCCATAGAGCATACATCAGAATCAGAATTAGAATCATTTTTATTGCCACAAAAGTAACAGGAAGTCACAGACTTGGAAATTGCTTTGTCTCAGTGCAACAGTCAGAAAGAAAGGTAAAGGTAGAGAAGGCATAATAAAAAATAAAATAAAAAGCACTTTTAAGTGCACTAAAACACACATTTTTTAGCCAAAAATGGAGAGTGTGACACAAACGTTTACTTTTAAATGTCAGTCAACAGGAGCCAAAGTGCGTTGGAGCAAAATGTCGCATGAGCATGTCAGCATTGAGCTTAGCATTGGTCCATCTGTATACAGTCTATGGTGTGTGTAAATGATTGCATAGTCATTTCTATTTTGTCATAACAGATTTTCTGTTTTTATATGATTAGGGCTTTTGTTTTGAGGGGACAGTAAACGCTCAGTTGATGAGGAAACAATGTTCATTAACGTAGTTTATTTAAATTTGTCCTTAAATACACCTAACTTTTTTTGTTTTGGTTAGTTGCACCGTTTTGTGGCGACTAGATGGCACCAGGTGGCAGTTAATGGTTCCATGCTAATAATGGTCATGTAAAATGGTTTCATTTATATGCAATTTGTATTCTTGTATATGTTTCTGTATTATATTGTGTTTTTAGACTTGTGTTCAGCACTTTGGTCAACTGTGTTGTTTTCAAAGTGCTCTATAAATAAAATTGAATATGATAAAGATAATTATTTGACACTTAAAGTAATTAATTTGAGTTTAAGGCAAATGTATTATCTGTCACACTGTAAGATTTTCTAATTGCCTGTTTTGTATTTCTTTGTAGCTCTTACAGTAGCGTACAGTGGTGCTAATAAAGCTGTGAACCATAAGGTCTGAGAAACCAGCTTAATCAACCAGGGATGCTACAGTGTGTAACATGGAAGACAATGATCAACCTCATCAATAACCCTGTATAAAAGAATCTTCATAAGTTCATAACCGTGGACCACTGATATACTCCTGCGGCCGCCTTTGGCTCGCGGGCCACGTGTTTGATCGTATGCTACGTCCATGGTTTGACCCTTGTCCTGAGCCTAGTGTTTTAACTGCGGCACGCTCATTGACGCTCCGCACTTGGACCCGGAGGACACAGAGTTATTATACAGTTATTATACAGTTATTATACAGTTATAGAGTTTAACAAAGACACACACCGTGAGACTCACCTCCAGCGCAGACGGTACTCCGTGTTTGTGTTTTGGTCAGAGCTACAACCGGACACCGGACACTCACGTTGCCATGGAGACAACCCCCAGGTTACAGGTCACGTGTCTGTACTATTTTATCATCTATTATTTAGGTACTATGAGTTACACCATGGCCAGTCCTTCTCTATTGTCCCATAAATATACAGCGTGACTCGTTAAAGGAGTCCCGGTTTGTTATGAACATAATTATAAAAATACAATATTCTGTCGGATTAATAAAATACTTCATATTTTCACCCGGAGCTTTTGTTGATGTAATACCTTCCCTCAGCAGCGGGGAGCGCAGGAGAGGCGGTTATGAGCCACTGCAGCTTCCGCGTGTTCGAAGTGTCCGAGCGGGACTGAGCCAGGACTGAGCCAGGACTGAACCAGGACTAATGCAAGCAGGAGATTTAAGCAGGTTTAAACAAGGACTGAACCAGGTTTAAACCAGGTCTGGACTGGGACCTAGCCACGGCTTTACTGAAGCAGGACTGATGCAGGTCTCAAGCAGGATTTAAGCAGATCTAAACAAGGACTGAAGCAGGTCTAAACCAGGTCTGAAGGAGGACTGAACCAGGACTGAGCCAAGACCCTCTTTGGATCGCTCTGATGGCAGGTTTGAAGCAGTTTCTGGATCGCTTCGGAGGCTGTGGTGACGCAGTGAGTGACCCGAGCCGGACTCCTATACACCTGCTGTGGATTTATGGAAATGCGAATATAGATACGAATTATTCTAGAGGAAAATTTGAAAATGAAGCTATGATAATGGAGATGAATATATCTCCTAAAATTCGGCATTGATAGATTTTACTTTTTTACTTTGTTTGAAATGAGGCAAAAAAAACTATAAAGGTTGGACCTGGAGTTATTATGACTAGACTCTATAACAATTACACTGGGCAACACCTTACCACTGCTACCATAGTTACCTGGAAAGTTGTTACAGCTAGTGGTGCAGGGAAATTATAGGCTCTTTGGAATGTCCTGATGTCCCATTAACAAGATTATTTTATAAGATTAATGATTTTATTATAACTAGTGGCTAATCTTGTCCCTGACCACTGACCCTAACTAAATTGTGTCCCGTTGCAGGAGGCTCAGTGGCTGCAGAAACTGTTTGTCTTTGTCAGAGATCACGTGTGTCCTGACTCTGCCCCCTCAGGTGAGTTCAGCCAGGCCCCGCCCCCTCAGACAGTCAGACCACGCCCCCTCAGACAGACCCCGACCCCTCAGACACGTGTTCTTTGTGCCTAGTGTGTGGTCTCAGTCTGGAGCTGGTCCGGGTCCTGAAGGAGAACAGCCCTTCTGGGACTTTACCCTTGTCCTACAGGTGTGTGTTCGTCCTCCTCCCCCTCCTCGTCCTCTCTCCTCAGTCTGGTCTCAGTCTCATTCTAGTCTCCCCTCTTCACAGTCTGGTCTCAGTCTCGTTGCAGTCTCCTCTTCTGCTTACTCTGGTAACAGTCTTGTTTTAGTCTCCTCTTATCTTATTTGGTCTCAAGCTCGCTCTAGTCACCTGTCTCCTCAGTCCTGGTCGAGTCTCCTCTTGTCCTCAGTTTGGTCTCGTTCTAGTCCCCTCTCTCCTCAGTCTCGTTTCAGTCTCTGAGCTGTTGTCGCAGCAGCGTGTTCCCTGCGTCAGTTGCCTCACTTGGTCGACCAATCAGCACAGAGCGTGGATGCGGGACTCTGAGCTGATTGCAGGACTCCGCCCACTGCCCCGGGTGAAGCTGCTCCTGATTGGATCGCTGGGAAGGGAGCGAGGTCCAGACTTGAGTCTAAAGGACGCGACTGGGGAGGTTGCCTGCCAGGTACGAATACAGGTCCCGGGCTTGTTCTAGTCTCCTCTCTCCTCAGTCTGGTCTTGACCTCGTTCTAGTCATTAATTTTGATTCTAGATGAAAAGTAATTTTAGCTCTGATGAACAGACATTTTGGCTCAGATGAAGTGTTGTGTCTCAGTCTCAGGTCCCCCTTCAGTCTGGCTCTCTGGACACGCCTGTCTTCTTACCACACTGGAACTACATACCCCATAATACACCAGGACTGCTTGAGCTTGTTGCTCCGCCCCTGCTGCTGTGCCCCGCCCCTCCACAGCAGCCATTGGACAGCGTCACAGAGGGGGTGGGGCATCTGACTGTCTATCAAGCAGCGGCTCTCCTCTTTCGGCATCAGAACAGGTCAGACCAATTTATAAAGAACTAATGTTGCTTTCAGACCGGATCATGTGTTGGTCGGCTTTCAATGCAAAGTCAGGGTTGACGCGCGTTTGAGCGTCAAAACGCAGGAACGTCTCGGGATGCACGAACGGACTACTCAGTAGAGACGCACGAAGTGCGCGGGAAAGTCGAAGGGGAGGAGCAGGAGCGGAAAATGGACGCCCACAGGAGATAAACTTTGCTCAACCTTTCCTCGGAACATTCGTGCAGCGACCAATCAGAGAGCTGCAAAGTGGTCACGGGGACATTAGTGGACTGAGCGAGCAGACTGAAAATACTTGTAAACAGCCAAAACAGGAGCTACACCACGACTTAAAAACAGGGTTGACAATGGGGGACATTGTGCTTGTGAACATTTGCGTTGTCATGCTCTCGTGATTTTATGCAACTGCTTCGAGCGTGTTCGCCGATGCGGAAATACCGTTTGATAATAAAATAAACTTATTGAGCACCTCCGTGAACACATACTACTGTTATATAAAGTCCGTGGAAGGTCTCTGAACACAGAGACCCTGCAGAGCTGCATTATTGGAGAAGATCTTTACACGAGAAGCCGCTAGCATAACTCTGTTAGCATCAGAGCCGGCCGGCTACTTCCGCCACTTCCGGCGCTGGTCAGGACGTTCTGGTGTGACGACCTGTGCGTAGGGCTGGGCGATATGGCAAAAAAGTAAAATCTCGATTTTATTTCCTGCTTTGGACGATATCGATTTTCATTAAAGTCACTCAAGACAGACTTTGCCCTTAAAATATTTGTTATCTTCCCGCTCAATATTTAAGTTTCAAAACTATTTACTATTTGTTTCTCCCAATACATATTATAAAAGTCTTGTACAGACTGTGCTGATATTGCAAGTATAATTGATGTGCTGCTGGAACTCTCACAATATCCCTCATTCGATTTCATGATTTTCATATTTTTCATGAATTCGATTATTTCAAAAGCCGATTAATTGTCAAAATTCGATTTATTGCCCAGCCCTACCTGTGCGTATGAAAACTAGAGAATGCGCGTCTGGTGAGCGAGGCGTCTGGTGAGCGAGGCTTCAGCGTTTGAGCGTTTGAGCGTTTGCGGTCTGAAAGCACCATTAGGTAGACCAGACCCAAGTGGACCAGACCCAAGTGGACCAGACCCAAGTGGACCAGACCCAAGTGGACCAGACCCAAGTGGACCAGACCCAAGTGGACCAGACCCAAGTGGACAAGAGCCAAGTGGACCAATCTAATGTGTTTTATCATGGTGGCAGTGGCCGTGCCCCTGATGGCAGTGGGCGGGGCCTCTGCAGAGGGGGGCGTGTCTCTGTCAGTGGTCTGGTCTCTGCAGTCTGCCCCCTGTTGGACATCAGTGGAACCTCATTCTTCATCTTCTGTTTGACACAAAACCAAACGAGCGTCAACGTCATCGTCAAGGTCAGAAACAGGACGCCACTTTCTTTAAAAAATATTCAAATTTAAGCCGAGGTACGTAACTTTAGTCTCCTCCAGCAGAAAGTCCTGTCAAAGTAAAATGTTGAGAACAAATCAGACCTCGAGATGCTGATGTGATCTTTTGTGTAAGAAAGAGAAAGAAAATATAAATAAATCTCTTAAACGTCACAATACCCTAGCTTTAAAATTATGCCATGTTTCTTTTACCGTTTCAATGTGATGTAAAAGTGACTGAGGTTCTGAAATCTGTGTCGGCCTTATAAAGCAGAATCAGCTCCGATCTAACTGCTGTTGTATCGTTACTACACAATCCCATCTTACGCACCCCAGCTTTAATGGTTCATAACAGCTGTGAAGTTACATACTCCAACTTTAATGTTGCATACATTATTTAGCACAAAACTGTTTTAAATTGTAAAATGTCTAAGATTTTTTGAAAACATGTGACCTCAGAGCTAATGTTTTTAATGACCGGAGACATGAACTACTACTACTGCTTTGAATCAAGATCTAAATGCAGTGGTCTTTTAATTAAACGCTTCCAGATGTGTAAATGTATGAAGGCCAAAATAAATCAGAAGGCCACAGGGGGTGCTACAGTGCTTTGTTGTATATGTTAAGATTGTATTGTTGTATTCAGTCAGGTCTGCCCCCTACAGGACAGTCTGTGGTGGAGCAGGAGCATGCACGTGGACATGAGAGTGCACGTGACACAGCTGAGAGTGTGCACGTTACGCAGCCGGAGGGGGGTCAGGGTCCTGAGCTCTACCGACCAATCACAGCTCTGCGTTCAGACAGAGGACCAACTAGAGAGCAGGGTTCAATCTCAGGACCAATCACAGCTCTGCGTTCAGACAGAGGACCAATCAGAGGGCAGGGTTCAATCTCAGGACCAATCACAGCCAGCGTCTAAAGACACGCAGCCTCAGAACCAACCTTTCGACCAATCAGGACTTAGGCGTTCTACAGTCATAAACTACAAGGTAAAACACACTTCTTCATCTCCTCTTCATCATTTCCTCCTCTCTCTTCTTCATCATCTCCTCTCTCTCTTCTTCATCATCTCCTCCCTCTCTTCTTCATCATCTCCTCTCTCTCCCTTAGTCTGCTCGCTCTCCTTTTCATCTCCTCTCTCCTTTTTATCTTTCCTTCTCTCTCTTCATCATCTTCTCTCTCTCCTCTTCATCATCATCTCCTTCTCTCTCTCTCCTCTTCATCATCTCCTCCTCTCTCTCTTCATCATCATTCTCTCTCCATAATCTCTTCCTCTCTCCTCGTCTTCATCACTTCCTCCCCTCTCTCCTCTTCTTCACCATCTTCTCCTCTCCCTCCTCTTCAAAATCTTCTCCTCTTCCTCAGGGCACTGTGACGGAGGTGCTGAGCCGGGGGGCGGGACTTTATGTGATTGACAGTAAAGTGGGTCTATGTTTGGCCAATCAGCCGCTGCCGACGAGACGCATCAGACCTGGAGACGTGGTCCAGGTGAGTCCTGGTTCTCAGTCCGATCACAGCTGTAAAGAAGCAAGTCGCCATGTCTGTGGAAACGGAAACTCTCTGAAACCTGGAGACTTTCAGATTCCTTTTATTTGCCATTTGCAGTAAAACCACATTGGAATACACGTGCAAAAGTACAAGACAAGTACATGCATAAACAAGATCAAAAGTACAGGACACTTTTGTCTCTGAAATCGATCGAAAAAAGTTTTTGATACGTGCAAGATCATTCAAGTGTTTTGTTCAAACTGTTGAAAGAAGCTGTTAGCATATTCAGATGTCTTGCATCTCAGCCAACGATATCTTCTGCCAGAGGGAAGAAGCTGGAACATGGCTTTTCCAGAGGCCCCTTATAAAGATTAAGAGATCTTTAATTCGTGACAGTAATGTCAGTGTTGCAAGATACAGACAGTAGTCTACAGACAACACAGCGCAAGATAAATGAATAATAACAATATACTAAAATACATTAAAATCTCTAACTCTTGCAGAAAAAAAAGCAAATATAAATTCTATCTCTTTTATAAGGAAACAATCCTTATTAAAGCTGCAATACCTCACTTTATTTTTGTATTCATCGCGAAAATGCAATCCATGTCCATGCAGTGCTTTGGGATATACGTCCTTTTAAAGAATAAGTAGCGACGGTTTGTGCTGGCGTGACATTATATTTTAGATCGAGTTTTCGTGCAACAAGGAAGAGAATGTGTTTCAGGTCCAGATTGTGACCAATCACAGCGGACCACTGGACCACACTTTATTGAGAAAAGCTACAAGTCTCTCGTTAGCACAGACAGCTGAGGTAAACAAGCGGCGGAGGAGGCTTACACAGCGAAACAGCCAAAAGAAAGTCTCGTTCCTCAGTCCTCCGCGCTTCCCGGTTCTATCGTTCTATGGTTACGCCATCCACCGATAGCTTCGTGGGTGCAGGGAGGGTGAGCATTCGAAAATTAAATTGAGTTAGAGCAGCTTTAATTTACAACTTTAGCATGATCAAAAAGCAAGATTTAAGTACAACATCTTTGACTTCAGCATACTAAAGAACAACAATGGTTCTATGTGTTTTTTTATTATTGCATTTCCTGCTTTTGAACTGTTTGATTCTCTGATCTGTGTTGGCAAATCGACAACTTTGTGCAGTCCTCTGAGATAACTGCTGTTGTGATTTAGAGCTATAAAAGAATTGAATTGACCTTTCCTGTAAATAACTTTCAGAGAGAATAAGCTGTCTATTATATACAGTCTATGGTTCAGACCTGATATGAACTACATCTGTTGTCTGGCCCTGGTTTAAAACCCTCTCTCTGGTCCTGGTTCCGGTCTACATCCGGTCTTAGGTCTCTAACGTGCACGTGTTGCGGAGGCCAAGCCCGGACCACGCTCCCATCATGCTTTGCTGCTGCCTTCGCTCTGGCGTCACAATCACGGCCTTCAGCCCCGGTTACCGCAGCGACGAGGAGGAGGAGGAGCCGTGTCCAGGAGACGGGGTGTTGCCGCGGATACTGCTGCAGAAGGAAGTGGATGTGGCCGAATACCTGTGGATGTGTCATGTGACTGAACGCCTGAGGAACAGGTAACTCCACCTCCCTGTGTTTCTGTAGCTCTCTCCTCTTCGTCTCGCTCCTCATCGCTCCTTCCCTCTCCTCTCTCCTCTCCCCTCACTTCTCTTCTCCTCCCCTCACCTCTCTCCTCACCTCCTCTACTCACCCCTCTCTCCTCAGCTCCTCATCTCACTACCTCTTCTATCTCCTCGCCTGGTCTCCTCTCCTCTCCTTTCTCCTGACCTCTCCTCTCTCCTTTCTCCTCACCTCACCTCCTCTCCTCTCTCCTCACCTTGTCTCCGCTCTCCTCAGCCTTTCTCCTCACCTCTCCTCTTTCCTCACCTTGTCTCTTCTCCTCTCTCCTCACCACCTCACCTCTCTCTTCTCCTCTCTCCTCACCTCACCTCCTCTCCTCACATCTCCTCTCTCCTCACCTCTCCTCTCTCCTCTCCTCTCCTCACCTTGTCTCCGCTCTCCTCACCTCACCTCTCACCTCTCACCTCACCTCTCACCTCTCTCCTCTCCTCTCCTCACCTTGTCTCCTCAGCCTCTCTCCTCAGGGTCAGTGCTTGTGCCTTGTCTCCTCTCTCCTCACCTTGTCTCCTCTCTCCTCACCTCACCTCTCACCTTGTCTCCTCTCTCCTCTCCTCACCTTGTCTCCTCTCTCTCCACTCTCTCCTCTCCTCTCTCCTCTCCTCTCCTCTCCTCTCCTCTCCTCTCCTCTCCTCTCTCCTCACCTTGTCTCCTCTCTCTCCACTCTCTCCTCTCCTCTCCTCTCTCCTCACCTTGTCTCCTCTCTCCTCACCTCACCTCTCACCTTGTCTCCTCTCTCCTCTCCTCACCTTGTCTCCTCTCTCTCCACTCTCTCCTCTCCTCTCCTCTCTCCTCACCTCACCTCTCTCTCCTCTCCTCTCTCTCCTCTCCTCTCCTCTCCTCTCTCCTCTCTCCTCACCTTGTCTCCTCTCTCTCCACTCTCTCCTCTCTCTCTCTCTCCTCTCTCCTCACCTTGTCTCCTCTCTCCTCACCTCACCTCTCTCTCTCTTCTCTCCTCTCCTCTCTCCTCACCTTGTCTCCTCACCTCACCTCTCTCTCTCTCTCTCCTCTCCTCCTCTCTCCTCACCTTGTCTCCTCTCTCCTCCTCCTCCACCTCACCTCTCCTCTCCTCTCTCCTCACCTTGTCTCCTCTCTCTTCTCTCCTCTCCTCTCCTCTCCTCTCTCCTCTCTCCTCACCTCACCTCTCTCTCTCTTCTCTCCTCTCCTCTCCTCTCTCCTCACCTTGTCTCCTCTCTCCTCACCTTGTCTCCTCTCTCCTCACCTTGTCTCCTCTCTCCTCACCTCATCTCTCCTCTCCTCTCTCCTCACCTTGTCTCCTCTCTCCTCACCTCACCTCTCCTCTCCTCTCTCCTCTCTCCTCACCTTGTCTCCTCTCTCCTCAGCCTCTCTCCTCAGGGTCAGTGCTTGTGCCTTGTCTCCTGGAGCATCCTTCAGTCTCTGACCACAAACCGGACGTCTCGCCGCCGTGACATCTACGGAGAAATGATGGACACGCCCCACCACTGCCCTGTCACCACGGTAACTATGATGGACACCTACCCCCATATTCTGTGTTTAGGAGTGCACCGACCGAGTGCTGGTGTCACTATAATCACTATACAACATCCGTCTATGGGTAATTCACATTTCGCCAAAACCTGTGCTTCTCCCCCTTTTTACGGTAAATCTTTTACTGGAAATTGTTCCTGTTTTTTGTGAAATTATACAAAACTAAACCAGACCAACCCTAGATGAATATGCAGACGTTTACTATTGTACGATTGTCATGCTAACGACTATAGTAACTACAGGCTAGCTTAGGGTACAAATACACCTCTCTCCTCACCTCTCCTCTCTCCTCACCTCTCCTCTCTCCTCACCTCTCTCTTCACCTTTCTCCTCCCCTCTCCTCTCTCCTCCCCCCTCTCTCTCCTCACCTTCCACTCTCCTTGCCTCTCTCTCTGCTCACCTTCCACTCTCCTCACCTTCTCCTCTCTTGTCCTCTCTCTTCACCTCTCCTCTCTCTCCTCCCCTCTCTCTCCTCACCTTTCTAGCTCCTCACCTCACTCTCATCTCTCTTCTCTCCTCGCCTCTCTCTTCACCTCTCCTCTCTCCTCCCCTCTCTCTCCTCACCTCGCTCCTCTCTTCTCACCTCTCATCTCTCTTCTCTCCTCGCCTCTTTACCACTCCTCTCCTCCTCTCTCCTCACCTTCCTCTCTCCTCACCTCTGCTGTCTCCTCACCTCTGCTCTCTCCTCTCCTCACCTCTCTCCTCTCCTCCTCAGTATGGCTCCGCCTCCTCGCTTCCGCACGTGCTCAGTCTGGAGTCTCTGCACGCTGGTCTTCTCGCTCGCTGCTGGTCCTCACTGTCACTGCGCTCACTGCTGCCCTCTGATGGACAGAGCATGAACTGCAGCCAACTCAACGCTGCGCTTAGCTGGTCTCAGGTCAGCCAGAGATCTCAGAATCCAGACCCGAAATTAGACCCGAGACCGGACCAGGGGTAAGTCTAGTGTCTCATGTTGCTATTTCCTTTATAAAGTTGTCTTTGTAAAAAATATGTTGGAAAGTTTCTCTTTTTAATTGTTATAATTCCATTATAATGGGATTTTCTCTGGTCTCTCTCTGCTCTCTCTCTCTCTGTGTGTCTTCCTGGTCTTTCCCTGTTCTTTCCCTGGTCTCTCTCTGGTCTCTCCCTGGTCTCTCCCTGGTCTCTCCCTGGTCTCTCCCTGTTTTTTCCCTGTTTTTTCCCTGTTTTTTCCCTGTTTTTTCCCTGTTTTTTCCCTGTTCTTTCCCTGGTATCTCCCTGGTCTCTCCCTGTTCTTTTCCTGTTGTTTCTCTGGTCTCTCTCTGGTCTCTCTCTGGTCTCTCCCTGGTCTCTCCCTGGTCTCTCCCTGGTATCTCCCTGGTCTCTCTCGTTTCTCTATTTAGAGTGGGAACCTTTTTTTGAACTATGGCAAAAAAGTTGACACAGATCTGCTGTTGTATGTACTGTAAAAGTATTTTGTTTGTTGCAGAGAGCGCCCCCTGGTGGTGGTGGGTCTGCTGCAGCTCCCGTCTCCAGAATCTGAGGCTCTGAGTCTGGTGCTACAAGACGCAACAATGGCTGTCCCATGTGTGGTGACCGAGGGGAGACTGCACCAGGGACCAGGCCAGGGACCAGGCCAGGGACCGGACCAGGACAGGAGGGAGCAGACCGCCTTCTTCAGCTCAGCCTGGATCGGTACAGTTCCAGTCTCTGTGGGGGAGGGCTGTACCTCAGACTGTAACTCTGGAAGTGTGATGAACAGTTTAGTGCTGAGGTCAGGTGTTACGGAGTATGAAGCCCAAGCCGAAGACTGGGATATATCTTTGAGTACTAAAAAAAAGAAATGTAAATGTTAGAATTTTAATAATTCCTTTTCAATTCCTCAGGTTTATTGGAACAACAAAACAGCTCAAATCGCACGATCAACATCGTCCTGGTTTTTATGCCCCACATTTATATTACTACTTTATAGCGACTCAAGTCCAGAACCTTTACATATGGCATAAAAATCAACAATAAACGTGCATCAATATGTGTCCAAAACACCATTCAAACATAATCTTTGACCATTTTTCAGTTTCTCTTTCTTACATTAATGTTCTTCAATCTGTGCTCTGATTGGCAGGCTGTCTGGTGTGTGTGCGTCACTTCACCATGGTAACGGAGCGCTTCATCCAATCAGATTTCCCCTCCTTCAACCACCTGGAGCAGGAGCACTTTATCAGCCAAAAGCAGGCCAGGTGACCCAGACCACGACTGAGACCCAGGCCACGATTGAGACCCAGGCTAACTGCTAATTTACACATAACGCATTACAGCACGTATGCGTTATACGTGCAGCAGACGCACGTAACTTTTTTCCATGTAAACCAATGGTGATATTTACACTACTAGCGTTATAAGCGCGTATGAAGGATGTATTAACACGAGGCTGCGCCTAATTTAGGATTGATTTCTAATTTTGTGCGCGCAGCAACGCGTCTCCCATTGAAAACACATGTGAAACAAGATTTTTATTGTGACCCTTGGATTTAGATCGCATCTACAAACACACAGCACTTGTATCTAAACATTAGCAGGAGGAGCAGCAGGTTTTACAGTGATTCTACAGTGATTTTTTTTTTTCA
Organism: Knipowitschia caucasica; assembly: GCA_964034765.1. Taxonomy (NCBI): domain Eukaryota; kingdom Metazoa; phylum Chordata; class Actinopteri; order Gobiiformes; family Gobiidae; genus Knipowitschia; species Knipowitschia caucasica. Next base: position 5,837,594 of record OZ035841.1, read on the forward strand.
TAAAGTCTGGCGTCTGGCCAAACCAGCGCACAGAGACCATGAAGACAAACACATGCATGTGATTTGTGTTGCTCTACATCAGTCCTCTGCCCGCACTGTCCTCTACACTGCTCCATAGACTACACAGGGAGAACCTCAGAAGCCTCAGACCTGCGCGCACGGCCAGTGTACATACAGCCAAATAATGTTACGCGCAGATGCGCGCAGTCAACGCGTACGCGCTGTTAACGCCTACTGTGTAAATTCCCTGTAAGACTGAGAGCCAGACAATGACTGTGAGCCAGATCACGACTGAGACCGAGGCCACGACTGAGGTGATGGTCTTGGCGATGCAGGAGGGTCTAAGGACAGTGGTGATGGTCCAGGACATTCAATATTCAACCACATTTATAGACATTGGTCATCTGCCCCTTATGGACCAGTGGCTTTTTGTGTTTATTTAATCATTGCCATTCCTGAGTTTGAACTGTTTGATTCTCTTATCTGTGATGGTGAATCCACAGCTTTGTAACGTCCTCTGACATAACTACTGTTGTAATATTAACAAAATGTAATATGAACTGAAGTGAATTGAACCACATGAACCTTCTCTCCAGGGTTTACCTCCAGTTCTCGCTGGACCAGGTGACCGTTCTCAGCCCCTCTGACTCCATGGCAGCGCTGCAGGAGGCGGAGTCAGAGGAACCCGATGTAAAGAAGAGAAAAACTGACTGCTCACAGGGTGGCGGAGTCACGGGCTGCGTCTCGGTGGTGATTCGAGCAGAGCAGAAACAGGGTGTGGCCTACAGGAACGTGGGGGCGGGCTCTACGCTGTCATTCAACCTCAGAGCTGCCGTGATTGGCCCGGTTGTCAGCTGGGGGCGGGACCCAAAGAACCGTCCAATCACAGAGAGAGAGATGACAACGACAGGAGAAAAGACGGTGAAAACACTTTGTTCAGTCTCATTTTAAAGCTGAGGTTCGTAACTTTAGTCTCATGAATAACATGTGTACTTTGTCTAACAGAAAGAGTCACTATTTGATTCTTTTGGGAGAGAGGTGATTGGCTGAGTGTGGGTGATCCTCTCTTTTTCAATGTCTAAAAATGCTTTTGTGCAAAAACTAGAGATAGAATCAAACTGTTTTAGTACCAGAAACTGGTGACATGGATTTTATTACAAAGCTCTGTTGTCGTGGTCTTAAAGTTACATACCCCACCTTTAATGTTACACACCACAGCTTTAATGTTACGTACCCCAGCTTTAACATGTCTCTCCTTCTCTCAGAACATGAGCCTGTCCTTCTCTGGCGCCTCCTCTCGCTGGTTCCCTCTGCTGCAGGACGACTGCTACTACAGACTGGTGGCTCCAGGAACTCAGGTTGTCTTTAAGAAACGACGAGACCATTCAGAATCACGGACTGAAGATATTCCAATGTTAAAATCCAAGGCAAGCTCTATACTCTCCATCGGATACTCGAGGGTTCATGGGAGTTCGTCCAACCTGTCCACATGTGCTTTGTGGATTTGGAGAAGGCGTTCGACTGTGTTCCCCGGGGTGTCCTTTGGGGATTTCTCTGAGAGTACGATCCCTGTATGACCGGAGCCAGAGCTGTGTTCGCATTGCCCGGCAGTAAGTCAGACCTGTTCCCGGTGAATGTTGGCCTCCGACAGGGCTGCCCTTTGTCACCGGTTCTGTTCACTGTGTTTATGGACAGAATTTCAAGGCGCAGCCAGGGGCCGGAGGGGGTCCGGTTCAGGGACCACAGGATTTCATCGCTGCTGTTGGCTGATGATGTTGTCCTGTTGGCTCCAACGAACCAGGACCTGCAACATGCACTGGGACGGTTTGCAGCCGAGTGTGAAGCGGCTGGGATGAGAATCAGCACCTCTCGATTTACCGGTCAATCTTCGTTCCCTCCCTCACCTATGGTCATGAGCTTTGGGTAATGACCGAAAGAACGAGATCGCGGATACAAGCGGTCGAAATGAGCTTCCTCCGCAGAGTGGCTGGGCGCTCCCTTAGAGATAGGGTGAGGAGCTCAGTCACACGGGAGGAGCTCGGAGTAGAGCCGCTGCTTCTTCACGTCGAGAGGAACCAGTTGAGGTGGCTCGGGCATCTGTTCCAGATGCGTCCTGGACGCCTCCCTGGGGAGGTGTTCCGGGCACGTCCCACCACGTTTTCTAAGCCATAGGTTTCACGTGGCTTTGGTGAATAAAGTTCTAAAACTACTACACAAGTCACATGATGGAATTATTTGCCTAATGGCAGCGTAACGAGCCGTGGAGCTGTGTTTGGGTGAGGTTTTGGCTTCTGTACACGCTGCTCTTTTCTTTATAAAGTTGTGTTTGTAAAAAATATGTTGCTCTCTCTGGTCTCTCTCTCTGGTCTCTCCCTCTGGTCTCTCTGGTCTCTCCCTCTGGTCTCTCTCTCTGGTCTCTCTCTGCTCTCTCTCTGGTCTCTCGGGTCTCTCTCTGGTCTCTCCCTCTGGTCTCTCTCTCTGGTCTCTCCCTCTGGTCTCTCTCTCTGGTCTCTGCCTCTGGTCTCTCTCTCTGGTCTCTCTCTGGTCTCTCTCTGGTCTCTCTCTCTGGTCTCTCTCTCTTGTCTCTCTCTCTGGTCTCTCTCGGGTCTCTCTCTCTGGTCTCTCTCTGGTCTCTCTCTCTGGTCTCTCTCTCTGGTCTCTCTCTCTGGTCTCTCTCTGGGCTCTCTCTCTGGTCTCGGGTCTCTCTCTGGTCTCTCTCTCTGGTCTCTCTCTGGTCTCTCTGGTCTCTCTCTGGTCTCTCTCTCTGGTCTCTCTCTCTGGTCTCTCTCTCTGGTCTCTCTCTCTGGTCTCTCTCTGGTCTCTCTCTGGTCTCTCTCTCTGGTCTCTCTCTGGTCTCTCTCTCTGGTCTCTCTCTCTGGTCTCTCTCTCTGGTCTCTCTCTGGTCTCTCTCTCTGGTCTCTCTCTGGTCTCTCTCTCTGGTCTCTCTCTCTGGTCTCTCTCATGTGTATGGTTCTGTCTTCCTCGTAGTGAAAAGCCTACTTGAGTCTAAACTACACGGATCTGGTCTGTCATCTGCTCAGGATCCCAGCGTTTTGATTGGCTGCACTGTTGCCGGGCAGACAGGGGTGGAGCTGCACGCTGACTCTGCCCTCCAGGTTCTCTCTGATTGGAGGATTCACACTGTGCCCCGCCCCCTGAACGAGGCACCAGAGTCATGTGACCTCGGCAGTTTGAGCAACGTCATCAGCTCCACGTGAGTTTAAGACCGACAGCTGCAAAGTGAAAGCAAAAAGGAAACAAGATTGTGGTATTTTCTAAAATCAAAAACCAAAAGTGTCTTGCTCCAGTGTTCATTAGCCCCGTTTGGACCAGCATTTCTTGGCCCTACTCTACTCGTAGTGAGTCGCTGCTAGCTTAACTCATTGATTGCATGCCGTTTTTGAGGATTCTCACTGAAGACCCACAGAATATTGTGTACTAAAACTATAAGTGAAATCTTAAATTCTGAAAGACTGGACTGACAGTAAAAAGTTATGAGTTCTAGCTTCTTTCGTTCTCCTGTCGTGCCCAGTCAAGTAGAGGGAAGTTTGAATGAAAGCCCCAGTCCCTGACAGAAAGACGTCAATGGCAGGCAAAGGAGTTAAATACATTATTCATTAGTGTGACTGTAGCGTCGCTAATTACAAAACCAAGTAAATTTTCTGTAGCTAAGCTCTTTTATTGATCAAGTAGCGCAGTAACGTCCTCAGAAGCTATTTTCTCCTGGACATTTCTGATGTTAAGTTAAGCCATAGACTGAAACACAAACACATTTTTGAAGACTGGATGTTTATGTGTCCTCAACAACACGCCGGGTACAAGCGCACGCGTAGGTGACGACAGACGCGTACACACACATGCACACACACATGCACACACACATGCACACTGTTTGAGGGAAAAGACAGGATGGCAGAGTCTCAGGATGTGACACTGTGGTCACACCTTCAAATGTACGACACATTAGTCGAGACGAGCGAAAAGAAATGCTTCCAGATGCCTTCTTTGCGGTGATGGGCAGGTGAAGCTCTGTAACACACCAAGGTCGGGGGATGGGTCTAAGGGCCAGAGCCTCTGAGCTCATAGTAGGTTGTAACACTGACATCTAGTGGACAAATTCAATAATTGCAGCTTCTTGAGTGCACAGCAAACACTGCACCGCTTTTAATAATAATGAAAAATGTTCACAAGCACTGTCCCCCATTGTCAGCCGTTTATCCTGGATGGTTTAATCCTGGTTTAGCTCCTGTTTCGGTTGTTTTCGAGTGTCTACGTCTTCTTGTTTTGACCGGCTTGTTTCCCAGTAACCACTTTGCTGCTCTCTGATTGGTTGCCACACGTGCATGGAGTGAAACTCATCTCTGGTGTTTGCCGCATGCGTCATACCCACCGCGCCGCAAAAAACATGTCGTACGTCACCATTGACTTTGCATTGAAACTCGCCGCAACGCATGATCCGGTGTGAACGCAGCTTTAGTCAGGTTCAAGCTTTTGGCGCAGAGACAGAGAGAGAGAGATACCAGTACATCTGACATTTAGAGCAATGTCAGATTAGCCTGGCTCTGCCAGACCCTTGTAGTTCCGCCATGCTCCAACAGAGGCGTTTGGCTGAACCACATGGGTCTAGTATCGAGCCCATAGCGAACGCCTTCCCCAAATAATTTTTTAATCGACCAATCAGGATGGCCGGTGTTACGTGGGGTTTGCACTGCCTTCTCACGCTTCTCTCATGCAGCAGCGAGAGGAGTCCAAGATGGCGGACGTAAAGTCCGCGAATCTTTTTAAAAGAATAAATACGATCGAATTAAGACACAGATGTCACTTTTAATGCAATTTGAGGCGAGATGTTGATGGTTCTATGTTGATATATGTGTGTTTTAAGAGTCAAATGTTCCTGTAAAGTTTGGTTGAAGCACTGGTTCAGTGTTCCTGTTTACACACTATGCAGTAGGGTTGCCAGGTTTGGTGGTTCCCGCATATTTTTTTTCCTAAAGACTTGTAGGTATTAAATAAACAGAAAGACAATAAACACAATCATGATAACCCAAGTTGATTATATTACGTTTTTAGCCAAAAAATCATTCTGAGTGTTTTTTTTGTGTGGGTATTCTTGCGGATTTTGGGTTGGAAAATATTGCTGGGGTTGTGGCAACCTATGGGAGTCGTGTGCTTTGATGTGAGTGGTTGAAAGCAGACTTCATTCAAGATAACGGACAAGTGGTCTATCCAATCACATACAAGGATTTTTTCTACAAGGCCCTGCCTTCTGAAATCCAACCACTATGGCTCAGTACCAGACTCATGTGTGAAGTGCAGCGGACTACATGGGTCTGGCCAGAGTCAGGCTAGTGTCAGATGTACCATTTATAAAACCAGATTGCAGTTTCCCACTTGTACCACCAGGAAGAGTGTGGCTCATCCTGATGTCTCTTACTGTGTTTCAGTTCGGCTCTGGTCAGCTTCACTGCTCTGGTCTCAGACAGAGTTGGAGTCAGCGACAGAAGCAAAACATCACAGACAGGTCTGGCTCCTCCCCTTCTTTACTCTCGCACACACTGCCTCTCCAAAGTATTAATACAGCTTGAACTGTACATTTTGTCAAGTTTACAACAATAAACATAAAGATTTTAAGCTGAATTGTTTACTGAAAGTTCACAACGGACGACTGTGAAGTGGAAGTAAATGAGATTCCTCCAGCTCGGCAGTGTTCGCTTCTGTCATCATGGTGTTTGGAGAGAATGGAAAACTATCTGAACTCTGAACAATTGTAAAACACATTGGGTGACGTTGGTCTGTAAAAAGCGCTACGTATATAAACAAACCTTACCTTACCTTACCTTACACTCTGCCCACAGCTCTGAGGCCTCACAGAACAGCTGCATTTATACTGAGAGTGGATTACACACATTAGAGCAAGGTGTATTCAGCAGTCAATTTAATTCAATTAAAGCAGTCAATTTAAAAACGTTTCACTTTTTAGAATAATAATAACAGAATCATGTCTCATTTTACTCTCACCTAACAGTTGTCTGTTACTTGTGTGTGAACTTTCATACAAAAAAAATACATATAAATTTGACAAAATGTGCAAAAGGAGACCAGAGAGTGACCAGAGAGTGACCGGAGAGAGACCAGAGAGTGGCCAGAGAGAGACCGGAGAGAGACCGGAGAGTGACCGGAGAGTGACCGGAGAGAGGCCTGAGAGTGACCAGAGAGAGACCAGAGAGAGACCAGAGAGTGACCAGAGAGTGACCAGAGAGAGACCAGAGAGAGACCAGAGAGAGACCAGAGAGAGACCAGAGAGAGACCAGAGAGAGACCAGAGAGAGACCAGAGAGAGACCAGAGAGAGACCAGAGAAAGACCAGAGAAAGACCAGAGAGAGACCAGAGAGAGACCGGAGAGAGACCGGAGAGAGGCCTGAGAGTGACCAGAGAGTGACAAGAGAGTGACAAGAGAGTGGCCAGAGAGAGACCAGAGAGAGACCAGAGAGTGACCAGAGAGAGACCAGAGAGTGGCCAGAGAGAGACCAGAGAGAGACCGGAGAGTGACCAGAGAGTGACCAGAGAGTGACCAGAGAGTGACAAGAGAGTGGCCAGAGAGAGACCAGAGAGAGACCAGAGAGAGACCGGAGAGAGGCCTGAGAGTGACCGGAGAGAGACCAGAGAGTGACAAGAGAGTGGCCAGAGAGAGACCAGAGAGAGACCAGAGAGAGACCAGAGAGAGACCAGAGAGAGACCAGAGAGTGACCAGAGAGAGACCAGAGAGTGACAAGAGAGTGGCCAGAGAGAGACCAGAGAGAGACCAGAGAGAGACCGGAGAGAGGCCTGAGAGTGACCGGAGAGAGACCAGAGAGTGACAAGAGAGTGGCCAGAGAGAGACCAGAGAGAGACCAGAGAGAGACCAGAGAGAGACCAGAGAGAGACCAGAGAGAGACCAGAGAGTGACCAGAGAGAGACCAGAGAGTGACAAGAGAGTGGCCAGAGAGAGACCAGAGAGAGACCGGAGAGTGACCGGAGAGAGGCCTGAGAGTGACCAGAGAGAGACCAGAGAGAGACCAGAGAGTGACCAGAGAGTGACAAGAGAGTGGCCAGAGAGAGACCAGAGAGAGACCGGAGAGAGACCAGAGAGAGACCAGAGAGTGACAAGAGAGAGACCAGAGAGAGACCAGAGAGAGACCAGAGAGAGACCAGAGAGAGACCAAGATTTAGACCAGAAACCAAAACAAATCAATAAAACACATGCAGAAGTGACTGTACTTCATCACACAATCAAAATGAGGAAGTGGCCGAAAGCCCAACGCACACCGAAACGCCTTGACGCGCGGCAAAAGAGCCGCCTCCTTTATTTTCTATGAGAGAACGCACACCAAGGTTGCAGTGACGCGCGGCGACGCTGGACCGGGCGCCACGATTCAGTTTTGTTGAATCCAGACGCGGCGCCGCGGCTGAAACTGTCCCTCCAAGCACCCGTAGTTTTCTTCTTCTGCGCTTCTTATCACGTAGCTGTGAGCGCGGTCTCAAATTTACACACTTGTCGGCGCTATTGCTCAAGTAAACCGGTCACAATGGACGAGGAAAGCTTGATAACCCAAGTACAGCGTTACCCAGAGCTATTTAACCCACAGAATCCTTTTTATAAGGATATCGTGCGAAAGGAAATTGCCTGGAGAGCAATTTCACTTGAAATTGAATGTACAGGTAAGCTAACAATAGGTAATTGTAGCTATTTTTATTGGCTATATTGGCTATATCAGCTGGAAAAGGACGCTAGCCAAGGCGTTCCGGTGTAATTTGACACATGTCATGAACGCGCGTCAAATGACGCGCCGCGAGGCGCTGCGTTTCGGTGTGCGGTGAGCTTAAAGGTTCTAAATAAATAGACTTCTAATGGCAGCATGACTTTTCCCTGTGCTCTTAAATGCATCTGATAGCCGCCTCTCAGTAAAATCCTGTTTCCGCAGTTACATGCAGCCGAAACAATATATATATCATTGAACTGGAAACTTACTCTCTCCTCAGGGGCACGTCTCACGGTGTGTGATGACGGAGGGCGGAGCCTGCACGTGTACCTGGACACAGGCCACGCCCCGTTCATACCTGGACTGTTACCTGGCAACCGACTGCGCTTCAGCCGCCTGCAAAGGAAGGTGTCTAGGTAGGGTTCAGAAGACCAGCCCCATTAAAGCTGGGGTGTGTGGGGAAATGTCAGTGTTGCATCACCAGGTACAGAACAGTGGGAATGAGGAGGACACAGCACAAGATAAATAAACAATTACTCTATACTTTAAAAATAAAATGTCATACTAGCATAATAAGCAAGCAAGTGCAACATCTCTATCTTTAGCATAATAAAGAAGCTAGTATAACATCTCTAGCTTTAGCATAATAAAGAAGCTAGTATAACATCTCTAGCTTTAGCATAATAAAGAAGCTAGTATAAAATCTCTAGCTTTAGCATAATAAAGAAGCTAGTATAACATCTCTAGCTTTAGCATAATAAAGAAGCTAGAATAACATATCTAGCTTTAGCATAATAAAGAAGCTAGTATAACATCTCTAGCTTTAGCATAATAAAGAAGCTAGAATAACATATCTAGCTTTAGCATGTAACATTAAAGCGTGCTCTTAAGCCTTTGCTTCTATGACTAGCTTTTACATCCATGTATGTTTGGCCTCTGTCACATCTTTAAAGAAGCTTTTTCAGACTTAAAAGTGAAAAAGAGAAGACAAGCATCTCTCAGCCAATCAGCTCTCAGCCCAAACAGTCCAATAGTGACTCACAGGGATCTCTCTCCCTCAGGGCCGGGTCGGTCTACTGCTGCTGGCTCCCGGTCTCCAGCGTCTGCATTGTCTCCACACAAAGGTAATAGTCTGCCCCAAACCAGCAGAGTCCAGAGAGAGCGAGAGTCCGGAGAGAGCGAGAGTCCAGAGAGCGAGAGTCCAGAGAGCGAGAGTCCGAAGAGAGCGAGAGAGTCCCGAGAGAGCGAGAGAGTCCCGAGAGAGCGAGAGAGTCCCGAGAGAGCGAGAGAGTCCGAAGAGAGCGAGAGAGTCCCGAGAGAGCGAGAGAGTCCGGAGAGAGCGAGAGAGTCCCGAGAGAGCGAGCGAGTCCGGAGAGAGCGAGAGTCCGGAGAGAGCGAGAGAGTCCCGAGAGAGCGAGAGAGTCCGGAGAGAGCGAGAGTCCGGAGAGAGCGAGAGTCCGGAGAGAGCGAGAGTCCGGAGAGAGCGAGAGTCCGGAGAGAGCGAGAGTCCGGAGAGAGCGAGATAGTCCGAAGAGAGCGAGAGAGTCCGAAGAGAGCGAGAGAGTCCGGAGAGAGCGAGAGAGTCCGGAGAGAGCGAGAGAGTCCCGAGAGAGCGAGAGAGTCCCGAGAGAGCGAGAGAGTCCGGAGAGAGCGAGAGAGTCCCGAGAGAGCGAGAGAGTCCGGAGAGAGCGAGAGTCCGGAGAGAGCGAGAGTCCGGAGAGAGCGAGAGTCCGGAGAGAGCGAGAGTCCGGAGAGAGCGAGAGTCCGGAGAGAGCGAGAGTCCGGAGAGAGCGAGAGTCCGGAGAGAGCGAGAGTCCGGAGAGAGCGAGAGTCCGGAGAGAGCGAGAGTCCAGAGAGAGCGAGAGAGTCCAGAGAGCGAGAGTCCGGAGAGAGCGAGAGTCCGGAGAGAGCGAGAGAGTCCGGAGAGAGCGAGAGTCCGGAGAGAGGTCAAAGAGCAAGACCAGAGAGAGGGACCAGAGAGCAGGACCAGAGAGAGGGACCAGAGAGAGGGACCAGAGAGAGGGACACCAGAGAGCGAGACACCAGAGAGCGAGGCACCAGAGAGCGAGGCACCAGAGAGCGAGGCACCAGAGAGCGAGGCACCAGAGAGCGAGACACCAGAGAGCGAGACACCAGAGAGCGAGACACCAGAGCGAGACACCAGAGAGCGAGACACCAGAGAGCGAGACACCAGAGAGCGAGACACCAGAGAGCGAGACACCAGAGAGCGAGACACCAGAGAGCGAGACACCAGAGAGCGAGACACCAGAGAGCGAGACACCAGAGAGCGAGACACCAGAGAGCGAGACACCAGAGAGCGAGACACCAGAGAGCGAGACACCAGAGAGCGAGACACCAGAGAGCGAGACACCAGAGAGCGAGACACCAGAGAGCGAGACACCAGAGAGCGAGACACCAGAGAGCGAGACACCAGAGAGCGAGACACCAGAGAGCGAGGCACCAGAGAGCGAGACACCAGAGAGCGAGACACCAGAGAGCCAGACACCAGAGAGCGAGACACCAGAGAGCGAGACACCAGAGAGCGAGACACCAGAGAGAGAGCGAGACACCAGAGAGAGTGGGACCATAGAGAGGGACCAGAGAGAGGGACCAGAGAGAGGGACCAGAGAGCAGGACCAGAGAGAGGGACCAGAGAGAGAGACACCAGAGAGCGAGACACCAGAGAGCGAGACACCAGAGAGCGAGACACCAGAGAGCGAGGCACCAGAGAGCGAGGCACCAGAGAGCGAGGCACCAGAGAGCGAGACACCAGAGAGCGAGACACCAGAGAGCGAGACACCAGAGAGCGAGACACCAGAGAGCGAGACACCAGAGAGCGAGACACCAGAGAGCGAGACACCAGAGAGCGAGACACCAGAGAGCGAGACACCAGAGAGCGAGACACCAGAGAGCGAGACACCAGAGAGCGAGACACCAGAGAGCGAGACACCAGAGAGCGAGACACCAGAGAGCGAGACACCAGAGAGCGAGACACCAGAGAGCGAGGCACCAGAGAGCGAGACACCAGAGAGCGAGACACCAGAGAGCGAGACACCAGAGAGAGAGCGAGACACCAGAGAGAGTGGGACCATAGAGAGAGGGACCCTTGTGAAGAACTGAAATGCAGTTTTGTGATTTTTGTTTTGTGTCCTCTGGTTTGTAGTCAGAGTGCAGCGCCGCCTCAGTTTCCCATGATGCTCTTGGGCCTCTGGATGCAGGAGGGTGGGGTCAGTGTGGCACGGGTCAGAGGTCAGCTGGTCTGTGTCCTCTTCCTGCAGCTTCAGTGGAGCTGCTCCCTCTGCGAGCGCCGCTTCACCACCGTGAGTTTGAACACACGGCGTCGTCACAGAAGGGAGAGGGGGACGTGCCGAAACCAGAGAGGGCGAGACCAGAGAGGGCGAGACCAGAGAGGGCGAGACCAGAGAGGGCGAGACCAGAGAGGGCGAGACCAGAGAGGGCGAGACCAGAGAGGGCGAGACCAGAGAGGGCGAGACCAGAGAGGGCGAGACCAGAGAGGGCGAGACCAGAGGGGGCGAGACCAGAGGGGGCGAGACCAGAGGGGGCGAGACCAGAGGGGGCGAGACCAGAGGGAGCGAGACCAGAGAGGGCGAGACCAGAGGGAGCGAGACCAGAGAGGGCGAGACCAGAGAGGGCGAGACCAGAGGGGGCGAGACCAGAGAGGGCGAGACCAGAGGGGGCGAGACCAGAGAGGGCGAGACCAGAGGGGGCGAGACCAGAGGGGGCGAGACCAGAGGGGGCGAGACCAGAGGGGGCGAGACCAGAGGGGGCGAGACCAGAGGGGGCGAGACCAGAGGGGGCGAGACCAGAGGGAGCGAGACCAGAGGGAGCGAGACCAGAGGGAGCGAGACCAGAGGGGGCGAGACCACCAGAGGAGGCGAGACACCAGAGGAGGCGAGACACCAGAGGAGCGAGACACCAGAGAGCGAGACACCAGAGAGCGAGACACCAGAGAGCGAGACACCAGAGAGCGAGACACCAGAGGGCGAGACACCAGAGAGCGAGACACCAGAGAGCGAGAGAGACCAGAGAGCGTGTGTCTAAAGTACTGTAGTAACAAATACTTTCTCCTGGTTCCAGAACTGCAGCGGCCCCCAGTGCACCTCCTCTTCTGCAGTGTTTCAGGCTAAAGCAAAGTCAGTGTCTCTTTATTATTTAATAATTTGTTATTTTAAACATATAAAATAATGTAAATATATATAAAATAATGTTTAAAAAAATATAAATAAAATAATATAAATATATATAAAATAATGGAATGTAGCCGCGGATCTTGGACTTCCGGCCCGTTACCATGGTGTCTTTCACCATGACACTGGCACAGACCTGTCTCTGTCCCCTGATTCTGGGGACAGAGACATGTCCCATATATAGGATAATGTGTATAGAATATATATAAAATAATGTGTATAAAATTCTGTAAATATGTATAAATAATGTTTATAAATGTGTCCTTCTCAGAGTGGTGCTGGAGGATGGTTCTGCCGAGGCTCACGTCTTCTTCTACAACGCTCTGGTGCAGACTGTGCTCCGATTGGACGACTCGCAGTGGGCGGGGCTTCAGCGGGCGGTCAAGGTCAAAGGTCACATCCAGGTCACGCCCAGAGGGAGGGGCTTATCTGTGGTGAGCACCTCCTCCAACATAATCCACCCCTCAGACAGTCCTGCAGCTCCTCCTCTCCTCTCTTCTCCTCCTCTCTCCTGTAGCTTCTCTCTCCTGCAGCTCCTCCTCTCTCCTGCAGCTCCTCCTCTCCTCTCTTCTCCTCCTTTCTCCTGTAGCTTTTCTCTCCTGCAGCTCCTCCTCTCCTGCAGATCCTCTTCTCCTCCTCTCTCCTGCAGCTCCTCCTCTCCTCTCTTCTCCTCCTTTCTCCTGTAGCTTTTCTCTCCTGCAGCTCCTCCTCTCCTGCAGATCCTCCTCTCCTGCAGATCCTCTTCTCCTCCTCTCTCCTGCCTCTCCTCCTCTCCTGCAGCTCCTCCTCTCTCCTGTAGCTCCTCTCTTCTCCTCCTCTCTCCTGTAGCTTCTCTCTCCCGCAGCTCCTCCTCTCCTGCAGATCCTCCTCTCCTGCAGATCCTCTTCTCCTCCTCTCTCCTGCCGCTCCTCCTCTCCTGCAGCTCCTCCTCTCTCCTGTAGCTCCTCTCTTCTCCTCCTCTCTCCTGTAGCTTCTCTCTTCTGCAGATCCTCTTCTCCTCCTCTCTCCTGTAGCTACTCTCTCCTGCCGCTCCTCCTCTTCTGCAGCTCTTCTTTTCTCCCCTCTCCTTCAGCTCCTCTTTTCTCCCCTCTCCTTCAGCTCCTCTTCTCTCCCCTCTCCTGCAGCCCCTCCTCTCTTCTTTCCTGCAACGCCTTTCTCCACTCTCCTGCCGCTCCTCCTCTCTTTTCTCCTGCTGCTCCTCCTCTCTTCTCTCCTGCTGCTCCTCTTCTCTCACCTCTCTCCTGCAGCCTCTCTTCTCCTCTCTCCTGCACCTCCTCTACTCTCCTCTCTCTTGCAGCTCCTCCTCTCCTCTCTCCTGTAGCTCCTCTCTTCTCCTTCTCTCTCCTAAAGGGCCTCCTCTCTCCTCTTGCCTGCAGCTCCTCTCTCCTGCAGCTCCTCCTCTCCTCTCTCCTGTAGCTCCTCTCTTCTCCTCTCTCCATAAAGTGCTTCCTCTCTCCTGCAGCTCCTCTCTCCTGTAGCTCCTCTCCTCCTCCTCTCTCCTGCAACTCCTCCTCTCCTCTCTCCTGCAGCTCCTCCTCTCCTCTCTCCTGTAGCTCCTCTCTTCTCCTCTCTCCATAAAGTGCTTCCTCTCTCCTGCAGCTCCTCTCTCCTGTAGCTCCTCTCCTCCTCCTCTCTCCTGCAACTCCTCCTCTCCTCTCTCCTGCAGCTCCTCCTCTCCTCTCTCCTGTAGCTCCTCTCTTCTCCTCTCTCCTGCATCTCTTCCTCCTCTCCTGCAGCTCCTCTCCTCCTCTCTCCTACAGCTCCTCCTCTCCTGCAGCTCCTCCTCTCCTCTCCCCTGTAGCTCCTCTCTTCTCCTCCTCTCTCCTGCAGCTCTTCCTCCTCTCCTGCAGCTCCTCCTCACCTCCTCTCTCCTCTCTCCTGCAGCGCCTCCTTTCTCCCCTCTCCTCTCTCCTGCACCTCCTCTTCTCTCCTCCTGCAGCTCCTCTCTTCTCCTCCTCTCTCCTGCAGCTCTTCCTCCTCTCCTGCAGCTCCTCTCCTCCTCCTCTCTCCTACAGCTCCTCCTCTCCTGCAGCTCCTCCTCTCTCTCTCTCCTGTAGCTCCTCTCTTCTCCTCTCTCCTGCAGCTCTTCCTCCTCTCCTGCAGCTCCTCCTCACCTCCTCTCTCCTCTCTCCTGCAGCGCCTCCTTTCTCCTCTCTCCTGCACCTCCTCTTCTCTCCTCCTGCAGCTCCTCTCTTCTCCTCCTCTCTCCTGCAGCTCTTCCTCCTCTCCTGCAGCTCGTCTCTCCTGTAGCTCCTCTCTTCTCCTCCTCTCTCCTGTAGCTCCTCCTCTCCTATCTCCTGCAGCTCCTCTCTTCTCCTCCTCTCTCCTAAAGCACCTCCTCTCTCCTCAGACTGGTCCAGACCAACTCCTTCTGCAGCTCCTCCTTTCTCTTTCTGCTGAAGTTCTGTTCGGCTCTGTGACTCTGACCTGTCGACGCCAGCGCTCCTCCAGACCTGGGGGTAACCACGGTAACGCACACAAACACCCCTGCCTCTTCTGTGCAAATGCTCAGCTCTCAAACTCGTCACTGATGGATGTTTGTTCAGATCTGCGGCGCGTGGTCCGAGGAGACAGAGACTTTATGACCCGAGTGACTCCGCCCCTTCAGCTCACCTGTGACTACCTGGAGAGAAGCTGACCAATCACAGGGCAGCTGAGAGGAGCTGACCAATCACAGAACAGCGTAGAGGAGCTGACCAATCACAGAACACTTGCACTTTTGACTTTAAACAGTGGGTTGAGCCACAATGCAAACATTTAATTTTATTTTTATTTTTTAAAATAAATATTTCCTTATTTAAGAAAGAACTCACCGCGTGGAGGTAATATCTGTTGGCTTCGTCTGCATATCTGGCAACCTGAGTCAGGGAGAGTGGGAGAGGTTGCAGTACCACTTTTGGCCATATTTTTACATACTGCTCCTTTAATTGAGTGGATTATTTCTATTAAACATTGATGTAATATCCGCTGTGTCAGACTGTTGTGATGAAGAGGGAGCAGCGTCTGCAGTCAGAGCTCTCGAGTTGTTCCCACCCTCTGCTGATCACAATGACCTAATCTGTTTGGGATGCCTCCTGAACCTCCAGTACGCCTCCCTGGGGAGGTGTTCTGGGCGTGTCCCACCAGGAGGAGACCAGGGGAAGACCCAGGACATGTTGGAGCGATGTCTCTGAGATGAGCTTCTGCTTGTGAAGGCTCCACTGTGTTTAAAGCTGCTCTCTGTAACTTTGCATTCACTTATTTCCACATGAAAAACACACTTTTATCATAATTACATTTTATTCGGTGATAAACTTTTGAACAAACACAAAACTTTTGAAAATTGATGACGTCATACGTCTGTGATCCCATTGGTCCAGGCGAGGGCGCTACTGAGCACGTGCAGTGGGTCCTGACGTGAGCTTCGCCTTTTCACAAACGGACCAATGAGATGAGAGATTAAAATAACAGCCTCATAAATATTCAAATCTATGCAAATGAACTCACTACGGCAACAATCGTCATGGAAACTTCAGCTAAGTGCAGTCAGAGGAGAATCATGGGAGTTGTATTCTTCAACAGGAGCACAGTGGGAGTCGTAGTCCATTCAGCCCTTTAGTCTGCGCCTCAACAGCAGCTGCTCGGGGAGTTGTAGTCCTTCCGGAGCATTTGTAGTCCAATTTAAAGCATGGAATGTAAACAACTTTCTCCCAAACCAAATATGGGCGTAGTTTTTTAGAACAAGGTAGGAGTTGTAGTCCTTAGAGCATGGTGGGAGTTGTAGTCCTTGGAGCGAGGTGGTAGTTGTAGTCCTTAATGTGAGGGAGTATGGGAATTGTAGTCCATTATTCATCATAGATATAGATATATATTCATTTATTATAATAATTTCTCTATTGAAGCCCTGAAGAGACTGTGTGTGTGGAGCCCCATCGTTTGAACTATGTACAGACACACACGTCTGCTATTTACAACACATACACGCACGCACACATACGCACGCATCCGCGCACACACAAATCTATGTACACGTTTCTCACTCATGTTCGCACCACAGTCTGTGCACAGAGCGGACTGACTACATCCTCCTGACGCAAAAATTAAAACCAAGCAGCAACAGGAGACACGCGCAACAGGACGTCAAGTAGAAAGCATTCAGTTTACACCAGGGGCCTCACTGGGCTCCTCTCTCCGGTGATCTGCGGTGATGACCCGGATATGCCATTCATACAAATAGAACTCCAGTCTAAGGCCTAGAAGGTGCTTATAATAACACAAAAGTTTAAAGAAGCCTAGTACTTCTTAATGACCACACGCTTTGGCGATAACTTCCACCTTCGTCAGCTGTTTCCGGATGCGGCCAGTTTGACGTGATCCGTCAGACTGACCACGCCATCTCTGGAGAAGTGAGTCCCAAGTGTGAGCCAAGGTGACAATGACAATAAGTGAAAAGAGACTTGTCAGCTTTACCGAAAGACATCAGGTAATTAAGCATTACCCCAGCTTCTTTACACTTCTGTCTTTTTTACAAGAACCTTCTACGTCTTAACCGTAAACATGAACTTTATACATTAGAACTCCAGTCTGTTCAGAGGCGCGTCACATAATTCTGCTCGTTACCATCCGTAGATTTCACCGCTGCTTCTTAAAGTCAGGCTCATTACAATGAAAAGACGTGTTACTTGGGGGCTGTTTGATTTCATTTATTCTAAAATTTGAATCCAACACATAATTGTATATATATTTTTATTTTTATGGCCTCTGTTTTAAAAAGCCTTCTTCACCTTTGTGTTTGGTTTAATCCAAACTCACAGTAACTGAACTGATTTTCAACAGTAATGCTATTGTCATTACCATCATAATACCGTTAAAAATTAATGTAATAAAATCTATGAAAACCACTTTTATATTTTCAGCCGCTGACCAGCTCCTATTTAATTTTGCCCCACTCCCCCCCCAAAAAAATATTTTTTTGACCCGCCTGCTCTAGACTTTTTAATGGAATGGAAAAGCACCACAGTTATCAAAGTCTCAGGGAGCTCTACAGCGCCCCCTTTGGCTGAGTATTGTGTATCCAGAACATTGTAAACATCATTTTGATCTAAAACGATGTGATAAAAGAGATAAGAGCCCACTGCTGTCTTCAGTCCAGTCGTGTCCCTCTGCAGAATCCTCTTTCAAGGATTTGAAGATGATATTTCCTAAAAATGCGATGCATCGGCGTAAACGCGCAGTTCTGTCCGCTCGGTGCGCAGACTGTCGTTCACGCACACACATTCAGGTACATCCACAATTCAAGAATCAATAAATAAGAAGGGTATAAAGAGTGGGGTCCAGGCGCTGCGAGAGTCTGTCCGGCTGAGGAAGGGGTTGTCCTGTGGGGAGGTCCTGTGGCGGGACAGTCCTGGGAGGTCTTGGTTCTGGTCCTGGTTTTGTGGAGGTCTTAGGTGGAGGTCCCTTGTTCTTGGAGGTCCTGGGTGTGTGGAGGTCCTGGGTGTGTGGAGGTCCCCGGTGTGTGGAGGTCTTGGCTGGAGGTCCCCGGTCCTGGGTGTGTGGAGGTCTTGGTTCAGGTCCTGGGTTTGTGGAGGTCTTGGTTCAGGTCCTGGGTTTGTGGAGGTCTTGGTTCAGGTCCTGGATTTGTGGAGGTCTTGGGTGGAGGTCCACGGTGTGTGTAGGTCTAGGCTGGAGGTCCCCAGTGTGTGGAGGTCTTGGCTGGAGGTCCCCGGTGTGTGGAGGTCTTGGTTCAGGTCCTTGGTGTGTGGAGGTCTTGGGTGGAGGTCCCCGGTGTGTGGAGGTCTTGGCTGGAGGTCCCCGGTGTGTGGAGGTCTTGGTTGGAGGTCCCCGGTGTGTGGAAGTCCTGGATGGGTCCTAGGTGGGTCCACTGTTAGGGTCCCAGGGTGCAGGTCCCAGGTCCCTCTAGAGCCTCTCCCGTTGGGGCACCCAGATGTAGGGGCCGCTCTGCTCCTCGATCACCACTTTGACGTGATGATAAACCTCCTCGAAGCTGTCTCCGCCCACAACCGCTGGAACCACAACAGGACACGGTTATCATGAGACTCACTGTTTACACTGAACTCCCAGAGCAGTCAATTTGACGGATTTTAGTTTTGGAAGCGTAATGTACATTTTTGGCCTTCATAACTTTGTGACTTTTTCTGTAACTCTATGTAGTTTATCTCGAAATCACTTATATTCTTCCCAGAGTAAGTTATAGTTACCATAGCAACACACTGCAGCAGTTAGCATTTAGCCTTTCAATAAACTGTCTCTGTCTATTTCATTTATATTCATCTGCACTTATTACAAGATTAAAATCCTAATAAATAACTTACTTTTAATAAATCTGGAGGAAAAATTAAACATTTTTTTGGGTAATTTCTCAGAACTCCATGAATTTCAATGGGAGCAGTGAAAATGAGTTCTAATAGTACACTTGCGTCTTTTTGCACAATCTGAGTGATCCTATCGATGCCAAAGTGACATGTACATTTCTCCAGTGTGAGAAGAATAAAGTCCCTCAATCTTATCTTATCTTAGTTTTAGAATTCTGTGAGTCCAAGTCATAAACTGTCCCACTGCACTTGTTTAACCTTGTAAACCTCTGAATCAGCAGAACTATTTAGCTGAATAAACTCGGTTAAAAACACAGAACGTGAGTGAGCTAACTAGTGGGGGAAACTGGAACACCTGGAGGAAACCTAAGCAGACACAGGGAGAACATGCAAACTCTGTGCGCTTCAGAAGTAAACCCAGGAGCTTCCTGCTGTAAGGCGACAGCTCTGATCCTGGCATCAGATCAGCAGCCTTAACTGTGCACTATGGTCATTGAGTTACACACATACGCACACACACACACACACACACACACACACACACACACACACACACACAGCTCAAGAGTTTGTTGTTCCGCATGTGCGGTGAGACTCACCAGTGAAACACTGAAGGAAATCCTGCTCCAGCTTGATAGCTCGGTCCAGAGCTTTACGAGCCTGATCCTCGGAGAGGCGCTTGTTCAGGTCCCTGCGCAGACAACGTTTACTCAGCACAGAAGTAGTAGTAACAGTAGCAATTATAGTAGTAGCAGTAGCAGTAGTGGCAGTAGTTTCCTCCTTACAGGATATTCTCCAGCGAGCGCGGGCGGATGAAGATGGCGATGGGATGGAGCTGTGCCGCCTGCAGACGCCTCACTGCATTTGCCGACACGTCCAGGATGCAGTGTTTACCCTGAAACAACACAAACAACAACATAAACAAACACAAATACACACAAACCTCCCAAACTAAAGCCCTCTTCCTCTGTGACTTACGGCACCCTGCAGTCCCTCAGGCGGCCAGCAGGGCTCAGCGCAGAACAGCTCTAAACAACATCTGCAATAAACTTCCGCTCATCTGTTCCCAACCCATAGGCTGTTAACCAGGAGTGGACTGATGCTAGTTTTGCACCGTAACAGGGCCTGATGTGTTGCTAACGTGGTTGCTATGGAGTTCCCCACACGAACAAATATCTTCAAATACACGGTCCAGAGCGGTGGCCTCTCACCTGCTCGGCGACCTGCCTCACGCTCTGCACGCTCGTCCCGTACAGATGGCTGTTGTACTGTCCCGCCTCAATGAAGCGATGGGATTGGATGTCACGCTCCATCTGTTCCCGTGACGACACAAAGTGATAGTCCCGCCCATCAATCTCGTAGTCCCGCCTCGGACGTGTTGTGTCTGACAAATAAGGACAACAGGAAGTGAGCGCAAAGATAAGGACAACAGGAAGTGAGGGCCAAACAAGAACACAGTCGGCACTGGATCATATACGGAATCAAGACAGAAGCGCAAGTAACAATCTGACTTTTGAATTAGTTTTAGGTGTCCGGTTATGGTTAGGGTCAAGGGTGGGTTGGGGTTATTTTATGAGAATGGCTGGTTAAGTTTACTTCCGCTTCCGTCCCGATTCCGTTTATGATCTTCAGTAGTGCCGACCATAAGAACACTCACCCCTAAACCTAAATTTAGCCAGTAAGCCTTAGCATTAGCACACACTTAGCATTAGCATTGAGTACTCACGGGGGACGCAGGAGCCAAACTTGTCCGGAAACTCCGAGAGTAGATCATCGTTTATCCGGTCTTTGGTCGGACCCAAGATGATGACGGGGCGAGCATAGTCAACTGCAACAGAGTCAAGGATAAGATATTAAAGCAGGTCCGAACCAGGTCTGAATCAGGTCTAAACCAGGTCTAAATCTAGGTCTAAACTGTGTCTAAAATGGGTCTAAAGTGAATCGGGAGTTACCTTCAATCTGTGTGACGAGTTCGTAGCTGTGGACAAATCCTTCTCGCCCTGAGGACAGAGACACAAGTCGTGTTTGTGGAGGCGCAGTCAAAACCCTAAGGATGAGTCCCTGTGGGGGGTCCATCTGTGGGATCTGGGGCCATGGTTCTGGTTCAGGACTGTGTAGGACCATGAGACAGGTTCAGGACTATGTAGGACCATGGGACAGGTTCAGGACTGTGTGGGACCATGGGACAGGTTCAGGACTGTGTGGGACCATGGGACAGGTTCAGGACTGTGTAGGACCATGGGACAGGTTCAGGACTGTGTAGGACCATGGGACAGGTTCAGGACTGTGTAGGACCATGGGACAGGTTCAGGACTGTGTAGGACCATGAGACAGGTTCAGGACTATGTAGGACCATGGGACAGGTTCAGGTCTGTGTAGGACCATGGGACAGGTTCAGGACATGTGTAGGACCATGGGACAGGTTCAGGACATGTGTAGGACCATGGGACAGGTTCAGGACTGTGTGGGACCATGGGACAGGTTCAGGACTGTGTGGGACCATGGGACAGGTTCAGGACTGTGTAGGACCATGAGACAGGTTCAGGACTATGTAGGACCATGGGACAGGTTCAGGACTGTGTAGGACCATGGGACAGGTTCAGGACTGTGGAGGACCATGGGACAGGTTCAGGACTGTGTAGGACCATGAGACAGGTTCAGGACTATGTAGGACCATGGGACAGGAACAGGACTGTGTAGGACCATGGGACAGGTTCAGGACTGTGTAGGACCATGGGACAGGTTCAGGACTGTGTAGGACCATGAGACAGGTTCAGGACTATGTAGGACCATGGGACAGGTTCAGGACTGTGTGGGACCATGGGACAGGTTCAGGACTGTGTAGGACCATGGGACAGGTTCAGGACTGTGTAGGACCATGGGACAGGTTCAGGACTGTGTGGGACCATGGGACAGGTTCAGGACTGTGTAGGACCATGGGACAGGTTCAGGACTGTGTAGGACCATGGGACAGGTTCAGGACTGTGTAGGACCATGGGACAGGTTCAGGACTGTGTGGGACCATGGGACAGGTTCAGGACTGTGTAGGACCATGAGACAGGTTCAGGACTATGTAGGACCATGGGACAGGTTCAGGGCTCAGTCCTGCTGTCTGGACTCACCTTTGGTCTTCATCCGGGCCCACTCTTTACGTTCCACTCTGAACAGAACTCAGAGTTAGAATCAGCGGCAGAAATACTAAAGTGTAATTTCAATATCAAACACAGGCACGCACACACACACACACACATCAATTATGAATGAAACACAAACACCTTTTTATGTGACAAACGGCTTCACATGACAACTAACCATGAGGGAGAAAAGTGTTTGTAGAGTGATTGGACGCGCCTCTAGCTCCCCCTACTGTCTCACCTGTGTTTGGACGCGCCTCTAGCTCCCCCTGTTGTCTCACCTGTGTTTGGACGCGCCTCTAGCTCCCCCTGCTGTCTCACCTGTGTTTGGACGCGCCTCTAGCTCCCCCTGCTGTCTCACCTGTGTTTGGACGCACCTCTAGCTCCCCTTGCTGTCTCACCTGTGTTTGGACGCGCCTCTAGCTCCCCCTGCTGTCTCACCTGTGTTTGGACGCACCTCTAGCTCCCCCTGCTGTCTCACCTGTGTTTGGACGCGCCTCTAGCTCCCCCTGCTGTCTCACCTGTGTTTGGACGCGCCTCTAGCTCCCCCTGCTGTCTCACCTGTGTTTGGACGCACCTCTAGCTCCCCCTGCTGTCTCACCTGTGTTTGGACGCGCCTCTAGCTCCCCCTGCTGTCTCACCTGTGTTTGGACGGCACATATCCCAGCTCCTCTAGCTCCCCCTGCTGGGTCAGCCGCCTCGCTTGCCACCACTCGTCATCGGTGGAGTCGACCACGTGGAGGACTTCCCCAAAGTTAAAGTCCAGAGCCTGAGACAGAACTCCACAGTCCCATTGCTGGTCGTAGTCAAACAGGGCTCTGAGGACGAGACCAGAGTCAGGAATTATGGGTCCAGAACCAGGGATTAGAACCAGAGACCAGTAAGAACAAGACAATAGTTTATGTTACATAACATCAGCACGCTACAAAGAGCCTCTAGTTTCACAAAGTGGTGGAACACAGCTGAAAAATCTATCCTGTGGTAAGAATAAACATTCAGATTCTAGTTTTAGTTTTGGGGTAGTATCTCTGTAATTCCTGGAACAATCCACATGACAAACTTTCTCAATGATGTACTGTTAAATAATGATTACGGGAAATATTCCAACATTTTCCTTTTCAACATTTATTCAAAAATTATTTTTAAAAAGGATTCTTTCCCATAGAGTTGTATCGGCAGATTCTAAAATACTGAAAAACAAATTCTACATGATGTCCTATAGCACAGGGATTATATTAATTTTCCAGTCCTGACCTGATGTAGAAGGAGCGCGGACTCCTCAGGCTGCCCGAGCTGTTCATCATCTGCTCCCGCAAGTCGTGAATCTTTGCCTCAAAGCGACTGTACTCTGAAAACACACAACACACATTAGTACAGAGTTCCTACAACAGTCTGACAGTGTAGGTGTGCACGTGTAGTTGTGTCTGTGTACACGTACTGTATGTGTCGTTGCCCGTATGTGTTTGTGTGGGTATAGACGTGTGTGTGTGTGTGTATATGTGTGTCTATAGTTGTGTTACCATCAGGTCTGTACTGTGTGAGGATGGTCACAGTTTGCCCTGCATTCTTCAGAGCGGCTGCTGCCTGTTCATGGGTCGCGTACCTCAGGTCCACACCGTTCACCTGAGAGTGGGGGGGGGGGGGGGGGGGCAGAAGGGACAGAGAGTGGGGGGTTATACTCATACGTGTTAAGTTGTGTTCCTTAGTTATACTGGTTTGAACTGGATAATATATTTCTGACTTCCTTAAAAACACAACAGAGGAGACATTCTAGACCGGATCACAACAGAGGACACACTCTAGACCAGATTAAAGAGTGAGATAAAAAAAGTTGTTGGATCATAAACATTGGTTAAACTAATTAGACTGAACTGGTTACACTCTGTATTACCTTGACCCAGAGTTAGACTCGGGTGTGACCTGTTCTAACTTGAGAATAGCCCTTGTCCTGACCCTGATACTCACAGACAGGATCTGGTCGCCCTTCCTCAGTTCCCCGCTCAGGTCGGCCGGTCCCCCCGATAGGATGAAGCTGATGAAGATACCCTCGCCGTCTTCGCCACCCACAATGTTGAAGCCGAGTCCGGATGCGCCTCGCTGCACCAGGACGCGCCGAGGTTCATCTCCCATCATGCACCGGGACTCCTCTCCCATCATGCACCGGGACACGGGAGAGTAGCGGCGGGGGGGCGAGGGCGGTGGCAGGGCAGCGGGGTACTCGCACATGTAGTCCTGCTCCAGGTACGCTGTAGAGAGAGGTCCTGTTTAGTCTGGTACCAGTCTTGCTTATAGTCTGGTCCTAGTCCTGCTTTAGTCCTGGACTCACAGCTGATCTCTGGGGGACTATATCGGTCCTGGGAAAAGTGTGATGGCGCCACCTTGAGGTAAACCACTTCTCCAGTGTTTTTCAGCGCCGCCACCGCGTCTTCATGGAGCACCTCATCTAGACACATATGGTTCACCTGGAAACAGTTCTACTGATTATACTGGTAATACTGGCAACACTGGTAATACTGGTAATACAGGTCAATATGTAACGTGAAAAACATATATTCTATGATCCATAACAGAGGACACACTCTAGACCTCATTATTAGTAAGCTAATAAGTAAAAAATGTTGAAACGTTTGAAATGATGGTTAGTTCGTTACTCACAGCGAGGATCCGGTCCCCAATACAGAGGCGACCATCGCGGTGCGCGGCTCCGCCCTCGATGATCTTTGTCACATAGATGCTGTTGTCTCCAGGAACGTGCTGATTGCCCACTCCACCAGCAATACTGAAGCCTAGACCTGAAACCACAGCAAAACCAGGTCTAAACCAGGTCTAAGACAGGTCTAAACTAGGTCTAAACCAGGTCTAAATCAGGTCTTACCTTTGGGGCCCTTGAACAGCTTAATCTGCGTTGCGCGCTCTGGAGGTGGGCGTCGCCGCAGCACGTACAGTCGCACCACGGGCCCCGCTTCCTTCAGCGCTTCCACGGCAACGGAGTGAGTGACTTCACGCACGTCGACATCGTTCACAAACACAATAGAGTCGTTTACCCTGTGACATCATTAAAGAGGGACGAGATCCATGACTTCATCAGAGAGGGACAACAACAACAGTAACATCATCAGAAAAAATACTACTGCAGTCAGATCATTGAAAACACTATTCACCTGGACCAGAACCAGAACAGGATCTGGGTCTGGTTTGGTCTTCGTTTAGCTTGATCCAGGTCTTAGTCTTGGTCTGGCTTACTTCTGGTCTCAGTCCTGGTCTCAGTGCTGGTCTTAGTCCTGGTCTTAATCCTGGTCCTAGTTCTGGTCTTAGTCCTTGTCCTAGTCTTGTGTTAGTCCTGGTCATAGTCCTGGTCTGCCCAGAGTCTCCCGTCCTGAAGTTTAGGGTTACACAGATCCATGTAGGTCTGAGTTAGGTCTGAGTCTGGTATGGTCCAGTCTTGGTCTCCACTTGGTCTTGGTCCTAGTCTGATCTTGGTCTTAGTTCTGGTCTTAGTCCAGGTCTGACCTGAGTCTCCCGTCCTGGGATGCCGCTCCTCCTGGGATGATCTTTGTGATGAAGATACTGGGGTCATCTCCAATGTGAGGGTTATCTGTGCCGCCGGCGATGGAGAAACCAAGACCCGAGTTCCCCTGCGGATAAGAACGGGTTAGACCGGGTAAGAACTGGATCAGGACCGGACCAGGACAAGGACAAGGAACCGGACGATGGTAAAGCATGTGTCAGTTTTCCTGAGGGAGGGGCCACAGCCGCTCCTGGCTCTGCATCAGTGAGAGTGTTTTTGTCTGAATGTGAAAGAACCCATTAGCAGTCCATGTTATTTACAGTCTGTGTGTGTGTGTGTATCAGTGTGTGTGTATCAGTGTGTGTGTGTCAGTGTGTGTGTGGGTGTGCGTATGTGTGACTGACCCGTTCCAGGGTGATCTCCTCATACTCCAGTTCGCCGTCAGAGCCGTTCATCTGAAACAGAGACCAAAGACCAGTCTGATCCAGGTCTGAAGCAGGACTACAGCAGGACTGAAGCAGGACTAAAGCAGGTCTAAACCAAAACTGGAGCAGGTTTCTAGTAGGTCTAAATTAGATCTAAACCAGGTCTAAAGCAGGACTAAAGATAGGTCTAAAGCAGATCTAACGAAGGTCCAAAGCAGTTCTACAGCAGGTCTAAAGCAGGTCTAAAGCAGGACTAAAGGCAGGTCTAAAGCAGGTCTCAAGAAGGTCCAAAGCAGTTCTACAGCAGGTCTAAAGCAGGACTAAAGCAGGACTAAAGGCAGGTCTAAAGCAGGTCTAGTGAAGGTCCAAAGCAGTTCTACAGCAGATCTAAAGCAGGTCAAAAGCAGGTCTAAAGCAGGCCTGGAGGCAGGTCTAAAGAGGGTCCAAAGCAGGTCTAAAGCAGTTCTAAAGACGGTCCAAAGCAGGTCTAAAGACGGTCCAAAGCAGGTCTAAAGACGGTCCAAAGCAGGTCTAAAGACGGTCCAAAGGAGGTCTAAAGCAGGTCTACTTGCCGCAGCTCTATTTTTATGCAGAAAAACATTTTCCTTTGGTTCATGAGATGTGAATAATTGACGATCCTCAACACAGAAAAGCTTTCACCGCCCACCGATGCAAAAACAGCGCCCTCTGCTGGTGTCATGTGAGACCAGCACCCTCAGTCTGAGACCAGCGCCCTCTCCTGGTCTCATTAGGAGCATCATCCCCAATGCTAGCCCACACAGCTCTTTGAGTCTGTGCCGTATGAGCAGCAGAGGAGTGTGGCCTGAGGAGCAGCTGTCATCTGAGAATATGATTATGTAAGAGGGGGGGGAGGTAATTACAGAGACTGATTTCCCATGATGCTTCACTGGGTCAACATTAAATGAAGCTGCGTTCGCTACTTAGATTTGACAAACTCTTAAAGGCGAGGTACATACCTTTAGCTTCGCCTGACACAAAGAATCTTGTCAAAGTAAAGAGCTCATCGGCTTTTAACTTTTTTCACTTTTACGTCTGAAAAATCTGATTTAAAAAAAACTGGTGATAGAAATAAACTAGGAACCAGAGACATGGATTTCATTAGAGTGCTAGTGTTGTGGCCTGAAAGTTACGTACCCCAGCTTTAATCAGAATCATCATTATTTTATTGCCATTGTTATAACAGCAGGGGGTCCCGGAGGGTGGAGGTGAAGGACTTGAAGTGGGAGAGGGCCGCATGAATTCAGGACCACAGATGTCAGTCCCACAGGCCTGTAGTCATTAAGTGCAGTGATCTTCTTCTTGGGGACAGAAACAATGACGGAGGACTTGGAGCAGAACGGGACGTGGCGCGACTCCAGAGAGGCGTTAACGACGTCTGTGAAGAGCGCCGCGTCTCAGGGTGGCCGCAGGGACACCGCCGGGACTACAGGACCGTCAGGGTGGAGGGAGTGGAGTCCGAGGAGGTGGAGGGGGAGGAGTCTTTTGGGCAGATTCTCCTCCAAACAGACGCTCTGCTGTGAGTAAGTTATTTTCACTTTGTTTCATTCTCTGAGTGCTCTTTAACCTGAGCTGTGGAGATGAGGCTGAACTCACGGAACTGAATGTATGACGTCACGCTGCCTGTGTTTCACTGGATTCCATGTTACAGACTACAGCTTTAAAGTTACATACCTAAGCTTTGAAGTTACATACCTAAGCTTTAAAGTCACATATCTAAGCTTTGAAGTCACATACCTAAGCTTTAAAGTTAGAAACTCCAGCTTTAAAGTTACATATCTAAGCTTCAAAGTTACATACCTAAGCTTTAAAGTTACATACCTAAGCTTTAAAGTTACATACCCAAGCTTTAAAGTTACATACCTAAGCTTTAAAGTTACATACCCAAGCTTTAAAGTTACATATCTAAGCTTTAAAGTTACATATCTAAGCTTTAAAGTTACATATCTAAGCTTTAAAGTTACATACCTAAGCTTTAACCATAAGAACTCGTCCCTATGATTGTGGTGATATTATAATGTGGGAGACAGACACCGTCGCAGTGTGTACAGAAGCACTAACCCTGTATGATGTCGAGCCCCATTTCCTCTGTCGGGTACCGTATCCTAGCAACCTTTCCATAACAAACCAGTATCCATGGAAATGATGTGGTTACCATGGCGCCCAGCACACTGGGTAATCACTGACCGTTAGAACATCAGGCTCAGTTAGGGAGGGGGGAGCATCATGCTGTAAGGCTGAATGAAAGTATTAGAAGCACGGCTAACCACAATGAATGAATGCACTTAGAAGCTATGCTAACCACCACGAATGAATGTACTTAGAAAAACGGCTGACAACCACGAATGAATGCTCTTAGAAGCACGGCTAACGCGTGAGAACCAGACCCAAGACCTATGACAAGACCAGACCTGATCCAAGACCCAGACCAGACCCAAGATTAGACAAAAGTCTGGACCAGAACCAGACCAGACCAGACCCAAGATACAAAACCAGATCCAAGTCCCGACCAGAACCAGAACTAGCACCAAGTCCAGAACCAGACCAGAAGGAGGAGTAAAGAGAAGGAGTTACCAGGAGTCTCTGTCGGTGGCGTTTCGCTCGGCGTACGTTGTTGATGAAGCGGCGTCCCATCTTTTTGGCATACCACACAGATACGAACATGTGTGCTCCTCCTGCTGCTGCTCCTCCTGCTGCTGCTCCTCCTGCTGCTGCACTTCCTGCTGCTGCGCCTCCTACTGTAGCCCCTAACTCCTATGTCCTACCACACCGATCCGAACATGTGTGCTCCTGCTGCTGCTGCTCCTCCTGCTGCTGCGCCTCCTGCTGCTGCGCCTCCTGCTGTAGCTCCTAACTGCTAGCTCCTCTGTCCTACCACTTTAACGCAAACATGTCTCCTACCCCCTGAACATGCCTCTTCCTGAGTCCCTACATCTCATTTATTCGTCTCCTCTCCTCTGTTCTTGCCTCCTCATTTCCTAGTTTCCTCCCTTCTCCTCTGTCCTCTTGTGTTTCCCGTCTCCTAAGTCGTACCTCCTCTGCTGTCTCCTTGCTGGTTTCTTCTGTCCTCGCTCCTTCTTTCACCTCCTCCGTTACATCTCCTGTCGTCTCCTCTGTCCTAGCTCCTACCTGTGCCTCCTCTCTTGTCTCCTGTGTCCTTCTTCGTCTCCTAACTCCTCTCTTCCTCTGTCCTAGCTCCTCTCTTGTCTCCTGTGTCCTTGTCTCTCCTACGCTTGTCTCCTAGCTCCTTCTTCGGCTCCTAGCTCCTCGTTTCCTCGCGTTACATAAATGCCGTCGACAGCGAAGGCTGGAGCATCCTTAGAGGAGGAGGAGGAGGAGGTGTGTGTGCGTGTGTGGGAGGTTGAGGGGGAGGAGGAGAAGGAGGAGGAGGGTGAGGAGCACAAATCCAAATAAGAAAATAACAAAAGCCTTTTTCCAGAGCAAAGGAAACGAAAGCAACGCAGAAATTAAGGAAAGGCTTCGAGGAACGAGGAGAAGAGGAGAGAGGAGAATGAGGGGAGGAGGGAAAAGAGGGGAGGGGGAAGGGGAGAGAAGCCCCTCCCCCTCGTGACGTCACCGCCCACGGACAGAGCACTGTGTCACCATGGCAACCGCAGCCGGAGGAGAGGATGTGTGTGAAGCATTTTAGTGATTCAAGATTTTAAACAAGGAGACCAAGAACCGGTCCAGGACCAAGACCAGACCAGAGACCAGACTAGAAACCAGACTAGAGACCAGACTAGAGACCAGACCAGAGACCAGAGACCAGAAACCAGAGACTAGAGACCAGAGACCAGAGACCAGGGAACAGAGACTGGGCAAAACGAGAGACCAGATATCTTCCCAAAGACCTGGACCAGAGCCAGACCAAAGACCAAACCCAAGATCAGTGACCAGAGAACTTAACAACAGACCAGGACCAGACCCAGACCCACCAGTGTAGTTTGATACACTGCAGTCAGACCGAAGAGACAGAGATGCTGTGGCCAGAACTGAACACAGAGGATTTGATCTCAGATTGAAACTGGGACACTTTCCAATATTCCAAAGAATATACAAATATCTGAAATACTCCTGATACTGCAGCTGCCACAGCCGACTGTGAAGGGTGTCAGTATTTAACCCGTTTTATTTATTTTGAATTTTATTTATTTTGTTGGAAGAAACAAAGTGAAAACAATGATTGTGTCGTATTAATAAAACGGAAAGTGTCTTGCTCCAGACCCTTTTGTCTTTTTGGGTCTGCCTTTACGAGCCCATTCCTCTTTACAAAACAGCTCTCACTCTGTCAGATTAGTGGAGAGCGTTTGTGAACAGCAGTATTGGTCAGGACTGTTCTGACAGAATCATTGTCCTGTCCCTGCTGAAGAAAAGCAGCCGCACAGCATGATACTCCACCCTTCCTGCACCGAGGGCCACATAGTTGTTTACATTCTGTGTTTAACGTGAGTAAAGGTGAATGGATTCATAGAGAAATGTTAAAAATCTAGCACTCTGAGCAGTACTCCAGTTCTTTGAGCAGAACTGCAATACTCTGAACAGAACTTTGTCTGTCCTGCCGTCTGGCGATGGGACAAGAATTATTTTTAGCTCTCGCTGTTATTTTTGTCCCATAATGAATAAAAAAAACTTCAAAACAGAAACACCAGAAACTCAAACAGCGACAAGAGAATACTCCTTGAGCATGAGTACTTATTGAGTACAGTATTTAGGAGCAATAGTAGCAGTAGCAGTAGTAGTAGCTGTAGTAGCAGTAGAGTAGTAGTAGTAGCAGTAGCAGTAGTAGTAATCGCAGTAGCAAAAAAATAACAAAAGTAGCAGTAGTAGTAGCAGTAGTAGTAGTAGCAGTAGTAGTAGTAATAGTAATAGTAGTAGTAGTAGCAGTAGTAGTAGTAATATCAGTATCAGTAGTTCAGAGTACTTACGGTGAGGGAGGGGTATCCGTCCAATCGCGGATGAGAGGAGGCGTGGTCTGAGTTGCGTCCTTGGGTCATGTGACCAGGGCTGGGATCAATAGGCGAAGTCTCATCGTCGTGGTAACGATACTTCTGCAACAGCAACATTCAAATTAACAAACCAATTAGAGCTAACTCCCACAGGCTCCATGAGGATTAGAGCTAACTCCCACAGGCTCCATGAGGATTAGAGCTAACTCCCACAGGCTCCATGAGGATTAGAGCTAACTCCCACTGGCTCCATGAGGATTAGTGCTAACTCCCACAGGCTCCATGAGTATTAGAGCTAACTCCCACAGGCTCCATGAGGATTAGAGCTAACTCCCACAGGCTCCATGAGGATTAGAGCTAACTCCCACAGGCTCCATGAGGATTAGAGCTAACTCCCACAGGCTCCATGAGGATTAGTGCTAACTCCCACAGGCTCCATGAGTATTAGAGATAACTCCCACAGGCTCCATGAGGATTAGAGCTAACTCCCACAGGCTCCATGAGGATTACAGCTAACTCCCACTGGCTCCATGAGGATTAGAGCTAACTCCCACTGGCTCCATGAGGATTAGAGCTAACTCCCACAGGCTCCATGAGGATTAGAGCTAACTCCCACTGGCTCCATGAGGATTAGAGCTAACTCCCACTGGCTCCATGAGGATTAGAGCTAACTCCCACTGGCTCCATGAGGATTAGAGCTAACTCCCACAGGCTCCATGAGGATTAGAGCTAACTCCCACAGGCTCCATGAGGATTAGAGCTAACTCCCACTGGCTCCATGAGGATTAGAGCTAACTCCCACTGGCTCCATGAGGATTAGATCTAACTCCCACAGGCTCCATGAGGATTAGAGCTAACTCCCACAGGCTCCATGAGGATTAGAGCTAACTCCCACAGGCTCTATGAGGATTAGAGCTAACTCCCACTGGCTCCATGAGGATTAGAGCTAACTCCCACAGGCTCCATGAGGATTAGAGCTAACTCCCACTGGCTCCATGAGGATTAGAGCTAACTCCCACAGGCTCCATGAGGATTAGAGCTAACTCCCACAGGCTCCACGAGGATTAGAGCTAACTCTCACAGGCTCCATGAGGATTAGAGCTAACTCCCACAGGCTCCATGAGGATTAGAGCTAACTCCCACTGGCTCCATGAGGATTAGAGCTAACTCCCACAGGCTCCATGAGGATTAGAGCTAACTCCCACTGGCTCCATGAGGATTAGAGCTAACTCCCACAGGCTCCATGAGGATTAGAGCTAACTCCCACAGGCTCCATGAGGATTAGAGCTAACTCTCACAGGCTCCATGAGGATTAGAGCTAACTCCCACAGGCTCCATGAGGATTAGAGCTAGCTCCCACAGGCTCCATGAGGATTAGAGCTAAAGTCCACTTGGAGCTTCAAAGAGCTGAGGGTTACACTGTCCATCTTTTGATGTACTGATATGTGTCTCGCTCTCAGACAAACCTTAGTAGACATTGATGTAAGAATGTTTAAAGTATTGTATTTCTATAGTACTTCACTTGTTTTTAAAAATCACACATCACAAGTGTGTGTTTGGCTTCCACACATATCGGTTTGAAGGTCCCCTCCTGATAGAGTTGACTCGTGTTTGGTTTTCTACTGCTCTTTTCATGACATACAGTGTCATACACTTTGGTGATAAACTACTGCCACAGCTGCCCTTAGGCAGACTGACAGGTGAGAGGCAACCTGTCTGTGTGATTGGCGCTTCGGATCACCACAATCATACACACGCACACGCACACACATACACACGCACACGCACACGCACGCACACACGCACACACACACACACACACACACACACACACACACACCAGACTAATGTGGGTGAAGCGTTTTGCCTAAGAACACAACAACAGTTTGGCACTTAACATTTTTACTTTTTTACTTTTCACAAACAATCTATTATGAAAGTATTCCACACATGAAGCTGAGGTACGTCATTTTAAAGCTGGGGTGTGTAATTTTAAAGCTGGGGTATGCAACATTCAGACCACAACAACAGAACTCTGTAATAAAATCCATGCTAGTTCCTGGCTCTAAAGCCTAGAATTAAACTAGTTTTCACAGGGGCCTGTTTCAGACTCAAAAGTGAAAAAAGGAGAACCAGCCCCACGCAGCCAATCAGCTTTCAGCCCCAAGAGTCAAATAGTGACTCACAGGGATCTTACACACAAGATAACATGTTTTCTTACAAGATGAAGACAGTCGGCTTGTGCATAACATTTTACTTTTACAATACTACATTTGTTATTTATGAAGCTAAAGTTACATACCCCAGCTTTAACACCAGTAGAATGTGTGTCTGCAGTTAGACATGAGAAAGCCTCAAACACTAACTTTACAAACAGAAATGATACTTTGGAATCAATGCTCTTTTTCAAATCAACGAACCGATTGTCACAGAACCACTGATACCAAGACTTAACCATGACTAAACCGGGTCTACACCAGGTCTAAACCAGGACTGAACCAGATTCAAACCAGGAAAAAAACAGGAATGAACCAAGTCGAAACCAGGACTCACCCAGGACTAAAACAGGTCTAAACCAGGACTGAACAAGAACTGAACCAGGACTGAACCAGGACTGAACCAGGATTGAACCAGGACAGAACCAGTACTGAACCAGGATTGAACCAGGACTAAACAAGGACTAAACCAGGTCTATACCAGGTCTAAACCAGGACTGAACCAGATTCAAACCAGGAAAAAACCAGGAATGAACCAGGTTGAAACCAGGACTAGCCCAGGACTAAAACAGGTCTAAACCTGGACTGAACAAGAACTGAACCAGGACTGAACCAGGATTGAACCAGGACTAAACAAGGACTAAATCAAGTCTAAACCATGTCTATACCAGGTCTAAACCAGGTCTAAACCAGGTCTAAATCCAGTCCAGACCACGTGTTGTACCTTGGTGGTGACGATGCAGAGACAGTCCATGTCCCCATCACGTCTTCATGTCTCCTCCTCCTCACGCCTCCTACCTCCTAACTCCTACCTGCTACCTCCTCGTCTCCTTCCTCCTCGTGTCCTTTCCTTCCTCTCGTTACCTTCCCTCCTTGTCTCCTGTCTCCTATATCCTTGTGTCCTAGTTCCTAGCTCCTAGCCACTGAATGGCGCTGCTGAAGCTGCTCCTCTCTCTCTCTCTCTCCCTTTTTTTTCTTTATTTATTTTCTTTTTCGGAGGACTGGGACTGTTGCCATGGAAACCTGCAGCTGTTGCCGCGGTGACGCTGCTGCAGCGGTTTCCAAGCAACAAGAGGCTGTAGGATTCAAGGAGACGAGGAGAAATGAGCTAGGAGACAGGAGCTAGGAAAGAGGAGAAAGGAGACTGACGGAGGAGCTTGGGGAGACAGGAGCAAGGAGGCATTCTCAAGGACAAGTTCTCCTCATCATTAAAGCTGCTCTCCATAACTTCCCTCCTCTGAGTGTCTCACACTTCAGCTTTAAACTGCTGAGTCCTGTCTTGGTATGGTCTCATCTGCTCTAGGAAGGGTCTACCCTAGTCTGGATCTAGTCTGGATCTAGTCTGGATCTAGTCCGGGTTTGGTCTTGGTCTCACCTGGTCTGGGTCTGGGTCTGGTTCCGTGTGGCTCTGGCTTTCACAAATGCTGAGCTCATAGAACTCCTGGATATCTGCAGAAAGAGACAGACTTAAAGCGTACGTAACTTTAAAGCTGGAGTATGTAACTTTAAAGCTGGAGTATGCAAGATTAAAGCTGGAGTATGTAACTTTAAAGCTGGAGTATGTAACTTTAAAGCTGGAGTATGCGACATTAAAGCTTTAGAGCTGGAGTATGCAACATTAAAGCTGGGGACCATGTGCCAGGACACATCATAAACACATGTGAACAATGGGGTTCCACAGGGCTCTGACCTCGGACCTGAGCTCTTCTTCACATACACTGTTCTAAAGTCCAGACCTGAAACTATTCAAAAGCCACATGATAAAGTGTTTTCCAACAGTAGTACTGTGATGGGAGACCTCTGGGAACACCAGGTGCCACACTGGGGCTGCTGTAAAGTGCCAAACTGCCATTGTGTCCTTAGGCAACACACTTCACCCCCATTGCCTAGAATGAGTCTGGTGTGTGTGTGAATGGTTGGTGGTGGTCGGAGGGGCCGATGGCACAGACTGGTTGCCTCGCTTCTGTCAGTGTGCCCCAGGGCAGCTGTGGCTACAGCAGTAGTTTATCACCACCGTGTATGAAGTGAAAGAATAATGACATGTGAAGCGTCTTTGAGTGTCCAAAAAAGCGCTATATAAAACCAATGCATTATTATTATTATTATTTATTATTATAATGAATATGTGTGTATATGTACAAATAAAGAAGGCAGTACCGATCTCAGGAGCGCTCTCACCAATGTATCACCTCAGTTTTCACAGAACGCTTATAGGAGTAGCTCTGCCATATTTGAGTAGAGAAAGTAGTTCTCTGGAAAGGTGAAAAGGTTGGAGATAAAAGTACCAAGGACCAGAGAGAGACCAGAGAGAGACCAGAGAGAGACCAGAGAGAGACTAGAGAGAGACCAGAGAGAGACCAGAGAGAGGCTAGAGAGAGACTAGAGAAAGACCAGAGAGAGACCAGAGAGAGACCAGAGAGAGACCGGAGAGAGACCAGAGAGAGACCAGAGTGAGACCAGAGAGAGACCAGAGAGAGACTAGAGAAAGACCAGAGAGAGACCAGAGAGAGACCAGAGAGAGACCAGAGAGAGACCAGAGAGCGGCTAGAGAGAGACTAGAGAGAGACCAGAGAGAGACCAGAGAGAGACCGGAGAGAGACTAGAGAGAGACTAGAGAGAGACCAGAGAGAGACCAGAGAGAGACCAGAGAGAGACCAGAGAGAGACTAGAGAGAGACTAGAGAGAGACCAGAGAGAGACCAGAGAGAGACCAGAGAGAGACCAGAGAGAGGCTAGAGAGAGAAAGAGCATCACTCAAGGCTTCACGACTCGTTACGCTGTCATAGCACAAAGTATTGCCCCTGGAAATACTTGTGTGTAGTTTTATACCTTGTTCCTGTGACCCACATGTAAGCAATGGCCTACACCTGTATTTGTTCTGAGTGTTACGACTGAAGGCGCCTCGGCAAAAAAACTATGTTGCAAGGCGGGTTAGAGGCCCAGTCGTTCTGACACACCAGCTCGAGTCCTCAGAGAGTGAGGAAGAGGAAACGGGGATATAGGTCAGTGGGAATGAGACTATAGACTGTAGGGTTCAGCAGAGCCAAAATGTCCTCTCCTCGGCTTCAGTCCATGTTCTAGTTCAGCGGGGTCTAACTCATTTTGGTCAGGGGCCTGATTAAACAAAATGAGCGGCTGAAAGAATAGAAGGGATTTCCTTGTCCTATAATTGTATTTTAAATTATGAAGGTATTTTGACAATACTTTTATGTTACATTTCACTATTATTGCCTGTTTTTAAAAGTTTAAAATTTAACACATTGTTGACACATTTAACGCATTTCATTTAACTTCTAACGATGTATAACATGTCTCGGTAGAGCTTCATGTTAATAATAATAATTGAAAATAGTTTTAAGGGGCACTAAAAATTGACAGTTTGTCACGCCTGCTCTAGTTCATGAATAATAATGCATGGATTCTACAGTACATAGCGCTTTTCAGGACGCTCAAAGACGCTTGACATATTAAGCGGGGTAACTAGTCTGTATCATCAGCCCCTCCAGCCACCATGTGGATGAAGTGTCTTGCATAAAAACACAATAACAGTTATGCACTTCACAGCCGCAGCTGCCCCACTGTGGCACCTAGTGATCTCAGAAGTCTCCCATCACAGTACTAACCAGGCCCTGCCCTGCACAGCTGGCCACAAATGTTGTGAGTGCTATGTTTCTTATTTGTAAATGTCCTTTCTGTAAGTTTCCCTTCTTCACAGTTTTACCACAGATCCGACTCGTACCGATCAGAGCCTGGAACAAGTCGCTCTGGAAAACGTTGAGGAGTTTTTCGGCACGACCTTCGACCCCTTCGCCGTGCGCCGCTGCCTCCATCAGCGCCTTCTCCGTGTCTGCGTAAAGTCCAAATATGGGCATGAGGGTCACATCCACAATCAAAATACTTCGACAGCAGTAATGTTACATGCTCCAGCTTCAGTCGGCGTATGTAACATGAAAACTGGGGTTTGTAACATTAAAACTTCACTTTCAGACTGCAACGACAAAACTGGTTCTGTCACATTTTAAGATTTATCAGACAGAAAAGTGAAAAAGAAAGGACCACCCTCACTCAGCCAATCAGCTCTGAGCCCAAAGAGTTAAATAGTGACAGACTGGACTCTTTCTTACACAAAAGATATTATGTTTGGTAAAGATGAAGACAGCATGTAGTGGTCTGATTTGTTTTACTATAACAAGACTCTTTCTGTCAAACTAACAGGATTAAAGTTACTTACCCCAGCTTTAATGTGAACCAGAGCTACAAGTGTGAACGTGGCCTCAGTTAAAAACACAATTTCACAGAACACAGTTTTCAACAGTGTAAATTTAACATTGATGTTCTCTGTGAACTCTGAGAACAGGAAAGAGACGAAAGACTGCCCTTCAGTACCGCCAAGATGCTGGGGTTCTGGGTTCTGGGTTCTGGGTCCTGGGTTCTGGGTCCTGAGTTTAGGGTTTAGGGTTTAGGGGTTGAACAGACGAACAAATAAACTCAGGGCTTTCTTCTGTTCTGACACTGAACGCTCTAATGACATGTTTCTGTTTCCAAACAGAAGAAGCCTTGAGTTTATTCAAAAGCAGACGTCATGAAGGATCTAAAAGTAAAACTCCAAATGTTTACCGTCTCGTCGCAGTGGCATCATGTCTCCTCTCATAAATCCTCTTTAGGGATTTAGCTCCAGTGCATCATGGGAGCTGTAGTGCACTAATCCTGCTGCAGTCTCAAACCCTCAGCCTCCTGCTGGGACTGAGGAGCACAGGGACTGGCCTCCTGCTGGGACTGAGGAGCACAGGGACTGTGGGCCACATCTCTGATAATGTTTAAGTCCAGGTTAAAAAGGTCTCCTTATATTCTGTTCTTAAAACTGATCAATACTGATATTGATCATAATCAAACTGATGAATTAATGAGTCATAAGCAATCAAATAACATTTTTATTTCTGTTACTAGTAATTATTCCTATCAGAATCAGAATCATTTTTATTGCCAACGTAAGTAACGGGAGGTCACAGACTTGGAAATTGCTTTGGCTCAGTGCAACAGTCAAAAAGAGATAATAAAAATAAGAATAAAAAACACTTCTAAAGAATAAGAATGCAACAAGAGCCCCACAAGCATTTCAAATGTCAATACACACTTTGTTAGTGGGCATATGAAGCTTCAAGAAATAAACCTTTTCTCGAATCTCAGATGGATGGATAGGTTCAACACTTCATGAAGCTTCATCATCCCATCACTACCATTCATGTTCCTGGTTTTATAGCACATTATCCAATCAGAGAGCAAGAGGAGGAGGCGCTCGTTTGGGTTTGTGAGGTGAAATTCGGACAGAACATAATGTCACCCGTTTATGTTGGTTTTTGAATAGTTTGTTGTGCCATATAAATAAATGTATGTGTAGGACAGGAAGAAAATGGGCCATGACAGCGCCCCCTGCTGGACTGTTCTGAGAACACGGATGTGTATGCTGTCAGACTGTTCTACGAACACATATGACCCTAAACATGTGTTACTCACCCGCAGTAGTAACGTGCATCCACTGAACTTTCTCTATCTACTGTGGTTGTCTCCACATGGTCCTCATCCCGCTGTGTGTTTGTTTTAGGCCTTTATGAAGCTGCTTTGAGTGTAATTACACTTTAATACTTTTATACTGGTGCCACACTCATACTTGTCTGATGGCCCACGAGCTCTAACCATGAACTGTAATATTAGCTCTTCATATTTACAGTCTTTGCTCTCATCTGGGAAGCCTCTGTCCCGTCTCCTGCTCTGTGATTGGTTCTCAGCGCGAGACAGCCCCATCTTCTTTTCTATGATTCGGTCCCAGTGATGTCTGTCTTACTTCCTGCTCTGTGATTGGCTCTGAGCACTGTCAGCCCTGCCTTCTCCTCTGTGATTGGCTCTTAAGGCTGCCTGTCCCGCCTTCTGATTGGTGATTGGCGCTTCTAGTCCAACCCCCCACACATGCGCACTGTGCCCTGTGCTCGGCCCCGTTAGCCTCTCACTGGGTTGTTGGTTTGTCGTTTCCCGTTACGGTTCTGTTTGTTTAGTCACATTCACGCACGTGCACCCACCTGCACTGGAGAGCGTGCACGTGTGCGCGTGCACTGCCGGTAACGGGCGCGTGTCCGCGGTGATAGTCGAGTTTGAGGAGAGTTAGCATCAGAGGCTAACGTTAGCTCTACGAGGATTCATGACGTCACATGTGTAACACGCACGCGCACGGATCTAAACAAACAGCTGACGTCACAGTGAGTAACTTATGATGTGCTGTTGTAACTTATGAGGTAGCTACTACTGTAGTAACTTATGAAGTACAACTGTAGTAACTTATGAAGTACTACTGTAGTAACTTATGAAGTACAACTGTAGTAACTTATGAAGAAATACTGTAGTTACTTATGAAGTACAACTGTAGTAACTTATGAAGCACTACTGTAGTTACTTATGAAGAAATACTGTAGTAACTTATGAAGTACTACTGTAGTAACTTATGAAGTACAACTGTAGTAACTTATGAAGTACAACTGTAGTAACTTATGAAGTACAACTGTAGTAACTTATGAAGTACTACTGTAGTAACTTATGAAGTACTACTGTAGTAACTTATGAAGTACAACTGTAGTAACTTATGAAGTACAACTGTAGTAACTTATGAAGTACAACTGTAGTAACTTATGAAGCACTACTGTAGTTACTTATGAAGAAATACTGTAGTTACTTATGAAGTACAACTGTAGTAACTTATGAAGTACAACTGTAGTAACTTATGAAGTACAACTGTAGTAACTTATGAAGAAATACTGTAGTAACTTATGAAGTACTACTGTAGTAACTTATGAAGTACAACTGTAGTAACTTATGAAGTACAACTGTAGTAACTTATGAAGTACAACTGTAGTAACTTATGAAGTACAACTGTAGTAACTTATGAAGTACAACTGTAGTAACTTATGAAGTACAACTGTAGTAACTTATGAAGTACAACTGTAGTAACTTATGAAGTACAACTGTAGTAACTTATGAAGCACTACTGTAGTTACTTATGAAGAAATACTGTAGTTACTTATGAAGTACAACTGTAGTAACTTATGAAGCACTACTGTAGTTACTTATGAAGTACAACTGTAGTAACTTATGAAGTACAACTGTAGTAACTTATGAAGTACAACTGTAGTAACTTATGAAGTACAACTGTAGTAACTTATGAAGCACTACTGTAGTTACTTATGAAGAAATACTGTAGTTACTTATGAAGTACAACTGTAGTTACTTATGAAGTACAACTGTAGTTACTTATGAAGAAATACTGTAGTTACTTATGAAGTACAACTGTAGTAACTTATGAAGCACTACTGTAGTTACTTATGAAGAAATACTGTAGTAACTTATGAAGTACTACTGTAGTAACTTATGAAGTACAACTGTAGTAACTTATGAAGTACAACTGTAGTAACTTATGAAGTACAACTGTAGTAACTTATGAAGCACTACTGTAGTTACTTATGAAGAAATACTGTAGTTACTTATGAAGTACAACTGTAGTAACTTATGAAGCACTACTGTAGTTACTTATGAAGAAATACTGTAGTAACTTATGAAGTACTACTGTAGTAACTTATGAAGTACAACTGTAGTAACTTATGAAGTACAACTGTAGTAACTTATGAAGTACAACTGTAGTAACTTATGAAGTACAACTGTAGTAACTTATGAAGTACAACTGTAGTAACTTATGAAGTACAACTGTAGTAACTTATGAAGTACAACTGTAGTAACTTATGAAGTACAACTGTAGTAACTTATGAAGTACAACTGTAGTAACTTATGAAGTACAACTGTAGTAACTTATGAAGTACAACTGTAGTAACTTATGAAGCACTACTGTAGTTACTTATGAAGAAATACTGTAGTTACTTATGAAGTACAACTGTAGTAACTTATGAAGCACTACTGTAGTTACTTATGAAGTACAACTGTAGTAACTTATGAAGTACAACTGTAGTAACTTATGAAGTACAACTGTAGTAACTTATGAAGTACAACTGTAGTAACTTATGAAGCACTACTGTAGTTACTTATGAAGAAATACTGTAGTTACTTATGAAGTACAACTGTAGTTACTTATGAAGAAATACTGTAGTTACTTATGAAGTACAACTGTAGTAACTTATGAAGTACAACTGTAGTAACTTATGAAGTACAACTGTAGTAACTTATGAAGTACAACTGTAGTAACTTATGAAGTACAACTGTAGTAACTTATGAAGTACAACTGTAGTAACTTATGAAGTACAACTGTAGTAACTTATGAAGTACAACTGTAGTAACTTATGAAGTACAACTGTAGTAACTTATGAAGTACAACTGTAGTAACTTATGAAGTACAACTGTAGTAACTTATGAAGCACTACTGTAGTTACTTATGAAGAAATACTGTAGTTACTTATGAAGTACAACTGTAGTAACTTATGAAGCACTACTGTAGTTACTTATGAAGTACAACTGTAGTAACTTATGAAGTACAACTGTAGTAACTTATGAAGTACAACTGTAGTAACTTATGAAGTACAACTGTAGTAACTTATGAAGCACTACTGTAGTTACTTATGAAGAAATACTGTAGTTACTTATGAAGTACAACTGTAGTTACTTATGAAGAAATACTGTAGTTACTTATGAAGTACAACTGTAGTAACTTATGAAGCACTACTGTAGTTACTTATGAAGAAATACTGTAGTAACTTATGAAGTACTACTGTAGTAACTTATGAAGTACAACTGTAGTAACTTATGAAGTACAACTGTAGTAACTTATGAAGTACAACTGTAGTAACTTATGAAGCACTACTGTAGTTACTTATGAAGAAATACTGTAGTTACTTATGAAGTACAACTGTAGTAACTTATGAAGCACTACTGTAGTTACTTATGAAGAAATACTGTAGTAACTTATGAAGTACTACTGTAGTAACTTATGAAGTACAACTGTAGTAACTTATGAAGTACAACTGTAGTAACTTATGAAGTACAACTGTAGTAACTTATGAAGTACAACTGTAGTAACTTATGAAGTACAACTGTAGTAACTTATGAAGTACAACTGTAGTAACTTATGAAGTACAACTGTAGTAACTTATGAAGTACAACTGTAGTAACTTATGAAGTACTACTGTAGTAACTTATGAAGTACTACTGTAGTAACTTATGAAGTACAACTGTAGTAACTTATGAAGTACAACTGTAGTAACTTATGAAGTACAACTGTAGTAACTTATGAAGCACTACTGTAGTAACTTATGAAGTACTACTGTAGTAACTTATGAAGTACAACTGTAGTAACTTATGAAGTACAACTGTAGTAACTTATGAAGTACAACTGTAGTAACTTATGAAGTACAACTGTAGTAACTTATGAAGTACTACTGTAGTAACTTATGAAGCACTACTGTAGTTACTTATGAAGAAATACTGTAGTTACTTATGAAGTACAACTGTAGTAACTTATGAAGCACTACTGTAGTAACTTATGAAGTACAACTGTAGTAACTTATGAAGTACAACTGTAGTAACTTATGAAGTACTACTGTAGTAACTTATGAAGTACTACTGTAGTAACTTATGAAGTACTACTGTAGTAACTTATGAAGTACAACTGTAGTAACTTATGAAGTACTACTGTAGTAACTTATGAAGTACAACTGTAGTAACTTATGAAGTACACCTGTTGAATAATAATGTTTTTCATCAACGGAACATGTGCTCATATACCGCTAAGTGCACTCATTCACTGTGGTTAGCTAAGCTTCTCAGGTTAGACTGTTAGGCTTCAGTTCCACAACTTTTGTATCTCGTCATAATTTTCTGTGTGAAACATCTATATATAGATAATTCTATAATAATGTTGTTTAACAGATTAAATGTACAGA
This sequence comes from Knipowitschia caucasica, assembly GCA_964034765.1. NCBI lineage: Eukaryota > Metazoa > Chordata > Actinopteri > Gobiiformes > Gobiidae > Knipowitschia > Knipowitschia caucasica. The sequence goes on from OZ035841.1 coordinate 5,880,027, forward strand.
CTTTTATGTACAAATATATACAATTATTCAACAGAAATGTATACATGTTTATACCACGGTCTGTGAGGATTCCAAGTGTATTACTATTGATGAATACATTTTAAAAGTTAATTTACTTCATATCACGCCACCTGAGGCATCACCAAACAAACGGGACAGAGCACAAACAGTTTATCTACAGTTTCTTTACAAAGTTACTTAGGTCTGTCAAACAGCAGGATATCACCTCCAGCTTGCTTTAGCAACCATCTTAGTAACGCGTCCCACTCTGTCAGTCCACTTCTAACATACTGCTCAGGTGTTTACTCCTTACCTATCATATATTCAAGGAGCTATACCCGTTTCTGCAAGGTTTTTCAGTTTGAATGTTTAGGACCGCTAAGCTTGATTTCTTCTTTATTATTTTTTTCGCTTTAGTTCCCTCTTCTCCTCTTCACTGTTGCGTTGTTTGGGCTGTTTTGCTGTGTATGCAGTTACAGCCACTTTCTGCTAACATGCTGCTGTGTTTTCCTGCGCTGCAGACGCTAGAGGGGGCGTGGCCTGTTTGGAACAGCACTGCTCCTCGTTCTGCGATTGGAGGAGAGCTAGCATCATGCTAAGTTTCTACTCAGCACATTTTACGTCCTGAATTCATGCACAAGCTGAATCAATGAGCTCTAGTTTTCAATTAAATTATGGATTTTAATACAACTTGTATGTAGTAATACGCATTTTTATGAACTCCATTAGAAAATAAATTGGGTATAGCTTCTTTAAATGTGGTCACATTCTAAAACTAATCATCCTGTTCCTTGTATGGCTCTGTCTCTTCCTTAGCTGTGATTGGTGGACGATGATGTCACTGGACAAACCCTCTTCTATGGTCCAATCAGAGGCCTCGCTCCCAAAGCCCCGCCCCCTTGGCTCCTCTCAGCCAACAGGGAAGCGGCGGGCCTCGATGGGTGGCAGCTTCCGGGCCAAACGCCGTCGCCGAGGAAACAGCGAGAGCCAATTGGAGCACGTCTTGCCCAGCCACTTCCTGTTGGGCGGGAACATCTTTGACCCTTTGAACTTGAACTCCTTGATGAATGAGGAAGTGAACCGGTAAGCCTCCGAGTGTAAAACTGTGCCTGTCTTTCTAAAAAAAGGTTGGAAAGTGTCTATATTGCTCCACATGGGTCCATCATAATGTGAAGGAGTGAGTCCACTGGTCCATGTTCTCCTGCAGTCAGTGAGACATAGATCTGAGTGTCGTCTGCATAGTTGTGATAGGACCTGTTGTTACTGCACATTAAATGACCCAACGGCAGCATGTAGACATTGAACAGAAGAGGTCCCAGGATCGACCCCTGTGGCACTCCGCAGGTCAGGGCCGTAAGTACTTCCTGTCTTCTAGATAAGACTTAAAGAAGAGTGTCAAGAGCAGCACAACCTTGACAAGAGCGGTCTCTGTGCTGTAGTTTTTAGAGTGTGGATGATCACCTTTGTCCTTGGACCCTCCTGCATCGGCAAGGAACAACTCTTAAAAACCAAGGATCACATGATTGAGCATGACGTTAAAGAAAACAGGATAGTGGTCGGAGATATGGTCTCTCTCTGGTCTCTCTCTGGTCTCTCTCTGGTCTCTCTCTGTGCTCTATGGTCTCTATAGTCTCTCTAAGGTCTCTCTCTGTGCTCAATGGTCTCTCAACCTTCTCTGGGCTCTTTTTGTTCCTGGGTTCAAGCACAGTACAACAATACACAATTCAATTTGTTCTCGTATAGCCCTAAATCACAACAGCATTCATCTCAGAGGGCTTAACAAAACCATTGAAGTCACCAACACAGATCAGAGAATCAACAGTTGAGACACAGAAAATAAAGAACACACATGTATTGGTCCATAGGGAGGGACCAATGTCCATGAATGTTGATAAATGTCCAGTGACTTTCGACGGCTTAATTTGAAAGTGGAAAGTTTGGTTGGGAAACGCTCCTGTCTCTCTGTGGGCGGAGCCTGGTCACACGCAGCTGAACAATCCAAACTCATGTGGACATTGTTTAGTTAAATATAATGAAAACCGATTCTGATGTAAGATGCGCCTCAAAGATTAAATACATAAAATAATGAAGCATTGAATAGGTGACTTTGTTGGAGATGACTGGAACTTGTTGTTCTTTCAGACTGACCAATCAGGAGACCCCTCAGTCCTCGCCCCTACCACAGCGGGGGGGAGACCCTGTGGAGATCTTGAGGCCACGTGACGTCACTGACCCTCTGAACCTGAAGGGGGCGCCGCAGAGGAAGAGGAAGCACAGACACAGGCACTCGCATAACAACGATGCGGGTACTGCGGGTACTGCGAATACTTCAGTGAATACGGCAACTGCTGAGGACACCGAGAGAGCCGCATCCATCACTGCAGGTAAACAAATGCTACAAAGTAATCAGACTACATTTTCAGGTAACAGTAGTAATATAGTACAGTGGTCCTTCACTATAACGCGCCTCATACAACATCATGTGACCGCTAGTACATCATGTCACTTACTTTTATTTGAGGTCAGAAGAAAACGTTTGTGGTTTGGGTGAACCACAGTTGTTTGTTCAGAGGAGGACCGCGGTGTTCCTGTAGCCCTCAGTCCTGCTCCTGCCTGTACAGCTGTATTAGTATGCACGGCTTTTGACAGCTGCAGCAGCGCTACAACGAGGTTTGATATCTTTGTGATTGCACTTCAGCAGTCGTGAGTTCAAGTGAATAGAAAATGTGTGGTGAGGGGTTTTATAGCCTGAAAACATACGGTACGGATTTAGCTTATTGGGTGTTATTTTTAGATCATAACCTCCACAATAAACAAGGGAATACTGTAGATATAAAAGCCGTTCTGTCTTCCAGACTTCTCTCCTCTGTGGTGTGAGCTGAACACGGCTCTCACCTGTAGAGAGGACTTGGCTCCGTCCTCTAAGCGTGTGGCTCAACCCCCACATCGCAGACACACCCATCCCCCTCTCCGTGGTAACCGACGGCAACGATCCTCCTCCTGCCTTGCCACGGCAACAGCCAAATCTCGGCAGCCAATCTGCTTCGAGACGCCCCAGATGGGAGGGGTCAAGCCGGCGACCAGGTGAGTGCAGCCTCTCTGTCTCTTTTCAAACTGGTTACACTGGTCGTTCTTTAGACCGTGATATCGTAGACGGCTGTTCTCGCATCACGTACGTCAGTTACACGGCACCATGTTGGATTTATTATCAGAGCAAAATATGGCCATGCTCCTCAGCCTGAGTCCAAGTGAAAATCTGTGAAACTGCTATTTGCAACCGCTCTCATCTAATCTGACGGAGAGCTTTGTTTTGTGAAGAGGAATGGCCAAAGTTCAGTCTCTGGATGTGCAAAGCTTGTAGAGTCACGCAAACTATTCCTTCATGTATGAAGGCTGGAGGAGGGTGGTTTTGTGGAGTAAAATCCCCGCCACTGACGACAGGTGCACTAGCAATAGCATCATTATTAGGCTTAACTGTGTATCTGTGCTCGCTGTCACGACACAGATTGTCCGAAACTAACTTGGCCTGCTTGACAATGTTAGGCGTTTGGAAAAACCAAGTAAAATTTTTCTCTTTTTTGCATTTTTAGGCTAAGATTAGCAGCAGCTAACGGAACGGCCACAGACTGTAATTGTTTGAAAAGTGTAGCCTACCTGTTGTCCTGTTCGCACTGATGTGGTCTTCCTCCCCGGGGAATAACCACCAAGAACCCTGCCTTGTCATGTCAAAATGACCCTACATTAGGTTCTAAATGACCCAGGGGCTGGGCGGGTCAAGTTATGAAAAGTAATCTAAATTTTGCTCAAATTTTTGGTATATTTTAGTCACTGGTGGGTCGATTGGATCCGAGGATAGTACAAGGGTTAAGCACCTCATTTTTGCCCGAGCTGCAGCCACTACCCGCTGTGATGGCTTGTGGTTGCTGCATACGCAACAACTTGGCTCCTGCTTGCGCCTACAGTTCGTTTACATGTGATTGGCCAGAGGAAGATTCTGGTGGACGCACTGTTGATGACATCATAGGCTATCGCTACCCAGAATACACTGCAGAAGAAAATATAAACAATCCCTTTGTAAAGTTCAACATTTAAGTGTTTTTAAGAATTTTGAGAGTGAATATGAAGCAAGCCTAATGCAAAATACTTGAGCAACATTTTGAATGAAGTCATTAGACCGAAAGAATAGGTCGTTTTATTTATTTTTACCAACCGTAATCGACAAGGCCAAACCAAAGTAGCCCTATTTAAAGCACCTGGGTCAGTTGTTCCATCTTACATACAGTCCTTTGGATAGAACTGCTGCATTTAGATCTCGCATCTCTTGATCCGGCCGGGTTCAAGTGTCGAGGTGTCGTGTCCAAGGCGTGTTCCATAGTGTGTTCTCCACCGTGTGTTCTCCACAGTGTGTTCTCCACCGTGTGTTCTCCACCGTGTGTTCTCCACAGTGTGTTCTCCACAGTGTGTTCTCCACAGTGTGTTCTCCACAGTGTGTTCTCCACAGTGTGTTCTCCACAGTGTGTTCTTCACAGTGTGTTCTCCACAGTGTGTTCTCCACAGTGTGTTCTTCACAGTGTGTTCTCCACAGTGTGTTCTCCACAGTGTGTTCTTCACAGTGTGTTCTCCACAGTGTGTTCTCCACAGTGTGTTCTTCACAGTGTGTTCTCCACAGTGTGTTCTCCACAGTGTGTTCTCCACAGTGTGTTCTTCACAGTGTGTTCTCCACAGTGTGTTCTCCACAGTGTGTTCTTCACAGTCCATACAGATGCAGTGTGACTAACCCTCTCTCTCCCCCTCCCTCAGCTCTCGCTTGCCCTGTCGCCCGCAGAAGCTTTCTGGTCGTTACGCCTTCGGTAACCACACCCCCTTCTATGGTTTCCGTGGTTGCTACGGTGACAGCGTGGTGGTGGGTGGGGCAGACTTGCGATTGCCATGGTTACAAGAGGCTTGGTTTCGTGGGCGCCGCGTGCTGGACGTGGGCTGCGGTGCAGGTCATGTGGCGCTATATGTGGCACGCTCATTTAGCCCCGCCCACGTCCTGGGGGTGGAGCGTGACTCGCAGCTGGTGCGAGCGGCCAATCAGAACGTCCGGCACTTCCTGTCACATGACCTGGTGAAGGCGGAGCGAGCGCGGCGGCGACGAGGAGCACAGGTCAGTCACATGTTCACTGATTGGACGAAACAGATCTTTCAGATTAAACATCAGACCAGACGTCCTCATTGGTCCAGTCTCCACAAAACAGGAAGCTGCTCTCCTGGAAAATCAACAACAATGTAATCCAATCCAATCCACTTTATTTATGTAGCACACCGTTTTCTTAATGCTGCACAATAAAATACTAATAACCAAACAACAAATCCATGTAAAACAGTAAAAAAAAATTTTTTTTTAACAAATGTGTGCATATATGTATAAATATAAAAATAACAATAAAACTAAATAAAATAAAAGGACCACTCACGCAGTTTTAAAAGCCACAGCATAAACCCACATGGTCCACAGTGTCAAGTCTAAAATCACTAAAACAGAAGAATTTCCAGAATCTTCCAATAAAAACAGGTAATATAGATACTTTCTTGAGCCCTGTAGGAGACAGGTGTCCAGCTGCAGAAACACGACCAAACAAACAAAGACATCCTTCTAAAAGTATCTAACGATAGTGTTAAAGTGCACCAGCAGCAGAGGTTGTGCTGCTGCTGGTGATGAGCTGCTTCCTCTGGTTGATGTTTGGACCATTTTCTCTGCTCTGGTTCAGAGTGACATTCTGAACACTTTATTAGCCTTTTTTCTAAAAAGATTACAATTCCTCCAGGGGATTTCAGCTTGATCTGTTTGGTTGGGTTTGTGCATCTTCTCTGCTCTGGTCTGGATCAGTGTGAGACCATGGGCACTACTGCAGCAACATTTACAGATTGACAGAAAAATAAAGATTGTAAAACAGAAAATGTGTTCCGTAACAAACCATTCAAGCTCCACTTCTGTTCAGGACAAAGAAGCAAGCGAGACACAGCAGAGTCCAGAAGCAGACCAGGACCAGGGTCTGAACCAGGACCAGGGTCTGAACCAGGACCAGGGTCTGAGCCAGGACCAGGGTCTGAGCCAGGACCAGGGTCTGAACCAGGACCAGGATCTGAGCCAGGACCAGGATCTGAGCCAGGACCAAGATCCGGACCTGTCAGACTTGCGGAGCATCCTTGCCTCTCTGTCCTTCCCACAGTCCTTCAGACTCAGCAGAGGTCCACTGTGTGCTCCAGCCATACTGGGTCTGGACCAGGACCCAGTCCAGGCCGAGAACCAGACCAGAGATCAAAGCCGGGACTCCTCTCTGAAGGGATTCCCTCACAACATCACCTTCCTACAGGTTTGTCTAAGTAAAGCAGATAGAAGAGCTGTATTAGCCGTACAGCACAGACAGAAGGGCTAACCATTGGGCGTGTCTCTTTCAGGGTGATTACGTATGCACAGGGGAGGCGTGGCCTGGGCGGGGCATGTATGATGTCATCATGTGCCTGGGCGTGGCCAAGTGGGTGCAGCTGCAGGGCGGAGACGAGAGCGTGGTCACTCTCTTCACACGAGCCTATCAGAGCCTGTCGTCGGGCGGAATATTCCTCCTCGAGACGCAGCCGTGGACGAGCTACTGCCACAGCAAGAGGAGCTCAGTGAGAAATACTGCTACTACTACTACAACTAGTACTACAACTAGTACTACAACTAGTACTACAACTACTACTGCTACTGCTACTACAACTGCTACTACTACTACAACTAGTACTACAACTACTACTGCTACTATTGCTGTGTGTGCGTGCGTCTGTCCGTCCATCCTGTAATGTATTTCTTGCTTGTTTTGCGTTTCCAACTTTTACTTATCTAAAAAAACAACTTGTTGGCGATATATGAAATGAATGAGACGTTTGGTTTTTCATATAAATATTATCTATAATCAAGCACAGGACGGACGGACGGACGGACTATCTACGCTCGGACGGCTGTAGTCCTAGCATGGATAGTCCGAGCCTAGTCCGAGGCGGTCCGCTCCCCCAGGTCTCTCCAGAGGATACGATGTAAGCTAGCTATATTCATCTGGGCTTGATTTCTTCTTTGATCATTATTTCTCTTTAGTTCCCTCTTCTCTTCCTCACTGTTGCGTCGTTTGGGCTGTTTAGAGGAGTTAGCCACTTTCTGCTTCCTGCTGTGATTACTTGGGCTGTAGACGCTGGAGGAGGCGGCCGGTTCTAAAAGTGCTGAATTCATACACAGCTGAATCAATGAGCTCAAGTTTTCAATTCATTTATGGTTTTTAATACAACTCGTATGTAGTCATAAGCATTTTTATGAACTCATTAGAAAATAAATTGGGGATAGCATCTTTAACGGGAGTTTTTCCTCAAACACTTTTTTTCAGCACAATTGACTGAAAGCTCAAAATAGTTCATGAGGATCATTGGTCGTCTGCTACTACTACTGCTAACTACTACTACTACTGCTAACTACTACTACTACTGCTAACTACTACTACTACTGCTAACTACTACTACTGCTGCTAACTACTACTACTGCTGCTAACTACTACTACTACTGCTAACTACTACTACTACTGCTAACTACTACTACTACTGCTAACTACTACTACTACTGCTAACTACTACTACTGCTGCTAACTACTACTACTACTGCTAACTACTACTACTGCTGCTAACTACTACTACTGCTGCTAACTACTACTACTACTGCTAACTACTACTACTGCTGCTAACTACTACTACTGCTGCTAACTACTACTACTACTGCTAACTACTACTACTGCTGCTAACTACTACTACTACTGCTAACTACTACTACTGCTGCTAACTACTACTACTACTGCTAACTACTACTACTGCTGCTAACTACTACTACTGCTGCTAACTACTACTACTACTGCGAACTACTACTACTACTGCTAACTACTACTACTGCTAACTACTACTACTACTGCTAACTACTACTACTGCTGCTAACTACTACTACTACTGCTAACTACTACTACTGCTGCTAACTACTACTACTGCTGCTAACTACTACTACTGCTGCTAACTACTACTACTGCTGCTAACTACTACTACTACTGCTAACTACTACTACTACTGCTAACTACTACTACTGCTGCTAACTACTACTACTGCTGCTAACTACTACTACTACTGCTAACTACTACTACTGCTAACTACTACTACTGCTGCTAACTACTACTACTGCTGCTAACTACTACTACTGCTGCTAACTACTACTACTACTGCTGCTACTACTACTACTGCTAACTACTACTACTGCTGCTAACTACTACTACTGCTGCTAACTCTACTACTGCTGCTAACTACTACTACTGCTGCTAACTACTACTACTGCTGCTAACTACTACTACTGCTGCTAACTACTACTACTGCTGCTAACTACTACTACTGCTGCTAACTACTACTATGCTGCTAACTACTACTGCTAACTACTACTACTGCTGCTAACTACTACTACTGCTGCTAACTACTGCTGCTAACTACTAATACTGCTGCTAACTACTACTACTGCTGCTAACTACTACTACTCTGCTAACTACTGCTACTACTGCTACTGCTGCTGCTAACTACTGCTGCTAACTACTACTACTGCTGCTAACTACTACTACTGCTGCTAACTACTGCTGCTAACTACTACTACTGCTGCTAACTACTACTACTGCTGCTAACTACTACTACTGCTGCTACTACTACTACTGCTGCTAACTACTACTACTGCTGCTAACTACTACTACTGCTGCTAACTACTACTACTGCTGCTAACTACTGCTGCTAACTACTACTACTACTGCTGCTAACTACTACTACTGCTGCTATACTACTACTGCTGCTAACTACTACTACTGCTGCTAACTACTACTACTGCTGCTAACTACTGCTGCTAACTACTACTACTGCTGCTAACTACTACTGCTGCTAACTACTACTACTGCTGCTAACTACTACTACTGCTGCTATCTACTGCTGCTAACTACTACTACTGCTGCTAACTACTACTACTGCTAACTACTACTGCTAACTACTACTACTGCTGCTAACTACTACTACTGCTGCTATCTACTGCTGCTAACTACTACTACTGCTGCTAACTACTACTACTGCTGCTAACTACTACTACTGCTGCTAACTACTACTACTGCTGCTAACTACTACTACTGCTGCAACTAACTACTGCTGCTAACTACTACTACTGCTGCTAATACTACTACTGCTAACTACTACTACTGCTGCTAACTACTACTACTGCTGCTAACTACTACTACTGCTGCTAACTACTGCTGCTAACTACTACTACTGCTGCTAACTACTGCTGCTAACTACTACTACTGCTGCTAACTACTACTACTGCTGCTAACTACTACTACTGCTGCTAACTACTACTACTGCTGCTAACTACTACTACTGCTGCTAACTACTACTACTGCTGCTACTACTGCTACTACTACTGCTGCTAACTACTACTACTCTGCTAACTACTACTGCTGCTAACTACTACTACTGCTGCTAACTACTACTACTGCTGCTAACTACTACTGCTGCTAACTACTACTACTGCTGCTAACTACTACTACTGTGCTGCTAACTACTACTACTGCTGCTAACTACTACTGCTGCTAACTACTACTACTGCTGCTAACTACTACTACTACTGCTGCTAACTACTACTACTGCTGCTAATACTACTACGCTGCTGCTAACTACTCTGCTGCTAACTACTACTACTGCTGCTAACTACTACTACTGCTGCTAACTACTACTACTGCTAACTACTGCTGCTAACTACTACTACTGCTGCTAAACTAACTACTACTACTGCTGCTAACTACTACTGCTGCTACTACTACTACTACTGCTGCTAACTACTACTACTGCTGCTAACTACTACTACTGCTGCTAACTACACTACTGCTGCTACTACTGCTGCTAACTACTACTACTGCTGCTAACTAACTACTACTGCTGCTAACTACTCTAACTACTGCTGCTAACTACTACTACTGCTGCTAACTACTACTACTGCTACTATACTGCTGCACTACTAGCTACTATGCTGCTATACTACTGCTGCTAACTACTACTACTGCTGCTAACTACTACTACTGCTGCTAACTACTATACTACTGCTGCTAACTACTACTACTGCTGCTACTACTACTACTGCTAACTACTACTACTGCTGCTAACTACTACTACTGCTGCTAACTACTGCTGCTAACTACTACTACTGCTGCTAACTACTACTACTGCTGCTAACTACTACTGCTGCTAACTACTACTACTGCTGCTAACTACTACTACTGCTGCTAACTACTGCTGCTAACTACTACTACTGCTGCTAACTACTACTGCTGCTAACTACTACTACTGCTGCTAACTACTACTACTGCTGCTATCTACTGCTGCTAACTACTACTACTGCTGCTAACTACTACTACTGCTGCTAACTACTACTACTGCTAACTACTGCTGCTAACTACTACTACTGCTGCTATCTACTGCTGCTAACTACTACTACTGCTGCTAACTACTACTACTGCTGCTAACTACTACTACTGTTGCTAACTACTACTACTGCTGCTAACTACTACTACTGCTGCTAACTACTGCTGCTAACTACTACTACTGCTGCTAACTACTACTGCTAACTACTACTACTGCTGCTAACTACTACTACTGCTGCTAACTACTACTACTGCTGCTAACTACTGCTGCTAACTACTACTACTGCTGCTAACTACTACTGCTAACTACTACTACTGCTGCTAACTACTACTACTACTGCTGCTAACTACTACTACTGCTGCTAACTACTACTACTGCTGCTAACTACTGCTGCTAACTACTACTACTGCTGCTAACTACTACTACTGCTGCTAACTACTAATACTGCTGCTAACTACTACTGCTGCTAACTACTACTACTGCTGCTAACTACTACTGCTGCTAACTACTACTACTGCTGCTAACTACTACTGCTGCTGCTAACTACTACTACTGCTGCTAACTACTACTACTGCTGCTAACTACTACTACTGCTGCAACTAACTACTACTGCTGCTAACTACTACTACTGCTGCTAACTACTACTGCTGCTGCTAACTACTACTGCTGCTAACTACTACTACTGCTGCTAACTACTACTACTACTGCTAACTACTACTACTACTGCTAACTACTACTACTGCTGCTAACTACTACTACTGCTGCTAACTACTACTACTGCTGCTAACTACTACTACTGCTGCTAACTACTATACTACTGCTAACTACTACTACTACTGCTAACTACTACTACTGCTGCTAACTACTACTATCTGACTACATCTACTGCTGCTAACTACTACTACTACTGCTAACTACTACTACTGCTGCTAACTACTACTACTGCTGCTAACTACTACTACTGCTGCTAACTACTACTACTGCTGCTAACTACTACTACTGCTGCTAACTACTACTATTGCTGCTAACTACTACTGCTAACTACTACTACTGCTGCTAACTACTACTACTGCTGCTAACTACTGCTGCTAACTACTAATACTGCTGCTAACTACTACTACTGCTGCTAACTACTACTACTGCTGCTAACTACTGCTACTGCTGCTAACTACTGCTGCTAACTACTACTACTGCTGCTAACTACTACTACTGCTGCTAACTACTGCTGCTAACTACTACTACTGCTGCTAACTACTACTACTGCTGCTAACTACTACTACTGCTGCTAACTACTACTACTGCTGCTAACTACTACTGCTGCTAACTACTACTACTACTGCTAACTACTACTACTGCTGCTAACTACTACTACTGCTGCTAACTACTGCTGCTAACTACTACTACTGCTGCTAACTACTACTACTGCTGCTAACTACTACTGCTGCTAACTACTACTACTGCTGCTAACTACTACTACTGCTGCTAACTACTGCTGCTAACTACTACTACTGCTGCTAACTACTACTGCTGCTAACTACTACTACTGCTGCTAACTACTACTACTGCTGCTATCTACTGCTGCTAACTACTACTACTGCTGCTAACTACTACTACTGCTGCTAACTACTACTACTGCTGCTAACTACTACTACTGCTGCTAACTACTACTACTGCTGCTATCTACTGCTGCTAACTACTACTACTGCTGCTAACTACTACTACTGCTGCTAACTACTACTACTGTTGCTAACTACTACTACTGCTGCTAACTACTACTACTGCTGCTAACTACTGCTGCTAACTACTACTACTGCTGCTAACTACTACTGCTAACTACTACTACTGCTGCTAACTACTACTACTGCTGCTAACTACTACTACTGCTGCTAACTACTGCTGCTAACTACTACTACTGCTGCTAACTACTACTGCTAACTACTACTACTGCTGCTAACTACTACTACTGCTGCTAACTACTACTACTGCTGCTAACTACTACTACTGCTGCTAACTACTGCTGCTAACTACTACTACTGCTGCTAACTACTACTACTGCTGCTAACTACTAATACTGCTGCTAACTACTACTGCTGCTAACTACTACTACTGCTGCTAACTACTACTGCTGCTAACTACTACTACTGCTGCTAACTACTACTGCTGCTGCTAACTACTACGGCTGCTAACTACTACTACTGCTGCTAACTACTACTACTGCTGCTAACTACTACTGCTGCTAACTACTACTACTGCTGCTAACTACTACTGCTGCTGCTAACTACTACTGCTGCTAACTACTACTACTGCTGCTAACTACTACTACTGCTGCTAACTACTACTACTGCTGCTAACTACTGCTGCTAACTACTACTACTGCTGCTAACTACTACTACTGCTGCTAACTACTAATACTGCTGCTAACTACTGCTGCTAACTACTACTGCTGCTAACTACTACTACTGCTGCTAACTACTACTGCTGCTGCTAACTACTACTGCTGCTAACTACTACTACTGCTGCTAACTACTACTGCTGCTGCTAACTACTACTGCTGCTAACTACTACTACTGCTGCTAACTACTACTGCTGCTAACTACTGCTGCTAACTACTACTACTGCTGCTAACTACTACTACTGCTGCTAACTACTACTGCTGCTAACTACTGCTGCTAACTACTACTACTGCTGCTAACTACTGCTGCTAACTACTACTACTGCTGCTAACTACTACTACTGCTGCTAACTACTGCTGCTAACTACTGCTGCTAACTACTACTGCTGCTACAATGGCTATTCATATTTTTATTTTACCTTTTTACTCAAAGAACCAATTTTTGAAAATGTCTACTCTCTCATCGTTTCCTAGGCAACGACCTTCAGAAACTTCCAGAATATTCGTCTTCGTCCAGAAAATTTCACTTTGTTTCTGACGCAGACGATCGGCTTCAGCTCCTACAGACTCCTGACACGCACCGGTGAGAGCGGCGGTGGGGTTATCATTTGCATAATTGTAAGAAAGAACCCTGTGAGTCACTATCTGACCCTTTGGGCTGAGAGCTGATTGGCTGAGTGACAGTGGTCCTCTTTTTAATTATTCTGTCTGAAAAATCTGATCTTAACATGGGACAGAGGCCAAAAAGTACATGACTGTGTAAACTAGTGATGGAACCAACTTTACAGCTTTAAAGGTGCAGTTAGCGATGTTGTTAGCTTAGCCGTAGCACCAACTGGAAACCTCTACCCCCTCCCCTCGCCTCTCCACCGAACCAAACATCCAGCATTTTCTTTTGTCACAACAGGGAGAGTGGGCGGCAAACGTGAAATTGGCCTTTTCTGTTCAGCCCTTTTAGGTTTTAGAAAATAATCTGATAACTCCGGTGCGAACACTCGCGAGAAACAGGAAGAGGGTGAAGGGGGTAAACGTTGGTTCGTTGGGGATGAACAAATCCCAATGGACAGCACGGACAGCATCTTTAAAGTTACGTACCCCAGCTTTAAAGGACCTGAGCTCAGTTGAGAGTGAGGAGGGAGCCCAAAACATGCTGGAGCCTTTTCTGGGCAGAATAATTAGCACAGTATTTTTATTTTCAGATGGACTAGCCGAGTGCTAATGTCACCATAAGCTAGCTGGAGCCAATTTCCTTTTATGGGCATTTCCTCTGACAGCGTTTGATTTGCGTTGTAACAGGGGCAGACGTGTTGCTAAGATGGTTGCTAAGGCAAGCAGGAGTTTCCCCCGGCGAATGAAGGCATCTGATAGATAGATAGATAGTTAGCGGGTTAGCATTGTTTTAGTACTTTTCTATACTCAACATCCCTAATCTTCAAACCCTTTTCGAACTCTGTCGGTGTTTGTATTTTGGTTTACAGGTCCCATAATGCACTTTGCAAAATATGGGACCTTTGAAATATGGGACGTTTTAAATAAATATAATACAAAAACTAAACTTACTGTAAATATTGTCACTGTTTTCTGCAGGAAACCGTCGCTGTTTTTACCTGTTTCACAAAGGCCTCGTCCACAGGAAGTGACCGGCCCCGCCCACACAACGCAGGACTCTGAACAGTTTCACCAGTGAGCAGCAAAGCATTGTGGGAAATGAGGTCCCCACAGCGACAGGAACTGACACGACTGAGTTCGGCCAATCAGACACTTATCTGAGAATTATTTGTGTGGAATAAAAACATGATTTAATCCGTTTTTTATTCAGTGTAAAATAAACGTGTTCAAACTGAGTCTCACTTTCAAATCGTCTGCACCAGAATCTGTTTCTATTTGCAAAAGTGCAACTGTTTTCCTTACAGCGGTGATTTCAAATGTCAGATTGAGTTTAAAAATAGTTTCACCTCTTTTGAGCTAGCCTTGAAATGACTGCAAAAAACCGTTAAAACTCCTGCGAACTGAAATATCTGTTTGTACCATAGATTGTATTTTAGGAGTGGATCGACCAAGTGCTGACGTCACCTTTGTGTTTGCCTTAATGCGGAAGAGGCAAATTAGAAATAACTCCAACGCCCAACGGGCTCTTTGAGCGGGAATATGGAGCCCAATGTTTGCAAGTTTGACCACAGAAGGCTTCTGATTTGTCAGTTATTATGGCACTATTTGGATTCACAAAGAGAATATAAACATCAGGATCATGGAGCGTGCTAAGCCCAAAGTGTGACACAAACGGTTACTGAGCTTCGAGGTTTTTTTTTTAATGTATGTCAAAAGGATCCAGACTTCACTATGAGCTCTTCCCTTTTGGGCTTTATTGAGCAAGCAGGGATCAACTGGATGGATCTGCTGAATTTAATCCACCTCAACCAAGTAAGGAAGTACCACAAACGGTGCACCTACACTGTAAACCCTGACAAGTAAAGTTTACTTGAAAAAACCATGGAAATAAATTGCGTATTAACTTCACTTGAATTCCTCGAGTACATCGTTTACTTGATATTACCAAGTAAACTCAGGTGATTGCAATAAAGTTTAATTTTCTACTTATGCTCCGACTGGGATTCGTACTCAGAACCCTGTAGTTGAGAGGCAACGGTGCTACCCACTCAGCCACCAGGACACCCTGCCATGGTCACACCTGCGTCATTAAAGACTCTACACATCAAAATGTCAAAAGTGAGGCTTACTTGAAGAGAAACAGTTAAATTCAAAGAAAACCCTGAGTGACATAGGCAAGCTTTAAATAAACTAACAATAAATGAGTAATATCTACTTACTGGGAAAAATCTATTTAAAATAACTTTGATATCTAAAGTAGGATTGAAGTTAGGGTTTACAGTGTACTGCACAGACCGAGGTCCAGAGGGGCCAACATGTGTCTAATCCTTCTCCACAGTGAGACCATGTGCCCTGAGAACAGGTTCCTGATTTGAACCGGCCGATACTTTGGGTCGTGTTCAGTCGATGGCTTTGGCAAATTTACTCATCAAATGTACAAAGTTATGACAGAGTTGGGTCTTTAGTGATAAAACAGCCCTGAATTGTTCATTTCTTTTTGAATGTGCTGAAAACTGCAGCAAATCCAAAGCTCTGAGGCGGTTGTTTTGTGATTTACAATAATTACTTTTCTTGCCGTTTTCAAGCTGTTCATTTTACTGCAGTATAGTGTACAGTGTTTTACACTGGTCCAGAGCAGAGGATGCACGAACCAAACAGATCAAGTGGAAATCCTCTGGAGGAATACTTTTTTTTATTGCTAATAAAGCATTCAGAATTGCAGACTGTTTCTCTGGAGCTTGTGTGCTTTATAATCAGTTCCTAAATCACTTATGAGGCCAAACTACAAGCCTGTTACTACTTATGAGAAGCCAAACTATAAATGTGCATCAAAGTCAAACTCAATTTGTAGCAAACAACATAAACTTTATTGTTTTATTAATTTAGACATTTAAATATATTTATTACAAATTCATGCAAAAGCTTCACGGCAACAAAATGAGGAAGGGAAGCAACCACAAAGCCATATAAGTTCCTAACGTCGCCACGGTAACATGCACCAGCTCCATGAAATTCTACAAGACCAATATCCTGTTTCCATATGGTTCTCATGATTGAGGCTGTGTCCACATGGCTCTCTAGTTTGGCTTTAACGTTTTCTTGTAGGGGGTCCCGCAGGGGTCAGACCTGGGACCAGAGCAGTTCCTAATGTAGAACTGTTTACTTAAACTACGTCACATTGCATTTGTTTGAAATTTTGGAAAGATGTCAAACTCCAGTTGTAGAATTACGATAAATGGTTAAACTTCTGTTTAACATGTTACAATCTCCTTAATGCAAACATGACAGAATATTAGAGCTTTTTGACGGGTTTAAGCTTTGCTTATTGAAATTTAAAAGATACAGACTTCTTTTAGTGAAAGTGATTTTAAATCATTTATGACTCCAACTGCTGATAGAGCGCAGTTATAAACAATTACAAATTAGCAGCGTACAGAAATGTGCGGAGTAAACAACATGGCCCTGCGGTCACCAGTCAGACTCGTCCTTATATGGCTCTGTGGGAGGAGCATTACAGTAAAAACACATGACTGTTCTTGAAGCTGATTGGCTGAAGTATAAACGTGAAGCTTGTTAAGACTGTGTCCAATTACAGCGCAGCACACAGCGTGCGTTACAATAAATAAATGAACCGTCGCACGGAGCAAACCGCTAGCCTGTGCGCTAAAGTGGCTGTGTGTCCAGCCCCGCCCACATGGTCAAGATCCACCCACTTGGCTTAGCCCCACCCACACCTCTGTATAGAGTGAACACACAAAGCCCTCGATCTTTAACAGCCCCGCCCACAGGGTTTAGCCCCGCCCATACCTCAGTAACAGGAAGTCAGCAGCAGATTGAACCTCGTCTGTGGACCGTCTTGATAAAGCGGCCGGAGCAGGAATGGCAGTGGAGCAGTGATATCTGAGCAGTGGTTCTCAACTGGAGGGCCGCGATCATTCGTAACGTAGGTTTGTATACTTCAATTAAGAAGGAAAAAAACTAGTGCTGTCAAAGGATTCAAATATTTAATCCATACTTCTCCAAACTCTTCATGGGACAGGAGCAGCAGACTAGCAGAGGTGCTCGTGTTAATCACTTGATAAAAAAAATGACGCCTAAATATGTGTTTGTGTTAATTGGCGTTATCAACGCATTTAACTGACAGAGCTAAAAAAAAAAAAACATCTACTGAAAATTGTACAAAAGTAAAAGGTAAAACTTGGTAAAAAAAATTGCCATTAATTCATTTTCTTCTGCTTTATCCGTTGCTGGGTCGCAGGGGCAGCAGTCTTAGCAGGGATGGCCTTTCTCCCCACACACACCTCCAGCTCATCTGGGGGAATCCCGAGGTGTTACCAAGCCAGCTGGGAGACGTGGTCTCTCCAGTGGCCTGGGTCCCAAACAGATGCCCATTCCACCTCAACTGGCCAAATCCAGATTTCTAGAAGCAGCGGCTCTACCCTGAGCTCCTTTTGTGTTACTGAGCACCTCATCCCATCTCTGAGGGAGCGTCCAGCCACTCTGCAGAGGAAACTCATGTGGACCGCTTGTATCTGCAATCTCATTATCCAAGGCTCGTGACTATAGGTGAGGGTGGGCTCTAGAGCTCTGACTGCAGACGCTGCTCCCTCTTCACCACCTGAACAGGACGATAAAGGTTCTCCCACTGGCTTACAACGAATTCCTTATTTACAGAGTCTGTTGGAGATGTTGTGTTTATCATTTTTCTTTGTAGTATTGTCGGTTGTTTAAAAGTTCAGTATTTTACATGATTATGAAGTCAGTTTTGTGTCTTGGTGTTGTGGGGATTGTCCCGAGTCCCGACACCGTTCCATTTGAGAACCACTGCAGAGTATCACAGCTTTAGCCTGTCCCAGGACGTCCCCAGAGGTCACCTGTGGTTTTGCAGTGTCCCTCACACACCTCAGTGTTAGCGACCAGAGCAAACAGGAAGTGCAGCTTTCACAACAGCAGCTCTCTGTCGTCTGTAAACGTTCATAAACCTTTATATCATTTCACACGTTTGCCCCAAAAGCAGCCGTCCTGGGACAGTGTGAGCTGCTTTAGTGAGGGGGACTTCATGTGGTCTTAAACTGTAGATAAAATGGACTATTTCAGTTTGTTTGCGTAGGATGCTGACTTGGAACCTTTTTAAGATCATGAAGTACAAAATGTAAACAGTTTTTCATCTGGTCAAACAAAGCTGGGGTACGTAACTTTAGTCTCAAAAACAGAAAGTCTTGTCAAAGTAAAACAACAAATCAGACCACAACATGTAGTCTTCCTCTGATTATAAAAAGGTATCTTTGTGAGGCACTAGACTCTTTGGGCGGAGAGCTGAGTGAAGGTGGTTCTCTCTTTTTCACTTTTCTGTCTGTGTGGAAAATGAAGATAGAAGCAAACCG
Organism: Knipowitschia caucasica; assembly: GCA_964034765.1. Classification (NCBI taxonomy): domain Eukaryota; kingdom Metazoa; phylum Chordata; class Actinopteri; order Gobiiformes; family Gobiidae; genus Knipowitschia; species Knipowitschia caucasica. Next base: position 5,898,906 of record OZ035841.1, read on the forward strand.
TCTTTAGCGGCAGGGACTAGTGACATGGACAATAGTAAAGTTCTATTGTTTGTGTCTGAAAGTTACATACCCAAGCTTTAAAGATGTGATGCAGAGTAAGTGCGTGTCTCATAATGTCAGTGGCAGTGTGTTAGCAGTGCTTTATGGGGACCTCAGAATTCTCCAGTACATTAGAGACTATGGAGAGTATTTGAAGTATTTGCATGTACATTCAGTTCTGGGATAAGGCTCGGGTCAGAAACACGTTTATGTGGTGAGGCCTCGCCGCTCCAGCTCCCGGCTCTGCTTCAGCTCCGCGATCCTGGAACACAACAGCAGATCAGTGTTCATCAGAACCAAAATATCCTGTCCTCAGCTCTGTGTCCTAGTTCATTTGAGCCAAAATGTCCTCTGCTTTATCCAAATTCTAAATTTTTCCGTCATTCACACTCAAAACTGACGAATGTTTGAGTCACATAGTACATTTCCAACCCAGAATAAAGAAAACTTTTTTTGGTTTTTCACTCCTCAATCACAGCTTTACGTGAGGCTGGTCTATACCCTTAAACTGGACTAAAAGAGAGATCCGGTTTCACTAGAGCTTTGGAAACCACTCATATGTTTGGGCCCCACATGACCTGTGTTTACCTGTGACGACAGCGGCGCAGAAACCTCATGATCTTCCGAGCGGCTTGGTCCTGCTTCTTAGTGAGAAATGACCCCCTGAAAAACACAAGATAATTACTGCACAAAAGTGATACATAATGTGGCTTATTTTATTAATGATTGCATTGTAATGTCCCTTTTCTTAAAATTAAAAGCTGTATTTGAATCTATGATTGGAAACCTCTGTTAACTAAAGATGTGACAGAGGCCAAAAATACAAAACTAGGGATCAATCCTCAAACTGTTCTAGAGACATGGTATGGCCTTCACTTACCCTTAGCCCCGCCCCTAACCGCCCCTCACCGGCCCTTAGCCCCGCCCCTCACATGTCCTTAGCTCCGCCCCTCAAATGTCCGTACCTCTTCCCCTCACCTGTCCTTAGCTCCGCCCCTCACCTGCCCTTAGCTCCGCCCCTCCCCTGCCCTTAGCTCCGCCCCTCCCCTGCCCTTAGCTGCGCCCCTCACCTGCCCTTAGCTCCGCCCCTCACCTGCCCGTTAGCTCCGCCCCTCACCTGCCCTTAGCTCCGCCCCTCACCTGTCCTTAGCCCGCCCCTCACCTGCCCTTAGCTCCGCCCCTCCCCTGCCCTTAGCTCCGCCCCTCCCCTGCCCTTAGCTGCGCCCCTCACCTGCCCTTAGCTCCGCCCCTCATCTGCCCTTAGCTCCGCCCCTCACCTGCCCTTAGCTCCGCCCCTCACCTGCCCTTAGCTCTGCCCCTCACCTGCCCTTAGCTGCGCCCCTCACCTGCCCTTAGCTCCGCCCCTCACCTGCCCGTAGCTCCGCCCCTCACCTGCCCTTAGCTCCGCCCCTCACCTGCCCGTAGCTCCGCCCCTCACCTGCCCTTAGCTCCGCCCCTCACCTGTCCTTAGCCCCGCCCCTCACCTGCCCTTAGCTGCGCCCCTCACCTGTCCTTAGCTCCGCCCCTCTTGCGTTCGTACTCCTTGTAGCTCCGGTAGTACTGCTGAATCAGGACTGCGGCGCGGCGACTCTGTTGGAAACGCTTCTGTTCGTAATAAGAGCGAAACTTGGACTGGATCAAGATGGCCGCCTGCGTCATCTTCTTGTACAGAGCATACTGGGGACAATAGGGAGGACGTCAGGGACAATAGGAGACAATCAGCACAAACACATAATAATAACAACTCCGACCAATAGTATTTTAGACTGTTTCCTCATTCAAAATAGACAGTCTCAAACACTGCGCCCTCTGCTGCAAGTAGATTTTAATTTTAATATTTTAGAAATGTATGTAGTTTTACCTTCAGAGCAATCCAGGTCAGCTTTAGAGACAGGTTCAATTGGTTAGCATCAGTTAGCACAGGTTAGCATCAGTTTGTACACGTCAGCATCAGTTTGTGAACGTTAGCATCAGTGAGCACATTCAGTCAGTTGGTCAGTCTGTATCGCCGTGGTCGCTGTGGTCAGTCTGTATTGCCGTGGTCGCTGTGGTCAGTCTGTATCGCCGTGGTCAGTCTGTATCGCCGTGGTCAGTCTGTATCGCCGTGGTCAGTCTGTATCACTGTTTCACCTGTTTGTATTTGCGGTAACACCTCTGGATTACTGCAGCTGCCATGTCCTGCTGCTCCTTCAGCCGACGGCCCTGAAACACAGCAGATGTTCACCTCGTGTCTCCTCGTCTGCAAGATCCTCTGCACTTCCTCAAGTTGTGATTGATTGTTTTTTACCTTGTATCGTCTGAACGCCGTCTGGATGATTCTCGCTGCTTCATAAAGTTCTCGTTGTTCTCCGTCCGTGAGCGTGAGCAGTGCAAAGTCTCGTTCTATCTTCCCATTGGCAGAGGCATTCAGAAACTCCGCCCACGCAGCGGAGGAGGGCGGGCGCAGGCGGTGGAGCGCCAGCGCGGAGAGGGGCGAGGGCGGACGGAGACGCCTGAGAAGAGAGAGGCTGTTACCACAGCAACAAGGCACGTTTAGACCGTGTTTATACCCGGTGGCACAGCGGTTAAAGCTGGGGCTTCAGTGCAAGAAGGTTTTGGGTCGATTCCAGGTCGTTCTGTGTGGAGTTTGCATGTTCTCTCCATGTCTGCGTAGGTTTCCACTACCACTAAAAGCATGTACAATAGGTCTGAATGTAATGAGTGATTGATGGATGGTGTTGGCTGGTGATTAGTGCCCTGCATGGGCCTATTATCTGGGCCCTAGGGGTTGGAGCGCCAGCCCAGTCTGGTCTGACAGGTTTTCAGAATTCTCAGGCCCAAACCCGTATCAAGCCAGACTCTTTTTTTTATTTTTTACCTCCTATAACAATGTTTTAGCGTAGTATATAGTGCCGGCTACAGGGCGGAGGTATACATGGTAGTGATGTGTTGCAATGAGTTCTGTGTGTACGAGTGAACGGCTGCAGCTGTATGATACACAGCTGTATGATACACAGCTGTATGATACACAGCTGTATGATACACTGCTGTATGATACACTGCTGTATGATACACTGCTGTATGATACACAGCTGTATGAGACCCAGATGTTGCAATAAACTACAACACACTTGAAGGTAACGCTATGTGTCGTCAATGACAACACTAAACAAAACAACAAAATACTACAGCTTGATAGAACGCTGTATTTATTGGGTGCTTTCGTAAATGTAATCTGCCGCTCTGAAAATTAATAACTAAAAGTGTCCGATCCCGGCCCGTATCCAAGGTAATTATACGGCCATCGGTCCTCGGGCTGTCGGGCCCCTCGGGCCTAGGTCTCAAGTGCAGGGCTCTACTGGGGATTTACCAGTGTGTTCGGTGTCTCGCTTTAGCCATCACCGTGTGGAGAGGATGGAAGAATATCTGATCTCTGAACATTGTAAAGCGCTTTACCCAGTATGGACCCAGTAAACTCTCACCTTAACCGAATTTTGTCACCAGAACCCTCACCTGGGCGGGTCCACAGTTTCCAGATAGGCACCGAGCCATGTGTCCTGGAGGTCTGGATTGTCCTGCCTCTCTCTGAGCGCTGACTCCGCCCCCAGAGGGAAATCCTCACGCTTGATTCGCTCAGGAGTTGCCTCAATGATCTGCTCTGCAAGGGCCGCAACGTCCACCTGAAACACACCATGGGGCAGGTTAGCATGTCAGTGACACGCTGTTAGCATGTCCCTGTTCACCTGCTGTGTACATGTGTTAGATAATACTTTACACCTAGTGTGTTTATGTGTTATATCAGTTGTCCCCAACCCCCGGTCCGCGGACCAGTATAAGGCCGTGGGACATTCAAACCAGGCTGCAAAAGGAAGAATTTTTATTTCAGTCTAAACAATCCTGTAATTTGAAACATGACCGTATTCTCTCTCTGTGTCACATGACACGGTATCCCTGAAATGTAAACAAACGTCCCTCCACCGCACGCGCATTCTGAAGAGGCTCCCGCGTCCTACAGAAGAGGCTCGTAATGGAGTTTTACAAATGCAAATGGTGTAAAGATGCGTTGAGAGAAGTATGAGGCGCCTGTGTGGAGTCAAGAGCGGGAACGGATTCAAGCCAAAACCACAAAGACCAGAGGAGCCAGGACAGTGCCCCTTAGAATGAGCATACACATCCGCAGAGCCTAGCCGAAGCTAGGCTAATGCTAAGCTTCACCCCGGCATCGGGGTGAAGCCCATAGTCCTGCCCAGAGTCCTGCCCAGAGTCCTGCCCAGAGTCCTGCCCAGAGTCTATGGGGATTTTGTGGGGATTCTGTGTGCTTTGCATATTTGATGCTTGTCCCTTGGATAAGTTTTGTTGAACCTGTTGGACATAGTAGTTGGACTAATTCTCAGAGCCGGGTCAGAACACCCTGAAAGCTTGTGTTGCAGATTCTGCCATGCCTGTTGTGCAAACTACAGCCATGTGCCTCCTGTTGTTGTCTGCCTGTTTTTTTGTCAGGCAGAGGGGGGGTGCGTTTGGGTGCCAGTCTGTGCAATTGTTGTTTGACGTTAAACTAAAAGGATGGAGATAGCTGTTAATTCAAAATTGTTGTTGTGTAGAAAGGCAAGACACATTGCCTAGAATGAGTCTGGTGTGTGTGTGAATGGTTGGTGGTGGTCGGAGGGGCAGATGGCACAGACTGTATGCCTTACTTCTGTCAGTGGGGCTACAGAAGTAGTTTTATTGAAGCATCTTTGAGCGTCCAAACAAGCGCTACACTAAACCGATGCATTATTATCATTTTATAATTCTTCACTGTTGTAGTTCTACATCACCTGTAGTTCGTCGTCCTCCAGTAAATCTTCGTTCTCGTTGTTTTCGCTCAGACTGAGAAACTGCTGCAGAGATGAGTGTGCACGGTGCCCGGGGGAGTGCACGTGGGGGGGTGGGGAGTTCTCGAAGTCCATGAGTTGAGACTCCACCCCCCACAGCAGATCCGGCGAATCCGAAGGAGACTCTGGAGGCGAGGTGTCCATGGGGGCGAGGCCTATGCTGGAGTAGGCGGAGCTCAGGGACGACGAAGAGGCGGAGTCAAAGGGCGACGGTGAACTGCTGTTGGACGAGCTGAGGCGACTGGAGGAACTCAAGCCTGAGACCGAGCAGAAAACAGTTTAAAACCAAGGAGAAAAACAACAAAAACACCAAAAGACGACACTTCAAAGCTGGGTACGTAGCTTTAGTGTCACTATTTGACTTGAGCTGAGAGTTGATTTTCCGAGTGAGGGTTGTAGTGGAAAATTACTATCATTCAGTTTATTTTTCATCATGCCACAGCATAAATTCCCCTTTCAAACAATTAGACTGCATGACTTTCATTTCCTAAATCACGAAAGACACCATGACAGGGTGATCTGAAAGAGCTGATCTACAGATGTGACAGAGGCCAAGGATACAAGGATACATGTCTGTGAAAACTATTTAAAAGCTCCCGGTTCCCCTCGTGAGCCCCACGCTGCAGGTCAGCGGTGTCTGTCACCCAGGACGTGGGCTTGGATTCCAAGATGGTTTTCTAACAGTTTCTAATCAGTTTTAAGCCTAGTTTATACTCGCGCAGCGCGGAGCTTACGGAGGTGACGGGACGTCACTTGCGCAACGCGTTGGTCACCGCAAGGCCCTTACGTCGCCTGCCGCGCAGCATCGAAATTTTCTAACTACGTAAGGGTCGCCGCAAGGAATCTCCGCTGTGATTGGTCCGTGTGTGTGTATTGGAAGGAAGCATGAAGCGGCTGCAGCAGGGACATGGACGAGGGACAATGGACGAGGCACTATGGAGCAGAGAGCTTTGTGCTTCGAAGGAAAAGCAGTTTGGGCTCAGAGCCTGATATACAGGAGACTGTGGACTATCTAACATATATATAACTTATATCTAACTTATATCTAACATATATATAACTTATAAACTGTGCAGTCGTTTGTTTTGCACTGTTCCTGTCTTTGTTTGAATCGTAGCTGCGTTTGTTGCTTTCCTCCTGCACTCGTAAATCGTTCATGTTTGTCTCAGATATTTACCACTATTATTGTTTTGCTGTTTGTGCTGAAAACTATTTAATAATAACTATGTTTCCAACAAGAACTGTGTCTTTATTCACAGCATCACAGTTGAAATGACTTATAAAATAATGAATCCATAAAACTATCACATAAACCTACAGTAGAAACACATGTAATGAGCTCAAACAGCTTTGTTTGTTATTGTTGTTCTGAAGAGGACAAAGTAGCAGCGTAAATGGGACCGCTCCTGTGTGATCGCCCTCATGTGGTTTGTTGTGGGATTACAACATTCTCCTCAAAACTCCGTAAGGGGAACGCGCCAGTATAACATCAATTGTGCTTACGTAGGTCCACCGCAACCGCTAACGTAAGCCTCGCCGCGCAAGTATACTCTAGGCTTTAGAGCTGGAAACTAGTGACATGGAATTTATTTATGTATGTTTTTATTTAATTGGTGTGGTCTAAAAGTGATGCACCCCAGTTTTAAAGTTACACACCACAGCTTTAAAGCATATTTGCCTAGGGCACGGCCAACCCTAGGTCATCAGGCGAAAATATGTCATGGCGCCCCTTGCACACTTGTAGAGGGCATCAGAGTGAACAAGTGTGCAGTGATAGTAGTCGCAAACCTCCTTCAGATTTAAAAACAAGTTTAAAAGCAGTAGCTCAGTTGGTAGAGCATTGGCCTTTGGGCCTGAAGGTCGTGGGTTTGAGCCCACCGTAAGACCTACTTCACGACTCCCACTGATGACTGCTGTTGTTGTGTCCTTGGGCAAGACACTTAACCCTACTTTGCCCAAAGCCCCAACTGAAAGATCTCAGCTCCTGTGGACTCACCACCTGCAGGAGGATCAGTGAGGGGCTGGTGCTCTGTGACTGGGTGCAGCTCTGACTGCCACCCCCCCGACCCAGAAATGGATTAAGGGGAAGAAAATGGATGGATGGATGTAAGTTTAAAATGTGCTTTTTGGCCGCTCATCCCCGGAGCTTTCCTTTCCACAAGAAACAGCCAAAAAGAGCCACATCAGGAGTTACTTCAAAAACATAATATATTACATATTACTTATTACTGTTATTTCAAAAGAATTTATTACACTACAACATTACTGTATCTGAATTGTAATGCATTACACAACAACTGCAATACTTTTAAGTTACTTTATCCAAATATATATTGTAAAAAAATAAAAAAAAGGATTAGGATTAAATCATCTCAAATTCAATTATTATATATTACTTACAGTCTAATAATTGAAGGGGTTGTTAAACTGGTTAATCCTGGTTTATCCAGCTCTAGCAGAGGGCCTCTCAAACACTGAAGATTTGCGGTAATTGAACGATTGCAATTGAAATTTCCTCACCTGTGTCTGGGCTGGTGGACAGAGGGGACAGGGCCTGAGGAGAGTCCAGGGACAGGTCTCTGGACTCGGGCTCAGAGAGGGTCAAGCGAGGCTCCTCTGGGTCCACACTGATGCTCTCCTGCTGCTGCTCCTGTCTGCTCCTCTCCACCTCTTCGTCTCTCCTCCTCGCCTCCTCTTCATGTGTCCTCCTCTCTTCCTGCTCCCTCGTCTCCTCGGCCTTTAGATGCTTCTCTTGTCCGCCCTGTTCACTTTTGCAGCCTCTCTTCCTGGTGCCCTGTAGAGAAAGACGAGGGAAGTTTATTTATTCAGCCCGAATCAGACATTTGTCATTCAGCCAACTTCAGCTCCGTCATATGGGAATCAATGAGGACATGTCGTACGTCATGTTAAAGCTCAGCACAGGGGGACCCAGGCAAGGCAAGTTTATTTGAAAAGCACAGTTCATGCACAAGGCCACTCAAAGTGCTTAAAAATGAGATAGAAACAAGATAAGGCATTCAAATAATAAATAATCACAGAAATTAAAAAAGAGTGAAGATACAATCCTTCAGTTCTATGCACAGCTAAACAGAACTGTTTTTAACCAGGAGAACACTTCTGTCTCACATTTTCATAAAGACTGTTCCAGATTTTAGCAGCTTGAGAGAGACCTATACACAAGCCTCTGACTTCATGAATAGTTTTATGATCTTCTGCTGCGAGTCTCACCCCCAGCTCCTCTGTGGCACTGTGCTGCTGCTCCTCCTCACGTTTGACTGGACTCCGGGCCTCCTGCTCCTCCCTCGTCCTCTCTCCCTCATCTCCTCGCGCTCTCCCCTCCATGTGCAGTCTCTCCAGGGCTGTAGCCAGGCGGGTGTGGCCCCTGGACCGAGCCACAGCCAGGGGGAGCCGTCCCAGCGAGTCGGGGATCCCCAAAGCAGAGCTGCTCCAGGAGTACAGCAGCTCTGCGGAGGCCTGGTGCCCGAGCGCACACGCCCACATCTGCAACCACAGCACACCCGCTCAGAGAGGTAGAAAACTATACTGTTGAAGAAGAACTCATGCTTTATTTGTCCCACAGCGGAGACAGTGTTTCATCACAAACGACAGAACACTTTGATAGATTAGAAAATCCATTATCAATTATAGCACAACTCAGTTTTGTATGGAGGACCAAAAATGACTAAAGTATAAATAAATAAATAAATAAATAAATACAGGAATATATTAATAAATACATTCATTTTGGACAATAAAAACTAAATATTTACATTGATATGCTAAATATTACTCTGAAATCAAATAAATATACTTTTATTTAGGTTATTTATCAATATCTACATTTTTTCCTTTATTTATTTATCCATTTATTGCATATATTTATTTATGTATTTCTACATTTCTTCATTTATTTATTTATGTATTTCTACATTTCTTCATTTATTTATTTATGTATTTCTGTGTCGCTACATTTCTTCATTTATTTATTTATGTATTTCTACATTTCTTCATTTATTTATTTATGTATTTCTGTGTCGCTACATTTCTTCATTTATTTATTTATGTATTTCTACATTTCTTCATTTATTTATTTATGTATTTCTGTGTTCCTGTATGCTAATTAGGTGGGCGGTGCTGAACTCAATCTAGAACAGGATTGGTTAGGATTGCGTGAACTCTGGTCTCGATCATTACTGCCCCACATTACGGTACTCTGTTAGCTAGCTAGAGATCCTCTGTGCACTTTTGTGTGGTATGATGGCAGTTTCGAATGTAAGTTTTTTAGGAGCCATTGCTCATCAATTAAGAGCATTAGCAAATGATGTTAATGATGTTGAGCATAATGCACCTGACGACTATCTACTCTTTCGGCTGGAAAGATGTTTTAGTTCATCACAGTGCTGACCCAGAGGTAGACTTTGATGCAACTGTGCTGGACGCTCTTCAACAAGCTATACAGCAGCTTCACATCCTCTCACAAACCGAGAAGGCTAACTTTGCTTCTGTCTGGTTGCCCTGGCTGACCTACTGCCCACCAATCCTGCTATTGATTGAGTTCAGCACCGCCCGCCTAATTTGCATACGGCAACACAGAAATACATAAATAAATAAATGAAGAAATGTAGAAATACATAAATAGATAAATGAAGAAATGTAGCGACACAGAAATACATAAATAAATAAATGAAGAAATGTAGAAATACATAAATAAATAAAGAAATGTAGCGACACAGAAATACATAAATAAATAAATGAAGAAATGTAGAAATACATAAATAAATAAATGAAGAAATGTAGAAATACATAAATAAATATATGCAATAAATGGATAAATAAATAAAGGAAAAAATGTAGATATTGATAAATAACCTAAATAAAAGTATATTTATTTGATTTCATAGTAATATTTAACACATCAATGTAAATATTTAGTTTTTATAGTCCAAAATGAATGTATTTATTAATATATTCCTGTATTTATTTATACTTTAGTCATTTTTGGTCCTCCATAGTTTTGAAATAAAATCTTCAGCTTAATAAACACAGTATTAAATATTTAACGAGTGTGTAATAAAAGTGTACTGTTGAGAACTAATGCTTGAAAAGTGATGATGATGAAGAGATCCTTTATTGGTCCCACTCTCTAGAAATGAGGAGCACGCAACACAACAATAGTTTAGCGGAACTCTATTTTTTTTTTAATATAATATAAAATGTCTCTTTAGCTTAATAAAGAAGCAAAGTATAAAATACAGGATACTCTAGTGCAGTGCTTAATATGGGAAGTCCGGGAACGCAGCGGATTAGTTGTTCTGGTGAGTCCCATTTGGTGGGATCACTGCAGCCTCTGACTAAAGTAACAGTGGACACATGTGGGTCCATATTGTACATTCTACTTTGTATGTGTGAGCGTAAGTACCAGAGGCGTGCAGGAGAAGTGGTCAACATTCAGAGGGTCGACCTCCTGCTCCAGCTCCAGACTGTGTCGGTGCACGCACCTGGAACACACCATGTGTCATTCCTCACACCAGTGTTCTCACCTACAGTAGAACAGTGTCTGTATGAGTTGAGTGCACATGGTTCTCACCTCCAGCAGATCAGCTTGTATATAAGTTGTGTGTATCCCTGTGCAGCCGCTAAGTGCAGTAAAGTCATTCCCCGGTGTGTTGCCGATCTGTTGAGTCTGTCCCCGCCTCCTTTGGCTTTGGCTCCGCCCCCTGCTGACACTGACGCCCTGCCCTCCTCTGCTGTGGCGGAGGACGACCACCAGCAGGTGCTCTTCATCATACGCTCACACAAACCTACGATGCGCTGCTCAAACCACTGAGGACGGAAGAAAAACACATTCTCACACACCAGGAACTGTATGTGTAACAGCTCCGTCTGTTCATAAAGAGGGGGACTGTGTTTATAATTCAAATTAATGTATTTTTGTATAGCCCAAAATCACAACAGTACATATCTCTGAAGACCAAGCCGTCAATTCGCCAACACAGATTAGAGAATAAAACAAAAACAGGAAATGCAATAATGAAAAACACATAGAAGCAGATGAATAATGTCCATAAATGTCGTTGAGTGTGGAGTGTCCTGGGTCATCACCACTGCGCTCGTCGATACAGGAGGGTCTGACCACAGAGGATCCAGGACACTCCACCACATTCAACGACATTTATGGACACTGGTCATCTGCCCATTATGGACCGATGGCTGAGTGTGTTTTTCTATCACTGCATTTCCTCCGTTTGAATCGTTTTATTCTCTGAAGTGTTGGTAAATCGGCAACTTTGTCTAGTCCCCAGAGTTAACTGATTTAGGGCTATACAAAAACCAACAGAATTGAATGGGACGGTGCTTATAATGTACTGTATGAGGACTCGAGATGTAACTAAATACATAATGAGGATCATAACCACAGAGTGTGAATTATACACATGAAGTACACTGCTACAATCATAAAGGACCATGATCTAACCTGCTGTGTTTGCATGGTCTGAGGGGGGTGCAGAGAGGGGGGTAGAGGAGGCCCGGTGCTCAGCTGGTTCCCCCCCTGGTGCTGATACTGGTGAGTTTCTCTGGACGTCATCTGGGTCATCCTCTGCTCCATCTGCTCCAAACGCTCTAGGATCGACATCCGGAACTGATTATCTACAAGAGACACATGCATCATCCTCTGGTCCTGCTGTCTACCTATTCATACACACAACTATACACTTCTTACACTACAATATACAGTATTTGCTTCCTCATTAGATGGATAAATACTTTATTTATCCCCCGTGAGAGAGATTCATTATGCTAAAGGGTATTATGCTAAAAATAGAGACTATATTTATTAAAGAGTTAAGCCTCGTCCCAATTCTCACCCTAGCCCTTAATTTGTTCCCTTACCCTAGATTTTGTGCGTGGCTGCGGGGGTGTAGGGTGTTCCAATACTTAGGGAGCAACGGCGAGTGCCCTCTCACCCTTAAAAAGGCCCCTTTCGCACAAGTGAGAATCTAATGATGTGTTAGGAGAGTTGGTGAAGTCGCTGTCGGGAAAAGCGGCGCCACAATGAAAGAAAACAACATGAAACACCCGGGTGCAGGTTTGTGCAGAACGTGTAGAAGCTTCGGAGCGTGTGCGAGTCATTTAGACATTTTTTTTTAAAGCGTGTGTTGGTGTCGCGTGTGGTGGCCTTCAAAGCCTTTGTGATCTGCTGCTGTGTGTGTGTGTGTGCCTGTCTCAGTGTGTGTACGCGTATATCTGTCTGTGTGTGTGTGCGTGTGTGTCTCTGTGTGTGTGTGCTTGTCTCTGTGTATGTGTGTGTCTGTCTCTGTGTGTGTGTGTGCGTGTGTGTGTGTGTCTGTCTCTGTGTGTGTGTGTGCGTGTGTCTGTGCGTGTGTCTGTCTCTTTGTGTGTGTGTGCGTGTGCCTGTCTATGTGTGTGTGCGTGTCTGTCTCTGTGTGTGTGTGCGTGTGTCTGTCTCTGTCTGTGTGTGCGTGTGTCTGTCTCTGTCTGTGTGTGCGTGTGTGTGTCTGTCTCTGTGTGTGTGTGCGTGTGTCTGTCTCTGTGTGTGTGCGTGTGTCTGTCTCTGTGTATGTGTCTGTCTCTGTGTCTGTCTCTGTGTGTGCGTGTGTCTGTCTCTGTCTGTGTGTGCGTGTGTGTGTCTGTCTCTGTCTGTGGTGTGCGTGTGTGTGTCTGTCTCTGTGTGTGTGTGCGTGTGTCTGTCTCTGTGTGTGTGCGTGTGTCTGTCTCTGTGTGTGTGCGTGTGTCTGTCTCTGTGTATGTGTCTGTCTCTGTGTCTGTCTCTGTGTGTGCGTGTGTCTGTCTCTGTCTGTGTGTGCGTGTGTGTGTCTGTCTCTGTGTGTGCGTGTGTGTGTCTGTCTCTGTGTGTGTGTGCGTGTGTCTGTCTCTGTGTGTGTGCGTGTGTCTGTCTCTGTGTGTGTGCGTGTGTCTGTCTCTGTGTCTGTCTCCGTGTCTGTCTCCGTGTCTGTCTCCGTGTCTGTCTCCGTGTCTGTGCGTGTGTCTGTCTCCGTGTCTGTCTCTGTGTCTGTCTCTGTGTGTGTCTGTCTCTGTGTGTGTGCGTGTGTCTGTCTCTGTGTGTGTGCGTGTGTCTGTCTCTGTGTGTGTCTCTGTGTCTGTCTCCGTGTCTGTCTCTGTGTCTGTCTCTGTCTCTGTGTGTGTCTGTCTCTGTGTGTGTGCGTGTGTCTGTCTCTGTGTGTGTGCGTGTGTCTGTCTCTGTGTGTGTCTGTGTGTGTCTCTGTGTCTGTCTCCGTGTCTGTCTCTGTGTGTGTGCGTGTGTCTGTCTCTGTCTGTGTGTGCGTGTGTCTGTCTCTGTCTGTGTGTGCGTGTGTCTGTCTCTGTCTGTGTGTGCGTGTGTCTGTCTCTGTGTGTGCGTGCGTGTGTCTGTCTCTGTGTGTGCCCGTCTCTGTGTCTGTCTCTGTGCATGTGTCTGTCTCTGTGTGTGTGCGTGTGTCTGTCTCTGTGTGTGTGCGTGTGTCTGTCTCTGTGTGTGTGCATGTGTCTGTCTCTGTGTGTGTGCGTGTGTCTGTCTCTGTGTGTGTGCGTGTGTCTGTCTCCGTGTCTGTGCGTGTGTCTGTCTCCGTCTCTGTCTCTGTGTGTGTCTGTCTCTGTGTGTGTCTGTCTCTGTCTGTGTGTGCCCGTCTCTGTGTCTGTCTCTGTGTGCACTTGTTTTCAACTCCTGGTGGGTTCCATAACCTGAGATTCCACTCACGTCATGGGGACTGGTTTTACGTGGTGGGGCCCGAACACCGGACCCCACTGGTCCAAGCTTAATAATCAATGGGTAATGCTTTTCTAACGGTCCTTATGCAGTCTCTGTAAAAATATGGAAAGGACCCCTGGAGGTTTACTTTCCTGAAAAAAGTGTGTTATGTGTCGGAACCCTGGTGGTGGGTTGCGGGATATCAAGGAGGGGCACACTGGGGCAATTTCAGTCCAGCAGGCTGGAGCCAATCATGGAGCAGCACAACAGAGGAAATCAGGTGTCAGGCTAGAAAAAGGTGCAAGTGTGTGGTGCATTAGGCTGCAGCCAATCACAGAGCAGCACACTGAAGCGCACGCTTACAAACCACTGGTAAGTGCTGACTACAAGTCATGACTTCAAATTGTTATATAGAATGATTACAAATTATTTGTTGTTTGTGCAGCTTAGTCAAGAGTCCCTAATTGATGAAGTCGACTCAGATTCTGACGATTTAACTGTCAAGAGGAAACCTGTAAAAAAGTATGGAAAAAGAAAAATCAAAAACACTTTTCTTCAAGACTCGGAAAGTGACGAACCAAAGGCAAATAAGATTGTTATCATGCAGCTGCAAAAGAAGAAAAATGGGGGGCGAGTTTATAGCAAGAGACACTTCTGCCTCTACTGTTCAATGTCCTGCCACAAAATGTCCCGTCATTTGACTAGAAAACATGGAAATGAAAGTGACGTAGCCAGAGCATTGGCTCTACCTGTGAAATCTAAAGCACGTAAACTTCAGTTTGATTTGATCAGGAATAGTGGAAACCGTGAGCACAATGTTGAGGTTTTAAAGGCCGGCATTGGAACTTTAGTCCCAGCTAAACAGCCAAATTGCCCAGTTAAATCCAGTGAGTTTTTGCACTGTATAGACTGTGGGGCATTGCTTAAGCGAAAGTCGCTGTGGAGGCATGTGGCCAGGTGCCGGCTTTCACAGAAAGATGCCCAGGCTAAACCAGGTAGAAGTAGGGTCCAGTCCCTCTGCTCCCTAGCCCAGCCTGTACCGGAGGGCATCAGCAAAAAGCTGTGGTCTTTAATTTCGGCAATGCATCAGGATGAGGTCACGGGTGTTGTCAAAGCAGAAAAGGGGATTCTGAGACTCGGAGAGCACCTGTACTTAAAACACGGGCATGATAAGACTAAGCATGATTACATTAGGCAGAAAATGAGAGAAGTCGGTAGGTTAATTAACGAAGCAAAAACTGCAGGGAAACTGAAAACAATTAAGGATTTCTTTATTCCTTCCAACTTTAACCATGTGATTGATGCAGTCAGGTCTGTGGCTGGATATGATGAGGAAACAAATCAATACAAGACTCCATCCTTGGCCCTCAAACTCGGCCATAGCCTCAGAAAGCTAGCAGATATTCTTGAATGTGACTCAAAAATGGAGCATTGTGTTGATGAACTATTTATTAAAAACCTCCAACGAAGCCGGCTGCTTTTTGAGAAGAGGTGGGACGTCTGTGTTTCTTCTGCTGCCCTACAGACCCTCCGGCAAGCCAAGTGGAACACTCCGGACCTGCTCCCTCTGACTGAGGACGTTAGAGCCATGCATGCACATATTGAGGTATGTCGACCTGAATATGTGCAAACCCTAATAAGTGAGCCAACGTCTAAGCATTGGTCTAAACTGGCAGTTTTGACTCTTTGTGAGGTCATCATTTTCAATCGAAGAAGGGAAGGTGAGGTTTCAAAGATGCCACTGACAGCCTTTACCTTAAGAAGTAAGACTGGGATCCATTCTGACATTGCTCTGGGACTGTCCCAACTTGAGAAAAAGCTGTGTCAGCATTTTCAACGCATTGAAATTAAAGGGAAAAGAAGTCGGAAAGTGCCGGTTCTTTTGACTCCTGAAATGATTGCTTCGATGGAGGTGCTGGTGGAGAACAGAAGGGCCTGTTCCATCTCTGACCATAACCCATACTTCTTTTCCCGCCCGGGCGCAGACACCCACATCAGGGGATCAGACTCCCTACGGCAGGTAGCCAAAGAATGTGGTGCGGTGCATCCAGAGATGCTATCCTCAACCAAACTTAGAAAGCACATAGCTACTATGTCTACAGTTCTCAATATGAAAGAGAATGAGATGGACATACTTGCCAACTTCCTCGGCCATGACATTCGCATCCACAGGCAATATTACAGACTACCAGAGGGGACACTGGAGCTGGCCAAAATCAGCAAAGTGTTGATGGCCATGGAGCAGGGAAGAGTGACGGAATTCGAAGGAAAGAGCCTCGACCAGATACAAATTGAGCCTGAAGGCAATTCTTGATATTATTAAAATATGTATGATTTTTTTCCCCTAAAGGCCACTTGTATTTTTATTTTCTGTGCGACAGGGAGAGCAGTAGAGATCCTCTCACAAACGGACGGGCTAAAAGAAACTTCAAGCGGAGAACCTTCAACCATTCATCCAGATGCACCCCATGGTAGTGGCAGTGCCCCTTCTGGTAAGTGTACCAGGTGGGGGATTACAGCCAGGCTGCTTGGTCCTAACCCTGGGAGTGTATATTGCTAATATATTTTTATTTCTCTCCCCAGAACGTGTAAGAAAGCCATGGTCTGCATCTGAGGTGAAGGCTGTGGAGAAGACCATGACGCCTTTCATACAGACTGGAACGGTCCCTGGGAAGTCTCACTGCCTGGCCTGCATTAATGCCTCACCAGATGACCTTAGACATCGGACATGGAGTGGCATTAAATTCTATGTCAAAAATAGAATCACTGCAATTCGAAAAAAAAATCTAAAATAAAATTCCTTTAAAATAGTTGTTTGGTTTCTATTGACTGTTTTGTATTACTTAAAGTAGTCCCAGTAAAAAAAGATTATGTCTATGGGTCCCATTCTGAACGGCCCTGTCAAAGGGACCCACCAGGTAACAAAAACGTGTATGTGTGTGTGTGCATGTGTCTGTCTCTGTCTCTGTGTGTGTCTCTGTGTCTGTCTCTGTGTGTGTGCGTGATGTGGAGCAGTCTTGTACTTAATAATAGCTAATCTAATTCTTGAAATCCAATTAATAACGTTTCACTTTATTTAATACTTTGTTTCATAAAGTCTTATCTGCGGTGAAAACAGACACGTCGATGTTGCGTGTGACATGGAACACGTTTGCGTCGATTTACATTCTTAGGAGTGTCCCATTTCTTAGAGAGAATAACAATATCGAGGGCACTCACAACTCCCTTATAGTTCACTTATCTGGTGCTGTGTGCCTCTTATTCCAACACTGACATTTCCCCACTGTGGGACGAATGAAGGCTCTCTTAATCTTAATCTACCAGAGACGCACACATCATCCTCTGGTCCTGACTAAAGTTAGGTCCAGTCTCCATGCCCCACTGTGAGCCTTGTGCTGCTTTCAAAGGCGTCTGTAATCTTTGCCTCAGCGCTCACACTTTAAAACAGACATTAAAATAAAATGCCTCTCATATCAACAGTAGAACACACTTTTGTCAAATGTAATCACAGATGTTGTTACTTTGAGCGTTGGATTTTCCCCCAGGTTGAACTGCAGCAACACAAGTTTTTGTTTTGTCCGCAAGAAAATTAAACGTACCGTGTGTCCAGCTTTTGCCTCGCGTCACAAAACCAAAATACAACATTGACATGTCTCGTTCTGTGTGCTTCATCACATGAGCAACACGAGGGAGTGGCCTTTAAGCTCCAAATACATACATTTCAAATACACTGCTCACAAAAACTTAGGGCACACCCAAAAAACACAATGTAACTCCAAGTCAGCCAAATTTCTGGGATATCAGACTGTCCAGTTAGGAAGCCACACTTATTGTGACTCAATTTCATCTGATGTTGTGGAAATTAAACAGACAACAGGTGGAAATGTGAGGCAATTAGCAAGATCACTCCAAAAGAGGAATAGTTTTGCCTCTACCATTTCCCTTTCTTAATCCTTTGTACCGTATTTTTGGAACACTTTTACATTTGTCCAGTGTTCTTACCACTAGGTGTCATGAGGAGGCATCTACAACCCACAGAAGTTGCTCAGGGAGTGATGCTCATTAAAAATGGCACGTCCATTCGTGCTGTGGCAAGAAGGAGTCCAGAGCATGGAGGAGATACCAGGAGACAGGCCAGTACACCAGGACACCTGGAGGGGGGCCAACCGAGGTCAACAACCCAGCAGCAGGACCGCTATCTGCTCATTTGTGCACAAAGAAACAGGAGAAGCACTGCCCGAGCCCTACAAAATGACCTCCAGAGGGCCACAAATGTGCATGTTGGTACTCAAACGGTCAGAAACCGACTCCATGAGGGTGGTATGAGGGCCCGACGTCCACAAGTTGGGCCGGTGCTTACTGCCCAACATCGTGCAGCCCGATTGGCTTTTGCCCGAGAACACAGCGATTTGCAGATTGGCCAATGGTGCCCTGTGCTCTTCACGGATGAGAACAGGTTCACCCTGAGCACATGTGACAGACGTGACAGAGTCTGGAGACGCCCTGGAGAACGTTCTGCTGCTTGCAACATCATCCAGCATGACCGGTTTGGTGGTGGGTCAGTGATGGTCTGGGGAGGCATTTCATTGGAGGGCCGCACAGCCCTCCATAGGCTAGCCAGAGGTTCCCTGCCTGGCATTGGGTACCGGGATGAGATCCTCAGACCTATTGTAAGACCATATGCTGGTGCTGTGGGCCCTGGGTTCCTTCTGATGCATGATAATGCCAGGCCACATGTGACAAGAGTGGGTCAGCAGTTCCTGCATGATGAAGGTATTGATGTTTTGGACTGGCCTGGCCTGGCCCAGACTTAAATCCAATAGAGCACATCTGGAACATCATGTCTCGGTCCATCCATCAACGCCACATCGCACCACAGACTATCCAGGAGCAGACTGATGCTCTAATCCAGGTCTGGGAGGAGATCCCTCAGGAGGACCTCCGTGGTCTCATCAGGAGCATGCCCAGGCGTAGGGAGTGCATTCAGGCACGTGGAGGACACACACACTACTGGCGATGAAAAAGACTCATTTTGAGGAATTTCTACAGAGATTGGATCAACCAGTTACCTCATTTGTCAGTTTGATTTTGACTATAATTTTGGATCCAGACCTCCTGGGGCTGAGAATTTGATTTCCATTTATCATTCTTATGTTATTTTGTTCTCAACACACTATGAATAAAGATTTTCATCCAAAAAATCAAATTGATTGACATCTAGGATGTGTTTTTTGAGTGTGCCCTAAGTTTTTGTGAGCACTGTATAAGCATGGATGATCCCTGTGCTCTTAAATGCACCATATCTTAGTAGTATTGTATAGTAGTAAAGTAAAGTAAAGTAATACGGTCTGCACCCCAGGCATCAGCTCGCTCCCCTCCCACCTCATACCATCCAGGGAGAGCCAGTCGAGCTGGGAACTGGGCAGAGAGCTGGCATTTCGAGCTCTGTACTCGAACAGAACCGAAGAGGAGACAGATCCTCCAGACTCCAGCACCTGAAGACAGACCAGTCCTGCCTGGTGAGCTGCGGGGGAGAGAAAGAGACGGGTGATACTTCAGTGTGGATAAGTAGTGTGAAGTAGTGCTGTGAATGCGTCGTCCATGTTTCAGATTTTATGAATGAAACACAAACACTCATTGTTAGTGTTTGTGACGCCTATTGTCGTCAAATAAATGTGTTTTGTTTTTTCTATGGATGACATCATTGAGCTGCTCTGGGGACATCTGAAAAACATTCCAGACACCAGAGAGGGATAGAGAGAGACCAGAGAGACCAGCGAGAGACCAGCGAGAGACCAGTGAGAGACCAGCGAGAGACCAGCGAAAGACCAGCGAGAGACCAGAAAGAGACCAGAGAGACCAGAGAGAGACCAGAGAGAGACCAGAGAGAGACCAGAGAGAGACCAGAGAGAGACCAGAGAGAGACCAGGGAGAGACCAGAGAGAGACCAGAGAGAGACACCAGAGAGAGACACCAGAGAGAGACCAGGGAGAGACACCAGAGAGAGACACCAGAGAGACCAGAGAAAGAAAATAGAGAGGGCGTGTTATAGCAAAGCGCTCTCGCTAAGCCTGTTCCAGTAGTATGAAGGGCAGTAGTACAGTAGTAGTATAAAATATTACCAGGGCAGTAGATTACAGAAGAAGTATAAAGTATACCAGGGCAGTAGCAGCGCAGGACTCCAGGCTGGATCAGAGACGCTGGAACCACACTCTGGTCAAATACACACGAGTATCTGGCAGACGACTCGCTCCAGGAGCCGGTGATGAGGACTTTTACTCCCCCCTGAGAAGAACGGGATCAACTTACACCAAACTCACTGTAGAGACTGTGTGAAAGACCATAGGGACTGACTCCAACCTTTGCCCAAAAACTATAACTTTGGGGCTGGGGAGCTACTGGTAGCTCCTGAGCCACAGGTTGGCGCCCCTGCTCGATAGGACTGTCTCTAACAGACTCTGGGGATAATAATGATCTCACCTCGGGATACGACCACTCAGGGCTGAAGTCGGTGATGGTGGCGGTCCGTGGCGAGGGGCGGGGCTGTGGGAATGGGAGGAAGGATGAGGAGGGCGAGGGAGTGGGTGGGACCATGTAGCGCACGCCAGTGGCTAATGGTGGTGTGGCTAATGCTAAAGACGGCGCCGTGGAGGTGTCGTCCCCAATGAGGTCCGATATGAGGTCTGGGAACGGGGAGTCAAAGGACAGGTCGAGCTCCGCCTCCTCCACAGCGTCGGTATCCATGGAGATAGAGCGTGGAGGCGCCGTGTCCACAGAGATGATGTCAGAGCCACGCCTCCCGCTCTCCTGCTTCACATGCGTTAGGTCGTCGCTCGCCTGCGGCTGATCGGTCGGTGGAGAACCATATCCGACCAATAGGAGCGGAGCACTGCTCTGTCGTCGAGGAGGAGAGCCACAAATGGACTGAAAGAAAAAAGGACAGAGGGTCGAGGCGTTCACAGTGGATACTTCACTCAGGGAGCGTTCACACTCGTTCATCTGGTTCACTTTCACTGGACCATCTCTGCTAACACGAGAACTCCCACAGCAATCAATTTGACAGCTACAGTGGGGCCAAAAAGTATTTAGTCAGCCACCGATTGTGCAAGTTCTCCGACTTAAAATAATGACAGAGGTCTGCAATTTTCATCATAGGTACACTTCAACTGTGAGAGACAGAATGTGGAAAAAAAAATCCAGGAATTCACATTGTAGGATTTTTAAAGAGTTTATTTGTAAATCATGGTGGAAAATAAGTATTAGGTCAATAACAAAAATTCAACTCAATACTTTGTAATATAACCTTTGTTGGCAATAACAGAGGTCAAACGATTACTATAGGTCTGGTATTTTGCCATGCTTCACAGTAGGTATGGTGTTCTTGGGATGCAACTCAGTATTCTTCTTCCTCCAAACACGACGAGTTGAGTTTATACCAAACGGTTCTACTTTGGTTTCATCTGACCACATGACATTCTCCCAATCCTCTGCTGTATCATCCATGTGCTCTCTGGAAAACTTCAGACGGGCCTGGACATGCACTGGCTTCAGCAGGGGGACACGTCTGGCACTGCAGGATTTGATTCCCCGTCGTCGTAGTGTGTTACTGATGGTAACCTTTGTTACTTTGGTCCCAGCTCTCTGCAGGTCATTCACCAGGTCCCCCCGTGTGGTTCTGGGATTTTTGATCACCTTTCTCATGATCATTTTGACGGGATGAGATCTTGCGTGGAGCCCCAGATCGAGGGAGATTATCAGTGGTCTTGTATGTCTTCCATTTTCTGATAATTGCTCCCACAGTTGATTTGTTCACACCAAGCTCTTGCCTATTGTAGATTCACTCTTCCCAGTCTGGTGCAGGTCTACAATTCTTTTCCTGGTGTCCTTCGACAGCTCTTTGGTCTTGGCCATAGTGGAGTTTGGAGTCTGACTGTTTGAGGCTGTGGACAGGTGTCTTTTATACAGATAACCAGTTCAAACAGGTGCCATTAATACAGGTAACGAGTGGAGGACAGAGGAGCTTCTTAAAGAAGAAGTTACAGGTCTGTGAGAGCCAGAGATCTTCCTTGTTCGAAGTGACCAAATACTTATTTTCCACCATAATTTACAAATAAATTCTTTAAAAATCCTACAATGTGAATTCCTGGATTTTTTTTTCACATTCTGTCTCTCACAGTTGAAGTGTACCTATGATGAAAATTACAGACCTCTGTAGTTATTTTTAGTGGGAGAACTTGCACAATCGGTGGCTGACTAAATACTTTTTTGCACCACTGTAAGCATAATTACTCAGTGTATGTACCTTTGTGGTCTTGACCTTTATGGTCTTCTTTTTCTGGATTCTATATGTAGATTTTTCTATATCATTTTAAAAATTAAAATATATCTTGAGATGTCAGTAGCTCTACCTTTAACTTCATTACTCTAAAAACTAAATTCTACCGGTTCTGGTTCTGTTTGTTTTTCTACCAGAGAAGAGCGGTACACGGTTATGTTTTATTTTTAAGACAAAATCCCATGGCATTGGGCAAAAATAAATGTAGGTACAAATTTCATTTCAGATTCATCTGTTTATAGATGGAGAAAAACACTCACCTGGATCAGAGCCACAGTGGACCCGCTATGGTTGCGTCGGTTCTTTGCCGTCTCGTGGTTGTCCAGCTCCAGACAGAGAGGGAGGACGAGGGGGGAGGAGTCTGGGACCAGTGGGGCGGAGTCTGTGGAGCTGAGCGAGGACAGCGAGGAGGCGGGACTCGGGGCCAACGCAGAGTTCTGATTGGACAACATCTGGCGACCGTACGTCTGTCCCTGTTTGGGTGAATTCAGGAAGGCGTCGGGATCAAAGGAAGGGGGCGTGCTCTGAGGGCCAGGAGGCGTGGTCTGTGCAGGAAGGGCCAGGGTCTGAAGGGCAGTGGCTTGGGCTGGAGGAGGTGTGGCCTGACAAGGAGGAGGCGTGATCTGGCATGGTGGGGGTGTGGACTGTCTCGGAGGGGGCGTGGCCTGAGTGGGCGGGGTTAGAAGTGGGATCAGGGCCACAGTCTTGTTGCTGTTGTTATTTGCATTGGAGGCAGTGGGAGGTGTTGCCGCCACCACTATGACGGCATTCTGGGGTAGTGCCACCGTGGTCAGGTTGCCGAGGCGATCAGTATAGTTGCCGACGGCGATGGCAGTGTGCGGTGGGGAAGGAGAGGACGAGCTGAGGAAGAGAGAAACTATGTGAACTTTTTTCAAGTGAACAAATACATGCAAAACAGCGTCCCCATATCACAGATTTAAGAGCGATAAGTCAAGACCACAGACTGACCACAGACTTTTATTACAGAGTTTTAGATCAATATGAGATTTACACAGTTCTGAAGATGATAATGACCACAGGGGTCAGGTTATCACTGTATAAGCAGGCCACGCAGACTGCACACATCAACCAGAGGATACCCCTCCTCTGCTGCACTTTGTTACTATTGTAAATAACTTAACATTTCTCATGCGAGGATCAATAAAGTATCGTTCTACAAAAATAAACCTGGTGGGGGAATGGTCTCACCTGGTGGGAGGGTGCGGCGAGGGGGCAGGGCAGTGTGATTTGATTGGTGCAGGTTTGGTCTTGTCCAATTTGGGGGAGATGATGCGGTGTTTGGTGTTACAGCGGTGGGGAATGTTTGCTCCAGACGTGGCTGAGGACGAAGCAGAGAGAGAGGGAGAGGGTCAAGTCCCAGTCCTGGTTCAAATAAGCACATTCACTCAGCTGTAATATACAGGCAAGACAAGTGTGTGCGTGGTTACAAGTGTGTGCGTGTTCCAAGTGTGTGCGTGCTTTCAAGTGTGTGTGCGCTTCCAAGTGTGTGCGCGCTTTCAAGTGTGTGCATGCTTTCAAGTGTGTGCATGCTTTCAAGTGTGTGCATGCTTTCAAGTGTGTGCGTGGTTACAAGTGTGTGCGTGCTTTCAAGTGTGTGCGTGGTTACAAGTGTGTGCGTGCTTTCAAGTGTGTATGTGCTTTCAAGTGTTTCAAGTATGTGCGTGCTTTCAAGTGTGTGCGTGCTTCCAAGTGTGTGCATGCTTCCAAGTGTGCGTGGTTACAGTAGCTGAATTAAAAGAGACTTGATTCAAGTTACAGAGCAGTAGGAACAAAGAGCACACAACACAAAATAAGTTAAACTAAATATTTACTTGTATCTTTGCATCTACAAATAAATCTATAACACTCTATAACACAACTGAGTGCAAGAATAATGAAGAAGTCATTAGCTGTGTGTGTGTGTATTCACAATGACGATACTGCTGCAATCCAGCTGAACGTGTCTACGTAAAGTGACAGTGGACGGTCCCATATTGCATTATTGCACAGTATTGTACAGATGCATGACTTTTGAGGTCATGCATCATGCAATATGTTATGGTGTGTGTGTGTGTGTGAAGACCGCAGTTACAGGCAGGTGAGAAAAGTTACCGTGGTTACACAGACACGCATGTGTGCGTGGCTGAGGTCTGCTTCTCTGGCGGTCCAGGATGTGTTGGACCAGGTCCTCAATAGACAAGTCTCCAGGAGGAACCTTCACACTGTGGACTGAGACAAGACTGGGTTAGTACTAAGACTAGGACTAGTTCCATGGTCCCTATCCATGTCCCTGTCCTGGTCTTGGTCTTGGGGCGCATTTTTGCACCAGCTCCTCTCAATCTTGCTCTCAGTTCACCTTAGGTCTGTGTCTTTGTACCGGTCTCAGTCCTGGTCTCAGTCTGGGTCCTTACACATGGGCTTCAGCTGGCTCAGTAGATCCTCTCGGCTCCATCGTGTGCTGCTGCTGTGGCGTTCAGCACAGATCAGAGGACTACATTTCCCAGAATCCTCAGGGGTCGGGACGTTCAGGTAGTGTACCAGGACGATGTCAGGGTTCTGAAGAAAGAAAGTACTTCAACTACTGCAGTATAACGAGTACTTTTGAAGTACATCTGTTGAACTCTCCTTTTATTCCATCTGCACTTTTCGGCTGGGGCAGCGGAGGCTCTGTTTAAGTATGTGGACATGCAGTAACACTTTATGTAGAGAACCTGAAGCACTGTACTTTCGCCACTGGGGGCAGCAGAGGTTCTTACCTGCAGGAGCCAGTAGCAGCGTCTGTGGAATGTGGGCACAATGGAGGAATGCACGTAACAGCCGTAGAGACACTGGACAGAGAAAATTTAGGTTATCACTACTGCAATAATCCTTCTGTGCAATAATATGACAACAGCAGGCGGCGGTGACACAATGAATAGGAATCAATGCTCAATCAAAATATGCAACTTCATGAGTGCTACGATGGTATGTTATACCTCATAATAATTAATCATAAACATTCATCCGTCCACAATACTGAGCCTTCTTTGTGCTCAAGCAAAAAATAAATCTAAAAGACGACTAAGAATAATTTACTGAATTAGAAATTGTAAAAGGTCAAAACAAAATGATGTTGATGTAAAGGATCAGCAAACATGCTAACACACACAATGATAACCTCGGATACCTTCAGGTTTCCTTCTACCTTCAGGTTTCCTTCTAGCTCAAGCTCAAAAATTTGACTTTCAGCTCCATGTGGTCCTCTCCCTCACCTCCATGCCCTGGACCTTCAGCTTCATGTGGTCCTCTCCCTCACCTCCATGCCCTGGACCTACAGCCTCATGTGGTCCTCTCCCTCACCTCCATGCCCTGGACCTACAGCCTCATGTGGTCCTCTCCCTCACCTCCATGCCCTGGACCTTCAGCTTCATGTGGTCCTCTCCCTCACCTCCATGCCCTGGACCTACAGCCTCATGTGGTCCTCTCCCTCACCTCCATGCCCTGGACCTTCAGCTTCATGTGGTCCTCTCCTCACTCCATCCTCCTTTCCTCCCTCCATGCCCTGGACCTCAGCTCATGTGGTCCTCTCCTCACCTCCATGCCCTGGACCTTCAGCTCATGTGGTCCTCTCCCTCACCTCCATGCCCTGGACCTTCAGCTCATGTGGTCCTCTCCCTCCCCATGCCCTGGACCTACAGCCTCATGTGGTCCTCTCCCTCACCTCCATGCCCTGGACCTTCAGCTCCATGTGGTCCTCTCCCTCACCTCCATGCCCTGGACCTTCAGCTTCATATGGTCCTCTCCCTCACCTCCATGCCCTGGACCTTCAGCTTCATGTGGTCCTCTCCCTCACCTCCATGCCCTGGACCTACAGCCTCATGTGGTCCTCTCCCTCACCTCCATGCCCTGGACCTTCAGCTTCATGTGGTCCTCTCTGGTCGTCTTCCCGTCTTTGCGTTTCTTCCAGCTGTAGCCATCTTTACGATATTTCACCTTTTTGCGGTTGTACAGAATGATGCTGCCGTTCTTAGGCCTGTGACACGCACACAAGACACAGAAACACACACACACACACATTTGAATCCTTGTGTCACCTCTTCACCAAAGAATGTGTCAAAATAAAACAAAGACAGGAGACTGGAGAGCGAGACCGGAAAGCGAGACCGGAGAGCGAGACCAGAGAGCGAGACCAGAGAGACATGCTCATCATCAACACACACACACCTGGTCTTGAGTGAGCAGCAGAGCCACTCATCGTGTCGTTCAACGGAGACGAGGAACGAGGCGATCTCCTGAACACAGACAAACACACGTGTATAAGTATAATTCATGTTTTTACAACACACTCTTACAGCCACACTCCTGCTGCCTCAGCCACTTCAGACCAAAAACTCTGTCCTCTGTGCTGTTCCACCTCTCATACATAGGGGGCGCTCTCACCTCTGTAGTGTTCCACCGCAGCCTTTCCGGCGGCAGACATGAGGACCGCGGTAAACACTCCATCAGTTTGTTCTGGACAAAGACTTTCCTCTGATTCTTGTTCTCTGAAAACAAACAAGGAGCAAGCATTAAAGCACGGGTACGTAACCTTAGCCAACCACCGAAACATGTCAGGTACTGGTGTCTTTACACGTATGACTCATTAGAAGAACTTTCTAAGCCTTTTTTATCCTTCATACATAAATTATACTGATTATTATTTCACTAAAACATGAAAAGGCAAAGGAAACAGTCTCATTTTAATTAAGAAGAATAAGCAGTTCTTCTAAGAGTCATAATAGGTCGTTATTGTGGAGACTCACCACTCTCGGGACACTTGAGCGCCCCCCTGTGGCTCATGTCGACAGCGGCACTCATGTTTCAGAGACACACAATCCGAACACGAGGGAACACGCTAACCACATCTGCAGAGAAGAGAACACGCTAACCATATCTGCAGAGAGGAGAACACGCTAACCATATCTGCAGAGAGGAGAACACGCTAACCATATCTGCAGAGAAGAGAACACGCTAACCACATCTGCAGAGAAGAGAACACGTTAACTCCATCTGCAGAGAAGAGAACACGCTAACCACATCTGCAGAGAAGAGAACACGCTAACCACATCTGCAGAGAAGAGAACACGCTAACCACATCTGCAGAGAAGAGAACACGCTAACCACATCTGCAGAGAAGACAACACGCTAACCACATCTGCAGAGAAGAGAACACGCTAACCACATCTGCAGAGAAGACAACACGCTAACCACATCTGCAGAGAAGAGAACACGCTAACCACATCTGCAGAGAAGACAACACGCTAACCACATCTGCAGAGAAGAGAACACGCTAACCACATCTGCAGAGAAGAGAACACGCTAACCACATCTGCAGAGAAGAGAACACGCTAACCACATCTGCAGAGAAGAGAACACGCTAACCACATCTGCAGAGAAGAGAACACGCTAACCACATCTGCAGAGAAGACAACACGCTAACCACATCTGCAGAGAAGAGAACACGCTAACCACATCTGCAGAGAAGAGAACACGCTAACCACATCTGCAGAGAAGAGAACACGCTAACCCCGTCTGCAGAGAAGAGAACACGCTAACAATATCTGCAGAGAAGAGAACACGCTAACCACATCTGCAGAGAGGAGAACACGCTAACCATATCTGCAGAGAAGAGAACACGCTAACCACATCTGCAGAGAGGAGAACACGCTAACCACATCTGCAGAGAGGAGAACATGCTAACCAGATCTGCGGAGAAGAGAACACGCTTACCACATCTGCAGAGAAGAGAACACGCTAGCCACATCTGCAGAGAAGAGAACATGGTAACCATATCTGCATAGAGGAGAACACGCTAACCATATCTGCAGAGAGGATAACACGCTAACCCCATCTGCAGAGAAGAGAACACGCTAACCACATCTGCAGAGAAGAGAACACGCTAACCCCATCTGCAGAGAAGAGAACACGCTAAACACATCTGCAGAGAAGAGAACACGCTAACCCCATCTGCAGAGAAAAGAACACGCTAAACACATCTGCAGAGAAGAAAACACGCTAACCATATCTGCAGAGAAGAGAACACGCTAACCACATCTGCAGAGAAGAGAACACGCTAACCACATCTGCAGAGAAGAGAACACGCTAACCACATCTGCAGAGAACACGCTAACCCCATCTGCAGAGAAGAGAACACGCTAACCATATCTGCAGAGAAGACAACACGCTAACCACATCTGCAGAGAAGAGAACATGCTAAACACATCTGCAAAGAAGAGAACACGCTAACCACATCTGCAGAGAAGAGAACATGCTAACCAGATCTGCAGAGAAGAGAACATGCTAACCAGATCTGCGGCGAAGAGAACACGCTAACCACATCTGCAGAGAAGAAAAAACGCTAACCACATCTGCAGAGAAGAGAACACGCTAACCACATCTGCAGAGAAGAGAACACGCTAACCACATCTGCAGAGAAGAGAACACGCTAACCACATCTGCAGAGAAGAGAACACGCTAACCACATCTGCAGAGAAGAGAACACGCTAACCACATCTGCAGAGAAGAGAACACGCTAACCACATCTGCAGAGAAAGGGCACAAAAGTGTGACAAAAGACCAAAAGATGGATTTTAATAATCAGAATATTATGTTTTTCATGTGTCCAAACACCCAATCTGTCATTAGAAGTTGCTAAAAGATAAAAGTTTTATACATTAGTAAAGTTTCCCATAGCGGCTCTGTTTATTTGTGTAACAAACGTGATGCTTTGACGGAACGCTGAAGTTAGAGGAAATAGATTCTATTTTTTACACAGAGTAGAAACAAAGTCATGACTTTCATATAGTAAACCAAATAAATGTAAAACCCGAACATTTCTTTTTTTCACAAGTTTATTTTTAAGAAAGAAATTGATCCATGACGTCTGTTACACATTTTCAGGGGTCATTTAAATTTGTGTACATGTTGTGTTAGCCATGTTAATCTTGTGGAAGTTCATCTGCCGCTTTTTCAGACTGAGGACATTTCATTTTCTGAGAATGGTCAAATCAGAGGCTGATCTGGTTCTTGAACATTTTGCCAAGAATGTGTTTTTAATCTTTTCTTTTGACTTTATCCACACTATCTCTTTGATATGTCTGTGTTTGAAATCTTTTTACCATCAACGCTTTTGATGGTATCAAAAGCGTTTGATACCATCAAATTTGGGCAGAGTTCACCAAACTTGGCAAAGTGGCCCGGATCGTCGCTACAGGGGTATGAAGGCAGCCTGTGGTCAGAAAGGTTTATTTTTTTCAACCGTGCCATTCCAAATGAGGTGCAGTCATCCCTATTGCTGTCAGACCATACAACAAGACGACCTGTACTAGGACTGCAAAGTTTGCGCCGCCAATGATGTACATAAGATACTTTATATCTTTAATACTTTACTGTGTGCACATTTTCTGACTGTTCACACCCTGATCTTATTGAGGCTAATTGTAACATGTAAAATTCACCGCGCTGTGAGATCAATAAACCTTTATCCTAACTTATCTTATGGCGAGGTGTTGCGCTTGGTTGGCTCGGAAAACTATCCGAGAGGGAAAGAACAACTCAAATCTCAACATAAAACTATCAAATGTGGAACACCACAGGGTTCAATATTAGATCATCTTCTTTTTATTTAGAGATAAATTACTAATCTCATCCAAACTCATCCAAAATCTTACAAAAAATTATTTTACAACATGCTAGCCACATGTGCAGAGAGAGAAGAGAAAGCCAAAATTCTCCCACTGCTGCGGATTACACAAAGAAGACTGTAATAGAGCTTGGAAGTGGGCAGAGCTTCAGTGTTTAGAAGTACAAATCCATGGCTTTCTGAGGCCAAATGGATTTCGGAATAACTCTAACTACGTTAAACCAGTTGTGATAAAGCGATCTTAAAATCAGATGTAGGGGAAATGGCACACTTCAGAGCAATCTCGTTGAGAACAAAAATACAGAGCAAGAAATCCAGCAAGGAGGTAAAAGACTGTTCTATACACACTGCCTTTGTGTTAATATGAACCAGGGGAACACAACTCTAAAGCTGGGGTAAGTAGCAGTTAAAGCTGGGGTACGTAACATTAGAGACCACAACAAATAGAACTGCAATGAAATCAATGACACTAGCTCTAGAGCTCCTGGCTCTAGAACAGTTTTCTTCTATCACTAGTTTTCACATGCATTATTTTATTTTTATTTTCTCTCTTTCACATCTTTCCAGTAAAAAAATAAAGAAATACCTTCACTCAGCCAATCAGCTCACAGCAAAAAGAGTGCCATAGTTAGAGAATCAAAGTTCTTTCTTACACAAAAGATAACATGTTTTCTAACTAGATGGACGGCAGGTTGTAGTCTGACTTATTCACATTTTACTTTTACGAGACACTTGCTGATGGACAAACGAGATGTTATTAATGCGACTAAAGTTACGTACCCCAGCTTTAATAATGACATGTTCATTGATTCATAATATCATGGCAGATGCATAGGCCTTTCTTAACCCCAATCACAACATCATGTAGACAGTAATCATGTTTCCGCGGGATGACAGTGATGTTAAAGCCGTTTCTCTGCGGTTTGTTTGGGTTAGCATTAGCATTAGCATTAGCATTAGCTCCGGATTGAGAGCTCAGAGCGGCTGTGTGAGAGGCTTTACCCCGGGGGACAGAGAATGGGGACATCCAGGGGACCCAGACGGATCCACACACCTCCAAATCTGCACCCGAACCCCGCTGTTCCGAAGCCCAGAGCGCAGACACAAAACTGATCTATTCGGTTTTACCTTCCGCCTTCAACACCGCCGCCATCTTGTCTTCTCTGACGTCATAACTTCTGTTTTTAGTTTTTAGTTCTCCTGCATTATCCATTTAATAATAAGTGAATCCGTGTCCATGTAGTCTCCATTCACTTGATACTTGCATGTCTGTAATGTTTGACTCTGAACGTATTGAGTATGTTTTGTGTACATTATGTATTATATGTATAACATTATGTAATAAATAAATAAAATACACTAGAAAACTTTCTGCTCTGCATAAGGGGAATAGTGGATGTTCCGCTACCCCACACTTCAGACCAGTTTTCATCAGTTGGACTTGGCCACACTCTACTCTCTACTCCAGCCATTCCCAAACTCAGTAACACCGAGGCCCCCTTAAAAATCTGACGGGTCTGCGTGGCCCCCCAAAATAATAACCAAGAAGACAACATTAAGAATAGGCTCTTCTGGTTATTTTATTTTGGGGAAATAGCCTCTGCTACAAACATTGTAATACAAAAATGATTACAGTGGATTATTCAAGTCAAATAATGAACACAAATATTTTAATATTACAAACAAAACATTATAAATTTAACATTAAATAATTATATTATTATTATTTTTTTTTTATGACCTCCCGCGGCCCCCCTGCAGTACCCTCGCGGCCCACCAGGGGGCCGCGGACCCCACTTTGGGAGACACTGCTCTACTCTATTAGGGCCAGGGAGAGTAGAGCCAAGCAGAGGAGAATAGAGCCAAGTAGAGCCCCGTTTCCACCAGGTCCACTTGGCACCCCCCCTCTACGCCAAGTAGAGTAGAGCAGAGCAGAGCAGAGCCAAGAAGGGCTGGTGGAAACTGGGCTTTTGTCTTTCGATGTCTTATTTATAATTGTATAGTAGTATATTCTGTATTGTATAAAAAAATATGTATTTTGTAATTTAAATAATACACTATGACACAGTTCCTATATGGGATGCTTTGATTATACAGCACCGTTTTCTACATGATGAAAATTATTTTTAATTAGGGTTACGAAATCCTGATTTCAAGCCATTTACGATGACTAGACTGGACATGTTTGCGTAGGTTTCCTCCAGGTGCTCCGGTTTCCCCTAAAACTAAAAACATGTACCATAGATCTGAATATACAAAAAGACTGTTCTTTGAAACCCTGTATCACAGTCACTGAAACGTCCTTCAAACAGAACAACTACGCCAACCTTATCTACAGCACTCGGCTCCTTCATTTGAGTAAATCTGCTGAAGACACACAGCAGTAAACACAGATGAGCAGTAAAAACACAGGATGCGGTTTCATCATTTTCTTTATAAAAATGAAATGATAATAAACTGTTGATACAAAAACAGTAGAAAAGTGCTAAATATAAAGTCCTTTACGTAGCCGCTGCTTCAGACACAGGGAACTAAACCAGGCTTTATTTCTCTGTAGAATAAAACATGAAATGACAAAAACATTAACGTTTATATTTAATTTAAAAAGTCCTGTCCATGAGCACAAGGGGGCAGCACTGTACCAGAGCGTCGTGCACAAACTGGACCCATATGAGACAGAATATGACATCTGTACATTAGTGTTTCATGTGTGATTATTCTTTAATAATAGCAGTCTTTTGAGGATTAAAAAGTGACGTCACGTTCATCAGGCCTCGCAAATGCTGCTAGTGGCATATTTTTATTATAATATTGTAATATTTTTTACCCTAACTCTCCAGGTTATCAGGACAATGGCCCAAAGCACAAGTACTGCAGAAGCTCCGAGTTTCAGGATTTGTCCCTCACATTACAGCCCGTTTGTCTCGCTGTTCTCTCTTTGGTGATTCAATTCTTTGGTTAAATTCATTATTTCCGTTTTTAAAAGTTCTGTGTATATAGATTTTAACAGTTCCATGTTTGTAGTGTTTTTACCGTTCCATGTTTGTAGTGTTAACAGTTCCATTTTTGTAGTTTACAGTTCCATGATTGTAGTTTTTAACAGCTACATGTTTGTAGTTTTTAACAGCTCCATGTTTGTAGTTTTTAACAGCTCCATGTTTGTAGTTTTTAACAGCTCCATGTTTGTAGTTTTTAACAGCTCCATGTTTGTAGTTTTTAACAGCTCCATGTTTGTAGTTTTTAACAGCTCCATGTTTGTAGTTTTTAACAGCTCCATGTTTGTAGTTTTTAACAGCTCCATGTTTGTAGTTTTTAACAGCTCCATGTTTGTAGTTTTTAACAGCTCCATGTTTGTAGTTTTTAACAGCTCCATGTTTGTAGTTTTTAACAGCTCCATGTTTTGTAGTTTTTAACAGCTCCATGTTTGTAGTTTTTAACAGCTCCATGTTTGTAGTTTTAACAGCTCCATGTTTGTAGTTTTAACAGCTCCATGTTTGTAGTTTTTAACAGCTCCATGTTTGTAGTTTTTACCAGCTACATGTTTGTAGTTTTTAACAGCTCCATGTTTGTAGTTTTTAACAGCTCCATGTTTGTAGTTTTTAACAGCTCCATGTTTGTAGTTTTTAACAGCTCCATGTTTGTAGTTTTTAACAGCTACATGTTTGTAGTTTTTAACAGCTACATGTTTGTAGTTTTTAACAGCTACATGTTTGTAGTTTTTAACAGCTACATGTTTGTAGTTTTTAACAGCTACATGTTTGTAGTTTTTAACAGTTCCATGTTTGTAGTTTTTAACAGCTCCATGTTTGTCATTTGTAACAGCTCCATGTTTGTAGTTTTTAACAGCTCCATGTGTGTAGTTTTTAACTGCTCATGTTTGTAGTTTTTAACAGCTACTTGTTTGTAGTTTTTAACAGCTCCATGTTTGTAGTTTTACAGTTCCATGGTTGTAGTTTTTACAGTTCCATGGTTGTAGTTTTTACAGCTCCATGTGTGTAGTTTTTTAGAGTTCCATGTTTGGAAAAGCTGTGATAATCAGATACTAAAATCACATAAGGATGAGGGATTTAAAGACAGCTGCGCCACATAAATATTCAGTTAAACGCAGCGCAGCCCCCGTTTTCAGACATGACTTTATCATTTAGAGCTCATGGCATCTATTAGGGCAGTATAACGCATGAGGGAGTGTGTACGCCACTTTTAAGGCATGCTCCTTGACAGAAGAGCTGACCGAGTTTGATGTGAGAAACTTTTTGACTCGAGTTTCAAAGGTTTTTGTGCAGGTTTCTTCAGAGATTACAACACGTCTATATTCTCAACGATACTCTTACTAGTAAATAAATAAAACCTAAATGTCATGATTGTTGTCCATCATTTGTTCATGATATAGAATATGATGTCTTTTCTTAAAGCTGCTCTGTGCATCTTTTCTACTTGCTTGTTGCCATGGCGAGGTCATTTCCTGCTTGAATGCGCCTCAGTCCGACGTAGACACTTTTTTTTTACTGCTTACAAGGCACTGAGCTGCTCTCCTCTTCACAGATGTGACCTGTATCAGTAATTTAACGCCATACTGTGCAACAACCCCAATATTATTTAGATTCACAGAACAGCTCTGTCCATGACGTCCCAGTCGGAGGGTTCGTCACAAGTTTGAAAACAGAGCAATCAGACAGAAGAGACAGGGGGATGGAGCTAAACACAGCTGCAACTACTAGATGAGGAGCAACGCCCTGTCCTGCTGTGTACCTGCTCCAGAGACTGATAGTTTGACAGTCGGAGCCTCCATTTAAGACCTATCCTTATGTACAAAATGTCCTTTGGAAATTTTTGAATCAGAGTAAAGTGTGTAACATAGGGTGTATACTAGGAGTGGACCGACCGAGTGTGACATCACCATAGTCAAATATGGAAATAGCACATTTGAACATAAGCTAGCTAGAGTCATTTGCCATTAGAAGCATTTCTTCCAACATTGGCTTCGTGCTGTAACCGTGTTCCTAACATGGTTGCTAAGGCAAACTGGATATTCCCCGAGAGATAGCTCTTACCTGGATTTACAAAGAAAAACACCTGGATCACGGAGTTTTTTTTTTTTAAACGGTGAGGAACTGAGCAAGAGGAATTTACTTTTCAATCTAAATCAATTAGATTATACACCATGACTACTTCCTTTTTGGGCTTAGTATGTATAAAGATGGACAGGTTAGCATTGACCATTTGTATACATTGTGGATATTCATGTATTGTTTGATTTCACCTTCAAATACTACATAGGCTGTGCAGCATTTGGTCATTTACAAACCCTGAAGAGAAATCAACTGGAGACGTCTTCTTTCATCAGTAACATCTTCTGGAAAAGTCTAAATATTCCCACAGGCGTTTTCAAAAAGGAGAAAGTAAAAAAAAAAAAAAAAAAAGACAAAATGGCAGTCATCGAGGCAAGAGCGAAGATTTTGGACCTGCACATAATAAGGACCAACCAGGAAGTTAGCTCCACTTCGAGTTGTGATTGGGAGGGTTGGTTCCACGGAACAATAAGAGACGAGGAGGAATTCCTGAGCTGCGATTGGTCGTAGACCTGAGTGTTTTCCAAAGCAGTCTCCGATTGGTCAAAAAGCGGCCGCAGTTTCCTGATTGGTTAAAAATGAAAGGCAGTGTTTGTGAAGTCTGGGAAGGGCGGGGGTCGGGCTCTCGTGGTCCTGGAGCTCTCCGATTGGTCAGTAGAGCAGTGTGGGAGCGTGTGATTGGTCGGAGGAGCGCAGCGTCTGGATGGAGGAGAGGATCTTCTTCTGGTGTCCAGCGAGAGTCACTCCGGCCCGAAGGAGATCTCTGCAAAGACACATACGGCAAGTGAGACTCAAGCACAACCAGAATCATTGAGCTGCTCTGGAGAGATCTCACATGTGCACTTCATACAAGGTGGTCCAGGAATTTACAGGGACTGGAAGCTTTTTGTAAAGAAGAGTAGTCAGCTTTATCATCAGAGAGGGTAAAGAACCTTATTGACAACTACCACAAAATACTCCAAGCTTTCAGATCTTAAAGGTAATGTCATCTCATCAACTTTCAGGTAAAACGTTTGTTGTGAGTATTAATAGTTTCTATACAGTAAGTGTATATAACTCACTCAGTTGTGAGGACGGACACCTCCTCCAGTGTACACAGGCCGTTCTGAAAGAAGCTCTGTTCGTACCGCTCCATCTTTATGGCCCTGAGCCAATCAGAGACTGAGGAGCAGGAGGAGAGGCGTGCAATTGGCCGCTGGTCCAAGAGCGGCTGCGACGAGCTGGAAACAGGAGGAAGAGTATTCACATTGAAACAAGTTTGAGTGTTAAAGATAGAAGGGTCTGGGTCTGAACCGGGTCAAAACCAGGTCTGAACTAGATTTGAACCAGGTCTGAACCAGGTCTAAACCAGGTCTGACCTAGGACTGAAGCAGGTTTAGACCAGGTTTAACCCAAGTCTAGGACCAGGACCTGGACCTCTGACCTCCAAAGCATCTGTGCATTTCTCTGTCAAACATCAGACCTGGTTCAGATTCACATTAGACCAACTTGGACCTGGCTCTTACTGGGCGGAGTCTGTGTTCTTCAAGGAGGCGGGGTTTCGGATCAGCCTATCCAGCCCAGACACCACGTCACAGAAACGTGGCCGATTGGCTCGTTCCTTCTGCCAGCAGTCGAGCATCAGCCAATGGAGAGCAGCGGGACAGTCAGTGGGCGGGGGCAAGCGGTAGTCCTGTTCAATGGCATTGATGACCTGAAAGTACGCAGAACCGTAAGTACTGCGAATACTACAAGTACTACAGAATACAACAAATACTAGTAAGTACTACAAGCACTACATTGAATTCCTAGAGGAATTGCGGATCATAACAAAAAGTGGAACTTCAGATTACTTTAGTAAATGAGTACTCATGTCATGGCATGTCAGAGTAATACATTCACATTACTCGAGTAATCGTAGTACTCACGTCCTGGTTGCTCATGTCCCAATATGGGCGTTCCCCGTATGACATAACTTCCCACATGACGATGCCGTAGCTCCAGGCATCACTGGCCGAGGTGAACTTCCTGTGGACGAGCCAATCAGAGGAGAGTATTAGAGAGCAGCCAATGAGAGAGTAGGTCAGTGAGGGGGTGGGGTCAATGAGGGGTAGATTCAGTGAGGGCAAAGTCTATCAATGAGAATCCTATGTAAGGTGTAATGATCAAGGGGCGTGGCCTAAGGGGGCGTGGTCTCACCTGTATGCGATGGCTTCAGGGGCGGTCCAGCGGATCGGGATCTTTCCTCCTAACGAGCTGGTGTACGTGGGGTCTGAAGAGTTCTCTGTGAGGAAACGACTGAGACCAAAGTCCGAGACCTGGAACCAGTGACCAGAACATAATATCAGAATAATTTTTTTTTAATATGAGACCAGAGAGCGAGACCAGAGAGCGAGACCAGAGAGCGAGACCAGAGAGCGAGACCAGAGAGCGAGACCAGAGAGCGAGACCAGAGAGCGAGACCAGAGAGCGAGACCAGAGAGCGAGACCAGAGAGCGAAACCAGAGAGCGAGACCAGAGAGCGAAACCAGAGAGCGAAACCAGAGAGCGAGACCAGAGAGCGAGACCAGAGAGCGAAACCAGAGAGCGAGACCAGAGAGCGAGAGAGACCAGAGAGAGACCAGAGAGAGGACTCGGCCTAGACTCTGCATGCACTGACCTTGCAGACCAGGTTGGCGTTCACCAGGATGTTCCGGGCTGCCAGGTCTCGGTGAACATAACTCATGTCAGACAAATACTTCATCCCAGCTGCGATTCCACGGAGCATCCCCACGAGCTGGATCCCAGTAAACTGACCGTCATTCACCTGTGAATCAGAATCAGAATTATTTTTACTGCCAGGAAGTCACAACTAGGAATTTGCTTTGGCTCTCAGTGCAAACAAGTTGAAAGATAGATAGATAGATAGATACTTTATTGATCCCCCGTAGGAGAATAGTGTCATGCGGAGGGTGTCTGGAGTTACCCGCCCTGCATTAGAGCCCTCATCCTTCTCTCCAGCACAGCTCCCACAGAGTCCACACTTCTCCCCATCACAAAGACACATTTCCTGATCAGCCGGTCGAGCTGGTTAAAGGCTGGATGTTGTTAAATACACTGGAGAAGTCGAAGAACATCAGCCTCACATAGCATCCAGGGCCATCCAGGAAGGACACGGATCGATGGAGCATGTAGAGGACTCCTATGTTCTCCTGATAGAACTGCAGGGGGTCAAGAGCCTGCTCCACCTGTGGCATGAGCAGTCGGAGTACTATCCTCTCAAAAGTCTTCATTATGACAGATGTTAGTGCCACTGGTCTGTAGTCCTTGCATCCTGTCGGCCTTGCTACCATAGGGACGGGTACCAGGGGGACAGGTACCAGGCAGGAGGTTTTCCAGCGGGGCACATCCAGTCTGAAGACTCTTGTTAAAGATGGTATGGAGAGACTCAGCTAACTCTGCTGCACATTCCTTTAGGAGCCTTGGTGTTATCCCAAGATGTATACAACTTTTTTTTTTATTTAATCTATATTTAACCAGGAAAGTCCCACTGAGATTAAGAACCTCTTTTTCAAGCGAGTCCTGGACAAGAGTTACATACAATTACAGATTATAAAAACAGTCACATACATATTTCATAAAATTACTGATTATAAAAGCTTGATCTAAAAGCATTCAATGAAATAACGACCATATAAAAGGCATGCATAACAAAAATATGCATTAGAACTCTTAAAAATACTATTACAAGTGCACCAAGTACATGCAATAGACATTTAGCAGTGCAGGATCTGGTCTGGGTCTGGTCTCTGGTCATTGTCTTGATCAGGTCTCTGGTCTCACCCTCAAGAAGCTGTCCAAGGCCCCGTTCTCCATGTACTCTGTGAGGATCATGGCGGGACAGGAGGAGGTGATGACCCCTTCCAGGTGGATGATGTTGGGATGTTGGAACTGGCCCATGATTGACGCCTCTGACAGGAAGTCCCGCCTCTGCTTGTCCGTGTAGCCGCCCTTCAGCGTCTTGATGGCAACGTAGTTCTGAGGACGGCCGGGAACGTGGAGGCGACCGCGGCACACTTCACCA
Source organism: Knipowitschia caucasica (assembly GCA_964034765.1). NCBI lineage: Eukaryota > Metazoa > Chordata > Actinopteri > Gobiiformes > Gobiidae > Knipowitschia > Knipowitschia caucasica. Next base: position 5,937,611 of record OZ035841.1, read on the forward strand.
AACTCTCCTGAAACCATAACATATGCCAGAAGTGAGATAGACCAGAGAGACAGACAAGAGAGACAGACCAAAGAGTCTACAGAGAGAGACCAGAGACAGACTAGAGAGACAGACAAGAGAGACAGACCAGAGAGTCTACAGAGACAGACCAGAGTCTACAGAGAGACCAGAGACACACCAGAAAGTCTACAGAGAGAGACTACAGAGACCACAGACAGACCAAAGACAGACCAGAGAGACAGACAAGAGATAGACCAGAGAGTCTACAGAGAGAGACCACAGACAGACCAGAGAGTCTACAGAGAGAGACCACAGACAGACCAGAGAGTCTACAGAGAGAGACCAGAGACAGACTAGAGAGACAGACAAGAGAGACAGACCAGAGAGTCTACAGAGACAGACCAGAGTCTACAGAGAGACCAGAGACACACCAGAAAGTCTACAGAGAGAGACTACAGAGACCAGAGAATAGAAGAGAGACTAGCGAGAGAGACCAGTAAACAGTGACTTGTGAACACAGCGTACATGAGAAGAACTGGGCTTGTGCACGTCTCTCGCACACGTTTTAGAATCAGAATCATTTTTATTTCCACGTAAGTAACAGGGGGTCACAGACTTGGAAATTGCTTTGGGTCAGTGCAACAGTCAGAGAGAGAGAATAAAAAATAAAGAATATAAAAACACTTCTAAGGAATACATTTAAAATAAAAATGAAAATAGAGTTACGATTACTATAAACAATATACAGTGCACATGGTGCACACAATGTAAGGTGACAGCAGTACAGTGAGGTAAGTATGATGGGCAGTAAAGTGACTTTATAAAGGGCAGTAAAGTGAGGGTTATGTTTTAGTCGGCGTTCCCAAAAGCCAATTCGTTCTTAAAATTTGGGAAAATCCTCCTATACTGTCAGACTGTCAGTCATCACAGACTGTCAAGGAAAGAACCCTTTACTTTGATCAATGACCGGATCTCTCGGGCACTTGACAATCGAGTGGAGGCGACATGTAAACAAGAACGCGTTGTGAAGCGGCACCCGCTGCACAGAGGCAGCAATCTAAAAAATCTTTACACAACTGTGGTCCTCCATGGTTCTTTTATATAACTGTGATTGTCCATGGTTCTTTTATATAACTGTGGTCCTCCATGGTTCTTTTATATAACTGTGGTCCTCCATGGTTCTTTTATATAACTGTGGTCCTCCATGGTTCTTTTATATAACAGTGGTCCTCCATGGTTCTTTTATATAACTGTGATTGTCCATGGTTCTTTTATATAACTGTGGTCCTCCATGGTTCTTTTATATAACTGTGGTCCTCCATGGTTCTTTTATATAACTGTGATTGTCCATGGTTCTTTTATATAACTGTGGTCCTCCATGGTTCTTTTATATAACTGTGATTGTCCATGGTTCTTTTATATAACTGTGGTCCTCCATGGTTCTTTTATATAACTGTGGTCCTCCATGGTTCTTTTATATAACTGTGGTCCTCCATGGTTCTTTTATATAACAGTGGTCCTCCATGGTTCTTTTATATAACTGTGATTGTCCATGGTTCTTTTATATAACTGTGGTCCTCCATGGTTCTTTTATATAACTGTGGTCCTCCATGGTTCTTTTATATAACTGTGATTGTCCATGGTTCTTTTATATAACTGTGGTCCTCCATGGTTCTTTTATATAACTGTGGTCCTCCATGGTTCTTTTATATAACTGTGGTCCTCCATGGTTCTGTTATATAACTGTGGTCCTCCATGGTTCTTTTATATAACTGTGGTCCTCCATGGTTCTTTTATATAACTGTGGTCCTCCATGGTTCTTTTATATAACTGTGGTCCTCCATGGTTCTTTTACATAACTGTGGTCCTCCATGGTTCTTTTATATAACTGTGGTCCTCCATGGTTCTTTTATATAACTGTGGTCCTCCATGGTTCTTTTATATAACTGTGGTCCTCCATGGTTCTTTTACATAACTGTGGTCCTCCATGGTTCTTTTATATAACTGTGGTCCTCCATGGTTCTTTTATATAACTGTGGTCCTCCATGGTTCTTTTATATAACTGTGGTCCTCCATGGTTCTTTTATATAACTGTGGTCCTCCATGGTTCTTTTATATAACTGTGGTCCTCCATGGTTTCTTCTTCAAACTTGTGAAGGCACGGTGATAGCAACAACATCAGTAGAAACAAAAACGCAATTCTCGCATCCTTTTTGTCCCTTATCCACCACCGTATTTCAGGATGCATTAACCTGGATAGTACTCTGCTCTCATGGACATTTATAAGTTAAATAAAAACACCTATGAATACAATAAAAAAAACATGGTGGAGGTAAATATTCTTAAAAAGGTCACATTTGTTTTAAGTTAACATGTTTTTTCATATGGAGCAGCCGTAAAAATTACACAGGGTGGCTTTAAGGACTGGAGTCATATACTTTTATAACATTTTAGTGATCAATGATTAGTTTAGATGGTCTGCTGCTGTATTATTTTATGCATGAGGATTAGAGCTAACTCCAACAGGCTGCATGGTTGGGGGGGTCTCGTACCTGCTCCAATGACCTCCTCGATCTTCACACAGGAGGCGTCAATCTCTCGAGTGAACTGTCGGACGGCGAGCTCAGGATCCTCGTAAGTGAACGGGTCGATGTACAGAGTCATGTCTGCGAAAGAGGAGCAGTCTGAGTCAATGGCTAATTCTAAAAGCTCATGTGCTGATGCTAAAGGCTCAGTGATGATTAGAAAAGCTCTGCTAATGCTAAAAGCTAAAAGTGAATCGTGCCCAGTGAGGGCGGGTCCCGGCTCAGAAGTGGCCAAAATGACGTGCGCTGACATGCTGCAATACCACCCCGGGCCGATGGGGGTGGACCAGAAGAAGAATTAGCCAATGCTAACATATAGCATTGGCCGACTTTGTGATTTCATAATCACAGTTTTTAGAATGTAATTTATGGACTACATATAAAAAAAACAAATCCTTAGTCAAAAATTAAATTGAATAAATAAGTGAAACTCTTTGGCTGGTTGAGGACCTCTTCAGCCCGATTGCGCCCCATTCGGGGTCCGCCCCCCCTTGCTGCAGCTTGTCCGGACCGTAGCTGACATATACATCAACTGACAATCACATGTTTCACATCCTCGTGTTCGGACAACTCTCAGCTACAACATTATCCACTTCAATTTCAGTTCAACAGACCCAGGTTCAAACAACAAACCACAATCTGACAAATCGTCATAAAGCACATGTCGAAACAAATGTTTGCTTTGGCGTCACAAGCGCCCTCAAAACAATAAGTAGCCATGCTGTCAGCATACCATTAGAAAGCCCTCTCCGAGCTGAACACAATGATATTAGTCTGGTAACGCTAGCTCTAATACTCGCTGACCAAGCCGCAGACGAATGCCAGAAAACAAAGCCGTAAAACATCAGCGTTGAAGTAAAAGTCGACTTACTTTTGCTGTTTTTTCATCACAAGTCATTTCCATAGGAATAAAAGTCCGTTTTTTCTTGTATTCAACCTCATAGCGAGGCTTTCTAGCGACCTGGCAGATACCAGTTACTTCCTCCTTCTGTAAGAGGCCCTTTGTGATAGGCTGCACCCGTGCGTCATGTCACGTACCTCTGTGTATCTCTTCCTGTGATTGGCCACAGGTGCTGTCCATCAATACGTTTTCAATGGTTTTTGATAGCCGAAGGTGTGTTCTTTCCAAAATGGTATAACATGCCCTGATTGGCCAAAGTACCGCGGAGGCGTGTACATGCGTATAGTTGGGGCAGAAGGAGGCTGTGCGCAATGCCTTTACGCACGGCAGGTACTCGGAATTTTGACGAAATTAAAAATGGCAAAACAGCGTTATACACGCGAGGAGGTTGTAGAGCTTCTTGCTAGGGAACCGGGTGCCAAAGTTTATCTCGATGACTCTACAGACATGTTTGTGCCATTTGGCACAATTTTGGCACAGTTGGATTCCGCCTGGACTTTTTTTCCAATTCCATGTACAACTCTGCAGTGGTTTGTTTATTTGGCACAATTTTTGCTGGACTGGTCCAAAATATCGGGAACTGTCAATTTTAGTTCTTATTTGCTACACCACAGACAGGGAAAAAGCTTTTTTGAGGGAAAATATGTGTTTTTTTTTTAGGCGGAAGTTAGAATTGTCTGTTTCAACCTAATTTTATTGGCAACCAATACAATTTATCATCTTTTTTCACTTCCACAGCAATCCCCAAGGTCCACCAGGTAATTTGGTACCAAGTTTGGCCACATATCTGGCTAAATACTATATGAAACCTTAGTAAATGTAGATTATAGCTTTTTCGGGAAAAAAGGCCTCTGGGCTTAAGAGGTTAATGCATTCTTATTACTAATAAAAAATATAAAAAAGACAAATGCTGCAACATACATTATTTATGTATTTTACAGTAAAGACCATTTACTGTAAAAGCAAATAAAAAAATAAAAACATATGTATTCATTAAAAAAACTCACAAATGTTAAAATCAAAGTCTGTAGCAGTTAGACATGGTCATTATTTATATTGTCTGAGAGTTTCGTGCGTGTACATGGCTTCAGTAAAACCTATTGTTCGTTTACAGCTGGTCTGGACATTTGTTGACGGTCCCTAAGCGCTTTTCTCGGCGCTTGCAGTGAACTGGATTCAATGGATTTCTCTGCATTGAAACAGCGCACTGGATTTGAAAATTATAGCCATTTTAGCACAATTACTTTTTTTTTTTTTAACAAAGTAGTTTTTGTGAACTATTGACCTCGGAAGTCCGAATCTAGGAATATGACGCTACATTACCCATGAAACTTCTGCTGTGATGATGCTGCGGGAGCGGCCCACACTGGCGCCTGTCAAAATTAATTTAACCAATTTAACCAATGTATGTGATCAAGCCTACGCCCATTTGACTCTGATTGGCCGATAGGTAGACGCTTAAACTGTGATTACTGTGTGCGCGTGTGACATGCAGTGAGTGAGTGATGGATTTAAGGTGGCTCTGAAAATACGGGACAAAAGCCGTCCCGTATCCATTCAATACGTGACACACATAGTGTTTCTTTAATGCGGGACAATTCCGTATTTAAAGGGACGGTTGGTAACCCTAATGAAAGCCCAACTTTTGGCTCAATAGTTAGAACGCTGCAGATAGGCGTGACTACGTCCGTTAATATAATAGGTCTATGATAGTGCCTCTTTGAGCCTGCTCATGGCTTTAGTGTTTGTGACATACTCTGGTTCATCTGGAAACTGCTCTTGTCCCGCGTCGGCCGCCGTTGTGTCCTCCTCCTACAGAACAGAAAATACAAAATATGAGCGTGTTCAACCTGCAAACATAAGAGCGAGCTAACACACTCTCGCTCAAGCTACAGGTGAAAGTCTAAAACTGAAATCAGTCCTGTTAGACTGAATGTACAGGTTATGTCTCGTTTCAGGGAGAGTAAATTCTCTTTTTCGTTAGAGCTCTTACCTGTAGCACAGCGCCGCCACCATAGCCCCGCCCACAAGCAGAAGGATTGCCATAGTAACCAGCACTGCAATCAGCACCAGGTGAGACTGACCTGTCAATCAAATATATCATGTGACACGAAGCTCCTTCCCCAATCAGATTGCTTTTATGAAGCATGCTAGCTTCACGCCATTAGTGTGCCGTTAGCATGTCTTTAGCGTGCGATTAGCCTCTTGCTAGCATGTAAAGAGTATTACCTTCAGGCAGAGTGCTGACACTGGTCTCAGCGCAGAATGGTCCAAACCCGGTCACGGCTCGAGCCCGGACTTGGACCAGGTACTGAGTGGACCTCCTGAGACCCAGCAGCACCACAGAGTGCCCCCTGGAGGACACGTACTGCCACTGCATGGAGCCCTCGCCCTGCTGAGAGAAGAACGTTCATCTGAGCCAATGTGTCTTCACTTGAGCCAAAATGTCCTGTTTGTCTGATACAAAAAATGCTGATCCAAAATGTCTGAGCTTGCCTCTCCACAGAGCCGGTCTTACCTTAGGGCAGTAGCGCAGCTGATAATCCAGGACTCGTGAGGCGGTCTTGGTCTGGTCTGGGTTCTGAATCAGACTAGGGGGGGCCCACTCCAGAGTCAGTGAGGTCTCAGAGGCAGAAGTCCTTCTAAGTCCAGACACAAGACCTGGGACTGAAACAAGACCAGGGTTAGAACAGAGTCCAGAGACCAGAACTGGGACTGAGACAAGATCAGGTTTAAGTCAGAGACCAGGAGAGGGCAGGCGCTTACCATTGGTGTTGGTGGTGACGTTCACTCGCACGGCGGAGGGCTGTGATTGGCTGAGAGCGGACACGCCATTCAATGATTGGACGGTGAAGACGTAGAGCGCTCGTGGGCGGAGTCCCATCACCATGACGCGTGTCTGAGTGACGGTTGTCGACGGACCAATCAGAACGCTGCCCTCACACGGCGAGCACACGTCATCATGGCAACGCTCACAGAGCACACGGTACCACACGTCAGAGCGCCCCCCGAAGTCCAGAGGAGGACCCCACTCCAGAGAGAGGGAGAGGGACGAGTTCAGCTGTGCCACAGGCGAGCGAGGGGCCGAGGGAGGCTCTGGAGAGAGGGTTAACACGTTAGCATGCAGCACGTTAGCATGCCGCACAGTGATAATGTTTGTATGTAGCAAGGGCTATGGTCAGCACCCATATAATTTTAGTATGGAAGCAAGAAGCACAAGGCATGTTAGCATGTAGCACAAGTATCATGTTAGTAGGTTAGCATGTAGCACAGGGATAATGTTAGAATGTTAGCATGTAGCACAGCTAAAACAGATTTAATCTAATAGTTGTAGTAGTAATAATAGTACTCACTCGAACAGGCAGCGCTAGGCGAGTCTGAGTCGGCGCGTAAGTATCCATGGCGACAAAGGCAGTAGGCGGAGCCCGGCACCTGGGTCCCACTGAAGTCTGGACAGGAAGTACACGTCCCCAAACCAGAGGAAGGTTTAAAGTGACCTGCGGGACACGCTGTGGAGAGGAGGAGAACTGCAGCGTCAGGACACAGCGGCCAATCATACTTTTACAATAAATTTAAGTTTGCGCCAAAACTGAAAAAGATAAGATAAGAGAACCTTTCTTCCTCCCACGGTGGGGACACACATACAGACATACAGGACATTAGTAAGAGCACACAGGGAGCACACAAAATATACATGTAGCTGCTATGTTTCTTAGCTAGCTGTAAAAAAGTCCAGAAAACTTGACGAACGATGAAAATGTGACGTTCCTGATCCAGTGATCTGTATTAAGGAAACATCAAATGAACCGGGATAAAGACGCTAAGAGCAAGGGCGTAGGTTTGCGTGGGGACCATGGGGACATGTTCCCACCAATATTTGGTGAGGACTAAAAAGTCCCCACCAAAATGACATGATGTCCCGTGACCCGGACGGTCCGGGACACATGTCTTCCGTTTGTGCACACGTCGCGCCTCCTCCTCGCCTCCAGAGCAACAGCAGCAGCAGCAGCACGTGACCCGTTCCGTTCTCTGCAGTGATTGGCTGTCTTCTTCAGCGCCAAACTGAAGCACTGAGCGACTGTTTAATTTTTAAAAGTTAGCCAGCGTGAAGCAAGTGTTTTATTTCGTTCCCTGAGCGTTGTAGCACGTGAGTAATCAGAGGAAAGTACTGTAGATCTATTACCATTCAAAGTACTTACGTTATTTCTAATCTGTCAGCGCACTGTTTAATGTTCCGAGGAGCTCACACGGCACAGAGACAGAACAGAACTGGCTCCAATAAAGAAACAGGTTGGTTGAAAGGCTGAAAAAATACTTATTGTGCTCTTACTATCCAAAATGTATAAGTGGGTGTGTTGTGTGAATCAGGATAAACTAGGGATGAAAATATTCCACGGATCCACGATTTACAACCTTTATCTGCTGATAATGTAATTTGTGTGAAATGTGTGACAGCGGGCACTTGCTGTTATTTGCTCTAAGCACATTCAAGCGATGCACTTGAATGTGCACGTCCTGGTGCAGCTGCTGCCGCTTTGTAATGACAGCCGCGGCGCTCAGTGAAAGCACAGCTCTAACATGGTACCGAGCTCGGACCATATGCAGACAGAACCATGTTGCAAGTGCGGGTCTCCCTCGTATCTCCCCCGTTTCTCCCCTGTGTCTCTGACATGTCTCTCCCCTGACTCTTCCCAAAGCGCAACCAGCGCTCCCGAAATTAAAGCTCGGATACCTAAATTTTCCATTGCGTTAACGATGCATGCTGGTTGTGCGCAAAACACACCACAACAGGTCATTTAAGTTTTTATTTTGCATACTTGAGAGCCCTGTGAGTCATTACTTGCCTTTTTGGGTTGAGAGTGGAAAAAATATATATATATATATAGAAAAATCCACACTGTTACTTATTGCCAAACTCTTGTTAACTCATTGTATTGAGAAATACTATGTAACTTTTGACATTGGCCAAGTTATATAAATGATTCTGCAGTTCATGTATATGAATGTCTGTTTTTGATTTTCTATACCTTCTTATATAATTTAGAAAAAATGCCACCTCCACAAAAAAAGATAAAAGATATCAGGAGCTTTTTTAACAGTTGGAAAGTAAGTAAGAGAAAGCACAAGTAATAGCAAATTATGAATTGTGATGATTAATCTTCTGTTAACATACATAGGAAACTCAACCACCAAGAGAGAACAATATAGGGAATGTTGAGGTAGAAGCAACAGGCCCTTCAGTGCATCAGGCGAGGTTGGAATTTTGTAGGTATGCATGGGACTATGAATTGTTTTTAGAGATTGATCGTATATGTCAAACAATGTAGTGAGCTACTCACTGTAGATTCTAATTCAATATTTTCTCCTCTGTTTTTATTTATTATAGGAAATTGAAAGATCAGAGCATGATTTATTTCAAGTATCGAGAGCAGTTCCTAGAGCCTCAGGTGAGGGCTATTATGTAGATTTGGATTAGGTTTAAGTCAGTATAGAATCATACTAAAGTTAAAGAACATCCTTTGGTTGGAAATTACCTATGCCAATTACAACATATTTTACTACTATAATGATGCAAAAAGTGTTGTCTGAAATATTTTACTAAATATAGGACACTCTGAGAGATATAATGGAAATTCAAGAAGGAGATAAAGACAAGGACAAGACAGGACTCCAGGTGAGGTTAGGATTAAGCAGTTAAAATCTTAGACCCATCAACCAATCCTAGTTTCATGAGATATTTAGCGACTGGTGTACCATGCCTAGGTTTCATTTTATTCAATGTAGAATGTGTGTTTTTATTAATACCATAAAGGAAAGTCAGACAAACAGGGAATGTGCAGTGCTGGTAGAGGATGAGGAAGTGGCTGGACCTTCAGGGCTTCAGGTGAGGTTGAAAGTATTTATTTGGTTTTGTCGGTGGTAGAAGGCAACACACTATTGCAAATATAGTGTGTGATTACACAACAAATTCTGGGGGAGAAACTCTGGACCCCGTGTCAATGGGTGTAGACTCAGGTCGTAGTGAATGTCCCCACCAAGATTGGAACCAAACCTACACCATTGGCTAAGAGTTATATATTATAGTTATTTAGTAAGATAATTATTACAAGTTACAGATCATCAATTACATTAAAAAATAGATAGAAAAAATAGACTTTTATAGATAAATAAAAAGTCCCAACGAGCCGCAGACATATTCTTTTTTTAGACTCTTCCTGACGCCATGTTAACATTCCCTGGACCGCCGAACCTTGACCCCTAACCTCGCAAAGAATAACAGGAAGTGCACCGGGTGGCGACAGGAAATAGAGAGCGCACGCCGCGAGTCATCACAGGAAGCTGCGGATGACATCATCACAGAAGCACAGACAGAAGCTCCCACCGAGCGAAACCCTCGGCCTTCAACCCGCCTTGCGACCAAGTCTAAGCGTGAACACTGCTACTAAATACGGGGGGAAATGTAGACATAATACAAACTAAGTTGACAAAAAGGAACTGCATTATCGTCAACAATAAAAGACATCCCCAGCGTGGTGTTGTTACTAACAGCCTCAGTGACGCTTGACGAGATACCAGCATTTTCTCGTTTCGGTCACAGTGAATCAGGCGTCTCAAACTTTATCTGGGGCCGCATGAGGTCAAGTCTGGACGAAACTGGGCTGCCTTTCATCACTGATGAAATGGTACAAAAGCAACGCACTGCTAACAAAATATATAACTGAAAGATTACCGCTAGTTTCACGTCCGAGCGCAGATAGTCCGAGCGTAGATAGTCCGAAGTCTCTCCAGAGGATACGATGTAAGCTAGCTATGTTCAGGGCTTGATTTCTTCTTTGATAATTTTTTTCGCTTTAGTTCCCTCTTCTCTTCCTCACTGTTGTGTCGTTTGGGCTGTTTTGCTGTGTCTGCAGTTACAGCAAGAGGAGTTATAGCCACTTATGCTAACATGCTACTGTGTTTAGCAGCGCTGTAGAGGCTAGAGGACGCAGCCTCGTTCTGTGATTGGAGGAGAGCGGGCGTCACGCTAAGTCTCTACTCCGCACTTTTATACGGCCTGAATTCATACACAGCTGAATCAATGAGCTCAAGTTTTCAATTAAATTACGGATTATAATACAACTTGTATGTAGTAATACGCATTTTTATAAACTCATTAAAAAAAAAAAAATAAATTGGGTTTAGCATCTTTAAGTGGTTATGTGTTACCACGTGTTTGTGTGTGTGCTGAATATATAAGAAGGTTTCAAATAAGGCCGCACATCCCTATAGTCTGAACAAGCATGCCGGATTAAAGAGGTGCAAAACGTGAAATTAAAGACACTGACTGGGAGCAACATATCTGTGCGGATTTTTCACTATTTTCACGTTGTGCAGAATTTATAAAGGTCGGGGCAAACAGATCTATGCAGACGCAGAGATAGAACCAAACCAGTCACATTGCACACGCTATTTTACTTTGCTCACGCAGTTTAGCTCCTGGATAAATATAATAAACCACTACATTTCACACCGTGCATATTCTCATTCTTTAACATTAACCCTTCGTTGTTTGTGAACTGTGAAAAAAAAGAGCCCTTTAAATGATCTTGTTTTGAAACTGTTTTAGTCGATCCATTTCACAGGGTCAATTGTTTCCTGTTTGGTTTGTTTATTTCTGTACTTTTAACCTTGTTATATTTATGTTCTCGTCTTGTACACACTGGGGACTTTCACAAATGTATTCGTATGTGGTTTTCACTGTAAATGGAAAATAAATTCATCTGAATCTGTATCTGACTCTTTATAATCATGAAGGTATTTTGACCAAATAATTACTTGTTGAATATGAGTGAATTATGCAGTTATAATGCACGGCTCCCAGTTGTTTAATCCGCTTATACCATGGTCCCGTGAATTTAAGTGTGTAACAAATGTTTATTGACTTTACCAAACTGGCCAAATGCGTACAGTTTGTCACCTGATTGACAGTTAATTTGATCCAGGTGATACAGTTACTATGGCAACAACTGTGGCGGAGTAATTGCTGGGTTGCAACCACGTGACCAAAAGGGGGCGTGGCAAGGGGCCGTAGTACAGGAAGTATTTTTCTCCAATTAAATAGAACGGGAGATGCGAGAAAACGCACACACAGAAGCTTTTCGCGGCTTAGTATCACTCTTATTTTTAGTGAAAACTATTTTAATTCAGCGTACGCCTTGTAGAGTTTGAATGAGTCAATTTTTTTCAACAATGAGGAGGATTAAGGCTGTTATAGTGACGACAGTAGAGCTCGTCACTCTTCTATCAACAGAAACACGTCTGAGATAATAGTTCTCGGTTCAATAATACAATAAATATGGCACAAATGTTACTTTAGACAGCATTTGAATCGAGAAATATGACCCTTTATTGTCATTTTGGTGATTTGTTGAGCTGTCAACAACAAAAAGTTCGGACTGGGAGGAGATCCGTAGCGTTAAGCTAACAGCAGTAAGCTAACAGCAGTAAGCTAACAGCAGTAAGCTAACAGCAGTAAGCTAACAGCAGTAAGCTAACAGCAGTAAGCTAACAGCAGTAAGCTAACAGCGGGGGCTGCTACGAACGCAGCCGTCCTGGGGGCACAAAGCTCGAATACAACTTCAGACATTACCCTGGTCCTCACCGTCCATGTCGTGGAAATAACGAACAATGACTAGAATATATGTGAGAAGACTGATTGTAAAGCCTACTTTTAGCTTTGTTACACATGTACATGTTGGTTTGAGACAACTTTTGGCATTAAAAATGTATTTAACAGTTCTCTCTGTTCCCTCGGTTACTACAACCGTATACTACACAAAAATACTGCATTGTATCAATGAAAGTCAGCTAAGTAGAGACCGCGGACTGTTAGCTTTGTCTGCGGCCGCAGATGCTATGTAGGCTAATGCTAATGCTAACGCATTTCTTCGCATTTTCCAAAAACCGACACCCGTAAGTGAAATACATTTTAGCAAAATAGAGACTCCATAAGTTCCCCACTTGATATGAGAAGTTGCCACAACTGCACACGCCACAGAAAAAGAGAATTTTGACTCGGAATCAGTGCATTTTTACATTGTTCTTAACGGGGAGATTTACTTCCTGTCCCTCGGAGCATTTTTGCGCCGCTGCGTGACGTCACGCGCAACCCAGCAATACAGAGCATGATTTTAAACTTACCGGACTACGTGCGAGCATTGGAATTCTCACAGACCATGGTATAAAACATAATCATTTATAAATATTTCTATGAACATAATGAGTCCAGCTGCTGCGACTGAAACAAAAATGGACAAAAAGCTCAGTGTTGGAGGGTGAAATAATGTTTACTTTGAATTATTGCTTATTGCATTCAGGGTTCAATGTTTATGGTAAAAACATGTGGTTATTTTCACAATAAAATTATCTTTAAAATGATGTATACCATGCCATTAAAGTTAAACACTGCATTTTGCATAGTTTTTCCCTAGCATTAATTTAAAGCTCGGCTTCTTAACATTTGATAAGACAAAAGAAAGTCTTATAAGATTAAAATGAACCAGACCACAACATGCCATGCTAACAGCCTCATCTTTGGGCTTTAGGTTACAGGTGTGGGGAGCAGCTGACACGGCTCCAAACAATCATCTACACTTAGCCGATTACCTCTGCAGCGGGCGTCGCCGTCAGCCTCGTATCCAGGGCGACAGGAGCAGGAGGAGGAGGGGAGCCCCGCCCACTGGCCATCCTCCCCGCACAGCATGCTGGGAAGTGTAGTGTGTTCTCCTGGGGGTGTGACCGCATTCTCCACACAGACACCCACAGCCTGCAGGGGGCGCAAGAGAGAGACAAGGCTTAGCCTGCAGGGGGCGCAGGAGAGAGAGACCAGAGAGGGACCAGAAAGAGGCCAGAGGGAGAGACTAGGCTGTTTGGACATTTAATACATTTGATCAAAATGTTTATCTTTCTTTACTTTTAGTCACTTTTTAAAACAATTGTAATTAAATAATTTGTAGTTGATGCAATTTTCTACTTGCTAATACCAAAGACATCAAATTGGATGCGATTCATTGCCGCCTACAAGTATGTACCAGCCAGTACTTGGCTGGTATCTGGATGGAATGACCATCCAGATACCACCAGTTCATGGTATTTTGTCATTCCCAACTCAAAAATACAAATTAGATGTGATTGTGATTCACCGCAGCCCTACAAAAAGGCCTGGGGAGGCCGCGGAAGAAATGATTTCAACCTCTGCTATCACAGAGTTCACACTGAATCTGAGGTCTGAGGTCTGAGGTCTGAGGCTGAGTCTGAGGTCTGAGGCTGAGTCTGAGGTCTGAGGCTGAGGTCTGAGGTCTGAGGCTGAGGTCTGAGGTCTGAGGCTGAGGTCTGAGGTCTGAGGTCTGAGGCTGAGTCTGAGGCTGAGGCTGAGGTCTGAGGCTGAGGTCTGAGGTCTGAGGTCTGAGGTCTGAGGCTGAGGCTGAGGTCTGAGGTCTGAGGCTGAGTCTGAGGTCTGAGGCTGAGGTCTGAGGTCTGAGGTCTGAGGTCTGAGGTCTGAGTCTGAGGTCTGAGGCTGAGGTCTGAGGTCTGAGGTCTGAGGTCTGAGGCTGAGGTCTGAGGCCGTGTCTGAGGTCTGAGGCTGAGGTCTGAGGCTGAGGTCTGAGGCTGAGGTCTGAGGCTGAGGTCTTAGGTCTGAGGTCTGAGGTCTGAGGCTGAGGTCTGAGGTCTGAGGCTGAGGTCTGAGGCTGAGGTCTGAGGCTGAGGTCTGAGGCTGAGGTCTGAGGCATATACGTAGACTAACTATGTTATAAATATGAAGCGGCCGAATATATTCCTAATTCTACTTTAATTCACCATCAATAAAAGACAGTTGAATCAGGATGCATCATGATCAGGTGAATATAGAACTGAAACTAAATAAATATATGGGAAAGCAGCAGGTTTATCAAGAACATGTGAATGGTTTTGGTCTCAGTCTGGTCTCAGTCTGGTCTCAGTCTGGTCTCAGTCTGGTCTCAGTCTGGTCTCAGTCTGGTCTCAGTCTGGTCTCAGTCTGGTCCACTTGTGTTCAGACCTGCTGCACCAGCGAGTGGGGGACGGTCTCAGGGAACGTGGCAAAGGCGACGGTTAGGGGCGGGCACTTCCTGTAGAACACTTTGAGTGACAGCAGGGCCATGCATGTTCCTTGGCTCTGAATGGCCAGATAAAGCCCCGCCTTCTTCACGCCATCCAATCGCAGCAGCCGCGTGTTGGAACGCCGCGCACCATCCCCGCCACGCCGCAACAGGAAGTCTGCCGCTACCGTGGCAACCTTCTGGAAGGACTCCGGTGGGGAGGGGCCAAGGGGGCCGCGAGAGGGCGTGGCCAAGTCCGACTCATACGAGAAGACGGTGAAGGTCTCTTTGCACTGACGCTGATTCAGAGACGAGCACTCCATCATGGTGAACCTGAGGAACGGAGCAGACCAACAGTGTAAGCTTTAAGGCTGGGGTACGTTGATGTCGTTTGTCCAGGTAACATTTTTTGTCATGCTGCGTCTCTTATTTGAAAACACATATTATCTTCAGTCAGTAAAATATGTGACGGCAGTCAGAGCTGCACCCAGTACACAGAGCACCAGCCCCTCACTGATCCTCCTGCAGGTGTGAGTCCACAGGAGCTGATATTGTTCAGTGGGGGCTTCAGGCAAAGTGGGGTTAAGTGTAGTAGTCGTCAGTGTGAGTCGTGAAGTAGGTCTCGAACCCACAACCTTCAGGCTCTAAGGCCAATGTTCTACCAACTGAGCCACAGCTTTAAAGTTATATACCATAGTTTTAAAGTGCCCCAGCAGTTCTCAGTTAAAGCTCAGATTGTAAGTTCAACTGATTTTCTGCTAGTTTAAGATTGTAAGTTCACCTGATCTCCACGTAGAGGGTGGTCCCCGTCTTGCGTGGGACCCAGTTGGTGCGCAGCCAGTGGTAGGTGGCGCTGTTGGGAGTGCAGATCTCGAAGGTGCGCACCGTGTTGTGTTCATCGTCCAGAACGCTGACCTCGTCCCACTGGGGGTCAGAGCCGGGGTACACTGACCACTGCAGGTCAGAGGTCACCAGCTTAGTGTTCAGGAGGACCTCTGGAACACACAACACATCCATATAATAGATACACACACATGGCACACACACACCATTGTACTGCAGACTTGAATGTGACATTGGTCTCAGAGGAATACAACACTTGTCTGGTTTAAATCCTATTTATCTCATCAGTGTGAGTTTGTAAATGTGAACCAAAACGATACCCGTGTGCCACAAGGCTGGGTTCTCGGCCCAATACTCTTTTATGCCTCCATTAAGCACCACAGTGACTTCCACTGTTACGCAGATGACACGTCTACACCTGTTTGTCTATGAAACCAAATCAGACCCTCAAATAATCCCACTCGATGCTGCTAGCGTGGCCACCGTTGACCAAGATTTCTCCTTCAGAGCACACATCAGCCAAGCAACAAACGCTACAATTTCCATCTGTGCAAAACTTAGGAGTATCCTTCTACAAAGTGATGCAGAAAGACTGATCCATGCATCAAGACTTGACTACTGTAAACACTGCCTGCTGGCACAGGGCCCTAAATCTAAAAAAAGCTTCCAGCTCCTATATAATCTAATTTAATATCCTTCTTTTGACATACAAGGCTATAAATACATACAATTTATTTGTGTATAGTCCTTACAATAATCTCGGAGGACATTGTCGTTTCCTCAACAATAGTTCAAACACAGGAAATGCAATCATCACAAACAATACAGATGAGCAATGTCTATTAATGTTAAAAACTGTCCATAAATGTCCTTAAATGTCTTGGATCTTCACTGTTTTAGACTCTACTGCATCGGGACGGAAGGGAGTCGCTCCCACAGAAAGACAGGACTCAGGACATTCTCCAAGACACATTATTATCATCTGGAGCACAAAAGTAGAAGTTTAAACTAAAGGCATTTCTAGTTCAGTAGCGCTGTGATGGAGACCCCTGCTGGAGAAGTATGGTCACAGCACTCTGCGCTCTCACTCATCACTCTGACTTCACTGTCCATCATTCACACAACTGTAAACTCTTTGCTCTGGCCATTTGTAATTATTCTTTTTCATACATTGGGGCCGGGTTAGGGTTATGACTCTCACTGATGAAATCGGAGCTAACTGCCCCGAGTGTCTCACAGTGATGATGTCACCAGAAGAGAGGGATGTCATCATCCTGCTGCAGGCGCCGGCTCCACAAACAAACGGCAAACAACAAGAAAGTGTTCTAATGTGTGGATACTGTGTCACAGCTGAAGCCCCTTTCCAGTGCACACCTAGAGGCCACACATGGTACTGCAGCCTCCGGCCTACAGGCCACACGTGATACTGCAGCCTACAGGCCACACGTGGTACTGCAGCCTACAGGCCACACGTGGTACTGCAGCCTCAGGCCTACAGGCCACACATGGTACTGCAGCCTCCGGCCTACAGGCCACACATGGTACTGCAGCCTCAGGCCTACAGGCCACACATGGTACTGCAACCTCAGGCCTACAGGCCACACATGGTACTGCAGCCTCAGGCCTACAGGCCACACATGGTACTGCAGCCTCAGGCCTACAGGCCACACGTGGAACTGAATGGTAAAAGATGTCTTGATGATGTAAAAGACTGGATTTCTATCAATGTTTTAAACTTTAAACTCTGAGCAGCCTCTCTTGCACTGTCCCAGGTCTAGACTAAAGACCAGAGGAGACCTGTCCCAGGTCTAGACTAAAGACCAGAGGAGACCGAGCCTTTGCTGTGGCATGGCCCAAACTCTGGAACGCTCTCCTTTATTGTGTCAGAGCGGTCCCCTCTGTAGAGAGCTTTAAGTCTAAAGACACATTTATTTGCTCTGGCTAAAATTAAACTTTTATGATAGTGACTTGTATTTTATCTTTGCACTCTATCTAGTGTTGTATTTTGTAAATGTCTGAAAGCACTTTGTGACAGTCATGTCTGATTTTTAGAATGTGCTATATAAATAAACTTGACCTTGGCTGACAGGAACCATCCGGTCATGTACGATTGTCCAGAGAGTTTATTGGACTGATGTCTCTCATGTGCATGTATGAACCAATTGTTTCACAGGAAAATTCTGCAAGAAAATGTGAAAAAACGCAAGGCTGTGAAGCCGTTTTTGAGAAGAAAGAAAGTGTGATTAGAATTAACTGGATAATTATTTTTCCGGGTACAACACCGTCAGCGCATGTGCTCATGGACCTTTTGATCCGGAACCCGCCCCCACTGCTTCAACCTCAGCGAATGTTCATTGACACAGAATGAGGAATGTCATTGCCACGGCAACACAGTGAAAAATAAGTCATGGGTCTCATTGACTTTTTGGACTGAATGCCAAAACAGAATTTTGTGCAGTTCCGCTGCTCGTACATGTTTAACAGGACACAATTCTGCAGCTAACTTGCTCCACGTGTTTAGAAGATGTGGAGCGATTTTTAGTCAAATCAGTGAAGCGACCAACGTGGCGTCGCTTTGGACATAACAAGAGAGAAAAACACCGATTTTAATTTTTCCATTATCAGATCAAATTGATGGACTTCCTGTTTCATAAGAGGCGCGGCATACGGACTTTTTTCATATCTTCAGTTCACAAATAAGTACAGAATTTTGTTTCGCCCGAACATTCCAGGCTGTTCCATGTTCCATGTTCCAGTTTGTCCATGTCCTGTACTCATTGACGTATGGTCTCACCATAGTCCTCTGGTCCTCAGAGTCTGTGCTGAAGTTGCACCATCTGAGGTACTTCTGCACATGTGAGCGTTCCGATCAGTCAGCGCTGACTACAGAGAGCCGCACAGTGCGGCGCTGGTGCACGGTCTGGAAGTGTTAAGAAGGAGACGATGACCCTGTGCAGACTAGGGCTGGGCGATATGGCAAAAAAGTAAAATCTCAATTTTATTTCCTGCTCTGGACGATTTCGATTTTAAATCGATTTTCATTAACGTCACCGAAGACAGACTTCGCCCTTAAAAAATATTGTTTGATCTTTCTGCTCAATATTTAAGTTTCAAAACAATTTTTAATTTATTTCCCCCTAATACGTATTACCAAAGTCTTGTGACTGTGCTGATATTGCAAGTATAATTGACGTGGTGGTGGAACTCTCAGAATATCCTCCATTTCGATTTCACGATTTTCACATTTTGTGATTAATTGCCTAAATTCGATTTATTGCCCAGCCCTAGTTCAGACGCAGATTAGAACGAGTTGAATTTGTTGATGAAATGAATTTCAAACAAAAACGTTCACAGCTCACCATAACCCCCCACTAAAGCTGTAGTTTTCCTGGGTCGCTCTGATGAATTTATTCTGCAGTACTGCATTCGACCACAGTGTGGAGCCCAACAGCAGCAACTCCAGGGAAGGGTTCAGTACATGGATCTATTATAATAACTGGATAGGGCATTACTGCAGACTAAACCAGACTAAATTCACGTGGGCTACCCAGATATTTTCCCCATAGAACTCAATGTAAACAAAAACAGCTCGACCTCAGCTGACAGAAAACCTGACACAGAGAACCTACAGCTTTAATAAAGGTCGGATTTTGTGGGGATTTTAGTGTCCCTTGTCATCCTGAACTTTTTTATATTCTTAAATCCTTTGGTTTTGTTTAAATCCACACTTTAGTGCCACAAACTCTGCCCTTCTGGCTCCCGCTCTAACTCCCGCTCTGATTGGCCAGAGCGCGGCCGAGCCCCTCTGTGCACGTGCATGAGAGGGACACGCGCGTATTTGGCGCAAAGCATCATGGGAGCTCCTCCACTGCGCAGAACTAGCAGGACCAGACAATGGTCAAATATAGGCGAGTTCCTCCAAAATGTCAGTAACCTTTCCGGCACTTACGCCACTGAGCGTCGTCGCCATCTTGGATCGCCGGGGCTTGGTTCAGTATTACAGCTCTACAGCGCCCCCTGTGGCCATTATAAATCTAGTAATGACCGGAAACCTAGACCAAAAAGTTTCTCCGGATCGCTCTGAGATCTGCCCCTTTAAACCCGGGCATATCAGAGAACATGCAGGCTCCGCTCAGACCACAGATATTTTTTATTGCAGATTAAGTCACAATCTTATGAACAAAACGTTTTGGCTCAGATGAACACTCACCCTCGTCCCCATAGCAGCATAGCAGGAGCCGCAGCAGTAGCAGGACCCGCTGCAGCGCCATGACGTCAGTGCATCTGAGGGACGTCATCCCGAGCGCCGTCCTGTGACGTCACACGGGGCCACATCCGCCCCAGAAGAGGACCCCAGGGTGAGAGTGGGGTCTGTGTCTAGTGAGAGGGGGCCCTTGCAATTTACCAAAACGTAAATAGTGAAATTACTGAATTAATTCTTATTGAATAAAAATAAATCTAGTTTTGTATTGTTAAAAGATCGTGTTCTTTCCTTGAATCTGAAACAGGACCCCCATGTTCTGAGACCGCAGCAGTGGACTAGAACCAGGTCTAAACCATGTGTAGAAACAGGACTGAACCAGGTCTGAACAAGGACTAGAACCAGGACTCAACCAGGTCCGGACCAGGACTGTTTCAGGACTGAACCAGGTCCGGACCAGGAAGTAAACTCAATGTTGTCACGAAACTCGATTTCAATACGAGATTAAACAGCGAATATAATTTATAAACTGTTTTTGTCACTTTAAACTGAACTTTTCACTTAATTATTTATGATCCCAGATGGTTATGCACACGCTTTACTGTGAGGTTTCAAATGTAAAACTATCAGCTTTTGTCAATGTCCACCCCATTGGATTATAGAATCTGCACTTTCTCAAATGTGGTTGTGGGATATATCTCTGCTGGTTCTTCTGACGTCACTGCTGTGTTCTCTCCAACACAAAGCTGCTGCGGTGATGTTCCCTGTTCATGATCGAATCTCAAAGTCTGCGCTTTAGAAAAGAAAATATTCCCAAAACATGCACACGCGCGCGCACGCACAAAATGGAGGCCAAAAAGTCCCGAAGTCAAAACGAAGAGTCCCGAGTGTCCTGAGCAGCGCTGATGTGAGTCCAGAGCATTAGTAAGGCTTTAAAGTGCGGATGGCCTGTGTGAGGGTCCACCGCGGGGCCCCACACTCAGTCCAGGGGCCACACGCTCCACGACCTCGCTGCAGACGCGCTGCTCTGGGCTGAAGCTGTACTCCACTCCCGAGATCCAAATTTGATCCAGAGGGGTGCAGGGTCCCGGGACGGCCTGCGCGTTCGTGTGCGGTCCTGCTACGTCCCCGTGATCCCGGTAATCCCTGGTTATTCCCGGTATTCCTGGTTAAAAAAAACTCTGGGTATTCCTGTTTTTCGCGTGCGTTTCGCTTCAGATCCACAGCGGCACAAGTTTAGGACAAAAGCAGAAAGTTGGCCCCGAAACCCCGCCCCCCCTGGCTGAGCTGGGCTGGGATTGGCTCATGAAGCTGTCAGTAAGAGGCGTGCGGCTCCAGAGGAATGTGCCCCCCCCTCTCCTCCTCTCCCCTTCGTCTGGAGCTCATTATAGAGAAGGATCAATACAGCAGGAGCACTCGGGCTGGGACTAGAACACATATGTATGAAGTTCACACGTGAGGAGGAGGTGTGTGGAGCCCCTTTAGGCCTTTTGCATTTTGGGGTCTCAGGCCTTGCACATCTAGAGACTGAAAGTGTTGGCTGTTCCTCTACACTCTCTGTCACACTGAGGCTGATGAGCTTGATGCTGCCCCCGACCCTTCTTCCACTCGTTCATAAAACCAAATCAATGTTGTCTGTTATAACTTTGTTGTGGTTTTTCAGAAATAACTTTTCTCAGATTTAAGTCCTGGTTCAGACAAGGTCCAGACAAGGTCCAGACAAGGTCCAGACCTAATCCAGACCTGGTCCAGACCTAATCCAGACCTGGTCCAGACCTGGTTCAGTCCTGATGCATATTCAGATTCTGGTCCAGTCCTTTCCAGACCTGGTTCAGACCTGGTCCAGTCCAGTACGGACCTGGTTCAGACATGGTTTAGACCTGGTCTCAGCCTCAGTCCTAATGTGGGACACTGTGTTTCTTCTTTTGTTTCCAGTGTGAAAAGAAACTTGAGCTCAAAGCTTAAGTTTCACACCTGAGTGAGATCACAGCCTGAACCAGGTCTAAACTAGGTCTACAGCAGGTCTGGACCCAGTCTAAACCAGGTCTACACCAGGTATGGACCTGGTCTACACCAGGTCTACACCAGGTCTACACCAGGTCTGGACCAGGTCTAAACCAGGTCAAATTCAGTTCTGAACCAGGTCTAAGGTCTGATCTTGGACCAAGTGGGACGGCAGTGGCTGAACAATTTTGAACTGTCATTGTGTCCTTAGGCAAGACACTTCCTCCACATTTCCCAGAATGAGTCTGGTGTCGCCAGAGACATGTTTCCTCTCTTTTGCCAGTCTTACTCAGGGCAGCTGTGGCTACAGTAGTAGTTTATCGTTACTGTGTACAGAGTGAAAATGCTGTATTTTTCACACCCTTAGGCGCGGACAAAAGTCTTTCATTTTAACAGTGCGCCCTATAATCCGGTGCGCCTAATGGTGGTATATGAGGTGTCATGAACCCTCCCAACGGGAACTGCATCAGTCCAGCACCACGCGGCCTTGGTCCTCGTTGTACAGCCTGAGTGCGTATGGGCCCTCCCGCAATGTGGGCCTCCCCGAGGAGTTTTACTTTTTCACAATGTTGTTTTTTATATTCGAGTTGTTCCTTGCCGATACAGAGGGTGATGATCCAGAACATTTATGGAATTTGTGGATATTTGTACACAACTTTGTAAAGTCCTCCGAGAAAACTACGGTTGAGATTTTGGACAATGCAAAATAAATTGAATTGAATGGAGCGAACAGCACTGTACAGTTTGCATTATTATTCACATTTGAAATATTTGCTGATGAAGGGCCCTCGAGCTGTGACCATGAGATTTTGGTGACCTCAGGGACATGTGAGATACACGACACATTATGTATCCTGAAAATACTTTTTTTTTTTGCCTTTAGCCTGTTTGTACACTTCTTTCTTTTGAACAAATCTTGAGTGATTCTATCCATGCCATATGTGACATGTGCATTTCTCCTGTGTGAGATCAATAAAGTTTATCTAATCTTATCTTATCTTATGTATGTACCTTAGACAGAACATGTGAGACACACGTGTGGTCGTAACATGAGAAAATGCTTCTTAAGTTGAATTTAGTTTATGATTAGGACTTATAAAGCCACCGTTTCATTCAGTACTCAGACATGTCTGTGTGATGGCGCCCTCTGCAGGACACTAGTGGTTTCACAACTCATGCACCTACTGCAGTTCTTCTTCCCGACCGCAGCATGGCGTCCTCTGTTCATCTTGAGAGGAAAACACATGGATGGGATTTTCAAAATAAAGTGCAGCGACTGTGCTCCTCAGAGTACCAGCAGGATACCAGTCCCTGCGTGTAGAAATACCAATAAAACATACACTGAACCCAGAGCAAAGCATAACTTTGACCAGGATCTATGAAACAAGAAAAACTGTACAAAGCCTTGAAGCAGCAGAAATTCCTCAAATATTTTTTTGTACTCGACTTACTCGAAGAATCGTTTCAGCTCTACTCCCTTTAAGTTTGGCTTTCGTAAATCACTTTGACTCTGGTCAGTGAAATAAAGATTACTTTCTTAATATACCAGATCAAACATGGACAGAGGAGGTGTCGTAGGTTCAGGGTTTAGTGCAATAACATACTTTAGATTTTCTAATCCTTTGCAAGTCCTTTGTAAATGGTAATTTGGTGGCTAAAATCATACCTTGAAAAGTGACAGAAATTTAGCAGCAGAAACACATCCACCCATACAAACAAATACATCATTCTAAAAGTTATATATATACCACTTTTATTGTGTCGGCGCGGCGGAAGTGCTCAGACCGTGCGCAGGCCGCGTCAAAACAATGAAGGACTGACGCGCTGCACGAAGCAAACACAACAGCGCAATAACGTGCATTCTAACGTGCATTTACAGCCGGATTTCACCGCATTTCACTGGGATTTATCTGCACTTCTACGCCGTCATCTGTGGAGGTTCTGTCGAGGACAGCGGCTCTCCTGTGTCTGCTACGGGCCTCTCTCCTCCGTGAACAGGGACCACAGCCCGGGACCCTCCTCCTGCTGCTGCAGCTGGGACCACAGCTCTGGACCACAGTCTGGGACCACAGCTCTGGACCACAGTCTGGGACCACAGCTCTGGGACCACAGTCTGGGACCACAGTCTGGGACCACAGTCTGGGACCACAGCCTGGGACCACAGCCTGGGACCACAGCCTGGGACCACAGTCTGGGACCACAGTCTGGAACCACAGTCTGGGACCACAGTCTGGGACCACAGCTCTGGGATCCTACTTCTTCAGTGCCTCTTGTTTCTCCTCTTTCATGACCTCACGTTTCTTGTTAAAGCTGCTGTCCGTGATTTTCTAACCTCAATAGAACCACGTGTCTGCCTTTTATAAACGTTAGAGCGGCATCAGCATCAGAAGTATTCACGTGCAGGACTTGTCCTCCGTCACAGCGTCAGAGCAGCCAATCAGCGCTCAGCCCAAAGCGTCATAACATGACGCTAGCGGCCCGTTACTACAAGTGTCATACCACATTTCAAACTCAACTTTGATACTATTGCAGATTCTCAATACCACATCGATTATTTATAAAAAGATATTCCTGGGCAATAAAATGTTTTTAGTAGTTCAAAATAATTATTCTTGTTGCCACAAGTTTTCTAATTTAATTTTTTTTAAAGAAATGCTGAAGAATGATCAAATATGGTCCCGTTTAAGTCATTTCATACAATAACGATTAATATAATATCTACTTTTGAAAACTTTGATCACAGCTGTTTTAAGTTGTAACAAAATCTATTATGAGACAAAAAGTTGCATATCTGAGCTTTAAGATAAAACTTCACTGAGAATAATGACGTGCGCTTCAGAGCATGTTAGCATTAGCGTTGGGATATTTTCGGGTTTAAATACATTTTGGGAAAATAACAAAATTTGGAAAAGTTCATGATCTATGTCTTTTTTTAGAGTAACTAGAAAAAAAGATGTAAACTCTTGCCGTGTTTGCAAACGACACACTACACAGTAATTCAACACCAGTTTGTTTTGAGTTGAGACTGAAACTGCGCAGATGAAGCGCGAGGATTGGATCCACTGGAACAACGTGAACTTTGATCATTTTTGTGTTTTTCGATTGTGAGGCGTTTGTGGACGTGGCTTGATACAAACAGATGCAGGATTCACGTGCACGTCCTGGCGCTCTGCTCTGTGGCGGCGAGCTGAACGTTCACAGATTATGTTTAGTTTGAACATCTCTGCAGATCACTGGCTTCACGTGTCGCCTCTGGATGGTGTTTGTGGCTGCGCTCTGAGCTCCTGTGATGTCACACACTTGTCACTGTGATGTCACACACTTGTCTCTGTGATGTCACACACTTGTCTCTGTGATGTCACACACTTGTCTCTGTGATGTCACACAGCTCTGAACTCTCCTGAACCTCACGCACTTGTCTCTGGAGTCTGTGATGGCGCGTCGCTCTGTGGCCGCACTCTGCCGCTCGCTCGCGCTCTCCACGTGGCTGCTCTCCTTTTGTTTTGTGCACTTCCTGTGTCTGGACTTCACGGTGGCGGAGCGCGAGGAGTGGTACACGGCGTTTGTGAACATCACGTATAGCGATCCAGCGAGCGCAGAACTGCGCACGGAGAAGACCGAGTGCGGCCGATACGGCGAACACTCGCCCAAACGCGATGCCCGTGGAACGCTGCTGCTGCCCGGGGGAGTGGGCGGAGCCACTGCCTGCGACCCGCGCCTGGCTCCGCCCCCTGTTGGACCCTGGGTTGCCCTGGTTGCACGGGGAAATTGTACATACAAAGACAAGATCCGACACGCAGCGGCCATGAACGCCTCTGCGGTGCTAATCTACAACGTGGGCGCGGCGAACGCCAACGACACCATCACCATGCCACACCCAGGTGAGAGACGCTTGTGTTACGTGTAACAGATGTTTCCAGTGCGTTGACAAGCGGCGGATGATGTGGTCTAACGTGTGCGCTCCTTCTCAGGCACGGGCGATGTAGTTGCCGTCATGATCCCGGAGCCCAAAGGTCGGGAGCTCGCCGCACTGCTGCAGAAGAACGTATCGGTTGCCGTGGTGATCTCCATCGGCACCAGGAACCTGCAGAAGTACGTGAGCCGCACGTCGGTTGTGTTTGTGAGCATCAGCTTCATTGTCCTGATGATCATATCGCTTGCCTGGCTCGTCTTCTACTACATCCAGAGGTTCCGATACGCCAACGCGCGCGACCGTAACCAGGTAAGCTAACAAGCAAATACCGCAGGTATACTCTAACACAGGTAACCACGGCCCTCGTGTGGCTCATGTTCTGCATCCAGAGGTTCAGATTAGCCTACGGATGCGACCTCATTCACACAATCCTGCTCCAATTCCATAACTCCTGGCTTGTCAGATGCGTTGGAAAGAGAAGCAGTAAATGGCATTTGCGTGTGTGTCCTCTAGCGCCGCCTGGGGGACGCAGCCAAAAAGGCGATCTCTAAACTGCAGCTCAGAACCATACGAAAAGGCGACACAGAGACGGACGCTGACTTCGACAACTGCGCAGTTTGTATTGAGGGATATAAGGCCAATGATGTAGTGCGCATCCTGCCCTGCAGGTGAGTGTGTGCGTGTGTGAGTGTGCGTGAATGCATACGTGTGTGTATTAGGGCTAAGACTTGAGCTCAAAAAACATATTTGAATTTCATTGTTTTATTAATAATAAAATTTGAACATATTCAAATATATTTTATTTTTTTTACCAAAAAAATCTTCTAATATCTCCCTGGGTGTAAATATAACAGGAGCTTGGCTAAGCTATAGCTTATTATTAAGGGCTGTCTAATCTTGTCATAATGTCATTATTTGTGTTAATATTCAAATTTTGTTTGAATATCAAATTTTAGTTTTTCCCAGTCTGAGTGTGTATGAGTGTGTATGAGTGTGTATGAGTGTGTATGAGTGTGTATGAGTGTGTATGAGTGTGTATGAGTGTGTATGAGTGTGTATGAGTGTGTATGAGTGTGTATGAGTGTGTATGAGTGTGTATGAGTGTGTATGAGTGTGTATGAGTGTGTATGCGTGTGTATGCGTGTGTATGCGTGTGTATGCGTGTGTATGCGTGTGTATGAGTGTGTATGAGTGTGTATGAGTGTGTATGAGTGTGTATGAGTGTGTATGCGTGTGTATGAGTGTGTATGCGTGTGTATGTGTGTGTATGCGTGTGTATGAGTGTGTATGAGTGTGTATGAGTGTGTATGAGTGTGTTTGAGTGTGTTTGAGTGTGTTTGAGTGTGTTTGAGTGTGTTTGAGTGTGTTTGAGTGTGTATGTGTGTGTATGAGTGTGTATGTGTGTGTATGAGTGTGTATGTGTGTGTATGTGTGTGTATGAGTGTGTATGAGTGTGTATGTGTGTGTATGTGTGTGTATGTGTGTGTATGAGTGTGTATGTGTGTGTATGTGTGTGTATGAGTGTGTATGAGTGAGTGTGTGTATATGTTCTAGTAAGAGCTGTGTGGACCCCTGTCATCTTGATCATCTCATACTCCATTGTTTTGTCCCCAGACACCTGTTCCATAAGAGCTGTGTGGACCCCTGGCTCCTGGACCACCGCACCTGCCCCATGTGCAAGATGAACATCCTGAAGGCCCTGGGCATCGCGGTGCGTATGAGCTCTTTTCCTCCAAGAGAACAAGTCCCCACCCCCAACGCCTCCACATGAATAAACATTTAGTACAATACAGGTGTGACCCCACCTTCATTCCCTCTCTCCACGAGAACACATCTTTTCTCACAGTGCAGAGTGTGACCCACGCGAGTGAGAACTGACATAGTAAAAACATGTTACACTTTGTGAAAAAAAGATGAAACTTGACCTGACACTTTTTTGAGCACACTCACACAGACAACCCCTTTACGTCTCATCAAGAAGTAAGTAAGTAAGTAAGTAAGTAAGTAAGTAAGTTTTTATTTATATACCGCCTTTTCACTGCAGATCTGAGTCTCAAAGCGGTTTACAATTGTTAATTTTGGGCATTTGTCTCTCACTCCACACAGAGATGGGAGCGGGGTCGCCAGTACAGGAGGCGCATGCCAGAACTATTGGACATATTTTTAGTGGTAGGGGAAACCGGAGTACCCGGAGGAAACCTACGCAGACACGGGGAGAACATGCAAACTCCACTCAGAAAGGCCCTGGCCCGACCGGGATTCGAACCCAGGACCTTCTTGCTGAGAGGCGAGAGTGCTATCCACTCAGCCACCGTGCCGCCCAAGAAGATCCTGGGTTTCGAGTCTTGGACTAAACGGGGCCTTTTTGGGTGTAGTTTCTCCCTGTGTAGGTTTCCTCCGGGTGCTCCAGTTTTGTTTTGTTTCAAAGAATGGGAAGGTTTGGTCTCAAACCCGTATGAAAATGAAGGTAGAGCAAATTCAGCAAACATCATAAAAATGAGCCACTCGATTTGCAAACTCGCAGATTTCAGACCAAACTCCAGAAAACTTTCAGAAAACTGTTGTTTTCTGAAAATAACTACTTTATTTTCAGAAAACTACTTTTTCTGAAGAACAAAGGCCCCTTTTACTAACAAATCTATGAGGGTCAAATTTGACCCTAACACCACCAACGTCCATCCATCCATTATCTTCCCCTTAATCCATTTCTGGGTCAGGGGGGTGGCAGTCAGAGCTGCACCCAGTCACAGAGCACCAGCCCCTCACTGATCCTCCTGCAGGTGGTGAGTCCACAGGAGCTGAGATCTTTCAGTGGGGGCTTCAGGCAAAGTGGGGTTAAGTGTCTTGCCCAAGGACACTACGACAGCAGTCATCAGTGGGAGTCATGAAGTAGGTCTTACGGTGGGCTCGAACCCACGACCTTCAGGCCCAAAGGCCAATGCTCTACCAACTGAGCTACTGTCGCCACCACCAACGTAACTATTATTAATATATTAATTATAGTTAGAAAACATTATTTTCTATGGATTTTAAATTTAGTAAATTATGATTGAAAAAACCTTATTTTCAGCTTAAAAATAAGGGACAAGATCCGTCCGAGGGCCATAAAATAAAATAAAAAATAGATGTTATGACTTTGAATGCATATAATGTTAGTTAAGATGTAGTATTAACTATATCAAGTGAGACTAATTTCTTTTTAGTGTTCAGGACTGAGTTAGGCCCCGGGTCAAAATTGACCCGCTAACAACGGGCAGTGGTGCCGGTTCCTAACACAACATGAGGGATAATTAGGCAACACAGAGACTAAACATCAGGTGACCACTATGACGTAAACCTGAACATAAGAATCAGAATCATTTTATTGCCATGTGAGTAACAGGAAGTCACAAACTAGGAAATTGCTTTGGCTCTCGGCGCAAACAAGTTAAAGCAGAATAAAAACCAGAAGGAGCTAATATTTTAGCTCTACTCTTCTTAAGTTCTACTCCACCTGGTTGTGTTTCCATAATGGTTTAGCTTCTGAAATACACAACCTACACACAACAAACCAGTATCAATGGAACTTCCAGCAGCACTCTGGCCAATCACTGTCAGAACCCTGAATAGAACCAGGACTAAGAGGGACTAAAGAAGGACCTGGTACTGGTTTAAAAAAGCTGCTGGTACACTCCCTGTAGGGTAGAGAAGAGGTTTGCCAAATTGACTGGATTGGTCCAGCCCTTCACGATATGACGATATCCCAAAGTGGACCCCCAAAGACAATGATTGCCACCCCTGGTTTAAGGTGATCTGGGACATTTCCCACATTTCTAAACATTTATGGACAGTTTCCTGTCTTTGCATTTCCCGTGTTCGAACGGTTTGATTCTCTGATCTGTTGTTGGCAAATTGACAACTTTGTAAAGTCCTCTGACATACAAAAATACGTTTTATTAAATTAAATGTAACCATATCAGCCGCAGGGTTTAAAGAGTTTGTGTGCGTGTGTTAGTGTGTTATTGTGTGCGTGTGCTGTATTGTGTTACTGAAGCGGTTGCTTTTTGTGTCGTCTCAGTTAAACGCAGACTGTCTGGACGAGCTTCCCCTGGACTATGACATCGCTCTTGGGGGCGTGGCTCTGGAAGTGGTCGGTCCTTTGGGCGGCTCCAGTGACGGGTCGGCAAGCGAGGGCGGAGCTTCCTTGGTGTTTGA
Source organism: Knipowitschia caucasica (assembly GCA_964034765.1). Taxonomy (NCBI): domain Eukaryota; kingdom Metazoa; phylum Chordata; class Actinopteri; order Gobiiformes; family Gobiidae; genus Knipowitschia; species Knipowitschia caucasica. The sequence goes on from OZ035841.1 coordinate 5,967,348, forward strand.
ACCGGGCGTGGCCATGTCGTTTGACCCGGGCGTGCGGCGCATGGAGCTCCCACAGGACCACGAGCCCGAAACGCTACGAGAGCGCCACCGCAACAGCCCCGTGACGGTCACCACGGATACATGCACAGGTACGCACATATGCAAAGGTACACACACACACAGAGGTATGCACACAGGAACACAGGTACGCACATATGCAAAGGTACACACACACACAGAGGTACGCACACAGGAACACAGGTACGCACATATGCAAAGGTACACACACACACAGAGGTACGCACACAGGAACACAGGTACACACACACACACACACACACAGAGGTACGCACACAGGAACACAGGTACACACACACAGAGGTACGCACACAGGAACACAGGTGCGCACACAGGAACACAGGTACACACACACAGAGGTACGCACACAGGAACACAGGTGCGCACACACGCAGAGGTAATAACATGCACGTAACCCCAACAACAGAGCGCACATGAATGTATGTTGCACACCCTCATCATACGTAATAATAATAATGCATCAGTTTTGTATAGCGCTTGTGTTGCGTCGCAGCTCGTGCACTTTTCAGTGTGTGCGTCCCACGCGGTTCTATTGCATCAGTTATGCCTCCTAATTAACGTCTGCATTTGTTAAATACAAATCTTTGTTTGTTTCAGAGTCAATTGCGTCACTTGTTGTTGCCGTGGAGACGGGTCTGTCCGATGAGGAAGCCGCCGTGGAGACGAGCCATTTCCACGACCGGCCATGACCAAAGACTGAAACAGAACCAGTTCTAAACCAGGACCGGCTCTAAACCAGGACTAAACAAGGACTTTCAGAGGTCTACCTGGGATTGTCTGCTGGCCTGATTTAAAATGGCCGCCCTCTTGATTGAACATGGAACATGTGGAGAACATGCAAACTGTATCAAAGACATTGAGACGTTTGTCTGAACGCAGAGCTCTGATTGGTCGACGGCTCTTCACTTTGACAATCACACCTGTATTAATGATGTGTTATTTTTAAAACATTTGAACTTTCTTTCATCACAGTGGTCTCCCATCATTACCCTCTCTTGCTTAGCATAAGCCGACACCCCCTTCCTGACCTCATGTAACGTGCGAGCCGCGTGTTTGGTTTCCCGTAGGTCTGCTCCTGTTTCCTGTCTTCCCCGCGGTGATGCGCAGGGTACTCTGCGGTGACGCGTAAGACAAGTTTATTTGTTTAGCACAGTTCCTGCACGAGGAAAGTGCTTCGATAGAAACAACCGCGGGATTAAAATCATAAATAATCACACAGACAAAATCCCTCTGTTTTATGCAGCTAAACAGAACTGTTTTAACCTGGATTTGAACTTTGTCAGAGTAGAAGCCTGTCTCACATTTTCAGTGAGACTGTTCTGGGTTTTAGCTGCATAAATATGAAACGCTGCCTCCCCATGTTTACTTCTGACCCCCCCATGTTTACTTCTGACCCGGGCACCAGTGACAAATATCACTGACTGGTCTCAGCGTCCGTATCTCACTGTGGAGAAAACTTCAGGCTCATTACGGTGAGAATCTCCCGGACAGATCCTGCACGTCTGTTCACGAGCCCAAGACGTATCCATGTTATGGTCAGTGATACATTTGGGGGTGACCCGAGTTTGGTTTAGTTTAGTCTTATTTTGAAAGGGCCCGTGCACAGCGACATTAGGCCCAAAGACTGATATACTGTATGTTCTGAACCAGATTATAGCTCTACGGCTAATCTCCATCTGCAGTCCCCGGTTACATGAGAAAACGATACAATGACATCAAATCAAATTACAACAATAGCCCCCCCTCCTCCCCACAACTATACACACACACACACACACACCTGTACATTACAACCACTGATAAAACCATAAAATCCATACACACATTTCATACTGTGGTCCTTAATCACATATTCTCACACATATATACATACAACACATAAATGATGTATTATATGCTCTCCAATCGTCTATTTCTGATCAGTGACTGCATGAGCTCCCTCTTCCTCATCAAACTCAGACCTGGAGTTGGTTTTAGCTCCGCCCATGCTGATAGATGGGAACCATTCTTTTCATGTATTGAAGAGATTGATCTCAAATATCTTTTCTATTTAGTTTGACCAACTCTAAACAAAAGGCGTGCATTTATTCTCTAGTCTGCCTATCTCCTGGAAGTTCCACATCTTCAGCAAACGTCAACTATAGCCTCAGTATTTCCTCATAAAGTTGGCTAAAAAAGTGTTGTCGATATTCAAAACCGTATGCATGACGTTGGGCAGTAGAACGGCCAACTATCAAACAATGATCTGGGAAACAGGACATTTTCTGTTTCCAATTTTTCACAAATGTCTTCTTTAGAGTTTTGGCTCCTGCTGAAAGACTGAAATACTCTTTTGCGGTCCTCAGAGGGCGCTGTAGAGCTGTAAGCACGTCATAAGTTACAGTGTGAGGAATGAAGAGTGTTATTTTGATACAGAGGAGATATTTTTGTACACACTCGCGCCATCGACTCCAGCGTGAATGTCCCGGCGTTAAAATAACCGCAATTTTTCTCATGTGTGGATATTATTATTATTATTGTTATTACTGTTAACTTGCTGTTTTTCTCTGAGCACTTCTTCTCAATGTTCTTTTACAGATTTAAATGTGAAAGTATTAAACTGGTGAAAAGTGTGTTCCCTCTCTTCACTCTGTCCAAAAGCTTGTGAATACCATTCCATTCCATTCCATCTTCTTCCGCTTCACCCGTTGCCGGGTCGCGGGGGCAGCAGTCTAAGCAGAGACGCCCAGACTTCCCTATCCACACACACTTCCTCCAGCTCGTCTGGGGGGACCCCAAGGCGTTCCCAGGCCAGCTGAGAGACATAGTCCCTCCAGCGTGTCCTGGGTCTTCCCCGGGGCCTCCTCCCGGTGGGACGTGCCCGGGAACACCTCCCATGGGAGGCGTCCAGGAGGCATCCGGAACAGATGCCCGAGCCACCTTGTGAATAGTGACAAACAAAAGATGACGCCAACGAGAATAGCACTGCCCTCACTTTAAAGCTGGGGTACGCAACTTTAAGAAATCAGATATCTTATCGAATCCATGTCACCGGCTTCTGGCTCTAAATAGGTTTGCTTCTATAATTAACATTAGTTTCACATGCATGCATTTCACATCTTTGTTATGTTGGTGGTGTAGAAGAAATAAGAAACTTAGTAAGTCTTTAAGAACGATTTACTGCGGAGATCTCAGGAGCATGGTCATAGCATTTTCTTCCATTGCATTCCTCTCACTCTATCCTTATCCCGCTATAACATGGTACTAATGCCCTCTGTAGGTCAGGCGTATGACTATGTTATTACAATGCTTGTATGTAAACACAACATCTCCCCTGTTACTCATAAAAGGCAACATCTCCTATTATAGAACTTATGTAAAAACAAGTGAAATATTCTCCTTATAGAACATGTGATTTAAGGTAGTTTTCTCATCTTTAGTAATTATAGTAATTAGCTGCTATACATTTCTCTTAACTAAAATCTGAGTATAAACTTAAAGTGAGCAGCTGAAATTACAATCTTGCATTACAATTATTAATGAACAATAGTTGTAACAAGGGTGGTATACGTTTCTTTTGTTATCTTAATCTTTGATGTTATTTAATTACAAAGTCTTTAGTCCATGCTGGTGGTTTGTGCGCTCTTCGTGGGATGGCCCGGTTTGGAACAGTCTCTGGCAAGCTAGTGTTTTGTCCAGAAGTGCTAGCTTGAGATGGTGATTCCTCCGCTCTTCCAGGGCAAAGAGAAAGACGTGTTGCATTCCACCTTTTCCCGTCACTTAAGCTGAAGGTGCTGTATCCGGTTTGTTGTTGAATGTTTATAGGATCAGTGTACTGTCTCTCTCCTTTCCCAACATGAAAAGGCTTCCGTATGCGCACTTTGTCTCCCACTGCAAGTTTAGGAGGTTTAGCACCTCGCTTTTTGTCAGTGTATTTCTTACTTTTGGCTTGCTGCAGAGCGACTCTGGATCTCACTTTGTCGTAACGTCCGGTGTCATCACGTTGTGGCAGAATGTGGAGCTTGGTTCTCATAGGTCGTCCTCTGAGCAGCAGGAATGGAGACTCGTTCGTTGTAGCATGGGGTGTGGCTCTGTAGCTTTGGAGCATGGCAGTTACTGTTGGCTTCCATGGCTTTTGCACAGCCTGTGCTCCCTGGATACAGTCTTTGAGCACTCTGTTGAACCTTTCAACACTCCCATTGGCTTGAGGATGGTACACGCTTGTTCTGATGTGCTTAATTCCTCTCTCTCTCATGAAGTTTGCAAAATCACCAGATGTGAACTGTGGGCCGTTATCAGTAGTAATTGCACAAGGATTACCTTCACGCGCAAAAACAGTTGACAGGAAGGTAATGACAGTAGCTGCAGTTGCATTTGGGGTAAAAGCTACTTCAGGCCACTTACTAAAGTAGTCCACCATAGTGATAGCAAACCTACAGTCCTGAGGTCCACGTTCGAAAGGACCGACTATGTCCACAGCCACATGCTGGAAGGGGCCTTCAGGAAACTCTACAGGTTGTAGCGGAGCAGGTGACACTTTGGCAGTCTTGTCACAGGACTGGCATACTGTACACGAGGAGAGGACACTATGAACTAAGCTGTCCATGTTTGGCCACCAGTAAAGTTCTCTGAGGCGTTGCTTCGTGCGTACAAGTCCCTGGTGTCCTTCGTGTGCAAGCTGTATTATGCGCTCTCTGAGTGAGTCGGGGACTACTAGACGAGCACCTCGGAAAACCAGTGGGGAATCTACTGCAAGCTCATGTCTGATAAGAAAGTATGGCTGTAGGTCACTGGATAATAACTTTTTGGTTTTTGGCCATTTGGACTGACTGATCTGCCTTAGCTTTGTGAGTATGGGACAGTCCTCGGCCTCTGCTTTAAAGTCAGCGAGAGGCAGTGCAGTAAGGAGCTCTGAGATTTCAGCTATCTCAACAAACAAGTCAGGTTCAGGTTCAGTCAGTGGAGTTGACTCAAGGGGAACACGTGAGAGACAATCTGCCAGCACATTTTGGTTTCCAGGGCGGTATTCAATGTCGTACTGAAAGCACATTAGCCTGGCTGACCATCTGGCAACTCTCATCCCTGCTCTATTCATACCTTTGGTGTTGAGGAGCGTAGTCAGGGCCTGATGATCTGTGCGGAGTGTGAATCTGCGTCCGCAGACGTATGTCCTCCATCTCTCGACAGCCCACACGCATGCGAGGGCCTCCTTTTCCGTAGTGGAGTACTTCCTCTCAGCAGGCGTCAGTGTGCGTGAAGCAAAAGCCACGATGCGCTCTGTATTGTCTGAGTGAATCTGCGTCAGGACAGCTCCTAAGCCATAGTCAGAAGCATCTGTTGTGATGACAGCTGACAGTTTTGGATTGAACATGGCAAGAGCAGGACTGTCCAGTAGTAGCCGTTTCAGCTTTGTGAAGCATTCATTCGCAACATTGTCCCAGTGTAGTTTAGCCTGCGGGCTAGTCTTGAGCAGTAGTCGCAGGGGTTCAACAAGTGTAGCATAGTTAGGGACAAACTTGCTAAACCATGAAGTCAGACCTAAGAATGAGCGCAGCGCTGGCATGTCTCTTGGTGCAGGTGCTTCAGCGATAGCAGTAAGGTGGTCTGTGCTCGGGCGCAAGCCTTCTTTGGAAATGACATGGCCCAGGAATGTAATCTGTGTTTTTGCGAAGGCGCTCTTCCCAAAGTTGATCTGTAGGCTGGCCTCACTTAGGCGGTTGAGGACTGCTTGTAGGCGCAGATCGTGTTCCTCTCTTGAAGCTCCATAGATAATGATGTTGTCCAGGTAGTTCTGTACACCCGGTAAGTCCTTCAGTATTGTCTCCATAATTTTTTGGAATGCAGATGGAGCGGAAGCAAGGCCAAAGGGGACTCGAGTGAACTGGAATAAGCCGTCATGGGTTATAAAGGCAGTCAGTTTGCGGCTCTCTGGGTGTAGAGGCAACTGGTGGTAGGCTGAGCTTAAATCGATCTGGCTGTAGTATGTAGCACCAGACAGTTCAGCGAACAGGTCCTCCATGTGAGGAAGCGGGTAGCAGTCCATGACGACACTTTTATTTGGTTCACGCAAGTCGACACATAGGCGCAGAGCCCCTTGCCGTTTTCTTCCCGCCACAAGGGGACTCACCCATTCAGATGCATCAATTCTTTCAATGATGCCTGCTTGAAGTAGTCGGGTAAGTTCTGTAGAGACCTCTTTGCGTATACTGAGCGGCAGACGTCGTAGTTTTTGGCGCACTGGACGCACTGCATTGTTGACTTGTACTTTATGAATAAATCCTTTGACACACCCGAGTGTTTGAACTGGAGTAGAGTCAATGTTGTGCACTGCACCTTCAGGCTCCCCAGCAGGTGGCGTGTTTGCACAGTCCGTGTTGAGGATCACTTTGCCGTCAATGATGCTGACCCCCAGGGCTTTAATCAAATCCAAGCCCAGCAGGGGAGATCCGGCTTCCACAATGTAGAAAGTTGCTGGCACAGTACTGTCTTGTTCAGTAGTTGTAGTTTCTGCACGGAGACAACCAAGTACAGGTAAGTGGCCCTTGGAATAAGTAACAAGCCTAGCTTTTGGCTCTTCGAGTGTGCAGCGTCCAAAATATTTTCTGTATATGGACTCTGGCAGTATGGACACAGCAGCTCCGGTATCCACTATTAACTCAAGTGAATGTCCATTTCCTTTTGGTGCTTCAATATTTACTGTGCAGGTTAATTTATCAAATGCTGCTGCGGCTAGTTTTACATCATCAATCCGGAGAATAGCGAGTTCTGGCACAACAACATCTTGTATTTCATTCACTGTTTTGGTACTTGATCTGCATACCTTGGCAAAATGTCCCTTTTTCCCGCAAGAATTGCATTGTACTGAAGCGGCGGGGCAGGTTCTGTCACTAGCCAAGTGTTTGTTCGATCCACATCTGAAACATTTGCGTTGTCTACTGGCATTGGAAACCTGCCTGGTACGGTCATGTGCAGAAGTCTTGGCGGGATTGGTGTCTCTCCTGCCGCGAATAAATGAGCGGGACGCTCCGACTGCCTGTATTGGCGCAGCGGGGACGTGTCTGTTAGCGGTCAACAGTGTGGCATTTTTTACTGCTGCCTCCACTTGTGTAGCAACTGTTACTGCTTTATCTAAAGTCAGATTGTCCTCCAGAAGCAGTTTATCACGCACTGCACTGAGGTATGTATTAGAAATGAGTTGATCGCGTATCATCTCCCCCTCCATTGTACCAAATGCACATGACGCAGCCAGGTCCCTTAGCGCGGCTACGTACTGTATTGCTGTCTCGTCCGAGCGCTGAACACGTTGTCTGAACGTGTGTCTGCATGCTACGACGTTGACTTTAGGCACAAAGTGTTTCTCCAGCGCAGCCATTGCAGAATCCATAGAATCACCTTGGTCCGGTAAAGTGTAAAAAAGGCGTTGTCCCTCTGGTCCAAGGCAGTGTAGTAGCACGGCTCTTTTCCTAGCATCAGGCCATGCATCTCCTGTAGCATTGATGACTAGCATATAATTCTCGAACATCCTCCGCCATGTAGCAAAAGGTATAGGCGGCTCACCAACGTGTGGAAGAAAAGACGGTGGCCACGGTACAGATGCACTCATCCTCGTCGCCAATTTGTTATGTTGGTGGTGTAGAAGAAATAAGAAACTTAGTAAGTCTTTAAGAACGATTTACTGCGGAGATCTCAGGAGCATGGTCATAGCATTTTCTTCCATTGCATTCCTCTCACTCTATCCTTATCCCGCTATAACATGGTACTAACGCCCTCTGTAGGTCAGGCGTATGACTATGTTATTACAATGCTTGTATGTAAACACAACAATCTTTTGATCAGTTTTTACAGACATGGACCTCCCTGGACCCCCCTCACTCGACCAATCAGCTCTCAGCCCAAAGAGTCTAATGGTGACTCACAGGGATCTTTCTTACACAAAAGAGTTCTTGTTTTCTGAGAAGATGAGGACAGCATGTTGTGGTCTGATTTGTTCACAGCGTTTTACTTTGACTCTTTCTGTTGGACAAACTACATGTTATTAATGAGGCTAAAGTTACGTACTCCAGCTTTAATTAAATGTATGAATGAGTGTGATTGAAAACTTAAGACCCAGTTACAGGCTTTGCTTTTAAACAAACGACAGACATAAACACATCGTTTTGTATAAAAGTTTATTTCTGGTCTGATTCAGACACGTCTCACACACAGAGGTCTGTTCTGCCTTTTTCACACATGCATGTTCTCCAGGTCCTGACCCTGTTCTAACGGGACATGTACCCTCATTAACCTTTCTGGACAGGGGTCGGCCCACTCCCGTTGGACCATTGGCTTCTGGGTGTTTGTAGCATTTCCTATGTTCTTACTGATCTGTTGTACATTGGAGGCGGGGCTTACATTTAGGGGTGCTGGTGTGCAGACCTCCGTGACTCAGGGATGTGTTTTTTTTCCCGTTCCAAACATGAAACAGTCGTCATGGTTATCGTTGCAAACACAGCAACAGGTCATTCATGGTCACAGTGCGGACTCATCGCACAGCGTTAGAATAATCTAATCAACAGCCATATAAGGGTGTGCGGGACTGGTCTCCATGGTGACAGCCACTCATTATTTACATCAAGAATTCTGCTCTTAACGTGCAAGATGGCCGCCACAGTTAACTCGGTGACCGTCCCTTATATGGAGGTTACTACGGCGACACTGTCGCTAACAGCCCAATCCACTGATGGAGCCGATTCGGTCCATCTTCATCCCAAAGCATCCTCTTCCTCCTCCTGCCACGGATTTCCGGCCACGCCCCCTCCACATCCGGCCCTGCCCCTTCACCAGGTCAAGCAGAAATTGAGGGCTCTGGGCCAATGGGAGTGCAGGGAGGACAGGGCCTGCAGCGGAGCCCTCTGTGACATCACGCGGAGGGGGCGGGGCCATGATTAGTGCCGACAAACGAGCGCCTAGTCTTGAGCGCAGACTCTGAAACAATATAATTATGATATCAGCTTAATCATGATGTCACTACAACAAAACATTCACAGTATTAGTACTGCAAAACAGGTGTAGCACAGTAGTACTGCAGTACAGGTGTACCGCAGTAGTACCAGGGTACAGGTGTACTACAGCATTATTGCAGTACTTCTGTACTTATGTATTACAGTAGTGGCACTGACCTGGTGTGACAGGGTGGGGGCGCCGTGGACCAGGGACACATATACGAGCAGCAGGCACACACACTTCATCTGAAAAATAATTTAAATGGAATATGAGACGATCAGAATGAGAACTTCTTCCTCTAGTGGAAAAAGTGTGAAACTACGCTCAGCTTTTAACATGGAGCTGTGTAACCAACAATACGTCATGTGACTGCAGGACACAACTGTGCAAAAGCCCTGTTCTCTATCTGGCCTTTCACAACCACAAGGATCTCCATCCAGAACCTCGTGATCTGACATCTGGGATTCAGGTCATAGATGTGGAGTAATCTAGACTCAAAACTCTGTGTAACTATGTGCAAAGGCAGGTACAAACCCATCTCTTGATCTTGATACAAACCTAGGCTCAGAAATGACAGTACCTTTATGTAAAGTACCGTGAAAACCCATCCAACTTTATACAGGCAGATTCAAAACTCACAATATTTATTTAAATGTGGTTAAAATCTCAACATAACCTGGTGTGTGGTACATAACTATAAAACTGGTTGGGATTTTTCAAACTATAACAATAGATTTCTGTGATTAAATCTAACTATTTCCTGGCTCTTAAACAGTTTGCTTCTGTCACTAGTTTTCACGTGCATGTATTTTTGCCCTCTCCCTTTTAAAGTGAAGAAGAGAGGACCATTCTCACTCCCCGCTGACCAACAGTGACTTACAGTTGTTATTGTTTGTGTAAGTCAGATGAAGTCACCACAACAGTCTTCCAAGATGGAGATTGTTTTCTACTTTGACAAGACTCTTTCTGTTGGACAAACTACATGTGTAATTATTATTATTGAGATTAAAGTACATACCCCAGCTTTAAAATCAATATCTATCAAACCAATAGTTTTTGTTTTTAGGATCAGATTTACACTTGAGACATTAAAAAACAAAACAGGTTCATAATAAACGTGTACCATCTGGTTCTAAAAGGCTCCAGGAGGTTCCCCACTCAGAAATCTCTGTACTCACAGCTTTAGATGAGTTTTTGAGTCCACTGGAAGACAGTTTCTCCAATCACCTCTCAGGTTCTCTCTGGTCCTCTCTGGTCCTCTCTGGTCCTCTCTGGTCCTCTCTGGTCCTCTCTGGTCCTCTCTGGTCCTCTCAGGTCCTCTCAAGTCCTCTCAGGTCAGGGTTTGGTCCAGGTCTGGAATAGAGTCTAAGTTCTAACTTCAGTTTCTAACCAGTTTTGGTTCAGGTCTTAGTCCCAACTGAGTTCTATTATGGCCTCTGATATGAGTCCTAGTCTGGTTCTGGTTTAGTCCTGGTTGATGCGAGTCCTGGTCTGGTCCAGGATGAGTCTGGCGGGGATCCGTAAACTTCGCCCTTTTATGGTCGCCACTGCTGATGTCATCGCCTCACGCCCTTACATGGAGATGGCGCTTGATGTCACTACATAGCGCGAGTGTCGCCATGGTTATGTCTCATTCACGCATGGAGGGTGGGCATGGGGGTCAGGGTCCGTGGGGGTCCAGACCGTGTCCAGACCAGGACTAAAGGACTGAAGATGTGGAATGCATCAGGAACACGTTCTGTAACAGGCCTGGTCCTAACCAGGGTCAAGGTCCAGACCAGATCCAGGGTTAGGTCACATGGTCCAGGTCCAGACCATGGTTGAGGTCATATGATACCGAGTCCAGACCTGGTCCAGGGTTAGAGTCCTATGGTGGTGCAGTGGCTTGTGCCCGACAGCAGGAAAGTCTTGGGTTCGATTCCACCTTCAGACTGCTGTGAGGAGATGCATGTTCTCCCCGTGACTGCGTAGGTTCCCTCCGGGTGCTCCGGTTTCTTCTGGGTGCTCTGGTTTCCTTTACCACTAAAGACATGTACAATAAGTCTGAATGTCAGGAGTTTTAGCTCACCTTTTAGCTCACCTGCTTGAAATATAAAGTAAAAACTAAAAAAGTGAAGTAAAAAAATATGAAACTTATTCACCCAGTGATTTGTTTTAACTCCTCAACATCGATCGAGGAACGGTTTCTATTGTTTATTACTTTTGATACAAAATGTAGTGACATTTATTATGAAACCATGTGTTTTACTTGTTCCTCTCCACAGTTCCATTCATCAGCGACATCACGTTTTATTGTTAATAATACATAATGTTTGTGTCGTCACCAAAGTCAATGAACTTCTACATGAATAATGCGGGTCCCAGGATCGACCCCTGAGGTCAGTCTGCACAATCTGTACTTTTTTTTGCTCATCCCACAGTTCACATTTTGTTTATGACATTATGATCATTTACTGATATTATTTTATTTGGGCAAGCCCCTGGATATGCAGCATCTCATTTTAGAGAAAGTCCTGTGAACATAAAACAGACAGGATATATTTAGCAGTAGGTTGGTTTTGCCTAACACTGGAATTTGTGGAATGAACTGTATAAAAAATAGAAAAAGTTACTTTCTTTAAGTAATTACAATCACAAAACTACAGGCCTTCAAATTGACTGCTCTGGAAGTTTTAGTGCTAAACCCAAAGCAATAATATTTCCGGTGTTTTGTAAAACTACAGCAGGAGAAGAGGATTTCCGAGGCGGCGTTTGTCTCCTTTGGAATAACTTTTCAAGTTTTCATTTGAGAAAGCCGTTTGAATGAACAGTGTTACACTCTGTGTGAAAACATTCGACTCTCTGACCTGTGACCTGACTCGTAAACAGTTACCATGGCGGCCGCTACTCGTTAAGAAGCACTTGCTCTGAAGGGGGCGGGGTTGAGCGACACTGGCCCCGCCCCCCTATTCAGCAATGACGTCATCAGCCGTAAACAACACAATGAGCTGTCAGCCACAGTACAATAGTACTGCAACTACTGCATTTGATAGTACTAACTACTACATGCAACACTACTACTACTACTACTACTGCAACTACTACTACTACTGCAACTACTACTACTACCACTAAATTTCCTGCGTACGAGACCCTTCCACACTACTACATACACCTGTGTTTGAAAGTTTACACTCAGACACAAATCTACATTCATCTGGATCCACATTTCAGAGATTATTCTGCCAAATAAACGTGTTTCTATTTTCAAACGATGTTGACAAGATACTGGTCAGCTGTTGTCATGGTGATCTGCTGATGGCACTTGGTGACTCTGGTTTGTGATAGGCGCTATATAAAATAAAAATTACTTACTTACTCATGGCAGACCTGGGTCTCAAGGCCTTCTGCTGGCAGCGGACCTGATTTGTTCAAGACCCTTGAGTATGTGAACATCCTTTCACAGTGTCAACCAGCCACCTTCATCTCTGCCAACATAGACCTGTTGTACTTCATTGAAAAACACAGAATCTCAAGAATCCAGCCATTTATTTGTATATTCTGACATGTGTTTTTGAATGCGTTACAAAATACTGCATATGGCACCAATGTTGCTGGTGAGAAACATTTGTAATTCAGCCAACTTCAGCTTCAATATGGACATTTCAAAGTACATCTTGAATCCAGTAAAACCATTTTACAATCTGTGTTGTCGGCCCCTGAACCACGGCACATAGCACTTTATACAAACTTGCACTTTACAACCAGCATTTCTGTTGGATAAACTACACGTGTTATTTATGAGACTAAAGTAACATTCCCCAGCTTTAATCAGTTCATTCACAAACTCAGCCCTAGGACTTGGGAGCTGCTCTTTGTTCTTTTCAGCAGTGAAACAGCAGCTTTTTAACTTTCCATCTAATGTGATCAAAGAATAGACCGGGTCTAGATGCAGCTCTGGCTCAAGTCCACGTTGATCAGTCAAAGTCAGACTCAAAACAAAACACATTCAGACAGCGGGCAGAGATCAGGGCGAGGACGTCATCACAGAGGGGGGTCATTCTGCAGCCGGCTCCTGGAGACCTTCAGGACTGTAGGCTGCTCTCCAGGATTCTCCAAACTTACTTAAATTCATCCACCGCACATGCCACAACTTCTGCACCAGGTTCAGATTCAGAATAAAACGAAGATCGAACTAAGAAGTGAATTACCTCTGCACCTGGAACGTTCATCTCGTGTGTATGACCAGGGTAATAACGGGAGTAGTTAAACACATATATGAAGTTTGTTATGCCTCCTGTGTTTAAAGTAGCAATATGTAAGATTTTCATGTACAGTCATCATTAAAGGGCCTTAATAAGTCAAAAGGCATAAATAAAACATGGTCTTTTCGAAAATGTCTTTAACTGAAAACAGTAGTTCAGAGATATTTGGATTTCAAAATTGGATTTACAGCCCCTAAATCTTGTTATCGTTTTCATTTCGATGTACCACCCTCCACCATTCTACCTTTCAGAAAGTCTGTTATCCGGGTTGCCAGAATTCACTGCGTCGAGCTAATCTCACTGGTAAAGTAACATGTGGCCACAGAACTATAAAAGGTCCTGTTCTGATTCTCAAATCATTAATGATAAAACCAGGATTTCTATTTGTGTGAACAAGGTGTTGGTTATTGACAAAACTCTTTTCAGATATTCAGCTGTTATGGTCCCAGCTGGATTCGTCTGCATATCTGGCAACCTGAGTCAGGGAGAGTGGGAGAGGCTGCAGTACCACTTTTGGCCACATTTTTACACACTGCTCCTTTAAGGCTTGGAGGTAAACAGAAGCTTCTTTACACCTTTGTCTTTCTATAAAAACCTTCTCTGCCTTACATGAGAGTTAGTTCTGGTGCTTCTCTGAGCGAATCCACATCATAATCTGCATTTTTACTGTTTCAACATCTGTAGCAGGTTTTCAGTTGTAAAGTCGTAACATGGGAACTCCAAGCACATGGTCTGAGACGACGAGTACATTCTGCAGCAGTTTTCTGTGATAAGCTTCTGTTCAAACCAAACGTGGATTCCACCGTAGTGACACACAGGGCCTTTCTGAGTGGAGTTTGCATTTTCTTCCCGATATTGTGTAGGTTTCCACTTCCACAAAACACTTGGACAATAGGTTCAAATATAATGTCTGAGGGTTTGGCGTCTCGCTTCTGTCATCGCAGAGTGTGGAGTGAGTGGTAAATATCAGATCGACAAAACATTGAATATATGAATAAGCGCGAGGTCACCCAAAGCGTTTAACAATATCAATCAATCTTTATGGTTGAGCGCTTTTCCTACACAAGGTAACGTGCTCCATAAACATTTTAATCATAAACATTAAAATCTACATAAAAATTAAAAAGCCCACGCGAGACCTACTTCACGACTCCCACTCCCCAGGGGAAGAAAATGAATGGATGGATAAACATAAAAAATTAGAGCTCAAATATTTTTCCATTTACTCCACACACACACGGAAGACGCCGAACACACTGGCGCATCAAGGCCTCCAAACCAACACCATCCATTCACTCACTACATTCATACCTATTGTACATGTTCTACGTCGACACAGGAAGAATATGGAAATTCCACACAGACAGACCTGGAGGTGGAATCGAACCCAGGACCTTCTTTCTGTGAAACACAAGCTCTAACTACTGAGCCACTGTGCTGCATCACCATCATAGACTGTAAATATAATCGGACGTAGGGACGACGCCTTTTTCATCAATTTTATGTGCCACAGGCGGACGGATGGGCATTTTCAAAATGATCGCGGGCGCTCTCCAGCAGTAAAATGTGAAAAAACACATTTGCGCATGCGTTAGCGCACAAGTTCCATTTATTTAAGATATTCGTCTCACAGTGGAGACATTTCAGTGTCATCGATAAGCACATTACAGCAGGGAAAGACGGAATTAAGAGATATAAGAGCACTTAGAATCAAATAGTCATAAATTTAACGAGTGCATTCAAAAGTCCACAGTGGCTAAACTAGACTGGTCCAAAAATAAATTCTCCCCTCCGCATTAACAAACATCTGGAACGTAGAGTTTGGCCAAGAGCCACTTTTGGACCACTCTGTAAAGCAGTTTTTGAGAGGTGTTGTATTTATAAATAAGTGACATTCTAAAACCATGTGTTTTATGATCTATCGACCTCTGAGTGGCAGGCCAGTCCTTTTTATTTTAATTTTAGGGGTCTTCTTGGGGGACCAGCTTAATAACAGGTGGGTTCTGCTGTTTGGATTTTGTCCCCCTAGCCTTGGCCCCTGCTGACTTCTGCATTATGGACCCCACTCCATCAGGAGTGGGTTGACACTGGAGTCTGCCAGTCTACTCACTACTTGTTTAGACAAGCAGGGATGAATCCAGACCAGAGACAGCTGCCCGGAGACACGTAGGTTAGAAAAGGATGAATTCTTTTTAGGTGCAGACTGGAAACGGAGACCAGATGGAGGAAGGCGGATCACGGGACCCTGGAAGCTGCCTGATACCACGCCCCTTCTTCCCCATGCACATTTTACTTATAGTAGATAGTTTGAATGTGTGGTTAGTTAGTTTTTTCTGGACCAGGGGCAGTGTGTGACTTGATGTGGAGCGCCCACTCAAAGTCATACTTTTATATTTTATATAGAGAATAAGGGATAGTTACTTTTGGTCCGAACAGCTGTTTTAGATTCTTTTTGTATTAGGGAAATAAACCTTTTTGAATTTAACTTTCTGAATCATGGTCATCTTTATAAGGGATTTTGAACACGTCATTTTTAAATACGTTAGAGGACATAATACGTCATTAGAATTCATTGAATATTTCTGTTTCCGGGTTCAACACCATCGGCAAGGAGTCAGATTGCAAGGTTCATGGATCTTTTAGTCACTGGTCGCCGTGCATTTGACACATCCAGCTGAACTGAGTTTGGTCTTCAGACCCAAGTCCTCCATCAGCAGAAGGCCTTCAGTCCCAGGTCCTCCATCAGCAGAAGGCCTTCAGACCCAGGTCCTCCATCAGCAGATGGCCTTCAGACCCAAGTCCTCCATCAGCAGAAGGCCCTCAGACCCAGGTCCTCCATCAGCAGAAGGCCTTCAGACCCAGGTCCTCCATCAGCAGAAGGCCTTCAGACCCAGGTCCTCCATCAGCAGATGGCCTTCAGACCCAAGTCCTCCATCAGCAGAAGGCCTTCAGACCCAGGTCCTCCATCAGCAGAAGGCCCTCAGACCCAGGTCCTCCATCAGCAGAAGGCCTTCAGACCCAAGTCCTCCATCAGCAGAAGGCCTTCAGACCCAGGTCCTCCATCAGCAGAAGGCCCTCAGACCCAGGTCCTCCATCAGCAGAAGGCCTTCAGACCCAAGTCCTCCATCAGCAGAAGGCCTTCAGACCCAGGTCCTCCATCAGCAGAAGTCCTTCAGACCCAGGTCCTCCATCAGCAGAAGGCCTTCAAACCCAAGTCCTCCATCAGCAGAAGTCCTTCAGACCTAAGTCCTCCATCAGCAGAAGGCCTTCAGACCCAGGTCCTCCATCAGCAGAAAGCCTTCAGACCCAAGTCCTCCATCAGCAGAAGGCCTTCAGACCCAGGTCCTCCATCAGCAGAAGGCCTTCAGACCCAAGTCCTCCATCAGCAGAAGGCCTTCAGACCCAGGTCCTCTATCAGCAGAAGGCCTTCAGACCCAAGTCCTCCATCTGCAGAAGGCCTTCAGACCCAAGTCCTCCATCAGCAGAAGGCCTTCAGACCCAGGTCCTCCATCAGCAGAAGGCCTTCAGACCCAGGTCCTCCATCAGCAGAAGGGCCTCAGACCCAGGTCCTCCATCAGCAGAAGGCCTTCAGACCCAAGTCCTCCATCAGCAGAAGGCCTTCAGACCCAAGTCCTCCATCAGCAGAAGGCCTTCAGACCCAGGTCTTTGAGAGGCATGTGCGGTGGTTTTATGTTTAAAAAAAATTGATCTAAAGATGTTAGAGAAACCATCACCCAGGTGCAGAGATGCTCACAAGTCTCTGACCCGCAATTCCAAGTCAAGTCCAAGTCCCTAGCCCAGGGGTCCAAGTCAAGTCCAAGTCTCTGGACCCGCAAGTCCAAGTCAAGTCTAATGGTGCTTTCAGACCACCAACGCTGAAACGCTGAAGCCCTGCTCACCAGACACCCATTCTCTAGTTTTCAATATGCAGCTTTGCAGCGTGTCTTTGCTCACAGACCTTCCACAGGCTTTATATAACAGTAGTATGTGTTCACGGAGGTGCACCCTACGTTTTTCATATTATTAAACGGTATTTCCGCATCGGTGAACACACTCGAAGCAGTTGCATAAGGTCACGGGAGCATGACAACGCATATTTTCACAAGCACAGAGTCCCCCATTGTCAACCCTGGTTTGAGTTCTGGTGAAGTCTGGTGTGGGTCCTGTTTTGGCTGTTTATGAGTATTTTCAGTCTGCTCTCTCAGTCCGCTAATGTCCCCGTGACCTCTTTGTGGCTCTCCGATTGGTTGTCGCACGAACGTCCCAAGGAAAGGAGGAGCAGAATACAGTATTCAACATAGGCAGTATTAGTTCTTTGAACCTTGTGATAGATTTATCATTTAAGGTTCTTTTCTTTATGGTTTTATCTTGCGGCGCAGGAAAGTCCTCCAAATCGAGATCAAACGTGATCAAGAAATGGTCAGACAGCAACGAGCTTTGACGCTGGACGTCAACATTGGAGACATCACAGCCGTAGGTCAGGACAAGGTCCAAGGTGTGGTTATGAATGTGAGTAGGTTCCTCAACATTCTGAGTAAAACCAACACCATCTAGTACGGCGCTGAAAGCTTTGTTTAAGCTGTCAGTGCTGTCGTCCACATGTATATTGAAGTCTCCAGTTATAACTATGTTTTCCCATTCCAAAACTAGGTTTGAAATGAAGTCAGAGAATTCTGTTAGGAACTCGCTGTAAGGACCAGGAGGTCGGTATAAAACTATAAATAGCACCCCTTTTTGTTTTCTCCACCCAGGACAGGTGATTGAAAGTGTTTTCAAACGAGTGAAAGGCATTGTTGGTTTTGGGACTAAGAACTAAGTTGGTGTGTGATATAATCGCAACGCCACCGCCGCGACCTGTAGTTCTTGCTTTCTGGTAGTTAACATGCGTCGGAGAAGTGCACTCATTCAATCTAACGTAGTCGTCCTGTTGGAGCCAAGTCTCCGAGAGCGCAAACAAATCCAAGTTTTTGTCTATAAGTTCGTTTATGAGAAGCGATTTAGACGAGATTGATCTGACGTTCATTAAACCACATAACAACCCTACTGTTAGAACTTTGTCTGAACTTTTATTAAGTTACTGTGTCTGAGGGGCTATATCGATTCTTGATATATCTTGCATATGTGATTCATGATCAAGTAATGACAACCTAATTCACATTTTATTGGCAGGAAATAAAGAAAGGCTTAAAGGTAAAGGTGCACTTTATTAATCCCCGTAAGGCAATTCATCCTCTGCATTTGACCCATCCTGATGCCGCGAAGGCTTACGTCAGGAGCAGTGGTCGCTGTAGTGACAGCACTCTGGTACCCATCTCCATATGTTGATTCTTGGCTTGGTCAGGACTACCAGAGCGAGAGGATTTAACCTAGTGAGCATGTTTAGTGGTAGGGGAAACCGGGGTACCCGGAGGAAACCTACGCAGGTACGGGGAGAACATGCAAACTCCACTCAGAAAGACCCTGTTCCGACCAGGATTATAACCCAGGACCTTCTTGCTAAGAGGCGAGAGTGCTATCCACTCAGCCACTGTGCTGCCAGATCAGTTTAAACATTTACTAAAACTACACGTCTGCCACAAAATGTGTTGTTCTGTAGCGTTTCTCAGATTGCAAGTGTCAGTCATAACGGCTTAGTGTCATATTTGTCACAACGCACTCACCTCATTTACTACAGTATACTTCGACCCCGCACGCATTTGCGGTGCTTTGTCCTTTCCAGAATGCGCGTGTCAAAACGTGTTGGAGAGGCTGGGGAAGCGGGATGACATTCTTGGGCTTGTTCATGCACCTCTGATGCGCAGGTTTGTTCTCGCATTCTAAAACACCATTTACACTACAAATATTCCAACCTCCATGGTAAGACTACAGGCCACTGATTTGAATGGCAGACATCTTGGGAAACAAAGTATGGTGATCTGTTCCGTGTGCTTGTGCGTTTCGAACTTAGCGTTGGGCTGAACTGGACTGAAAACATGGCAACCCACTTTAGTTGGGATTGGACAGAACTGTTCCACTGGAGAAAACGAGATAAAAATGTTATTTGTGGCACTTTTAGGACACCCTTTACAAAAGAACCAAAAAAATATCCGATTGTGAAGCATCCACAACCACTGACTTTTTAAAATGTATTTATTGATAAACTTTGTATTTGATAGAAAACTTTGTTGGAATCCCTGCAGCATTAGTTTACTTTGGGACGTCTGTAGTCTTTCCCCGCAAACTTTGCCTTCTCACCGAGCTCCTCCTCGATCCTGCGGGAAGAGAGGAGTGTTTAAGACCCCATCACCTCATTCACATCCTGAGTCCTTATATGGGCATGTGACTCACCTCATGAGCTGGTTGTATTTGGCCAGTCTCTCTGACCTGCAGGGGGCACCAGTCTTGATCTGGCCAGTGCATAGTCCCACCACCAGGTCGGCGATGAACGTGTCCTCAGTCTCACCAGAGCGATGACTCACCATGACGCCCCAACCGCTGCTCTGAGCCAGCTTACACCTGCGGCCAATCAGAGAGCAGCTCAGACACGTAGGTCATTAAGATAGAAGCTTACACCTTACAGACTTTGAGACGATTAGGGTTAGCATTAGCCCTAGCTTAGGCCTTAACTGACAGTTGGAGCTGGGTTAGGGTTAGCATTTGCCGCGTTAGCTTACGCTTTGATGGACTCAGTCACGGAGCCGATCTGGTTGACCTTCAGCAGGAGACAGTTACACGCCTTCTTCTCCACGGCTGTCTGGATCCTCTTGGGATTGGTCACAGTCAGATCGTCTCCTACGATCTGATTGGATAAGATTACTTTAGTTTGTACAAAAGTCAGGTCACCTGACTCTGGTCATGCTCCACACACCTGGATGTCGGTGGAGGCGGTGAACTTGGTCCAGTTCTCCCAGTCGTCCTGATCAAATGGGTCTTCGATGGACTGGACTGAGGACAAGAGTTTAGCGTCAAAAACTTCCTCATGGCCCTTCCCCCTTGCCTCGTTTGCCCCCCTCACTTGGGAAGCCTTTCCCTCTAGTCAGACCCTCCCTCACCTGGGTAGCCTTTGACGAAGCTACGGTACAGGTCTCCCAGCGCCTCTCCGCTGATGTGGCGTGTGGGGTCGTCCGGTGACTTGAAGTCCAAGTCGTACTTTCCGGCGCGGTAAAACTCAGAGGCCGCCACGTCCATCCCCACGATGATCTTATCGGGGTAACCTGCCTTTTCGATGGCCGACTTCAGCAGCTCCAGGGCTGAAACACGCATGTAAAGCTTACAAATGGGAAGAACTGGATGACCAGCAGCTCCAGGGCAAAAACACAACAACTGCTATTAAAGAAGCTATACCAGATTTTGTCTTCTATTGGGTTAATAAAAATCTGTATAACTACATACAAGTTGTATTAAAAACTGCGGCAATCTTTCAGTTATACATTTTGTTAGCAGTGCGTTGCTTTTGTACCATTTCATCAGTGATTGCAAGTACCTGGGCGTTCATCTGAATCACAAACTGGACTGGACTCATAACACAGACGCCCTCTTCAAGAAGGGCCAGAGCCGCCTCTACCTGCTGAGGAGCCTCAGGTCTTTTGGAGTGCAGGGGCCACTCCTGAAGACCTTCTATGACTCTGGTGGCATCAGCCTCTTGTACGGTGTGGTCTGCTGGAACAGCAGCATCACAGAGAGGGACAGGAAGAAGCTGGACAAGGTCATCAGGAAGTCCAGCTCAGTCCTGGGCTGTTCCCTGGACACAGTGCAGCAGGTGGGGGACAGGAGGGTCCTGAGCAAACTAACATCTATGCTGGACCATGACTGTCACCCCCTGCAGGACACTCTCTCTGCTCTGGGGAGCAGCTTCAGTGACAGACTAATTCACCCTCGATGTGTGAAGGAGAGGTTCCGTAGGTCTTTCCTTCCTGCTGCTGTCAGACTGTACGAAAATGTAACAGGAACTGCTGAGTCTGCACAAGTGTCACTGATAATTCACTAGTAACTTTGTCACTAGTCACTTTACCCGTTATCAGTACTACTGTATTATTACATATCTGATAATTTTGCCTTTCACCGTCACTTTACCTGTTGATATTATTTCTGATGTTTATTCTGCTCATATTCATATTCTCATATTCTCCGCTGCTAATGTATAATATAGACATCTGTAAATACTTCCGAACCAAGTGCAATTATAGCCCAGAGTTTCTCATTTTATTTTATTTATTTTATTGTCTATAATAGACTTGTTTGATGTGTGCAATCTGAGATGACAACGATGACACTGAAATTTCTCCACTGTGAGACTAATAAAGGTTTATCTTATTGTTGAACAGCTTAAGTTGCGCTAATGCTAATGTTTGCATATGCATCAGATCGCAAATAAAACCAGATGGCTCCGTGGGATGAGAGCGTAGGGGAAATGAGACTCCTCTGAGAGAGTTGGGGGCGGTGCTAAACATTCAAACCTTGCAGAAACTGGTATAGCTCCTTTAAAGCTGCCAAGTGCAACTTTAAAGCTGGGGTACGCAACTCAATTAACAGGAACCAGTCACCAGGAGCCTGGAACTAGTCACACGAGTTGCTTCCACACTAGTTTTCCGGTCAAATCTTTCAATCAGCTTTTTCAGACTGAAAAGTGAAAAAGGGGTCCACCCTTCACTTGAGTTGAATAAAAGGCTCTTGAACTAAAGATGGCGTGTTCAAGACTTCGACATTATTTTTTGGATTCAAGTTACTTACCCCAGCTTTAAAAACATGAAATGCGTGCAGGAGGCATGTGTACATTCAGGACACTGAAGGCCTCATCATCCCCATGTTACTTACCTTCGTTATTCTCCAGAATGTTGGGAGCAAAACCACCCTCGTCTCCCACGTTTGTCGCATCCTTTCCATATTTGGCTTTAATGACGTTCTTCAGGTTATGATACACCTGCAACAGCCAATCAGAGAGCAGCATTTAGCAGGGATTTTAACTAGCTCGAAGGTGGAAGGAAGTGGCTCACACACAGGAGGCGGGGCTCACCTCTGCTCCGATGCGCATGGCCTCGTGGAAGTTGGCGGCCCCTACAGGCAGGATCATGAACTCTTGCATGGCAAGTTTGTTCCCGGCGTGAGAGCCACCATTGATCACGTTAAAGGCCTGAAAACATGAGACTGGGTTAAAGCTGGGATGCGCAACTTTGGATGAGCCAATCTTTAGGAAAATCTTTGTATGCATCCTTGAATCATTAAGTTTAAAAGTTACTAGTACAACAGGATATGCTAAAGACTGGACAATTTGGCCTCAGATGGGGACTCACCGGCACTGGCAGGATCACGTCCTTGTTACCAGCCAGGTCTGCAATGTGTCGGTACAGAGGGACTCCCTTCTCCGCAGCACCGGCTTTACACACAGCCAAGGACACGCCCAGGATGGCGTTCGCCCCAAACTGAGCTGAGGAGCAAGAGAGAAAGAGAGAGGACTGTTACGGTTACTTAGACGACGATGTGAGGGTACCAGACTTACACTTGTTCTCAGTTCCATCGAGCTCCAGCATAAAGTTATCAATCTTCTCCTGGTCCACCACGTTAAAGTTCTGCACAGAGGGAAAGTACTTTAGCTATAGACTGGTACTACTGCAAACCAGAGTACTGTCAATACTCTGAGTACCTTCTCGATGAGCTTGGGAGCGATGTCCTTGTTCACATGATCCACAGCTTTAGTAGTCCCTGAAACAGAAGCAGCCAATGGGGCCAAGTTGGAAATGCGGCCGAGTATGCGGTCTAAAGCAAGTCTCGAGCAGGTCTAGAGCAGGTCTAGAGCAGGTCTAGAGCAGGTCTAACCTTTCCCCAGATAGCGGCTCTTGTCTCCGTCTCTCAGCTCCAGAGCCTCGTGGACTCCGGTGGAGGCTCCGCTCGGGACGGCTGCTCTGAACAGACCTGAGACAAACACAAGACACAAAACCGCAGTGTTGTCTTTAATCTGAGGGATTTACACCACAATCCAACACTGCAGGAATTCATTAAACGGGCATTTGCTCAGACGGCTTTAGCTGCGCTCCGTTACAGGGGCAGACGTGTTGCTAAGACAGTTGCTAAGGAATTCTGCAATTTCCCCCACAAATGAAGGCCTCAGATTGGTCAAACTTTATGGCTCATTTCTGGATTTCCATTCCTCCATTCATTTTTTTTTATTTATTAAAAAAGGGACAGTGCATATTAATATACATTATACATGTAAATATGGCAGAATTAGCCTAAGGACCATTTTCCATCTGTATCTTTAATCCATTTCTGGGTAGGGGGGGTGGCAGTCAGAGCTGCACCCAGTTCACAGAGCACCAGCCCCTCACTGATCCTCCTGCAGGTGGCGAGTCCACAGGAGCTGAGATCTTTCAGTGGCAGCTTTGGGCAAAGTGGGGTTAAGTGTCTTGCCCAAGGACACAAAGACAGCAGTCAGTGGGAGTCGTGAAGTAAGTTTTGTGGTGGGCTAGAACCCACAACCTTCAGGCTCTAAGCCCAATGCTCGACCAACTGAGCCACTGTCACCCCCATTTCTGGATTTACAAATAAAATATCATTAACACCAGGATCACAGAGAGCAGGTTTTTAAGCCCAAAATGTTGTGTGACAAACATACTTCTGGAGAGACAAAAACTGAAAGTTTGTTCATAGCTCATAAATTGCACCTGACTTTTTATAAATCAGAGTCTTTTATATTTTCACCAACAGAAACTGGATCAAAGGCAATGAAGGTAGAAGTAATCATTTATATAGCGCCTCTCAAAGACCAAAGTCACAAAACTGTTTACAATTGTGGGCATGTCTCCACACAGATGGGAGTGAGGTCTCCAGTACCAGAGGCGCATGCCAAATCTATTGTACATGTTTTTAGTGGAAGGGGAAGCCGGAGTACCTGGAGGAAGCCTACGCAAACGCGGGGAGAACATGCAAACTACACTGAGAGGCCCTGTTCTGGCTGAGAATTGAACCCAGGACCTTCTTGCTGGGTCACTCAGCCTCCAAGGCATAGTATTGCTTACACAGCTTAACGTTTGAATTCCGTCCTATTTTTGTAATGCTGCTTAATGTGAGACGGTTTTTGTCAATACCCACAATCCTTCAGCAATGTGGCCATGTATTGAAACTTCTGAATTAAATTAAGACAACGATTATTTCATCTTGATTTAACCTGTAATTTCCAGCCAATGTTTGCTTGAATTTTGATCCCTGCGGCTTATATGCCAACGCGGCTAATATGTGCTTGTTTATTGTGGTAATGTTGTCAGCAGAGTTCAAGGACATTATTTAGACTACATCCATTTTAGTACCCATAGGAAAATTGTCAAAACAAGAGTTGTGGATAATTCCAGGCATAGAAGATCATGTTTACGCTGTTACACATGCAGCTTATATTCAGGTGTGGCTTATATGTGGACATGTGTGGGTACAGTGATTTCTGTATCGTGCAGAATGTTATCATTTGTTTAGTTTGGCTCAAAATAAAGTACTCAATAAAAAATTGATTTTTTTTTTAATAAACTGCAGGTGGTGCAGCTTATATAAGGGTGTACCTTAGTCAGTATAGTATATTAAAATAAGACTGTATATTTGTGTCCATCCACCTTTTATCCAAACAATCTGACCAGTGTACGGGGTAAATAGAAAGATACATCCAGCCCTAACACAGCCAGATGATACATGTGAGAGGCAGGTGGTAGAAGCAGTTGTGGCAGCAGTAAGAGCAGGAGTAGCAGTAGCACCAGTACATCACCTTTGGCAGTCCACAGATCCACCTCCACTGTGGGGTTTCCTCTGGAGTCCAGGATTTCTCGAGCATGAATCTTTGTGATCGACATTTTGACTGAAAAGCAGAAAATTGTAAAAGAGTTAATGACTTCAAACACGTAACTGAGAGACAGGAGGAGAGAGTTATCAGCTGTCCAGCCGCCTCTGCATCGACCTGTGACTTTTGAATGTCAGTTATAAAGAGAACAGACAAGAATGAAGAGCACGTGACCCACCCTCACTCAGCCCAGAGTCTCACAGGGACTAAAGATGGACTGATCCCTGTGGGCTGATCTCTTCATCATAAGATTTTACTTTTATAAACTCTTTCTGATGGACATGTGTCATTTATGAGATTAAAGTTACATAAATTACATAAACCAAATATGAATCCTTAAGGTCAGTGTTTTGGTGAGCTCCACAGGCTGTGTTCTTCCAGGGAGATTACTTTTTATAGACTGCAGGAGACACTGGTCCTGAACAACAGAATGAACTCAAACTGGAGACATTAAAAGCTCTGAACTCTGACATTACCGCGCATATTCTGACGTCATTCCGTGTTTGTCCCACGCACGTGTTCTGTTCCTCCCCGTGCACTTTGACCCCGGTCTCCTGTTTAACCTTCAAAACATTCAGCATATGGTGAATGTGAAGAATATGACCTAAATAGTAGACTATACACTCTCTGAGGGCCTACTAAAGAGTCCAGACCGGGACCAGAGACTTCCGCAGAGGAGAGCGACAGTCCAGAGCAGAGATACAAATATAGAACTAATATATAAATAACTAACACCGAGCGCAGCAGCAGCAGCAGCAGCAGGAGCAGCAGCAGCAGGAACAGGAACCAGGGGCGGATCACACGGAAAACTCCAAACACCGAGTTTCATAAGGAGTCCGGAACTGTACCCTGTGTTCGGGGACACTCGGGTCCGCTCGGGTCCGCTCGGGTTAGTACAGCAGTGCAGTGGTCAGAGAGGTCAGTACCTGAGGCTGTTGTCGTGTGCACGCGCCCTGTTGCAGATCAGACCGGGAGTGACGCACGTCACCGCGGAGTGGATTTATACACGTGGGGGCGGGGCTCTGAGGCGCGCACGCGTGGTGCACACACGCACACACACACGGAACGGTTGTGATTCCACCACCAGGCAGGGCCTTTCTGTATGGAGTTTGCATGTTCTCCCCGTGTTTGCGCAGATTTTCTCCGGGTGCTCAAGTTCCCCCTACCACTAAAACCAAGTATAATATGTCTGATTGCAGTGAGAGTGAAGGGACAGTGATGGTCAAATGCTTCGATCCCCAGAGTGTGCTGTGCCTCGCCTCTGTCCTCACCGTGTGTGAGGTGAAAGCAGATTACTGGTGCTTTATGTGACTCTAGTCTGTGAAATGTGCTATATGAATAAAGACTACTTACTTACACACATTGTTGCTCCTTATTGCCCTTTGGGGTTTGACTCTACAAACTTTGCCATATTTTTCTTTCATCACTCTCAGCTTCATGGTGCTCTTTAGTGAGTCTTTCTGCCTCAGGGCAGCTGTGGCTGCAGTCTGCCTCCGGGCAGATGTGGCAGCACTAGTGCAGTGAGCTCCTCTTCCTCCAAAGAACAGAGGTCAGCCCCTCCTCCTCTGACCCCTGTCCTTTGCTGTGTCCTT
Source organism: Knipowitschia caucasica (assembly GCA_964034765.1). Lineage (NCBI taxonomy): Eukaryota > Metazoa > Chordata > Actinopteri > Gobiiformes > Gobiidae > Knipowitschia > Knipowitschia caucasica. Next base: position 5,994,017 of record OZ035841.1, read on the forward strand.
TCAGCGGCTAAATATAACCACAACATTTGGATCTAAAAATGTCACGAGATTATATCCAGAGAGAGGGCCGAATCTGGCCCAGAAGGAAGAGGGTCGAGACTGGTCCAGAGAGAGGACTGAGTCTGTGGTCTAAACAGAGTCTGTGGTCTGAGCAGAGTCTGCAGGGCCTGTGGTGTGAGCAGAGAGACTGGACACAGGAGTAAAGGCCTGTCTCTCTTATTTCATCTTTTTGGATCAATATTAGATTTACAATGTTCTGTAAGTATAACATTGACCACAGGGGGCGCTACAGAGCTGTGGAGACAGAAGGATCAAGTCATTTCTTCAATATCTTTCATAACTCCATGAATGCACTTCCAGTGGTGGAATAAGCAGGATAGGTGCCGTGTCCTTTGGCAAGACACTTCACACACATTGCCTAGAATGAGTCTGGTATGTGTGTTGATGGTGGTTGGCGGGGCAGATGGCCCATAGTTGCCTAGCTTTGTCTGTGTGCCCCAGGGCAGCTGTGGCTACAGAAGTAGTTTATCACCACCGTATATGGAGTGAATGAATAATGACACATGTAAAGTGTCTTTGAATGTCCAAAAAATGTGCTATATAAAAAAAATACCATTATGATTTAATTATTATCATTCTTCTATTCTGAAACAAATTTCACACAGTGAGAAAAGTGCAGTGTTGCAATGGATGATATAGAAGTGTGGCAATTACACAGAGAGGGCTTTTAAACTATTGGCACACACTAGTGGTGTGCCATCTGATTATTTTCAATAGAAAAGGTGTGGCATGGGTCGAAAAGGTCCTGGAACACTGGATTAAAACCATAGACTGTGAACTGCCATTGACTGATTAATCCATCCGTCTGTGTACCCTGTGTCATACATGTCTGGGGTTTGGCTGTAGACAGTGTTTTATTGAGCCAGCAGGTGGCAGCAGAGCTCTGTGGGGGACTGTCTGAGGCCGTGTGCAGAAGAGACAGGAGAAGGACGAAGACGAAGGAGGTTTACAGCCAGGGAAAGGCTTCTTTTGAGCATTAAAGGTGTCTCTGTCTAGAGCAATCAGAGACCATGTGGAGGGTTAGAGCAGTAGACAGAGACCATGTGGAAGGCCAGAGCAGCAGACCAGCGCTGCACCTGGTGGGGGCGGGTCCTGGCTCAAATGTGGCCAAAATGACGCAAGCTGACATGCTTGCAATACCACACCGGGCCAGAGGGGCTGGACCCGGAAAGGGAATTATTCAATTCGAATGTACGTGTGGGAAAGGGGACTTTTAAAAAGGACTTTTAACTGCTTTTATTTTTGTGATGTGTTTTGTGTGTTTTTATGGTTTTAATGCATGCATTTCATCACTGTTCCCTGGACACTTCCCCTAACCCGCACCTGTTTTAATCAAGAAGACTACCTTAAATTGGGGAAAGACCGGGATGTGCCGGCTCTCCCCCGCGGGTGCCCGGTGGCGACTCGTGGTTGGCGAGCGGCTGGCGGGACTGCGGCCCGGTCCAGGGACTGAGAAGAGCGGAGGCCAGTGGGGAGGAACGAGTGGACTGCGGGTTTTTCGTTATAATCTTTTATGGATCCTTTTTGTATATATTTTATTAAATATTAGGTGGCGCTATATTTATGTTAATAAATTAACATAAATATAGCGCCACCTAATGGATGAATACTGGCCATTCTATCTGGCATGGTTTGTCATGGGCTCCACTTTCAATATGTGAATTTTGTGTGTGCTATAAAACTTATTATTCTACATCAAAAACAATTTCTAATAAGTTGTTTTTGTTGAACTAGTTAAACTAAATAGCAGAGGTGTGGACTCGAGTCATGTGACTTGGACTCGAGTCAGACTCGAGTCATGATTTTGATGACTTTAGACTCGACTTGACCAAATGTAAAAAGACTTGCAACTCGACTTGGACTTTAACATCAATGACTCTGACTTTCACTTGGACTTGCGCCAATTGACTTGCAAAGACTTGCGTAACCCGGGCCATTTTTACCTTTCTCCGCATCTCTCTTTCTATCTATGCCGTCTCTGAAGAAACAAAGCCTCGCGGTAGTTGTAGCGCTCGCGAGAGAGTTCGAACGTGAGTTTCCCGCAGTTCGCGCAGCAACACTTCCCTAAACAAGCGGACTGCATTCACCGGTGGGTGTGTTGTCTAGGGGAGCTGGAAATGAGCGAGCTGCAGGTATTTATCGCGACCTAACGTCATATTTTGTTCTACAAACCGTAATTGATATGCTTTCACTACAGGCGCCTCATACAATTGAATCGACGCAGTTGTCACACTGTGTGCCGTGTTTTAAAGAGGAACTGGTGAGTCAAACTAGCGCTAGCCTGCGCTGCTCTGTTGGCTCTTTCTTATATTTTTCTGTGTGGGCGCCGAGGCCTATTATTATGAGTATGTTTTTGCTGTGCTCCTCCTGCTAAAGTTTGCATACATTAGATTGATTTTGATTATGTGCACTAAGCTAGATTAATATTTGCACTATTGTTTATGGTGCATTGATATTAGAATCAGTGCTTTGACTGATTGAATTAATTTATATGAGACATTTTATTATGTAATGATATATTGGTAATTATGAGATATTACTAATGCTGGTCCAGTTCATACAGGCCGGGGTCCTTCCCCTCCATTGGTCCCTTCAGTCCTTTGGAACAATAACCACTACGGACATTAAACTGATTATATAGATACAGGTCCTAACCCAATACTCATATTCATATATGCTGCACTGCTGCACTTGCTACTTCCCATTAAAAATCCCAAAGATAAAAAGTATGTTGACATGGACTGCTCTGATTTTATGTGTGGTCTGTGCATGTGTAACTGAGCCTGCATCTGGCACAACATCCAATTAGATCACGTAGATAGTTTTGATTTACCAGCAGCCAACGACATGGAACAAACTGTTAGTCCATGGGTCAGAGACCAACGAGAATGCACCAGCAAAATGATTCCTAACATTATTTTGTTTGCCTACAAAAGTACGTGGAGACCAACAAGAAACAAATCGCGGTCAAAAAGACTCGAGAGGACTCGAAAGTCAAACCGTAGGACTTGGGACTGACTTGAGATTTGTTGGCCTTTGACTTGGACTCGACTCGGGACTTGCCTGTCTTGACTCGTGACTTGACTCGGGACTTGAGGGCAATGAATTGAGACTGACTTGTGACTTGCTAAACAATGACTTTGTCCCACCTCTGCTAAATAGTGTTGCAATCACTTTTCGGCATGGTTCGTCTGTTTTCACAAACTCCTGATTTTCTCAGCTTTTTGTCCAAGACTGGACATTTCGTCACACTTCCCTCTTTTCGACGATTACAGGAGAATGAAACAAGCTAGAATTTTTTTTTTTTCTGCTGAAAGAAGACAGTCCAGTCTATCACAATCATATCATATTTCACATAGTCATAGCACACAATATTCTGTGGGCCTTGAAAATCAGTGAAATTATCAAAAATTGATGTAGTCACGCATAACTTCACCATTGAAACTTATGTGCCACCACTTTTGCCCCATTTGTTTAACGAGAGCCTTCTGAAGTCCACAGAGGCTAAACTAGACGTAAAACTCCCCACAGCATTGACACACATCTGAAACGTAGCGTTTGGCCAAGAGCTGACTTTTGGACCATCCTGTGAAGCCGTTTTTGAGAGGAAAGAAGACGCCATACAAAAGCATTGGGTGATTCTGTTTCCGGGTCCACCCCCACACCTTATTTATTTTTATTTTTTACCAATTGTTATACCTACTGACAATAGAAATCATAAATTGTTGAATCTCACTCGCGTAACTTTTCCCCAGTTCAGCTGCTGCACAAAGTGTTCACTGTCAACCTGTCAGACTTACTTTGGGGAAAATAACATGCGTTGCTATTGTTTTTCTCCAAATCAGTTCTGTTGGTGGGTTATTTTAATGGACATTTTCATTTTGGATAAATATAAATTAAAATACACATTATTTTTTCAGGCAGTATTCTTTTGTGCACATGTTTTGTGTAGTTATGGTCAGTGTTTGAGTCAGCCACTCATTCACCTGTCAGACCTACATGAGGGAAAAAATCCTGGTACTCCGTTCCTCCCGTGCCGAGTGGAGTCACCTTGCCCGAGCTTCAGCTGCATTTCTCGGGGTGAAACCTTCTATATCCCCGGCCCCTTTGCACCGTGACACCGCATCGCAACACAGCCGACCCCCGGGGCCCCACCATGGCCGAAGCGAAGCCCAAAACGTCCCCCAAAGCCGTCAAGTTCCTGTTCGGGGGACTGGCAGGGTAAGCACGACGCTGTTAGCTGCATTAGCCTCTTGTCTTTAGCTCCCTGTTATTTCTACGGTGAAACCTGTTAGCTCAGAGGCTAATAGCAGCAGCGGTCACTTATATTTGTTTTGGAAATTCTGTATCGACATATTCTTTCTTTGCTCACACATGCGTTATTTTAATGGCAAATTCACCTGTAACGTTCTATTTCTAAGCTATTATTTTGTTTACTAATTCATGATATTTTCATGATTTGATGGTTTTTGGTCTATTTAATGACTACTGTGATGTATGTAAATGTCTGTGGGCTATTTCTGAAGCATGCAAACCTCTGTTCCAAGACCAAGTTCTCCTATGGGAGAGAATAAAGGAATATTTTATCTTATCTAATCATCGTTGTTGAAAATCTGGCTTATGTCCTATTGTAATAAAAACAAATGACGCATAACACCTGATTACAAATAAAACATGCAACGATTTTAATACCACTTGATTTCAGCCTGTTCGCTTGAACTTTATGAATACACCAGTGACTAACACTGATGTATAATCTCATTTAAACCTGTCACAATGTTGGTATTAAGTCTTTCTTTACCCCCCCTGGTGGCCGCCAGTGTAACGACTGACACCTGACTGTAAAGGTCACATCGGCCAAATGGTAAAAGGTCATATATGTTATATTATAGCTCTGTGGAGTGTGACTGGTGTGTGACAGGTCTGGAATCAGTGTGGTGGATCACCTGGTCGTGTTGCCTAGCTGTATTTTTGGTGAAAAGCAGTGGAGCAGGTTATTGCAGTGCAGCGTTTGTGTCTTAAGTCTAAACATGTGAGGTGCTGGTTCCAGTGCCACGTATGTGCTGCTGTTATTACAGCTGATCCATTCAACTGTGTGAGAGGAGGGCTGATCACAGGCCTTAGGATTCCAAGTCCCAGGGCTCTAGGTCCCAGGACTTCAGGCGCCTTACAGCTGTAATACAGAACTGACCAGAGCCTGTCATTTTCAACAGTATACATTTTTTTCTGACTCAAAAAGCAGTCATTAGGACCAAGTCAAAAGTATATCTGAACCAGGTCTTATCAGCTCCGTATCTGGACTAATCTAAAGTTCACTCTGACTGAATACTGCTGTACCTTTACACTGTACTTTACCCTAGAGGACCCTTCCCAGCTGACAGACATAAATGATTGGGCTAATGCGAATTCTCGTTTGCAATTAGGACAATTTTTAGATGTCATCATGACTTGATAAAGTTCTTTCAGTATGGGAGCCACAAGTTCATGCAGCCTCTGGACCATCTTCAGAAGTTTCTGCAGTAAATGTTTTTGTAGTATTCAAAATAGTTATAGTATTTGAAGTACATTCATGTATACTTTCAGGATGGGGGCCACAGTGTTTGTGCAGCCCTTGGACCTTGTGAAGAACCGGATGCAGCTGGCCGGCCAGGGAAGCAAAGCTCGGGAATACAAGACCAGCTTTCACTGTCTGACCTCCATTCTGAGGACCGAGGGCATCGGGGGCATCTACACTGGGTAAGAGAGCGTCTAGAAGGCAGAGGACAATATAAGTCTGTGGGAAAGAAAGCTAAGAAATGTGTCAAAAGAAAATGTCCCGTTGTTGCCAGTAGAAAGGACTTCTAGATAAAAGAATAACAATCTGGTTTTTCCAGATTGTTATTCTTATATCTAGAAGTCCTTTCGACTGGCCAACATCATCGTGTCACCCCTTCTAGACACCATTTATGAGAAAATAATGAGACCATAGTTGATATGTGCTGACGTTAAAAGATCTGTTTCATCTTGAGTGTTCCAGGAATGAGAGACATTGGCTCTAAACTAAAACTGGAATCTGACTATTGACACTTACCGGGAAAGATGTTTCAGCTCTGCTCAAACACTGTGAAACTATAGGCTCTTTGGAACATGCTGATGTCACATGAACACAGACTATGAGTATAGTAAGGGCTTTGAGAAGAACAACACAATCAGTGTGTGTGTGTATGCGTGTGTGTGTGTGCGTGCGCGTGTGCAGACTCTCCGCTGGGCTGCTTCGACAGGCCACCTACACCACCACACGTTTGGGCATTTACACAATCCTGTTTGAGAAGATGACCTCTGCTGACGGGAAACCGCCCAACTTCTTTATCAAGGTCTGTGTGGTAACATAGAGCTCTGACTGCAGCCGCTGCTCCCTCTTCACCACACTGTATGTAAACTGTCTCCCCCTGCAGGCCGGCATCGGGATGACAGCGGGAGCTATTGGAGCGTTTGTGGGAACTCCAGCTGAAGTAGCACTGATCCGGATGACAGCAGACGGAAGGTTAGTCCTGTTTAGACCTGCTTCAGACCAAGTCTGGGTGACCCAACATGTCTGACTATTGACCCCTTGCATGTGACGTCCCGGCCACGCCCACTCTCCATGACAGACGGCAGAAGTCTAACTGCGAGCCTACGGACACCTGACCAAAACAACCTGTTTCAGTGCATTACAGCCAAAACTGTGACATTTTGCAGTGCGGTTGATTATAACAGGCAAGGACATAAGCTTTTTTATCTGATACCTGCTCGTCATGAACACAGAAGACGACGATGGCGGCAATCAACCAAAAGGACTGGGACCCATCCAAGTACTCCCTAATATGCAGTGAACACTTGTTACAAGATAAAGCAATCACAAGTTTGTATTTATTTTATTTCCATTAATTTGGAAGACAATGACACACGTCAAACGTGTCTCTTACTACTGTCTTGTATGTGCGCTGCAACATTGACATTTTTATCTTTTAAGTCAATTGCATGTTTCACTATTTTCCTCTCCGTCAGTACGTATCATGTTTGGCTGTAGACAGAAAAGCCACAGAAAAGTGGATTATTGCTGATGCTACCAGCAAAATGTACATATAAATCTGCTCCAGTGTAAGGGGATGCATTGTTAACGATAAAGATTAAGATCATGTAGGGCGTATTCGGGCAAAAATAGACATTTTATTTAATCGATAAAATTGACTGGGGGGAGAAGGTACGGGTCAACATCCAGTTAGGCGATCCTTAACTTCTCCAAATACCACTCTTTGTGAGCCCTGACCTGATGTCCTACTTCCACCTATAACGTAATCGAACATGTGCTTGAAGCAGCCACTTCTCGATTTAGGAGAGGAAGCTCCGTTTTTAAGAATTGTGTCCGTTTTGCTCTCGCAGCAATGCTAGTTTCCAATACTTCCGCCGTAAGCTCATTCACAATCACGTGACTGGATGACGTTGATGCATCTGGTCAATAATCCTCACATAATGATAGGTACGTACCGCAGCTTTAAGTCCCACTTTCAGTTCCTGTATGTGCTTGTGTGTTGCAGACTGCCCGCTGCAGAGAGGAGGGGCTACAGCAACGTCTTTAATGCTTTGGCTCGAATCACACGAGAGGAGGGCGTGACGACCATGTGGAGGGTGAGTCTGCTCTTTTCATTAAAGCTGTGGTACGTAACGTTAGTCAGATTCAGATTCTGCATCTAAACTAGTCGTGTAGTTTGTCTCGATCAAAAGAGTCTTGTAAAATAAAATAGGAAAATATGACACTGCAAATTGCATGAAATGGCCCAGTTTTACTTATGCATAAAATATTTGTATAACTCATTTATTTGTGCGTTTTTGTGCTCAGGGCTGTGTCCCCACTATGGCCCGAGCTCTCGTGGTGAATGCAGCACAACTGGCCTCATACTCTCAGACCAAACAGGCTCTGTTGGACTCAGGTCTGGACCGCTGACCCCTGCACACTCACATATCTGAAATGACTGTAATCTCAGGGTTTAAGACATATGCAACAGTGATTTGTTAGACCACTGACATACAATATTAAATGTTTTGTTTTGAGATATTAATGATGTTTTCAGTGTTGAAATTAAATGAGATAATGCTCACCTAGGCCCAGTCCCAACACCCACACTGCCCCCTACACTCCTCTGTAAAGTGTGCGTTTGTTTGAGGTGCACACAAGGGTTGGAGTGGCAGGTTACAAGCAAAAAAGGTGGAATTGGGACAGTGCAGGTTATGTCATCGACTCGTCAAGAGATGGTCATTTTAAGACCTAAACTTTATAAAAATGAAAGGTCATTGCGTCCGACCCTGTGGGAAACGAAACAAAAGTAGTTGAGTTGCTCCACACGTTAAAATAAATGTAGAGAATGTTGAGATAGCTGTATAATTTTAAGTTAAATGTGGGTAACTGTTATCTGGTCAGTTTTTATACATCCTAAATGTATTGCACTAAGTGTAAAGTTTAATTGAATGTTATATGAATGCTTGCTTTAAAAAAGTTATGACATTTTTTGCATAGAATGTCCGTAATTCTTCATCAGACTTTATCAACATAGCAAAACTTATCATCACACATACTGCATATATTTCAAAACGTACACTTAAATGCATTTTGCCGACGTTTTGGTGTGTACCGCAAAGAATTATGACTTCGCCAGAGTCCGCATAGATGCAGGCTACAGCGAAGTGTGGATCAAGGGCGCAAAGGGGGCGGGGCCAAAGACCTCCCTGGAGAATTGGGACACCCTACGCACTCGCACCCATCATTGGGAATGTGGGGCGTGAGGGTGGGAGTGCGAGTATTGGGACAGGGCCTAAACCATTGTGCCTCAACTAAGGAAAAGAAGACTGGACTGTCCTTTTCCTTTATTTGATAAAACAACTTCACTCAATGAAGTTTCTGTGTTTCAGAGCTCTAAACACAGGGACAGCAACACTATAATATTCTAAATTACTGCAGTTTTTAAGACTCTTGTGCTCTTGTCTCAGGGTACTTCGGCGATGACATCCTCTGCCACTTCTGTGCCAGTATGATCAGTGGATTGGTGACCACTGCTGCATCAATGCCTGTGGACATCGTCAAGACCAGGTATGAGTTACATCATCACTTTTGATAACTCTTTATTATGTTGAAGCGATTGTCTGGAGTTTGTCAGAAAATAGAGAGAGGTACATGATTTATGTTTCCGTAACAATCAACACATATACATGTTAATCAGAGAACACATTATACACATACATTATTCATACACATGCACAGAAGTTTTCAGAATTATTTGTTAATGTTTTCATGACAAAAATAATGTTTTAATGCACAAAAAAAGCTATCGCGGTAAAGCCGGAAGTAACATTTTAGGAACATCTGCAGAGGATCTGATTATGGATATAGGTTCAGTATATAAATGATTATGGATATAGGTTCAGTATATAAATGATTATGGATATAGGTTCAGTATATAAATGATTATGGATATAGGTTCAGTATATAAATGATTATGGATATAGGTTCAGAGCCTTTATTGAGGCTTGATTCTGAGGCTCCGTGAAAACAAACAACTGAGCATGAGCAGCTGCGAGCATCAGCGCCGATGATTGACAGCCCTTGGCATAACTCGATTGGTTAACGTGGACGGCATCGTGGATTTTGAGCTATAGCTAAGAGAAGGGAAGGCGGGACTTACCTGTAATATTAGAATTCATAAAATGACTTATTTTATATCAACATTTAAGGCCAGGAGGTCAATTTAATACAATTCTTAACATTTGTAATTCATTTAGAGTTCCAGACTATCACTTTAGTTAGAGTAACTATACATGGAAGCAGCTGCAGTGCCCCGTGTGGCCATGAGTTGGAGCCATTTCCCCAGTGTTTGTGCTCCAGTCTGAGACCAGTTATAGTCCAGACTCAGATCTGACTAACCTAACTCTGTTCGCAGGATCCAGAACATGAAGATGATCGACGGAAAACCAGAGTACAAGAACGGACTGGTGAGTTTCAGACCTGGTTTTGTCCTGCTTTAGACTTGCATTAGTCCTGCATTAATCCTTCTTTAGTCCTGTTATTATTCCTGCTTTAGCCGAATTAGAACTGCATAAAATCTGGATTAATATTGAGATTGCTATTCTTCAGGAAACGTTGCTGTCACTTTTTTCAAAGTCACAAGTTTACACATCCTTTATTCTCGGTCCAGACCTGACCAAGCCTGGTTCAGACCTGACAGTGGCAGACCCTGGAGGCCCCTGCTGGCCCTTGCTGGCTGCACTTCATGTTATAGTTTTCCTCCGTTGGTTGTGTAGCTTCCAGCCCCAGGTCGAGATTTGGAGAGCTGTTTGTTAGTTTCCATCATGTGTTGCCATAGTCCAAAATCTGTCTTTAGGCCTTCAGAAGCAACAGTGCTGGCTCTAACCAATCAGCATCAAGTTGGCTTCACTGAGGGTCAGCGAGCGCCCACAGCAAATGATTGGATACAGACACATGCGATGAACAGAAACATTTGTGTAAACCTTCTCCTCCTTCAGCCATTGTGGGTTGAAACAACTCAAACAATTTTGTTGGTTTATTACATGGACATGTCTCGCTGTATTTTGTATCAATATTATTGCTGTAGGCGCTCGCTGACCGTCAGTGAAGCCAACTTGATGCTGATTGGTTAGAGCCACACGTTCATTTTCATTAACTTTAAGCTCCATGGGCCAGCACGGTTGCTTCTGAAGGCCCAAAGGCAGATTTTGGTCTTGCTGGCTTTTGATTTCGCCATTGGTTTCAGACCTGGGTTCAGACCTGGCTCAGACCTGGCTCAGACCCGGCTCAGACCTGGCTCAGACCTGGCTCAGACCTGGCTCAGACCTGGCTCAGACCTGGCTCAGACCTGGCTCAGACCCGGCTCAGACCCGGCTCAGACCTGGCTCAGACCTGGCTCAGACCTGGCTCAGACCCGGCTCAGACCTGGCTCAGACCCGGCTCAGACCCGGCTCAGACCCGGCTCAGACCCGGCTCAGACCCGGCTCAGACCCGGCTCAGACCTGGCTCAGACCTGGCTCAGACCTGGCCCAGACCCGGCTCACTCATGTCTTTGATCTCTGTAGGACGTCCTGATGCGTGTGATCAATAAAGAAGGCTTCTTCTCACTCTGGAAAGGCTTCACTCCGTACTACGCTCGTCTTGGACCTCACACGGTGCTCACCTTCATCTTCCTCGAGCAGATGAACCGTCTGTACAAGAAATACATGCTGGACAGTTAGAGCGCTTCCAGACCTGCCAACAAAGACCTGAGGAGGCCCCCCAAACACCTCTGTACAAACACATTCTGGACAGTGAGACCACACCCAGAAGGTCTTCACAAACACCAAACGTCTGAGCAGGTCCCAAAAGTCCCAAAAGTCTCCAGGGAGCTCAAAGACTCCATGATTTCCTCAAGGTTCTCATTTTGCTTATATTGGTGCGATAGCGTGTTATCGTTTTACCATTGTCCCTTTTTAATTAGCATCTCATTAAGATCATGTCGTAATTGTTTTTGGGTCACCTCCAATGGTCAGCTGAAGAAGTTAATATCTCCGTGGGAATGTTCCTCTAGTCCCAAACAAGCCCACCTCATTATTTAATTTAACCAGGAAGAGGTCAGAGCCTGATCCTCACCCAGACCCTGACCCCGGTCCTCACCTGAACCCTATTTCTGAAAATCCACCATGAAACCAGCTGCCCCCAATCCCCTGGTCTTGGCTTGGACTCTCTCTGGACTCTCTCTGGACTCTCTCTGGACTCTCTCTGGTCTCAGCCTGGTCCCTGGGCTCTCTCTCTGCTCTCTCTTCGGACTTGGCTTGGTCTTTGATCTCAGCCTGGTCTAAGGTTCGTCAGTATTACTCATATTATCGGATTGTCCAAACAGAACAGAGGATAAGCTGTAAGCCCCGCCCTAAAGCGCCACGCCACCAATCAGACGCACACAGGCTCCAGCTGCACTTGAGTTTTTTTATCTGAAATTATTTAAATAAGAGAGAGCGACCAATTGATATTCAGCCATGCTAATGAGTGTCCTACATGAGCAGTGCCCCCCAGAGTGAATGTGAATGAAATGGAGCCCTGTGATTGGTGGTGCAGTCTTTAGGGCGGGTGTAGTGCTCAGGCTGTTCTCTGATTGGCCACAACCCCTTCCTCTGCGCACTGACTGGTCTATTTGAACTTCTGATAAACTGACACGTTTTTTGTTCTAAGAAAACTGATGGAAAAATAAAGAAACCTAAGTCTTAAATGTGTGGTTTCTATAAAGGGTATTACAGGGTTGATAGTTGACCATGGCATGTTATCTAAGTCTCTTGAAAACAACCACATCATTTAGTGGTGGTTCTATTTGGTCTCAGTCCTCAATTCTAGGGGCCATTCGCGGCCATTTAAAAAACTCGGCCAGAGGGAAAAGTGATCACACAAAGACGAAGATTCATTACTATATACAGTCTATGGGACACACATGTTGCTAAGACGGTTGCTAAGGAGAGCTGTTTCCCCTCAAAGGAAGATATGTCTTCATTCATTGGTCATTCCTTATATGCCTCACACCTGAATTTACAAAAACGACATAAAAATATGAACACATTAGCACAGATTACTAAGCCCAAAGAGTGCGTATTGGCGTTTAAGTATAGACTCTGTTGCCTTACCAAGTGATGAAGGAATGAATGTTGCTTACGGTCAGCAGAAAGTATTAGCCTGTGCTCACCCTGCCAGGATGCCTTCCCACAGGCGCACACATGCCCATCTTAAACCCAACACAGGTGCAGCCTAATTGAAAGACACCACTCCGTACAAACACCCGGTGGACAAACTAGGACAGAGTGTTAGCCCTCACCACGCAGATTCCAAGAAATAGGAAAAACTAATTATTACCAAGAAATAATTACCCACCTCTACAAATATGAAGGAGATACACAAAACAAAAACTGTCACTGTTCTGCTTCCTGTAAAAGACAGATCTTAGTGATTGGTCGATCAAGTACGCTCTTTTTAGTTTGAACTCATACAGTCCATTTTTGTCAGCAACACTACTCAAAGCTCTTGCTAAAATCCATGCACCTCGAGAGGCCATATTATCCAAAAGCATAATGACGTCTCCGGGCATAACATTTATTGGGTATTTTCCACTTCTGGCGTTCTTGAAGAGTTGGAAGGTATTACTTCAACCACCGTTTCCAGAACAGATCCAACACGTACTGCACCTGCTCCCAACGACGATGCGCAAACACGTCAGCCTTGTCAAGTAAACCAGGAGGCAATGATGGCTGTGACTTGAGGAGCAGGAGATGGTTGGGGGTTGACGCCTCCAAATCGTTGGGATCTGTAGAAGCCTTTGTTATTGGACGTTAATTTAATTCAATTCAATTTAATCTTGTATAGCCCTAAATCACAACAGTAGTGATCTCAGAGGGCTTAACAAAACTGTTGAAATCACCAACACAGATCAGAGAATCAACAGTTAAGAGTAATGTGTGGATCCATGGCACGCACCACCTCCCATGGCCCCGACGCCTGAGGTACATTGGTTCAGATTAGAATATTGGCATCAATTTCCTGAATACTTACGTTTCTCAAGTGTGGGTCGGAATGTTGCCTCTGTGCTTAGGCAGGTTCCTTGTGTATAGATCTCTGGTAAATCATAAAACGTATCAGACAAGCTACTTCTAAGTCAGACGACAAGTAGCTGTCCACCACCTTCTCTTGCCCCATTGTTCAGAGAAGAATTCCCATTTTCCTTCCTGCACGATTTATCCTAGTCATGAGCCTCTGTACAAAACGTAGCAGTCCTTCCAGTGTTTAATAATCCATATGTCCCGCTTGGACTTCACTCGGACAGGCAGGATTGACAACGGCCACTACAGCACCTCGGCCGGCTGGCCCATTTGTGCCACTATTCTGCTTTTGTTTTGGAGTGGAAATGCAATAAAGTAGCGTGCTTAAGATTGCAAACTCTTCCAGTCAGACATTTCCTACAATCTTTACTTGTGTGCCCAATGCACAGACAACCAAAGAAATTGTTTTCCTTCAAAAAAGACAACTTTTCTTCTTGTGTCTTATCCAATAGAAGGCAAACATCCAAAGTATGTCCAGCCCTACAAAATAAACACACTGTCAATGTAAATGTAACGGTGAAAGTATCATCACTACACTGTCACTTTGAGTTTGGGTGTGATTTCCTTTGTTTGGTGTGGGCCAATCGCCATGTTTTAATTAGTTGGCAGCTGTGGTGAGCAGTACTTCCTGCTTTAAAAGCTCAGTGCACCTTTTCCTCTCCCTGACACTCTCCCTCTGTCTGGTGTGAAACAGGTCAGTCTTATCTCAAACATTCATTTTAATTTAGAAGACTTTTTACTTTATGTTTATTATTGTTATCCTTCCCTGACACTCTCCCTCTGTCTGGTGTGAAACAGCTCGGGTCCTCCAGGCGGTCTGAAGGCCAGCGGTTCTGTGCAGCATCTGGGGCCTGCTGGGGACAAAGCCATACCAGCACGGCCAGCCCAAACTGCTTATTGCCTGGACCCTGACATCCTGTTTTTTAAAGCTTGCACCCTTAAGTTTTAGCTCCAGCCTCTCCCCCCTCTGATTTGAACCTGAACAGCTTTTATCTCCCCTGATTTTAATCATACTTTTTAAAGAGACTTTTTTGTAATAAATCATTTTAAACTTTTAACTGTCGTGGTCTCCTTGTACCCTGGTGATCAGAAAAGATTGACTGTGTTACATAAAGTTCTTTTCTCCCTTATGGACTGGTGCAACCTATTCTCTACAGGCGCTATTGTACAGGCGCTATTGTACAGGCGTCCGTCACGCACGGCCACCATTTGCATTCACCACTGTGAAAGCAATAGGCCCTTTCCCCGTTCGGGGCTCGGACCTAATAAAATGCAACAGCCCTTCAGGTCACAGCAGCAGAGGTGGAGTAGCCGCTTGGTTTGGATCATTTTCTCTGCTCTAGTCCAAAGTAAAATGCTAAATGCTTCATTAGCCTTTTTCAAAAAGTTAGTATTCCTCCAGTAGATTTTCACCTGATCCGCTTGGCTCTGACCATGAATCGTCTCCGCTCCGGTCTGGTCCAGTGCAAAACCATGCACACTGTACTGCAGTGCGGGAGAATGCGAAAGTATGCGACTGCAGGGACTACAAGAAGGTCCTGAGTGCGATGGGTTCGTGTCTGCGAAGGTTCCTCCGGGTGCTCTGGTTCCCCCTTCCAACTACCACAGCTAGTTCAGTTGTTTTCACGGTGTTGAGCTGTAGGTTAATGATTTTCCGGTAGGGATGTTCATTATTGTCTAAGATGAGTCCAATTATTGTTGTGTCATCTGCATATTTGATGATTGAAACAAAGTCATGAGTGGAAGTTAGAGAATTAGTGTAGAGCAAAAACAGCCAGGGAGAGAGAACACACCCCTGTGGGTAACACAGCAGGTTAGGATGAGAGCGCATTCATCCTAACCTGCTGTGTTCTCTCTGACAGGAAGCTTCTGATCCAGTGGCAGTGAGCAGTGTCAAGTTTATTGAAGAGATTTACTGGATCTATGGTGTTGAATGCAGAGCTGAAGTCCAGAAAGAGGACCCAGGTGTAGGCGTGTGGGTGTTCAAGATGGTGTAAAATCCAATGAAGGACCTGTTAGCTCTGTATGCGAACTGTGAACTGTCCATTATGGGGGTGGTGATGTCCTTAAAAGAGCTATACCCGTTTCTGCAAGGTTTGAATGTTTAGCACCGCCCTCCAACTCGCTCAGAGGCTTCTCATCTCCCCTACGCTCTCATCCCACGGAGCCATCTAGTTAACATGCCTATATCTAACATTAGCATTAGCGCAACTTAAGCTGTACAACAATCACTGATGAAATGGTACAAAAGCAACGCACTGCTAACAAAATATGTTACTGAACGATTACCGCTAGTTTTGAGTCCGAATGCGGTCCGAGCATACATAGTCCGAGGCGGTCCCGCAGGTATGGGGTAAGGTTACTGTCAATTAGGACCTGCATGTCTGAAAAAAATGCGTGCATATTTATTGGTATTTGTGCATAAAAATATTTTATTAATTCATGATTAAGATATTACAAACTAAAAAGACAAGGAATTTTGTGATTAAGAATAAAAAAATATAAAACTGTATGTGTGATCGCATACTTCATACGTCACTGCTCACAGACATTAACAATCTAGCCTGCGCAGAGTTGATCATGGCAGAGGGCAACAACATTAACAACGTGGCTCAAAATCAGGTATATAACTAGATTTTATCATTTTGGACGTAAATAAATGTGTAAGAAATATTAATTCCATAAATGTGTTCATAAGAAGATGCTTCTTGTCCCTCTCTAGAAACGTTTTTTTGGCAGTGTTGTTAGCTCCAATGCTAGTTTTATTTTTTTATTCTAATGTTTTATTCTACGGAAAATAATGAATTTTTTTTAGTCCAAACAACAGACTAACTAGCGTTACTGAACTAGTGAATAAAAGTAATGTGTCAAATGTACTCACAAATATAAGATTGAGGCCCACGGGGAGCAACAGTCTGCTACGTCTGGCAACCAAGGATGAGTATAGCACGGAGGTGAACTTCAGATTGCTCATGGGTAGCAACAGCGCGAAATATGAATAATCTGGAGGGTTAAGGCTGGTATCAACCATAGACTGTATATATTAACGGACAGAGTCACGCCAATCTCCGCCGTTCTAAATAATGGACCAAAAAATGTGCTCTACTGGAGCAATCCAAAATGGCTGCGAGTGGTCCCGCCCACAAGAAAATTGTGGAAAAACGCATCTGCGCATGGTCAGCCGGCGCAGCTCCATTCATTTGAACGAGACACTTAAAAAATTCACAGCAAGTAAACTAGAGTGGACCAAAAAAAATCACCCCCCTCAGCATTGACACACATGTGGAACGGAGCTTTGGGCCAAGAGCCAACTTTTGGACCATCCTGTAAAGACGTTTTCCAGAGGTCTGCAAATGCTATATGTTAGCATTGGCTAATTCTCCTTCTGGGTCCACCCCCATCGGCCAGGGGTGGTATTGCAAGCATGTCAGCGCACGTCATTTTGGCCACTTTCTAGCCGGGACCCGCCCCCACTGGTATCAACACAGTAACCACATTGATTAGGGGCCAAGGATTCATCAAATGTAAATGCTAAGAATGTAAACATGTGGGTTTTAAAGGAACACGGTAAGCTGTAAAACTAGCATTGAAGCTAGCCTTAACTAAACACTGCCTAAAAAAACGTTTCTAGAGGAACAAGAAACATCCATCCATCCATCCCTTTTTTTCCGCTTCATCCGTTGCCGGGTCGCGGGGGCAGCAGTCTAAGCAGAGACCCCCAGACTTCCCTATCCACACACACCTCCTCCAGCTCGTCCGGGGGGACCCCAAGGCGTTCCCAGGCCAGCTGAGAGACATAGTGCCTCCAGCGTGTCCTGGGTCTTCCCCGGGGCCTCCTCCCGGTGGGACGTGCCCGGAACACCTCCCCAGGGAGGCATCCAGGAGGCATCCGGAACAGATGCCCGAGCCACCTCAACTGGTTCCTCTCGACGTGGAGTAGCAGCAGCTCTACTCCGAGCTCCTCCCGTGTGACTGAGCTCCTCACCCTATCTCTAAGGGAGCAGCCACTCTGCAGAGGAAGCTCATGTCGACCGCTTGTATCCGCAATCTCGTTCTTTCGGTCATTACCCAAAGCTCATGACCATAGGTGAGGGAGGGAACAAAGATTGACCGGTAAATCGAGAGCTTTGCCTTTCGGCTCAGCTCCCTCTTTACCACAACGGTCCGATACAGCGACCGCATCACTGCGCACGCTGCACCAATCCACCTGTCAATCTCGCGCTCCATCCTTACCTCACTCGTGAAAAAGACCCCGAGATACTTGAACTCCTCCAATTGATGAAGGACCTCTCCACCCACCCGGAGAGGGCAAGGCACCCTTTTCCGGTCGAGCACCATGGCCTCAGATTTGGAGGTGCTGATTCTCATCCCAGCCGCTTCACCCTCGGCTGCAAACCGTCCCAGTGCATGCTGCAGGTCCTGGTTCGTTGGAGCCAACAGGACAACATCGTCCGCAAACAGCAGAGATGAAATCCTGTGGTCGCCAAACCGGACCCCCTCCGGCCCCTGGGTGCGCCCAGAAATTCTGTCCATGAATACAGTGAACAGAACCGGTGACAAAGGGCAGCAATGGCGGAGGCCAACATGCACCGGGAACAGGTCTGACTTACTGCCGGCAATGCGAACACAGCTCTGACTCC
Source organism: Knipowitschia caucasica (assembly GCA_964034765.1). Lineage (NCBI taxonomy): Eukaryota > Metazoa > Chordata > Actinopteri > Gobiiformes > Gobiidae > Knipowitschia > Knipowitschia caucasica. Next base: position 6,012,352 of record OZ035841.1, read on the forward strand.
GGTCATACAGGGACCGAACGGCCCTCAATAGAGGACCCTGGACCCCATACTCCCGGAGGACCCCCCAAAGGACACCCGGGGAATACGGTTGAACGCTTTCTCCAAATCCACAAAGCACATGTGGACAGGTTGGGCGAACTCCCATGAACCCTCGAGTATCCGATGGAGAGTATAGAGCTGGTCCAGTGTTCCACGGCCGGGACAAAAGCCACACTGCTCCTCCTGAATCAGAGATTTGACCAACGGCCGTAGCCTCCTCTCCAGTACCTTGGAGTAGACCTTACCGGGGAGGCTGAGGAGTGTGATCCCACGATAATTGGAACACACTCTCCGGTCCCCCTTCTTGTAGAGAGGGACCACGCCCCCGATTGCCACGCGATGTTGCAGAGACGTGTCAGCCAAGACAGTCCCACAACATCCAGAGACTTTAAATAGTCAGAACGGATCTCATCCACTCCCGGCGCCTTGCCACCATGGAGGCTGCCAACCACCTTGGTGACCTCAGCCAGGGAGATGGATGTATCTGCCCCAACATCCTCAGCCTCTGCCCCCGGGACGGAGGACGTGACGGGGGGATTGAGGAGAACCTCAAAGTATTCCTTCCACCGTCCGACAATATCCCCAGTCGAGGTCAGCAGCTCTCCACCCGCACCATACACGGTGTTGGCAAAGAACTGCTTCCCCCTCCTGAGGCGCCGGACGGTTTGCCAGAAGTTCGGACTCTCCGAACTCCTCCCAGTCCCGGGTTTTTGCCTCTGTAACAGCCCGGGCCGCGGCATGTTTGGCCAGCCGATACTGGACAGCTGCCTCAGGAGTCCCCCGAACCATCATGGCTCGATAGGACTCCTTCTTCAGCCTGACGGCATCCCTTACTGCCGGAGTCCACCACCGGGTTCGGGGGTTACCGCTGGGACCAGCACCAGAAACCTTACGACCACAGCTACGAGCCGCCGCATCGGCAATAGAGGAAGAGAACATGGTCCACTCAGACTCGATATCCCCCTCCTCCGCCTGGACCTGGGAGAAGCTCTCCCGGAGGTGTGAGTTGAAAGTCCGTCTGACAGGGGGCTCAGCGAGACGTTCCCAGCAGACCCTCACTACACGCTTGGGTCTGCCAGGTCTGACCGGCTTCTTCCCCTGCCAGCGGATCCAACTCACAACCAGGTGGTGATCGGTTGACCGCTCCGCCCCTCTCTTCACCCGAGTGTCCAGGACACGCGGCCGAAGGTCAGATGATACGACAACAAAGTCGATTATCGACCTCCGGCCTAGGGTGTCCTGGTGCCACGTGCATTGGTGGACACCCTTGTGCTCGAACATGGTGTTCGTGATGGACACCGCTGAACACCGCTCGGGTTCAGATCAGGGGGGGCGTTCTTCCCGATCACCCCTCTCCAAGTGTCACTGGCATTTCCCACATGGACGTTGAAGTCCCCCAGGAGAATAACGGAGTCCCCGGTCGGTGCACCGTCCAGTACCCCTCCCAAGGACTCCAAGAAGGCCGGGTACTCTGCACTGCCGTTGGGCCCGTAGGCCGTCACAACAGTGAGAGACTTGTCCCCCACCCGAAGGCGGAGGGACGCGACCCTCTCATTCACCGGGGAGAACTCCAACACGTGGCGGCTGAGATGGGGGGCAATGAGTATGGCCACCCCCGCTCGCCACCTCTCCCCGCGAGAAACACCAGAAAAGTGGAGCGTCCAACCCCGTGGGCTAAGGCCCGGCCACCAGGCGCTCGCATACGAGCCCCGACCCCAGGCCTGGCTCCAGGATGGTTCCCCGGCTGTGCCATGCCGGGCGACGTCACTGTTCTCATTTTTGTGCTGTCCATGGTGTCTTCAGACTGCTCTTCGTCTGACTCGTCACCCGAGACCTGTCTGCCATGGGAGGCCCTACCAGTGGCATGAAGCCCCAGACAGCATAGCTCCCAGGATCACCCGAGTACTCAAACTCCCCCACCACGTTAAGGTGGCAGTCCAGGTGTTCTGATGTGTTCTTATGAACACATCTTATGGAATTATTATTTCTTACACATTTATGTACGACCAAAATGATAAAATATAGTTATATACCTGATTTTGAGCCACGTTGTTAATGTTGTTGCCCTCTGACATGATCAACTCTGCGCAGGCTAGATTGTTAAAGTGGTTCTCACCCCCGCTCCTCGGAGCTTACGTTACTCACATTTCCTGTTCAAATCTTCCTCTAAATGGGCGTAGCCTGGAGGACTAAAGGGGCGTGAACGAGACTGGGCCGTTTACATTGCTCTGGGCGGGGGGCTGCTGACGTCAGGTCCAACTTGCAGACGTCAGGTCCAACTTGCAGACGTCAGGTCCAACTTCTGTGCCAGTGTTGGCGCCAGATTCAAAATTCAAATGTAGTAATACAGGTCGCCAGCAGATGGCGCCTCACAGACGGTTTTAGGCAGAAAGTCTAACTTTCAACTAATTTGCACCAAAGTGACAAGATTATGACCAGGATATGTAGACAACACTATTGGACACTCATTTATACCGTTTATCAGCAAAAAAAAAAGTGGATTTGAGGGTGAGTTGTCCTTTAATGTCTGTGAGCAGTGACGTAATATTGACACTTCGCTCACTGCTGAAATTCGTATTCTCAAAGAAGGAAATGCAAGCACACAAAAAATCTTATTCCCAAGTACAAAATCACACACAGTTTTATATTTTTTTATTCTTAATTACGAAATTCCATATCTTTTTAGTGTGTATTATCTTAATCATGAATTAATACAGTATTTTTATGCACAAATACCAATAAAAATGCACGCATTTTTTTTAGACATGCACGTCTTTATTGACAGTAACCTTACCCCTTACACGTCTCTCCCATAGACAAGTCTCTCCAGAGGATACGATGTAGGCTAGCTATGTTCATCCAGGCTTGGTTTCTTCTTCGATCATTTTATCGCTTCAGTTCCCTCTTCTCTTTCTCACTTTTGTGTCGTTCGGGCTGTTTTGCTGTGTCTGCAGTAACAGCAAGAGGAGTTATAGCCAATTCTGCTAACATGCTACTGTGTTTAGCAGCGCTGTAGAGGCTAGAGGACGCAGCCTCGATCTGTGATTGGAGGAGAGTGGGCGTCACGCTAAGTCTTTATTCTGCACTTTTTACAGCCTGAGTTCATACACAGCTGAATCAATGAGCTCAAGTTTTCAATTAAATTACGGATTATAATACAACTTGTATGAAGTAATAAGCATTATTATGAACTCACTATAAAATAAATCGGGTATAGCTTCTTAAAGATGAGAGAGTACACTTCTGTTGGGAATCAACCAAAGTCTGGGATTGTGTCTTTAATTCAGACAGAAGACATGTTTTATTGTTGACGGTAGACCCAGCACGGACAAGAGCATGAACAAGGGATGTTACAGACAGCAAGTGGTAATATACTCAGGAGAAACAGACACCTCCGATCAGCAGCTGCCACAGTGTGCTTGTAGCTTGGCCTTCAGAAATCAAAACATCAAGTGGAAAAGTACAGGCTTCTGCATATGTAAGAATGAAGTTAGAACTTTAACCATAGTTGCTTTAAAGACCTTATGCCGGGTTTAAAAAAAAAAAAATTGTGGATCTCAAAATTGCATGACAATGTCGATCTGAAATAGATTCCGGCAAAAAAAATCCTATATTTTATAAAAAGAACGTGTTTTTCATGAATTTAAGTTGTCTATGCTCTGACCTGTGTGTGACGTCATAGCGGGTTACGCCCATGCATTGAAAACCATGGATCTATTCCACAGGACTACCTTTTCTCCCTTCTCTCCACTGATGCCCAACAAAATACTGCACTCTACAGGTGACAATTGCTCACTACACATAAATTGCCGTTTTGAGAGTGAAAATGCGTCAGAGCTGGGATTTGGACCCCAGTGTCTGGATTTGCAGTGCATCGACACAACCACTGGACTATCTCAGTACCAACAAAATGTTATGTCAGACTCGCTGTACACGGCCTTGTCATCTTGAATATCCACGAAAAAAGAACGAATACCAAATTGTAAACAACTTACAGCGTTGAAACGTACCCGTTCTGACGTCACCAAGGGCTGTGAAGTTTTTTCGTCTCTAAGGGCGTTGCTATGGGGTTATTTCGATTTGGGGGGATCAGACAAAAAAAACAACAACTGGTTTTGAAACCTTTAGTAGTTCTCTTCTAATATAAAATGGTATTAAAACTGTATTTCTAAATAAATTAAACCTGGCATAAGGTCTTTAAAGTGTTATTGTGAATAAGAACAAGTGACTTGGCATTTATTTTTGTTTTTATCGTGTGCTGTGGTTTTGTGTTTTTATCTTGCCGTGCATTTTAACCTTATTTATAGTTTTAAGGACTCGCTATAGTCACATGTTTTTATCACATGGCTTTTACCCCAATCCCTGCTGCGGGACAATCAAAAGCACCTGTGTCTGGCGGAAATTGGAGCAAATAAAAGGAGCGCAGGAGCCACGACAGGACAGGCACAGAGAGAGGCAGAGAGACAACAAGCACGCAGGAGCAGGAAAGCCGCGGCACCCCACCACAAGCAGGACGAGCAGGACGGCACACGCATCGGGACTACAGCACGCTGAGACCGCAAGTGTTGCGAGGCGATATACACGCAGAGGCAGAGGAGAACTCTGCCTTCCGTGTAAGTACCTTTTGGGGACATAGTAACACTTGTCAGATAAAGTTAGATTGAGCACATCACTGTTTAGAACGTTTGACTGCCGCTAGTGATTTCCGCGTAGGTGTCTCAGCGTACGGAGGACGAGAGCCAGACGGGAGGAGTCGAGACTAAGTGAAGGAGTGTTGTGACGCTGAACACACGCAGGGGCAGAGGATAACTCTGCCTTGTGTGTAAGTATTGTAGCGACACTCCACCATCGTAGCCTAAGGCCTTATAGCTTCGGACCCCCGTACTGGCGTATGCTTTGCATTCTAGGTGGCCCGGTGCGTGTGACCCAGGTTGGAGTGCTGCCCTGGACCAGGAGGGAGTGGGACCTGCCTGCACCTGACCGTGGACCGTGCCTTTTAGTAGTTTTAACCTTTTTTTAGCCCACCTTGTTTTTAATGGACTTTTAACAGTGTTTTTATTTGTGGGCATTTTTTTACTGTTTTAATTATTCCTTGTGTTAAATTTTAATAACTTGCCACGACCTTTTTGCCCTCCTTGGTAGACAAGTGTGCTCTCACCCGGTCACTCAATCTCTTTTTTTGCAATAGTTATTTTTCCGGTCAAATTTCATTCCGCTTCCAAACACCTTCATAGCCCCCCCCCCCTCGTTACATTATGAAATCTCACATTCCCCCCTCTGGTCACACATTCACGTGTACCATCAGGATCGATAAACAGCAACATAACATCATAACTCAATACTTCAAAAACACATAAAACATGTTCCAATCTTTCATGAAACTCGTCAACAATCTTCAGTAAAATACCAAACTTCATCATTCGATGGTTCCAGATATTGTTTTGAAAACAGTCTCTCCCACTTCCCCGTGTTGGTTTCTTCAGGCTGCATTTGTCGTGTAGAGCCATGAATTCTTCTGTGACGTGTCTTCAAATCACACTTTTCAGCTTCAGTGTCCAGATTCAGAAATCCAATTCAGTCCAAATTATGTCCAAATTCAGAAATCCAAATGTTCCAAATGATGTCCATGCAAAAGAGGACGATGGTATTGTCCATGTCTCAGCAGCTCACAGCCTGACTGGAATCAGGGGCTGTGCAGATTGTCCATGTGCTGATCAAGATGCATGGTTTCTCTTGAGGTTTTTCAGTTTTCTCTTTACAATTTTTTTTTGTAAAAAAAATAGTCTTCTGTTCTGTAGCTTCCTGCTAGGAGTGTGTAGACGTGTTCCTTGCTCCTCCGCTGCTTGCTTCGCTTTGTAATCTCTTTTAATCGTTTTATTTACATTTTTATGTAGCTTTGTGAAATTTGTCAACATTAGCCATGTCCCGACGGAAGAAACGAAGAAATGTCTGCGATGTCTGTTGCTGTCTGGAAAATCAGCTCAAATTTCTTCAAAAACAGATGGACATTTTGGAAACAGAAATGGGACTTAACCCGACTCTTCCAATGTGTGAAAATGGGATGAATGGACAGACTGGAAATGTAAGTTATAATGACGTAATAACTTTTCTCAAAATCAACAAAGAGAACTATTGGAATAAATGCGGCACTAAACCCAAAGTTGACAAAGCTAAGAATGACAATGGGAGTGGAATTCTGCCACGAAATGTTTTGAAGACTTCAAATCGTTATGCTGCTCTGTTTGAAGAAGCAAAGCCGCTGTCTGTTTCTCCCCCTCCGTCAAGGCCACTGTGTTTTCTGCTTGGAGATTCTGCCATTCAGCACGTCACCTTGAACTTTGTACACACTTATTCTGTGCACTCGGCCAGTGTCTGAGATTAGAGCTCTCCTGCCAAAAGTGTTATCTCAAAACCGAGGTGTAGGTACATTGTTGATTCACACAGGGGCGGTAGACATCTATGACAAGGCTAGCGAGAAGTTGAGAAGAGATATTACTGCTATTGCTGCTGGATGACCTTAAAAAAATGGAGTTAAACGTGTTAATCAGTGGACCCCTTCCAAATGCAGATGGAAAAATCGAGAAGTTTAGCCGTCTGTACCAGTTAAATACATTTCTACACAATGAGTGTTCACGCAGAGGATTTGCATTCATTGAATACTTGAATCTGTTCTGGAATAGGCTCGAGCTTTTTGAAGGGAAAGGCCCACATCTGAACAAATACGGAGTAAAAGTGTTGATGGCTAACTTTGCATCTGCCCTAAGACCTGAGCCTGCGCAGCGCGTGCAGCCGTTGAAAGAGAGGAAGAAGCAAAGGGCACGACCCTCTCCACGGAACCCAGAGGTCTCGGTACCTCCACCGCCTCAAAAGAACTCAACACGTCCACCAGCATCATCATCATCAGCAGAGGATCGGGGGCACACCGGGGTAGTCTTGCACAGTTTTTCCAATGTGGTTTTACTGCAAATGGCAAATAAATGAATCTGAATCTGAGGATCCAGCACCAGCAGCAGCAGCGGCTGCCACAGCGTCATCAGCGCCATCAGCATCAGCTGTGTGCTGCACCTTCCCCACCTACAGCTCCCGTGAAGCCCCCCCATTGCTCCAGGCTACAGACAGGCCTGTAGTGGGGGCCTCTCAACCACCTCCGTCTCCACCAAAGACTCCCTCATCACCTTCCATGGACCCGGTTTGGGTCCCCCCCGCCATATCCACTCCGTCTAAGGAACATGAGGACGACCTTTCCCTGTGTTTTCCATCACTATTGGATTTACCGGAACACTCGGCAGGCATGATTATATCGGCGATGAAGACTATTCCTCTCAGACCCACTGTAGCCAGAGTCCTATCTAACATTCATAACTTCTCCCCATACGTACCTCCAAAGCCACCTAGGGCGTCCAACTCAAATTCTCCCACAAAATCCACCCGTCCCTCAAATACTGACTCAAATTCAACCGCAAAATCCACCGGTCCCTCCCCTAACCCCAAAACCATTCCAACCCCACCCCCACCCCCCCTCGTTTAGCCAACCTCCCCCCGAACCCATCACCAAGAACCCCTCCACCTCCACTCCCCCCTCGTCCATCTCCCAACTCCTGTCCCTCCCCTAACACCCATCCACCTCCAACCCCCCCTCGTCCAACACCCAAGAACCACCCACCTCTCCATCCTCCTCCCCCGCTTTCCCCTTCTCCTCTTATCTCTAAACACTAGGATGCACAGGGTCTCTGCTTCACAGCCACTGGCAGTCTAGATAGAGAAGAGACCCGGTGTTCTGTCGAGACGTGCCCCCTTGTCAAAATTTGCCTCCCTTGCGAAATGCGACAGCTCCGCCTATCGAGCCGTGCCCCCCTTGTCGAAATGTGCATTCCCACCCCCAAAACCAACTTTTCTTAGCTAAATGATACTTATTTAATAAAAAGGCCGACATATTTATGATGTATTAGAATTAATGAAAGGTTACAAAATGGAAGTTATTTCGATAAATCTACTAAATACAAGGAAACACACCATCACTACTTACTGAATCAATATTTTTCAGCTATTAAACGTACAGCGAGTAGCTTAGTATAATATGTATGCTAAATGTTTTTTAGCATACATATTTAGTCATATTTCACCTTTTTAAACCCACTAAGGACAATGTCAATCAGCGAATAACATACTATACAGTAGTCCTCCATGTTCCTTGCAATATAACAGATTGAAAATAACCAATGATATGGTTATCACTCATTTACATGGCTTGCTGATCTTATTCATACCACATTTACCTAAACGTGTTCATTTTAAGGTTTGAAAATATCTCTGACAAACACGTTTTTTAAATGTGTTCCTTAGAAGTGCTTTTTTTTAACTTACGCCTTCTCTATCTACTCTTACCTCTCTCTCTGACTGTTGCACTGAGCCAAAGCAATTTCCAAGTCTGTGACTTCCTGTTACTTACATGGCAATAAAAATGATTCTGATTTATGTATTATGTGAAAAATTAAGCTAAGATTAATTGAGTTGTTCAGGAGCTCTCAAATTCCCTGGGCATTGGTTGGAATACAATCACACCAGAATTCAAAGGAGTAACAATTTATTAATCTGAATTCTGTAGAAGCGTGCAAGCCACAGCGAAACGAGCCTTTTCCATTTTATTTGGAGAGGTTTCGATGTGGCTCAAGACTCTGTTGAGGAGATAGGCTTCAGCAAACTGTAAAATAGAAATATTAAATTCCATATTTTCCGTTATGTGTGTCAAATGGTCTAAATAGATATTTACCATTAAAATCAAAACCCCACAGCTGCAAGAGTCTTGCTGTCTTTTGTGCTCTAGTGTTGCAATTGACCACTTTTCATTTTCCATTTTTTCCACTCTCCTCAAGAAGTTCTTAGATCCAACACAAGTCATTTTTATATTAAAGTTCTTAGATGGATTAATCAGGGATGAAGAACCTCCAGTTTCGGAGAACTTTCCGCTGATATGTTCCCTCATTTGACAGCGGGTCGATCAGCACTAGTTTTCTTTCTGTAATGTGAATGACCTAAGAATGTAAGAGGAATTTTATATTAATCCATTTATTTTTTTCCATAAAGCACTTTGGAAGGCAAGACCATACCAGTAGAATCCAGTGAGCGCCGACATTTAGGGGACACAGCCATGTATCCTCTGTGGGGAATTTCATCGGAGACATAAATGTGATCATATTTAGGAGCCTTATGATGACTGCATGACAGTAGTGAGAAGAGACAAGTCAAACCTTTCTTAGAGTCTCAAATCTACCATGAACAAACAGTGTAGATTCCACAACAGCATTGATATGATGCACAGGAGTGTTCTGTTAAAAAAAAGCTTGTATTACTTGCCTATACAAAATGATGTATAGCGATATGCAACAAAACATTTACTATCGATGACCAACTTGCCTTCTCTTTCATCACAAGCACTTTGTAATATGCGTCTATAACCTAGAATGCCGCAAAGAGAATGTAACAAATTTGAAACAATGGTGGTTTAATGAGAACTCTTACTTCATCTGACAGCCAATTAGTCCCTTCGAGGGTGCGAAAGGAGGTATCATACAGTTTATAAGGGCCAACAACTGCTTGAACGTGGCCCTTATCCTCTGAAGCCCACAGAGTATTAACTGAAAAAAAAGCACAGTTAGAATTGAACATACATAAATAATCCACAAAATAAACATGTTTTTGCAACAAAACATGTGGTACTTGATGGAAAAGAGCCGATTTTAAAAAGGAGAGCTAAAAGAATTGCTAGAGCTATTTTTAATTTAGGAAGTGACTGTAACATTTTAATCATGATGTAGTCAAAGTCTTGAATCTGTTTTTTTTAAGTCTTCTTTTGAAAATAGGCTTGTGGAAGAGACTGGTAGATCTGTGTAGAAAACCCCCTTACCACCAACATTTATCAATGCAGATAGAAGACAAAAAAACAGCAGCAAGAACAAACGTAGGTACAACCATGAGAAATGGCCAAACCCTGAACACGGACTTGGGTTGGCTGAACATATGACCCAACAGGTCAGAACCTTGCCACAACAGTCAAACCTCGCTCTTCTATGCTGGCTTTTTTCATGTCAATGCCTGCATCTTGTGGATGCTGCAGGATGTTTTTACACATGCATGGAAAATGTTAGTAACAATTAAGTTATTGTGCATAAACTCAAATTAAAAAAGCTACAGAAATGATCAAATGGCTAAACAAATGATAATAGACACAAAAAGTATCACCATGCTTTTACCATTACCTGGCATGGAGGTGCATAAACTATAATCGAAGGCCTGACAGGCCTCGTTTCGGGGGCCACCTCCTTCTGTGGGCTAAAAGAATCATTCAAATGCAAATTATTATTGTGTATTTTTAGTTGTACATTAACATTCTGAGATGCCTCTTATTCAAGATTAGTACTTTGTTCCCATTTGAATAAAATACATGTATGATTAAGCACTCCCTACCTTTTGTTGGTAGAGTCGTCTGATTTTGGCCTTCTTTGTTTATAAGGCTTGAGGTGATCTAAACTGTATTTTGAGTTTAAAGTGACACCTTTCAAATTGGCCAGTGTGGCAAGTTTGCCATTAATTGCCTCAATGGTGTACGGTCCACTGAAGTCTGGCTCAATCCGTCCTGTAAGAAGAAAATTACTTGATGATAAACTATACTACTTCTCACACAAGGGATGTGTATGATTAAATGGTTAATTAATAAATATGCTCAAAAGTGTAGATACCCAGACAATTATTGTCAAACAATGCGTTTACCCTTTTCAAATCAACTGAAAAAAATTACGTACAAAAAACCCACCAGGGAATGTAAACTTAGGTAATTATCCTTTTTACAAAACTGCAATATAAAATACTGACCCCCCTTTCTTCCCTTCTTCCTCATGTTGAACAGAAGCACTTCTTGTCCAATGCTATACGACACTGCTCTATATTTCATTAAGGTTTTATTTGCATAAGCAAGCCTCTGCTTTTCATGTGCCTGAGCCATTTTTTTTTTCTGCTTTGGAGTGTGTCGTCTTCATTTCCTCTTCTCTGCCTTCAATACACGCATTGTATGTTGCTTCCTCTGGGAGTGTTATGGACAGCTGACAAAAAAGTACAAGTTATTTCAAATTGTATTAATGGCATTCACATGACATTATAACGTTCTAAAAATCTTATTTGTTTAAAACAATTCTATTACACGAACACAACCAATAGTAATCATCAACCAAATGCTTTGCCATTCCTTGTCCAAAAACTTTCTATGCAAATTTGGTTGATATTTCTAAGCTCATAAATAAAATGGGAATTTACCGGCACATGCACAGGTAGTTCAGCAGGAAAAACGGCCTCCCTTCCATACAGCAGGCGAAAGGGAGTCCGCTTTGTGGATGTGTGGACTTTCGATCGCAACGCGAACAAAACTCCCTTCAAGTACGTGTCCCAATTGTTCTGTCTGTCATTTACAAGCGTTGTGAGCGCCCTGTAAAGACAAACGTATGAGCATCATGGAGAAGGTGCGACAGTGAAAACTATGAATGTAGAGGTGCAGTCAACATGTGAGACATAATCTTACTGGTGTAAATTTCTCCATTGTGAGATCAATAAAGTCTATATTATCTAATGAAGATCATGGCCATACATTACATTAAATGTATGAAAATGTTAACTTTAGTTAAAAATGAATTTATTGTCAAATTGTTGATAGTGAGGGTATTAAACTTACTGCTTTATGTTATGATTTGTCTTCTCATCCAGACCATTTGTTTGGGGGTGATATGCAGCTGTGACACTGCGCTCAATATGTAGGAGGGTGCAGAGTTCAAAATAACTTAAATAGTGTTGATTTTTATAATGTATACACAGACACAAAGCTACATACCTCATTTACAAACTCCCGTCCCTGATCAGACAGAATGCGCTTTGGGCAGCCGTGTCGATATATGATGGAGCAACCTCTAACGCAGACTTGCTCCTTAAAGGGTTTGCTTCAACCCATTTTGAAAAATTGTCAGTGGCCGTCAGAATATACAGGAACCATCTGGTGTTTTGGGCAATGGCCCAGTAAGGTCTATGCCCACTAGTTCCCAGACAGCTGACACCTGCCAAGGAAAGATATTTAGCTATTAATTTCCCATAGGCTGTTAAAAAGTTAAGAACAAATTTACCTTTATGTTTTCAAGGGGCAAAACAGCTGCCAACGGCTTTCCTTTCCGTTGACACTTGTCACATTCTCCAACCTTCAATGATAAAATGAATTATGTGCATCTCATGAAGTCCAATTGGTATTTATAATGCTTTAAAACACGTACCCAATTGTCAATGTCAATTGTCATTCCATACCAATAAAATCTGGAACACAAGGCATGTCGCGTTTTAATAATGCCAGTGTGGCCCCCCATCGGCGTAGCATGGAATTGAAGAAAGATTTTCCAGGCCTCCTCTTTTCCTTTTATAGCCTTTCTTGTCCCAAAAAACAGTTCCCCATCTGTATAACAGTAATCACCAACAACATTAATCTAAAAATAAATACCAACCCTTCACTGTAAATTTCTTGGCATATTTCCTTAAATTTATTTTCTGATTTTTTGTGAAATCAGTAGGGTATTTTTTATGGCCAAGATAATTAAAAACGTTGTCCCAATTACTCTCCATAATTCTCCAATAATATTTGTTGGGCTAAAGGCGAGGTCGGGGACAGGCGAGGGTCAAAGAGGATCAGAGGTGGTCAGTAGCAGACAGATGCAAGATTAGAGAGGCTAATTAGAGGAGAGACAAAGAAAATAGTGAGGTTGGCGATAGTAGTAGGTAGATTTCTGGAATTGGAAAGAAGAACAAAGAAAACATAGTTTAGATTTTACATTTTTATCTTATCTGATTTTATTTGTAATATATTGGGATGTAGGTTTAGGTTATGTGATTATCATACAGCGTGAAGAATATCTAGGGAAGATTTTGGCAACAGTTTCACATGCAGGTCACAAAAGTGTGGTGTTCAAAGTTGCATGTGGTGTGTAAAATTACATTTACAAGGGGGGCATATCTCGATGAATGAATTTAGAATGTCGAAATTTGCTATCCTTGATATCTTTTACTGGGACGCTAGCTAATGCACATGCACATGACACTAGCTAATGCACATGTCCCGAGGCTTAAGACTAATGACGTATAACTTCAGCCTATAGCTAAAAATATTAACATTATTGTCAACATCTTTATGTTAATTTGAACTAGTACTTCGTCACTGCAATGTGTAGTGTACTAGTGTACAGCAAAACATAGCAAAATACACGAATATAATCTTGTTTATTGTAAAGACAACCACTCACGTGAAGCTGGAGATGCTGAATCCGATGGCTCGGTGAACCTACTTCGACGCATGCGCAGATGCACTAGATAATATGTTTTGACGGGGGGAGCCGTCTCGACATAACGCCGGCTGGGGCCCTGTCATGAAGCCACCTGTGCCATTCCCTTAGTGATAACTGAAAGAATACATAACAGAAAGACATCTGGAGTTAATCAGTCTAATCTGATTCTTGTTCCATGTAAAAATCAGCCGACCACAACCGCTGGTACTGAATCTTTGAAACTTGCTATGCTAAATGTCAGATCTCTTTTTTAATCAATCATTTTATTTGTTCTTATAATCTTAATCTTATGTTCATGGCTAAAACTTGGCTTGACCAAAAATCAGGAAATGTTTTAATAGAAGTAAAGTTTAATAAATAGTTTCAATAGAAGCATCACCACCAAATTTCAAATTTGAATCTGAAATACGTGAAAACAGACAAGGAGGTGGCTTAGCTGCCATTTTTAGAGACCACTTTGTCTCCCATAGAATGTCTCTTGGGAAGTTTTCGTCATTTGAATATGTGTCTTTTAAAATACAACAAAAACAATCTCCTCCAATACTCTTCATAGTCCTATACAAGCCACCGCAGTCATATCACAGTTTTATTGATAATTTTACCGAGTTGCTTTCAGTTGTATGCACAGATTTTGATAGCTTAGTTATTACAGGTGATTTTATTATTCATGTGGATAATGTTGATGACAGAAATGCAAAAGAGCTGAGCTCTTTACTTGATACCTTTGGTCTCACTCAGCACGTGAGTGGCCCCACCCACAGCAGAGGGCACACTCTAGACCTGTAAACTAAGGGGGTGAATATTTCAAATGTAAACGTGGTCAATGTTGCTCTTTTGGATCATTTCTGTGTATTTTTTGACATGTGCTTCACTAACAAACCACCAGGGGACTCTGCAACTGTTCGAAGAAGACACATAAATGAAAATACGAGTGAACTATTAATGGGAATGATAAACTTTGAAAATGCATTGTATTCTACTGTAGATGAACTGTTTAACTCTGTCACCTCTAGTGTTTTGAATGTTCTGGATACCGTTGCCCCTGTGAAGGTTAAAATAGTGAAAAACAAGCAGAAGGCGCCGTGGGCTAAAGCAGTCAGAGCACTGAAGAGAAAGTGCCGGAGGGCCGAGCAGAAGTGGCGCAATTCCAACCTCCAGGTTGATTACGAGATCTTCAAAGATAAGTTGTGCGAGTTTAACAGGGTGCTACGTCGTACGAGAGAAAGGTATTTTTCTGAAAAGATATAAGTAACAATCTGTGTGTTCTGTTTTCAACAGTTAATAGATTAACAAACCCCCTGTTCAGATGCCATTAGAGCTAACTTCCAAACGTAAATGCATTGAGTTAGCACATTTTTTCAATGACAAGGTTCAAGGCATCAAAAACGCCATTGTCTCCAATCCACAGATAACAATCCAACAGCCAGAAAGGCTTTTTGAGCTAACTCACTTTGCACCTGTAAATGATAAAAATGTCCAAGAGATAATCTCCAGTCTGAGCTCCTCCACATGCAGCCTGGATGTACTAGCCACTAGATTTCTGAAGTCTGTTCTGAGCAGTCTGTTACCTTCACTCACACAGATAGTAAACATGTCCCTTCATTCTGGAATATTCCCAAAGGCCCTGAAAACCGCCGTCATCAGGCCCCTTCTAAAAAAGAGCAGCCTGGATGCTACGGTACTTACCAACTATCGTTGCATCTCAAATCTGCCATTTATGGGGAAAGTCCTTGAGAAAGTTGTCTACCTACAGCTTACTAGATTTCTTATAATCAACAACTCATTTGATATGTTTCAGTCCGGCTTTAGACCCCACCACAGCACTGAGACTGGCCTCGACAAGGTTACAAACGATATCCGGCTGAACACTGACGTAGGCAAAGTCTCAATCTTAATCTTGTTAGATCTGAGTGCTGCCTTTGACACCGTCGACCATGAGATCCTCTTACAGAGACTAGAGGACTGGGTTGGAGTCGCTGGCACCGCCCTAAGTTGGTTTAGGTCTTACCCTGAAGACAGGAAGTACTTTGTGGAGATTGGAAACTGCGCATCAGATCATATGGCCCTGAGCTGTGGAGTACCACAGGGGTCAATCCTGGGACCTCTTCTGTTCAATCTCTACATGCTGCCGCTAGGTCAGTTAATACGCAGAAACGAAGTTTCCTATCATAACTATGCAGACGACACTCAGATCTATGTCTCACTGACTGCAGGAGAACATGGACCAGTGGACTCACTCCTTCACTGTATCCAACAGATCAGTGAGTGGATGCAAAACAACTTCCTTCAGCTAAACGCAGACAAAACTGGTCTTTGGTCCCCAGAAACAAAGAGAGAGCGTCATCTGTCACCTCCAGTCTCTCTCCCTAAAACCTTCAAACAAGGTCAGAAATCTAGGGGTAATACTGGACTCAGACTTAAATTTTAATAGCCACATCAAATCAGTAACATCAGCAGCTTTTTACCATCTAAAAAACATTGCCAGGATCAAAAACATAGTGTCTAAAGCAGACTTGGAGATTCTTATCCATGCATTTGTCTCCAGTAGGTTAGACTACTGCAATGGCCTGCTCACAGGTCTGTCCAAACAGGCTGTAAAATAGCTGCAGTACATTCAAAATGCAGCAGCTCGAGTCCTGACTAGAACCAGGAAGTACAACCACATTAGTCCGGTCCTCAGGTCTCTGCACTGGCTTCCTGTGGCTCAGAGAATAGACTTAAAACAGCTCTGCTTGTTACAAGTCTCTCCATGGCCTCGCACCAAAATATATTAGTGACATGTTAGTCCCATATGAACCAGCCCGGACTCTGAGGAGCACAGGGACTGGACTCCTGTTTGTGCCCAGAGTCAGAATTAAACATGGGGAGGCTGCTTTTCAGATTCATGCTGCTAAAATCTGGAACAGTCTTCCTAAAGATGTGAGACAGGCCTCCTCTCTGACAATGTTTAAAACCAGGTTAAAAACAGTTCTGATTATTTATGATTTTAATGCTTTCTTGTTTTGTTCAGCACTTTGAGTTGCCTTGTGTATGAATTGTGCTATACAAATAAACTTGCCTTGCCTTGCCTTGTTACAGACAATGCCCGCATCCTCCACCACCTGTTGGGAATCAACCAAAGTCTGGGATTGTGTCTTTAATTCAGACAGAAGACATGTTTTATTGTCAATGGTAGAGACGGCACGAACAAGGGATGTTACAGACAGGAAGTGGTAATATACTCAGGAGAAACAGAGACCTCCGATCAGCAGCTGCCACAGTGCGCTTGTAGCTTGGCCTTCAGAATTCAAAACCTCAAGTGGAAAAGTACAGGCTTCTGCATATGTAAGAATGAAGAATTAGAACTTTAACCATAGTTGCTTTAAAGTGTTATGAAATCTTACACTTTGTTCTAAATTTCATGATGACTGTTGTGAGAGCTATTGGTCTATATGAATATTTAAATGTTGCAGATATTGCAGTAGTTCACAGTGGGTTAAAAAGTACACTCCGGATGTCGCACGTTTGCACATTTAGTCACGACCACAGAAAACAACCACAGACAGCAGAAGTAAAACCATGAGAGTGTTTGTTCTTGCTCTAGTGTTTGCACATGAAGCCATAGTTTGTGGAAATTCCCTTTTGTCTTTTGGGGTCAGACTCTAAAAGCATTGGAATTGACTGAGAGTTTTCTCATTCCTCTTTACAAAACAGCTCTAGCACTGTCAGACTAGTGCTTTAGTCCAGTTTTAGTCCTGGTTCAGACCCGAGCTGTTGGAGGTGGGGACTTTGTTCTCGATTCAGCAGATCACGTTTGAACCTGTTAAGTCCCGCCTCTTCCGGTTGATGTCAGGAAGTGCTCATCAACCACTAACACCCTTTTTATAAAAGCAGGAAGACAGGGTGCTTTGTCCTTATAAGGAAATGCAGCTAGGTGAAGGCGCAACAGGAACAACTCTGCTGCTGCTTTTGAGCCAAATAGTAACAGTAAAAGCACTAATACAACTACAAATACTACTACAAATACTCAATCAATGAATACAATACAATTTATTCTTATATAGCCCTAAATCACAACAGTATCATCTCAGAGACTTAACAAAAGCATTGAAATCACCAACACACATCAGAGAATCAACAGTTAAAACACATAAAGAATATAGAACACATGTTGATAAATGTCATACATGTTGTAGAATGTTAAAGTGTCCTGGATCATCACCACATCCGTTTTGTTGGACACTAACTGTCCAACAGACCCTCCTGCATCGGAGGAAAAACTCATAAGAAAACCCAGTGGGAAAAAAATTTGTACACACGCATTTAAACACACATTTAAAACAGCCAAAGCTTACCAAAGTTGTTGTAATTACTACTACTACTGCTACTAATAATACAAACTACGACTACTATTATACTGTAAACTATTACTACTACAACTGCTACTAATACTATAAGCTACTACTACTTTTAGAAACTATTACTACTACTGCTACTACTACTAATACTATAAACTACTACTACAGAATTCTACTACTGTATTCTGTTAACCTTACTGCTCTACGGTATTTCATTCTTCTTTTTGCAAAAATACTCAAAATTTTTGAGCAAACACACTTCAGTTCTTCAGATGTGACTTAAGCAGGTACTACTACTATTACTACTACTACTACCACCTTTCTCGATGTCTCGATGATATACGTCTCTGATTCTTTCAATTACAACTACTACCACTGTTCGTCTCCATGACCTGTCTCTGATCCTTACTACTACTACTTCTATAGCCCTTTTTCCTTTCTTCTACTACTACTACTTCTACTACTACCACCACTATCACAACCACTTACTACTGCAGGACTTGGCCTCTTTAAAAGTGGCCTCACCTGCTAAAAAAAACTCACTGAGCTCCTTTGAATGGGCTTAGGGATGTGCCTACAGTGCTTCAAGAAATGTGGTCCAGTTTTCCTTCGTCAGATCTACCAGGTCGATTTGTGACATATATTGGGCTTTTGCATCTTCTTCGATTTGTCTTATCCATTGTTTCCTTTGTCCACCTTCTTGTTTTTTCCCTTTTGGCTTCCAGTCAAGAATGATTTTTTGTATTCTTGAGTCTTCCATTGTTTGTATTCTTTGCCAGAATTTCATTCTTCTTTTTGCAATAATACTCAGGATTTTAGAGCATTTGCATTTTAGTCTCAGCTCTTCAAATGTAATGTGAGCGCTGGTGTGAATACCAGTTATCCTTTTCAGCATTCGGTTTTGAAATGCTTCAAGCCTCAGCTTACTGTCCTTCTTAATGACCCATGTCTCTGATCCATACAGCAGGACGCTCAGCACCAAGGACTGGTACAGACACTTTTGTGTCTAGTTTGTACTCTGAGGAGCTCCAGATCATTGTAAGTTCTGCTGCTCTTCTACCAGAGTCTGCGATCTTCTGCTTTATTTCTCTTTGGTGGTCACCATCGCCTTTTATAATTTGACCCAAATATTTGAATTCTTCCACAATGTCATAGTTTTTTATTGTTTCTGAACTCTCTGTGTCCCACACTAATGGAGCACTATGTGTTTTTTTCCTGCTCCCTCTTTGGTTACGATTGCTTCTTTTGACCCTTCCAGCAGTGCACCATCTTGATTTGTGAGTTTTTAGGCCCAGATCAGTATCAAAGGATCTCTGACACTGGTCACACCGGAAGAGAGGGTCATGTTCTTTCCTTGTTTGTGCTTCCACTGTCTTCTTACACCACCTAGTCTGATGTAATACTAGTCCGCGTGATGTAGAAAAGATTTTTTTGCAGGAATTACAAATGTATTCATCAGCTTTTCCAGATGCATCCTCTGAGGTTCCTTTTGCGGTTCCTTCGGTGGTTCCTTCGGTGGTTCCTTGTACGGTTCCTTTTGTGGTTCCTTCAGTGGTTCCTTCGGTGGTTTCTTTGATGGTTCCTTCCGTAGCCTTATTCCTGCAGAAGCGGGCCTCATGCACAGCTTTGCCTCGTTTGTTTTTAAATTTTGCACCACACTACTACTACTTCTACTACTACCACCACTATCACAACCACTACTACAACTACTACCTTCCTTCTTCATTCTGAACATCTCTGATCCTTTCCTCAGAACACACCAAGCCCCGGTGATCCAAGATGGCGCCGTATTCAAATGAATGGTTTATGCTCAGTGGTGCTTTGTGCCGGCATGGGCGCCGAAGATTAGCGGAGCTCGGCTGGAACGCGCAAAGATCCATGGGAAACTCGCCTGTATTTGGGGATCGTCTGGTCCTTCCGGTTCTGCGCAGTGGCTGAACTCCCATGATGCGTTGCGCCAAATACGTGTGTGTGGCTGTCACGCACGTGCACAGAGGGGCTCTGACCAATCAGTGCTGCTGATCAGAGCGGGAGCCAGAAGGGCAGAGTTTGTGGCACTAAAGTGTGATTTAATAAAACCAAAGTATTTAAGAAGAAAAAAAGCTCAGGATGACAAGGGACACTAAAATCCCCACAAAATCCGACCTTTATGAAAGCTGTAGGTTCTCTGTCAGGTTCTCTGTCAGCTGAGGTCGAGCTGTTTTAGTTTACATTGAGTTCCATGGGGAAAATTTCTGGGTAGCCCACGTGAATTTAGTCCGGTTTAATCTGCAGTACCGCGAGAATCCTCTGAGCACGGGGTCTTCAGCTCCAAACTAGTAATACCCTATCCAGTTATTATAATAGATCCATGGAACACACTGAACATTGTAAAGCGCTTTTTGTGACCTTGGTCTGTAAAATGCGCTATATAAATAAACATTACTTACTTACTGACTGTACCCAACTCTTTGAACTCTTCCACAATGCTGTAGATTCTCAATCTGGACTCTTTGTGTCCCATAATAGAGAATACTGTGTTTTATTATATCTTTCCAGCAATTACATTTTCTAAACATTCCTCTTGCTCCAGTTTCAATTTCTTAAAATTTGGAAACGAACCAGAACGGACTACTTTACTATCGCATTCAGCGGATGGTTGTAGTTTGACAAAATAATTTGGCGCAAACTTCAGACGTCACCGACACCGACCTACAACACCCGCCTCCCTCGCTCTCGGATTGGTCAGAGGAAACTGCAGCCACTAGGATCAGACCCAGACGTACGTAGGAAATGATCATGGACCAGAGTTTACACATTTTATTTTATTTTATTTTATTTAGTATGGTGTTATTGTTCATTTATCTTGTGCTGTGTGCTCCTCATTCTACTGTTCTGTAACTGGTGATGCAACACTGACATTTCCTCACTTTTGGACGAATAAAGCCACTAACAAGTTCAGCAGTTTCTTTTAGATATTGTCAGTGCCTTGCAGAAGAGTGAGTGCAACTTCTAGAAGCACCATCCAAGGAGCCGTCTGCACCAGGAGCATAGAGCCGCCCGCAGCCACAAGGGACAACACTGGACCCAGAGATGAAGCCGAGGCTCCAGGCCCCCACCAGGTCCAGGGAGTGGTTAGGAGTCTGCTGCCGGAGGAGCGCAGGGGCCGGGAAGGTTCATAGGATGAAAGCCATTCTTAGTCAGAACACATGCTGCCGAGTTTTGGAGTAATTGTAAACCTGCAATGTTCTTTCTGGATGGTGAATTGAGTGTTTGAATACAGTTTCATCTGGAAATATGAGTTTATGCTGCAAATGAATTGCCCTTTGGGATCAATAAAGTTTTCTGAATCTGGAATATGGTTGTTCTCTAATGTCTTCATAAATGTTTTTTATCAAGTCTTTCATATGATTTCCATAATACATCATCAGCTCAGATACAAAGACACAGGTGACTTCAGGAACAAAAACATAAACATATTCAAACACTAATGCTCTCATTTGGAGAATTGAGTCTGATGCTTCTTCCAGGCTCTACACAAAAAGATAATTTAAAACATTTACTTAGAAGTTTCATGATGTTGATACTGCACCAGAACAGATCAGGAGCGAGTGAACATTTAATGAAACAAAGAGTTTCCTAATTTAATATAAAAAGAACAATATTACATGAAATTAACTTCACAGTTCACACAAAGCACAAGTCTCTGCTCCTCAGGAGTCTGCGAGAATCTGCAAGTTTTTGAAGCCAGTGCCAGAACCAGATAGGTTCGGTACAAAACTGCAACCAGAGATCTTTTATTCTTTCTTTGATGGACGGGTTAAGTGTGACTACTACATAACTACTAATACTACATAACTGCTGCTTCTACTACTATGGCTAGTACTGCTACTACCGTGTCTACTAGTGCTCCACTCGTCTACTGCTGTACTGTTTTGTTCTCTCAGTAAAATAAAATATTTGTTTGTGGGGGAGAACAAGTGTGTAAAACTTTAAGCTGCAGTAGATGGACAGAGTAATGGAGGGAGTCAGCACAGAGTGAATAGAGTGTTCTGTGAGAGGAGCAGATTGGCTGCAGGGACAGAGCCTATCATGGTTCAGGGTGTGTGCTGTGTGTTAGCTGTAGCCAGAGGCTGTGGTGCTAACACTAACGCTAACACTGGTCTGAACCTGCAGCTGGAATCCAAGCCCCGAAGTCAGAGGTCATGAGGCACGCCCACCGCAGCGTTCTCAAACACATAGACCTGAACATCAGGACGAGCAGAACAGAGTCTTGTGTGAAGTCTTCTGAAGGTGCTCCGCTCTAAAGAGGACTGTGAGCTGAGAGCTGCCGGGTCTGGACGTTCTTCATCAATGTCTCTTAAACAGAGCTCTTCAAATAATCAATACTCTTCTGTACAAAGTATTTCAGAGTGTAGAAGAGTATAACAGAGTGTAACAGTATTACAAAGTGTAACAAAGTATTACAGAATATTACAGAGTGTAGCAGAGTATTACAGAGTGTAACATAGTATTACAGAGTGTAACAGAGTATAACAGAGTGTAGTAGAGTATTACAGAGTGTAACAGAGTATTACAGAGTGTAGTAGAGTATTACAGAGTGTAGTAGAGTATTACAGAGTGTAACAGAGTATTACAGAGTGTAGTAGAGTATTACAGAGTGTAGTAGAGTATTACAGAGTGTAACAGAGTATTACAGAGTGTAGTAGAGTATTACAGAGTGTAACATAGAGTAACAGAGTATTACAGAGTGTAACAGAGTATTACAGAGTATTACAGAGTGTAACATAGAGTAACAGAGTATTACAGAGTGTAACAGAGTATTACAGAGTGTTACAGAGTGTAACAGAGTATTACAGAGTGTAATATAGTATTACAGAGTGTAACAGAGTATTACAGAGTGTAACAGAGTATTACAGAGTATTACAGAGTGTAACAGAGTGTAACATAGTGTAACAGAGTATTACAGAGTATTACAGAGTTTAACAGAGTAGTACAGAGTGTAACAGAGTATTACAGAGTGTAACAGAGTATTACAGAGTGTAACAGAGTATTACAGAGAGTAACAGAGTATTATAGAGTGTAACAGAGTATTACTATACTTTGTACTACATTGCATCACCTAAATGTAGCACATATTCTAAATTACCTTCCACATAAAAAAATCAAATCAAATAAATGCAATGAAGTTAGAGTGTTGTGCACAGACCCTGAGTCGAGCGACTGATCACGTTTGACAAATATCGTGAACGTTGCTTTGGTTACTGAAAATAATAATAATAAAAATGATTTGACTCGACTCGAGATTCCACACAAGTTCAGACGTGTTCTGTGTGTGCGCCAGAACAACCTTTCTGCTATACTCTGTAATACTCTGCTATACTCTGTAATACTTTGTTACACTCTGTAATACTTTGTTACACTCTGTAATATTCTGCTACACTCTGTAATACTCTGCTACACTCTGTTATACCCTGCTACACTCTGTAATACTCCACTACACTCTGTAATACTCTGCTACACTCTGTAATACTCTGTTACACTCTGTAATACTCTGTTACATTCTGTAATACTCTGCTACACTCTGTAATAATCTGTTACATTCTGTAATACTCTGCTACACTCTGTAATACTCTGCTATACTCTGTAATACTCTGCTACACTCTGTAATACTCTGCTACACTCTGTAATACTCTGCTACACTTTGTAATACTCTGCTACACTCTGTAATACTCTTTAATACTCTGCTACACTCTGTAATACTCTGCTATACTCTGCTACACTCTGTAATACTCTGCTATACTCTGTAATACTCTGTTACACTCTGTAATACTCTGCTACACTCTGTAATACTCTACTACACTCTGTAATACTCTGCTATACTCTGTAATACTCTGCTACACTCTGTAATACTCTGCTACACTCTGTAATACTCTACTACACTCTGTAATACTCTGCTACACTCTGTAGTACTCTGCTATACTCTGTAATACTCTGCTATACTCTGTAATACTCTGCTACACTCTGTAATACTCTGCTATACTCTGTAATACTCTGCTACACTCTGTAATACCCTGCTACACTCTGTAATACTCTACTACACTCTGTAATACTCTGCTGCACTCAAAGAGTATTATACAGACTCGTGTGAAACTAAAGTGTAAATACTCTGCAAGTGCAGGATTTAAATAATGACTCAAATATGAAACTGTTTCAAAACCACACTGAGGATTAACCAGGTCTGAACCAAGTCTAGACCAGGTCTAGACCAGGCCTGAACCAGGTCTGAACCAGGCCTGAACCAGGTCTGAACCAAGTCTGAACCAGGTCTGAACCAGGTCTGGTGTAGGTGGAGTTTCAGTGCAGACCACAGAGTACTTCCTGAGTGTGAGAGGAAGTGCAAACGCAGGACTACTGCAGAATACTGTCCTTTTAGTAAGTACTAAAGTATCAGAAAATCTCATGTTTTAGCTTTGAGAAAATACAGTTAATCTTTGTGTGAAATACTCAATAAAGACAAGTGTTTTGGCCTGTGTATGTGTGTCTTTCGCACTCTGTGTGTCTCTCTCTGCCTGTATCTAGTGAAGAAGATGACAAAGTCTGGGATCGTGTCTTTCATTCAGACAGAAGACATGTTTTATTGTCGATGGTAGAGATGCAAGTGTATTATACATAATGGAGGAATGCAGACCTCCAATCAGCAGCTGCCACAGTGCCATGTAGCTTAGCCTTCAGAAGTCAAAACAAGGGAAAAGTACTGGCTTCTGCAAATGTAATAAGGATGAGTTTGAACTTTAACAAAAGTTGCTTAAAAGTGTTATGAAATCTCACACTATGTGTGTGTTTCTCTCTGTGTTTGTATGTCACTCTTTCTGTGTGTGTGTATTTTGTGTGTCTCTGTGTGTATGCACATGTAGAACTGAACATAGTTTTGCTCCAGACTTTTCTGAGAGACTCGCCCAGACCTGCCATACTTCCCGGTCTGTGGCCCCTCCCCTTAAAAACTTAGACCTGGTCCTGTCCTGGTTAATTTCCTGTCCAGCCCTTGTTTTGTCCGAGTCCAAACCTGGTCCAGACCTGGTCAGTTCCGGTCTTGATTCAGTCCTGCTTCAGTCAGTTCAAAGCACATGTCTGAATCCACATTGGGTCCATTGGGTCTCAGTGTCTCACAGTGGGTCTCAGGATGGTTCCAAGCAGTCTGGCTGCAAGGGGAGGGGCCTGGCGGCAAGGGGAGGAGTCTGGCTGCAGGGGGAGGGGCCTGGCTGCAAGGGGAAGGGCTGTGCTTAAAAACTCTGCTGCTGTTTCCTGCTTCTGCTTCTTCCTCCTCCTCTTTGTGAAACTACTGCAAGACTTTTACCTGTTCAGGTAAGACGGCTCTTCACACCACACAAAGCCATAGGCCAGACTTAGGACCAGTCTTAGAACCAGTTTTAGGACCAGACTTAGGACCAAACTTCTGAACAAAAGCATGCAGAGAACATGCAAACTTCAGTTCTGAACTGAGCTTAGAACTAATGAGCTCAGTTCTGCAGTGTAGTGGAACCTTGGCTCCAAACAAGAGTACGTTTTGAGTAGTGTTGTCGGATTAGTTACTTTCAAAGCAGTTCTAGTCCTAAAGTTCACTTCATGAAACACATTTCGAATTCAATACTTTGAAGAAGACAATATTTGGAAAATTGTATACTGACATTTGATGTTTGATATACATCAAACTCTAAATTACTACACAATTAAATTCCTATAACTTCAATACTTTATGCAATACTTGTAACTAAAGTCTCTGAACTGTTTCTGAGTCAAATGTGGAGGAAGCAGAACGCTCACACTTCCTCATTCAGCGGCACTCCGGAGCCGCCCAAGTGCCACCACTGCAATAGTACTGCAATAGTACTGCAATAGTACTGCAATAGTACTGCAATAGTACTGCAATAGTACTGCAATAGTACTGCAATAGTACTGCAGTAGTACTGCAATAGTATAGCCATAGCACTATATGAATTAGATTCAGATTCAGTTTATTTGCCATTTGCAGTAAAAACACCACATTGGAATACATTAGCAAAAAGTCTCCAGTGTGCACAGACAAATACAAACATAAAACAACATTAAAAGACAGAAATTAAACAGTAAGCAAATGTCACTGTGAAATCGATCGACTAAAACAGTTTCAAAACAAGTGCAAATCATTAAAGTGCTCTGTTCACACTGATAACAGCCTGTGGAAAAAAACTGTTAGCGTAACGAGATGTCCTGCATCTCAGAGAGCGAATTATGAGGACATTTGTTAAAATTAACTATTATTACATCTTTGAAAAAAAGTCCTCAGAATGGGATGGAACAGAAAATGCAATCTTCAGACCATCGACCACACCTGGGCAAAATGTGGTCTGAGGGCCATATGTGGCCCCTTTCTTGTTTCCTCGCCCTTCATCTGTTCCATCTGTTCCTTCCCGACCTCATCTAACCACCATGGGTGTTACCTGATTGAAATGCAGGCTCACTGATGGTGCAATGTTTTCCTCTCCCTCTCCTTTGAAACATTTTCATCCTGAACTCTGCTAGCTCTCGTCACGCTCTGGCTTCGCTCTGATCTGACAGATTGGTTAAAACCATAGACTGTAAATCGAACGCTCAGATGTCAAAGTCTGATAACAACATGAGCGAGCACAGATTTTTAAGTGAATAGGAGCCAAAGAGTTGGAGCAAAACCAAGAGCATTCTCTCATGGGCGTCACTGAGTTTGTGGGTTAGCATTGAGCTAGCAGGTTAGCATTGTCCTTCCGTTTAGTCTTTGGTTGGAACGTGTAGCTGGATCCCTTGTGTGGCAGCAGAATAAAGCAGCGTTCAGACTGGATCATGCGTTGTGTCCAGGTTCAATGCAAAGTCGATAGTGATGTCTGTTCGTGCGAGGAACGTACCTTTTGTCACGCACGTTTGTCCTGCGCGGCGGCGCGGCAGAGGCGGTGGGTACGCGAACTCGATACATGCAGCAAAAGCAGGAGATTAAAATTGTTGAACTTTTTCCGCTGGCCACATGTGCAGCAACCAATCAGAGAGCTGCAAAGTGGTCACGGGGAAGACTGAAGACACTCGTAAACATAAACCAGGACTAAACCAGGACTGACACAGTGCTTGTGAACATATGCCTCCAGTGAGTGTAAACAAATAATGCAAACTTGTTAGCCGATGCAGAAGTTCTTTCAAGAAGCCGCTAGCTAAACTCTGATAGCATCAGAGCCCGCCGGCTACTTCCGCCACTTCCGGCGCGCGCCAGGACTTCTGGTCTGAAGACCCCTGCGTCTGAAAACTAGAGGACGTGCGTTTCAGCGTTTGCGGTCTGAAAGCGCCATAACTTCTTGTAGCTCCGCCCCCTTCATTTGCATTGTATTGTAAGATAAGAGGAAAGAATGCGCTATGAAATGAAAACAGAACATTAATTTTTTTTTAAATGCAGAAAGAAAATAAAGAGGATTTATTATTTCTTTGGGCAAAAAACTGCAGTTGACTAATATATATATTGAATTTGTTGTAGTTGAAAATATATATATATATAATAACATATATCAATCATTGACTGAGTGAACGTAGCTTAACTGTGTTCCCAGTCGGACTGAAATAGCTGCGAGCTGTTAGTCCGTCAGACCGGTTTTTAGGCAAATACAGGTTTGGTCAAAACCCTCTTGCTTCTGGTCTCTCTCTCTCTCTCTCTGGTCTCCGGTTGGCTAAACTATACATCTGAAAATAGTCTTGTGTGTAATGAAATGTCGAAAATAATGCATGTTGACTGGTAAAGGTAAATAGGAGATTTTTATTTATTTATATTTTTTAATTTTTTTTAGGAAAGAATGGCTCTCTCTACTTGTTTAACAAAACTCTCTCTTATTTGACAAGCACGTATTAACAGAATGATTGACAATTGGGGGGACCAATAGTCTATATGATCCACCTGAAAGTAGAAAATCCTCCTATATACCTTTTTATTATAAGTTTCTAAGAGTGGTGGGTATGGGTGCAGTACCACAGAGGGCCTCTAGTCTGAGGTTGTTCCAGGAGATGTGTTGAATCTGATATTTTTAGGTTTTTTTTTTATTGGTTCAAATCTCCTACAACATGAATGTGACTTACTAATTGCACTTTTATGGCTGTAACAGGATGGCCTGGGTCGAGTACCTCAAACAGATGACGGATATGGGCCCCAAAATGAAAGCAGCTGCAATCCATGGTCACGATGGATCATTGTGGGCCACCTCACCAAACTTCAACCTGAGTGTAAGAATGCTGCTGCTGCTACTGCTGCGACTGCTACTATTGCTTTTGCAGCAATAGTAGCGGTAGTTTAAAATGGGGTGTTTGCAGGTGGAAGAGGTGAATGGTTTCCAGCGTGATGGCTCAATGCTGTTCCAGACGGGTTTGCGTTTGGCAGGAGTCAAATACGTTGTGCTGCAAAACAATCTAAAAGACGATAGTAACCCGTTCATGGCTGTGAAGACCTCCGGGGAGGCCGAACTCTGCAATGGCTGCATCTACAAGACCAAAAAGGGTAAAGGATATCTCTTTATATTGGACATGACTGAAGGAAACCTGACAGAATGGCCATACCTGCATGTGAAAGCCAGACTATGTCAGAGCCCTGAAGCCAAAGCCTGGTTCACACGAGACTATTTTAAAATTGTCTGCCGATTTCCCTAACCCGAGAGACCACACACAGAGATAAATATTCAAGGGTCAAACCACTTTGGTCGTACAGTGTGTGGTGTGCAGCCACACGGCAAACTCTTGCAAACCACACACGAACAGATTTCCCCCTCAAATTCCCAGGTCAGAGGGAAATCTCACAATCTCTCGAGACTTCAGAGTAAACAATCATGGAGGATTCAGCGGCGATAGTTTGCAGTTTGTTTTTAACAGAGAAAAAGTGTTATCAAAGGAATAGGCGATAGTTGAAGAAAACGCGAGCTCGGACTATATATATTTATATTTATGTGCCATGCCACTAACTATTATGATTCTTTTCCGGTGTTTCCTCACCGCCTCGTCACCTCGTCTTCTGATTGGCTACTGTACACGGCTCAGTCCACTGGCAACATGCTCGTCTGTCCCCGGAGGACACCACACACGGAGAGTAATTGGGCCAAAACAATCCAACATGTTGGATATTCCCGATTTGAGATCGGAGCAGTCCCAAAGTCCTGAGCGACGAGCGGAGTCTTGACACACCACACATGAAAAATCCATCAGATTTTTTAAACACATTTTTGTAGCGTTTAAGATTGTCGTTAGGGGTAAATCGGCCTAATTATCCTGCCGTGTGAACCAGGCTTAAGCAGCGCAGAACAGGGTGAGGTTAGTGCTGTGATGGGAGACCTCTGGGAACTCCAGGTGCCAAAGTGTTGTTTGCTTTTAGGTTGACATTTTAAATCTGTCCAGGGACAACGGATGAAAAATAGCCTTGTGCCTAATTCTGGTACATTTACAGTAATGTTCATTAATGTACACTGTCCCTGTCAAATAAACCAATAAATAAATAAGTGGGGTGGCTGAGGCTTTAAAATGCCACAGTTGTTGTGTCCCTAGGCAAGACACTTCATCCACATTGCCCAGAATGAGTCGTGTGTGTGTGTGAATGGTTTGTAAAGAATCTTTTGAGTGTCCAAAAAAGCACTACATAAAACCATCCATCCATCTTCTACCCTTTAATCCATTTCTGGGTCAGGGGGGTGGCAATCAGAGATGCCACCCAAGTCTCATAGCACCAGCCCCTCACTGACCCTCTGCAGGTGGTGAATCCACAGGAGTCTATAAAACCAATGTATTATTATTATTATTATTATTATTATCATTATTATTATTATTAGAAGAGCTGGGGAATAGAGTAGACTGTGCCAGTCTGAACCAGTTTTAACAAAGTCTTTTTTTTACAGCTTTCTTAATCTGCATTGGTGCGCCCACAACCCCGGGAGGAGCTATAAATGAGATTGTCTACAAACTTTATGACTACCTCACAAAATTGGATTATTAATGGATGTCTGGAATTAACAGGAGATGTTTCGAAACATAACAAAAGGAGTTTAGCAGCTAAATAGACACCAAACATATCACCAAGCCAGCTACTCCAAACCCCCCGCTGTCCAAACCCTTCTTCATTGGAGCACTTTCATGTTTCAGACAGAGTACTTTATTTCACGGTACTTTAGCCTTTCATTGTGGTACTCCCATTGTAATACGTGCCAAAGTCTTCTCAGGTGTGTCCCATGATCACCCCCCTGTGTCCGCAGCCAGTGTTACATTTTCAGAGATTTTAAATAAAGATTTATTGAACCGATAGATTCTGTCTGTTTCATTTGAAAATAGATTCACTTATTTCATCCATCGACAGCCATCTTCGTCCGCTCGGCTGCACTGGGACTGTTTGCAGCAGAGTGTAAAGTGTCTGGGATGAGAACCTCCAAATCTGAGGCCAGGGGCTCGACCAGAAAAAGGTGCCTTGCCCTCCTTAAGTCCTTCCTTAAGTGGAGGAGTGCAAGCATTTCAGGGTCTTGTTTATGACTGTTGAAAAAGAATGGAGCGTGAGATTGACAGGCGGATCGGTGCAGCGTGTGCAGTAATGCGGTCGAAATGAGCTTCCTCCGCAGAGTGGCTGGGCGCTCCCTTAGAGATGGGGTGAGGAGCTCGGAGTAGAGCCGCTGCTTCTCCACGTTGAGAGGAACCAGTTGAGGTGGCTCGGGCATCTGTCCTGGACGCCTCCCTGAAGGGGTGTTTTGGGAGGAGGAGGCCCTGGAAAGACCCAGGACACGCTGGAGGGACCATGTCTCAGCTGGTCTGGGAACGCCTTGGGGTCCCCCTGGAAGAGCTGGAGGAAGTGTGTGTGGATAGGGAAGTTTGAGCATCTCTGCTCAGACTGCTGCCCCTGTGACGCAGCAACGGATGAGGCGGTAGAAAATGGATGTATATTTCCTCCAATGGTCAAAGTGGGGGATTACAACCCCCAATATAAGCCTCTACCCCTTGGAACCACATGAAGAGTTGTTTAGTCCAGGTTTAATCACTGCAAAAAGTGATAAACAAGCAAATGTTGACTTCAAAACAAGATTCGCAAATGGGACAAGCAATATTATCTTGCTTTAAAAGGATAAAAAAAGTCTTCCTTGGAATGAGAAAATAATACCAAATGGCTCGTCCCAATTGGTATTACTAAAATTAAGATAAAAACGCAAGATTCAAGCTATTTTTGTATACAGTGATAAAGGAGCTGATGGGGACTGATGGTTAGACATTCTGCAAAATCGAGTTTAGGCAAATTCCTTTCAGGTGTCTGACTAAAAGGTTTCCCTCCTATCCCAAAAATAAATGTTTTACAAGTTTGTTTGAAGATGAATTTGATTATGTAAATAGACTGCACACGTATGGTGGGGGCAGTAGGCTTCGCTCGGCTTAAGCGCAGTACCGGCCTCGTCCCACTAGGAGCACTAGGCTTCACAGGTCGTCTGTGAAGTGCAGCAGGAGCTGGTGGAGAAGATGGTCATCGTCATGGATACCGTTCTCCTCCCGCCCATGTCCAGATCGGAGCCGGCGTGTATACTGTGGTATGTATACAATACTGTCAGTGAAAATTTTTTGTTTACATTATACAGTACAGACCTAAAGTTTGGACACACTTTCTCATGACAATACGATGAGGAATGACATCACTGTCTTGATTTCATTTGGACGTACAAAAGATTGAGAATTAAAAAGAAAATAAAGGAGAAAAAAACAAATTAAAGTATCATCTGCCTGAAGGTGGAGATAACCGGCTCTATCAAAGGTAAAGAAACTGTAGAATTGAATATATTCCTTTTCATCTGAAAGAACAAAGCAATGATGGTGTATTGCTCATGGTGTCGTTGGAGCCTGCTGTGTGTTGGACCATGGTCCTCTGCTGCTCATGGTGTCGTTGGAGCCTGCTGTGTGTTGGACCATGGTCCTCTGCTGCTCATGGTGTCGTTGGAGCCTGCTGTGTGTTGGACCATGGTCCTCTGCTGCTCATGGTGTCGTTGGAGCCTGCTGTGTGTTGGACCATGGTCCTCTGCTGCTCATGGTGTCGTTGGAGCCTGCTGTGTGTTGGACCATGGTCCTCTGCTGCTCATGGTGTCGTTGGAGCCTGCTGTGTGTTGGACCATGGTCCTCTGCATGACTGGTCTACTGCTGTGGTGGCTGCTTCTTGTGACTGGAGCTGGCCTGGGTTGGGGCGCTGGGCCTTGCTGGGGCACAGTGATCATTGTTTCAGATTTAGCTTTATTAAAGTATTAAATTGCACTGAACACAACAAATGATTCTTAAGGAATTATTTATTCAATGCTAAATAACAACATTCTTGCATGAATTTAAATTATGTTTATGGCGTCGTAGTCGACAAGTTTTTACTTCCTTCCCACTCCATTTCGAGCTGACAAATTGTAAATAGAGGTTAATTTGTAGATTTACAACACATGGGGAAACAGGGCAAGTATTGCTTGATTGTATGTTTATATATTTCCATGTATAAGTATATACTGGGAGCAACATGTATGGGTCATGTAAACTAAGGAATGTAAATATTGTCAAGACTTATGGTTGTAAAATTCTGCTCCAATGAATAATAAAAAATAAAAAATCAATCAGTCATTCAATGAGTTTCCTTTCTTTTCATGACAACTGACTGTAGATGCACAACCAGGCTGTGTAAGGGCTGTTTGACCAAGGAGAGTGATGGGTGCTCTAAGCATCATGGGAACTCCTTCAAGACTGTTGAAGACCATTTCAGGTCCTCTTGAAGCTCATCAAGAGAATGACAAGAGTGAAGCAGTATCAGAGCAAAAAAGTGCTACTTTGAAGAACCCAGAATAGAAGACATATTTCCAGTTGTTTTCATACTTTAAGTACATACATAATTCCACATGAGTTAATTAAAATAAAGAAAACTCTTGGAAGGAGAGGGTGAAACTTTTGGTCTGTACTGTATATTTGTATTCTGTTTATAATAGTGCATTTATTGTGTGGTGCTTCTGACCCCTTGTGGTGGAGTTGTGAACTTATATTACCCGTGCACATGCGCATGCGCTCATTGGAGAGAGAGTGAGAGACTGGCGAAAAGGATCAAGGTAACCTCGTGCTGAACAGAAAGTAAGAATATGGACAGTACTGAAAAGTACTGACAACCCCAGAGTGTCTAGATCGAAGACGCACACGGTAATTGTATATTGTTTTACGTTTGTTGAATGTGTGTATGTTGCTAAGGTTTTTTGTGCACAGTTTTCACTGCTTTAGTTGGCTTTGTTGAAAATAAATATCAACGAAACATCTGTCAGAGTTGGTCTTTTATCCAAGAAATATCTTCTGGAGCCGTTATATATATTGTAGCATATACTAACACACATTCTGTAGCACTGTAATCATGTTTAAACCAGAGAAAAGGTAAAAAGCCTTTTACCTGTATGTCCACACAATAAACATTGAAATGTTTTAACATTTGGCCTCTGATAATAACATTACACAAATGATTTATACTTCACAAAATAAATCATGCAAATCACATTAACTTTAAACAAAATGAACAATAAAACGTTGTGACTTTTACATAAAAAAGTCTTTGAAACTCTCTGGTGTTTAGTAATTCTGCCACTCCTGGTGTGCAGTGCTTGTGGAGGAGAGATGGGCTGTGCATCTGGAACATCTTCAGCAGTACCCACCGTGATTGTTCATCAGTGAGTTCTGGTTCGGTGCTCACCTGGATGTCACTGGTGTCTTCCTCAGATGTCTCTGGTTGCGTCTGTATAGGACAATATTTGTTTACATCTGCGTGCGCATGATGTAAACAAATATTATTTACAAATATCTCGCTAAGGGGCAAGTAGACAGAGCGGCACATACTGAAGCATGGATACGACGAGTACTTTTAAAAGACTTAGTGGGCGAAATGCACTGTGTATGTCAGTGGGTGCAAACTGGGTGGTGGGTTTTTAATAAGGTTTTTATTTATGTATCTTTGCATGTTGTGTGTGTTTTTAACATTTGTTTTTAACTTGCACCACCCGTGCCTTGCGTTCAAAAGGAGATGGGGAGGGGGTAAAGGAGGAAGGAAGCAGGAGAGAGAGACACAGGAGTCAGACATAGATAGATAGATAGATACTTTATTGATCCCCGAAGGAGAAAATCAAGTGTCCAGTAGTAGCAAAAATAAAAAATAAAATTGGTCATTCCAAAAAAAGATAACAATAGTAATGATCAGCCACAGCCCTTCAGGTCACAGCAGCAGAGGTGGATTAGCCTCTGGGTGGAGCAGGACAGGTCAGAGCAGCAGAGGTGGAGTAACCTCTGGGTGGAGCAGGACAGGTCAAAAGATGGAGTAGCCTCTTGGTTTGGACCGTTTTCTCTGCTCTAGTCCAAAGTAAAATGCTAAAGGCTTCATTAGCATTTTTCTAAAAGTCAGCATTCCTCAATCAATCAATCAATCCTTTATTATCTCACACAGATGGAGAAATTCAGTTCGATGAATAAACATCAAGGCCGGCCGCGTACTCTAATTTTCCGCGCTCCTTATGACAGTTATTCAACAGCATAGAGCAAAACAGACACATATTTCAACAAACATGGGGAGAGACACGGTACATGTGGAAAAACATGCGGATCTTTTTAATGGGAAGTCATCACTCTGGCCCGCCTCTCCCCCCGGGGGGGGGGGGGGGGGGGGGGGGGGGGACTGTAACTGGTGTTATGGGTTGTGAGTCTGAGATAGATAAGAGTCACAACCCATAAATCCAGTGGATTATCACCTGCTCTGCTCCGGTCTGGACCATGAATCCTCTCTGCTCCGGTCTGGACCAGTGCAAACTGTACTGAAGCAACATCTCAGGCAGAAAAAAGTAAAAAATTGTAAAGCACAAAACAACAACTGTTAATCAGAGCTACTAAGGACTTGCAGCCGTTTCCCACCGCATCTTTCAAAAAAAAAAAAAATTGTTGTTGCAAAAGGAGATATCTCCATTTTTATGAAATGTCAATAAACCCTCTTTAATATTTTAATCTTATGGGAACACTTAGGTTGGTAAACTTTACTGGCTTCAACAAAGGAATAAACACTTAACAAAAGTAGACATTTCCAAAAATATAACTTTATTTATTATAATTTATTTTTAACTTAAATAAATATTTGTGCAGATAAATCCAACAATCGTTTTTTTGTCAAAAATAGTTAACTCCGCGATTATTGCGTTTACATTAAATTAAGGACATAAATTAAGCCTGTACATCTTTGAATGAACCAAAATAATACATTTTATTAAAACAAACTTCAAAATTGCTAAAACATTGCGTTTAAAGTGACAATACATTCAAGTTAATAGGATACTGTAACACAACATTTAATCAGGCAACATTTAAAAAGTGCAAACTTGTAAACAATCTATGAAAAATAACTTTCTTTGGAGCGATTCATTTTAGTGCGCTACAAAACAAACAACATGTAAGTGAAATGTATCAAGTGCAACTTTTAGGGTTTTTAACTCATTGCAACATTTGGCAAATTAAAACTTTGGAAGCAGAAAAAATAACTATGTAACAGATTCAGATTCATTTATTGGCCATGTGCAGTATAAAAACTACATTGGAATACATTTGTAAAAAAAGGTACTCTGTGTGCACCGACAGAATAAAAAGCACGATACAATGTAATATAAAATACACATACACTGAATATAAAATAATAAAATTCAAGTAACATGCCTCTACTGTAGATTTAGATTGTATTTCACCTCCATGTATTTTGGGTTCCTGTCACTTTAGATCAGGTTCTTCAGAAAGAGAAAGGACCATCCTCACTCAAACCAATCCGCTCACGGTCCAAAGAAGCAAATAGCAACTGGCAAGACTATTGGGACAAAACATGTAAAGTAAATCAAAAAGGTTTCACCAGCTTTAGCTTCATATTACACTTGGGCTCAGCTTGATTAATTAATTTGCCCTCTCAAAGTTTGTGAGAATGAATCCGTTCACCATCTGCTCACTGCTCATTCCCATCACTACTCTCCACCAAGTCCTGTCTGCATCACGTCCTGCTCCAACTAACGCATCTGTAACGCATCTGGATAGAACGTAGAGACTGCGTCACCAACCCCAAGCTCTCCAAGCAGTTTTAGGACATCGGCTTTTTTAGCTGCCTTCACACAGTTTACTCTTTGAGTGAGTGCTGGCTTGAAGGTCTCCCACCTTTTTCCCATGTTTCAAAAGACTGTGGTAACAGAAATCTACTGCCTACTTTGTCCCCACTGATTTCCTCACTTATTTTAAATGAGCGAGATGAGGTACAATGTTTTGCAGCAGCAGCTTTAAAGTCATAGCACTCCCAGTGTTGTCCATAAACGTGTACGTTTCCATGTTTTTCCATAATCTTCACATACTCTGATGGAAGCAGGATAGTGTCATTTTTAAAAATGTCCTGCTCCAGGCGTCCAAAGACACGGTCAGGGGGCATAAAGCTATGCCCACGTACAGGGAATGTATATTCAACTCTTACGTTTTTCAGTGTGCGCTTTTTGAGAGAAAAAAGCATAGCGAGCATGCTTACAGTTTTATTTTGCCCATAGCAAGAATCAGAAAATAGTCTGAGTTCTTTATGGTGACTAAGTTCATTACAAGCAACACGATAATGTTTTAAAGCAGATGCCACCATGTTACTGTCCTTGTTTTCATTTTCTAACCATGTCTAAAGATGGACGTCTTCTTTTCTCTGACCTGCACCACGACCACAATGACGCACAACTCCGAACACATACTGATATAACTGCCTTGAATAATATGTCTGTCCAATGGCACATTTTGGTAGCACTAGATTTTGCATCATGTCAAATGATAGTGTCACTCACAGCATTTAAACAATCATAAAACTTGCTTTGCGTCAATGCAACATGAATAGAGCAGCCTCCCTGCGCTTTTCATCTGACATCTCAGGATCTTTCAGTTTCAGTCGAGATTTTATGCAGGTGCTACGTCTTTTGCGGGATGTCCAAATGCTAAGTTGACCACATGCTACATGACCACACTATAGTATAATGCGTAGGAGATCTGCTGCTCATTCTGACTGTGGAACAGTTCATGCATCTTCCTAACGTTCAGATCAACAGGAAGGTACTTTCTTCTCCTCTGCGTGCATGATGACTGGCTCTGCAGGTGAAAGTCTGGATGTGCTCTCTGATGGCTTCTCTCTTAGCTGCCCTCTCTTCGGGCCTCCGTGCTCCTCCACGGCCCTCCGGCATTGGCACCCCATTCTGTTTCCAAAACTTGGCAATGTTACACAGACGGTCTTTCTTCACACCTGTAATCACAGATTATTTAAAGTTAGATCAATAATATAGCTACATCTTTGCAAAAGTATGTCACTAAAAAGTTAGTTTAATAAATAGATTCATTATTGATCCAGAGGGAAACTGCAGTAAATAGCTTCAACTACTGTTAATAAAAACTAACACTGCAGAGAACAGTCTGTGTATGCCCCAGTACTGTATTGTCAAACACTAATTAATTATAAATCACTGTCAAATAATATGTTATGACTCCAGATTAAATACACGCAAGAGTTTTCTTAAAGGTTTATAGCAATTCCCCATTATGTTAAATATTAATATTATGTAAATAATACACACAAAAGACAAACTACACAACTATTAGAAAAGGAACTATTACATAATCAAATGTTTTGTTTGAAATAATTCACTCAAAATACTCACAGAATAGGCTCAGGAATGAGGATTTGCAGACTGGGATCCTGTCTCGTGCTCGGGTTAAGACGGAATATTTCACCGTCACGTCTCTGGACTTCTGTTGTGCACAGTCTTCGTTTTCTGCGGTGACATCCATGTATGACAAGAGCGTGGCATCTTGTTTTACCTTGTCTGTGGTGGTATACAAGGTGTGGTGTATGTATTGGATGTCTTCTGGGATAACTTGGCTGCCTGACAAACATTCACGCTGTTACTGTACATACATACTACTATTGTACTGTGCTACTCGCTGTACGTTTTACAAAATATTGATTAAGTGGTGATGGCGTGTTCTGTTTCAGCAGGAGGGGGTGCACATTTCGACAAGGGGCGCACTGCTTGTATTTAGTAGATTTAACAAAATAACCTCCATTTTGTAAACTTTCATTAAATCTAATCAATTATAAATATGTCGGCCTTTTTGTTATATAAGCATTCATAATCATTAAGCAAAGGGAAGTTGGTTTCCGGGGGTGGGGATGCACATTTCGACAAGGGGGCACGGCTCGACAGAACACCAGTAAGACGCCAACATTACTATTATTTGTGTTTTCATTGTTTGATTTGCTTTATGTGCTCATTACGTCCATTATGTTTAAGACTTGAAGCATTGTTTCATTTTAACTCTTCTACTTCAGGCCTGTTTCAATCATCGTTAACACACATTGGTTCATTTTGACACACACACACACACACACACACTGTTGGTCGTGGTCTCTGACATTGTTATTTCGTCCTGTGGCAAAATGGCAAAGAAACTCAACAGATTGAGCCAAAAGGAGTCTTCTTCTTCTAATTGTTTTGGCAAAATGCGCCAAAATGACTGTGAGGCGGAGTCAATATTTGTTGTATTTTTTCCCATCAAACAACGTTTTTGCAATCACCTCCACACACCACAACCACAACCAGGCGTTTTATGCCCAAAACCCACTGCAGTTCTGAAGCTGGGCATGTGCTGTTTGCAAATGCTTTTATGTTTTTGATGTGTACATTTGTACTAATCATTGGCAATAGCAGCGCTCACACACCTGTCTCGCTCTTCCTCCTCCGCTCACACACCTGTCTCGCTCTTCCTCCTCCGCTCACACACCTGTCTCGTTCTTCCTCCTCCGCTCACACACCTGTCTCGCTCTTCCTCCTCCTCCTCCGCTCAAACACCTGTCTCGCTCTTCCTCCTCTGCTCACACACCTGTCTCGCTCTTCCTCCTCCGCTCACACACCTGTCTCGCTCTTCCTCCTCCGCTCACACACCTGTCTCGCTCTTCCTCCTCCGCTCACACACCTGTCTCGCTCTTCCTCCTCTGCTCACACACCTGTCTCGCTCTTCCTCCTCCGCTCACACACCTGTCTCTCTCTTCCTCCTCCGCTCACACACCTGTCTCACTCTTCCTCCTCTGTTCACACACCTGTACGCTCTTCCTCCTCTGTTCACACACCTGTCTCGCTCTTCCTCCTCCTCCTCTGTTCACACACCTG
The DNA here is from genome assembly GCA_964034765.1 of Knipowitschia caucasica. Lineage (NCBI taxonomy): Eukaryota > Metazoa > Chordata > Actinopteri > Gobiiformes > Gobiidae > Knipowitschia > Knipowitschia caucasica. The sequence goes on from OZ035841.1 coordinate 6,051,319, forward strand.
TCTCACTCTTCCTCCTCCTCCTCTGTTCACACACCTCCCGCTCTTCCTCCTCCGCTCACACACCTGTCTCGCTCTTCCTCCTCCGCTCACACACCTGTCTCGCTCTTCCTCCTCCGCTCACACACCTGTCTCGCTCTTCCTCCTCCGCTCACACACCTGTCTCGCTCTTCCTCCTCCGCTCACACACCTGTCTCGCTCTTCCTCCTCCGCTCACACACCTGTCTCGCTCTTCCTCCTCCGTTCACACACCTGTCTCGCTCTTCCTCCTCCGCTCACACACCTCTGTCTCCTCCTCCTCCTCCGCTCACACACCTGTCTCGCTCTTCCTCCTCTGTTCACACATCTGTCTCGCTCTTCCTCCTCCGCTCACACACCTGTCTCGCTCTTCCTCCTCCGCTCACACACCTGTCTCGCTCTTCCTCCTCCGCTCACACACCTGTCTCGCTCTTCCTCCTCCGCTCACACACATGTCTCGCTCTTCCTCCTCCTCCTCTGTTCACACACCTGTCTCACTCTTCCTCCTCCTCCTCTGCTCACACACCTGTCTCACTCTTCCTCCTCTGTTCACACACCTGTCTCGCTCTTCCTCCTCCTCCTCTGTTCACACACCTGTCTCACTCTTCCTCCTCTGTTCACACACCTGTCTCGCTCTTCCTCCTCCTCTTCCGCTCACACACCTGTCTCGCTCTTCCTCCTCCGCTCACACACCTGTCTCGCTCTTCCTCCTCCGCTCACACACCTGTCTCGCTCTTCCTCCTCCGCTCACGCACCTGTCTCGCTCTTCCTCCTCCGCTCACACACCAGTCTCGCTCTTCCTCCTCCGCTCACACACCTGTCTCGCTCTTCCTCCTCCGCTCACACACCTGTCTCGCTCTTCCTCCTCTGTTCACACACCTGTCTCGCTCTTCCTCCTCTGTTCACACACCTGTCTCGCTCTTCCTCCTCCGCTCACACACCTGTCTCGCTCTTCCTCCTCTGTTCACACACCTGTCTCGCTCTTCCTCCTCCGCTCACACACCTGTCTCACTCTTCCTCCTCCGCTCACACACCTGTCTCACTCTTCCTCCTCCGCTCACACACCTCTGTCTCCTCCTCCTCCTCATACAGATGACGGGAGTGTCCATCTCTCCGTACACTGGGCTCATTCCGGTGACTTTCTTCGTCTCTAACTCACTCAGATTTAGACACTGCTAAAGTTATCTGACTGCTCCATAAAGTTTTCTCCGGGGTCCTGCTGCGCACATAGCCGCCCTTGTGCCTGCCTGCCAAAAATTCTCCATTCTCCATTGGATGACCATGTGACTAATCAAAATTCTGGGAATAACTATTGATGGTATAAGTGTTGAGATGATTTGGAGCGGCAACAGGGTAAAAAGTCTTTGGTGTCATTGACAGGTCAAAACAGAATTATGTGCAAAACTTCAAACATTTTGATCAAGGTCACATTTTGCCGCTCCGCTGCTCAAACAACGTTTCATTTTTCCATGTACTCGAATGGGATCCTGCAGCGTTCTGACCCTGGAGCAACTGCGCCCGTTTTACAATGACAGCGGTTCCCACCTCCAGTGGCTGTGAGCCGCTCTAACAACAACGCAGCTAGCGTGCAGCTGCCTTTGTGGTCATAATGTTCCCAGTAATAGGATAGATTGATAGAAAGATTCTTTATTGATCCCTGTATGAGAAATTCAGTAGCAGCAATAATAGAATTGATCATTCTAAAAAGCTAATAATAGTATTAATCATTCACAGGCCTTGAGGTCACAGTAGCAAAGGTGGAGTAGCCTCTGGGTGGAGCAGGACGGGTCACAGTGGCAGAGGTGGAGTAGCCTCTGGGTGGAGCAGGACGGGTCACAGTAGCAGAGGTGGAGTAGCCTCTGGGTGGAGCTGGATGGGTCACAGTAGCAGAGGTGGAGTAGCCTCTGGGTGGAGCAGGACGGGTCACAGTAGCAGAGGTGGAGTAGCCTCTGGGTGGAGCAGGACAGGTCACAAGGTGGAGTAGCCGCTCAGTTTGGACCATTTTCTCTGCTCTAACAAAGCTAAATGCTATATGCTTCATTAGCATTTTTCACAGTTAGCATTCCTCCAGTGGATTCTCAGCTGATTCTTGGTCACTTGGTTCGGACCATGAATCCTAACTCTGTTCTGGACCAGTGTAAAACTATGAACATTGCAGCAACATCTCAGGTAGAAATAAGCAAGAAAAATTAAAATGATAAAACAACAATTGTTTTAGAGCTACAGCAGCCGTTTTCCAGCACATTCAAAAGGAATGTAAAAAAACATGTAAATATAATGTAAATTTTGTCCATATTTAGACCAAATGTTAGAGAAAAGAAACTTCTGTCCATCGGTGGTTTCAAACAGTACTTGTGTTGATTGTGTCATACTCATCACATTTTTGGTTCTAAAAAAATAAACAGAATTTATATTTTAATCAACCATGAAACTATTTGGAACAATATGAAACCTTTGTTAAATCTAGTTTTAAAGTCATAATATCCACATGGTCATAAACTTTATATCTCAACAATAAGATATATAGGAGGATTTTATTTTTCTGGGTAAAGTTAGGCAGAATAGAAGAACTCCCAGTCAAAGTCATTCACGTCTATGAGCCCAGTGATTTGTAAACAGAGCGTGCACGAGGAGATCTGAGTCCACATGTTTCAGTAAGCGTTGCCTCTGGAGCATTTTTTCAAAAAGTGGAGAGGGCAGTTCTTTTGCAGATGGAAACTAGCTGTTTAACTAAAATCTGGTGCAGAACATATCTGTCTTTAAGCTTAATGTCTCTTGTCCCTTCAAATAAAGACTAAACTAAACTAGACTTTTCAAAAATTTGGGGAAATCTTCCAATATACATTTGAGACTTCCTGTTGGGCTTTTATTGTTTTGTGGGAACAGCCTCGAGATGTGTGATCTACACCACACACTGACAACAAAGTGTTATGTAAAATGTGTTTTAACATCGTACCAAAGCCTTGTAAATCTCTGAAGCGTCTGGCTCCTCATAAACATCACCATGAAGCTCCAAATCTGTCAGAAATCAACAACTTTGCTTTATTAGGTTTAAAATGGATTGAACTGAAATTATATGAATAGTCTTTACCTGGACCAGTGCCTTGAGAGCTTGTAGGAAAAAAAGTCAAAAAAGATAATTATTTTTAGTCCTAAATCAAGATAGATTTGAATAGGTGAAATCAGAAGACTTACACTGTGATGTCACGTTTGCCTAGAGAAAGACAGTTATTTTCATCAGTTTTGTCGGTAGAGTGCTTTCAGAGGAGACAAAAGTTTTTCACCTGTGATTCTTGGTGAGCAGAGAAAACCCAGAACTGTCAGGACACTGCCCGCCAGCAGACCACAGGACACCAGCAGGACCAGGAGTCGAGTGGGGACAACTGTGAGTGAGACCATATTCAGTCAGCCACCAACTGTGCTAGTTCTAATTAGGGGTGTGACGATAATTTCCCCCACGATTCGATTATCAATATGCATTTGCCAAGTATCGATATCAATTTTTTTTCTTCTTCCATATATATATTTTTTTCTTCAACTGCATTTTTTTTGTTTGTATCAATACTTAATATATGGCTACATTACGCATCTCCATTCCATTTATCATGAAATAAAGTGTATTTTTTCACTTACCTTTTTCTTTTATTTATGCCATAAATTGGCATATGGTATATTTCTGACCAATATATCGATAATCGTCATATCGTGATATAATCGTTATCGTGAGCTTTGTATCGTGTATCGTATCATATCGTGAGGTACCCTTAGGTTCCCAACCCTAGTTCTCAAAGAGATGAGTTTATAAGAGTAAGTTTTGCAGCATTTACAAACTAGTCACGGCTGAAGCGCCACATCAAGTTTGCAAAAGTTGCATACTACTTTTTATGTGTTTTATTACTTTATTTGGTTGTTCCAGTACATGTTAATGATCACTCCTTGCTCACATGCAAACTCCACACAGAAAGGTCCCATTTGTAGGTGGAATTAAATCCTGGACCTTTCTGCAGTGAAGCACAATGGAAGCACTTCTACGTCATAGTGCTACGCCCCGTAGGGCTACGCTGTGAGTGTGACTCTTGAGGCACCTAACCATCGCCAGAGAGATCGAAGATCCACTGCTCCAATCACAAGCGAGCTCTGCAGTTCTCATTGAGGCCACCCCGTCCATGCGGCACAGTCGATGGAGAGGGGGTCTGTGGACGTGCTTCAGCAGGAGGTGTCCTCTCTGCTTCAACACGGCGCTGCGGGGGAAGTGGATCCACGGAAACGCCTCCAGGGGCCTCTACTCTCTGTATTTCTTGGTTCCCAAGAAGAATAGCGCCCCATCTTGGATATACGCACGCTAAACGAGTGCTAAACGCGCATTCCGTATGCTCTCCACCAGGCTTTTGTCTCAGGGGAGTCTTCCCCTGTCAGTAGTAGACACTATTCAGGGTGCGAGAGTGCCCTCAACGGTCAGAGCCTTCCGCACCAGGTGGAGGCTCTTCGAGGCATGGTGTGGCGAGCGAGCCTCCACCCTGGGTTATTACTTCTCCCTTCAGGTCTATAGTCAGTAGGATCAGACCTTTCTATCCGCTGCCGCATGCTTCGCCAGAAATGTGAGGCACCTCCTGTGCCCAATCAGGATGTTGAGGTGTTATTTGGGCATGACGTCCTCTTTCAGGCGTTCGGACCAGTTATTTGTGTGTAATGGTCCCAAGAACAGAGGCGCCCCATTCGCATCCCAACATTTGGCACACTGGGTTGACCCCAGTGTGCCAAACGTTGGGATGCGAGACGTAGACAGACTTTATTGATCCACAAGGGAAATTGCGTTGTCACAGTAGCTTGCATAGTATTTCACAATAAAAAAAAAAAAAAACGTTAAGCGGCGTCGAACGGCCCTCGCTGCACAACGCAGCCGAGGTGGTGCTGACGCGCCATTTTCCTGCAGCCCTGATGGGAGCGACACTGTCTATGATTTTGTGTCTCTATTGAAAAGGTAAGACTAATTCTCCCCATGTAACACTTGAATTAGTCTGTAGGGGGCGCTATTGCTGCAATTTCGTCTTTTACACCTTCAGTTTACCCAAACCCAAGAGTGCAACAGTCAATTAAAATATTTTTGCAAATCGGACTCTGTATGTGCAAACGGAAGGCATTTATGTTGTACAATAGCGCCCCCTACAAATTCACATTTTTAGTGTTATTCCAAAGATCACCAAAATAATACACTTTGTGCCTGAAAAAAACTTGTGGCAAAGTTTGGTGAGTTTTTGTGTTTGTACAGTGGGTCAAATATGAGATCAAACAACGGTAAACCTAAATGCCTGTATCCCCATGTAAACCTATACTCAGCCTGTAGGGGGCGCTAATGGGCCAATGTCATTGTTCACACTGTCAGGTGACCTAGGCCCAGGAGTTAAACAACAGAGTCAAGTTTAGTGCTAATGTGCTCCTGTTTGCCCATACAATCTGTGAGTGTGTCCATTGGATAATATGGGAACTTCACACCTCTCTATGAAAATAACCACACTTTGGGAGTCTGTCACACACAAATCAGACTTTGTTTGTGCAAACGGGAGCAAATTTGCTTTTGTCAAAAATTGAAAAAAAAAAGTCACATTTTGCCGCTCCGCTGCTCGGACAACGTTTAACTGATCAAAATTCTATATTCAATATTTGATGGGACATGTGTTTAGACCATGTGGAGCAATTTTGAGACAAATTGGTGAAACGGCCGAGGAGGACATAATTTCCAACCGACATGTGTGAAAAATATCAATTTTCATTTTTCCATTTCCCATTGAAATGATTGAGCTCCCTGTTTGTCAGGGGGCGGAGCCATAATAACTTCTTGACATGAGGAACATGTATCAAATTTCGTGGCTCTACGACAAACTTGACGTCCGACCCCCTCCCATAGACGCAATGTAAACTGACTTTTGTAGGGGGCGCTGTTCTGACATTTTTTTAGTCCCATAGAAATAAACACCCAAAAAATTTATTTTTTTGCCGGTTCTGAATTTTGGGCAAAATTTCACAACTTTTCATCAATGTTCAGGGGGTAAAATTAAGGTTCAAAGTGCAGAAGAAAAAAGAAAGAAAGAAGGAATTTTTTTTGAAAATCTTCTGGTCACGTGCTGTTGGGTGCAGGTCACACGCTGCGCCCGGAGATTGTGACTTATGACATTGTGACTTCGCCCAGGCATTACTCGTTGGAAAAGCAATAGGCCCTTACCCCAGTTGGGGCTCGGGCCTAAAAATAAGAATAATAATGATAATGCGCAGGGTTCACATGGCGTACCGGGCGCAGGGTTGAGCCCCCCTTGCGGTGTTCAGGGCTCACGCCACACGAGGTGGGGTTAGGGTGTGGCGACCTCCACAACGTTACTTCGTGGGGTCTCTTTGGAGGACGTCTTCCGAGCAGCGTCTTGATCTTCGTCGAATTAATATAAATGGTAGAGACCTGTAGGTGCTCTTGCTATAGGCGGCCTCTGGTCTTAGGTGTTGGATTACCCCTTCCCTTCAGGAGCTCTTGTCAGAGGCGTCCTTGGGTTTCGGCCTGACCTTGGGGTTCCCCGGGGCTACCTTCTTCCAGCGTACTATGAGTGTCCTTATTAGGAGCAGCTCAAGTACTCTTCTTCCTTTCAGCTGCCCTGAGTCAGTTCACCTGGAGGGTGTTTAGGGACTCGGGCAGGGCTCCAATCACCTTACGCTGGCCTGATGGGACTACATTGACCCTACGGCCTACTCGTAGTTTACCTGCAACGTAGCCCTAAGAATCGCAGCACTATGACGTAGAATTTGTTGTTACCTATCTAACGGTAATTCTACGAATAGATGCGTAGCCCCTTAGCTGCAGGCCCATCAGGCCAGTCTGGCTTTGGCCAAGTTCAAAGTGGCAGTGCAGGCCTGGGCTCGGTTATTTATAGGAGGAGCTCGCTTTTGATTGGAGCATTGGATCTTCGATCTCTCTGGCGGTGGTTAGGTGTCTCAAGAGTCAAACCCATAGCATAGCCCTAAGGGGCTACGCATCTATTTGTAGAACTAAGTTACATTGGTAACTACTATTTATCAAACATATCAAAGTTGTATTCTCACTTACTCGTGATAGTGACAGTTTGTCTGCTGCTGTACGGTGAATACAATTCATTTCTGTTGACTTGGTAACGGCACATGACCTCCAGACGAGCTGGAGGACTGTGTGTCTCTGTGAGCAGATGTGATGCTGTCCCAGTCCAGACACATGTGGAGCTGCTGCTGCTGATGCTGCTTCTGTCCACTATGAAGACACACTGGGACACAGAGACAGAGGCTGGAGGACGACAATGCAGAGTGACATTCTCTGACTCTGAGATCACTGATGAAACTGCGACCAAAGAGGGAGGAGCCAGGTCTGTGGAGAAAGCACATCCGTTAGCCAAGTCTGTATAAATATTTCAGAGGCAGATCTCTGAAAATAACGTGAAGCCACATTCGCCTCATTCTTTATCTTTGGGCCAAATACTGTCGCACCAAAAACACATTTTCTCCAAGTTGACATGATGCTAGCACAAATTGCACAGTCTATGGGTGGTAGATGTGGGACCACACTAATATTTACTGTCTATGGACCATACGCTAGACTCTGAGAAGCTGCATATGCTGATTTCCTGGTTCATTATCGACCCCTGTCGATCAAGTCCTGGAGGCCGGCTTCCCACGTCACGTTTTGGCGCACGTTACACTTTGAATCGAAATAAAACTTTTCTGAGCATGTGTATGAAGGCCAAATAGCACTTGAATGATGTTTAAACATGATTACACTGTTATTTGGCCTCGTACACACTTATGAGGACACACAGGTGCCCAGAGTAGTTTTTTCATTGACTCTCACCGATGAGGTGACATCACATCATGCACGTTTTGAGTTTTGAGTGTTGTATGGTGTATCATCCAAATTAATATCACACATGTGCATAGGATGGTCTGTGAATAATGAAAAGCGAAATATGGCACATTTTAAGCTAGCAAGAGCCTATCCAGGACATATATTTCATCCAATGTTTTGTCTCTTCAAAATTGCTGTAATAATCTTTTTCTGCAATCAGGCAAATGCTATTGGTGTTCCCCTACTACTTAAATCTGTGATGTAAACCAATCCTGCAGTTATGTCTTTCTTCTATTATGGTGAAAAAATGTGTCGTTTTGTGACTGTGTAAAGCACAACAGCGCCTCTTCTTTCTAAGGAAGCTGAAGAGAGAAAATCTCCCTCAGAGGCTCGAGATAAACTTTTACAACTGTGCCATTCAGAGTGTGCTGACATATGGTTTGCTCGTGTGGTTCTCCAGCTGCACAAAGGCTGAGAGGCAATCCAAAAGGTGGTAACAACTGCTGGGAAGATCATTGGATCTCCCTTCCCAGAGATCTCCAGTGTGTACACCTCCCGCTGTCTGCGCCGCTGTCACGTCATCATCAGACACCACTCCCACCCAGTGTGCTGCCCTGGGGCTGGAGGTACGCGTCACTACCCGCCCAAACGAGCAGAATGGCCCACAGACTATACCCCCAGGACTGCTCAACAAACAATGCCCCCCTTTTCACCCCGCCGGACACCCATTATTCTCCAATGTTTACTTTTGAATGAGCCGGAAACATCGGCAAGTCCTTTGTAGCTCTGAAACTGTGGTTTCGTGCTTTACAAATGTTAGATTTCTTGCTTTTTTCTACCTGTAAATGTTACTGAAGTAAGGTGTTCATGGTTTTACACTGATCCAGACCACAGCAGAGAGGATTCACGGTTAAACCACTGGAGGAGTGCTAATTGTTTGAAAAATGCTAATAACATTCAGCCTTTTTCTCTCTGGATCGGGGCAGAGAAAAACCAATCCATTTTATTTTTATAGCACATTTAAACTACTATCAAGTTTCCAAAGTGCTGCACAAACAAGTATAATATATGCACAAGAAAGGTATCCTTAGCTCACCAAGTATAAAACAAACAACATAGATAAAAAGATGTAAAACAGATTAAAACCATAAGTACCATAAATAGAAATAAAAACACAGAGGACCACACAACTCATGTAGTGTTAAAATCAATCAATCAATCAAAGTTTATTTGTAGAGCGCCTTTCATACACAGGGCAACACAAAGCGCTTCACAGTCCACATCACAAATCATCACATAAAACAAACACCAGAATCACAATTAAAACATTAAAATCACACAAAAGATTAAAACACAATTAAAACAGTAAAATCACACAAAAGAATAAAACCATTAAAACTTTCAAAATTACACAAGAAATTTAAAAAAAATAAATAAATGACAGCAGTGCATTAAAAATGGAGATAAAATCCTTCAGTTATATGCACAGGCAAACAGAACAGTCTTTAACCTGGATTTGAACATTGACAGAGTAGACGCCTCCCTCACATTTTCAGGGAGATTGTTCCAGATCTTAGCTGCATGGATCTGAAACGCAGCCTCCCCATGTTTGGTTCTCACTCTGGGCACCAGCAGGAGGCCAGTCCCTGTGCTCCTCAGAGTCCGGGCCGGTTCATATGACACCAACATGTCACTAATGTATTCTGGTGCAAGGCCATGGAGAGACTTGTACACAAGCAGAGCCGTTTTAAAATCTATTCTTTGAGCCACAGGAAGCCAGTGCAGAGACCTGAGGACCGGACTAATATGGTCATACTTCCTGGTTCCTGTCAGGACTCTAGCTGCTGCATTTTGGATGTACTGCAGCTGCTTACAGGTCTGTTTGGACAGACCTGTAAGCAGGCCATTGCAGTAGTCTAGCCTGCTGGAGACAAATGCATGGACAAGAATCTCCAAGTCTGCCCTGGACACTATATTTCTAACTTTGGCAATGTTCTTCAGATGGTAAAAAGCTGTTGATGTTATTGATTTTATGTGGCTATTGAAATTTAGGTCTGAGTCCAGTATTACCCCCAAATTTCTGACCTTGTCTGAAGGAAGTAGGGAGAGAGACTGAAGTTGACAAATGACGCCCTCTCTTTGTTTCTGGGGACCAAAGACAATGATTTCGGTTTTGTCTGCATTTAGCTGGAGGAAATTATTTTGCATCCAGTCACTGATCTGTTGGATACAGTGAAGGAGCAAATCCAGTGGTCCATGTTCTCCTGCAGTCAGTGAGACATAGATCTGAGTGTCGTCAGCGTAATTGTGGTAGGACACTTTGTTTCTTTGTATTAACTGACCTAACGGCAGCATGTAGAGATTAAATAGGAGAGGTCCCAGGATCGACCCCTGTGGGTACACCACAGGTCAGGGCCACATCATCTGAGACGCAGTCTCCAATCTCCACAGAGTACTTCCTATCCTCCAGGTAAGACCTAAACCAGTCTAGGGCTGTGCCAGTGACACCAACCCAGTCCTCCAGTCTCTGCATGAGGATCTCATGGTCGACAGTGTCGAACGCGGCACTAAGATCTAACATGACCAAAACTGTGATTTTACCTGCATCAGTGTGAAGTCGAATGTCGTTTGTTACCTTCACTAGAGCGGTCTCAGTGCTGTGGTGGGGTCTAAACCCAGACTGGAACATATCAAAAGAATTATTCATTGTTAAAAATTCAGTAAGTTGTTGGGAGGCCACTTTTTCAAGAATTTTTCCAATAAATGGCAGATTCGATATGGGGCGATAATTTTGAAGTCCCGCAGGATCCAGACTGCTCTTTTTTAGGAGAGGTCTTATGACTGCTGTTTTTAGGGCCATAGGAAATGTTCCTGACGACAGAGACATGTTTACTATTTGTGTCAGTGAAGGTAACAAACTGCTCAGGACGGACTTCAGAAATTTAGAGGGCAATATATCCAGGCTACATGTGGGGGAGCTCAGACTCATGATTATCTTTTTGACAGTTTCAGTATCCACAGGTGCAAAGTGAGTTAGCTCAAAAAGCTTCTCTGGCTGTTGCATTGTTATACGTGCTGTGGAGGTGATAGTGTTTTTGATTCCTTGTACTTTGTCATCGAAAAACTGTGCGAACTCATTACACCTAGATTTAGAGGAAAATTCTAGGGGCAACTTTACAGGGGGGTTCGTTAATCTACCAACTGTTGAAAACATAACACGAAAATTGTTACTGCAACCTCCAATAATGTCAGAAAAATACATTTCTCTTGTTCTACGTAGAACCCGGTTAAATTCACCCAACTCATCTTTAAAGATTTCATAATCGCCCTGGAAATTGGACTTTCGCCACTTCCGTTCGGCCCTCCGGCACTCTTGCTTCTGTGCCCTAACCGAGTCTGCCTTAGTCCATGGGGCCTTTTTCTTACTGGTAACTATTTTAACCGTCACAGGAGCAATGGCGTCCAGAACAGTCAGAACACTGGTGGTGACAGAGTTATACAATTCATCAACAGTAGAGCATGGAGTTTTCTCAAAATTTAGCATTCCCATGAACAGTTCACTTGTGTTTTCATGTATGTGTCTTCTTCTAACAGTTGTAAATTCAGCTGGTGGTTTGCTAGCAAAACACATGTCAAAAAATACACAGAAATGATCTGACAAAGCAACATCAACTACATTAACATTTGATACATTAACCCCCCTTTGTAATTAGCAGGTCAAGAGTGTGCCCCTGCTGTGGGTGGGGCCACTCACGTGCTGAATGAAACCAAAGGTCTCAAATACAGAAGCCAGCTCCTTTGCATTTCTGTCATCAACATTATCAACATGTACATTAAAATCACCTGTAATAACTAAACTATCAAAATCTGTGCACACGAATGAAAGTAGTTCAGTAAAATGGTCAATAAAATCGCAACATGACTGTGGTGGCCTGTACAGGACAATGAAAAGAGTAGAAGATTGCTTTTGTTCCATTTTAAAAGAAATATACTCAAACGATGAAAAATTTCCAAGGGGCATTCTATGGGAGACAAAGTGCTCTCTAAAAACTGCAGCTATGCCTCCCCCCCTTTTGTTTTCTCGTATTTCGGATTCGAATTTAAAATTGGGTGGTGTTGCTTCTATTAGAACTGCATTTCCTGTATTTTGGTCGAGCCATGTTTCAGCCATAAGCATAAAATCAAGATCATAAGAAGTGATAAAATTATTAATTAAAAATGATTTGTTACATAGAGATCTGACATTAAGCATAGCAAGTTTAAAAATAACGTCAGAGTCGATTAATGTGGTTGATTGATTTCTACAGGGAACAGAAATTAGATTTGCAGAGTTGGACCGTCTAACTGCTGTCCTGTTTTGATTTTGTTTTTTAGAATTTAAAAACATTTTTGAGCTGGTGCGAGGAACACACACAGTCTCAATTGGCCTAAAATGTGAAAACCCTTGTTGTTCTTTAGCTCCCAGAGTCAGAAGGGAGTCAGCACAGTTCAGTGTTTGGACTGGTAATGCACTGCCAGACGGACAGGGAGCAGTGTTTGCACCGTTGTACTCACCCGGTGCTGGTGAGCAGGAGGCGGGGGAGTGCGGTGGGGTCCGAGGGGGCTCAGATGTAAACAGTCACGCCCCCCTCGGGGAACGCTGAACAACATAACGTATGTAATCCATCAACAGGCTGCTACCGTATCTGTTTGGGTGTAATCCGTCTGGACGATAGGCTTCGTAACGTTTCCAGAAAAGGGCAAAGTTATTCACAAAGACAAAGTTAAAAGAGCTGCATGTAGCCTGAAGCCACACATGCAGCGCCACAACACGACTGTAGAGGCAGTCACCTCTGTTTACAGTCGGGATTGGACCAGAAATAAAAACAGATAGTCCGGAGGATTGAAGGAGGTGGAACAGATCCATAAAATGTTTCTTCGTGACTTCTGACTGCTGAAGTTTCATGTCGTTAATTCCCACATGCACGACTACCTTGGAAACGGTATCAGGCAGGGACTGAAGCAGAGGAGGGAGACGTATGAGCAGGTCTGGTACAGTAGCTCCGGGAATACAGCGAGTGACCGCGTTAAAGAAGCGGACGTGTCTCACGATGGAATCTCCAATAATCAGAGTGGTCGGGGCGAAGAGTGGCCTCGGAGAAGGAGCTCGGTGGACGGAACCAGCGGGTTCACCCGAAGCAGGACCCGAGCCTGAGCGCCGCTGAACACATGGAGAGGAGGAGCGGGGGTGCTGACTCTCAGCTACAGGCGACCCACGCTGTGTGCTCGGGGACGCTGGAGCGGTGAGAGGGGCTGGCTCTGGACGCTGCTGCTGACCCGGTGGAGGTGAGCGGTGGTGATGATGGCTAGCTACCCCAGTCTGAGGCTGCTGCACTGGGGTCAAAGAAGGGGAACAGGCCAACATGGCTGGTGGACCGCTCTTTCGCCTGAGGACTGCTTCCTTTAGGAGCGTTTTCCTCGCAGTGGACTTGGATCCTCGAGCAGTAGAGTTTGCTGCAGTGTCCAGGGATTCTGCTGAGGGGGCCGGGATGTCGGTGGAGAGGGCTGCATAGCGGTTTGCCAGACTCAGGACATGGGCCACGGCGCAGGATGGCTCCTCGGAATCCGCGGGCTCGTTGTTCGGAACCGGGCGCTTAGGTGTAGAACAGGAGGGTCCGGAGCTGACGGATCTCTCCCACACGACAGTGTCACAATATGCAGCGCTCAGTGACATAAGCCGTGAGTGCTGCCCACCAGCGACTTCAAAAAGTTTGGATACTAGAGATTGTTTCTCATTCAACTCTGCGGTGAGACGAAGGACTTCTTTTCGTAGATCTGCAATGGTGGCACGGTCGCTCTCACGGAGCTCCAAGGTGAGGCGACTAATATTGTGCATGTTTGAGCCAATTTCATTGTCACTTTCCATGTCCTCGTTAGCTTGTGTTAGCCTCTGTGCTACTAGTGGGTTTCAGTCGGGACTAAGTGCTATTTGCTGAAACCACTGAATTAAAAAGATAAAACACTCAGATATATTAAAAAACTGAACAATAAAAACGCGCTAAAAAGTTGTTAAAAGTTTACTAAAAAGGTGCACAGAGCAGCCCTGCAGTACTGCTTACTTTGACACACCTGCGTTGAAGAACGAAGAGATTTCCCCAGAGTAGCACCTTTTGCTCTGATTACTGCTTCACACACTCTTGGCATTCTCTTGATGAGCTTCAAGAGCCAAAGAATAAAAGTGGGTCTTAAGACGAGACTTAAAACACTCCAAAGTAAGTAATCTTTATTTATATACCGCCTTTTCACTGCAGATCAGAGTCTCAAAGCGGTTTACAATATTATATATTTTTTGGGCATTTGTTCTCTCACTCCACACAGCTTAGGGCCAACCGCAGCGAAGGCTCTGTCCCCTCGGGTGGAAGTCTCGCCTCGGACTTCAGTGCAGAGTGTTTGCAGAGTCCGAACCAAGCAGACTCTGCAAACATCAATCATATTGTTAGCTAGTTTGATAACGTATTTATTTGTTTTGTTTGCATGGATGGGTGTGTTTCTGCTGCTGGACACCTGAACTTCCCGTACAGGGATCAATAAAGTATCTATCTATCTCTTTTATATACTGTACTTGCCATTGTTGCAGCGAACATACTCACTTTTATAGATCCTGTTTTGCTAATCTCCCTCACAAAGCCCTGGGGCTGTTTACCTCAAGCCAACTTCTGCATTTCTACTAGAGTGAAGAAGACCCTCAAAATGTAATGTTTTTAGAGACAATGGAAACAAATTATTGAATTTTGAATTGATTGATGCAGCAGTGACATAAAAGTAAAAGTCAAACCTTTCAAATCGATGAGGAGAAAGTCACTTTGGTTAGACCAGTGTCGAGTCACTTTTGTTCGGTAATGACAGGTCACGAACACAGATGGAGGTTTCGCTTTCGACAGCAGCACACGTCCCGTAAGTCTGGTCCGACACGGAAGCTGTTCGTAATGTGATGCTGAAAAACTGAACCAGCACTCCGTCTCATCCTCTTTCTCGTGACGTGAGGTCTGACAGTGAAACTCCACCACGTCTGTTTCCATGACAACCACCCTGTCTGCAGTCAGAACCGGAGCAGGAAGAACAACTGCCACAGGAATAAAAATGTATGTCTTCAAAAAATGTGTTGTTGGCGCAAATTACGCACTCACCTTGTTCCTCGCACACAATATTGACCCCTGTTGACAGAATGGAATGTTAGTGTCCAGTTCGATGTGGTAAATCTTCCCATTGTCAGTTCTTCAAGCTGGGGTACCCTAACCCAAACTACTAAGAATCATGTAATACAATTCATCTTAGTAGTCCTTGCCCTAAAAAGTTTTCACAAGAATGATTTTTGTGGCCTCTGTAACATCAGCTTCTTCCGATAGAATAGTAAATGAATAAATGAATCATCAGAGGCCAAAACTACAGGGCCTCAGCTTGTAAAGTCCAGCCATTTGTTTCAAAAGTTCACAAACTACAACAATCACCTCATCTCAGTTGTCGAGTTGTTGCAGGTATGTTGTGAGGAAGAGCATAACGCTACATTATCATAAATGTGAACTCACCTAGGAGGAAGACGAGCAGACGTGAGTCCATGCTGCAGCTGGACGCACAAACGCAGCTCTGAGTTTGAACAAAGGAAGTGAGAGACCACCAAAGGCTAAAATACACTTAACCAGAAACTGAAACTGAGGTATTACCTGTAAGACATGTTCATAATATTTACTTCATTTCTCCCACGGAAGAAATTCAGGTGACCACCTGCCGCGGATACAGACAAAAAAGACATTTCTAATATGAAGTGATTAAAATTTAATAAATAACCCAAGATTTATATTAGGGGCGACAGTAGCTGAGTTGGTAGAGCATTGGCCTTTGAGCCTGAAGGTCGTGGGTTCGAGCCCACCGTAAGACCTACTTCACGACTCCCACTGATGACTGCTGTTGTTGAGTCCTTAGGCAAGACACTTAACCCCACTTTGCCT
Source organism: Knipowitschia caucasica (assembly GCA_964034765.1). Classification (NCBI taxonomy): domain Eukaryota; kingdom Metazoa; phylum Chordata; class Actinopteri; order Gobiiformes; family Gobiidae; genus Knipowitschia; species Knipowitschia caucasica. Next base: position 6,067,171 of record OZ035841.1, read on the forward strand.
GAAGCTCCCATTGAAAGATCTCAGCTCCTGTGGACTCACCACCTGCAGGAGGATCAGTGAGGGGAAGAAAATGGATGGATGGATGGATAAAACCCAGGATTAAAACCCCCTTAAACAATGTTAGTACAAGATGATATCCACTGTCTCCAGTTTATTCCTACCCTGCACCTCCTCTTCCCATCCCCTGGCCACCTCCTCCTCACCTCCTGGCCTCATTTGTGAGGAGATACTATGCGTCGTTGGGCTCCATTTTTACTGGTAGTTTAGTGGTTGGGACCACCAGCGCTTCCATTGTTGTTGCTTGGGTTCAGAGAATGAAGATTTTGAAGATTTTTCATTTGTGCCCCCACCTAAGTTGAAACCAAACCGACCCCATTGATTCTAAGACATAAAATAGTGCTATGAATATTCTAAATATCAGGTTTAAAGGCCACAATCAACACAAACACATCATAAAAAGTATTTTTTTTGGTCTTTTATTCAGATTCAGATTCAGTTTATTTGCCATTTGCAGTAAAAAAAACCACATTGGAATACATTAGCAAAAGTCTCCAGTGTGCACAGACAAATACAGACATAAACCAACATTAAAAGACAAAAATAAAACAAATAAAACAGTAAACAAATGTCACTGTGAAATCGATCGACTAAAACAGTTCAAAACAAGTGCAAATCATTAAAGTGCTCTGTTCACACTGATTACAGCTTGTGGATGAAAACTGTTAGCGTAACGAGATGTCCTGCATCTCAGAGAGCGATATCTTCTGCCAGAGGGAAGAAGCTGGAACATGGCTTTCCCAGGGTGACCAGAAGAGTCATTGACAATCCTAAGAGCTTTGTTCTGGATTTATTAAAGAACCTCCAGAACAGGAAGCTCACAGCCCACAGTCCTCTTTGCAGAGTGGAGCACCTTGTTTAAAGCTCTCTTTTCTTTATCTGTGATGTTTCCAAACCACACAGACACAGAACCAACAAGTAGACTCTCAATGGTGCAGTGATAAAAGTTAAGCAGAATCTTAGAGTTAGTGGTAAATTCTCTAAGTTTACGCAGAAAGTAGAGACGCTGACGAGCTTTCTTAACGACTCGGTCAGTGTTTTTAACCCATTTCAAGTTAGACAGAGTTAAACCCAGAAACTTGCACTCCTCTACGATCTGCACCTGGGAGTTGTCGATTACGACAGGCAAATGAGAACTACTGCGACTGAAGTCGTAGACCAGTTCACATGTTTTGGATGCGTTCAACTGGAGGTTGTTAGTTTTACTCCACTGAACCACATTTTGTATCTCTGCTCTATAAGAGGATTCATCAGTGTCACTGATGAGACCGATGATGGTGGTGTCATCAGCATATTTGATGATCAAGTTTGAGTCAGAGGAGGACACACAATCGTGAGTGTACAAAGTAAAAAGCAAAGGACTCAAAATACATCCCTGAGGAGAACCAGTGCTCACAGAAACATGACACGTCACAGCAGAGGGACCAAACTTTGCTCCTGATTGTGCATTTGTGTCAGCCTCTCTCTGTAACCAGGGCCGCCCCATTGAGCTGCAGGATTCACTCGAGCTGAGATTTAGATGGTGCTGCATTAAAGCTCACACAAAAAGAGAAGATTCTGCTGCACAAGATTCTGTTCGGAAAATACAGTTGAGCTACACAAAAGGAGTCCAAGAATTCTTAAAACAAGTAAAAAGTCCTGTTCCGTTGCTTTGGCTAAGCGTGCAGCCCGCTTTCTGCTGTTTTCAACCGGACGAAAATAATGGTGCACAGCGAAAACTTGTTTCACTTCTGGGTAATCGATTGACGACACTGTATTAAATACACATTAAGAAAGGTTAATTATTGCACTTTCTAGTTACCAAATCAGTTTATTATAATATATATACAGTATATGTCTTGAAAATGCAAAATAGCCTTTTTTTCGATTTTCCATTTCCCTTTAAAAATAGAAAATGTATTGAACGCAAAAGTACACGGACCCATTGAGCATGATAGTTCGGGTTACAGATTTAGGTTATTACCTAAATCTACCTACCTAGATTTAGGTTACTACTACTAGGTTACTACCTAACCTAGTCTGTTAGGTTAGGTACTGCCATTCCTCCTTTTTCTTTAGGAAGTGTTGTTGAAAATGTTGTGAACCTAAATCGTGGCTTTTTCCCCAGCCAGATGAATCTTGAAATTAATTTATCCCAGTGTGAGAAGTTGAGAACTGTTGTTTTGTAATCTCAGCGGACAATGCCTGGACCAAAAAAAGAAACCTTGGGAGCAGGTTCATTTTCACTGTTTCAATTCTCTGGGTTAGACTCATTAAAGGAACGACAGTCCACCTCTGAATGTCAGTCTTTGTTTTTGAAATCAGGTCCTCATAGGGGCAACAGTAGCTCAGTTGGTAGAGCATTGGCCTTTGGGCCGGAAGGTCGTGGGTTTGAGCCCATCAGGTGACCTACTCCAATTGCTCCCACTGATGTCTGCTGCCATTGTATCCTTGGGCAGGACACTTAACCCCACATTGCCCGAAGCCCCCACTGAAACACCAAGGCTGTGGCCCCACTGATGTAGCAGCCATCTTCCTGTGGACTCATTCAAGATTTATTTCTTCACGCAGTAGGTTTGGGGGGTAAAATTTAGGGTCATTATCTGAGTTTTACTCAGATAAAGTTTTTATCCTGCATAGCGGCCAAATGTTTTTAAGCAATGGAATAGTTTAGTCAAAGACAAAACTTAGGTAAACCAGGACGTCATAAACATACCTTGTGGACTTCAGTCATTTGTGGACAGACATTTTTTGGTCTCAACATTTGAAAATAAAGATTTGAAGAAAAAAAAAGACACCCCTCCCCAAATATTAATTTGTGAATCTGTTGTTTTGTTATTTTATTGTATTTTACATTAACCCACTGTTTGTTAGGCCACAAATGCCATACCAAACATGGCCCTTAGGTGTCAGTAGTGCCTCGTGCAGAAACAGTTCAGAATTAGATCTGTGCTTTGTTGTACTGTGATATCAGAGTCATCACTGAACGTTTATTTTTTAATTGTTGCAGGTTGGTTAAGTTCACAACCATTTTGTAGTTTACTTTGTTGCGAACGTGTGATTGTTGGAGAGAATTTTTATTAGACGATTTATATATATATCTAATTTATATATATATATAATCTATATACATCTATCTTAATATGTATATATATCTATCTATATATATTTATATAGATGTAGGGCTGTCAAACGATTAAAATTTTTACTCGAGTTAATGAATCGTAATAAATCGCATTTTGAACTATCGGCAAAATGATGCCATATTTTTCTGTAAATGGTTGTTTGAATGGAAAGATAAATGACAGCGTAGTGAACATATGTACTGTATTTGTTTATTATAACAATAAATCCACATAAAATGTCATTAACATTATTAGCATTCTGTCTAACACACTATTTTTTCAGCACGACATGTTCCACATCTGTGAGGCTGTGGATCCTCTTCATTATTGTGCCTCTGCAAACTATTCGTATGGTACAAACATGTCTCTAATATATTTTGGTGGGAAGCCATGGAGAGACTTGTAACAAGCAGAGCTGTTTTAAAGTCTATTCTCTGAGCCACAGGAAGCCAGTGCAGAGACCTGAGGACTGGACTAATGTGGTTGTACTTCCTGGTTCTAGCTGTTTTACAGCTGTTTTACATTCAGCTGTAAAACAGCTGAATGTACTGCAGCTGTTTTACAGCCTGTTTGGACAGACCTGTGAGCAGGCCATTGCAGTAGTCTAACCTACTGGAGACAAATGCATGGATAAGAATCTCCAAGTCTGCTTTAGACACTATGTTTTTGATCCTGGAAATGTTTTTTAGGTGGTAGAAAGCTGCTGATGTTACTGATTTAATGTGGCTATTAAAATTTAAGTCTGAGTCCAGTATTACCCCTAGATTTCTGACCTTGTTTGAAGGTTTTAGGGAGAGAGACTGGAGGTGACAGATGACGCTCTCTCTTTGTTTCTGGGGACCAAAGACAATCATTTCAGTTTTGTCTGCGTTCAGCTGAAGGAAGTTGTTTTGCATCCACTCACTGATCTGTTGGATACAGTGAAGGAGTGAGTCCACTGGTCCATGTTCTCCTGCAGTCAGTGAGACATAGATCTGAGTGTCGTCTGCATAGTTATGTTAGGAAACTTCGTTTCTGCTTATTAACTGACCTAGCGGCAGCATGTAGAGATTGAACAGAAGAGGTCCCAGGATCGACCCCTGTGGTACTCCACAGGTCAGGGCCATATGATCTGAGACACAGTTTCCAATCTCCACAAAGTACTTCCTGTCTTCAAGGTAAAACCTACACCAACTTAAGGCGGTGCCAGCGCTTTCTCTGTAAGAAGATCTCATGGTCGACGGTGTCAAAGGCAGCACTCAGATCTAACAAGATTAAGATTGAGTCTTGGCCTGTGTCAGTGTTCAGCCGGATATCGTTTGTAACCTTAACGAGAGCAGTCTCAGTGCTGTGGTGGGGTCTAAAGCCGGACTGAAACATATCAAATGAGTTGTTGATTATAAGAAATCTAGTAAGCTGTAGGTAGACAACTTTTTCAAGGACTTTCCCCATAAATGGCAGATTTGAGATGGGACGGTAGTTGTTCAGTACAGTGGCATCCAGACTGCTCTTTTTTAGAAGGGGCCTGATGACTGCCGTTTTCAGGGCCTTTGGGAATATTCCAGAATGAAGGGACATGTTTACTATCTGTGTGAGTGAAGGTAACAGACTGCTCAGAACAGACTTCAGAAATCTAGTGGGTAGTACATTCAGGCTGCATGTGGAGGAGCTCAGACTGGAGATTATCTCTTGGACATTTTTATCATCTACAGGTGCAAAGTGAGTTAGCTCAAAGAGCCTTTCTGGCTGTTGGATTGTTATCTGTGGATTGGAGACAATGGCGTTTTTGATGCCTTGAACCTTGTCATTGAAAAAGTGTGCAAACTCATTGCATTTACGTTTGGAAGTAAGCTCTAATGGCATCTGAAGAGGGGGGTTTGTTAATCTATTAACTGTTGAAAACAGAACACGCAGATTGTTAGTGCAGCCTTCAATCGTTTCAGAAAAATACCTTTCTCTCGTACTACGTAGCATCCGGTTAAACTCGCACAACTTATCTTTGAAGATCTCGTAATCAACCTGGAGGTTGGACTTGTGTAGTGGTGCGCACTCCCGCTGGTTAGCCAATCAGAGTTTGGTCCGGCTCTTTATAGAGGCGCGTCCTACCTCAGCCCGACCTCTTCCGCCTCTGACGTCGAGTGACTTGGCCCGGGACAGAGCAGGTGTTTTGATCAGCGTCTCGCTACCAAACTACCACGGTTCAATTGCACAAGGCGAGAGGCCGCGCAATTGAACCACGCGATCGTCGTATGCGCTTTTGGTGAGTACTGCGTAGTGATTAAAATATTAGATTACCCTAAAATTGTGTTTTGTAGCATACCGGCGTCTTAGCGCGCACACCGCTGCTACCTTTGGCGTGGACGTGACTGCCGTGCGTAAAGGCTTGTCCCAGTGTGAGTTGTCACGGGCTGGGGCGGCTCGTGCGCGGAGCGCTTCAATCTGCAACGGTATGTTTAACTCTGTGCGCCTCCTGAACAATACATGCATAGGAGTTTGTTTCTAATACACAATAATGTTTTAGGATTCCTGTTTCCGACCTCCCCTTCCAAGTGGGGTCTTTTGCACTATAGTCTGGCCTTTTAAATCTAGAGGCACCTTGTGAGTGGGAGTATATAAATCTGTGGTGGCCGCGGGACTGCAGGGCGCGTATCCCATCCAGCGCCTCTAATCCTCCACGCACCTCAACTAAGGACAATCAAACCAGTGCTTCTTTTTATTCCTCTACCCACAAGGTAACGAAATTCCGGCCCTAGTGTGGCTGAACGCAACGGCTGCTGTAGTTGGGACACTTTTAAAAGTTAATTGTTTCTTTTCTCTTTTTTTGGTTTATCTGGCTGTTTATCGTATTGTTCTGGAATGCATGCAGTATGACTGAGGATGAATGGGAGTGTGTGTGTGCTGTGATTGTAGAGTGTTTTAATTAGAATAATCGGTTAAACTTGTCAGCTATTTAAATAAACTTATATTTTGTTAGATTTGCCTCTGTCTCTCTCTCCATATCCAAATGAACCTGGGGTCTAGTGATGCGGGGATAAACTTCTTAATGGTTCCTTAGGCCAAAATCTAAGGTGGCGTTGCTGGTATTATTTATTTGTATAGTTCTCATTGAAAATATAGTGAGATTCTAGCTAAGTGCTTCCGAGCTCGCAACACTTGCGCCACTTCCACTCGACCCTCTGGCACTTTCTCTTCAGTGCTCTGACCGAGTCTGCTTTAGCCCACGGCGCCTTCTGCTTATTTTTCACTATTTTAACCTTCACAGGGGCAACGGTATCCAGAACATTCAAAACACTAGAGGTGACAGAGTTAAACAGTTCATCTACAGTAGAATACAATGCATTTTCAAAGTTTATCATTCCCATAAATAGTTCCCTCGTATTTTCATTTATGTGTCTTCTTCGAACAGTTACCAGAGTCCACTGGTGATTTGTTAGTGAAACACATGTAAAAGAAAACACAGAAATGTTACATCATAAAAAGGTATTTTTTTTGGGGGTCTTTTATTCAGATTCAGATTCAGTTTATTTGCCATTTGCAGTAAAAAAACCACATTGGAATACATTAGCAAAAGTCTCCAGTGTGCACAGACAAATACAGACATAAAACAACATTAAAAGACAAAAATAAAACAAATAAAACAGTAAACAAATGTCACTGTGAAATCGATCGACTAAAACAGTTTCAAAACAAGTGCAAATCATTAAAGTGCTCTGTTCACACTGATAACAGCCTGTGGATAAAAACTGTTAGCGTAACGAGATGTCCTGCATCTCAGAGAGCGATATCTTCTGCCAGAGGGAAGAAGCTGGAACATGGCTTTCCCAGGGTGGCCAGAAGAGTCATTAACAATCCTAAGAGCTTTGTTTAAAAGTCTGGATTTATAAAGAACCTCCAGAACAGGAAGCTCACAGCCCACGGTCCTCTTTGCAGAGCGGAGCACCTTGTTTAAAGCTCTCTTTTCTTTATCTGTGATGTTTCCAAACCACACAGACACAGAACCAACAAGTAAACTCTCAATGGTGCAGCCATAAAAGTTAAGCACAATCTTAGAGTTAGTGGTAAATTCTCTAAGTTTACGCAGAAAGTAGAGACGCTGACGAGCTTTCTTAACGACTCGGTCAGTGTTTTTAACCCATTTCAGGTTAGACAGAGTTAAACCCAGAAACTTGCCTCCTCTACGATCTGCACCTGGGAGTTGTCGATTACGACAGGCAAATGAGAACTATTGCGACTGAAGTCGTAGACCAGTTCACATGTTTTGGATGCGTTCAACTGGAGGTTGTTAGTTTTACTCCACTGAACCACATTTTGTATCTCTGCTCTATAAGAGGATTCATCAGTGTCACTGATGAGACCGATGATGGTGGTGTCATCAGCATATTTGATGATCAAGTTTGAGTCAGAGGAGGACACACAATCGTGAGTGTACAAAGTAAAAAAGCAAAGGACTCAAAATAGCGCGAGCCCTGAGAGAACCTGTGGCTCACAGAAACCTGGAGTCACCGTTCACGGAGCAGAGGGACCAAACTTTGCTCCCTGATATGTGCATTTGTGTCAGCCTTTCTCTCTGTAACCAGGGCCGCCCCATTGGAGCTCGCAGGATTCACCTCGAGCTGAGAATTTAGATGGGGTGGCTGGGCCTTAAAGCCTCACACAAAAAGAAGAGATATCTGCCTGCACAAGATATCGTGTTTCCGGAAAATACAGTTGCGAACTACACAAAAGGATCCCCCCAAGAATTCTTAAAACCACGTAAAAGGTCCTGGTTCCGTTGCTTTGGCTTAAGGCGTGCAGCCCGCTTTCTGCTGTTTTCCAACCGGACGAAATAAGGGTGCACAGCGGAAAACTGGTTGCTCTTCTGGGTACATCGATTGACGACACTGTATTAAATACATCAGTAAGAAGGTTAAGTATTGCACTTTCTAGTTACCAAAATGCAGTTTTTATTATACTATCTCTACGGGTATATGTCTTGAAAATGCAAAATAGCCGGGTTTACGAGTGTGCCATTTTCCCTTTACAAATAGAAAATGTATTGAACGCAAAAGTACAAAACGGACCCCATTGAGCATGATCGTTTCGCGTTACAGATGTAGGGTTATTACCTACACTCTAACCTACCTAGATTTCGGTTACTACTACTAGGTTACTACCTAACCTAGTCTGTTAGGGTTAGGTACTGCCATTTCCTCCTTTTGGCTTTAGGAAGGGGTGGTTGGAAAATGTTGTGAACGCTATATCGTGGCTTTTTTCCCCCCGCCAGATGAATCTGAATTAATTTTATCCCAGGGTGAGAAAGTGAGAACTGGTGTATTTGTAATCTCCAGCGGGACAATGCCTGGACCAAAAAAAAAGAAACCTTGGGACAGGTTCATTTACCCCACTGTTTTCAATTCTCTGGGTTAGACCCATTAAAGGAACGACAGTCCACCGCTGGAATGTCAGTCTTGGTTTGTGAAATCAGGGCCTCATAGGGGCAACAGTTAGCTCAGCGTGGGTAGAGCATTGGCCTTTGGGGCCGTGAAAAGGTCGTGGGTTTGAGCCCATCCGGTGACCTACTCCAATTGCTGGCCCCAACTGATGGTTCTGCTGTCATTAGTTATCCCTTGGGGCAGTGACACTTAACCCCACATTGCCCGAAGCCCCCACTGAAACACCACAGGCTGTGGCCCCACTGATGTAGCAGCCATCTGCCTTGGACTCATTCAAGATGTATGTCTTCACCAGGTAGGTTTTGGGGGGGTAAAATTTAGGGGTCAGATCTGAGTTTACTCAGATAAAGTTTGTAGCCTGCAGAGCGCCAAATGTTAGTAAGCAATGGAATAGTTTTAGTCAAAGGACAAAACTTAGGTAAACCAGGACTCATAAACATACCTTGTGGACTTCAGTCCATTTGTGACAGACATTTTTTTGGTCCTCACCTTTGAAAAATAAAGATTTTGGAAGAAAAAAAAAGAACACCCCTCCCAAATATTAATTGTGAAACTGTTTGGTTTTGTTATTTTATTGGGTTAAATTTTACATTAACCCACTGTGTTTTTAGGCCACAAATGCATACCAAACATGGCCCTTAGTGTCCAGTAGTGCCTCGAGCAGAAACAGTTAGAATTAGATCTGTGTGCTTTGTTTACTGTGAGATCAGAGTCATCCACTGAACGTTTATTTTTTAAGTGTTGCAGGATGGTTAAGTTCACAACCATTTTGTAGTTTACTTTGATTGCAACGGTGTGATTTGTTGGGAGAAGAATTTTTATTAGACGATATATATATATATATCTAATTTATAGATATAAATAAATCTATATACATCTATCATAATATGTATATATATCTATCTATATATATTTATATTAGATGTAGGGCATGTCAAACGATTAAAATTTTTACTCGAGTTAAATGGATCGTCATAAATCGCAATTTTGAAACTATCGGCACATGATGCCATATTTTCTGTATAAATGGTTTTGTTTGAATGGAAAGATAAAATGAACAGCGTAGTGAACATATGGTACTAGTTATTTGTTTATTATAACAATAAATCCACATAAAAAGTCAATATCATTATTAGCATTCTGTCAACACACTATTTTTTCAGCCCGACATTTCCCACCATCTGTGAGCTGTGGGATCCGTCTTCATTATTGTGCCTCTGCAAAACTATTCGTATGGTACAAACATGTCTCTAAATTTTTGGTGGAGGCCATGGAGAGACTTGTAACAAGCAAGCTGTTTAAAGTCCGATTCTCTGAGCCACAGGAAGCCAGTGCAGAGACCTGAGGACTGGACTAATGTGGTCGTACTTCCTGGTTCTAGTCAGGACTCGAGCTGCTGCATTTGAATGTACTGCGCTGTTTTACAGCCTGTTTGGACAGACCTGTGACAGGCCATTGCAGTAGTCTAACCTACTGAGACAAATGCATGGATAAGAATCTCCAGGTCTGCTTTAGACACTATGTTTTTGATCCTGGCAATGTTTTTTAGATGGTAAAAAGCTGCTGATGTTACTGATTTGATGTGGCTATTAAAATTTAAGTCTGAGTCCAGTATTACCCCTAGATTTCTGACCTTGTTTGAAGGTTTTAGGGAGAGAGACTGTAGTGACAGATGACGCTCTCTCTTTGTTTCTGGGGACCAAAGACAATCATTTCAGTTTTGTCTGCGTTTAGCTGAAGGAAGTTGTTTTGCATCCACTCACTGATCTGTTGGATACAGTGAAGGAGTGAGTCCACTGGTCCATGTTCTCCTGCAGTCAGTGAGACATAGATCTGAGTGTCTCTGCAGTTATGTTAGGGGACTTCGTTCTGCTTATTAACTGACCTAGCGGCAGCATGTATAGATTGAACAGAAGAGGAGTCCCCCCCCCCCCGGGGGGGGGGTGGTGACACACACCCCCCGGGGGGTGGGGCGGGGGGGGGGGGGGGGGGGGGGGGGGGCTTGGGGTAACGCACCGGGGGGGGCCTGTTCAGTGCAGCCGGATATCGTTTGTAACCTTAACGAGAGCAGTCTCAGTGCTGTGGTGGGGTCTAAAGCCGGACTGAAACATATCAAATGAGTTGTTGATTATAAGAAATCTAGTAAGCTGTAGGTAGACAACTTTTTCAAGGACTTTCCCCATAAATGGCAGATTTGAGATGGGACGGTAGTTGTTCAGTACAGTGGCATCCAGACTGCTCTTTTTTAGAAGGGGCCTGATGACTGCCGTTTTCAGGGCCTTTGGGAATATTCCAGAATGAAGGGACATGTTTACTATCTGTGTGAGTGAAGGTAACAGACTGCTCAGAACAGACTTCAGAAATCTAGTGGGTAGTACATTCAGGCTGCATGTGGAGGAGCTCAGACTGGAGATTATCTCTTGGACATTTTTATCATCTACAGGTGCAAAGTGAGTTAGCTCAAAGAGCCTTTCTGGCTGTTGGATTGTTATCTGTGGATTGGAGACAATGGCGTTTTTGATGCCTTGAACCTTGTCATTGAAAAAGTGTGCAAACTCATTGCATTTACGTTTGGAAGTAAGCTCTAATGGCATCTGAAGAGGGGGGTTTGTTAATCTATTAACTGTTGAAAACAGAACACGCAGATTGTTAGTGCAGCCTTCAATCGTTTCAGAAAAATACCTTTCTCTCGTACTACGTAGCATCCGGTTAAACTCGCACAACTTATCTTTGAAGATCTCGTAATCAACCTGGAGGTTGGACTTGTGTAGTGGTGCGCACTCCCGCTGGTTAGCCAATCAGAGTTTGGTCCGGCTCTTTATAGAGGCGCGTCCTACCTCAGCCCGACCTCTTCCGCCTCTGACGTCGAGTGACTTGGCCCGGGACAGAGCAGGTGTTTTGATCAGCGTCTCGCTACCAAACTACCACGGTTCAATTGCACAAGGCGAGAGGCCGCGCAATTGAACCACGCGATCGTCGTATGCGCTTTTGGTGAGTACTGCGTAGTGATTAAAATATTAGATTACCCTAAAATTGTGTTTTGTAGCATACCGGCGTCTTAGCGCGCACACCGCTGCTACCTTTGGCGTGGACGTGACTGCCGTGCGTAAAGGCTTGTCCCAGTGTGAGTTGTCACGGGCTGGGGCGGCTCGTGCGCGGAGCGCTTCAATCTGCAACGGTATGTTTAACTCTGTGCGCCTCCTGAACAATACATGCATAGGAGTTTGTTTCTAATACACAATAATGTTTTAGGATTCCTGTTTCCGACCTCCCCTTCCAAGTGGGGTCTTTTGCACTATAGTCTGGCCTTTTAAATCTAGAGGCACCTTGTGAGTGGGAGTATATAAATCTGTGGTGGCCGCGGACTGCAGGGCGCGTATCCCATCCAGCGCCTCTAATCCTCCACGCACCTCAACTAAGGACAATCAAACCAGTGCTTCTTTTTATTCCTCTACCCACAAGGTAACGAAATTCCGGCCCTAGTGTGGCTGAACGCAACGGCTGCTGTAGTTGGGACACTTTTAAAAGTTAATTGTTTCTTTTCTCTTTTTTTGGTTTATCTGGCTGTTTATCGTATTGTTCTGGAATGCATGCAGTATGACTGAGGATGAATGGGAGTGTGTGTGTGCTGTGATTGTAGAGTGTTTTAATTAGAATAATCGGTTAAACTTGTCAGCTATTTAAATAAACTTATATTTTGTTAGATTTGCCTCTGTCTCTCTCTCCATATCCAAATGAACCTGGGGTCTAGTGATGCGGGGATAAACTTCTTAATGGTTCCTTAGGCCAAAATCTAAGGTGGCGTTGCTGGTATTATTTATTTGTATAGTTCTCATTGAAAATATAGTGAGATTCTAGCTAAGTGCTTCCGAGCTCGCAACACTTGCGCCACTTCCACTCGACCCTCTGGCACTTTCTCTTCAGTGCTCTGACCGAGTCTGCTTTAGCCCACGGCGCCTTCTGCTTATTTTTCACTATTTTAACCTTCACAGGGGCAACGGTATCCAGAACATTCAAAACACTAGAGGTGACAGAGTTAAACAGTTCATCTACAGTAGAATACAATGCATTTTCAAAGTTTATCATTCCCATAAATAGTTCCCTCGTATTTTCATTTATGTGTCTTCTTCGAACAGTTACAGAGTCCACTGGTGATTTGTTAGTGAAACACATGTAAAAGAAAACACAGAAATGATCCGAAAGAGCAACATTGACCACGTTTACATTTGAAATATTCACCCCCTTAGTAACTAACAGGTCTAGAGTGTGCCCTCTGCTGTGGGTGGGGCCACTCACATGCTGAGTGAGACCAAAGGTATCAAGTAAAGAACTCAGCTCATTTGCATTTCTGTCATTAACATTATCCACATGAATATTAAAATCACCTGTAATAACTAAACTATCAAAGTCTGTGCATACAACTGAAAGCAACTCAGTAAAATTATCAATAAAACTGTGACATGACTGCGGTGGCTTGTATAGGACTATGAAGAGTATTGGAGGAGATTGTTTTTGTTGTATTTTAAAAGACACATATTCAAATGACGAAAACTTCCCAAGAGACATTCTATGGGAGACAAAGTGGTCTCTGAAAATGGCAGCTAAGCCACCCCCCTTTTTGTTTTCCGTATTTCAGATTCAAAATTAAAATTTGGTGGTGATGCTTCTATTAAAACTGCATTTCCTGAATTTTGGTCAAGCCAAGTTTCAGCCATGAACATAAGATCAAGATAGTCCCACCTTCTCTTCGTCTTCTCTTCTTCTCTGCTTCTTCGCACATTAAAATGGGTCTTTTACGCCAAAACATACAGCTTCGCTGGAAAGTCTACTCCCACGTCTACTACTCACACAACATTCCTTTACTTTGCCTGCCGCTCATGCAATCAGTGCTTTCACCGTGCTGACAATCTCCTTGTCACCATGCACAATGGGTCTGGCATGCGCCTCCTGTTCGGCGACCCTGCTCCCATCTCTGTGTGGAGTGAGAGGACAAGTGCCCAAAAATAACAATTGTAAACCGCTTTGTGACTCTGGTCTGTGAAAGGCGGTATATAAATAAACATTACTTACTTTAAATATCTCCTATACCTACCCTGCTCGCCGGGATCCAATTTCAGTCCCGCCGCTACAACCCTGTTCTCTCCCCTATACCCTCAGAGCCGTCACTCAAACTCCTCGTCAAAGGCACCCACAACTGCTACTACGTAATCTGTCTCCCCATAGCTCCACACAGCTCACTCCTTCAGGACAGGCGTTGCTACGCACGCAACGTCGCTGGGTTTCCCCTTCTGCCCTTCTGCGCCGCACCGGAGCCTAGGGCGCCAAACCACCTTTCAATAAAAACATTCAAAATGCGTTTTGTCTTCTGAAGTCTCTCCAGATTGAAATGCGGCCTCGCGGAAATTCAACTCTGGAAGACTGACGGCTAAAGCCACCCCTTCCAGGCCAGCCTCGCATCCTCAGCCTATTGCACAGCAAACGCCCATTTCCAGCCAACCTACGCAGGTCAAGCCAGCAGCTTAAAAGTGGAGAAACTCCCACTTTACGGCCTTCTGGAAGCCTTGCAAACCACCGCCTCCCCTCCACCTCCTTTTCTCACCCTGCCTCAAGCATGCCTCTTTCCTGCTGCCCGAATGCCACCACCAGTGCCTAGGTCCTGGGGGGATTGTGCGTGCACTCACGCAGGAGCCTCGCTGACTAACCGCTGCACCGGGGCCTAGGGCGTCAAACCACCTTGAGATAAAAACATTCAAAATGCATTTTGTCTTCTGAAGTCTCTCCAGATTGAATTGACGTCACCCCCTAACTACAACACCTGCCTTCCGCGCTCTCTGATTGGTCGGTCGAAATTCAACCGATTGTAATCGCTAACATAGGGACTAGACCCAGACGTTACATGCAGTGAAATGATGATTGAACGGAGTGTACGGATGGCTAAGGCCAGGCTACAAGTAAACTAGAGTGGTCCAAAACAATTCACCCCCCTCAGCATTGACACACATGCGGAACGGAGCTTTGGGCCAAGAGCCAACTTTTGGACCATCCTGTAAAGACGTTTTCGAGAGGTCTGTCAATGCTATTTGTTAGCATTGGCTAATTCTTCTTCTGGGTCCACCCCCATCGGCCCGGGGTGGTATTGCAAGCATGTCAGCGCACGTCATTTTGGCCACTTTTGAGCCAGGACCCGCCCCCACTGGTATAGACCTTTTCCACACTTCCGTGTTTTAAACCGGAAGGGGGGAAAAGGCACTTCCGGTGCCTTTGCTTTTCCATTGACAAACAGCGTCAGTATGGTTCAAACTCACGATATCACCACGTTGTTTTTGCTCTGGTCTTGGTTGCACTTGTGGGGGAAGAAAACAGCCTTATCTGTCTATCCCGACGATATTGAACCAAAAGAGACAGTGAATCCAAGCAGTTAGAAGAGAGCACTTCTGTATGCAGCCTTACACAGAAGGATTTTATCACCAGCAGCCGCCTTAAAAGTAGAGCTGCTCCATCTTTTCCCCTGGAATAATGTTATTTCTCCATCTAAGAGGGAATCTGCCTCTAGAGGGTTCAGAAACCACAGCTTGTTGTGTTTTGGCAAATTATCAAGACCCATTTGTTTTGAAGACTAAATTCCTCATGTATGTAAATCTTGTGTTTGTTCCAGTGTAAATTTGAGATGTTTATTCCCAAATGAAAACACACTTCGGCAGATTTCTGTAGTTAAATATATAGATATATTATATATAATATTTATGAATAAATATATTTATTTATATATATTCATAACTATCATTTATTTAATTAAACATTATATATAATAATGAAACAAGACTTGTAAAATGACACTTTTACTAAATCATTTAAAATAAGCACATTTATGTAGTTTTGCAGAACAACTTACACCTCATTGGCTTCCTTTCAAACAGCAGGCACAGGTCTATTAAGACCAGGACAAATGGATTTATGAAAAGCTTTTATCCAAGTGCAGTTGCCACAATATACTGCCAAATGTAACAGACAATAATGTAACAGACCATACATACACGTGCAAAGCATTGATTCTCTTTTTGTAAAAAATATTTACAATAATACACAAGAGTTGAAAGTATAAAATGCAAAGGAACAAAAAGGGGATTTGTAGATCATTTATTATTTATTTGAGTGCATTGACATAAACACATCCATCTTTACAGATCACTGGTATAGGCTAGGGCAGGAGAAACAGCTGGAGATCTTTACAGATCACTGGTACTGGGCTGGGAGTAGTGTGCAGTCTGAAACCTTTACCTGCAGCCCAACTACAGGAAGAAGCCCCAACTATTTTCAACACCCACTGAGATCTAAAACAGCGAAGTATTTTAGAACAGACATTTAGTTATTGCTTGTTATAACTTAACTATCTTACAAAGTCAGCAGAAAAGAAATAGTTACCACCAAACAAAAATATGCTAGTATAAGCTCTGTTTTACTGGAGTTGTCCATGTGAACGTGTCAGCGACACAACAACTCAAGCTGAACATTTAGCAAGTTGGTTTCAACCTGGAGAGACTACAAGAGACGAGATGCGTTTAAGAGTTGTTTATTTTATGGATTGAGTTTGTTTATTGGTTTGGAGCTTAGGTCCCGGCTGTGGCCGTGCTCTGAAGAGATCTGCGCCTGGGTGCAGATCATGATCCCCCGGGGCCTAGACACTGGTGGTGGCAACAAGGCAAGGTGAATGTGAGAGTGAAGAAATCCTGAGGCAGAGGTGGGGAGGAGGTGGTTGCAGCTTGAAGTCCGTTTGGTGAGCTGTGCTCTGCTGTTTTCTTAAACGCTGGCTTGATTGACACGGCTGCGGGGAGTTGATTAAGACAGGCTGAGTAAGGCGTGGTCAAGCCTGGTGTGATAACGTAGGTAGTCTACCATCCTGAACCTCCGCTTCAGCTGCATTTCAACCTGGAGAGACTACAAGAGACGAGATGCGTTTAAGAGTTGTTTATTTTATGGATTGAGTTTGTTTATTGGTTTGGAGCTTAGGCCCCGGCTGTGGCCGTGCTCTGAAGAGATCTGCGCCTGGGTGCAGATCATGATCCCCAAAAAGAGAGCTTGGCTAGCGATGCGTTTGCCACGACTTGGTTGCTGCGTTTATGGAAGGCGCATGGTGTGAGTGACTGTTTCCGTGCACGAGCTCGGCTCTAGCGCTAGGCGTTGGCACGCGCACGAGCACGAGCTCGGCTCGAGTGCGCGGCATGCTGGAATGAGGAGTTGCCACCACCAGGAGATGCATACGTACTTATATGAGAGGAGGCGCTGGGCTGCCAGAACGGATGAATGTGGTAGAGAACCAGGGACCGAGCTCCTGGAGAGATGATTGAGGGAGTCCCAGGGCAGCAGCCCAAGTGGCTGCTCCTATCCGGAAGGAGTGGCGGATGTAGAGAAAGGAAGAGAGGTTACATGCAGGGAGCGCAGGTTTTGAATTTGTTCAGACCAGGGGGTCGTCAAGGGATTGTTTAAGGAGTAATTATAGTCTATGAATGTTGATAAAATGTCCATACATGTTGTAGAATGTAAAGTATCCTGGATCATCACCACGGGCCTTCTAGTTGGACACTAACTGTCCAGACCCTCCTGCATGGCAAGGAAAACTCACAAAACCCCGTGGGGAAAAAAGTGAGAAACCTTTGGAAGACCCTACATGAGAGAGGGATCCACTCCACGGACAAACAGGCTAGTCGTCCAGGACCTAAACTACAGAACAAGGACCATTGCCAATACTCCTTTAAGGATCTTCTTATGAGGGTGGAGCAGTGTGACTCGAAGTGGATTTTAGAGAATGTATTTAATGCCGATGTAGATGAGGCAGTGACAACAGTACCCGCGATGCTGATGTCCAGAGACTGAGAGTGTGCAGTGAGAGGGAAAGGAGAATGCTGAATGAAAGATGAACTGCTGGTGTTTAGAGCGCTGATATTCGAACATGATTCCACTTGGGGAGACTAGAAGGTGAAAATGAGATTCATGAAGTACACTTACCCAGGAAGATTGATGTTCGATAGGAGATCTCTGGACCCCCAAAAACCAACGCACAAGGGCCCGGTCAGAATGAGGGCCAGGGTGCGTCAGGTAAGGCGAAGCGTGAGACAGGCCCGGCGGCAGGAGCCGCACCAGGAGACCAGGAGAGAATATGCCTGGGGAACATGAGAAGGAGCACCGCCTAAAGCCACTCAGAGTGCACGCAAACCGTGGCGGGCAGTGCTGCACACCAAAATCCAATGAGTGCGGCCTGGGGAAGATAGTCGGCCAGGTTTGAAGGCCACGCCGAACAGTACTCATGCAGTCTTAGCAGGCCAGCGTTGCAGCAGGCCGCCGTCGCGGCGTCGTAGCAGAGCTTTGGTGCGGCGTTGCGGAATCACGTTCCTGCGACGCTGAAAAGAGAAACCTCAAACCACTATCACTCGAGTGAAAAGGACCAACGGGCAGTGTCAGACCACGTCTTCAGTCAGACCACGTCTTCAGTCAGACCACTGACCTGATCCTTTGATGCCGGCTCTTCCCGTCATTGTGAAGCAGAACTCTCCAAGCGTTGGATTGTTCACCCACCAATAGGGAACGCGTGTCCATGGTCGACACTGGTCCCACGATGAATGGATGAGTGCACACGAATGCGTCGAAGCGTGGCGTCGAGAATGCGGCAGGAGGCGGACACCGACGTGGCGTCAAACAGCGGCCACCGGCGTGGAAGCGTGCGCCGACCGACGTGCTGCGATGAAGCGTGCGGCCGCCGACGAGCTGCGATGAAGTGTGCGGCCGTCGACGAGCTGCGATGAAGCGTGCGGCCGCCGACGAGCTGCGATGAAGCGTGCGGCCGCCGACGAGCTGCGATGAAGCGTGCGCCGGCGTCAAAGCGTGCGGCGTGCGCCGTCGTTGAGGCGTGCGGCGTCGTTGGGGCGTGCGGCGTCGTTGGGGCGTGCGGCGTCGTTGGGGCGTGCGGCGTCGTTGAGGCGTGCGGCGTCATTGAGGCGTGCGGCGTCAAAGCGTGCGGCGTCAAAGCGTGCGGCGTCAAAGCGTGCGGCGTCAAAGCGTGCGGCGTCAAAGCGTGCGGCGTCAAAGCGTGCGGCGTGGAGGAGGAGTCGAAGCGTGGAGGAGGAGTCGAAGCGTGGAGGAGGAGTCGAAGCGTGGAGGAGGAGTCGAAGCGTGGAGGAGGAGTCGAAGCGTGCGGCCACCGTCGTGGCGTCGAAGCGTGCGGCCACCAACGTGGCGTCGTCGAAGCGTGCGGCCACCGACGTGGCGTCGTCGAAGCGTGGGGCCACCCACGTGGCGTTGTCGAAGCGTGGGGCCACCCACGTGGCGTCGTCAAAGCGTGGCGTCGTCGAAGCGTGGCGTCGTTGAAGCGTGAAGTGTGGCGTTGAAGTGTGGCGTTGAAGTGTGGCGTTGAAGTGTGGCGTTGAAGTGTGGCGTTGAAGTGTGGCGTTGAAGTGTGGCGTAAGGCCAAAGCAATGGGCAAACGAACAGCACAGAGGGGCGTGAGAGAGGAGTTGAAGCGTGGAGGAGGAGTCGAAGCGTGCGGCCACCGTCGTGGCGTCGTCGAAGCGTGCGGCCACCGACGTGGCGTCGTCGAAGCGTGCGGCCACCCACGTGGCGTCGTTGAAGCGTGCGGCCACCGACGTGGCGTCGTCGAAGCGTGGGGCCACCCACGTGGCGTCGTTGAAGCGTGGGGCCACCCACGTGGCGTCGTCGAAGCGTGGGGCCACCCACGTGGCGTCGTCGAAGCGTGGGGCCACCGACGTGGCGTCGTCAAAGCGTGGGGCCACCGACGTGGCGTCGTTGAAGCGTGGCGTCGTCGAAGCGTGGCGTCGTCGAAGCGTGGCGTTGCCGAAGCGTGACGTCGTCGAAGCGTGATGTGTGGCGTTGAAGTGTGGCGTTGAAGTGTGGCGTAAGGCCAAAGCAATGGGCAAACGAACAGCACAGAGGGGCTCGGCCGCGCTCCGACCAATCAGAGCAGCCCATCAGACACGGACAGCCGGGAGGCAATGCAGTGGGCAAAACTTACAGTCCACGGTCAATTAGACAGAGCGAAGGCCAATGCAGACGACAAATGTTATAGTCCATGGTTACAACTGACAGCCTGAATGTCATTGCAGTGGGTAAAATGTTCAGTCCATAGTAAAACGGACAGCCTGGAGGTCACTGCAGTGTTGAAAGTTCAGCCCATGAGTAAAACGGACAGCCAGAAGGCCAACACAGTGGTTAAAATTTGCGGTCCATGGTGAAAACGGACGGTCTAAATGCCAGTGCAGATGGTAAAACGAACAGCCTGAAGAGCAATGCATCGGGTAAAAACACAGCCTGCGAGCCAATTCGGCGGGAATAACTGACACGCCGCAGTTCAGTACAGTTCATGGTAGTGCGGAAAACAACGAAACCGACACTGTACCGTGAGTGGAGGCATGGAGAAGGGTGGACAGCGGCAGGCAGACAACGGCAGGCAGACAGAAGTCCCGTTCCCGGTATGGAAGCGGCAGGGTGCGTGGAGTAACGCCTGGCCGCGAGCAGCAGTGGCCACGGGGAGACGAGCGGCAGCGAGTCCGCAGGAGAGGACCCGCGGTGAGCCGCGGTGGAGACACAGCGACCATGGCACACAGCCCCCAACATGTGATGTGGAAGAGGAGCCGCGACCATGCAGGACCAACAATGTGCGAGGCGTGAGTAAACAAAGTGACGAAGAGCAACCCGTTGCAGCTTGAAGTCCGTTTGGTGAGCTGTGCTCTGCTGTTCTCTTAAACGCTGGCTTGATTGACACGGCTGCGGGGAGTTGATTAAGACAGGCTGAGTAAGGCGTGGTCAAGCCTGGTGTGATAACGTAGGTAGTCTACCATCCTGAACCTCCGTTTCAGCTGCATTTTCACAAATAGACAAACACATCATGTTCTAATATAATATGAAAGTCTATAACATGTCTCTATTACATATTTTGAATAACTTAGCACACAATTTAGGCCTTTATTACATGTGTTTGGGCTTCATGCGTCGTAGCTAACGCTAACTTAGCTGTTAGTTGCTAAGTTCTGTATTACCTTGATACTTGTGTATTCTTCATCACAGAACCCCTTCCCTCGTTTATCTGTCCACAAATTCACCCCTGCGATTGCTTCAGCAGCCGTGAATGAAAAAGCTGGGAAACTGACTAATGTTGGCAAAATATTAGAGCCTTTTCTCCATAGTACCGACGCAAACAGGAAGTGCTACCGCCCTACGAGGCGCAACTTCCGGTTCTCGTGAAAAAGGTCTATTGGGACGGGGCCCAAGCCTGGAAGTCGCACGGTAGTCTAGTACAATCGGTCCGACTGAAACTCATCCAGTGAGAAACGTAACGTTCCGCGGTGCAAAAAGGGACATGCCGATTAAAATGCATCAATTTTTTTAACGCGCTAATTCTTGTGTAATTCATTCATCTTAATTAACCCGTTAAAGTCCCGGCCCTAATATATATATTTATATATTAAAAAATCGTCCAATAACACGTTCTCCCCGATCCCCCCGAAGGGTAGAGAATGACATGACATTCAGTGTATATATCTATATACATACATACATATATAACACTCACCTTTGGTTATCCCTCTCTAAGCTCGGGTCCTCTACCACAGTGGTTCCCAAAGTGGGGGTCCCGACCCCCCGGGGGGTCGCGGGAACCCCTGGGGGGGTCGCAAGATGATTTCCAAACAACAACAAAAAAAATGAAAAAAAAAAAAAACATTTAGCAAATTAATAGCCCTTAAATATTTATTTTGCATTTGATTTGATTCAAAAGGGTTACTTGTTAAATTGTGTTAGGAGAAAATAATATATTTTAATTACGTTAATTACGTTGTCCCAGTCATTGACAGCGTCAATCAAAATTAAGTTACGCAGCTCACATCATGCAGCGACAAAGCGTGTCCTGCTGCTGTTTGCTAAAACTAAAGGTGTTTGGAGGCTACAAACACATAATACCTGCTTTAAAATGAAACGTGGTTAATATCCACAACAGAAAAACCTGGAGGGGGAGAACAGTCAAGGGTCAGGCTGATGGTGCGAAGAGAGGGAGAGAGGGCAGTGGAGGGAGAGAAGGCAGGGGTAGAACAGCGCGGTAAAGAGGCCCGGCTTTTCGGAGTCAGTGGTAAAGAGGTCCGCACATTAAAAGCGGGTGGCCGGTTTATGCTGTAACTTTGGCTTATTACAGTAACTTTGGAAAAATAAGCCGCGGGGGAGGAACCGCATGAAGTAACAGCAGAAAGCGGCCGCCCGCTTTTAATGTGCGGACCTCTTTACCGCTGGGTTAGGGTTAGGGCCACTTTACCGCGGTACAAGAACAGAGAGGGCGAGCCGCAAGAAATGCGCTCCACTTCTGCTGAGGAGGGAGCCTACTAAGCCCATCACTGTGTCACTACGTGAGTAAAAATACGCAAGCCTCCTTTTTTGGGCTGGACAGTGCAGCTCAGTAGTGGCGCGAGTCTCTGCGAGTCATTGACGGGAAGGACTGTTGAGGTGGGGGGTCGCGGGGGAGCAGCGCATTTATGATGGGGGTCGCGGGCTAAAAACTTTGGGAACCCCTGCTCTACCAGAGGCCTGGGAGCTTGAGGGTTCTGCGCAGTATCTTTGCTGTTCCTAGCACTGCACATTTCTGGACCGAGATGTCCGAGGTTGTTCCGGGGATCCGCTGTAACCACTCTTCTAGCTTCGGGGTCACTGCCCCGAGTGCACCGATCACCACGGGCACTACTGTCACCTTTACCCTCCAGGCCCTCTCCAGCTCCTCTCTGAGACCTTGGTATTTCTCAAGTTTTTCTTGTTGTTTTTTCCTGATGTTACCATCGCTTGGGATTGCCGCGTCCACCACCACGGCTGTCCTCTGCCCTTTGTCCACCACCACGATGTCAGGTTGGTTCATTACCATTCGATCGGTCTGTATCTGGAAGTCCCACAGGATCTTCGCACGCTCATTCTCCACCACCTTTGGAGGAGTTTCCCACTTAGACCTTGGAGTTTCCAGCCCATACTCTGCACAGATGTTTCTGTACACTATGCCAGCCACTTGGTTATGGCGTTCCATGTAGGCCTTCCCTGCCAGCATCTTGCACCCTGCAGTTATGTGTTGGATCGTCTCAGGTGCCTCTTTGCACAACCGACACCTTGGGTCTTGTCTGGTGTGGTATATCTGGGCTTCTATCGCTCTGGTGCTCAGTGCCTGTTCCTGTGCAGCCATGATGAGTGCCTCTGTGCTGTCCTGTAGGCCAGCCCTTTCTAGCCATTGGTAGGACTTCTTGAGATCAGCCACTTCTGTTATGCTCCGGTGGTACATGCCGTGTAGGGGCTTGTTCTCCCATGATGGGCTCTCCTCCAGCACCTCCTCATCTTGCCACTGCCTGAGACATTCACTGAGTACGTCATCCGTTTTGGCCTTCTCCATGATCTAGTTATGGAGTTTGGATGTTTCGTCCTGGACAGTAGCTCTCACACTCACTATTTGGGATGGAACCCGCCATGCAGGGTGAGGAGCTTTCGAGTTTCAACATCCGTGGTCTGAATCTCTTCCTTTGGTCACCTGATTATTCCTGCAGGGTATCTGATCACTGGCAGGGCGTAGCTGTTAATTGCCCGGGCCTTGTTCTTGTCATTAAGCCGGCTTCTTAGGACCTGCCTTACTCGCTGGAGGTATTTGGCAGTTGCCGCTTTCCTCGTCGCCTGTTCGAGGTTGCCATTTGCCTGTGGTATACCGAGATACTTGTCCTCAACGTCTGCTATTGTTCCCTCTGGGAGTGAGATCCCTTCTGTGTGGACTACCTTGCCTCTCCGAGTCACCATCCTGCTACATTTCTCGAGTCTGAATGACATCCCGATGTCATGGCTGTAGATCCTGGTGGTTTGGATCAGAGAGTCGATGTCTCTGTCGCTCTTGGCGTACAGCTTGATGTCATCCATGTAGAGGAGGTGACTGATCTTTGCTCCATTCCATGGCTTAAGCCTAGTGTATACTTGCGAGGCGTGGCTTACGTTAGCGGTTGCGGTGGACCTACGTAAGCACAATTGATGTATACTGGCGCGTTCCCCTTACGGAGTTTTGAGGAGAATGTTGTAATCCCACAACAAACCACATGAGGGCGATCACACAGGAGCGGTCCCATTTACGCTGCTACTTTGTCCTCTTCAGAACAACAATAGCAAACAAAGCTGTTTGAGCTCATTACACGTGTTTCTACTGTAGGTTTATGTGATAGTTTTATGGATTCATTATTTTATAAGTCATTTCAACTGTGATGCTGTGAATAAAGACAGTTCTTGTTGGAAACATAGTTATTATTAAATAGTTTTCAGCACAAACAGCAAAACAATAATAGTGGTAAATATCTGAGACAAACATGAACGATTTACGAGTGCAGGAGGAAAGCAACAAACGCAGCTACGATTCAAACAAAGACAGGAACAGTGCAAAACAAACGACTGCACAGTTTATAAGTAATATATAAGTTAGATATAAGTTATATATATGTTAGATAGTCCACAGTCTCCTGTATCAAGCTCTGAGCCCAAACTGCTTTTCCTTCGAAGCACAAAGCTCTCTGCTCCATAGTGCCTCATCCATGTCCCTGCTGCAGCCGCTTCATGCTTCCTTCCAATACACACACACGGACCAATCACAGCGGAGATTCCTTGCGGCGACCCTTACGTAGTTAGAAAATTTTGATGCTGCTCGGCAGGCGACGTAAGGGCCTTGCGGTGACCAACCAAGCCCCGGCGATCCAAGATGGCGCCCTATTCAAATGAATGGTTGTGCTCAGTGGCGCTTTGTGACGGCATGGGGGCTGAAAGATTAGCGGAAGTTGCCTGAAACTCGCAAAGATCTATGGGAAACTCGCCTGTATTTGGGCATCGTCTGGTCCTCCCGGTTCTGCGCAGTGGATGATCTCCCATAATGCGTTGCGTCAAACACGCGTGTGTGGGTCTCACACCGGGTCTCACGCACGTGCA
This sequence comes from Knipowitschia caucasica, assembly GCA_964034765.1. NCBI lineage: Eukaryota > Metazoa > Chordata > Actinopteri > Gobiiformes > Gobiidae > Knipowitschia > Knipowitschia caucasica. Next base: position 6,091,721 of record OZ035841.1, read on the forward strand.
CAGAGGGGCTCGGCCGCGCTCTGACCAATCAGAGCAGTTCATCAGAGCGGGAGTTAGAGCGAGAGCCAGACGAGCAGAGTTTGTGGCACTAAAGTGTGGATTTAAACAAAACCGAAGGATTTAAGAAGAAAAAAAGTTCAGGATGACAAGGGACACTAAAATCCCCACAAAATCCGACCTTTATGAAAGCTGTAGGTTCTCTGTCAGCTGAGGTTGAGCTGTTTTAATTTGCATTGAGTTCTATGGGGAAAATTTCTGGGTAGCCCACGTGAATTTAGTCTGGTTCAGTCTGCAGTACCGCGAGAATCCCTGAGCACATGAGTTATTCAGCTACAAGCTAGTAATACCCTATCCAGTTAATATAATAGATCCATGTGACCAACGCGTTGCGCAAGTGACGTCACGTCACCTCCGTAAGCTCCGCGCAAGTATAAACTAGGCTTTAGAGCAGGGGTGGCCAACCCGCGGCTCGTGAGCCGCATGCAGCACTTTGGCTGGTTCCGTGCGGCTCTCGGGCTTTCACACGACAAGCGTCAAAAACGCCTCGGTGGTGGTGCTGCTATTTATTCCCTTTGTAGTTCTGACCCATAGTAAAGGCCGACTTCACTCCACTAGCCAGGCCACCAAAACAATCTGACGTCGGCGAACGTCAATTCTGATTGGTCAATCACTCTGCAGCTGCTGCCTCAGTTGTTGCAAATATCATAACAAACAACATGTTGCCTCGACCCATGACGTCCGTATGGAAAACAATTCCTTGGTCGCTGGATGAGGGCAACACCTTCCTCAGTTTGAGGAGAGGACACCAGCGTGAGCTCGATGGTTCCACCAGAAACCAGAAGGTGTTTGTGGAGCTAGCGCTAAGGACGTAGCAGAATGATTCCCACGAACATGACAATGCAGAGAAAAGTTAAAAAGCTTAAAAGTGACAACCGTGAAATGAAAGATCACAGCAGCAGAAGTAGAGGCAGAACCGAAAAGTCTGGAGGTGGTTTGACCAAATGGATTACATTTACGGACATCGGCTAACACCGGCTAACATGCTAAAACCAGCTAACACCAGCTAGCGTTACACCAGGAGATGAGCCAACTCTGCCTGGTGAGTGTCTGTCCTCAATCAAATGCGAAAGTATCTGGTCTTATACTGAACATGTGTCTGTGGTTCTAAATTAGCTAACGTGGGGCTGATGTTATGTGTCAAATCTATATCTTTTATTAAACACAGTCAGAGTGAATCATGGTTCGATAAAGACAGTTGTGTTTCTGCTGAACACTGGGTTGAAACTTGTTTTTTTTTCTTTGTTAGAGATTGAAAGCATTCATTTCGGAATCATGACCACCTGCAGAGGGTCAGTGAGGGGCTGGTGCTATGAGACTTGGGTGGCATCTCTGATTGCCATCCCCCTGACCCAGAAATGGATTAAAGGGAAGAAGATGGATGGATGGGACCAAACATGTTTGTATGTATAATTAAAATACTGTCTGTATTTTTCAAAGCGACTTAAGTAACATCTCAAATCATAAACATAGACAATTGCCAACATGGCCTAGGGAATAACAAAAAAATATAGAACAAACATCTCATTGAGATAACACAAACAATATTTAATGCGTAAAAGACGCCTTAACTACTCTTCAGAACATAACATAACATATCGCCCTGCTACACTCTGACTCAGTGAGACAGTTAGTTATTTTTATTTAAAAAAATAAGCATATCAACGTGCTCTGGGGTCAAGCGGGTACGCAGTCTATTGACCACAAGGCCAGCAGCAGAGATAACCCTTTACGATGGAACAGAAGTCCCGGGGATGCACAGGTAGCGGTGTGTCACTCTAGCCAGCCTAGGAAACCGCGTCTGGTTTTCCCTCCACCAATCAAGCGGATCGCTCTCTAGTGAGGGGCAAGGATCTTTAATATACGCATCCACTTCCGCCTGTGGAGCCGTGGTATCGGCTACGCTATAATCGTCTCCCAGTAGCATACTAATTGCACTGGATGGCCCAGCTGTCATAGCATCATCATCGACTCCTCCTGTAGCACCAAGCTCCTCGACCTCTTCCTCACCCATGTCCTCTGCAATAGCTGCATACTCCTCCACGTCATCGGCACAAAGTTCATTTCACTTATCAAACACAGCATTTGTTTCATCTCTTGCTAAAAACGGGAGGTGTTTATGCCGAGGATGCTAAACCGCAATATTTTTCTTCATTTGCACCTGTCATCCACATGACAACGCATCATAAACTAATGTACCGGAGTTTTGCGTTTTCGCACGTCACAGTATGCACCAAAACAACAACAAACAAAACATGCGACCTCTGATCACTGAAGAGGGATCTTACTGCCTTATAAACTGTTCACGGTGGCTGAGTGGATAGCACTCTCGCCTCTCAGCAAGAAGGTCCTGGGTTCGAATCCCGGTTGGACCAGGGCCTTTCTGAGTGGAGTTTGCATGTTCTCCCTGTGTCTGCGTAGGTTTCCACCGGGTGCTCCGGTTTCCCCTACCACTAAAAATATGTACAATAGGTCTGGCATGTGCCTCCTGAACTGGTGACTCCGCTCCCAAAAATCACAATTGTAAACTGCTTTAAGACTCTGACATGCAGTGAAAAGGCGGTATATAAATAAAGATGACTAATTACTACTTCACTGCTGTGAGCGGTTCGCAGCAGTGAACATCTTCCACATTAGCAAAGTGATCACAGGGACTCAGGCTCAAACAACCAAAACAGGAGCTAAACCAGGACTAAACCAGGGCTGAGGACGGGGGTCAGTGCAATTACCTGAGTTTCTTCTATGACTGTAAAAGTGCCGCTACAGAAGCACCGGTGTAACGACGGTTTGCACTGCCTTGACGAGATATATTGCCTCAGCTGTTTGTCGGGTTGATAATGGAAAATGGGAAAAAAAACTCTATCTAATTAAATATTCACACACCAACTGACGTCATAGAATTTTTTTTTACGCAAATTTCTTTTTGCAGGATAATTATTGATAGAAACTACTAAGGGTGAAACTATCTGTCAAAATGAGTTTTATTTAACACAAAAAAAGACCACAATATACCAACAAAATAAGATTAGGTTCCTTTTAAACAGTACTTCTTCATCAGTGAACACGCTAGATGCACTAGTTTATAGTCACTCGAGAATGAGAACTCAAGCTGGAGGCTTATGTTCACAAGCACTGTGTCCCCCATTGTCAGTCCTGGTTTAGTCCTAGTTTAGTTCTAGTTATCTCCTGTTTTGGCTGTTTGAGAGTATTTTCAGTTCGCTCACTGTGTCCCCGCGACCACTGCTCTCTGATTGATTGCTGCATGTGCGTCCCAAGAAAAAAGTTCAGAAATGTTTATCTCCTGTGTGCGTCAATTTTCCGCTCCTGCGTCTCTGCCATGCCTCTACCGCGCAGTGCGTGCGTGCGTCCCGTGCTCGAACGCACGTCACCATTGACTTTACATTGAAAGTGGCTGCAACGCATGATCCGGTCTGGGTGCAGTACCACAGAGTACCTCTAGTCTGAAGCTGTTTTAATCAAATCAAAATCAATCAATCAATCAATCCTTTATTGTCTCACAGATGGATAAATTCAGTTTGATGAATAAACATCAAGACCGGCTGTGGACAACATATCCGCGCTCCTTATGACAGTTATTCAACAGCAGAAAGCAAAACAAACATATATTTCAACAGACAATATTGGAGAGACACAGTGCATGCTGGGAAAGCATACGGATCTTTTTTAAGGGACCTGGTCCAACATGGAGTGTCAGAGGGGAGTGTGGGTGGGGGAGGTGGAGGGGAATACTACCATAGACAGAAAGAGAGAGGGAGGCAGACATTTAGAGGGAGGGGTGAACCAACCAACTGGTGACTGATGTCTATGAGTTATGAGAGAGAGAGAGAGTCCATCTTCTTCGGCCTTGAAAGGCCGGCTGTGTGGTGGAATCTGGAGGACGCCTGCGGACGTGGGAGACAAAACAACACATATGCCTTGTGGGAATTTGTAAAGCACTTTAGCTGGTCAAATCAAAGGCAGTGTAAACTTTAACACCAAATAAGTCCAGATTAACTGGAACTGGATCCCTCTGTTCACCGTTATCCAGAGTTGACCACGTCAGTGCGAGTGTTCGCCATTAGGCCCAAGTCCTTCAATCAATCCTTCCAAACGCTTATGTCCTTCCATAGACCTCACTCCCAGGTCTCTAAGGGAATGTTCAGTCTGTGCCGCGGCTTTCCGCTGAAAGCCGCTCGTAAATCTTCTGAGTGGACATTCCTCCGACTTTGCGGTAGATCAGGCCAACTCCAAATCCAATCAAAACGAACCCTGCTACCATAAATCCAAAAATGTATTTATCCTCAATGTCCTCGATGGACAGTCCCGACAGACAGATGGGGTGCCATTTCTGCCAGTTGTCAAAAACGTACCCAGCAGCCGCCGTACCGTCCGGACAAGCGGCATCTCCAGAACCGCCTTTACGCAATGAAAAAAATCTGTCTTTTTGAGTTTATTTTGATTGGTTCAAATCTCCTTCAACATGAATGTGTAGGGTGAGAAAATGTCGATATCACACATAACTTAAGTTATGTACCTGATATCGGAGAATTGGATAAAAACAACCATGTAATAAATACAATAATTGATAATAGCTTTATTTAGGGGCACCAGGGAATAACTCCCAACTGATAACGTGCATATGACGTCACAATATCAATTAATTGGCTCATTTATTGATTAAGTAATCTCATGAGTCCTTTCATTATTTAATTAGCTAATTAGTCCAATTCTCTTCAAAATAATCTGAAGGTAGTGAATTCTTTTACAAATCAGTGACCCAATTTCTGGAGTTAAAAGTACAAATATCACTTTCAGACAAAGATGGTTTTGTAGATTTAATTAAGTATACACAATACAGACTAGATATGAAATATGCAAATTGTCAAGAATAACATGAAGGAAACGTTGATTTCAAGATACATTGTTAAAATGCTAGGCTAAAGTGAGCTAAGCAAGACCTTTGTCTATGAATGGATTGGTATAGGCTGAGGCCTGCATGTGTTCAGCCTTGGTAGGAGAAGTATTCTTTGAAGTATAGGTTTTAATAAAGCCAACAGCTGTGTGTAGCAAGAGAGCAGATCATACAACCAGAATAGCCTTGGGTGAATAGCAGTCCTTGGGTCTTGATGGCGTTGGATGGAGGCTTCTTGTCCCCAGGGCCTGGACCATGCGGCTGCATCATGTGCTCCTCCCACGATCCACAGTCTAGGTGCCAAAACTCAGCAACTTCTTCAGGTTGAAGCTGGAGGCTATTGAAGGGTTGTGGAAGTCCTCTCAAACGTGGAGCTGAGGTTTGAGGCCATCTAAGAGGCCCAAAGCCCCTTGGTTGCCTGAGCAGAGCCCAGGGCAGAGCCCAGGGAGGTCTGGTCACTCCGTGGTTCCAAAACAGACTGGTTTGTCTTCCCTTGTTGTAGAGTCGTTGGGGGAAGGGTGTTGCCATGGCACTTATCTTAAGACATTCTTGCCCACAATAAAACCTGAACCACAAGGATTTACACACAGTGGAGACGGAAGTTATAATATGTCTCAATATACAACAAAATGTCTTTGATTGAGGAAAGAGGTCATTTTAATTTATCCTACAAATGTGACTTACTGATTGCACTTTTACGGCTGAAACAGGATAACCTTGAGCCTGGTCCTCGATAAACTAACAGGAGAAGATGGCCAATGTAAAGAAGCTGCAATTTGCAGTTTGGACGGATCAGTCTGGGCCAAATCACCAGACTTCGAAATTAGTGTAAGAATGCTACTGCTGCTGCTACTTTTGCACCAATAGTAGCAGTAGTTTAAATTGGAGTGTTTGCAGGTGGAAGAGGTGATGAAGCTCAATGATGGAGAAGCAAAATCTTCCGGTGATATTGTGTATTTGGCAGGAGTCAAATACATCGTGCTGCAAGACCAACTAAGTGACGATGATGACCCGCACATGGCTGTAAAGACTCTCTTAGGTGTAGACGGGGGCAAGTGCTACAACGGCTGCATCTTCAAGACCAAAGAGTAAATAAGATCTCTTTATATTGGACATGACTGAAGGAAACCTGAGAGAATGGACATACCTGCATGTGAAAGCCTGATTATGTCAGAGCCCTGAAGCTCTGTGCCAAAGTGGAGGTGGCTGAGGCTTTAAAATGCCACAGTTGTTGTGTCCTTAGGCAAGACACTTCATCCACATTGCCCAGAATGAGTCTGGTGTGTGTGTGTGTGAATGGTTTGTAAAGAATCTTTGAGTGTCCAAAAAAGCACTACATAAAACCAATGAATTATTATTATTATTAGAAGAAGAGCTGGGGAATAGAATGGACTGAACCAGTTTTAACCAAGTCTTTCTTTGCAGTTTTCATAATTGGCATTGGTAAAAACGAGATTTCTGGAGGAGCAGTAATCAAGGCTGTCAGGGACATTTTTTTATGGATGAAAAGTAATGGCTATTAACGGACGTCAGGAATGACCAACCAGAGGAGATGTTTCAAAAGCTCAAAAGACACCAAACCTGCTACTCCCAACCTGATGTCCAAACCCCGCTGTCCAAACCCTGCTGTCCAAACCCCGCTGTCCAAACCCCGCTGTCCAAACCCTGCTGTCCAAACCCTGCTGTCCAAACCCTGCTGTCCAAACCCTGCTGTCCAAACCCCGGTGTCCAAAACCCTGCTGTCCAAACCCCGCTGTCCAAACCCCGCTGTCCAAACCCCGCTGTCCAAACCCCGCTGTCCGAACCCCGCTGTCCAAACCCCGCTGTCCAAACCCCGATGTCCAAACCCCGCTGTCCAAACCCCGCTGTCCAAACCCCGCTGTCCAAACCCCGGTGTCCAAACCCTGCTGTCCAAACCCTGCTGTCCAAACCCTGCTGTCCAAACCCTGCTGTCCAAACCCTGCTGTCCAAACCCCGCTGTCCAAACCCCGCTGTCCAAACCCCGCTGTCCAAAACCCCGGTGTCCAAACCCTGTCTGTGTCCAAAACCCTGCTGTCCAAACCCTGCTGTCTCAAACCCTGCTGTCCAAACCCTGCTGTCACCAAACCCCGCTGTCCAAAACCCCGCTGTCCAAACCCCGCTGTCCGAACCCCGCTGTCCAAACCCCGCTGTCCAAACCCCGCTGTCCAAACCCCGCTGTCCAAACCCTGCTGTCCAAACCCCGCTGTCCAAACCCCGCTGTCCAAACCCTGATGTCCAAACCCCGCTGTCCAAACCCTGCTGTCCAAACCCCGCTGTCCAAACCCCGCTGTCCAAACCCTGCTGTCCAAACCCCGCTGTACAAACCCCGATGTCCAAACCCCGATGTCCAAACCCCGCTGTCCAAACCCCGATGTCCAAACCCCGATGTCCAAACCCCGATGTCCAAACCCCGATGTCCAAACCCCGCTGTACAAACCCCGATGTCCAAACCCCGATGTCCAAACCCCGCTGTCCAAACCCCGATGTCCAAGTACCCTGCTGTCCAAACCCCGCTGTCCAAACCCTGATGTCCAAACCCCGATGTCCAAACCCCGATGTCCAAACCCTGCTCTCCAAACCCCGCTGTCCAAACCCCGCTGTCCAAACCCCGATGTCCAAACCCCGCTGTCCAAACCCCCGCTGTCCCAAACCCCGATGTCCAAACCCCGCTGTCCAAACCCTGATGTCCAAACCCCGCTGTCCAAACCCTGCTGTCCAAACCCCGCTGTCCAAACCCTGATGTCCAAACCCCGCTGTCCAAACCCCGCTGTCCAAACCCCGCTGTCCAAACCCCGCTGTCCAAACCCCGCTGTCCAAACCCCGCTGTCCAAACCCGTCTTTATTGGTACACTTTCATGTTTCAGACAGTGCTTTATTTCACTGTACTTTAGCCTTTCATTGTTCAGAGATTTTAAATAAAGATTTATTGAACCGATAGATTCTGTCTGTTTTATTTGAAAATAGATTCACTTATTTCTTCTAAAGGTCAAGGTGGAGGATTACAATCCCACTTTGACGCATTGGAACTACATGAAGACTTGTTTAGTTCAGGTTTAATCACTGCAGAAATTGATGATAAACAAGCCAAAAATGTTTTGACTTCCATAAAACAAGATTTGCAAATGGGACAAGCAAAATTATCTTGTTTTAAAACAATAAAAGAAAAGTCTTCTTAGGAATGAGAAAATAGAGCAACAGTTCTTGTAGTAAGACTAAATGTCTTGTCCCATCGGTATTACTCAAGCTACGATAAAAACCACTCGATTCAAGCAACTTTTATTATTACAGTGATACAGGAGCTGATAGGGACTGATGTGAGGTGAAAGTGTCCAAAAAACATCCTGTTGAGGCAAATTCCATTCAAGTGTCTGACTAAATGTTTTACTCCAAACCCTAAAAAAGCCACCGATTGTGCAAGTTCTCCCACTAAAAATAATGACAGGTCTGTAATTTTCATCATAGGTACACTTCAACTGTGAGAGACAGAATGTTAAAAAAAATCACATTGTAGGATTTTTAAAGAGCAATGTAGCAATTATTAGACATGTCCAGGCCCAGGCCAGTTTGCTAGAGCATTTAGGATGTGCCCACCGGATGTAGCGGAGAGCATTGTGGCAAGAAACTAAAGAATTGGATGCAACCAACAAATATAGCAGATATCAGGGGCAGAGGTAGCCTGGCTCCAGCCAACCTTTTGCCCCACCTCCATGGAATTTCAGCTGGCAGGTTGGTCTGGCATTCCTCAATTGAAAAACTATTATGGGGCGGGCTCTACCTGAACCAAGAAACACACTCCCTCTTCGCTCTATTGGATAGTCTAACAGCCAACCAGAGCAGCCTATTGACATATGTCACGCGACAAATATTGTTTATTTTGGTTGTCCATGTCATTATACAGTCTATGGTTGTTACTCAAGTGTATTCACGCTGGAAGGAGAACATTTGTGTAAATGATTTTTGCCGGTGTTGAACAAAGAACTTAAGGACATTCCAGTATTTTCCAGCATGTCAGTAACAATGCGAGCATAAAATGAAAGTTACATCTCTTCGCTTTTGAACATTACATATGATATTGACAGTGTTATTTTTGTGCTGCTGAAAAGACAAACTTCGATGTTTTGGCTAACCGGAGATATGATCCTGAGTCGGACACCTGAGTTCCAGAGTCCGGACTGGTTCCATCGCTTTGTAAACACGTCCCCGTCACCGGTACATGTCCGATGTTGCCTTATTTTAGCACTTTATGAGCCCAAAGTAGTGCTGGCAGATTAGCTCGAGGATCCCGTCTTAAATAACTATTTTCACCGTATGTTTAGAAATACGATGTTAGACCTAACCCTAACCCTAACCCTGGCTCTGGACCCGATGTTCATGATAGTTCTTGGTCATTATTTTAATTCTTTATGTTTTACATTTGGAGTAGTTTTATCTCCCAGATATGAGCCGCTGCTAGTTTCATAGCACGCACTGTTTTAGTTAGCAGGAGTAGCATTTAGCCTTTCATCTGTTTTTCAAGTTATAATTCACCAGTTTTTAGCACTTAGTAAAAGTGATGACAATCAATTCAAAACAAAAAACCATGTTCAGGGGTAATTACTCAGATTTCATCAGGTTTAAAAGGGAGCAGTGAAAATGGCCGGCTCAGAGTAGTAATATAATTCATATCCATAATTGAGATTTCAAAAGTTATATAGTTTAGTTACTATAGTCTAGTATAGTGATGTTAGTATAGTGTCAGATAGTATAGTGATGTTAGTTATAGTGTAGTGTAGTGTAGTATAGTTATAGTATAGTATTAGTATAGTGAAGTGTAGTGTAGTATACGTGTTAGTGTAGTGAGTATAGCGTGTAGTCTAGTATAGTATAGTAAAGTAGAGTTATAGTGTAGTATTAGTATTGTATAGTAAAGGTAGAGTAAGTGTAGTATAGTATCAGTTTTAGTAATAGATAGAGTATAGTCTTAGTATTTGTATAGTGTAGTATGTGTAGTGTAGTGTAGGTATAGTGTAGTATAGTATGTATTAGTATAGTGTAGTGTAGTGTAGTATTGTGTGTCTAGTCTAGTATAGTATAGTATAGTATTAGTGTGTGTAGTATAGTATAGTATAGTTAAGTTTAGAGTATTGTGTAGTATTTTTTAGTAAATAGTTAGTAAAGTAGAGTATTGTGTAGTATAGTATAGTATAGTCTAGTGTTGTGTAGTGTTGTATTGTACTAGTGTAGTATTAGTATAGTTATAGTGTAGTTTAGTAATAGTATCTAGTTATTGTATTGTATAGTAAAGTAGAGTTTAGAGTAGTTTAGTTTAGTATAGGTAAAGTAGAGTATAGTGTAGTATAGTATAGTATAGTATAGTGTAGATATAAGTATTATTATTAGAACAGTTGTTGTTTTAGTATAGTATAGTATAGTGTAGTGTAGTAATAGTATAGTAACAGTGTTGTTTAGTTATAGTTAGTGTAGTGTAGTATAGTTATAGTTTAGTGTAGGTATAGTATAGTTTACTACACTTACACTATACATATACTATTACTACTCTGTACTATACTATACTACAACTTACACTATTCTATACTTATACTATACTACTCTGTATCTATACTATACTATATACACTTATACTATACTATACGTATACTAACTATACACTACTTAACTATACTAAACTATACTACACTTATACTCTATTTACTTTCTTTATATACTTATACTATACTATACTACACTTATACTTATACTATACTACACCTATATATATAACTGACACTACACTAGACTCTAATATTACTTTACTCCACTATACTTACTTTATTACTATACTTTATAACTATACTCTACGGAACTGATATACTATACTATATACACTTCACTGATTACTATACTATACTATTACTAGGAACTAGACTTCCACTATACTACACTACCCACTACACTATACTTATACTATACTATTCTTCACTATACTACATACCACTACACTATACTACACTATACTATACTAGACTTTCTCTACTTTACTATACTATACTATACTTCACATATACTCAACTTTTTTATATACTATACTTACTACACTATACTCTACTTTACTGATACTATACGTATACTACACTATACTACACTAACATACACTATACTACACTACACTACAATTATATATACTATGACTATACTATATACCTCTACACTACACTGATATAACATCACTATACTAAATACACTTACTAACATCACTTTACTAGACTATTGTAAATAAACTATTTATACACTTTTGAAATCTCATTATGTTTAGGAATTTTATTACAACTCTGAGCCGCATTTTACTGCTACCTTTTAAACCGATGGAAATCTGAGTATTTACCCTGATAATGTTTTGTTTTGATTGTTTGTCACTCTTTTACTAAGTGCTAAAACTGGTGATATAACTTGTAAAAACAGATGAAGGCTAAATGCTTAACTCCTGCTAACTAAACAGTGCGTTGCTATGGAAATAGCAGCGGCCTCTTATCTGGTGATAAAACTACTCAAATGTAAAAACATAAAGATTAATTAATGACCAAGATCTATCATGAACGTTAAAAATATAAAAATGTGGTTTTATTTGCAGGTAATCTCGGCCAATCCTCCAGGTAAGGAGAAACAATTTTAACTTTATACAAGACTTATAAATATGACTCTATAATTGTGTGTTTTAGGATCAAATATCCTTCAAAATGTCTGTGGGTGGCGGGAGCAGAATGGACTCAAAAGGTCTTAATTTACTTCTTTGTTTTTGTTATCAGTTTAAACGTTTTTAGATATAGTTTTTGCATAATGGTGTTTGTATGTGTACAAAAAAAATCAAACAGGTTTTCTATCGACAAAGCAGATTAATTTAAAGATGGGTGCCAGATTCTCAGACCACAAGAAATATACCATCCATTTTCTTTCCCCTTAATCAATTTCGGGGTCGGGGGGGGTGGCAGTCTGAGCGCCCAGTCCATCAGTGCCCAGGCCCTCACTGATCCTCCTGCAGGGTGCTGAGTCCCACAGGGGCCTTGATCTTTCAGCAGGGGCTTCAGCACAAAGTGGGGTTAAGTGTTCTTGCCCAAGTCACAACGGCAGCAGTCATCAGTGGACCACAAGAAACAATAATCCATAAATCCATCTGCAATAAAAAGTAAAAGTTATTGCTGTATAGAAAGTGTCCTGGTTCCGCAGCGAAACAATGGCGTTTTTTAGGTTAAGCAAAAGACTGACAAATCTTCGAAAATGTGACAGATCAGTATCCGTCTGTTCATGCACCAAAGGCAACCCAACTCACCAGTATTTTATCAACCACTGAGTTGGAGTGGAGGAATGACACTGTTCCAACCCTGTTCCAACAAGGCCTAATAATAACAATAATTAATAATAATGATAATGATAAATAATAATAATAATAATATTCTTCATAATAATAATGATAGATAATCATTATTATTGTTATTATTCATATTTTAAGATCTTTTTCCAGTTTTATTCTTTTTGTGCTTATTAAAACAGGCGCTCTTTCCAGGGACTAGACCACAGTGACGTGGGATTTTTAATATGTAAATTAGTGTTTTAGTTGTTATAGTTTGCATTTTATGTGTCATGTCTTAGCTAAATATAGACATTGTTTTGGGTGAAAAACAATTGCACTCAACACTGTTTTCTTTTAACTGTGTACCCTTTGTTAATGCGACCTCGAGGTTGCCCATTATAAATAAAATGTTTTCTGTATTAAGATTATTTCCAAAGACACCACACACATGCCTAGACCCCAAACACTCTAGACCCTACACTATCTCCTATCGTTTCTACTCTTTAAAATGTAACAAAACATGTTTTTTAGGCCTCTGCCGGTTTTTTTGTGCGTTTGTCCTCCTTTCATATCAGCTGGGTAAAACACATCTTAGTTTCCAGATGAAAAAATCTTTTGTCGTCTGGTTTGAGTCATTAGTGTTGTTACGGCTCTCCGAGAGAGAGGTGGGGCGAGTACCCATGTGAACTTCTCGGCCGACACTACGCTCTGGTACATCCAGGATTAACATTGTCCGGGCCAGGAACCAGGTTCTTCATGCACTCAGTGAACGTGGAAGGTACAGTTGGTTCATGTGAGGAGGCCAGAATCACCCCACATTAATATCATACATATAAACTGTCAATGAAACCTTTGGCCCTACGCGGTGCGGTATATCCCTCTCTAAGTCGGGTCCTCCCTGTGGCCTGGGAGCCTGAGGGTTCTGCGCTGTATCTTGCTGATTCCTGCACTGAACATTTCTGGCCAAGATGTCCGAGGTTGGTTCCAGGGATCACTGTAATCCTCTTCTAGCTTTCGGGTACTGCCCCGACGTGCCACCGATTCACACGGGCACTACTGTCACCTTTACCCTACAGGCCCTCGCCAGCTCCTCTCTGAGAACCTTGGTATTTCTAAGATTTTCATGTTCCTTTTTCTGGAAAGTGGCGGCGGTGTAAATGGATGGTTTCCGCTATTCTGCTGGGATTTTGCTGGTTTTTTCCATCCCACGTTGGAAGGACTGCAGTGGGGTGTGAAAAGATGAGATGCAGTTTGCCGCCAGGACCCCTTCTTCTAGTTTCAAAATTTGCTTTCCTGGGGTACAGGGGTGTTTGAGTATACGCAGGCCTCTATTCCAGCGTTTACCCTGTCATCCGCATTGAAGGAGTGTTCTATCTTCCCATTCCCCTGTATTGGCACATAGCTTCCTTCTTGTCCGTTTTTCAAGCGGCGTGGCGCACGTGGTGATTGGATGCACTCTAGCCTTCAGCAAGAAGGTCCTGGGTTGAATCCGGTCGGAACCAGGGCATTTCTGAGGTGGAGTTTTACATGTTCTCCCCCATGTCTGCGTAGGTTTCCTCCGGGTATACTCGGTTTCCCCTACCACTAAAAATATGTCAATAGTTCTGGCATGTGCCGCCCCTGTATGGCCCCTCCCATCTCTGGTGTGGAGGTGAGAGACAATTGCCCAATAAGTAACATTTGTAAACCGCTTGAGACTCAGATCTGTAGTGAAAAGGCTCGGTTATATATAAATATATATACTTATATTACTTACTTTCGCTTGTATTGCACGTCCACCACCACGGCTGTCCTCTGCCTTTGTCCACACCACGGCTGTCCTCTGCCTTTGTCCACCACCACAGGCTGTCCTCTACCCTTGTCCACCTCCACGGCGTCTCTTCCCTTTGTCCACCACCACGGCTGTCCTCTGCCTGTGTCCACCACCATGGCTGTCCTCTGCCCTTTGTCCACCCCACGGCTTGTCAATGGCCCTGTCCACCACCCACGGCTGTCTCTGCCCCTTTGTCCTACCACCACGGCTGTCCTCTGCCCTTTGTCCACCCACCACGGCTGTCTTCGGCCCTTTGTCCACCACCCTACGCGTCTCTGCCCTTTGTCACCACCACGGCCTGTCCTCTGCCCTTTGTCTAACTCCCGCTGTTCTCTGCCCTTTGTCCACCACGGATGTCCTCTGCCCTTTGTACTCCACCACGGCTTGTCCTCTGCCCTTTGTCCCTCCACACCGATGTCGGGCTTTGGTTCATTACATTTTCGGTCGGTCTGTATTGGAAGTCCCACAGGGATTTCTTGTGCTCATTTTCCACCACCTTTGGGAGGGAGTTTCCACTTTGACCTTGGGGTTTCCCGCCCATACTCTGCCAGTTGTTTCTGTACACTATGCGCCACTTTGGGTATTGGCGTTCCTGGTAGGCCTTCCCTGCCAGCATCTTGCACCCTGCAGTTATTGTTGGAGTGTTATCAGGTGCCATCTTTGCACAACGAACTCCTTGGGTCTTGTCTGGTGTGGTATTTATGGGCTCTATCGCTTGGTGCTCCGTGCCCTGTTCCTGTGCAGCCATGATGAGTGCCCTCTGTGCTGTCCTGTAGGCAGCCCTTTCTAGCATTGGTAGGTCTTCTTGAGATTCAGCCACTTCTGTTTATGCTCCGTGTGGTACAGCCGTGTAGGGGTTGTTATCCATGATGGGCTCTCCTCTAGCACCTCATATCTCGCCACTGCCTGAGACTTTTTCACTGAGTACGTCATCCGTTTTGGTCCTTCTCCCATTGATGTCGTTATGGAGTTTGGATGTTCGTTCCTGGACAGTGGCTCTCACATCCCCCACTGTCCTCGGCCTCCTTCTTTACGGCTTACGTACAGTCTCAGGGTGCTGCTTGGATTTGGGATGTAACCCGCCATGCATGGTAAGGAGCTTTCGAGTTTTAACATCGTGTCTGATTCTCTTCCTTTGGCCCTGATAATGACTGCAAGGGTATCTGATCACTGCTGGGCGTAGCTGCTTAAATTGCCCGAGCCTTGTTCTTGCCATTGAAAATAGGGCCCGCTTCTTAGGTCCTGCCTTACTCGCTGGGAGGTATTTGGCAGAGTTGCCGCTTTTCTGTTGCCTGTTCGTGGTTGCATTTGCCTGTGGGCTATACACGAGATATCTTGTAACTGTCCTCAACGTCTGCTATTGTTCCCTCGGGACCTGTTGAGATCCCTTCTTTTGCTACATTGTCTCTTACGAGTCACCATCCTGCTAATTTTTGTTCTGTCACAGGAGCTGGTGTTTGCTCTCTGGTGTCTCTACAGGTGCTGGTGTTTGGCTCCTCTGGGTCCCTTCAATGCCCTCTGTGCTGTGCTCATGAATTGTTCCATGATGCCCAACTTATCTTAGCCGCAATGATACCTGACAGAGCTTCCCTGTTGTGGAGATGACAAGTTATTGGCCGGGTTGTTGGAGGTGGGACTGCTTGATCAGGAAGTTCGCCCTTCGGGTTAGCCTTTTCTGGGTGAGACCCATCTCTCAGCAGCGGTCCCATTTGTGATGTCGAGGCGCTCATGGTGTGATTGAGTGTCTTAGCAGTAGGATGATGGACCGATATCAGGGCCAGGTGCATGTCCAGTTTTTCATACCTGAGACTCTTTCCCGGATGTTCTGCCTCTGTGATGGTAACTGTGTTCTGTTTGGGATTGGTGGCTGTGTCCTCTCTCAGGGACACCAGCCATGTGCACTGCTGTTATGTGGCTGCATCCTTCTCCCTTATGTTCTTCCAGAACTGTTCAGTTTCAGACTCGGTGGGTCTGCTCCCCTGTTGTACATGTTGTTACCCTGTTGTTACCCTGCCATCTGAGCGTACACCTTCGCAGGTTGTGTTGCGAACAGCTGTTTCACCCTTCTGCGCTTCAATCTCTTTAGTTGTACCTCTGTAGGGCGGCTGGCCATGGGCTTGGAGCATGTGTTTGGCTGTTTCGAGTGCTTCAGGTATGGTTATCTGGCTGTATATTCCTGGGTACTGGTTTCTTTCATGGCTCTTCAGGGCCCTCTGTTAATTGAGCTCACTTCTCTTCCGTGCCACCTTGATCTCAGCTCCAACCGTCTTTTCCATGGGGGTATTGTCATCGGCTCCCTTGGTTGCTCGTATAGCCAATGAATCTTAGGATCCACTGCTGCGAAGTGGATTTCAGCTCATTGGTTTCAGTTGATTGTGGTGGTAAGGTATCTGCCCTCTCTGCTGCATTCACGTTTTCTATGAGATCCTTAGGTGGTACTTCACACTATCCGCTGTAAAGGTTGTCTTTGCACTGGTGCCCATTTTAGCCTTGATTTTTGCTTTCAGGTCGTGCTGCCTCGTTCAGCGTGATTGGTTCCATTGGGTGCTTTGTGCCCATTCTGGTTGGGGGAGTTGCAGTTGGTGGGACTCCCTCTCGACCTCAGTAACTGTGGCACCTGGGCATCATACATGTGTATGTACCTCATCGATCTCAAGCTGTGATTGAGTCTGCGTTTGTGGTTGGTGGTGGGCATTGAGCTACCGGTTGTTCGGGTCAATCTGTGATGGTGGTTTCGATGTACACCATTCAGCCCACATTCTCTGCATGTAACTCTTTGGCCAGGGGTTCTCGAGTAGTAGCATTCCAACAGAGCACCTGTTTTATCAGATTACGACCACTTTCACCTTGTTCCTTAGCCCCACCTTTTCATTACGGGGCTCTTGTTCCCCCAGCACTGACCTTGTTTGGCCGGGATGTTGTCGGCCTTCTGAGGCCGGCAACAATTATATACGCACTGTGGGGGGTTTTTTTTTTTCGGTTCTATATCATTTAAATTGTATATTTCATATCTCGCTGTGAACAGAACTGTAGAGAATGCAAAAGGTGTGTAAGGACAGAGGAAAGGCAGGTTTATTTATATAGCACAATCATACCAAGGCACTCAATAGTGGCTCCGAACAAGCACAATAAAACACAGAAGATAGAATCCCCCAGTTATTCACAGCTAATCTGAACGGTTCTAACCTGGAATTTGGAACATGTCAGACTTAGAAGCCTGTCTCACATTTTCAGGAAGATCTCTTCCAGATTTTAGCTGCATGAATCTTAAATTGCTGCCTCCCCATGTTTGTCCTGACTCTGGGACTAGCAAGGAGTCCTGTCCTGTGCTCTCAGAGTCCCAGCAGGAGCCAGTCCCTGTTGCTCATCTGGTCCCAGAAGGAGGCCAGTCCCCTCGTGCTCTCAGAGTCCAGCAGGAGTCCTGTCCTGTGCTCTTTCAGAGTCCCAGACAGGAGGCCAGTCCCTGTGCTCCTCAGAGTCCCAGCAGGAGTCCAGTCCCTTGAGCTCCTCATAGTCACAGCACGAGGCCAGTCCTGTGCTCCGCAGAGTCCCAGAGGAGTCCAGTCCCTGTGCTCTCAGAGTCCCAGCACGAGGCCAGTCCTGTGCTCCTCAGGAGTCCAGCAGGTGGCCAGTCCTTGTGATCATCAGTGCTGGAGGCTGTCCCTGTGCTCCTCAGAGTCCCAGCAGGAGGCCTGTCCCTGTGCTCCTCAGAGTCCCAGCAGGAGTCAGTCCCTGTGCTCCTCTGAGTCCCAGCACGAGGCCAGTCCCTGTTGCTCCTCAGACGTCCCGCAGGAGGCCAGTCCTTGTGCTCCTAAGAGCAGGAGGCCAGTCCCTGTGCTCCTCCCCCCCAGAGTCCGATTTAAGAACATACAGTGGGCAAAAATGGTAGCCACAATTTGGTGCAAGTTCTCCCCACTTAAAATAAGAAGAGGTCTGTAATTTTCATCATAGGTTCACTTCAAAATGTGAGTGACAGAATGGGAAAAAAAAAATCCAGGAATTCACTTGTTAGGATTTTTAGAATTTATTTGATAAATGATGGTGGAAAATAAGTATTTTGGTCACTTCAAACAAGGAAGATCTCTGGCTCTCTCAGTCCTGTAACTTCTTCTTTAGAAGCTCTTCTCGGTCCTCCACTCGTTACTGTATTAATGGCTCCTGTTTGAACTATCTGTATAAAAGACACCTCGTCCTCAGCCTCAAACTGTCAGACTCCTCAAAACTCCACTATGGCCAAGACCAAAGAGCTGTCGAAGGACAGCAGGAAAAGAATTGTAGACCTGCAACTGACTGGTGTGGAGAAAAAAAAAAGTAAAAGTTGTTTTTGAATCTTACATTAGGCAAGCAGCTTGGTGTGAACAAATCAACTGGGGGGAGCAATTATCAGATGAAAATGGGAAGACATAAAAAGACCACTGATATTTGTGATCAAAAATCCCAGAACCACTCGGGGGGTGGGACCTGGTGAATTCATGACCTGCAGAGAGCTGGGACCAAAGTAACAAAGGTTACCATCCAGTAACTCACTACGACGACCGGGATCAAATCCTGCAGTGCAGACGTGTCCCTGCTGAAGCCAGTGCAAGTCCAGGCCCGTCTGAAGTTTGCCAGAGAGCACAATGGATGATACAGCAGAGGATGGGAGTAGGCATGTGGTCAGATGAAACCAAAGCTACAATGTTTTGGTATAAACTAAACTCGTCGTGTTCGGAGGAAGAAGAATACTGAGCTAATCCAAGAACACCATTACCTACTGTGAGCATGGAGTGGAATCGGTCATGCTTTGGGGCTGTTTTTTCTGCTATATAAGGGGGACAGGACGACCCTGATCCGTGTTAAGGAATGGAATGAATGGGGCCATGTATCGTGAGATTATGAGCCAAAAACCTCTTCAATCTGGGAGAGCTTTGAAAGATGAAACGTGGCTGGGTCTTTCCAGCATGGACAATGATCCCCATACAAACCGGCCGGGCAACGAAGGAGTGGCTCCGGTATGAAGCATTTGAAAGTCATGGAGCAAGTCTCCATGACCTCAACCCATTTGAAATCTGTGTGCGAGGAGTTGAAAGGTCCGTGTTCACTGCTCTCGAGAAGTTCTGCATAGAGGAATGGGGCCAAAATACCAGCTACGTTGTGTGCATACCTGGTAAAGACTATAGTAATCGTTTTGACCAACTCTGTTATTGCCAACAAAGGTTATATTACAAAGTATTGTGTTGATTTTTTGTTATTGTCCAAATACTTATTTACCAACATCATTTACAAATAATTTCTTTAAAAATCCTTCAATGTGAATTCCTGGATTTTCTTTTCTATTCTGTCTCGCACAGATTGAGGAGTGTACCTATGATGAACATTACAGACCTTGTCTTTAGTTTAAGTGGGAGAACTTGCACAGTCGGTGGATGACTTTTTTGCCCCACTGGTATGTTCTTAAATCGGACTCTGAGGGAGCACAGGGGACTGGCCTCCTGATCTGAGGAGAAAAGGACGGCCTCTGCGGGGACTCTGAGGGAGCACAGGGACTGGCCTCGTGCTGGACTCTGAGGAGCACAGGGATTGGACTCCATGCTGGGATTCTGAGGAGCACAGGGACTGCCCCTGCTGGGACTCTGAGGAGCACAGGGACTGGCTCCTGCTCTGAGGTAGCACTAGACTGGCATTCCTGCTGGGACTCTGGAGCACAGGGACTGGCCTCGTGCGGGACTCTGAGGAGCACTGGGACTGGACTTCCTGCTGGGACTCTGAGGAGCACAGGGACTGGGCCTAGTGCTGGGACTATGAGGAGCACAGGGATCTGGAATCCTGCTTGGAGCTGAGGAGCAACAGGGACTGGCCTCCTGCTGGGACTCTGGATGAGCAAGGGACTGGACTCCTGCTAGGGACTATGAGGGCACAGGGATGCCTCAAGCTGGGACTCCTGATGTGCACAGGGGTACTGGACTCCTGCTGGGACTCTGAGGAGCACTGGGACTGGGACTCCTTGCTAGTACAGATGTCTGGACTAAACCATGGGGAGGCAGCTATTTAAGATTTATGCTAGCTAAAATCTGGAAGAGTCTTCATGAAAATGTGAGGACAGGCTTCTAGTCTGAAATGTTCAAATCCAGGTGAGGAACCAGTTCAGTTTAGCTGTGAATAACTGGCGGATTCTATCTTTCTGTGTTTATTGTGCTGGTTCAGCACTTTGATGTTGCCGTGTGTTATGAATTGTGCTATAAAATAAAACCCTGCTTTCTCTGTCCTTTCACCTTTTGCATTTCTGTACAGTTCTGTTCACAGCCAGATTTGAAAGTATACATTTAAAATGATATAGAACCGGACAACAGTGGTATATATGTTGCGGCTCTGAAGGGCCGACTACATCCCAGGCACAAACAAGGTCAGGTGATTGGGAACCAGAGCCTTAATGAAATAGTGGGCTACTGGTATCTTTTTAGAACAAGGTGAAAAGTGGGCGAGATCTGATAACAGGGACTCTGTTGGAATGCTACTACTCGAGTAACCTGTCCAAAGAGGTTACATGCAGAGAATGTGGCTGAATGGTTAATTCGAAACCCACAGTCACAGTTCCCCACCCCGAAACAACGGTAGCTCAAATGCTCCACATCCACAAACGGCAACTGCTATCACAGCTTAGATCGATGAGGTACAACACATGTATGATGCCAAAGGTGCCACAGTTACTGAGGTCAGAGGGGGAGTTCCCACCAATGCAACTCCCCAACCAGATATTGGGCACAATGCCCCAATGGAACCAATACGCTGAACGAGGCAGCGACTGACCTGATAGCTAAATCATGGCTAAAAATGGGCACAGGGACAAAGACACCGGTTACAGCGTTGGTGTAGTACCTCCTATGGATCTCATAGAAACGTGAATGCAGCTGTGAGGGCCAATACCTACCAACCACAATCACTGAACCAATGAGCTGATATACACTTCAGCAGCTGTGATCCTAGTGATGCTTGGCTTTATGAGCAACCATGGGAGCCATGGACAATACCCTCCATGGAAAAGACGGTTGGAGGCTGAGATCAAGGTGGCTCGGAGAGAGTGAGTCAATTAACAGAGCCAGATGAGGTGCAATGAATAGACCAGTTCCCAGAAAAGTCAGCCAGATAACCATATCCTGAAGCACTCGAAACTGCCAAACTTAATGCTCAAGCCCTGGCAGCCGCCTTACAGATGTAACTTAAAGAGATTGAAGCAGAAGGGTGGAACAGGCTGTTCGCAACCACAACCTGCGAAAGGGATACGCTCAGTGGCAGGGTAACACTGGGTATCAACAGGGGTAGCAAAAGGGGAGCAGACCCACCGAGGCTGGAAACTGAACAGTTTGGAAGAAACATATGGGAGAAGGTTGCAGCACATAACAGCAGTGCACAATGGGCTGGTGTCCTGTGAGAGCGAGCTACAGCCACCTCCCTGAACAGATACTCAGTTACCATCTCAGAGGCAGAAATCCGGGAAAAGAGTCTCTGGTATGAAAAAACTGGACATGAACTGGCCCTGATTATGGTCCATGCATACTGGCTAAGGAAACTCACATCCACTCAATGAGGCGCCTCGCATCAACAATTGGACGCTGCTGAGAGATGGGTCTCACCCAGAATGGCTAACCGAAGGGCGACGGTCCATGATCATGCAGTCCCTCCAACTACCGGCCATAACTTGTCTCTACACAACTGGAGAGCTCATGTCAGGTATCATAGCGGCTAAGTTAAGTGGGATATGGAAACAATCATGAGCACAGCAAGAAGGGCATTGGTAGGGACACCAGGGAGCCAAACACCAGCTCCTGTAGAGACACCAGTGGAGCCAAACACCCAGCTCCTGGTTGACAGAACAGAATTGTAGCAGGATGGATGACTCGGAGAGACAAGGTTCAGTCCACACAGAAGGGATCTCACTCCCAGGAGGAGAACAATAGCAGACGTTGAGGACAGTTACAAGTATCTCGGATATACCACAGGCTGATGGCAACCTCGTAACAGGCAACGAGAAAAGCGGCAACTGCAAATAACCTCCAGCGTGTAAGGCAGGGACATAAGAAGCCGGCTCAATGCAAGAACCAAGGCTTCAGGCAATTTAACAGCTACGCCCTAGCCAGTGATCGATACCCTGTGTAATATTCAGGGGCCAAAGGAAGAGATTCAGACCTCGGATGTTTTAAAACTCGAAAGCTCCTTACCATGCATGGCGGGTTAATACCAAAGCAGCAACCCGGTGACTGTACGTAAGCCGTAAAGAAGGAGGCGAGGACTAGTGAGTGTGAGAGCCACTGTCCAGGAGAAAACATTCCAAACTCCATAAACTACTCATGGAAAGGCCAAAACGGATGACGTACTCAGTGAATTGTCTTGGCAGTGGCGAGTGAGGAGGTGCTGGAGGATGAGGACCATCATGGGAGAACAAGCCCCTACACGGCATGTACCACCGGGAGCATAACAGAAGTTGCTGATCTCAAGAAGCCTACCTAATGGCTAGACAAGGGCTGGCCTACGGACAGCCCTCAGAGGCACTCATCATGGCTGCACAGTGAACAGGCACTGAGCACCAGAGCGATAGAGGCCCAGATTATACCACACAGACAAGGACCCCAGGTGTCGCCCCCAGTTGTTGCAAAGAGGCACCTGAGCAACTCCAACACATAACTGCAGGGTGCACGATGCTGGCAGGGAAGGCCTACATGGAAACGCCATAACAAGTGGCTGCATAGTGTACAGAATCATCTGTGCAGAGTATGGGCTGGTAAACCACAAAGGTCTAAGTGGGGAAACTCATCCAAAGGTGGGGGATAATGAGCAACGAACCTGTGGGACTTCCAGATATCAGCCGACGAATGGTAATGAACCAACCCGACATACGTGGTGGTGGACAAAGGCAGAGACAGCCGTGGTGGTGGACAATGGGCAGAGGACAGCGTGGTGGACAAAGGGCAGAGGGACAGCCGTGGTGGTAGACAAAGGGGCAGAGGTCAGCCGTGTGGTGGACAAAGGGCTGGAGGACAGCCAGTGGTGGTGGACAAAGGCACGAGGACAAGCCGTGGTGGTGGACAAAGGGCAGAGGACGCCGTGGTGGTGGACAAAGGGCTGAGGGACAGCCGTGGTGGTGGACAAAGGGCTGGGAAAGCCGTGGTGGTGGACAAAGGCAAGAGGACAGCCAGGTGGTGGACACAGTGGCAGAGGAGAGCCGTGGTGGTGGACAAAGGGTAGAGGACGGGGGAAAAATAACAAGCACGTGGTGGTGGACAAAGGGTTAGAGGACAGCGTGGTGGTGGACATAGGGCGAGGACAGCCGTGGTGGTGACAATGGGCAGAGGTCAGCCGTGGTGGTGGACGTGGCAATTTCCAGCGAAAGTAAGTAAGTAAGTAATATTTATTTATATATACCGCCTTTTTCCACTACAGTCTGAGTCTCTAAGCGGTTGACAATTGTTTAATTTTGGGCATTTGTCTCTCACTCCACACAGAGATGGGAGGGCCAGTACAGGAGGCACATGCCAGAACTATTGGAATATTTTTAGGGTAGCGGGAAACCGGGAGTACCCGGAGGGAAACTACGCAGACATGGGGAGAACATGCACACTCCACTCAGAAAGGCCTGGTCGCGACCGGGGATTCGAACCCAGGACCGTCTTGCTGAGAGGCGTGAGTGCTATCCACTCAGCCACCGTGCCGCCCGCCGCTTGAATACGGACAAGAAGGAGCTATGTGCCTTTACAGGGGGAATGGAAGTTAGTTCTCTCCTTCAATGCGGATGTCTGGGTAACGCTGGTATAAGGCCTGCGTATACTCAAACCACCCGCTTGTACCTCAGGAAATGCAAATTTGAAAACTTGAGAAGGGGGTCTGCCGGCAAACTGATCTTCATCGTTTTCACCCCACTGCGTCTCCAGACGTGGAGTGGTTAAAACAGCCAAATCCAGCTGAAGGAGCGAAAACGCATCCATTTCACCGCCGCCATCTCTTTTCCGGAAAAAGGAACATGAAAATCGTGAGAAATCCCAAGGTTCAGAGAGGAGTTCTGCGAGAGTGCCTGGAGGGTAAAGGTGACAGTAGTGCCCGTGGTGCTCGGTGCACTCGGGCAGTGTCCCCGAAGCTTGAAGAGGTTACGTGGATCCCTGGAACAACCCTCTGGACATCTGGGTCACAGAAAATGTGCAGTGCTAGGAACTAGCAAAGATACTAGCGCAGAACCCTCAGGGTCCCAGGCCTCTGGATAGTGGACCCGAGCTTAGAGAGGGTATAACCGCCCGCGGAGGGCCAAAGGTTAATGGACAGTTTTATATGTATGTTTAGAATGTGGGGTGATTTCTGGCCTCCTAACTTGAACCAACTGTACCTTCCTCGGTCACTGATGGACATGTGGAACTGGTTTCCTGCCGAGGACATGTAATCCTGGATGTCTGTGCTGGAGTGTCGGCCGAGAAGTTCACATGGTACTCGCCCTTCTCTCCTCGGAGAATTTTACCGTAAAACTTGGGACTCACATAAACCAGTCGACCAAAAGATTTTCATCTGGAAACCATGAGAGATGGTGTTACCCAGCGGATATGAAAGGAGGACAACGCACTAAGAAAAACAGCAGAGGCCTAAAAAACATGTTTAGTTACATTTTAAAGAGTAGAAAACGATAGGAGAGAGGTGTGGGTCAGAGAGTGTTTGGGTCTTAGGCTTGTGTATGTGTACTTTGGGAAATTATCTTAATAACATAAAACATTTTATTTATTATGGCACATCGAGGTCGCATTACAAAGGGTACACAGGTTTAAAGAATAAACAGTGTTGAGTGATATTGTTTTTTCACCAAAACCATGTCTATATTTGCTATTACTGACAATAAAATGCAAACAATAACAACTTAACACTATTTTACATATTAAAAATCCCACGTCACTGTGGTCTGTCCTGGAAGAGCGCCTGTTTTTATAAAGCACAATATGATATATGGAAAAAGATTCTAAATATGACTAATAACAATAATATTGATTTTTCCTATCATTATTTTTTGTTGATTATTTTATTATTATTTTTATCATTTATCATTATTATTAGTAGTGTTATTATTAGGGCTTGTTTGGAGATCAGGGTTGGACAGTGTCATTCCTCACTCCATACCAGTGGTGATTATAAAATACTGGTGTGTTGGGGTTGCTTTGGTGCATGAAAGACGGAGACTTTTCTGTCACATTTCTGAAGATTTGTCTGAAGTCTTTTGTTAACCCTAAAACGCCATTCGCTGCCGGGAATCCAGGACACTTTTATACAGCAACTTTTACTTTTATTGCAGATGGGTTTTATGGATTATTGTTTCTTGTTGTTCCACTGGTGACTGTGCAGTTGTGTCCTTGGGCAAGGACACTTAACCCCACTTTGCCTGGAAGCCTGCTGAAAGATCAAGGCCCCTGTGGACTCAGCACTGAGGAGGATCAGGGAGGGGCTGGGTGCTCTGTGGACTGGGTGCAGCTCTGACTGCCACCCCCCGACCCAGAAATGGATTAAGGGGAAGAAATGGCATGGATATTTCTTGTGGTCTGAGAATCATGGCACCCCACTTTAATTTAATCTTGCTTTGTCGATAGAAAAAAACTGCCCCCCCCCCCCCCCCCCCTCTTGATTTTTTCTTGTTCGGACATAAAATCTCCCATTAGGCAAAAACATATATCCTAAAAACGTTTTAATAATGTTTACAAAACACAAGATGTAAATTTGATACCTTGTGGTGTACATTCTGCTCCGCCTATTCCCACAGACATTTTGAATATATTGATCCTAAAACACACACATTATGAGTCATATTTATAAGTCTTGGTATAAGTTATAATTGTATCTTCTTTTACTGGAGGATTGGGCGAAGTTACCTGCAATTAAACCACATTTTTATATTTTAACGGTTGGCTCACGTTCATGTTAGATCTTGGGTCATTATTTTAATATTTTATGTTTTACATTTTGAGTAGTTTTTTCTCCCAGATAAGTGGCCGCTGTAGTTTCCATAGCACGCCCTGTTTAGTTAGCAGGAGTTTGCCATTTAGCCTTTCATCTGTTTTTCAAAGTTATTTCACAGTTTGAGCACTTAGTAAAAGTGATGAGCTAACAATCAAACAAAACCATGTTCAGGGGTAATACCTCAGGAATTCATGGGTTTAAAATGGGGGAGCAGTGAATATGGCGGCTCAGAGTTGTAATATAATTCCTAATCCATATGTGATTTCAAAGGTGTATAATAGTTTAGTTACTACTTGTCTAGTTTAGTTGATGTTAGTATAGTGTAGTATAGTATTGTGTGTTAGTATAGTGTAGTGTAGTGTGTATAGTATAGATAGTATAGTATTCATAGATGTAGTGTAGTGTAGTAGAGTTGTAGTGTAGTGTAGTTATGTGTAGTTTAGTATAGTATAGTAAGTAGAGTTAGTGTAGTATAGTATTGATAGTAAAGTAGTGTATAGTGGTAGTATAGTATAGTATAGTAAAGTAGAGTTTAGTCTAGTATAGTTTAGTTGTAGTATAGTGGGTGTTAGTGTAGTATTGTGTGTTAGTTAGTATAGTATAGTGTTAGTGTAAGAGATGTGTATAGTGTAGAGTCTAGTCTAGCCCCCCCTTATAGTTATAGTATAGTATAGTGTAGTGTAGTATAGTATAGTATATAGTTAAGTAGAGTATAGGTAGTATTGTTATTAGTATAGTAAAGTAGAGTTATAGTGTAGTATAGTATAGTATAGTCTAGTGTAGTGTAGTGTAGTATAGTATAGTGTAGTATAAGTATAGTATAGTGTTAGTTTAGTATAGTTTTGTTAGTATTGTATAGTGAAAGTAGAGTATAGTGTAGTATAGTTTAGTATAGTAAAGTAGGTATAGTGTAGTAGAGTATAGTATAGTATAGGTGAGTATAGTTATGATCAGTTCAGTGGAGTATAGTATAGTATTTTATAGTGTAGTGTAGTATAGTATAGTACAGTGTAGTATAGTTATAGTATAGTGTAGTGTAATGTATAGTTTAGTATAGTGTAGTATAGTATAGTATTACTACACTACACTATACTATACTATAACTTACACTGTACTATACTTTATACACTACATATACTATACTATACTATAGACACTGTACTATCTATACTAGTACTACACTATATAATACTATACTATACTACACTATACTCTACTTTACTATACTCAATCTATACTACATTATACTCATATCTTTACTATACTATACTATACTATACTATTACTATCACTACACTCATACTTATATATACTACACTATACTTATTCCTACACTCACACTAGACGTATATATACTATACTTCACTACTCTACTTTACTATATCTATATATTACTACACTTAATCTACTTAATCAATTACTATACTATACTACACTACACTATACTATACTATACTATAATAGGACTAGTCTACACTATCTTCACTCACCTACACTATACCTTATATTACTATACTACACTATACTACACTACACTTCATATTCTACACTATAATTTAGCTACTTTTATCAATGCAGAGACGACCTTCTGACGCCATGCTGAGCTTTGTGAGGGCCCCTGCTGTCTGTCACACCCTTGTGTCTTTCGTATCTTGCATCTGTATGCCTGCTTCTATCCATATGTCCCTGCTCCAGGAAGGAGCCGGGTCCCCCCCGACACCTACAGACAATGGCGATCACTCTTGCCCCCTTTCACCTCTTGCATATGTATCGGTCTGTATGTGTGCACTTTCTACATCCTGCACAAGTCTGTTTGCATCCCTATGCGCCTCCTGCACCGGTGGCCCCCTCCCATCTGTTGTGGGCGGGACTGTCTTTCGTGTGTGTCTTGTAAACAGGAAACTCGGAGCTCTGCGAGCCAGAGCTGAATGCACGCTGTTTCTGTGTAGTCAGCCCTCCGCACGTGCGTTACAATAAACTTACGCTCCTGATTTAAGACAAATACTTTTGGGCTTTCTCCTTGTTTTGGGGGGTATGTAATTCTATAACAATTTGGCGTTGCTGACATGTCTTGGCATGGATCCTTTCGGCGGGGACGAGCGGCCGCGTTTGGCCGACCTGGAAACAACACCAGCCTCTTCTCTATTTGGAGACAAAGGAGGGCGCGCTCGTCCGCGCATGGAAGGATTCTTTGGCCACACAAGACCAAAAAGAACCTAACTTGGTGAGTTTTGTCTTTTC
Organism: Knipowitschia caucasica; assembly: GCA_964034765.1. Taxonomy (NCBI): domain Eukaryota; kingdom Metazoa; phylum Chordata; class Actinopteri; order Gobiiformes; family Gobiidae; genus Knipowitschia; species Knipowitschia caucasica. The sequence continues at coordinate 6,120,044 of OZ035841.1, forward strand.
ATCTGCGTAACGAGCACTTAAGTGTACACGGGGATTTGTTTATTTATGTATTTTTGGGGTATTTCATGCATTGCCACAGCATAGACTGTGTGCGGGATTTTTGGGGGCTTTTGTTCTAGATTGAAGCTAGCGGCTGCGCGTTAGTATCGCTCTGTAAGCGACCCTGGAATCTCTGAGTGTCTTCAGCCAGAACCGCTCCGTTTTCAAGAACGCGCGCTCGCTGGTTGAACCAGCGGGGGGGGGAACGGAGCGCCCCAAAGTGGGTAAGAGCAGGGAGAGACTAAGCGGGTTAGGCCCATTGTTCTGTATGAGAAAATGGGAAAATCAATCTAGAGATGCCACACCGAGGGGAAGGTTAACGTCCCCCGTTACAATGACCATGGAAAAACAGTTCGGACCTAAAAGCTATGGAGGCTCTATGTCTCTGAATCAATTACGCATCTTGCGTGATAATTTAGAAGAAGAAGGGAAAAAAAATATACTTGGTTTTAAGAATATCACGGCAAAAGACGTTAGAGAAAGAAATATGTAAAAACAATAGCTCCTCCGCTTTTCACCGAAGCGGAGAACACACAGGCGGACACACACACACACACACACACACCCACCCACACCCCCACACCCCCACCCTACCGCCCCTTTTTCCCCTACTAACAATAAGTGTGCACCCAAACAAGGCGTTGGGTTTTTAAAAAAAAATGAGCAGACTACTGTTGTCCCTTTTCCTCTCCCTGTCCAGGTCTGTCGGCGCTTTTCCTCCGCGCTCTGTCCTCTGCCTCAAAGCACCAGCCCCACGCCCCAACCCACAGGCGGCGCTCGCACCAGCTGAGACCCCGCGAGAAGTGGGCCCAAACCCGGGAGCAGAAGAAGACGTGGCGGAAGCAGATACACGCTCAGGAAACCGCAGAAGAAGAAGCGGGGGAAGCAAATATGTGAGACACCGACAACTGCCTTGGAGGCCAGAGACAAACTGCTCCAAATCCCGTGACTGTTCCCCACGGAGGGGGTAGCGTGAAACACAAAACGCACCCGCTGAAACCTCGTTGAAAGTTGCCCCCGCACCGCAAACAGAAGAAGCCAAAAGTACCGGCACGTTTGGTTATTCACCAACCCTCATGGACCACAGGCTAACGCTTTGGGCTACCTGGGCCTCCTGCGGACTTTGAGAAACTTCCACAGCCCGGCGGAAAGACTGTGTGCTCGACATGGGTCGAAGGACTGTTACCGGAGGAGGCGTTAAAGGCAGAGGAACGCTCAAGCTCACACGGGGCCAGAGGACGGCAGAGGCGGGCACGGAGGAAACACGAGCGACTGACCAAACCCGGGTTCACATTCGTCACCAAAGCGACCGCTCATGTAAGTTGAACAACAACAAATTGCAATTGGCACTTTTTAGAGATAATTCATGCCCGTAATATACGCTAACAATCTGTGGTGTACAAGTTAAAATTCTGGATGACTCCGGGGCAACAAATTCTGTGCTAAAAGTGACAGCCTTTCTGTCTCCCCTAAAATGAGTGGCCGCTTCACATTCTCATTAGCAGCGTCGGGAGAGACGACTAAAGAGCAATTTACGTCACCGCTAACGTGTTTTGATTCTCAGGGCAACCAGCTTAAACATTCTTTTCTATATTCCCCATTGTGCCCGGTTAATCTACTAGGCCGAGACCTTATGTGCAGACTCAATTAAAAATAGATAAATAAAAGGAGGCACCGGTCCCAAAAGTTAACTACCACTGGAAATTGACACCAAACCCTGAGATTGCTAAGTTATTAGCCACAACAAGTGGATAGAGTGACGCCCGCACAAAATTTGGAGGTCAACCACGCGAACGACCTAAGCTGCTCTCTCCGGTCGTTCCCAGACAATAACTTGGAGTTTGAAAATTCATGCAGTGTAGTGAAGATAGGCTAACGGAGTACGTTTATTGAGATAGGCACCACTATCTGTGCTACTTAATGAGCAACAAAAACATTTTTATCGTGAAACAAAGGTGAAGTATTAAAGTTTGAGACTAATTTACATTTTTAATGAATCCGACCTGGCTTTATTGAAAAAGAAAAAATAAGGAAAATAAACATTTTTAAGGTGACAAGAGCTCATTAGAGATATAGGGGACACAATCTGTGATAAGCCCGAAATACAGACCACGTGGTAAACACTAAAGTTGGAAATGGATCCTTTTAGGAAAACTCTTTTAAAGCTCTGCAGGCTCTGAAAGTTGCAACAATAGAAATAGCTCATGAGACAATTGGAATTGGACATGGAAAAATATAACAAAGTTAAAATTACAGGCCTTCTGTGTTTATATGTTTGTGTGTGTTATATGTTTGTGTGTGTTATATGTTTTGTGTATGTTTATATGTTTGTGTGTCATGTCAAAGTACACTACGTTGACCTTAACAAACTCTGGACCAATACTAACGTGGGGAATCGGCCTGTGATGTGACTGTGATATGAGTGTGATGTGTGAAATGAGGAATGCTGAACGGAATCATGGAATAACAAATGTGTCTGTAATGTTTTAATGTGATCATGGAATAATTATTTTTTTGTCAACAGCATACGGTGTAAGTACTAGAGATTCAAAGATAACGACCTTTATTGAACAGGTGTAAAAGTGAGAGTACTCTGGGATGAGTACTCTGAGAAAAGTACTCTGCGGAAAGTACTCGGAGATGAAATACCTCGCTGAAGATATTGGGAGTTCCTCCCTCTGCTGTTTGCCCTGACAGTGATTCGGTCCAACCGCAGTGAGCTGTCGTTGGTTGAAGGACAACTTTGGTTGGTAAACTCACATTTAGGGGAGTATAAAATTAGAAACATACATTTTGTTGTTCTGTATCTGGCTACAGCCTCCGCCCTGATGCCACACACCGTCTGTCAATGCAGTTATGTTTTGCCCAATTGGGAAAAAGATTGACAAGCGAAAGTGGGCATTTTTTTTTTTGTTTTTTTTTTTTTTTTGTGTTCTGATATTTCTTTTTCAGATGAGAGATAAACTACCCCTGCTCCAGGGATGACAGTAGTATGGATCAGGAGGAAATGAGCCTCCACTTTGGCACAAAAGCCCACAATATGAATTGAGGACGATCCGGGAGAAAAGCAACTGGAGATGAACGGAACAGCAAATCTACACACACACACTAGGTCTCCCTGACCCAACCTGGCCATTCACTCAGACTGTGGATGAGCGATGTGGGTGCATGGTGTCGGTACTTTTGCAGTCTCACGGAGGGCCACTGAGACCCACTGCTTACTTCTCAGCAAAACTCGATCCCGTGGCAGCAGGGTTGCCTCGCTGCCTGCGGGCTGTGGCTGCCGCTGAGAAAGCGGCCCTAGCATCACGTGACCTTGTGGGATACACTGAACTAACTTTGCTTGTGCCCCATGCTGTTTCCCTGATCCTGCTAGAGCAGAAAACCTCTCACCTTTCTGCGGCTCGTTGGCTGAAATACAACACGGTGCTCTTTGAACTCCCCAATGTCACGGTGAAAAGATGCACACAGCTGAACCCCTCCTCACTGCTGCCCACGCCAGAGGAAGGGGAGGCACACTGCTGTATCGCCACAATAGAACAGATATCACTCCCAGGCCAGACCTGAAAGAGGTGCCTCTGACTAATCCTGACTTGATTTTTTTTATACAGACGGAGCCGCGTCACGTGACAACACTGGGAAGAACCGAGTCGGCTATGCTGTGTGTTCTGATTTTGATACTATAGACTCTGGTAGTTTGCCCCACTACCATTCAGCACAAACCGCTGAACTGGTCGCGCCCACCGGGGCTTGTGAGCTGGCAGCGGGCAAAACTGTTAACATATTCTGTATGTATCTGTGTGCACGATGGGGCACTGTGAAAACCCAATTCATGAAATCTGATGGTAAACAATTCTTAATTCCACACAGGTTGAACGTCTGCTGAAAGCTGTAATGTTGCCCTTAGAGATCGATGTACGCAAATGCCAGGCCCACACTAATGCCACTGATCCCATCTCTGCAGGGAATCGGCGCGCGGACAAGGCAGCGGCATACGCACCTCTACACACACACACACACTACCTCACTCAAGACGTTGATATTTTCTCCTCTCTGTCAGCGATGCAGACACTGGCTACTCCAGCAGAGACGCTGCTGTGGGAGGGGAATGGGGCTCAACGACGGCATGGTGTGTGTGGCTGGGACCAGACAGCAAACCGTGCCTACCACGGCATTTCTTCAGACAGTTTGCAATTTTAGCACATGGTCGAGACCATGCCTCAGAAGGAGGGATGTGTGATTTAATCACACAAAATTGGTATACAAAGGGGTTTACGGCATTTGCACAGAGATTCTGCCAAACATGCGCTATATGCCTCGCGCACAACCCAGGTAAGTCCCAAAAGTATCCAACAGGCTGCTCATCCTCCGCCCCTGCGCCCATTTCAACATGTCCAAAGGGACTTTGTTGAACTCACACCATGCCAAGGTAAGTAATACTGTCTGGGTCTGGCGGATCTCTGGTCCAAATGGACTGAATATTTGCATGCAAACACGCCACGAGCAACGCGGTGGTGAAAGCTCTGCTCACAGAAATTGTGCCACGATGGGGTGTCCCGAGGGAAAATCTCTAGTGACAATGGCAGTCACTTTGTAGCAAAAGTCATTGAGGAAGTGGGTGAATTTCTGGGCATTGATATACGTAAACACTGCAGTTACGCCCCCTGGTCCGGAGGCGCGTGCGAGCGAGAGAATGGCACTCATGTACATGCGCATGAGAGTCCCATTCGAAATCCTCTGTGCCAGACCACCCAACTTGGGCGCGGGACCCCCGAACAGAGATCTGCCAAGCACCTCTTTGTGTGATGACGACATGCTGTCCTATTGTAAGGAAATTAATGCACTTTTGTCCTCTATTTCTGCCCAGGTCAGGAGCGCCCTGCACAGCTGCGCAGCGGCTCTGATCAGCAGGCGACTGGGTCCTGATGAAGGAAACGAACGAAAGCATTGGCGGTCCAAGCGCTGGCTCGGCCCATTCCTCGCCCTCCTGGTGACGGACACTGCCGTTAAGGTCGCGGAGAGGACAACTTGGATCCACGCCAACCACTGTCGTGCGGTGCTGCCACTGAGGGCCATAGACGAGGACACCGAGGGCGCGGACGGACCAGGCCCATCCGCGGCTCCCTACGCTGAAGAAGTCGGCCGGCGTGCGACCACCGTCGGTGAAGCAGGCCAACAACAACACCCAGAGAATCCCAGCGTTCCCGAGGCGACCCCCCTTTGCCCAACTCCCCAGCCCCCGGATCCCAAGGCTTGGGAGCCATGAAGGCCCTGAGCGCTCTGCTCAGCTGCAGCAAGTATGCAGAGCTGCTGCCCATTCCAAAGATTTCTCCAGAGCTTGCTCCCTCTGGCCATAATGCAGATTTGAGCTCTGCTGGAGTGCCCCCTGGTGTCTCGTCTCCCGTGTGTCCGGAGGAGGTGGAGATGAGGGTGCTCTACAGTTCCTGATGAGGCACATGGTGAAGCGTGCTGTCATGAGGTCTCCCATCAAACGAGCTTTGGGCCTGGCCGATCTGGAGCGTGCTCAAGCCATGGTCTCCACACCCCAAACCCCGAGCACTCTGCCCAACCGAGTGCTGAGGCCAAGGCTTCAACGCAATTAGAGTCTTGCCGCTCCAAGACCAAACATCGCCATGACCACTAACGCTCCACACACGCTCATAGGGAGCGGTGCCACTGACTGCGAGACGGCACTGCTCGTGAGTATTCCCGCGGAAAAGACTACCGAACGTAGCCCGGCTAAGACCGGCATGGGCCCTTGGACTGTTATGCTGGCCACACTGACACTACTTTCCGTGCTGACCGTGTTTATTATGTTAATATTGCCTTCTCTTATCGCTGTCCGGATCCATTGTGTTATTATAATGTGCTCTTTCTTTTATTGACAAGCATGTTTCTTTTCTTGTCCACTTTGGACAGCAATAATTTAAGTGTTTCAAGCTTGAAGGTGGTGTGATTACGATGCCTCTGGTATTTAACTGATTAATGCAAAAATGGTTTTGAATTATCAAAAGAGGGGAGTGTGGTGACAGTTTTTGGAGTAATTACATAAAACCAGCCGCAGCAAATACACGGACGTCAAAGGCCTTTTATCAATGCAGAGACGACCTTCTGACGCCATGCTGAGCTTTGTGAGGGCCCCTGCTGTCTGTCACACCCTTGTGTCTTTCGTATCTTGCATCTGTATGCCTGCTTCTATTCATATGTCCCTGCTCCAGGAAGGAGCCGGGTCCCCCCCGACACCTACAGACAATGGCGATCACTCTTGCCCCCTTTCACCTCTTGCATATGTATCGGTCTGTATGTGTGCACTTTCTACATCCTGCAGTCTGTTTGCATCCCTATGCGCCTCCTGCACCGGTGGCCCCCTCCCATCTGTTGTGGGCGGGACTGTTTTTCGTGTGTGTCTTGTAAACAGGAAACTCGGAGCTCTGCGAGCCAGAGCTGAATGCACGCTGTTTCTGTGTAGTCAGCCCTCCGCACGTGCGTTACAATAAACTTACGCTCCTGATTTAAGACAAATACTTTTGGGCTTTCTCCTTGTTTTGGGGTATATAATTCTATAACAGTACACTTCAACTGTGAGAGACAGAATGTGAAGAAAAAAATCCAGGAATTCACATTGTAGGATTTTTAAAGAATGTATTTGTAAACTATGGTGGAAAATAAGTATTTGGTCATTTCAAGCAAGGAAGATCTCTGGCTCTCACAGACCTGTAACTTCTTCTTTAAGAAGCTCCTCTGTCCTCCACTTGTTACCTGTATTAATGGCACCTGTTTGAACTCGGTATCTGTATAAAAGACACCTGTCCACAGCCTCAAATACAATACAATACAATTACAATACAATTTATTCTTGTATAGCCCTAGGTCACAACAGAAGTCATCTCAGAGGACTTAACAAAACCATTGAAATCACCAACACAGGTCAGAGAATCAACAGCCAAAACACATGGAAATATAAAGCACACACAGAAGAAAATGTCCATACATGTTGTAGAATGCTAAAGTGTCCTGATAATCACCAATCCTTTCTGTTGGACACTAACTGTCATCAAACAGTCAGACTCCAAACTCCACTATGGCGAAGAACAAAGAGCTGTCGAAGGACACCAGGAAAAGAATTGTAGACCTGCACCAGACTGGGAAGAGTGAATCTACAATAGGCAAGCAGCTTGGTGTGAACAAATCAACTGTGGGAGCAATTATCAGAAAATGGAAGACATACAAGACCACTGATAATCTCCCTCGATCTGGGGCTCCACGCAAGATCTCATCCCATGGGGTCAAAATTATCATGAGAACGGTGATCAAAAATCCCAGAACCTGGGGGACCTGGTGAATGACCTGCAGAGAGCTGGGACCAAAGTAACAAAGGTTACCATCAGTAACACACTACGACGACAGGGAATCAAATCCTGCAGTGCCAGACGTGTCCCCCTGCTGAAGCCAGTGCATGTCCAGGCCCGTCTGAAGTTTACCAGAGAGCACATGGATGATACAGCAGAGGATTGGGAGAATGTCATGTGGTCAGATGAAACCAAAGTAGAACTGTAGAACCAAAATACCAGCTACTGTGTGTGTAAACCTGGTAAAGACCTATAGTAATCGTTTGACCTCTGGTATTGCCAACAAAGGTTATATTACAAAGTATTGAGTTGAATTTTTGTTATTGACCAAATACTTATTTTCCACCATAATTTACAAATAAATTCTTTAAACATCCTACAATGTGAATTCCTGGATTTTTTTTTTCACATTCTGTCTCTCACAGTTGAAGTGAACCTATGATGAACATTACAGACCTCTGTCATTATTTTAAGTGGGAGAACTTGCACAATTGTTGGCTGACTAAATACTTTTATCCCCCACTGTATATTGGAAACAAAATGTACAGGCCAGAGGACGGCTATACGACAGCAAAAGTCATATGAATGTGTTTGACATCTTCCTCTCTGTGATTCTGATGCCACCACAGAGTCAGAGAAGATCTTCAGGAGTGGCCCCTGCACTCCAAATATCAGTATCCAGAATCAGATGATTTTTTGATTAATTATCTTGCAGTAAAAAAAAAAAAAATTATACTCAATTTTGAAAAAAAATCTTGTTCTTTGAGTATTCATTTTAGACACAAAACTTGAGGAAAAAAAACAATATCATCAGGATCATTGTCAAACCTGCGCTTCCTGTTAATGTTTAAGACTAGCATTATGGAGATGTGGAGCCGACCATTGGCATGTTTCCTATGGATTAAGACTGAAAGTGCTACAAAAGTACACGGGGTATATATTTGGGCTGACGAGCGGTTTACGGTGTGCTCACTGGTGATTACTGTACGTCCAACAGTAATCACACATTTAGAATGCAATCAAGTATGAGTTGCCCTTGACACTGAATATTTCAATTGTTTGACAGGAAACACACATACAAGAATATATATGTGTCAAATCTGTGGAGGGGTGTAGGGGGGTGTCCGCATGTCTGATAGAAAAGGGGAGGAGCCATGTACCCTGATTGACAGCAGGTTCTCCCGCAGCTGTTCAGTGTTGGCCACGCCCATCAGCACAGAGGCCACGCCCCCACTGCGCAGACACCAAGCTGAAGGAGAGAGGATAAATACTGTTACAATGATATATATAAAAAAAGAATACTGTGTGATTATCTATAACTGAAGAACTTTGTGATCTTTTTTGTCAGCTGTATAAATAAAGTTTACTTACTTACTATTTATACTTAAGGGGTAGTGGGGTAGAGGTCAGGGTTTAGGAGGTAGGAGGGAGGACACAGGGCAATCACCAATGGCCAGCTGAGCAGGAGTGCAGTTCAGTCGTTGGGCCACATGTTGGAGGTCTCTGATCTTAGACAGTTGTTTCTGGGCCTCAGCGCAGACAGGCTCCTGACAACAGGGGAATTATGAGTATTAATTAACATCTTATTAACATCTATCCATCCATTTTCCACTGATGGGGGCAGAATTCTAAGCAGAGACGCCCAGACTTCCGTCTCCACACACACTCCTGAGGCAATCCCAGGACAGCTGAGAGACTATAGTCCCTCAGCTGTCCTGGGAACATGTCCTGGGTCTTCCCCGGGGTCTCCACTTGGTGGGACAGGAGGCATCCTAAACAGATGCCAGAGCCACCTCAACTGTCTTCCTTTGACGTGGAGAAGTAGAGGCTCTACTCCGAGCTCCTCCCGTGTGACCCTTGTATAAGGGAGTGTTCAGCCACACAGAGGAAACCTATCGTATCTGCAATATCGCCTTTGAGCTGAGCTCCCACTTCACAGTCCGATACGACGGCCGCATCACTGCACATGTGAGAGAACATGGTCCACTCTCCCCACAGCTCTGTGACTCTGACCTTCACACTGGGGTCCTCCAGGTGTTTCCTGGTGATGAGAGGTACCCATGTGACCGCTCCCACGCCTGGAGAAACACACACATGTGACAGCTGCCATGCCTGTGTATTATTCACACACACACATATACATATATGCACACATAGGGTGTGTACCTATCTGGTGGTAGAGTTGGGGCAGCTGCAGCTCCACTTTGTCTCTGTAGAAATAGTGATATTCAGTCTGTTCACAAACAGGAGCCACAAGGTTCAACTGACGAGCCACAGAGTATGCCTCCTACAGGAGAACAGGGGAACTACATCAGAAATACTACACAGAGTACTCCTACAGGACGAGAGGAGAACTACATCCAAAATACCACTGACACAGACTTCTCCTTCCAGTGTAGTCCTAGTCAGGCTCATAGGACCTGGTCCTGGACATAGCCCTCACCATGATCTCAACGGGACTCCAGCGGGACGTTCCCCAGTACATGGACAAACCCTGATCAATGAGGAACGACATGGTTCTGACCACCTCTGGAACATGCCAAGAACATGTAAAGAACATATGAGGAATGTCTGTCAGCACAGGTTTGATGATGACAGATTTATGTTATTATAAAACTACACATATAGTAAACATGTACAAAGCGTGTTATAAGCATGTTTTAAACATACTCTAAGCAAGTAATAAACATAACCGTGTCTCAGACCTTCTATTGGACCACTGACATCGCTGCGATTCGCAAACACAATGTCAACGTAATCCAGCTGTAGCCTGCGGAGGGCGCTCCTGAGTCCTGCAACAAGAGCGCAAAACCACAGACTGTCTACAGATGGACAATGCTAACCTACTAGCTCAATGCTAACATGCTATGACGCCCAAAAGGGATGTCATCATAGTGTTTTCCGAATGCGGGAGAAGCTGATTTGAATATAAGATTCCTAGAGTCAATTTCCTCAGATGGGCTTTTATTCTTATGGCGTGAGCTTTGTGTCATAACAGGGGCATACGTTTTGTCAAGATATTTGCTAAGGCAAACTGGAATTTCCCCCATGCTTGAAGGTGTGATTGGTCAATCCTCATATGGCTCAAATCTGGACATTATAGAAGCATAAACACCAAGATCGTAGGGCAGAGATGCACATACAGTAAGTCTCTGGACCCGCAGGTCCAAGTCTCTGGACCTGTACGTCTAAGTCAGGTCCAAGTCTCTAGACCCGTAAGTCCAAGTCAGGTCAAAGTCAGATTTTCCAACAGATTTTATTTGTACAAGCAATACCACAGACCTGCAACTCTCAAAACCATGAGTCTGAAGTATTGAGTCTCGAGTCCCTCTCGCAAGTCCCCATCTCTGTCCCAGAAAGAGCTAAACCACAGATTTTTTTACACTGAAAATGGTGAGTGTGACACAAGCAGTTACTGAGCGAGTTTACTTCAACGGAAGTCAATGAGAGTCAGAGCGAGTTGGAGCAAAACTTCCCTATGAGCACTTGATTTAAGCCCAATAATCATGGACAGCACTAATAGAATAACAGTGACGTCGCCCGGCATGGCGCAGCCGGGGCCCCACCCTGGAGCCAGGCCTGGGGTCGGGGCTCGTATGCGAGTGCCTGGTGGCCGGGCCTTAGCCTACGGGGCCCGGCCGGGCTCAGCCCGAAAGGACGATGTGGGCAGTCCCTCCTGTGGGTCCACCACCTGCAGAGGGGTCCGTGGTGGCGAAACGGTGCTGAGAGGACTGGGCAGAAGTCGAAGGCGGAGACCTCGGCGACCCAGTCCGCACACACAACATCTGACTCTTTGGACGTGGAACGTCACCTAGCTGGGTGTCCACCAGTGTACGTGGCACCAGGACACCCTAGGCCGGAGGTCGATGATCGACTTTGTTGTTGTATCACCTGACCTTCGGCCGCGTGTCTCGGACACTCGGGTGAAGAGAGGGGTGGAGCTGTCAACCGATCACCACCTGGTTGTGAGTTGGATCCGCTGGCAGGGGAAGAAGCCGGTCAGACCTGGCAGACCCAAGCGTGTAGTGAGGGTCTGCTGGGAACGTCTCGCTGAGCCCCCTGTCAGATGGACTTTCAACTCACACCTCCAGGTCCCAGCGGAGGAGGGGGACATTGAGTCTGAGTGGACCATGTTCTCTTCCTCTATCGCCGATGCGGCAGCTCGTAGCTGTGGTCGCAAGGTCTCTGGTGCTGGTCCCGGCGGCAACCCCCGAACCCGGTGGTGGACACCGGCAGTAAGGGATGCCGTCAGGCTGAAGAAGGAGTCCTATCAAGCCATGATGGTTCGGGGGACTCCTGAGGCAGCTGTCCAGTACCAGCAGGCCAAGCGTGCCGAGGCCCGGGTTGTTACAGAGGCAAAAACCCGGGTCTGGGAGGAGTTTGGAGAGTCCATGGAGCATGACTATCAGTCAGCCTCGAAGAGATTCTGGCAAACCGTCCGGCGCGTCAGGAGGGGGAAGCAGTGCTTTGCCAACACCGTGTATGGTGCAGGTGGAGAGCTGCTGACCTCAACTGGGGATATTGTCGGGCTGTGGAAGGAATACTTCGAGGTTCTCCTCAACCCCCCAGTCACGTCCTCCGTCCCGGAGGCAGAGGCTGAAGATGTTGGGGCGGATACTTCCATCTCCCTGGCAAAGGTCACCAAGGTGGTTGGCAGTCTCCTTGGTGGCAAGGCGCCAGGAGTGGATGAGATCCGTCCTGACTATCTAAAGTCTCTGGATGTTGTGGGACTGTCTTGGCTGACACGTCTCTGCAACATTGCGTGGCAATCGGGGGCGGTGCCGATGGAGTGGCAGACCGGGGTGGTGGTCCCTCTCTATAAGAAGGGGGACGGGAGGGTTTGTTCCAATTATTGTGGGATCACACTCCTCAGCCTCCCCGGTAAGGTTTACTCCAAGGTACTGGAGAGGAGGCTACGGCCGAGGGTCGAATCTCTGATTCAGGAGGAGCAGTGTGGTTTTCGTCTCGGCCGCGGAACACTGGACCAGCTCTATACTCGAGGGGTCATGGGAGTTCGCCCAACTTGTCCACATGTGCTTTGTGGATTTGGAGAAGGCGTTCGACCGTGTTCCCCGGGGTGTTCTTTGGGGGGGTTCTCCGGGGGTTCTCCGGGTGTACGGGGTCCGGGGTCCTCTGCTGAGGGCTGTTCGGTCCCTGTATGACCGGAGCCAGAGTTGTGTTCGCATTGCCGGCAGTAAGTCAGACCTGTTCCCGGTGCATGTTGGCCTCCGCCAGGGCTGCCCTTTGTCACCGGTTCTGTTCACTGTATTCATGGACAGAATTTCTAGGCGCAGCCAGGGGCCGGAGGGGGTCCGGTTTGGGGACCACAAGATTTCAACTCTGCTGTTTGCGGACGATGTTGTCCTGTTGGCTCCAACAAACCAGGACCTGCGGCATGCAGTGGGACGGTTTGCAGCCGAGTGTGAAGCGGCTGGGATGAGAATCAGCACCTCTAAATCTGAGGCCATGGTGCTCGACCGGAAAAAGGTGCCTTGCCCTCTTCAGGTGGGTGGAGAGGTCCTTCCTCAAGTGGAGCAGTTCAAGCATCTCGGGGTCTTGTTCACGAGTGAGGGAAGGATGGAGCGTGAGATTGACAGGCGGATCGGTACAGCGTGCGCAGTGATGCGTTCGCTGTATCGGACCGTTGTGGTAAAGAGGGAGCTGAGCCAAAAGGCAAAACTCTCGATTTACCGGTCAATCTTCGTTCCCTCCCTCACCTATGGTCATGAGCTGTGGGTAATGACCGAAAGAACGAGATTGCGGATACAAGCGGTCAAAATGAGCTTCCTCCGCAGAGTGGCTGGGCGCTCCCTGAGGGAGCGCATAGGGTGAGGAGCTCAGTCACACGGGAGGAGCTCGGAGTAGAGCCGCTGCTACTCCACGTCGAGAGGAACCAGTTGAGGTGGCTCGGGCATCTGTTCCGGATACCTCCTGGACGCCTCCCTGGGGAGGTGTTCCGGGCACTTCCCACCGGGAGGAGGCCCCAGGGAAGACCCAGGACACGCTGGAGGGACTATGTCTCTCAGCTGGCCTAGGAACGCCTTGGGATCCTCCCTGATGAGCTGGAGGAAGTGTGTGTGGATAGGGAAGTCTGGGCGTCTCTGCTTAGACTGCTGCCCTCGCGACCCGGCAACGGATGAAGCGGAAGAAAACAGACGGACGGACGGACGGTTTAGCATTGAGCTAGCGGGTTATCATTGTCCTTCTGTATACAGTCTATCTAAGGTGTCAGCAGGGGAGGGGCACTGCAGGGGGCGATGGGGACCCTGCGTGTGACTGGCTGCGTCACCGCCTCCACCGCTGCCTTCCACCGCTCCACTGTCAGCACCGTGTGAGTACAGCAGCGTGAACACTGGCCCCCATCCCCTGTTTCGTGTTATTCCCGTCTCTCCTTTACACTCTTCCACTCTGAACCACCCTCACGTAATCATAAGACCCAAGCAAGATCGCAAAAAAACTCAAAAGTCAGATCAAAGGAACTTAATTCATATTCCCTGTACAAATGCTTCCAGTTCTGCTGAAACCATACTGAATCTTGCTGTTTTTAATGTCAGATCCCTTGGCAACAAATCATTTTTAATTAACGATTTTATCTCCTCTCATAACCTCGATTTTATGTTTTTAACTGAAACATGGCTTAATAAAAACACTGGTTATGCTGTTCTACTAGAAACAGCCCCTCCCACCTACACATTTGAATATGAAGCACGAGAGAATAAAAAAGGTGGAGGCGTGTGTGCTCTATTTAGGGACAGCATGGTTACCCACAGACTGACATTTGGGAACTTTGCCTCCTTTGAATATGTGTCGTTCAAAGTTGAGATGAATAAATCCCCATCCATACTCGTCGTCATTATCTACAAGCCTCCCCAACACGGTCAACATTTTATTGAGGATTTTACAGAATTTTTATCAGTTGTATGTATTGATTTTGAGTCACTGATAATTACTGGTGATTTTAATGTTCATGTGGATATGGCTGAAAACAAAGATACAAAAGAGCTCAGCTCTGTTCTTGAAACCTTTGGTCTGGCCCAGCACGTGCGAGCCCCAACGCACAATAGAGGCCACACACTCGACCTTCTAATAACGAAGGGAGTTAACATCACAAATGTTAAAGTGGTCGATATTGCTTTGTCCGATCATTACTGTGTCTTTTTTAACCTGTCAGTCATTCCTAAACCACCCACTCAACCTACAGTTCTGAGGCGAAGACACATAGTGGATGGAACAGACGCTCTTTTTATGGAAAGAATCAAGTTCGAAATTGCCCCATGCTCTACTGTAGATGACTTATTAAACACTGTAACTCATGCCATTTCAAATGTAATGAATGCCATCGCCCCCATAAAAACCAAGAAAACTAAAAGTGTACAAAAAGAACCCTGGAGGTATGATGACCTTGTCAGAGAAAAGAAGAGAGAGTGCCGCAGGGCAGAGCGGAAATGGCGCAAGTTTAAACTCCATGTCCATTACGAAATGTTTAAATTAAAGCAGCATGAGTACAACAGTATTTTAAGTACTACAAGAGAGCGGTATTTCACCCAGACCATTGAAAACTCTAGAAATAACTCCCATGCCCTTTTTGCAACCGTAAACAGATTAACACACCCCCCATCACAG
Organism: Knipowitschia caucasica; assembly: GCA_964034765.1. NCBI lineage: Eukaryota > Metazoa > Chordata > Actinopteri > Gobiiformes > Gobiidae > Knipowitschia > Knipowitschia caucasica. The sequence continues at coordinate 6,135,055 of OZ035841.1, forward strand.
TTGCCTCTTGAGTTTATTTCCACATTTAAGTGCAATGAGTTTGCTGTATTTTTCAATGAAAAGGTTCAATCCATTAAAAGAGCGATAAATCCCACATCACAAATTTCTACACAAACAACTGAAGTTTCTGAGCTGTCCTTTTTTTCACCTGTCACTGAAAAATTGGTCAAAGAAATTGTTTTAAAATTGAAATCGTGCACTTGCTGCCTTGACGTGTTGCCCACTAGATTTTTAAAACTTGTTCTTAACAGTTTGTTGCCTTCACTCACTGCAATAGTGAACGCATCTCTTCAGTCAGGAACCTTCCCTGGTCCTCTGAAAACTGCAGTGATCAGGCCTCTCTTAAAGAAGAGCAGTCTTGATCCTGCAGTGCTCAGCAATTACAGACCCATTTCAAATTTGCCTTTCTTAGGGAAGGTGTTAGAAAAGGCCGTTTACCTGCAGCTAAACAATTTCCTGCTGCTGAATAATGTTTTTGACCTGTTTCAATCAGGTTTCAGGCCCCACCACAGCACAGAGACTGCCCTGATAAAAGTTTCCAACGACATCCGCGTCAACAGTGACTTAGGCAAAGCCACAGTGTTGGTCCTGTTGGATCTCAGTGCAGCCTTTGACACTGTTGATCACGAGATCCTCCTGCAGAGACTTGAGGGATGGGTTGGCATCACTGGCACTGCCTTAAGTTGGTGCAAGTCCTACTTAGAGGACAGACAGTACTTTGTTGAGATTGGGGACTGTGTCTCAGACCAGGTGGCCTTAACAAGTGGAGTGCCCCAAGGTTCAATTCTGGGCCCCCTTCTTTTTAATATTTATATGTTGCCACTAGGTCAATTGATTCGAGGCCAAAATGTATCCTATCACAATTATGCAGATGATACGCAGATTTATGTCTCACTGGCTGCGGGTGAACTTGGGCCAATTGAGTCACTCTGTCACTGCATCAAACAGATTGACTCATGGATGCAAAATAACTTTCTTCAGTTAAATTCAAACAAAACTGAAGTTATTGTGTTTGGCCCACAGAAACTCAGGGAAAGTGTGTGCAGCCTTCTCCAATCCTTTTCTCTGTCTCCAAATTACAAAAATCAGGTTAGAAATCTAGGAGTAATCATGGACTCGGACCTCAATTTCAATAGTCACATTAAATCTGTAACTTCAGCGGCTTTCTACCATCTAAAGAACATTTCTAGAATTAGGGGCATAATGTCTAAGGCAGACTTAGAGATTGTCATTCATGCCTTTGTTTCTAGTAGGTTAGACTACTGCAACGGCCTTCTCTCTGGTCTGTCCAAAGGAGCTGTAAAGCAGCTACAGTATATTCAAAATGCTGCAGCTCGAGTCCTGACAGGAACCAGGAAGTACGACCACATTAGTCCAGTCCTCAGGTCTCTGCACTGGCTTCCTGTGGCTCAGAGAATAGATTTTAAATCAGCTCTCTGTGGTCTCGCACCAAAATACATATGCAACATGCTGGTACCGTACGAGCCCGCTCGAACTCTGAGGAGCGCGGGGACTGGCCTTCTGTTGGTGCCCAGAGTTGGGACTAGACATGGGGAGGCAGCGTTCCAGACCTATGCACCTAGAATCTGGAACAGTCTTCTTGAAGGTGTGAGACAGGCTCCTTCTTTAGCTATGTTCAAGTCCAGGCTGAAAACGGTTCTTTTCAGCCGTGCCTACGACTGATCATCAAGAAATAATATCATAAATTTATTTTTGATGTATATATTTATTCATTTTCTTAAACTGTCTTTTGTATTTGTTTTTACAGTCTGTTTTTAAATTGTTTATAAATTGCTTTTAAATGTTGCCGATGTGAAGCACTTTGGGTTGCATTCTGTATGAACTGTGCTATAGAAATAAACATTGATTGATTGATTTACCTTCCACAATGTGTTTGCGCGACAGACCTCTCTCCGTCTCTGCACTGGAACACACACAGGTTTAGATAACACACATACATACACACACACACACTCACATATACAGAACACACCAAATGTTTGGGCACACCCTCTCATTCAAAGAGTTTTTTATTTTCATGATACTGAAAATTGTAGATTCACACTGAAGGCATCAAAACTATGAATTAACTCATGTGGAATTATGTACGTACTAAAAAAAAGTATAAAACAAAGGAAAATATGTGTTATATTCGCGGTTCTTCAAAGTAGCACCTTTTCAAGAGGACCTGAAATGGTCTTCAACAGTCTTGAAGGAGTTCCCAGAGATGCTTAGCACTAGTTGGCCCTTTCGCCTTCACTCTGTGGTCCAGCCCCAAAACCATCTGGACTGGGTTCAGGTCCGGTGACTGTGGAGGTCATGTGGCCCAGCACCATCCTTATTGGTCAAACAGCCCTTACACAGCCTGGAGTGGATCTACGGTCAATAGTCATGAAGAGAAAGGTTACTCATTGAATGAGAAACTGTGTTCAAACTTTTGGTCTGTACTGTAAATACACACACAAACACAACTACACACACATACACACACACACAGGTAGAACACACATCCACACATATACACACACAGACACACACACTCACAAAACACCCACCCACACATGGCATGGTGGAGCGGTGGTTAGAGCTTGTGTTTCATCCTAGGTTCGATTCCACCTCCAGGCTTTTCTGTGTGTAGTTTGCGTGTTTTCCCCGTGTCTAAATAGGTTTCCTCCGGGTGCTCCGGTTTCCCCATGTACGATAGGTATGAATGTAATGAGAGAGTCGATGGATGGTGTTGTCTGAACAATATCTGAACTCTGAACGCTGTCAAGAGCTTTGGGTGACCTTGGTCTGTAAAATGCGCAATGTAAATAAACATGATTTACTTACTACACATACACACTCACTCACACCCACACACAAGTACAAACACAACACGCACAATACACACAAGTTAACAGAAGGTGGTGCTGTACTCACACTCCACCCCAGTAGATCTTGATGGTGACCACATAACTGGAACGGCTGCAGGAAGGATGAAAGTAATTTATATAAAAGGCATCTATGTTAGATTTTTATAAAGGTAAACTGCATTTGAATAAAGGTCATTTAAAAAATACATTCATATTTTTAGATTTTATTAGGTGTTTGATGTGTCGCTGTCTGGACCAAAATAAAAGTACTATTTTTAGCCACCACAGCAGCAGTAGCGAGTTTGTGTGTGTACGTGTGTGTGCGTATGTGTGTGTGTGTGTGTGTGCGCGTATGTGTGTGTGTGTGTGTGTGTGCGTATGTGTATATGTGCGTGTGTGTGTGTGTGTGTGTGTGCGTATGTGTGCGTATGTGTGTGTGTGTGCGTGTGTGTGTGTGTGTGTGCGTATGTGTGTGTGTGTGTGTGCGTATGTGTGTGTGTGTGTGTGCTTATGTGTGCGTGTGTGTGTGTGTGCGTGCGTATGTATGAGCCAACGTCTAAGCATTGGTCTAAACTGGCAGTTTTGACTCTTTGTGAGGTCATCATTTTCAATCGAAGAAGGGAAGGTGAGGTTTCAAAGATGCCACTGACAGCCTTTACCTTAAGAAGTAAGACTGGGATCCATTCTGACATTGCTCTGGGACTGTCCCAACTTGAGAAAAAGCTGTGTCAGCATTTTCAACGCATTGAAATTAAAGGGAAAAGAAGTCGGAAAGTGCCGGTTCTTTTGACTCCTGAAATGATTGCTTCGATGGAGGTGCTGGTGGAGAACAGAAGGGCCTGTTCCATCTCTGACCATAACCCATACTTCTTTTCCCGCCCGGGCGCAGACACCCACATCAGGGGATCAGACTCCCTACGCCAGGTAGCCAAAGAATGTGGTGCGGTGCATCCAGAGATGCTATCCTCAACCAAACTTAGAAAGCACATAGCTACTATGTCTACAGTTCTCAATATGAAAGAGAATGAGATGGACATACTTGCCAACTTCCTCGGCCATGACATTCGCATCCACAGGCAATATTACAGACTACCAGAGGGGACACTGGAGCTGGCCAAAATCAGCAAAGTGTTGATGGCCATGGAGCAGGGAAGAGTGACGGAATTCGAAGGAAAGAGCCTCGACCAGATACAAATTGAGCCTGAAGGTAATTCTTGATATTATTAAAATATGTATGATTTTTTTCCCCTAAAGGCCACTTGTATTTTTATTTTCTGTGCGACAGGGAGAGCAGTAGAGATCCTCTCACAAACGGACGGGCTAAAAGAAACTTCAAGCGGAGAACCTTCAACCATTCATCCAGATGCACCCCATGGTAGTGGCAGTGCCCCTTCTGGTAAGTGTACCAGGTGGGGGATTACAGCCAGGCTGCTTGGTCCTCACCCTGGGAGTGTATATTGCTAATATATTTTTATTTCTCTCCCTAGAACGTGTAAGAAAGCCATGGTCTGCATCTGAGGTGAAGGCTGTGGAGAAGACCATGACACCTTTCATACAGACTGGAAAGGTCCCTGGGAAGTCTCACTGCCTGGCCTGCATTAATGCCTCACCAGATGACCTTAGACATCGGACATGGAGTGGCATTAAATTCTATGTCAAAAATAGAATCACTGCAATTCAAAAACAAAATCTAAAATAAAATTCCTTTAAAATAGTTGTTTGGTTTCTATTGACTGTTTTGTATTACTTAAAGTCTTGGTAAAAAAAGATTATGTCTATGGGTCCCATTCTGAACGGCCCTGTCAAAGGGACCCACCAGGTGACAAAAACGTGTATGTGTGTGTGTGTGTGTGCGTATGTGCGTGTGTGTGTACGTGTGCACTTGTTTTCAACTCCTGGTGGGTTCCATAACCTGAGATTCCACTCACGTCATGGGGACTGGTTTTACGTGGTGGGGCCCGAACACCGGACCCCACTGGTCCAAGCTTAATAATCAATGGGTAATGCTTTTCTAACGGTCCTTATGCAGTCTCTGTAAAAATATGGAAAGGACCCCTGGAGGTTTACTTTCCTGAAAAAAGTGTGTTATGTGTCGGAACCCTGGTGGTGGGTTGCGGGATATCAAGGAGGGGCACACTGGGGCAATTTCAGTCCAGCAGGCTGGAGCCAATCATGGAGCAGCACAACAGAGGAAATCAGGTGTCAGGCTAGAAAAAGGTGCAAGTGTGTGGTTCATTAGGCTGCAAGAAATCATGGAGGAGCACACTGAAGCGCACGCTTACAAACCACTGGTAAGTGCTGACTACAAGTCATGACTTCAAATTGTTATATAGAATGATTACAAATTATTTGTTGTTTGTGCAGCTTAGTCAAGAGTCCCTAATTGATGAAGTCGACTCAGATTCTGACGATTTAACTGTCAAGAAGAAACCTGTAAAAAAGTATGGAAAAAGAAAAATCAAAAACACTTTTCTTCAAGACTCGGAAAGTGACGAACCAAAGGCAAATAAGATTGTTATCATGCAGCTGCAAAAGAAGAAAAATGGGGGGCGAGTATACAGCAAGAGACACTTCTGCCTCTACTGTTCAATGTCCTGCCACAAAATGTCCCGTCATTTGACTAGAAAACATGGAAATGAAAGTGACGTAGCCAGAGCATTGGCTCTACCTGTGAAATCTAAAGCACGTAAACTTCAGTTTGATTTGATCAGGAATAGTGGAAACCGTGAGCACAATTTTGAGGTTTTAAAGGCCGGCATTGGAACTTTAGTCCCAGCTAAACAGCCAAATTCCCCAGTTAAATCCAGTGAGTTTTTGCACTGTATAGACTGTGGGGCATTGCTTAAGCGAAAGTCGCTGTGGAGGCATGTGGCCAGGTGCCGGCTTTCACAGAAAGATGCCCAGGCTAAACCAGGTAGAAGTAGGGTCCAGTCCCTCTGCTCCCTAGCCCAGCCTGTACCGGAGGGCATCAGCAAAAAGCTGTGGTCTTTAATTTCGGCAATGCATCAGGATGAGGTCACGGGTGTTGTCAAAGCAGAAAAGGGGATTCTGAGACTCGGAGAGCACCTGTACTTAAAACACGGGCATGATAAGACAAAGCATGATTACATTAGGCAGAAAATGAGAGAAGTCGGTAGGTTAATTAACGAAGCAAAAACCGCAGGGAAACTGAAAACAATTAAGGATTTCTTTATTCCTTCCAACTTTAACCATGTGATTGATGCAGTCAGGTCTGTGGCTGGATATGATGAGGAAACAAATCAATACAAGACTCCATCCTTGGCCCTCAAACTCGGCCATAGCCTCAGAAAGCTAGCAGATATTCTTGAATGTGACTCAAAAATGGAGCATTGTGTTGATGAACTATTTATTAAAAACCTCCAACGAAGCCGGCTGCTTTTTGAGAAGAGGTGGGACGTCTGTGTTTCTTCTGCTGCCCTACAGACCCTCCGGCAAGCCAAGTGGAACACTCCGGACCTGCTCCCTCTGACTGAGGACGTTAGAGCCATGCATGCACATATTGAGGTATGTCGACCTGAATATGTGCAAACCCTAATAAGTGAGCCAACGTCTAAGCATTGGTCTAAACTGGCAGTTTTGACTCTTTGTGAGGTCATCATTTTCAATCGAAGAAGGGAAGGTGAGGTTTCAAAGATGCCACTGACAGCCTTTACCTTAAGAAGTAAGACTGGGATCCATTCTGACATTGCTCTGGGACTGTCCCAACTTGAGAAAAAGCTGTGTCAGCATTTTCAACGCATTGAAATTAAAGGGAAAAGAAGTCGGAAAGTGCCGGTTCTTTTGACTCCTGAAATGATTGCTTCGATGGAGGTGCTGGTGGAGAACAGAAGGGCCTGTTCCATCTCTGACCATAACCCATACTTCTTTTCCCGCCCGGGCGCAGACACCCACATCAGGGGATCAGACTCCCTACGCCAGGTAGCCAAAGAATGTGGTGCGGTGCATCCAGAGATGCTATCCTCAACCAAACTTAGAAAGCACATAGCTACTATGTCTACAGTTCTCAATATGAAAGAGAATGAGATGGACATACTTGCCAACTTCCTCGGCCATGACATTCGCATCCACAGGCAATATTACAGACTACCAGAGGGGACACTGGAGCTGGCCAAAATCAGCAAAGTGTTGATGGCCATGGAGCAGGGAAGAGTGACGGAATTCGAAGGAAAGAGCCTCGACCAGATACAAATTGAGCCTGAAGGTAATTCTTGATATTATTAAAATATGTATGATTTTTTTCCCCTAAAGGCCACTTGTATTTTTATTTTCTGTGCGACAGGGAGAGCAGTAGAGATCCTCTCACAAACGGACGGGCTAAAAGAAACTTCAAGCGGAGAACCTTCAACCATTCATCCAGATGCACCCCATGGTAGTGGCAGTGCCCCTTCTGGTAAGTGTACCAGGTGGGGGATTACAGCCAGGCTGCTTGGTCCTCACCCTGGGAGTGTATATTGCTAATATATTTTTATTTCTCTCCCTAGAACGTGTAAGAAAGCCATGGTCTGCATCTGAGGTGAAGGCTGTGGAGAAGACCATGACACCTTTCATACAGACTGGAAAGGTCCCTGGGAAGTCTCACTGCCTGGCCTGCATTAATGCCTCACCAGATGACCTTAGACATCGGACATGGAGTGGCATTAAATTCTATGTCAAAAATAGAATCACTGCAATTCGAAAACAAAATCTAAAATAAAATTCCTTTAAAATAGTTGTTTGGTTTCTATTGACTGTTTTGTATTACTTAAAGTAGTCCCAGTAAAAAAAGATTATGTCTATGGGTCCCATTCTGAACGGCCCTGTCAAAGGGACCCACCAGGTAACAAAAACGTGTATGTGTGTGTGTGTGTGTGCGTATGTGTGCGTGTGTGTGTGTGTGCGTATGTGTGTGTGTGCGTATGTATGTGTGTGTGTGCGTATGTGTGTGTGCGTATGTGTGTGTGTGTGTGTGTGCGTATGTGTGTGTGTGCTTATGTATGCGTGTGTGTGTGCGTATGTGTGTGTGCTCGCCTCCGACCTTGCTGAGCTCTCCTCTCCACAGACCTTAGTTTAAACAAGTGCTTAAGACTTTGTCACTGACCTCCAGGACTTCTTCTTCAGGATGGACCCCAGAGTGCTCTCTGCTCTGAAACAGAAAGAAAAGTGTGTGTCTAGGTCTCACACTCTTTGTGTATGTGCATGTGTATGTGTGTATGTAGTTATGTGTACTCGTAAGTCTATGTGTGTGTATGTGCATGTGCATGTGTGTATGTGCGTATGTGCATGTGTGTGTATGTATGTGTGTGTATGTGCATGTGTATGTGTATGTGAATGTGTAAGTGTATGTGTGTATGTGCATGTGTATGTGCATGTGTATGTGTGTGTGTAAATGAATGTGTATGTGCGTGTGTGTTTTTGTATGTGTATAAGTATGTGTGTGTGTGTGTCTGTGTATGTATGTGCGTGTGTATGTGTGTGTCCATGTACCGTCCTCTCGCGTACACCTCTGTGGTGTCGAACAGATTCACTCCGCTCTCATAGGCCAGAGTCAGCACTTGCTCCGCCTCCTGAAAACGACAAAAAAAAAACTGAGGCGATGACATCACATTATAAAAAGATGTGTTTTACCTGGTCTGAGATCTGAGAGCCAAAGGTCTCACACGCCCCTGCAAGAGACCAGAATTAAACCCCAGACCAGACCAGACTGCAAGTACTCAGGTACCCAGACTCAGGACTACAAAGCCATATTTCAAGTGAAACACAGTTTGATATGTTAAAAGGTTAAGGTAAAGGTTCACTTTTATTTATCTCGCAAGGCAATTCATCCTCTGTATTTGACCCATCCTGATGCCACTAGGTCGTCTGTCAGGAGCAGTGGACGTCGTGGTAAAGCGCCCGAGTAATCCAAGATGGCGCCCTTTTCAAATCAATGGCTTGGGACATAGTTTTACACAGGGGCAGAGAGATTAGTGGAGCTCGCCCATATTTGAACATTGTCTGGTCCTCCCGGTTCTACGCAGTGGATGAGCTCCCATGATGCTTTGCGCCAAATACGCGTGTGTGGCTCTCATCCACGTTTACAGAGGGGCTCGGCTGCGCTTTGACCAATCAGAGTTTGTTGCATTAAAGTGTGGATTTAAAGAAAACAGAAGGATTTAAGAAGAAAAAAAGTTCAGGATGACAAGGGACACTAAAATCCGACCTTTATGAAAGCTGTAGGTTTTGTGTCAGGTTCTCTGTCAGCTGAGGTCGAGCTGTTTTAGTTTGCATTGAGTTCCATGGGGAAAATGTCTGGGTAGCCCACGAGAATTTAGTCTGCAGTACCGTGAGGGGCCCCTGTGCCCATGGGTGCCCATAAGCTAGTAATATCCTATCCAGTTATTATTATAGATCCATGCCGGGAACCCATCTCCAGATGTCCATGCTCGGCTTGATCAGGAAGATTTTTACCTTTTGTGCATGTTTTTAGTGGAAGAGGAAACTGGAGCACCCGGAGAAAACCTACGCAGGCACTGGACGAACATGCAAACTTCACTCAGAAAGCCTATTCTGACCAGGATTCTAACCCAGAACCTTCCTGCTGAGAAGTGAGAGGGCTAATCACTCAGCCACCCCCGCCCACGGTGTGATGTAAAATCTTGTCCTTTGAGTATTTACGTACACGCTTAGGACTTCAAAGGAAAGTATTAAAGAGGACTCACCCAGACCCAGACAGGACACACGCAGCCCGGATTTACCCAGCGTCCTGCGGAGAACACAGCTCAGTTATCTTATCCCTGATTGGTCGAGGATCAGTGCTGTTTAATTACACTGGAGCTTCATTAAGAGGTCAAATCCTGAACAGCTGCATGTCTGGTACAGGCTGGTCTACGAGATTCTTGTCCACATGAGTCTGGTTTTTTTAACTAAAAGCAAAATACAAAGCCAACCAGAGACCAGAGAGAGACCAGAGAGAGACCAAAGAGAGACCAGAGAGAAAGACCAAAGAGAGACCAGAGAGAGACCAAAGAGAGACCCAGAGAGCAGAAAGAGACCAGAGAAACTAGAAAACGACAACAGAGTCTCCAGAGACCGGAGAAAGGCCACAAAGGGATCAGAAAGAGGCCAGAGGAAAAGAGCGGAGAGAGACCAGTGAGAGAGCACAGAGACACCAGAGAGATACCAGCAAAACCACAGAGAGAAGAAAGACCAGGCACCACAGAGAGACCACAGCGAGAGGCCACAGAGAGACCAGAGAGACCAGAGAAAGAGTTCAAACCTATGCTACCAATATTTTTATTGTAGAAATCAAAGATTCAATGCAAGAATGTGAAATATATAGAAATGCTAAAAAGCCTCACCTGTACATCATGTCGCTATGGTGACCAGGTGCCTCATTCATGTGGGCGTGTCCCAGTGGCCTGAATGGCTCCACCCTTGTTCGGGTGTTAGCATTAGCCGCATTAGCCGCCGCTCGACGCTCCTTTAGTGCGTAATCTCCTATGGCTCCGCCCCCTCCGCAGTCTCTGGACCCGCCCCCCATGTTACATGCGATGGACACCTGCATCACGTTTCAGTACAGCAACCGCACAGCGCCACCTGCAGGAGAGGAGGCTGATCTGTCCATGGAGAAAACATACTATACTCCTACTACTACTGCAGACAGGAAGTAAAAGAAATATGATTTAAAATACTCCATAATATTTAAGATGAGATAAGATAAAATTATAAATTTATGTCATATCTGCCATGGATGGAAACTCTCAATGTTAAATGCAGGATATATTATGTACAATAAAAAGTGGCAAATCAAAAGTGGAAAACAAGAAACAGTGTCGACAGTAGTGCAGGTTTTGTGACTTATTGTACAGTCACAAAGTGCAGTGACTTATTGTACAGTCTGACAGCGGTGGGAACTTCTGTAACTAACACAACCAGACATTTTGGAACAAGATTCAGCAGTTTATATCACAACAATAGCTAATATTTGCAGTCTATGATCACAACACAGCAGGTTTGGTGGTCAGCCTCCAGGAGAGAGACATTATTATTCTTCATCAGCCACTCCAAAGACCTAACCTTCGTGTTGCAGCTCTTAACACACCTTGGGAAACATCATACATACTGCCAAATGGACAGACTCAAAACCAAACTGGACCCACTCCTTCTATTGAAGCAATACATAGAAACAATAAAACTCCTTACTAACACAAAAGCCATCAAAAGAACCATATCAACACTGCTCTCCAATGAAGTATAATTATGGTGAAAATGTACAAAGTTTAACATGAAGGGACAACCTCAACATGGTTCTGGGTTTAGGGTCTGGGTTTAGGTTGTACTGTATGTCAGGCTATGGAGAGACTTAGTGCCATAATGAATGAAGTAGATAGAGCAGTTCTGTCCCATTCCTCCTCTTGATTCAGAGATTAAGATTTATTTTGAACTCACCTTTTTTCTGTAGAAATGTGGCGAGGTGTGACGATGTTTAGCGGACCTTTCAAAGGGGACAACGGAGAAGTGAGGAAGAGGAGAGAGAGAGGGAGAGAGAGAGGAAGAGAGAGAGAGGGAGAGAGAGAGGAAGAGAGAGAGAGGGAGAGAGCGAGAGGGAGAGAGAGAGAGAGAGAGGGAGAGAGAGAGAGAGAGAGAGAGAGAGAGAGAGAGAGAGAGAGAGAGAGAGAGGAAGAGAGAGAGAGAGGGAGAGAGAGAGGGAGAGAGCGAGAGGGAGAGAGAGAGAGAGAGAGGAAGAGAGAGAGAGAGGGAGAGAGAGAGGGAGGGAGAGAGAGAGGGAGAGAGCGAGAGGGAGAGAGAGAGAGAGAGAGAGAGGAAGAGAGAGAGAGAGGAAGAGAGAGAGAGAGAGAGGGAGAGAGAGAGGGAGAGAGAGAGGGAGAGAGCGAGAGAGAGAGAGAGAGAGAGAGAGGGGAGAGACCTGAGAGTGAAGCCGACAGAGACGTGAGTGTGTGTGTCTGTGTGTCTCTCTGTGTGTGTGTGTGTGCGCGCGTCTCTTTCTGTGTGTGTGTGTGTGCGAATATGAATAGGATCAGTTAGTGAAATAAAGTGTGTGAAGTTTCATTGCAGCTCAGTGACAGCCCCGAAAAGGGAGGGGGCTGTGTGTGCGTGCATGTGTGTGTGTGTGTGTGTGTATGTGTGTGTGTGTGTATGAGAGATCAGTGAGAGAGAGAGAACAGGGACTGGATGTAGTGTGGTTCATCCGTGTGTGGGTCTTTCATGTATGTATGTTTGTGTGTCTCTGTATATAAGTGTGTGTATACTTGTTTATATGTGTGTGTCCATTGCTGTAGCAGGGAGGAGGCTGATTGGCTGTGGCAGAGCTGTCAGAGTGACTGTATCTCTACTGTAAATCACTGATGTAGCAGAAAGATGAAGAGCAGGAGTTCACACTGCACTAAACTGCGCTTGTACACTTCCCCCCGCCCCTTCTTTCTAAACACTCCGTTGTCAGACTCATTACACAACGTCCTGCAGAGCTGTTGTCTCCAGTCATATGTAACATTAAAAAAGCAGTCTGCCACTAAAAGCAGTCTTGCTCATCCGGGTTGTCTCTTATTCCATTTTGTGCCAAAGTGAATCTTCTCCTGTTTAACCCTTTAATGTTCACTCTTTGAAGAAAACAATGTTATTTTATCATTTTTCATGGATTTTCTAAGATATGGCAGCACTAACAACACAAATTTTCCCCCTCTATTTTTCACTCTAGGCCTTCACCAAATGGATAAGACGCAGTTTGATGGTAAAAGCGCCTAAAACCAAGTGAGATGCCCCAAAGAGGTAGATTTCTGAAGATATAGTGACTCAGAAAGTGATCTACCAAATGGTTGAGGAAACCATTCAAGAGTTAAGGGATACGTTTTTCAATAAATGTCACAATAATCAAAACATGACGAGATTTATTGGAAAAATGTTCAATCAGATGATGAAGACGAGCGCCATGTTCAAACCACACTGTGTACCAGACGACATTATTACAGATACACAACAATGTGCTGAAGTCCAAGTTGTGTCAGTACTCTTGCACCTCACTGTATATGAAAGCAGTATTTATATAATCAGATACATATAGACGACACTAACATATAAATACACAAACTAAGCCGCCCTGGGGCTGTAGAAGGGCAGGGCTTTGATGAACGAGTCCAGTTTGGAGCAGAAGATCTCAGAGTCCAGAGTCTGAGCTTCAGGGACCAGAGGATTCTTCACCACATGTTCCACGTAGATCTGAGGAGACATACACGTGTCAGGAATGAAACGACCGAGACGGGATCATGGCGCACCAAAGCTCTGGAGTTTATTTAGGCTTCTCTCAGGTTCTAGGGGTTTCAGTTGTTTCACTTTTTTCAGAAAGAATAAAGGCAGGACATGATTTATACAGTCATTGTTACGTCACACATTGAAAGACATAAGTGTCACATTCAGCGACACTCAGAGCAAATCATGTGATTTATATATATATTTATATATATATATCATGATATAGGTCATGTGACCTATATCATGTGATATAGGTCTTAGAGGAACAGCCCTTGGCTGGTTTAAATCCTATTTATCAGATCGATATCACTTCGTCAATGTGAATCAGGACTCGTCGCCTTATTCTGGAGTGGAATTCGGTGTGCCGCAGGGTTCGGTACTCGGACCGATTCTTTTTACTCTCTACATGCTGCCACTGGGAAACATTATTAAAAAGCATGGAATTAATTTCCACTGCTATGCAGATGACACACAGCTTTATCTGTCGATGAAGCCTAATCAGACAGATCAGCTAGAAAAGCTCAGTGCCTGCATAAAGGACCTTAAAATGTGGATGACTCTTAACTTCCTACTTCTCAACCCGGAGAAGACAGAAGTGATCCTACTCGGTCCGAAGCGCCTGCGTGACTCCCTCACTAACCAGATGGTTACTCTCGATAATGTCAGTATAATACCCAGTAACACTGTGAGGAATCTTGGAGTCATTTTTGACCAAGAACTCTCCTTCAAGGCTTATATAAGCCAAGCAACTAAAACGGCGTACTTCCACTTACGGAACATCGCTAAAATTAGGAATTTCCTTCCTAAAAGTGACGCGGAAAAACTCATTCACGCGTTTGTCACCTCAAGGCTCGACTACTGTAACGCTTTACTGGCAGCGTGCCCTAAAGCCTCTTTGAAGAGCTTCCAGCTCGTTCAGAATACAGCAGCTAGGATCTTAACAGGTACCAAAAGGAGGGAGCACATAACTCCGGTGTTAAAATCACTCCACTGGCTCCCTGTGGAGTACAGAATAAAGTTTAAAATCCTACTCTTAACATATAAAGCCATAAATGGCTTGGCTCCTTCTTATCTCCAAGACACGTTAGTGTCGTATCAACCAGGTTTGTTGCGCTCACAAAACGCCAGACGTCTGGTGGTCCCTAAGGTCTCAAAGGTCACTGTTGGTGGCAGAGCATTTAGCTACCAAGCTCCTTTACTGTGGAATCAGCTTCCCATTTATGTTAAGGAAGCAGATACGGTCTCCACATTCAAGGCCAGGCTTAAAGCACTTTACTTTAATTTAGCATATAATTAGGTAATATATAATATGTAGTGTATATATTATATATATATGCTGTATTATGTTATATATTATGTTATATATTATTCAATAATGTATTGTGTTATGTTGTATATTATGTTATATATTATGCTGTATGTTATTCTTTATTCAAGGCTAGGTTTAAAACAGTCCTCTTTAGTTTAGCATATGGCTAGGAAGGTAAGACTCGGAGAAGGTTAAACTCCTCAGAGTGTTAGTCAAGCTGCATAGGGAGTCAGTTTGCTGGGAGAAGTATGGTAACTTGAGCACTATCCTCTCCTCCTTCCTACTTTATCTGTTTAGCATTTTTAGGATTCTGACTGTAGTTTGTTCATTGCTATTCACCCGTTGTCCCATTGTCTGTTTCATGGTACGATGACGGGATCTCTGAGCCTGGCCTCTTCCATCTACACCTGCGGACTGCCCCGCCCGACCCGCCTGGGAGTGCTTCAGTCCTGCACCGGACTTGTCCACGTTCAGCGTCCACTGGTCCACGTTCTGTAGCTAGCTTAGGTCCTAGATCATTAGCCTGTCCGTCCGGAGGAGCGGATCCCTTTCTCATATGGGTCTCCCTCCCTGTGGGTTTCCCTAGTTCTCCTCCAAGGTTTCTCACTTTTTCCCACTGGGTTTTTTAAGAGTTTTTCCTTGTCGATGCAGGAGGGTCTTGTTGGACAGTTAGTGTCCAACAGAAAGGATTGGTGATGATCAGGACACTTTAGCATTCTACAACATGTATGGACATTTTCTTCTGTGTGTGCTTTATACTGTATTCTTCATGTGTTTTAACTGTTGATTCTCTGACCTGTGTTGGTGATTTCAATGGTTTTGTTAAGTCCTCTGAGATGACTTCTGTTGTGACCTAGGGCTATATAAGAATAAATTGTATTGTATTGTATTGTATTGTATCATAGTCATAACATGGATACACAATCAGAGTCCTTGTAAAGTCCTGCGTTGGTCCACCTGGTAGGTCATATAGCTATCTAATCCTCATACACGTTACCATGGAGACACACATGTTCCACATAGATCTGAGGAGAGATACATGCTGCCATTTCTGCTGACCTAAACCCCATTCTCCTCTTCCTCACTCACTGAAGCTGGTTCAATTAGACCTCCAGACAATGGCAATGAAGGTCTAATGCAGGACAATAAACTATTATCATTTCTCTTTATTAACAGCCTTTTTCTTTTTACTATTTTGTAAAAATTCAAACATTTATTTTGCGCTGGTGCAATTCCTCAATATTTTCAGACAGAATCCAATATGCCGCTTTTTTAAAAGACGAGAGGAAAGAAGCGCCCGACGCAAAAGCGAGTGGAATCAAACACATTAAGCCTGGTCTGAACCCGTTGGGTCTGGTCGTGCTCGGGGCCAAGATCTTCAGCTCTAGTAGAGGTGCTGCAGGGTCTGCTTTATAGTAGTTTATTAGCACTAGGACTCCAACAATTCTGAAAATAATATAACTCCCAGAGCCGCTATTTTGACTGCTCTCATTTAAACCAATGGAATTCAGAAAAAATATCCCCAAAAAGTTAGTTTTCTACCAGTTTTATCAAAAACAGTCCAGAACCAAAAATGAATAATAAAGCAGTCAAAATGACTGGGAGTTAAAAGGTAGAACTCACATTTAAAAATGTAAACATAATTCCATAAAAATCACAACAGAAAGGTCACAGAGTTACAAAGATCAAACATTCACGAAGTAATTACGCTTCCAAAACTAAAAGCCGTCAAATTGACTGCTCTGGCAGTTCTAGTGTGAATGGGAGTAACCCTTACGTTGCTGTACAGGTGCTGCAGCGAGTCTCGGGCGTTGGAAACACTCAGATCTGTGTTCAGCACAAACTTCAGTCCTGTCGGCGTCTCGTAGAAGTGAAGTTTGTATTTACTGGTTTGAAACGACAAGAAGCCCTCTTTCCTGAGGAACAAGTCAAGGACCAGAACCAAGACTAGGACAGAGACTAGGACTTGAGCTAGGACCAGGACTGGGACAGAGACTAGGACTGGGACCAGGACTAGGACTGAGACAACGGTTAAAACAGGTCCAGAGCTTGAACCAGAACTACCCCAGGTGGTCTAAACCAGGACTAAACCAGGACTACCCCAGGTCTAAACCTGGTCTAAACCAGGACTAAACCAGGACTAAACCAGGTCTAAACCAGGTCTAAACCAGATCTAAACCAGGTCTAAACCAAGAAAAACTAATTTTATTAGGACTGAAGGATACATGTCTAGTGGAGACATTTTATTGACGAAGGACTTGATGGAGAACAACATCCCGTACATGAGTTTGAACTCCTACAATAAAACACAAAAACACAGGTGTAGTCAGTAGATTGTATAATCAAATTATTATACAAAAGAGAGTTAGGGTAAAATTAGAGTTAAATCCAGACCTCATCTTTGGAGATTCCCGCCTGCTTCTTACGGTTCCACTCGTTATAAAAAAGACAGTTTCCGTTTCGGTCAAAAATGTAGAGATTGTGGACAGTCATCTGAAAGAGGCGATTTACAGATAGTCAGGACTATTATTGCAGATACAGACGAGTGGATATGTATATAAAGCTTTCTCTCCTCTCAGAGTACACACACAATACTTTTAAAACTTGGATTTGTAAACACGAGTACTTTTGCGTGAAAAGTGTCAATGTGTGTAGTTTTATGATCACATTAACAGATCAGGGAACACTAATACTTCTGAAATAGAATACAAGGTATGCCTCTGACACCGTTTAATCTGACGATCTCTCAAATAGAGCGCCTTTTAGTCAAGTGTGGAGCGTTTGAGGCCTTGAATTGGTCCTTAAACATGTAACACAATTACAATCACGTCAAACTCAGGAGAAATAACAATTTCTGTAGTTTTAGTGTAATATTTGAAATCATCCCGTTTGTGTTTACCTTTGCTTCCGCTTCCAGTCTGTCTGCAACACGCATGCGCACAAAGAAAACCAGTAATTGTTTTATTTTTTATAGAATATATTATTGTGTTTAGATAGTTATTAGATTATAATGATAAAGAAAATAAAACTGAAATATTTGTAATTAATCATTTGTGTATGGTTTTGACGCTTTATTCTCTGCGCATGCGCGTTACATGCACAGACTCAAAATGGCAGCCACCATGATGATGCAGAGCCGTGGACAGAACTTTAACGAGATTTCTGCTCAAAATGCGCTGGTTCCGGACTGGATCGGTACCGAAGTCAGCACAGGGGTGAGTGTGGGAGCTGCAGGACCAACGGGAAACTTGAATGGTCCGGGTCTGGTGTGATTCTGATGGGACAAAAGTACTAAACAGCGGCTGAATGAGACAGCACTTCCACACGGGCTAACGGCTAACAAGCTAACCGCTAACATAAACACAGGAAAAGTAGTAAAGATAATGATTTGAGCCAATGAGCAGAAACAATGTGCTTAAGTTGTTCAAACGGTGTCAGATTTACGTGGCTCTGCGTAACCAACACCTCAAACAAATATGTTGTGGAGTTTTAGTTAGCGTTAGATAATTAGTATGTCTGATGTGTTAACATAGTTGGTATTTGTTTAAAGAAAAATACAGATGTATAATTACAAACGAGTTGGTTTAAAATAGTGCCCGCAATGAAAGACCATGGTCCTTCACTGTCTGCTGGTAACCCGTGTGATGTAAAAGCATTGTGCACTTGCCATAATAATAATAATAATAATAATACATTGTACTAATATAGCGCTTTTTTGACACTGAAAGACAATGTAAAAACGAAATAAAAAGCTAATTTATAAATAGCCACGTGCAGGCAGTTTTGAGCAGTGATTTGGACAGTGCATGAGTCCGAGTTCCTGATGTGTTGCGGGAGTAAGTTCCAGAGAGTGGGGGCAGCTGCAGCAAAGGCTCGGTCCCCCAACGTTCGGCACTTTGTTCTGATGGGAGTGAGGAGGTTGAGTCTGTGGATCGGACTGTGATGACGGAGGAGGTCAGTGAGGTATAACCTGGCCCCTTTGGTTATGGAAGGACTTGTAGGCGAGGACCTTGTATTCAATGCCGTATTGGACAGGGATCCAGTGGGGGTTTCAGGGCGGGGGTGATGTGGTCTCTGGAGTGACCAGGCGGGTGGCAGTTTTTGGAGATGAGTGGAAGGGAGACCATTGAGCAGGCTGTTGCAGTAATCGGGTCTGGAGGGGATGAAGGCTTATAGTTCTATTAAAGAGTAGTTTAAAGATTGTAAATGTGTGTTTCAGACCACCATCATGGCTGTGGAATACGATGGAGGAGTGGTGATCGGAGCAGACTCCCGGACCACCACAGGGTAAGGACCCAGCTTGGAACGCGGTCTCACTGTAGTGTATATACTTCATGTGTCAGTCCAGTCTTATTCTAACTGTATCTAGTGCATTTACTTCATGTTTTGCCCTTGTGTTCCAGAGCCTACATCGCCAACAGAGTGACAGACAAACTGACTCCGATCCATGATCGCATCTACTGCTGCAGGTGTGTGTCTGTTTATGTGGGGTTTGGGGATGGAGGTGTGGGTGCATCAGCGAAAATTCTAAATTTGAATTAAAACATTTGAAAGTTGAAACTTACTATTCAAAGGTGGTGAAACCTTTGTAGTAGATAGAGCGTGGAACTGTATGCGTCGCGGCATGTACGGGCTGCGTGGCAGTGGCGCAGGAGCAGAAAATTGACGCAGGCAGGAGATATACATTGGTGAACTTTTTCCAAGGGACGCACGTGCAGCGATCGGAGGTCGGCAAAGTGGTCACGGGGACACAGTGAGCAGACTGACAATATTTGTAAACAGCCAAAACAGGAGCTAGACTAGGACTGACAATGGGGGGGACAGTGCTGAGTTCTCTTTCTCCCGTGACTGTAAACAAGTGCAGCTAACGTGTTCACTGATACAGAAGTACTGTTTGATAATAGAATAAACTCATGGCGCAGCTCCGTGAACACATACTGCTGTTATAGGAAGTCTGGAGGTCTCAGACACAGACGCTGCAGAGCTGCATTCTTGAAGAAGAACTTTACACAAAAAGTCGCTTGCTTAACTCCGTTAGCATCAAAGCCCGTCCGCAACTTCCGCCAAGCGCCACTGCAGGCCAGGACTGCAGGTCTGAACACCCCAAGCGTCTGAAATCTAGAGAGTGTGCGTGATCGCTGCATTCCAGCGTCGGCGGTCTGATCTCCCCATTAGAGTAGTTATAGTCTAGCTCTAGGAACACAGGATAGTCAAAGTGGTCATTGAGACCAGGTGGATAGGTGGCATAACACTCTATTATTGGTCCTGTGAAATACTGCGAGCGTCTGGAGGCGCTGATAACACGGCCGTCAACTGAGTCATCCTCGGTCAGAAGGAACAGGCAAACTCCAGGTGTACAGTTTAGATGTTTATTGAAGAGGAGGTAACAGGTATGTGCAGAGGTAGATGGTGGATTGAGAGGTTTATGGTTTCATATGAGTGGGTTACAAGTTGAGGAGGAAGTATCCAGGTACTAAGGAGGGTAAATGGCTGGTATACGGATGGGTGATAAAGGTGTGGATTTGTGTATGGTTTGTGTATCTGTAATGAACAGAAAAGAAGGAATGTATGTTAGAAATATTGAACTTGGATACACTGTATTAAATAAACCTGATAGTGATGGAATATTCATCCGCTCTGTTGTGTTGTCTGTAGGTCTGGCTCTGCTGCAGACACTCAGGCCATTGCTGACGTTGTGTCGTACCAGCTGGGCTTCCACAGGTGCGTGTTTGTGTGTATTACTAATGTGTACTAAGATGTTTGTTTGTGTAACCCGTGTACTCTGGGCCGCACTTTGCCTGCCCCCGGGCCACAGTTTGAACACCTCTCATGCAAGTGTGTATGTGTGCAGTATCGAGCTGGACGAGCGCCCTCTGGTGGAGACAGCAGCTCATCTCTTTAAAGCGTCCTGTTACAGATACAGAGAGGAGCTCACAGCAGGGATCCTGGTGGCAGGATGGGACCGTCGCAAAGGAGGCCAGGTGAGACTGCCCTCCCAACTACCAAACAGAGGCTAAAGGCTAAAGCACTACTGACAACGGGGGGATGGAGACTTCTGATCAGAGTCTGAATAGTTTATCACCTCAAGATTCAGTTTATCCAGTGTTGGGGTAGTCCTCATTATTTGACAAGCAATGGCTTCACATAACCTTACAAATAAGATGATTAATGTGACCTCTGACCTCAGGTGTACTGTGTTCCCATCGGGGGCATGCTGGTGCGTCAGCCTGTGGCAATCGGGGGCAGTGGGAGCACTTACATCTACGGCTTCATGGATTCAAACTACAAACCTTCAATGACCAAAGAGCAGTGTCTGGAGCTGACTGCAGCAGGTGGGTCCTCACACACCACAGCTTCTAAAACTACACTCAAGGGACAAAAGTTTGCATAATGACAACGTAACGAGCCACGGATTGAGTGAAACTTATCGTCAGAAATAGGGCTGTTCCACGTTCTTTCCAACATTTTTATTACTATTTTACAAGGACAAGTTTATAAAGGAAAGTGTCTATTGCTGCACATGTAAGTTTCACATTGTAAGTAATTGATAAATTGCAATACATGCAATCATGAATCACCAAATTGTGAGATTTCTGAATAGTTCTACACATTTAAATTGATAGATGTTGGCTCACTGGTTTCGGCCAAAGTAGATCTTGATTTGACAAAGCAATGACCCCTGCGACGCTTTTATTGTGTGTTCCAGCTCTGACTTTGGCCATGGAGCGGGACGGCTCCAGTGGAGGAGTGGTGCGACTGGCTTCAATCTCTGAGGACGGAGTGGAGAGAAGGGTGATCCTGGGGAACGCGCTGCCCAAGGTCTCCACCCACTGAGACCTGGTCTGGGCCCAGTTTGTACCGTTGATCCACATTTGTTTTGTTGTTGAATAAAATCTTGTCTTTGAACCATGTTTTTCATTCTTTATCGGAATGGGATGGTGTGTGAAGAGCTGCGGCTCCATGGGGCAGTGGGTTAAGATTTACAACAAGATCAACATATTCAAGAGACTAAATGCCTAACTCGCTCCTCTGACTCATGGAAGTTAATCTTATTGGCATGGGTTTGGCTGCTGAGACTACACAGGCCAGTACTACATAGTGGACCTAGCATTCAGGTCTCGCAGACATCTTTAACATTCCTACCATTAATGCTTAAGTATTGGATTTCTTTAGTATTGAAATGTTAAAAGATTCTTCGTTAAAGAAAAAGCTTATAGCTCAAGTGCCTGCTCACTACAAGAAAGTCCTGTTCATTGAATGACAATGGTGGCGCTGCTGTCATAGGCTGGGGCTGGGCTCAGTCTCATTGTGGATCAGTCTTCAGGATTACGTCTCAATTTGACAGACACATAATCACATCTTTAGTTACTTTTGTCATTTAATAAAAAAAAAACCAGCTTATTGCACTCAACAATCAGTATACTTCTATAAGTTCTGTATACAGTTATAGAGAACACAGTACTGTAGTTACTGTTATAATGCTGGATGGAATTTTATTTACACTTTTGAACAAAACAAAAACCAAATCGCTGCATAAAGTCTTTAAACGTATTCCCAGTCTGTGATTGACAGCTTCAGGAGCCAATCACACAGCAGTTTGACCAGCAGGGGGCATCACAGAGTCCACTTCAGACACCTGCAACAACACAAAGGTGGATTATCTCAGGAGATGAGCTCACAGTACAGTGGTCCCTCTTATCACAGGAGTTATTTTCTAAAAAGGCAATCGGCAAAGTACCAGCCATGTGTTCTGAGGACGTAAACCCCGCAGAACTAATCACTGCGGTGCACACAAGCAGAAAATAAGATACTTTATTGATCTCACACAGGAGAAATTTACAAAAAGATAACTCATGCTATTAGAGGCCTGGACACTCAAACATGTAACCACTGAGAACCACGCTGTGAAAAACGACGCAAAATTAAATACACATACTGTGATACAACGATACTTTAGTTTCATTCACAGCAACAGGTTCGGCTGCTTTGTCCGCACTGAGCAGAAGTGGATTATATCGGAGAAGTGCTCTCTCTCACCTGGTCTCTCTGTGCGTCACTAAACACTTGGTGCTGCAGTATCGCCCTCCGCAGGTCGTGCAGGTGTAGTGCGAGGGGAATCCACACACGCAGCAGAATGGGCGGGGCGGCGCAGACGGAGGCGGGGCCACAGCCGACAGGTAATTAGGCTCCGCCCTCTCACTCAGGTTCTACAGCCAATCAGAAGAAACACATGGAATCACTTATCCTGAGTTTGCTCTAGTCCTGACTTTGCTCTAGTCCTGACTTTGCTCTAGTCCTGACTTTGCTCTAGTCCTGAATTTGCTCTAGTCCTGAATTCGCTCTAGTCCTGAATTCGCTCTAGTACTCACCTCCTCCTCCAACAAAGCGCTGAAGTTTTTTCTGAACCTCTGTTTGAAATGGTCTCCTCGAGTTTTCCGCCGCTTCTTCTCTGAAACACACATGAGGGGGTCAGTTGGGGTCTGGCCTTGGTACTGGCCTTGGTACTGGCCTTGGTACTGGCCTTGGTACTGGCCTTGGTACTGGCCTTGGTACTGGCCTTGGTACTGGCCTTGGTACTGGCCTTCGTACTGGCCTTCGTACTGGCCTTGGTACTGGCCTTGGTACTGGCCTTGGTACTGGCCTTGGTACTGGCCTTGGTACTGGCCTTGGTACTGGCCTTGGTACTGGCCTTGGTACTGGCCTTGGTACTGGCCTTGGTACTGGCCTTGGTACTGGTCCTAGTTTGAGTCTTGGTCATGGTCTTGTCTAGACCAGATGCAGACCTGGTTCTTCGATCTCACTAAAGGCCGGCAGTCTGGCCGTGGGTCCAGCAGGAGGCAGTGACGTCAATGGGTCGTCCTGGAAACAGAGTCCATGTTAGGAGTGGACTGACAGAAGTGATGTCACCAGAGTGTTTGCTGAAAGCGTAAGAAACTGATCCGAACATAAACTAGCTGGAGCAAATTTCCTTTAGTTCAAATGTGTTTCCAATTTGTTTCGCTGAGGTTAGCTTTGCACCCAGTGGGGGCGGGTCCCGGCTCAAAGGGTCCATGAGCATGTGCACCTTTAAGTCTGCATGCACTGTGTTCATCCAACTTGTCTTTGTGAAACATGTGTTTACTCGGTCTCTGCAATTCTTGACCCTTGTGCTACCCTTGATGATTAAAAGTACAAGAAAAATGCCCTAAATGAGGGTCTAAAAGTGTCAAATTGGGAAAAATAATAGTTTATAACTGTGAGGGGTCATCCAACAATGTATTCCAACGTGTTTTACTGTAAATGGCAAATAAACGTAATCTTAAAATGATTATTGAGCCGGGAGTTTACTTTTAAATGTAAGTCAATAGAGGAAAAACTTCACCATGAGCTCTTCCCTATTGGGCTTCATTGAGCTAACGGGTTAGCATTGAGCAAGTGGGTTAAAATAGTCCATAGAAAAAGGCGATATAGACAGAGAGGAAACTACAGCCTCCAGAATTAAGAGCTCTCACCTGGAAGTTGTCCTTCTCCAGAGCCTCCAGCTGTCTCGTCAAACGTCTGTGTCTCGTGGCCTCGTCCAACACTCTTCTCTGCCCCGCCTCCACACGAGCTGTCGGCCAATCAGAGAGCAGGAGAGAGGTGTGAGAGCCAATCAGAGAGCAGGATAGAGGAGTGAGAGCCAATCAGAGAGCAGGAGAGGAGTGAGAGCCAATCAGAGAGCAGGAGAGAGTAGTGAGAGCCAATCAGAGAGCAGGAGAGAGGAGTGAGAGCCAATCAGAGAGCAGGAGAGAGGAGTGAGAGCCAATCAGAGAGCAGGAGAGAGGAGTGAGAGCCAATCAGAGAGCAGGAGAGTGGAGTGAGAGCCAATCCCAGAGCATCAGTATTATGGGGTTCTTCAGGGGTCAGTATTAGGGCTGTACTTGATGTTCCTTCTGTCTCTACAGGCCCTCAGTCCAGGTCAGTTTCATTACCACGACAGTGGACAACTATTTAAACTGTGATTATTTGCGATGAATGGATTCACTTGTTGCTGGTTCAGACCAAAACCACAGGATTAATTAAGACATGATAACAACATCTTACAACGTATGTTCTATCAGACTGTTTCTCTCTTCAAAGGTTACATACTTGAGCTTTAAATTAGTTTCCGCACCCCATATTCAAATTTGTTATTTTTAAAATCTTAACCCTCTAGTTTTTTCAGAATTCTGAAGAGATTTACCTACTTTAAAAAAAAAAATGTAGCGGAACATATGCGCGTGAATCCAGGTTTCTATTTAGAAAGTGTCCTGGATTCTTTTTCATCCGTCTGCCAAGGAAAGCCTCAGTTGTTACAGGGCTTCATTCGACCATCGCTACTATTGAGGTATGCTAGCACCATCTTGCAATGTTTGCATACTACACACACACACAGGGCCATTCTCTGCTTGTTGTCTGCATGTCTTTGCAAAACATGTGCACTCCTCTTGAAGCGAGATGTAGCATCTCCCTTGCATAAACAGTTCATGTTGGCTGTGCCCAAAAGTTAAATGTTGTGAACAGATCAAACAGATTTAATGACAGCCATGCAGGCTCACATTATGCATTTCATTCTCATCCCTGTAACAAAAATAGTTTTGGTCTGTGTCCATCTCCCTCTCTGAGTAGTGACATGTTGATTACTCTCTAATGACGTGGACCATTGCACTTTATTTTAATTGTTGAAACTACATACATCCTCTACAGTGTGTGCTAATGCAAACCGTATAAATAACCGTTAACACCGTTGATAGTCTATCAATGTGTGATGTGACCCTGCCCGCTGGAAAACCTCCAGCCTGGTACCCATCCCCATGGTCCCCGCCCCCATGGTAGCAAGGCCGACAGGATGCAAGGACTACAGACCAGTGGCACTAACGTCTGTCATTATGAAGACTTTTGAGAGGATAGTACTGCGACTGCTCATGCCACAGGTGGAGCAGGCTCTTGACCTCCTGCAGTTCTATCAGGAGAACATAGAGTGGACGGAGCGGTCCTGGAGGTTATGTGAGGCTGATGTTCCCTTTTATGCATTTTCCTAAAAATCGACAACCGTTATTTAAATACATTTTAGTAGAATAGAGACTCCATAAGATCTCCACTTGATACGAGTAGTTGCTACAACTGCACACGCCACAGAAAAAGAGCATTTTGACTCTGAATCAGAGAATATTTACATTGTTCTTAACTTCCTGTCCCTCGTGCCGCTGCGTCAGCTGCAACCCAGCAATACACATCGGCTGTGGTTATCGGCCCAGTTTTACACATCGGTCCGATGCCGACAGGCCGATATCAATATTTATACCGATATGATATATCGCACATCCCGTTGAGGGAAGCACATTTTTTTGGACTACCAAGGCGAAAGTGATAGTACATTAGTTGGAACGGCAGAGATAGACTGTAAATATTAACGGACGTAGGCCTCTGTTCACAAGTGACTTTTCTGTCATTTGACTCTCGAACTTCTACAGCTTGAGTACTGACAGGGGCGACGGTGGCCTTTGAGCCTGAAGGTCGTGGGTTTGAGCCCACCACAATACTTTCTCCATCGACTCTCACTGATGTCTCCTGTCATTGTGTCCTTGGGCAAGACACTTAACCTCTGGGAACACCAGGTGCCTCAGTGGGGCGGCTGTAAAGTGCCAAACTGCCGTTGTGTCCTCAGACAAGACACTTCACCCACATTGCCTAGAATGAGTCTGGTGTGTGTGTGAACGGTTGGTGGTGGTCGGAGGGGCCGATGGCACAGACTGGTTGCCTCGCTTCTGTCAGTGTGCCTCAGGGCAGCTGTGGCTACAGTAGTAGTTTATCACCACCGTGTATGGAGTGAATAAATAATGACATGTGAAGCAGCTTTGTGTGTCCAAAAAAGTATAGAACCCTGATTACAGTTTATTCGTTGAGCTACTTTAACGAGTAAAGGGTTAACGCGATGAACTCGTTTCATGGATCAAGGATGAGACTAGTTTTCATCCAAACGTGTAACCATAAACACGTGTAGTAGGTTGCGTTGTGATGGTTCAGTTTTGACACAACGTGAGAACTACTTCAGAGACGTACGATCGCAGGTAAACAAACACGAATATGTTGTATTTAGATCCGTAAACACTGAACCTGAAGCCTTCTGCCTAAAGCCCTCATCAAACTAACCGCTGCTTTAACTTATTTTGCTAAAACACACAAATATATGTACTATATATAAGTCTGGTAAATGTTTATGTTTTAAACTCACCGGAGCTTTTCTTCTCCAGCACCATGATGGAGGTGGACTACGGCAACTGCGGAAGGACATGCGCAAAAGCGAAGCACCACAGATCGCACATTAAAGAGCGACTAAACACCAAATCAACTTTTTTTTTCTCATAAACTGCATAATGATGTTTATTGTAGTGCTGTCTACATATCCTGGTCATTTTTTTGACATTTTAGTTCAAATTAAATAAAATATCACTTTTGAGCCAAAAAACGCTGTGTGGTGCCCTCTCAACCTTTTTGGTGGTACTACATTTGAATTTGGTCCTGGCCTCTCCATTGACTCTGAAGTTCTCTATGACATCAGTTGTTTTGTGTGACGTCAGTCTGTCAGAGCCAGTGATGTGAACCCATTCAACTCTCGCACACGCCCCAGCTGCAGTTTGGAGTATTCTGGCGCCATCTAGTGGATTCAAATTAAATGACATGAGTCATTCTGAGATTATTGAGTGTGATTAGGTTCAGGTGTGTAGCTTTACAATTATCTTAGTGTGTAAACAAGGGTGGAATGAGACTTTCTGGTCTGTAAACTATTGCTTTAAGCAGAAATGACAACTGTCTGGTTTTTTTTTGTGTGACAAGTGAGCTGTCAATCACAGCCCAGACCACGCCCAACTCTAAGCCCCCCTTCTTGTCCCTTAGTCCTCCAGGCAACGCCCTTTTTAGAGAAAATTTTTAAATCTTCATGTGGGCGGAGTCAGGCTGGGCACAGGTGTTAAGTCGCTGTTTAAGAAAATAACCTACAAAATGTGACTCAGAACATGATTACGATTTTAACTAAACACCGCGAGAAATGAGTCAGGTTAAACTAATATTTGGATGCGTGAGCGGGTTGTGTTAGTACAGCTATTGTTCACTTATAAAACAAAAACAATAGCATTAAAATCATAATCACAGTACATTAAAAAGATAGATAAAAATATAACCCACCTCTACACCTTCTCAACCGACTCCCACTGATGACTACTGTCGTTGTGTCCTTGGGCAAGACACTTAACCCCACTTTGCCCAAAGCCCCCACTGAAAGATCAAGGCTATGCTCACAGTCAGAGAGCAGCCGTCCTCCTGTGGACTCACCACCTGCAGAGGGTCAGTGAGGGGCTGGTGCTATGAGACTTGGGTGGCATCTCTGACTGTCGCCCCCCTGACCCAGAAATGGATTAAAGGGTAGAACATGGATGGATGGATAAAAATATAAAATCCCTGAGTTGTATGCACAGCTAAACAGAACTGTTTTTAACCTGTTTTTTGTGCTGTGTGCTCCTCATTCCTACTGTTCTACAACTTTTAATGCAACACTGAAATTTCCCCACTGTGGGACGAATAAAGGATCTCTTAACCTAACTGTGGCGGCCATATTTTGTGGGTGTTCAGGTGATATTTTTTGCCCAAAATCGTGTTTGTAAAATTGTGTGGTGATGTTTGCGTTTACCCTTATAATGATGAATCAAACAGACGTAATCAATGAGAATAATTACGTTTACTTCAGACAAGGACTAAAAGATGTTGGTCCTGATGAGTCCACATGAGTCTGGTCTACATGAGTCTGGTCTACATAAGTTTGGTCTCATCTATTCTAGTCCATAGGGTTTTTGTAATAAACACTTTAATGAATTGGTGTAAATCTTTTCTGTTTTTATCAAACTTTATTAAAAATAACTTAATGCAGTTTGTACAAAAATCACAGAGTTCCATTTAAATAAAAACAGTGACACCGTCTGCATACTACGAGCGAGCAACGAGTAAAACCGGTGATCCTAAGACTCTAAACACATATATTATAAAAACTCTTTAAAGTTCCACATGTTCAAAGCACATAACACATCTGGCTCAATCTCATCAATGTAAAAAAGTTTAGAAACATGTGACATCATAGCGGTCAGACCTCAAGTAAGAAAATATATTCCATTTCCACCCACAGGTCGAGAAACATGTTCAGTCGGAGCACTGATTGTATATCAGGGTTTGCAGAATGCGGAAGAAGCCGGTTTGAACAAAAGCTATTCTGACAACGTTAGCTCTGCGCAGTACCGACGTGTTGCTAACAGAGTTGATAAGGCACAAATGAAGGCATCTGATTGGTCAAAGGAAATATAAAGTACAGATTTGTTTGTGAGTGTGACACAACGGTTGCTAAGAGAAAGGAGTGTTTTTTTTTCAATTTAAGTCAATGAGAGCCACCAGAGTGAGTTGAATCAAAACTTCATCATGAGCACTTCTCTTGGGCTTCATTAGTCTTTGATCTTTATAATCTCCCCAAATACAACGCCATACATTCAGTTCATAAATCAGACACATACAAAGCTCTTTAGAGGAAAATGAGGAAATGTTCTCCTGATGAAATGGTTCTGGTCCTGACGAGTCCGGGACGTGGTCAGGAAGGGTGTGTGGGTCCATGGGTCCAGATCAGGTCTCAAGGGTCCACAAAGGACACCATGATGTAGCGGGTCCCCTGGGTGACCGGCAGCCCCTCGTGGTAGTGGGTCAGGCGTCCCGGGTGCATGAAGGACCAGCCTTTACGAGGAGCCTCCACATTACAGTCGTAACGGAGGAACCTGCAGCCGCCACCCTGCAGCAGAGAGTAAGTAAGAAATGTTTATTTATATAGCGCATTTTACAGACCAGTCCAGAACACACTGGACCATCAGCTCCAATCACCACCGTCCATTCACTCTCTCATTTACATTCATACCTATGGTGCGTGTTTTTAGTGGTAGGGGAAACCGGAGCACCCGGAAGAAACCTTCGCAGACACAGGGAGAACATGCAAAATCCACTCAGAAAGGCCCTGTTACAATCGGGATTCAAACTCACAACCTTCCTGCTGAGAGGCGAGAGTGCTAACCACTCAGCCACCGGGCCGCCCCAAGTCAGTAGTGTCTCTGCAGAGCTAACATCAGGAGCTAGTGTCTCTGCAGAGCCAACATCAGGAGCTAGTGTCTCTGCAGAGCCAACATCAGGAGCTAGTGTCTCTGCAGAGCCAACATCAGGAGCTAGTGTCTCTGCAGAGCTCACATCAGGAGCTAGTGTCTCTGTAGAGCTAACATCAGGAGCTAGTGTCTCTGTAGAGCTAACATCAGGAGCTAGTGTCTCTGCAGAGCTAACATGTCTCTGCAGAGCTCACATCAGGAGCTAGTGTCTCTGTAGAGCTAACATCAGGAGCTAGTGTCTCTGCAGAGCTCACATCAGGAGCTAGTGTCTCTGCAGAGCTCACATCAGGAGCTAGTGTCTCTGCAGAGCTCACATCAGGAGCTAGTGTCTCTGCAGAGCTCACATCAGGAGCTAGTGTCTCTGCAGAGCTCACATCAGGAGCTAGTGTCTCTGTAGAGCTAACATCAGAAGCTAGTGTCTCTGCAGAGCTCACATCAGGAGCTAGTGTCTCTGCAGAGCTCACATCAGGAGCTAGTGTCTCTGTAGAGCTAACATCAGAAGCTAGTGTCTCTGCAGAGCTCACGTCAGGAGCTAGTGTCTCTGCCGAGCTCACGTCAGGAGCTAGTGTCTCTGTAGAGCTAACATCAGGAGCTAGTGTCTGTGTAGATGCATGTTCTCCACGTGCTCCTCACCTGATAGTCCACGTTCTTCTTGTTCAGAGCGATGTTGATGGTGAAAGTGCTGGAGTCGTGATGAGGTCTGAGCGACGGCTGCTCATCAGGACGATATCGGACCACAAAGTTCATCACGGCCTGAGCCTGGAACCAGAGGCAGAGTTTAGACCGTTCTTTAGACCATGACCAGGGAAGGGGGGGGGGGGGGGGGGGGTGTTGTTCACCTTGGGGTAGTATCCAGGGTACATCTTCTCTGTCACTGGGACAATAAACTCCTTGAGGAACTTAAGCCACTCTTTCTCGAAGTCGATCTGAGTCATGTGGATGTCGACTGTGGGGACGTTCTCGTAGCCTCCAGCCAGACGCTCGTCCTGCAGGAGTGAAGAAGGGAGAGTGAGTGGATGTGGGGAGCCATTTCTTGTCAAATAAATACGTTTCTCTGTTCAAACGATAGAGGTTAGAAACGCCCTCTTCTGACACTCATTAGTCTGCGTCCCCAAAGTCTCACAAGAGTGGCACACACACACATCCTGGAAATCACATCTGCCCGTTTTTTTTTTTTAAGAATGTCTATGTAAATGATGTTGGAAAGTAAGTATTTGGTCCATCTCAATACTTTGTTATAGACACCAGTTTTCAACTCCCTCCAAAGATCAACTATAGGGTCGACACCTGGAGACTGGTTAGGCATCTCCAGGACCTCTTTGTTGCTCGTCTTTACACGGATCAATCGTCCAGGTCCCTTTGTAGAACAGCAGCCCAAAAGCATAGCGCTTCACAAGAGGAATGATGTTCTTTGGATGCTGCAATGCATTCTTTCTCTTCCAAACACAAGTTGATATTTTACCAAAAAGATACAAGTCCTCTTCTGGATCATCCAAATGTTCTTTAGAGAATGTCTGACTGCCTTAAGCAGCGGGACTCGTCTGATAAGTATAATTAAACATACATGTCAGAAACAAACTCACATTATGACAATCTGCCAAGGTTTCTTATTAAAATGTTGTGAGTGTCTCAGTTCAGGATAGTGATAAAAATGAGAATATATACAGTGCCTTGCGAAAGTATTCGGCCCCCTTGAACCCTTCAACATTTCGCCACATTTCAGGCTTCAAACATAAAGATATAAAAAAAAAAATTTTTTGTCAAGAATCAACAACAAGTGGCACACAATCGTGAAGTGGAACAAAATTTATTGGATAATTTAAACTTTTTTAACAAATAAACTGAAAAGTGGGGCGTGCAATATTATTCGGCCCCCTTGCGCTAACACTTTGTAGCGCCACCTTTTGCTGCAAATACAGCTGCAAGTCGCTTGGGGTATGTCTCTATCAGTTTTGCACATTGAGAGACTGGAATTCTTGCCCATTCTTCCTTGCAAAACAGCTCGAGCTCAGTGAGGTTGGATGGAGAGCGTTTGTGAACAGCAGTCTTCAGCTCTTTCCACAGATTCTCGATTGGATTCAGGTCTGGACTTTGACTTGGCCGTTCTAACACCTGGATACGTCTATTTGTGAACCATTCCATTGTAGATTTGGTTTTATGTTTTGGATCATTGTCCTGTTGGAAGATAAATCTCCGTCCCAGTCTCAGGTCTTTTGCAGACTCCAACAGGTTTTCTTCCAGAATGGTCCTGTATTTGGCTCCATCCATCTTCCCATCAATTTTAGCCATCTTCCCTGTCCCTGCTGAAGAAAAGCAGGCCCAAAGCATGATGCTGCCACCACCATGTTTGACAGTGGGGATGGTGTGTTCAGGGTGATGAGCTGTGTTTCTTTTACGCCAAAAATATCGTTTTGCATTGTGGCCAAAAAGTTCGATTTTGGTTTCATCTGACCAGAGCACCTTCTTCCACATGTTTGGTGTGTCTCCCAGGTGGCTTGTGGCAAACTTTAAACGAGACTTTTTATGGATATCTTTGAGAAATGGCCTTCTTCTTGCCACTCTTCCATAAAGGCCAGATGTGTGCAGTGCACGACTGATTGTTGTCCTATGGACAGACTCTCCCACTTCAGCTGTAGTTATCTGCAGTTCATCCAGAGTGATCATGGGCCTCTTGGCTGCATCTCTGATCAGTCTTCTCCTTGTTTGAGATGAAAGTTTGGAGGGACGGCCGGGTCTTGGTAGATTTGCAGTGGTCTGATACTCCTTCCATTTCAATATAACTGCTTGCACAGTGCTCCTTGAGATGTTTAAAGCTTGGGAAATCTTTTTGTATCCAAATCCGGCTTTAAACTTCTCCACAACAGTATCTGGGACCTGCCTGGTGTGTTCCTTTGTCTTCATGGTTCTCTCTGCGCTTTAAACAGAACCCTGAGACTATCAAAGAGCAGGTGCATTTATACGGAGACTTGATTACACACAGGTGCATTCTATTTATCATCATCAGTCATTTAGGACAAAATTGGATCATTCAAAGATCCTCACTGAACTTCTGGAGTGAGTTTGCTGCACTGAAAGTAAAGGGGCCGAATAATATTGCACGCCCCACTTTTCAGTTTTCTATTTGTTAGAAAAGTTTAAATTATCCAATAAATTTCGTTCCACGAATACTTGCGAATACTTTCGCAAGGCACTGTATATAATGAAATTAATACAAATAAAATAAAAACAAAGAACACCCAAAAATCCCACCAGCCCTGTCATCGCAACATCGCTATTTACACCAGGTTTAACACTTTACGCTGCAGCATACTGTTAGGGTTCCGGATAATGCCGTAGAAAATGTTCCCATACTTTGTCAAAGGCATTAGAAGCTTGTTTGAGTGAGAATCTTAGTTTTTCAAGTTTTAGACAGGACATGACATCTTGTAGCCATTGTGAATGAGAAGGGGGAATCGTATCTTTTCGGCGTGCCAAAAGTAGAGTGAAAGCTAGATAGTGCTGATACCAGATTTGGTTCTAGTCCGACACAGAATACTTGGAACAAAGTGTTGAAAAAATGTCTCCAAAAGTTGTGCAGTTGTGAGCATGACCAAAACATGTGGCCCAAAGAGGCCTCAGTGAGGGCACACCTGGTGCATAGAGGACTCACATCAGGATACATAATGAGCAGCCTGGCCTCTGAAAGGTGTGCTCTATGAACTACTTTAAAGTGAATAAAGTGATGTTGAGCACGGAGGGAGGATCGTCCTCTCAGGCTCCTCTAAAAATGTCTGCCGATGGGATCTGGTGATCAAGCATCAGGATTTAAACATGTAATTGGTTTACTTGAGCCATGCTACTTGTAAGTAAAAGAAAATAAATTGAGAATTGAATCGAATCGAGGATTTAGAGAATCCGTCACAGACATTCAAACACATGCGCACACAAAGACACACAGAGCCTGTTCACTTTGGTTTATTGTCATTTATAGTTTTATCATTGTAATTTTGTTAATTTGTGACTTATCGTTATTGACATAAATGTAGCACCATCTAATTGATGAATACTGGCCATTCTATCTGGCATAGTTTGTCATGGCCTCTACTTTCAATATGTACATTTTTGAGTATTATTTGAAATACACTTAGTGAATTTGAGTGTGTGCCATAAAACATTATTTTGCATAAAAACACTTTCTCATGAGTTGTTTTTTTGCTGCTTTCTAGCATGTAAGATACTGGAGATATATGAGAAGACACTAAAGTAAAACTAAATAGTGTTAAAATCACTCTTCTGCATGGTGCAGAAACTGGTGCTTTCTGTCAAACTTCCTTCAATTCAACCAAGGATTAGAGGAGGTTGATTTCACATAGTAGCACACAGTATTCTGTGGGTCTTGAGAATCAGTGAAATCCTCAAAAACGACTGTCAGTCAATGATTTAATACAGTGGAGGACAGAGGAGATAAGAAGCTACAGGTCTGCTTGTTTGTAGGTGACTAAATACTTATTTTCCACCATCATTTGGAGATGAATGCTTAGATTTTCTGGACTTGTTTTTCTAATCTTCTCCTTCATAGTCGAGGTGTACCCGAGATAAAACACATCTCATATTTTTAAGTGGAAATACTTGCACAATTGACAGCTGACTCAATACTATATATCTAGACATCTATTTCTCTCTGTGACACGCCCCCTTTGTGCCACTAGGGGGCGTGTCAGGTCAGTACCTTGTGTTTCCCTCCCGACCACTGACCGTTGTCCTCCATGGTCTCCACCAGGTCGTCACACATCTTCTCAGAGAAGGCGGGAAACCAGTAAACATCTGGACAGGGCTGGAGAACACACCATGTGACCAAACCAGTAACATACCATAGACTGTAAATAACATTTTGCTAATTGCCTATTTCCCGTTCAAACTACTACTAAGAAAAATGTGCTTTCAGCTCCCTCTGCTGGATGCACTAAGTAGAAAATTGTACAGTGACAGGAACTGCTCTTGTAGTACTCGTCATGTGACTCTGCCAAATCTGTGGCTAACTCGACAACTGTTAGCTTACAACTGGTCTGTCAGGTTGATAATGGTAATAATAAACAAAATCTAAGTTGTAAGCCATTAGCCGTCGAGTTAGCCACAGGACGCGTCAATGGCCTAAGTCAGTAAAATGACGAATGCGGCAGTTCAACCCGACAAAGAGGGACTGCTCTTAGTAAAGTGATTCGACACGAGCAGTTCTACTTAAAACAAACTTTACACTAAAAGTGACATTCTTGTCTTTGTTTGTTTGAATTTAAACTTTTCATATAATTTGCGGACTTTATGTCGGCCATCTTTGTTTGCTTCGGCTGCCGTGAGACGCAAATGCGCAGGTTTGCATTACATCATAAACAGCTGAAGCAGCACAACCTGACGAGCGACACAACCCGACAGAACACCGGCACAAAATGGCTCTTTTTGGACCTGGCTCTAAAGCTGTGTTTGACTCAGGAAGTCTCCAGAAGGTTCCACAGTCAGAACTACAGAAGAGGTTTCTCTATAGCCAGGATTAGGCAAACAACCGCTCCCACTGGACCAAACCAGTAACATCTGGACTCTGTGTGAACCAGATGCCCTGTAGTTTGGGCCTCTCATTATAGAGTGAACATGTACCTGTTCCACAAAGTTCTTTTCGTCCTCAAAGATCTTTGAGTAGTTCTGGTGGATATACTTCTCCCTCCAGTCCTGAAACAGACCAAGAAAAATATATTGCCTGTGTGTTTGTAGGCGTGTATATGCGTGTATGTGTATATGCGCATGTGTATATGTGTGTATGTGTGCTTGTATGCAAGTATACCAGTGGATTGTCAAAGATTTGCCACATGTCCGGATGCAGTCGACTCGTGTTGAAGTTTGCGGCTGAAACCAAACGTCCAAATTCGTCTCTGTTTGACACGTACATGAAGACACCCTGAAGACCAAAACCGGGTTAAAGCAAAACCAAGACCAGAGCCGAGAGAGAGACCTGAGACGCAGAGTGGACTCACCTGGTCCCGTACGCTACGGCAAAAGACCATGTCAGAGTCCAGGTCTGGGTCCGTGAACAGTTGGACCTGGTTCAGTTTGGACCTTAGCATTGAGGCCTGGACCAGATACACCTGCGTGAGGTACGGCACGTTCCAGACTCCGCTGTGGAAGCAGAGACCAGGTTAGACCCAGGACCAAGACCCTAAACTGTATATAGACAATGCTGAGCCGCTAGCTCAATGCTAACCCACTCTGACTCCCATTGACTCAACTGGCAAAGTAAACTCCTCTAGCTCAGTGACCGTTTGTGTCACTATCAGCATTTTGGGCAAAACATTTGGTGGTTTAGCGCTCTGCATGATCCTGGTTTTATATTGTCTTTGTAAATACAGTTGCCTTCAATCAAAAGGGAAATTCCAGCTGGTCTTAGCAAGCACCTTAGCTACACGTCTGTCCTCGTTACAGCACAACGCTAACGCCGTTAGAACAAACAGCTCCAGCTAGCTTATGTTCATATCGGTTTATTCTGCATTCAGCAAACATTATGATGAGGTCACGCTCTCCCAGTTCACTTCTAATTTAAACTGTATTCATACATCCTGAGAAGTTAAAACTCACACTCTCTTGGCCTGCACAATCTCGATGTAGTCTTCAGACCTGGAATAGAACCCTTCTGGACTCAGAGCGCCCCAGAAGTTACTCCACAGCTTCCCGTGTTTGGACAGAACCGGCGCCACAACCGCCCTAGGGCAAGAGAGCAATATAAGACCAGCCCCAGACCCCAAAACCAACCGCCCCAAGGCAAGAAAGGATCATCACACTGGCATAGACCCAGACCCAACCCTGGGGCAAGAGAGCCTCGCCCAACATATACAGTATATGGGACTGAAGCAGGATTAAAGCAGGACTAAAGCAGGACTGACCTGTTCTCCTGGATCAGAAGTCGAAGTGTGTCCTCGTTGGTCAAAGCAACGTCAGAGTCAATGCTGAAGTAATAATCACAGGAGGGGTCCTTTTTACACGCCTCCCTGTAAACACAGCAGAGTGAGCTCCATGTCCTCCATGTCCTCACAAACAAACATGTACACCTCCCTGTAAACACGTAAAGCTGGGGTCCATAAAATGAAAACTGGGATATGCAACTTTCAGACCTCACCAATAAATCTCTGTATTAAAATCCATGTCACTAGTTCCAAAACAGTTAGATGTATGTTTGGCCTCCATCACATCACATTAGGCAGGCGTTAAGCAAAACAATCCCGGGGCCATTGAGTCACCAGCTAATTGTCAGAGCAACAGGTGAACCGGAGAGAGAGACGTCACTCAGCAGCAGACACTGACTGAGGTCAGTTTTCAGCGTAACTCTCGCTATTCTAGCTTATAACTCGATAATAAGGATAAGCCTCTGACTAGCTATGTTAGCAATTAGCATTAGTGGTTAGCAGTTTTCTATAACAATGGTTTTGGGTCTGCTTGAATAGCTACCACAAGCCCGGTAAGAAGTAGCATTGACATGTTGGGCAGAATGAGGAGTTGAATGAGAAAATGTATGTTCCCAGGGCGTCAAGGAGTCAAAAACACCCGGCCGTTTTTTGGTCCGAGTCCAGCCCTGCACAATAGTGTTGTTTTCTAATAAGATGGATACAGGATGTTGTGGTCTGATTTATTTACAACAATGTACTATTACTTTTACTACTACAAGACTCTGTTGGGACGAACAACATGTGAAAAGTATTGTATGTACGTGTGGGGATTAGGGATGCAACAATTTTCAATACTTTAGTCAAAATGTTTGATATGGCCGTGTGGCCTCGGTTCTCGTTCTGTAGCCTGGTTCTAAAGCCCGTCCGCCCGTGGAAGCGCATCCCTCCCTCAATACGGGCCTCCCCAGGGTTTCTCACTTTTTCCCCACTGGTTGTTTTAGTAAGAGTTTTTCTCAACATTTAACATTATCTATGAACATTTATCAACATTTCATTGGTCATCTACCCCTTAAGGACCAATGGCTTTATGTGTTTTTCATCATTGCCTTCCTTGTGTTTTAACAGTTTGATTCTGATCTGTGTTGGCGAATATGAACTCTGTTATTGAATATGAATCAAACAGCACGTTTCCTTTGCGTGCCCGTACATCTGTGAAGTGCCTGGAGGCTGAGGGAGTGTTGCTACTGCTGTGTTTGTGCCACTCATAACATATTTAAAACACAGACAGATTTAAGACTGTACTGCAGGAATAGTGTATTCTGATTTTGCTCATTGATAAAAATAACATTGACCAAGAACACAACCCTCATTTTCAGCATATTAAATTAATTTAAGAGAAATTTTGACCCTCATACTACAAGTATTGAAGTGTGACTTCCATAGATTGCTGCGTGTGTGCGTTGATTTTCGGGGACCGTGTACAGGCAGACTCACACTCCCATAGTCCGGGCCTGGTCCTCCAGCAGGTTTTCTTCTGGTCCAACAATCACTGCATCTGGAAAAACGTCTTTATGTCTCTGCCAAAAACGGTCCACATGTTTCTCATGGAAGACAACCTGAAAAATATATTTGCACACCTGAGAACCGTGGTATATTTGAGCATTCTCAATTTCATTTTAGAGCTCAAAGAACTGAAAAAGCACTAGTTAAAGTCACAAATGTCTTACTATGTGCTGCTGATAATCGACAGTATCAGTGTTGGTTCAGCTGCATTTGACACAATAGACCAAAACGCTCTGCTCAGACACGCTTCAACACTGTGGGGAAATCTTACATTGTTGTGGATGAAGAGGCGGAGTCTGCTCAGGGGGTAGTTCATTGTCGCGAGTCGTTCTAAAAACTCGTCCATAAAGGGCGTGGCCTTCTCAATGAACACACCCACGTACACCAGGGGGAGCTCTTCGTCCTACAAACACAGTGTGATAAAACAGACAGTCAGTTTCTTTCAGTCCTTCATCGGTTCATAATCGTATTGGCAGGTTTTTCAAAGAATCATATCATATGACAAACTTAAACCTAGATTTCAAATAAAACACTCTCCAGAAGTATCTCTACAGATGAAAGTAAAAATGCTCCACGAATAAATTCTTGGTGTAATGTGGATTATAATCATCATGGTCCAAACCTTGAGCTGGTCAAGCTCCAGTAGGTCGTCATCACAGCCGCCACAGCCGCCCTCATACGTCCAGGCAAAAGGGACATAATTCCCCAAATAATTCAGCTGCAACTGTAAACGGCACAGAAAGTCATGTGTAACACTCCCTCTAGTGGTAGAAGAGGGGAATGACGGCTTCTACATTTAACATGTTATGGTCTGGTCATACCTTGGTCGGGCCATTTCCGTGGATAATCACCGGTAAAGTGTCGTAGGCCACGTTTCGCACACGCACTCTAGATTTCTCAAACTTTAACACTACTTCATCTAAAAGGGAAAAATTACAATCAAGCAGCTTCAAGCCCGGGTTAAATATTTAGAACATGTTCACATGTGCGGGTCAAATGTTTACGGCGTGTAAAACACTCGAAGGCATCTCATAACACAGCAAAGTTATGAGATGCCTTTGAAAGCAGCACAAAGCTCTGTCTGCTCAGTGGGCAGACCGCACCTCACAGTGGTCAAACTGGTTTGAAGCCGAGTCCAGTATGACATACTCTGTATTCGGACACTTTGCAAATGGCCACAGGGTGAGTGCCCCTTCAGTATCAGGAAAGGGCATCTTCCCTCGTCTCTGGAATCGCACTTACCCACAGCGCCGTTCAGGTTCTGGAAGATTCTGGAGCAATGATCCAGAGTCATGTTGTATGTGCTCTGAAATATAAATAGAGTGTGAGAAAGTATTTCACAAACATACAACGAGCTGCCATTTTAATTAAAAAAAACAAAAAAAACACTAGTGGTCCCTTGTTTATCGCTGGGGTTATATTCTAAAAATAACTCGCAATAAGCAAAATCCGCATTTTTAAGGTTTAAAGCTGTGAATCCCCTCACTGCACATTTTATAGACACTTCTATCCACCTGAACTTACAACAGCTGATGTATGATTGTGGAGTTATCAAACTTGTTTGTTGAAGGTTTGCTGTAGCTGTCAAAAGACGTACATACACTGTAAAATACAGCTGCAGAAGACACCAGGCGAGGGGCAGGATCAGGACTGAGGGCAATGAGAAGACCTCTGAACTAATCACTGTGGTGCACACTCTCCACAAAAGTTGTCTTCTGACTGTAAATATGTCATGTTATACTAGCGGCTGTATGATGTACAGTGGGGCAAAAAAGTATTTAGTCAGCCACAGATTGTGCAAGTTCTCCCACTTAAAATAATGACAGAGGTCTGTAATTTTCATCATAGGTACACTTCAACTGTGAGAGACAGAATGTGAAAAAAAAAAACAGGAATTCACATTGTAGGATTTTTAAAGAATTTATTTGTAAATTATGGTGGAAAATAAGTATTTGGTCACTTCAAACAAGGAAGATCTGTGGCTCTCACAGACCTGTAACTTCTTCTTTAAGAAGCTCTTCTGTCCTCCACTTGTTATGGCACCTGTTTGAACTCGGTATCTGTATAAAAGACACCTGTCCACAGCCTCAAACAGTCAGACTCCAAACTCCACTATGGCCAAGAACAAAGAGCTGTTGAAGGACACCAGGAAAAGAATTGTAGACCTGCACCAGACTGGGAAGAGTGAATCTACAATAGGCAAGCAGCTTGGTGTGAACAAATCAACTGTGGGAGCAATTATCAGAAAATGGAAGACATACAAGACCACTGATAATCTCCCTCAATCTGGGGCTCCACGCAAGATCTCATCCCGTGGGGTCAAAATGATCATGAGAACGGTGATCAAAAATCCCAGAACCACACGGGGGGACCTGGTGAATGACCTGCAGAGAGCTGGGACCAAAGTAACAAAGGTTACCATCAGTAACACACTACGACGACAGGGAATCAAATCCTGCAGTGCCAGACGTGTCCCCCTGCTGAAGCCAGTGCATGTCCAGGCCCGTCTGAAGTTTACCAGAGAGCACATGGATGATACAGCAGAGGATTGGGAGAATGTCATGTGGTCAGATGAAACCAAAGTAGAACTGTTTGGTATAAACTCAACTCAATACTGAGTTGCATCCCAAGAACACCATACCTACTGTGAAGCATGGGGGTGGAAACGTCATGCTTTAGGGCTGTTTTTCTGCTAAGGGGACAGGACGACTGATCCGTGTTAAGGAAAGAATGAATGGGGCCATGTATCGTGAGATTTTGAGCCAAAACCTCTTTCCATCAGTGAGAGCTTTGAAGATGAAACATGGCTGGGTCTTCCAGCATGACAATGATCCCAAACACACCGCCCGGGGAACGAAGGAGTGGCTCCGTAAGAAGCATTTGAAAGTCCTGGAGTGGCCTTGCCAGTCTCTAGACCTCAACCCCATAGAAAATCTGT
The DNA here is from genome assembly GCA_964034765.1 of Knipowitschia caucasica. Classification (NCBI taxonomy): domain Eukaryota; kingdom Metazoa; phylum Chordata; class Actinopteri; order Gobiiformes; family Gobiidae; genus Knipowitschia; species Knipowitschia caucasica. The sequence continues at coordinate 6,176,052 of OZ035841.1, forward strand.
GGAGGGAGTTGAAAGTCTGTGTTGCTCGGCGACAGCCCCAAAACATCACTGCTCTCGAGAAGATCTGCATGGAGGAATGGGCCAAAATACCAGCTACTGTGTGTGCAAACCTGGTAAATACCTATAGTAATCGTTTGACCTCTGTTATTGCCAACAAAGGTTATATTACAAAGTATTGAGTTGAATTTTTGTTATTGACCAAATACTTATTTTCCACCATAATTTACAAATAAATTCTTTAAACATCCTACAATGTGAATTCCTGGATTTTTTTTCACATTCCGTCTCTCACAGTTGAAGTGTACCTATGATGAAAATTACAGACCTCTGTCATTATTTTAAGTGGGAGAACTTGCACAATCGGTGGCTGACTAAATACTTTTTTGCCCCACTGTAGGACATGATGTTGGAGCATACATGTGGCGTATGAGCAAAATTGCATCCACAAAAATCAGCGAAACAGCAAGGGAGCAAATGATGAACAACGTCTCAGCACTTTGAATGGCACCTCCTGGAGCCTCTTCAAAAATGTATGAAATGGTGGGGGAGGAGTATAAAAATGTGCATTAAAAAAAAAACATTTCAAATTTTTTTGTCAACGTAGACTTGCATCATAGCCTGCGACTGTATACAATGGCCCCTTGCTGAATCTTTTGGGTTGCTGATCCCTGTACTAGATCATTCAAAACCTGCTCAGAGACATATTCAGCGCCAGTACTTTCTGAAAAGAGTCTTGTTCTAATCCTATTTGCTGTAGAGTTTCTATGTGCCCTGCAGCCGCTCACCCTCTGACTCTTGTCCAGGTAAATCCGTGTGTAAAACAGCTGGTCGTCATCATTGTCTTTGTATTTCCACTGTTGGACGAGTGCAGCAAGTTCCGGAGCGAAACCCATGAAGCCTGCACACAACAGTCCACTTTACAACCAGAGACTTTATGTTGTTTTATTCTGAAAGACCAGAACAGCATGATAGACTACTCAAGTGAAAGCAAAAGGAAACATGTTTTTGTTATATTCTAAAAACCTCCAGTATTCATAAATGAGGTAGTGGTAGTGGAGTTTGTGGAACCTCCTTTAGCTCAGTGACCGTTTGTGTCTCACTCACCATTTTGGGCTTAAAAAGATCTGTGGTTTAGCGCTTTCTGTGATCCTGTTTATATTTTACTGTTTTCTTTGTAAATCCAGATATGAGCCATATATAGGATTAACCAATCAGATGCCTTCATTCACGGAGGAAACTCCAGCTTGCCTTAGCAACCATCCGAGCAACACATCTGCCCCATGGATCTATAATAATATTTGGATAGGGTATTACCTGTGGGGGCGGGTCCCGGCTCAAAAGTGGCCAAAATGATGTGCGCTGACATGCTGGCAATACCACCCCGGGCGCTAACATATAGCATTGGCAGACCTCTCAAAAACGTCTTTACAGGATGGTCCAAAAGTTGGCTCTTGGCCTAAAGCTCCGTTCCACATGTGTGTCAATGCTGAGGGGGGTGAATTGGACCACTCTAGTTTACTTGCTGTGAATTTTTAAAGTCTCTCGTTCAAATGAATGGAGCTTGAGCCGGCTGACGCATGCAAATGCCAATAGCTGTCCCTCCAAGTCAGTGGTACTGAACAGTGAACAGTATTTTCACGTCACCCAGAAAAACACTCGGTCCGTCCAATTCCTAAAATACAGGCTGTGGTATGCAGGGGTTTGTCCAACCCTTTTTTCTTTACGTTTACTTTGTATATTATCGTTTCATCTTGCTTATGTTTTAAATACATCTGTCACTATTACAACTGTATTCTTCCACTTGTCAGATGATGACACATGCACAGATTCCCCAGGTTAGCTGTGGATATATGCAGCTCCTCCAGAGTAACCATGGGCCTCGTGGCTGCATCTGCGATCAGTGCTGTCCTTGTTCCAGCTGCGACTTTGGGCAGACAGCAGTGTCTTTGTAGCTTTACAGTGGTGCCATACAGAATTTTTTTCAGATAATCTCAGGGAGATGAGATCAGAGCTAACCTTAATGAAGGACGCAAACTTAGACAGACTTTATTGATTCACAAGGGAAATGGCGTTGCTTGCATAGTATTCCACAATACAAATAACATTACAAATAACAATAAAGTAACTAAGAAGAAGAATAATAAGATAATATTGTGAGAATATTGTGAGTCTTAAGTCGTCAGTAAGATCTCACCTCCAGAGTTCAGGTAGCGTTTCCCATGATGCACTGGGGGATACTTGGAGGCCAGTCTCTGATCGGGCCAACAGAAGCCTTCAGCCGAGAAGACGACCTTGTGTTTGAACTGAGAGAACTTCTGCAGCAGCTCCAGAGGACCAGAGGCAAAGAGCACGTCATAACTGAGGAGAGACATCGACACCAAACATTATAATGGGACCAGTGACCTCAGCTCTATGCGGTTTAGAGCTGACTCCCACAGGCTCCATGAGGATTAGAGCTGACTCCCACAGGCTATATGAGGATTAGAGCTGACTCCCACAGGCTCTGTGAGGATTAGAGCTGACTCCCACAGGCTCCATGAGGATTAGAGCTGACTCCCACAGGCTCCGTGAGGATTAGAGCTAACTCCCACAGGCTCCGTGAGGATTAGAGCTGACTCCCACAGGCTCCCTGAGGATTAGAGCTGACTCCCACAGGCTCCGTGAGGATTAGAGCCGACTCCCACAGGCTCCGTGAGGATTAGAGCTAACTCTCACAGGCTCCATGAGGATTAGAGCTAACTCCCACAGGCTCCATGAGGATTAGAGCTAACTCCCACAGGCTCCATGAGGATTAGAGCTAACTCCCACAGGCTCCATGAGGATTAGAGCTAACTCCCACAGGCTCCATGAGGATTAGAGCCAACTCCCACTCAAACGTCATGACTTCCCCACTGTAGCTTCAAAGAGCTGAGGGTTACACCGTCCATCTTTTGATGTACTGATGTGTGTCTCGCTCTCAGACAAAACTTAGTAAGAATGTTTTAAGTATTGGATTTCTATAGTACTTTACTTTTTTTTTTTAAATCACACATTCACCGTTAAATATGTGTATGGTTTCCACACATACTTTTGTTGTTGCTCTCTCAGCTAAAAAGGTCCTTGGTAAATATACAGCCAAATATACAGCAGAAGCATTAATATTTGTACCAGTTACCTGTCAACAAAGAGAATGACTTTGTTGGCGTGGTCTTTGTGCCGCAGCAGCTCTTTCTTCAGCCACCTCACCTTTTGTCCTCCTCCCACGGTCTTCGCCACGTCTCCCCCAGTCCAGGCCTCCCCCAGACCTAGGACCTGAGAAAGTAGAGTGATGAGTGTCAAAACCTAGGTCCTTTATCATCTACTGTAATGTGGGCAACAATTACATTGAAATTTCCCCACAGTCGGACGCATTAAGTTCTATCTTATCTTATGAGAGGACCAAGACCCAGACCAGAGACCTGGGAGCGTGAGGATAGGACTAACATCCCAAACACACCCAAAGCGCAGCTACTTGGCAGAGTAGGCTCGCGGCATGCAGACATAAGGGCGACAGTGGCTCAGTTGGTAGAGCATTGGCCTTTGAGCCCAAATGTTGTGGGTTCGAGCCCATCACGAGACCTTCTCCACCGACTCCCACTGAGGTCTGCTGTCGTTGACACTTAACCCAAAGACACTTAACCCACTTTGCCTATGAGGAGCGTGGAAGCGATGTTAGCTGCTTGCCTTGATGTGTGTGTGTATAAGTGTATTTATTGTGTATGCATCAAACTGAAATTTGGAGATGAATAAAGGACCTTCATCTTCTTTCCACCGGCTCGACTTGACTCTCCCTGGTTTGCAGGCGTTTCCACCGGCTCGATTTTGCTGCATCCAGGGGCCGAGTCAATACCAAAACAATCTGACATTACCAAACGTCAATTGTAATTGGTCAGAAAAAAAAAAAAATTTAAATTCCTCAGTCGTTGGATGTCAACACCTTCCTCAGTTTGAGGAGAGGAAAAAATCCATCATCACATTGCAGAGAAAAGTTAAAAAGCATTAAAGTGACTACTGTGAAATAAAAGATCACAACCGCAAAAGTGGGTTGAACCAAAAAGCTTGGAGGGGGTTTGACCAGATGAATGCAATTTACGGTCATCGGCTAACACCAGGAGAAACCCTGCCTCGTCGCAGCTCCCAGATGTTGAGTTTGAGAGGAATGGAAAGTGTTTGTTTTCAATCAAATGTAAAAGTATCTGGTCATAAACCAAACCTGTCTGTGTGGTTCAAGTTGACAAACAGCTAAAGCAGTGATGTCATATCTATATCTCAGGGTGAATACTGGATACACGGTTCAATAAAGACAGTTGTTAAGTTACATGCTGTGTTATATGCCCCCCCAGTGTTAATACTTAACGCAGGGGCGATGGAAACGTTCTCGAACCGAATCGATTCATGTCCCCTCCCCCCTCACACAGGCCCCTCCCCCTTCACGCAGGCCACTCCCCCCTCATGCAGGCCCCTCCCCCCTCATGCAGGCCCCTCCCCCTCTCACCTTGACACTGTAGTTGAACTGAGCAGCTGTTTTCATGAAGCGTTTAAATCCATCCGTTTCTTCTGTGGCGGCGGTGATAACCAGCAGGTCATCTGGAAACAACAGATGAACATGAGAAGGTTATAGAGCAGTCTACGCTAACTGCCATGTGTGTTTTCCAGTTTTTCCGCAGTCTCATATTTTTATGCCATTAATCATTTCACACAAACGCCAAGTTATTTTTTTATAAGCATGTGAAAAACTAACATGTTTTCTAACGGGATGAAGACTTGTGTGTCTCTCATCAAGAACCTTGGTGGACCAGTGACATTTTTTAGTCATAACGGCACTTAACTTCCGGGACGCGGGGATCGGCTTGAGTTTCACTGGAGTTCAGCAGATGTTTACACGAGTTTCCTAAATAATGCTCAAACAGGAATTCAACTGAGGATGCTGAGCATTTGTGGGACACAGCAGTGCTCTTTGATTGTGCTTTTATGAAGTTAACTAATCTCTCTGAGTGGCCACAGTCAAAGCTATTCCTCAGAGAGAAAGCACATTGAGACTTTAGGGTCAGTCTTAGCTGAATGTATCAATCTCATTACTAAAAAACATAATTACAACTCACCACAATGCCATAGCACTAGCACAGACAGGAAGTAAACGATTGTTCTTTGTTTAAATGAAATGATATCACGCCTCACCATGCATATAGCCAATTAAAATGTTTACAGCCTTAAAACAAAGTCTCATGGTTTTGATGCCGTATCTACCGGCTATCGTAGAATCAGGTGTCCATGGATACATGGGCTGGTTTTTCACTCTTCAATCACAGCTAGAGTTGCAAAATTCCACAGAAAGTAACAATAATTTATGGGAAGCTTCCCTGGGACACTGCATTTGACCCATATGAGTGACAGAGGACAAAGAGATTGGAGTCGGCTTTCTCACAAACAGGTCACTCTGAACAATACACTCATATCATCTTTACTCCCAGTGCAGCTACAGTTTGGTCCAATTCAGCACTTTTTCATTAACCATTTTTTATAATGTTCACAAATGCATTTAAAAAACTGGTCCTTTCTGTACTGCTAAAGCTTGGGTATGTAACTTTAGCTTCATAAATACCATATGTAGTTTGTCCAACAGAAAGAGTCTAATAGAAGTTTAATAGACCCAATTAGACCACAAGATGCTGCCTTCCTCTTATTATCATTTATGTAGGAGAGAGCCCTGAAAGTCACTATTTAACTCTTTCTTTTTTGTCTGAAATAGAGATAGAAGTAGAAGCAAGAGACAAGGTTTCATTACAGGTTTGAAAGTCAGGCATATAGCTTTAATGCCTGACCTTAGCTTTAAAGTTACTAGTCCAGCTGGAAAGTTAGGTAGTCAAGCTTTAAAACACATTTGATCCAGTCTGTAATAAGCGTGTCTACTTCAGTCCATCGCGGGGTTTTTTTATGTTAAAGCTAAAGCACTTTTTCTAACACTGGCTTTATACTTGTGCCAACGCGTCTCTGAAGCTCATTGGAATCCTGCAGCTCCAGGCTCTGTCCACGCTGTGGGCCAGGGCCAGGGGTCATAAGATCCATGATTATGCCATGGACTTTTTGACTATTTAAATTTAGCTCACTTTCTTATACAATTTATAACGTGTTTACAAAATGAAGACGGTATGTTGTGAGCTGATTTGTTCAGATTTTCTGTTGGACAAACTAAAGTTAAGTTAAAGCTGGGGGCTTTATCAGTGAGCTGGGAAGTCTGATAATAATTATAATCACTCTCTCATCTCTGTGAAGCCTTGCAAAACCAGGACTAGACCAGGACCCGACCAAGATCAGATCAGACCAGACCAGGACCACACCATGACAAGACCATGACCAGACCAGGACGCAGCGGGGCCTCAGAGCTCGCATGTCCGGGCAGTGAAGCTCTTGAAGCGGCCTTACCTGCAGAGGGGCTCCGCTGGGCACTAACGACGCAGAAAAGCAGACACAGGAGCGCGGCCGACAGACACGGAGCCTTCCACGGGGAGAGGAGAAGGCCTGGCCCGGGGACACACCGGGGGACTGACCTGGAGACACGGCACATGGTGCGGTCCAAAACTCAGTGTACCAGAATCCAGGCTCCGCAAGCTCCAGGTTCGCCGCTACTTTGATGCTGATGATCTCAAGTCTCGTGAGAACTGATCCTGTGAATATGAATGTCTGAAGTTCTCGCGATATCAACCACACTGCGGTTGTCCCACCTCTGACAGGAAACAGAACAATCAGAGACGATAAAAAGCGGAATGACAGCACTCGCAGCCAGTCAGAGTGCAGCACACAGGCGCAAAATGCTGATTGGACAGAAGTGACGCTGCCACGTCCCAAACTCTCGAAACCCCGAAACTTCTACAACCACGTGACCCCTGGACTCGAGCTGTCGATATTTAGTCGAGTAAAGAGGGAGGTGGCCAAATCTATCAGCAACGTATGTGACAGATTCATGGTATGTGGCGAGAGTGACTGTCCTCAAGAGACTACGAGAGTACTAGAGTACGACGCAAACGTGCTGAATCTTAAATACCAGCGAGTTGTACGTTTTTAAGATAAGATAAACTTTATTGGACTCTCGATGGAGATAGTATAGCTCAGGTTGTGAAAAAGACAGGAAGTGTGCAAACATGTAAAATATAGTCTCTTTTGTACAGGATAAATAAAAAGTGGCTATAGCTGTGCTGGTTTTTCAGTCAGTGCAGGTCATTAGTGAGTGTTCATTATCTCCTCATTGTTTCTATGTGCTCCTCATCTTCCCATCGGTGTTGTTTCCAAAGAAGGAAGAAAATGACAAAGATCTGAGATTGTGTCTTTCAGACAGAAGACAGATTTTATTGTTGATGGTAGACGAGCACGAACAAAGATGGTACAGAATGCAAGTGATTTTACAGCATACAGTCCAATCACTATTGGCCACGATGCCTTCAGCCTTGAAATAACCAAAACCAGTGGAAAAGCATGTGTTATAATGATGAATTCAGCTTTAACCTCTGTAAGTAGTTGACTATTACATGTTTCAGCCCTCTGACTTTTCCACAGTGGGTTCACACTGGACATGAGCCCCACTCATCGACTATGTATCCTATTATACAGTCTATAACCCCAGCCAATGGAATGTACCTTGTAAATAAGTGTTCTTTTTTATATAGCGCATTTCACAGTACTTTTGAACTACAGATATTTTTCCATTTGCTCCACTCATTATGATGACGGAAGCGAACCAAAGCCTCTGTCCATTACAATCCATTCACTCACTCAAATACATACTGAACTATTGTACACGTTTTTGCGGTAGGGGAAACCGGAGCACACAGTGGAAACCTACGAAGACACAGAGAGAACATGCAAACTTCACATGGAAGTGATGTGAAGCAAGTGCTAACCATGCAGTCCACATGTACATGTTTATGTATACATATATGTGCATATATATATATATATGTATCTATTTAAGATATAATAATAATACATATAAATATAAACATAAATGAGTGAGACATGCTGTTTCATTATTTATTTTATATTATTTCAGAGGTTGTTCCGGGGATCTGCCATAACGTTTTCGGGTTACAGCCATTTTTTTCTCAGGTCTGAGTCTCTACCTTCAGCCTGTATGTATTTACTGTATGTCTAAACAGGTGGCAAAAGGAAGAGATTCAAACCGCAGATGTTAAATCTCGAAAGCATGAGAGTCACAGGATGTATAACCAAACTCCATAACTACTTCAAGGAGAAGGCCCAAACAGATGTCATACTCACTGAAAAATGGAGTTGGTCAAGTTCACACTGAGTCTGCGTTGTTAAACCCTGTTAAGGAATTGTGCTGGAAAACATAAATGTTCAGTTGACTTTTGTCTACATCAGAGGTTGGGAACCTTTTGAGCTGAGAGAGCCAAAAAAGGGTTATACTTAATGTATTTATGTGGCAGCTGTACACAATTTCTGTTAACTTTGAATATGTGTGTTTTTAAAATCAAGAGTGTATTATTTGTTTATTAACATTTATATTCTATAGAAATCCAGTACATAAAGCCTTCTTGTTATTAATGGATTAATGGTTAATGCAATTTTCAAAAAATTGCATTAACTTCATATTCCCAATATATATTCCCAATTAAATATAAAAAAAACATACAGTAGGTGGCATTGAAATCTTACTTAAATGTGACTTTGACATAAAAGTTCCCCTAAAAACAGTTTTTTTTCCGCGCCCGTATATCTCCAATCTCCAATACCGGAAAAACGGAAATCTATACTGTATCTATTTCATAACTTGTTTGATAATGGTATTTGGTCTGTAATACTATCAGTAGATCATACAGGAAACCCTTTTACCCTTTGAACATTTTAGATCTAAATTCCAAATTGCCGATAAATCTCAATATCCAATATTGGTAAAAAGCATTTTTGCCTCTAATCTGTATAAAAATATAGTATTTGTTACAACTCGACAAATATTTAATAACAAATTGCTACGTTTTTCCATCTATAACTTTTAGAAATTGTTAATAATTTCTTCAAATTCCATCATGCAGTTCATTTGAAGGTACTGAATAGGATTACCCATCTGCTGACTCCCTACCTATGCAGACGGTTTGGTTTTGAGAGAAATATATATATATATATTTGTATAAACATGTTGAAACTATAAGCCATATTTTTTATGAATGTATTTATATAAATGTCTTCTGGGAAGATTTAAATCATTGGTTATCTAAATGTACGCCAGTTTCACATTTGAACCAAGAACATGTTTGGTTTGTTTGGTTTTATTACGAGTAATTCTTTATATGATATGTTAATCAATTACAAGTTTATCTTGGGCACTGAAATGTATGGAAGCCCGTTTCCGCCATGTAAAAAAAAAAAAAAAAAGCCTACAGAAAGTCAAAATTTTGACTTTAAAAGTCAAAATTTCGACTTTAAAAGTCAAAATTTCGACTTTAAAAGTCAAAATTACGAGTTTTCAACTGCGCATGTGCAGTTGAAAACTCGTATGTGTTGCTGTCTGGAACGGTCTCTGGTCATCCCTGTTATAGATCTATGACCATGGGTCATCCTCTACCTGCAGATTATGTGAAGATTTTGCCTACAGACAGTGACCACATCCATGAAGTAGCAGCAATAATGTTGTGGTAGTAATCGCGTTAAAATGCAAACGGTCTCTCCGTTTATGATTAGAATCCGCTTCAGAAGCCTCTATTTAGTTTATCCTAAACGGACTGTGGAAGATTAATAATAAAACACATGCGGCTGTTCAAAGTCATTGAGCATCAACTGGTGACATCTGGTCAGTATCACGGCTATCGATGGATGCACCAGAAATGCAGTGAATAATATTGTGACTGACAGAGAGACCGTTCGCGATTACAGGACAGTGAGGGAGGTCCGCAGACAGAGGCAGGAGAACCACAGACAGAGGCAGGAGAACCACAGACAGAGGCAGGAGAACCACAGACAGAGGCAGGAGAACCACAGTCACGGGCACTGACAATATTACCCTTTTGGAATTGCGATCAGTGCATTGAAGAGTATGTGACGTGTTTGCGTGCATGCGGGGGTGAGCTGATGGAGCGTGCGGGTAAAGTTGTTGGCGTATGAGCAAGAACACAGAGACATACAGGGAATAAGTACCTTGTCTGATTATTTTATTGTGACAAAATAAAGCCCACGACTCTTTTAGCAACAATCCGGAGAAATAACTCCGCAGATAACAGTGAGGGTCTTTGAAAAGGGTTAGAAATAGATAAACCCATTATAGATGCATGAATAAAACCCCGTACTCAACACGTAGAAATACTCGCTCCGTGTGGACCCCTCTCAGCGCCATCGTCTGGTCAGAGTGGTCTATAGCAGATTGGATTGGAATGTCTCGATGGCTCATTTTCCTTTGATTTATTATAAAAACGTATTGCTCACATTATTTGTTACTATGTCGAAATAAGAAGTCGTTTGATTTAAATGCTGTATATATGTAAATTGAATTTAACATAAATAAATAAAAAAGACAGCTCCTCCCTGCCTCCTACGACCGCGGTCTGGGGCTTAAACAGGAACGTTTTACAGAATCAATCAAACAACATTATTTCTGGCTACTTCAAGGATGCAGTGGTCGCTGTCAGCAATATCTTCACATAATCTGCAGGTGCAGGACGTCCAGAGACCGTTCCAGACAACAACACACACGAGTTTTCAACTGCACATGCGCAGTTGAAAACTCATAATTTTGACTTTTAAAGTCGAAATTTTGACTTTTAAAGTCGTAATTTTGACTTTTAAAGTCGAAATTTTGACTTTTAAAAGTCGAAATTTTGACTTTTAAAGTCGTAATTTTGACTTTTAAAGTCGAAATTTTGACTTTTAAAGTCGAAATTTTGACTTTTAAAGTCGAAATTTTGACTTTCTGTAGGCTTTTTTTTTTTTTTTACATGGCGGAAACGGGCTTCCATAGAAATGTAATAAAGAGATGTGAATGTTTTTTTCCATCGCTGAAATATATGATGAAAAGTCTGCTGTCAAACTCCTCAACATGGTTGAAAAACTGAACTTAAGCTTGACCTTAAGCACCATTTCTATTTTACTTACTGTCAAAAGTTACTTGCCCAAATATTACGACCATGGCCTGCAACTATCATGATAGTGGTTGGTACTATTTTGAATCAGGAAAATGATGTACCCAAGACAAGCTCCAAAGATTTTGTGGTTCTTTAATTTCCGACTGCCTCTAGAGAAAGACAGCATTAATGCAGGTATTTTTGGCTCCAGCTCGTCCGGGGGGGACCCCAAGGCGTTCCCAGGCCAGCTGAGAGACAAAGTCCCTCCAGCGTGTCCTAGGTCTTCCGCGGGGCCTCCTCCCGGTGGGACGTGCCCGGAACACCTCCACAGGGAGGCGTCCAGGAGGCATCCGGAACAGATGCCCGAGCCACCTCAACTGGTTCCTCTCGACGTGGAGTAGCAGCGGCTCTACTCCGAGCTCCTCCCATGTGACTGAGCTCCTCACCCTATCTCTAAGGGAGTGCCCAGCCACTCTGCGGAGGAAGCTCTAGAGCAGAAATCATCAGATGTAATACAGTAAATATACAAAAAGATTATTTTTGCATTAAATCCTCTTTTTTATCTCTATTTACCGTCACAACTTGCCAGCGCACCATCCAACGTCTCTCAAGGCATTGCCAGGGTAACGTCTCACGTGCAGCACCTGACACCTCCCAACCACACGCGCTGTAACAGCACCCTCTTCTGGCCAAACTGGGGACAGTATCTGCAGTTCGTAATATTACTATTTGACCCGGCGACATATAGAACATACAATTGTTCTCTCTGTTCTAATTTTCCTTTTATTAGCCTCGTCCCTTTTGTACTAATGTTGTAACTGATTGTACACGACTGTGTGTGAAGTTATTAAATATATATACATTAAACAAATGTGTGTAATATTTACAGTATGGTGTAACAGACCACACATGTGAAAATCTAACATTATAGAGACACATATTTATGGAACAGACTGAAACAAATAATCATGTTCATGAATTCGTTATGATAGATCCACGTTATAATGACACTTCTTCCGGGTGTGCCAACGGGCCGTTTCCATGGCGACACGCAGCTTTGTCAATGTTGTGGTCAGCGCGTTTTAGCTCCTCAGACCCAACAGTGACAGGACCCGCGGTAAAGTACAGTTTATAAACAGATTTCAACTGTTGACGAAAATGCACTAACGCTAACTAAAACTATCATTTACAGTCTGCAAAAACATAGGTAGCAAGCTAGTTATATCTTTTCTTATCTTGTTACATAACAAAAACATTTTGGCTAGAAGTAGTAACGCTATATTGTTTCACACACATGCATAAAATGGCGTATTAACTGTCTGAACAACTGCTTTTTGGAATAAAGAATCTAAGTTAACAAAGATTTGCAACATTATCATAATTATGGGTCACGTATGACGTCATCACATGTATGTTCTGAAGCAGATGAAGTTCTTCACGCCAGCAGAAGTGTCCGCCCACAACACGCGTGACGACCTGTGGGTGTGTGTGCTGGGGCGTGTGCTGGACCTGACTGAGCTGGCCCAGAAGAACAAGGGTATATGCTGTTATGTATACTACTATATAAACACATTGTATACATGCATATTTAAATGTTGTGGTGTGAGCTAACTGTATGTTCCAAATATAAATTCTGTGGACCAAATACAAAAAACAACAAAAACAGCAACAATCCACAAACTCAATGTGGCATACAATGACTGCCTATGAGGCTTTTATTGAAAAGGCCAAGATGGGAAAGTGCAAGCACTCTGTGTCTGCCGGAATAAGGACATTTCAGGCAGCCGTTCGATGTGGGATATAAAGTCAAATTCAGTGCCACGTGGTACCAGGCGCTGGCAGATCTGTGGAGACATTGGCACAGCTGTTTGCTCTGAGGAGTGAGGAGGATTGCTGTGAATATGTGTTGTTTTGTGTTTATGTGACCATGGACGATGAGTCTGTAATAAAAGTTTGATGATGATGATGATGTATAACAATATATTGTTATACATACTATCTTGTATACGGTTATCCATACGGTTATACAGTGTCTTGCAAAAGTATCAATACAACTTGATATCCACTTAATTTGGGATTTTCTCCTGAAAAACACAAAGTAACTTTGTGTAAAGCCCTGGTCAGAGTCCAGACCTAAATCCAAGTAAAAAAAATCTGTGACAATGCTGTTCACAAACACATCTAATCTGACAGAGAGCTGTCTCCAAACGCACGAAGCAAACAAACAGAGCTTCCACATACTGTTACAACAGGCGGGAGGAGTGGAGCATCATTGTAGTATTATTGTGTCATAGTATTATTGTGTCATAGTATTATTGTGTCATAGTATTATTGTATCATAGCATTATTGTGTCATAGTATTATTGTATCATAGTATTATTGTGTCATAGTATTATTGTGTCATAGTATTATTGTATCATAGTATTATTGTGTCATAGTATTATTGTATCATAGCATTATTGTGTCATAGTATTATTGTATCATAGTATTATTGTGTCATAGTATTATTGTGTCATAGTATTATTGTATCATAGTATTATTGTGTCATAGTATTATTGTATCATAGCATTATTGTGTCATAGTATTATTGTATCATAGTATTATTGTATCATAGTGTTGTATAATGTAGTTATGAACATGTATTAGCACTACTGGAACACACTGTCATATATACTGTTATATAAATACATACTGTGCATAGATACTGATAAAGGACCTGAGTGAACTGACGCTAATTGATGATTAGAAAATCTTTACCTTTTTGTGCTTTGTTCAGATGAAGCTCTGCTGCTCCCTCTGCTGGAAAGTGCGGGTAAAGACATCAGCCACTGGTTTGACCCAGAAACCAAAGATGTGAGATTTATATTACTACTACTACTACTTCTGCTTCAACAACTGCTGCTTCAGTTTCAGTTTATTACAAATACAAAAAAAGCATGTCACATTTATTCATAATTAGTCGCATTGTATATTTGTAAATGGGAAACACCCTTGAAGTAACGTTTAGTTTATACATGGGACCCAAGACATCACACAGCACGTCTGTCTTTTGCACTATCTGAGTGATTCTATCTGTGCCAAATGTGATCAATAATGTCTATCTTATCTTAAAAAAATAAAACTTATTTCCTTTCAACTTACCTGCCTACCTATCTACTAACTAATTTACCTTTACATTTAAAACTACCTATATCATTCTTTTATTTGATTTAATATATCAAATTCATTAGTACACATTTAGCTACAGTCCATATTGCTACAAAAAGATTAATTCAGACATAAGCGAGGATTGTTATAATTCCTAAGATGATTGATTTTTAGATTCTTTTTTAAACGTGATCATGGATGCAGTGGATTTTATGTCATTTTCCAGCTCATTCAAAACTTACCGGCCGTTACATGCTACGCTAAAGCTTGTGCACTTTAGCTTTCTCGCTTTCTTCAAGAGGGCTTTATGTCTGTTGTTCTGCTCATGAGCAGGTGAAGATCGGGATGATCTCAGCCAGTCTTTCCTCGGGTCAAGACACAACATTATGCATCAGGCATTATGGAAGAGGTTGCAGTCGTGGAGTCTCAGAAGCATGTATTTATAAAAAAATAATCAGTGGAACTGTGAAATTTGGACCAAGATATTGCGTTATTTGCTTATTTTGATGGGCTTGTAGCTTAGAAGATAGCTCGGGAAAGTATTGCACCAGATCACGTTACAATAATTGAGAATGTGGTTCAAAAAGAGATTGGTGGAGGATAAAAAGGGCCTCTAGGGGCAGAAAATGTCTTAGTTTATAAAAAGGTCGACATATTCGGACAATTTATCGACAAAATGGTCAATGTGATTTCTGAAAGTTATGTGTTTGTCAACTTGAATGCAATTTGATATTAATGAGCCCGTACATACAGTAATTTCAATATTTCTAATATTAATTGTGATGTGAAGGTAATCTACGTTCTTCTTGTTTCTATTTGAGCAAAATACAATAGTGTTTAAGTTTCTGGATAATTTGTTGCAATTGTACCAGTACACTTTTTGAAGTTCTTTATTTAAGACGTTTGGAACTTTATGAGAGAGAAATAAATGTGTAACTTTATGGAAGATTTTTGATGAATTTCGAAAATCATTGATATCAATCATAAATAGTAACGACCTTAGAATGGAGCCTTGAGGGACTCCGCAGATAATTTTACTGTGTTTATTATTAGTGTGCAGTCATTGCTCCCTTTCATATGTAGCTTCTGAATCAACAGAGTGCAGAACCTGTGACACCATAATGTTGTAACTTTCCAATGAGTATGTTGAAATCAATAGTATCGAACGGTTTTGATAAGTCAAGGAAAACGCGTACACCACACTCGCCTTTATCGATAGCATCAAGGATTTTTTTCTAGTATACCCAAAATAGCCTTTTTAATAGTGTGTGTAACTGGCTCCCACTTTTGGACCTACTGAGTTGAAAAACTCATTAAAAGCTGGTTGTCAGCGTAGCCATTGGTTGCACTCATTAAGAGCTTGGGAAAGGTATTTGTTTTTTGACCTTTTTTAAGGACCTCATTTAATACTTTCCAGCACTGCTTCTGATTTCCACGAGAACGCGGACATACTGTAACATGAAGTGAACAGGTCTTGACAATTTAAGTTTTGCATCTGTTGTTTGGACAATAATAACATAGTTCGATATGACATGAAATTGTCCCTCTTTTCATTCTGCTTGAAAAACTATAAAGCTGACAATAAAAATTCCAGGTTACTCTGGTGCAAAGATTCTGTGTAAGAGCCTTTATCTTCAACACTACAACTACTTCTGCTGCTACTAAAACTACTGCTGCTATTACTACTCCTACTGCTATTGCTGCTACTACTTGTGATAGAGGGTTACAATCAAGCAAATGGAAGTAAATGGTTTGTAATTCTTTTTTCTGGGATAAAACTAAGAATGATAAAGCTTATATTCGCCATGTACTGCATGTCCACCGACCCCTTCTGTGTAAAACTTCTGTTTTCAAACTGGCTTCACTCTTCTCTCAGTCTCAGTAAAGTTTTCTCGCTCTTTACAGGTGTGTCTCTTTGTGGATCAGGTGACGCAGTGTCGGCGGTACTACACCCCCAGAGGGCGCTTTGTGGACGTGCCCCCCCCAGGCCCCCGCTCAGACTGGGCCTGTGAGCACAGCACGCCCTGGTGGAGAGACCAGCGCTACTGCATTGGCCTGCTATCCCACAAAACACGGTTTATACGTGTGGTGAACACTCTGACGGGCCAGGAGCAGAGGCTTGAGGTGTGCATGTTACACATGTACAGTATTTACCTGGCCATAGCATGGATCTATAATAATAACTGGATAGGGTATTACTAGCTTAAAGCTGTCCCACCTATGGGCGCAGGGGGCGCCCGTGGTACTGCAAACTAAATTCACGAGGCTACCCAGAAAAAAGTCCCATAGAAATAAATGTAAATCAAAACAGCTCGACCTCAGCTGACAGAGAACCTACAGCTTTCATAAAGATTGGATTTTGTGGGGATTTTAGTGTCCCTTGCCATCCTGAACTTTTTTTCTTCTTAAATCCTTCGGTTTTCTTTAAA
Organism: Knipowitschia caucasica; assembly: GCA_964034765.1. NCBI lineage: Eukaryota > Metazoa > Chordata > Actinopteri > Gobiiformes > Gobiidae > Knipowitschia > Knipowitschia caucasica. The sequence continues at coordinate 6,192,712 of OZ035841.1, forward strand.
TCCACACTTTACTGCCACAAACTCTGCTCCTTTTCCTTCCTTCCCTTCCTTAAATATATATATATATATATATATATATATATATATATAAAACAGTATGCATATATCAGTATACATGTCTTACTAAACATGCCACAGTGTACATATCTTAGTAATCATGTCTCAGTATCCATGGCCTCTGTCTCAGGTGTGCAGCGAGGAGACGCTGGCGGCCATCTTGGATCGGTACCTGCCGTACAATAACCATGCTCACAGCTACACCTGGAGACACGCCGGCTCGGATCTGGACATGGGCGCCACGCTGGAGGAGAACGGTATCCATGACGACGACCATCTTCTCCACCAGCTTGGCCTCCACGACGATGCACTGTGCCCTGCCCTCCTGCTGCACTTCACAGACGACCTAAGTTAAAATCTCTGAAATAGTAGCACTGGCTCCGGACACAGGGGGGCGATCATGGGACACACCTGAGAAGACTTTGGCACGTATTACAATACCGTACCGTGAAATAAAGTACTCTGTCTGAAACATGAAACATGAAAGTGCACCAATAAAGACGGGTTTGGACATCGGGGTTTGGACACTGGGGTATGGACACTGGGGTTTGGACACCGGGGTTTGGACACCGGGGTTTGGACACCGGGGTTTGGACAGCGGGTTGGGAGTAGCAGGCTTGGTGTCTTTTGAGCTGCTATTCTCCAGATTTCATGTGAGCAAAAACTCGCCTGACAGCTTTGATTACTGCTCCTCACTGAATATTGGGTTTAGCCAATTATGAAAGCTGCAAAGAAAGACAATAATAATAATAGATCAGTTTTATATAGTGCTTTTTTGGCCCACTCAAATATTCTTTACAAACCATTCACACACACACACGACTCATTCTAGGCAATGGGGATGAAGTGTCTTGCCTAAGGACACAACAACTGTGGCAGTTTAAAGCCGCAGCCAGTGCCCACTTTGGCACCTGGAGTTCCAAGAGGTCTCCCATCACAGCACTAACCTCACCCTGTTCTGTGCTGCTTAGCTTCAGGGCTCTGACATAATCTGGCTTTCACATGCAGGTATGTCCATTCTCTCAGGTTTCCTTCAGTCATGTCCAATATAAAGAGATCTTATTTACCCCTTTTGGTCTTGTAGTTGCAGCAATTGTAGGTTTTGCCCTCTGCCTTCCTGTTCACAAGCATGTAAGGGTTATCATTGTCACTTAGTTGGTCTTGCAGCACGAGGTATTTGACTCCTGCCAAATACACACCGTCCCGGGACAATTTTGCCTCCCCATCATTGAGCTTCATCACCTCCTCCCCCTGCAAACACACCATTTTAAACTACTGCTACTATTGCTGCAAAAGTAGCAGCAACAGCAGTAGTAGCAGCAGTAGTAGCAACAATAGTAGTAGTAGCAGCAGCAGCAGCATTCTTACACTCATTTCGAAGTCTGGTGAATTGGCCCACAATGATCCGTCCAAACCGTAGATTGCAGCTTCTTTACATTCGTCATCCTCTCCTGTTAGTTTATCGATGAACGAGCTCCAGGTCATCCTGTTACAGCCATAAAAGTGCGATCAGTAAGTCACATTTATGTCGTAGGAGATTTTAACCAATCAAAACAAACTCAAAAAGACAGATTTAAAACAGCTTCACTGCACCCATACCCACCACTCCAATGGGGCGTTCAGACCGGATCATGCATTGAGGCGGCTTTCAATGCAAAGTCAATAGTGACGTGCGTTCGAAACCAGCGTGGAAACCAGCGAGCATCCAAAGAGAGAGAGAGACCAAAAGGACCAAGAGAATTTTCACAATATCATGTGTATTTTTGTTTTAGAAACCTTCACCTCAAGGCAACCTACACTGTAAACCCGGATGTTGTAAAAGCTCAAACTGTTTAGTTGTCATTGTTATCTCATATGTTTTCGTCGCAATCGTTGTGGAGACTAATCTTTACGAGCTGTTTGTACAACTTTGGCACGACGCTAGTTAGAACTAATAATGTCAAGAAATAATAATTAAACCAGGTAAAATTACTCAGAGGGGCGGGGTCTATTTTCAAAATCTGGCCTACGTCATCACATCTCTCACTCTACAGATCACGCACCGTCGTCACTAAATGTAAAATGACGCTATGATTGATATTATGAAAGACCCATGTTACAGTTATGTTTGGAAAAAATGCACTTATTTTGTACAAGTTGCTCTGGAAAGCCTGTTTGTAATCTGTTGGCAAAAGTATTTATATTTTTTTGTACACTAATGCAGTGGTTCCCAGCCTTTTGTCTAACATACCCCTTGGGCCTTTCTTTAATTTATGCTCTTACAACCCTCTGATTCAATGGATATGCTGATTAGTTAGAACTGGAATGACAAAAATCTAATTATTGAAATGAAATGTATATATCTTTTTACAGTTAAATGTTTTAAAATGTATCTTTGTCCATAACAATCAAAAATACAATTTGTTTGTTGTTGGTGGCTTTGGAGAAGGTGGCTGTGCTAGTCCCTCTGACCTGAGACTGTGAGGGTGAGTACTTCCTGTCCTGTTCCGTTACTTTTTTATTTTGCTCAATTTTGACATGAAGAAGAATTGCAATGAGAAAGAGAGGAAGACGGGGGGTCTCCATAATGAATAGAGCAAGAAGTACAGTACCTCTAATTACTACATACTTCATTTTCCACTATTTTATATTTTTGGTTGACAAATAAGTACTGTATAATATTATCCTGTACAATACTGATTGTATTGCTTTAAGTGAAAAAACTTCACGTATTTATCTTGTAAGCCTGGTGCTCCATTAATGACAAAACACATGTATTGTGTTGATTGAAAAAAATGTATTGGGCGAACATTTTGAATAAACTAATTTGACCAAATAAATCATTGTTTTTATTTTTACCAACTCTAATTAACAGGGCCAAGCCAAATTACCCCTATATGACTGTTGAATGAGCTTGACTGATATGATCAAGGCATTTATAAAACTAAATTGAATGAGTATAGATAATGTCTAAGTTGGTCTGGTGAGCTGATGATTGATAATAAAGACTATGTTTACTGAAGTTATATTGTTGTGTTTATGGTATTTATATAACTAATCTTTATTGAGGGAACGTGTTTCCTAGCCTGGCCTTATCCATCCGTACACTCCGGTCAATCATCATTTCACTGCATGTAACGTCTGGGTCTGGTCCCTGTGTTAGCGATTACAATCGGTTGAATTTCGACCGACCAATCAGAGAGCGCGGGAGGCAGGTGTTGTAGTTAGTTGTGGGTGATGTCAAGAGTTTGCGTCAAACGGGAAGGTTGTAGTTTGGCAACGGCGAAAAATGCAATAGTAAAGTAATCCGGTCTGGTTCTGTCAAGAAATTGAAGCCGGAGTAAGAGGAATGTTTAGCAAATGTAATCGCTGGAAGAATTGTGGCGCTACTCCCCACGGGCTCCGTTAGCGGCAAAGAAGATGGCTAGGCTAATTGCTAAATGCTAACAACAGACTCGGGCGCACTCATGGATCTATAATAATAACTGGATAGGGTATTACTAGCTTACAGCTGTCCCACCCATGGGCACAGGGGGCGCCCCGTGGTACTGCAGACTAAATTAACGTGGGAGTACCCAGAAAAAAGTCCCGTAGAACTCAATATAAATTAAAACAGCTCGACCTCAGCTGACAGAGAACCTACAGCTTTCATAAAGATCGGATTTTGTGGGGATTTTAGTGTCCCTTGTCATCCTGAATTTTTTTTCGTCTTAAATCCTTCGGTTTTCTTTAAATCTACACTTTACTGCCACAAACTCTGCTCCTTTCCTTCCCGCTCTGGCTCCGCTCTTCCGCTGCTCTGATGATCAGCTCAGAGCATGGCTGAGCCCCTCTGTGCTTGTGCATGAAAGATATCTCCCGTAATGCGTTGCGCTAATCCACTGTGCAGAACCAGGAGGACCAGACGATGCCCAAATATAGGCGAGTTCAGCTAATCTCCCGGTCTCCATGAAGTCTCATGCGCTACTGAGCACAAGCCATTCATTTGAATAGGGTGCCATCTTGGATCACCGGGGCTTGGGCGCACTACATACGTCACGGTAAACTCAGATCCAATCGTTTCAATCTGCAAAAGGAGTTAACCCCTCCCACCTGTTAACGGAGCTCAATGGAGCACCTCCAGACCTTAGTACGAAATGTAATTTGTACTATGGTGTGGTATGACCAGGCTACGAGTTTCCTAAAGAAGCATTAGTTTTCCCCACTATTCGGGTTTACAGTGTACGCAGGCACCCTGAGAATATGCAAACCACTCAGAAATAGCCTGTTTGGATTGGGCTTAAAACACACAACCAACCATAACCAACATGCCGCCCTGTGATGACGTCAGATATACCCTGTTTATGTATAAATGGACTAACTGTGCACTTAAATGAATCTTGGAGTGACATTGATTATAGTTTTTCCGCGCCGGTCACGTGACTGGGTGGCACTACAGCATAGAGAGCTACCTGGATTATGTTTACTGTTTTATGTTTGACGTTGCTCAGAAAAATAGTTAGAAAAACTTAAATTTATGTCTTGGAATTGCAGAGGTTTACAAAAAAACAAGAAAATGAAACAAGTCATGAATAAATTAAGCGATTCAGGCTCAAAAATGATATTCTTACAGGAGACTCGTACTGCCAAAGAAGACCATATTAAAATAAGTCGAAGATGACGGTGAATGTATGCAGCATCATTTAACTCACAGGCACGAGGGGTTATGTCCCTCGTTCATAGCTCGACGTCCAATACAATCAAAACAATAAACTTGGGAGATATTTAATTATTCAAGGCGCATTATTTGCGACTAGATTGAATCGTTTTGTAAATGTTTACGGTCCAAATGTGGACAATCCACATTTTTTAACTGACCTTTTTCTGACTCTTTCCTCCCTCCAAAGGGCATTAAATCCTGTCATGGACCGCTCTACAGGTATCGACCAAACACACAATAAAAGTACGACAACTATAAAGCATTTTATGAAGGAGCTTAAGCTGATTGATATCTGGCGATATGTTAAACCTGATGAAATTGCTTTATTCTTGCTATTCTGGGGCATATAAGACTTTTACTCGCACTGAATACTTTCTAATCTCTGCTACATTGATATCTAAAATCAATAACTGTTTTTATGATACTATACTGCTGTCTGATCATGGACCATGTGGATTCTCTGTCCAGTCTCTGCCCAACAAGACGGACGTCCCTCCTTAAACCAACTTAAAGATGGAACACAATGAAATTAATACAAACACAGTATTACATTTGAAATCCAAGTTGCATCGACTCAACTTAAAGACCCCTCTTCACATGTGTCTTATAAAAATCACATTGGTTACAGAAACACACACAGAAAAGAACTCAAAAAAAGTTTTTTAGAGATCATTTCATATGTATAGAATTACTCCCCTATAAACCATATCTACAGACTACACCAGTCTGGGTCTCTGCTGGATGGAAAGCAGCAGAAGAGTGACAAAGAATGAACCAAAAGCTCTGTCCTTATACCATGATAATTTGAAACACATGTCCCAACATCCTTAGGTGAAGACAATAGCTTCTCTGTTCAGGGCAAACACATAGCCCCTTTCAAATTAAGCCTGAGGCTACTCTAAACAGATGTTCTCTACGCTCTTCTTAATTTAACTTCCTGTGTTTCATGGGGGATGGAAGAGAATGCTCCATCCCATCACACACATAGGTTAACTCAAAACTGTCTAAACTTTGAATATATTCTAATTCACTTTAATGAAAATCCAACAACTCTACTAACACAACTCTAAGCTGCTGTTTAGACGAGGATTCTGCGACAGTAAAACTTTAGAGTTGGATATTGGTTTAACCTCCTGTTTACATAGAGACGGTGTTTCAGGTGAAAATGCAAACGTTGAGGAACAGCCTCCAGAGTGGAGCAGAACCAATACGCTGCTCAGCAAGGGGCTGTTTCACGGCTGCCTGAAGAAAAAGGTGTGAATTCTTTGTCTGCTATGACCTCGACACTTTAAGACATGTGCAGTAGCCGAGAACAAACTTAAACAACAATGGCGGCGGGTGCACTAACTAGCGACGTGTGCTTTGAGCGCTACACGGAGGACAATTCTACTCCTTTGTTCGTCCAAACAACACCGTGCAAAGCTCTAGTTTCAGTTTCCATTTTTTCTGCTGCTGTTAAATGTAGAATTATGTTGGTGCATTCTTTCACATCTTTGCGGCAGCCTGAGGAGGATGTTTCTGAGGAAGTGAATATACTGGTGGGGGTCGCTTGCCGTTGATAGTGCTGTAATTTACGATCAATCCTGACAAAACCACACACACAAAAGACATAGTTCAGGCATTCTTTATTACTTGGTTGCCTTTCCAAGGAGACATGTCCAAGAAGAACAGAGCACAGTTCAGCTCAGCCCCGCGTCCAGAAGATGTCTGAAGCTCAGCAGTCTCCGAGGTCCTTCTGATAGTACAAGACACACCTTCATATGCAGATATCAAAGGAAGTACCAACACAACACAACACTCCGTATTAGCCTATACAAAGCCTGCTTCCTCCTGATGTCTAACATACGAGCCTGCCGGACTTCCTGGAGCTAAAGTGAATTAAAATACAAGCTTTCTACAATATATTTTAGCCACATGTGCTTTACTAAAATTATAACTTAAATAACATTCTAATGTCAGTCGTGTTGTAAAGTTCCACTGCCCACTACTGACAAATAGACAAAAATCGGGGCGCCAACTTGAATGAATCCTCAGAAAACCAAACACTCAGCGTCGCAATATTCCAGTGGCTCGGTCATTCCCCCAATCCATCCATTTTCTACCCCTTAATCCATTTCTGGGTCGGGGGTGGCAGTCAGAGATGCCACCCAAGTCACATACAGTGCCTTGCGAAAGTATTCGGCCCCATTGAACCTTTCAACATTTCGCCACATTTCAGGCTTCAAACATAGATTTAAAATTTTAATTTTTTGTCATGAATCAACAACAAGTGGGACACAATCGTGAAGTGGAACAACATTTAATGGATAATTTAAACTTTTTTAACAAATAAAAAACTGAAAAGTGGGGCATGCAATATTATTCGGCTCCTTTACTTTCAGTTCAGCAAACTCAGTCCAGAAGTTCAGTGAGGATCTTTGAATGATCCAATGTTGTCCTAAATGACTGATGATGATAAATAGAATGCACTGGTGTGTAATCAAGTCTCCGTATAAATGCACCTGCTCTTTGATAGTCTCAGGGTTCTGTTTAAAGCGCAGAGAGAACCATGAAGACAAAGGAACACACCAGGCAGGTCCGAGATACTGTTGTGGAGAAGTTTAAAGCCGGATTTGGATACAAAAAGATTTCCCAAGCTTTAAACATCTCAAGGAGCACTGTGCGAGCAATTATATTGAAATGGAAGGAGTATCAGACCACTGCAAATCTACCAAGACCCGGCTGTCCCTCCAAACTTTCATCTCAAACAAGGAGAAGACTGATCAGAGATGCAGCCAAGAGGCCCATGATCACTCTGGATGAACTGCAGATAACTACAGCTGAGGTGGGAGAGTCTGTCCATAGGACAACAATCAGTCCTGCACTGCACAAATCTGGCCTTTATGGAAGAGTGGCCATTTCTCAAAGATATCCATAAAAAGTCTTGTTTAAAGTTTGCCACAAGCCACCTGGGAGACACACCAAACATGTGGAAGAAGGTGCTCTGGTCAGATGAAACCAAAATTGAACTTTTTGGCCACAATGCAAAACGATATGTTTGGCGTAAAAGCAACACAGCTCATCACCCTGAACACACCATCCCCACTGTCAAACATGGTGGTGGCAGCATCATGCTTTGGGCCTGCTTTTCTTCAGCAGGGACAGACTAAAATGTTTGGGAAGATGGATGGAGCCAAATACAGGACCATTCTGGAAGAAAACCTGTTGGAGTCTGCAAAAGACCTGAGACTGGGACGGAGATTTATCTTCCAACAGGACAATGATCCAAAACATAAAGCCAAATCTACAATGGAATGGTTCACAAATAGACGTATCCAGGTGTTAGAATGGCCAAGTCAAAGTCCAGACCTGAATCCAATCGAGAATCTGTGGAAAGAGCTGAAGACTGCTCACAAACGCTCTCCATTCAACCTCACTGAGCTCGAGCTGTTTTGCAAGGAAGAATGGGCAAGAATTCCAGTCTCTCGATGTGCAAAACTGATAGAGACATACCCCAAGCGACTTGCAGCTGTAATTGCAGCAAAAGGTGGCGTTACTTTGTAGACTAGAGGACAGAATCAGTATCCTCTTTGAAATCTCTTCTTAAAACCCACTTTTATCAAACAGCTTTTAACTGTTAGTTTTAAACTTCACATGCTGTATTTTAATGTCTGCTTTGTCTTTGTTGTGTCTCTTTTGTGTTTTGCTCTGTTTGCTTTGTGTTTCTGTATCTAATTATTTTGACCTTGTATTATGACTGTTTTTATTGTTTATCATGCTGACTGTGCAGCGCTTTGTAAACATTGTTTTTAAAAGTGCTATACAAATAAAGATTATTATTATTGTTATTATTAGCGCAAGGTGGGCGAATAATATTGTACGCTCCACTTTTCAGTTTTTTATTTGTTAAAAAAGTTTAAATCATCCAATAAATTGTTGTTGATTCTTGACAAAAAAATATTTTTTATATCTTTATGTTTGAAGCCTGAAAACTGGCGAAATGTTGAAAGGTTCAATACTTTCGCAAGGCACTATAGCACCAGCCCCTCACTGATCCTCCTGCAGGTGGTGAGTCCACAGGAGAACGGCCGCTCTGTCAGTGAGAGCATAGACTTGATCTTTCAGTGGGGGCTTCAGGCAAAGTGGGGTTAAGTGTCTTGCCCAAGGACACAACGACAGCAGTCATCAGTGGGAGTCGGTGGAGAAGGTCCTGTGGTTGGCTCGAACCCAGGACCTTTAGGCTCTAAGGCGCTCTACCAACTGAGCCACTGTCGCCACTAATCGGCCATTCCCCCAATGAATTATGAAAACAGTTTTTATTAAAACAATATATTGATATGTAGTGTGTCTTGTGTTGCACTTTGTCGCATTAAAACAGAAAATGCCAAAGAGAGTATTCTCAGGTCATGTTTGTATCTTTATTAGAACATCATTCTTTTACACAGTTGGGGCAGGGCTTGTCATCATGGAGGCGGAGATAGTTCTTGTGGGGGCGGAGCTAGGAGGTGAGTGACTTCCTGAGGCTCCGGGGCTTATTTCCGAGCAAAGTGTCAATTTCAGACACCACCGAGTCGGTCACCAGGGAAACAAGCTGTGGGCGGAGTCATCATTAGAAATATGAAACAACATAAGCATGAAAAACAAAACAAAAAACACATAACAAACTATCAAGGTTACCATTTTAACAGTATACATGTTTTTTGTTTTGGTCCAGGACACTTAGTTTTTCAGTTGTTACAACGCCAGATAAACTCCGGATGTAGCTACAGTGGGGCAAAAAAGTATTTAGTCAGCCACCGATTGTGCAAGTTCTCCCACTTAAAATAATGACAGAGGTCTGTAATTTTCATCATAGGTACACTTCAACTGTGAGAGACAGAATGTGAAGAAAAAAATCCAGGAATTCACATAGTAGGATTTTTAAAGAATGTATTTGTAAACTATGGTGGAAAATAAGTATTTGGTCATTTCAAGCAAGGAAGATCTCTGGCTCTCACAGACCTGTAACTTCTTCTTTAAGAAGCTCTATCTGTCCTCCACTTGTTACCTGTATTAATGGCACCTGTTTGAACTCGGTATCTGTATAAAAGACACCTGTCCACAGCCTCAAATACAATACAATACAATACAATTTATTCTTGTATAGCCCTAGGTCACAACAGAAGTCATCTCAGAGGACTTAACAAAACCATTGAAATCACACAAACATTGAATGTGATTAATTCTTTTAATGAAAAAAAGGAGGGAATGTTAGTAGAGTTGTTGGATTTTCATTAAAGTGAATTAGAATATATTCAAAGTTTAGACAGTTTTGAGTTAACCTATGTGTGTGATGGGATGGAGCATTCTCTTCCATCCCCCATGAAACACAGGAAGTTAAATTAAGAAGAGCGTAGAGAACATCTGTTTAGAGTAGCCTCAGGCTTAATTTGAAAGGGGCTATGTGTTTGCCCTGAACAGAGAAGCTATTGTCTTCACCTAAGGATGTTGGGACATGTGTTTCAAATTATCATGGTATAAGGACAGAGCTTTTGGTTCATTCTTTGTCACTCTTCTGCTGCTTTCCATCCAGCAGAGACCCGGACTAGATTGTAGTCTGTAACATGTCGATGTGTGTGATGTCCAGAACACCGAGTAGTTATTCACATTATTTTGGTCCTTCTTGCGCCGGATGCCAACATGCTTTTCTGCGGAGCTGAGGATGCCTCAAACATGGAGTTGGAGCAGCGGTGAGACCTTCTTCATTCAGAACTGCTTTGAGGACTCCATCTTTGAGGCATGGCCAGTCTCCGGATTGAAGTTGACGGCAGAACTAGAGTTTCTGGACATCCACATGGACAAGGTAAAACAATTTTTTTCTAAAAAAAAAAGAAACTAAATTTAAATAGTCTTTGAAGGCAGGAAATCCAATTTATCTTCTCAAAAAGCATTGGGGCAGTGAGATATCACGCACTTCTAAGAAAGTGGAGAATTTAAACTTCTATCCACTGGGACTTTTGAAGTCGGGGACTCAAAAAAGAGGCCGCGGATAACGAGGCTTATCCTTTTAATAGTCGATGGCTATTTCTTAGGCCTAGGATAACGAGGCTTATCCTTCTAATAGTCGAGGAGCTATTACAAATTCAGCACTATGGACGCATTCGTGTAGTAATGTAGTTGGAAAACCAGATCTGGCCATTTGAGGGAAAATGGAACATTTTGAGAGTGGTGATTTTTTCTCCAGCTGATTAGTGACTTTTTGGTAGAACTTTGTGGTAGCCTGCATAATAAGACGACAACAATTTTTCTAATAATAATTTAAACTGGAAATTGAAATTTAGATATAAAGGCCTAAAGTGTGAGTGTGTGTGTGCGTGCACGTTTGAGGTGCATCCTTTGTGTCCCCTTCTGCCTTTTCCCCTCTTCCCCCTCATCCCCCTTCTCCCTTGCTCCCAATTCTGTCCCTCCCGTCTGCTCAACTCTAGTTGGGTGGAGTATGTTTTTTATAGTTTAACTACTTTTGTTAATGCTAGCTACATTAACAAAAATAATTAAAAAGGGGTGGAACCAGTGATAAACATTTTACTGGTGAAAACATTTAGTAATGAGATTAGAGAATCATAGATAGATTTGAATTGACTTGAGCTGTGAAATTTGTGATTGGACAACTTTAAAGTTACAACATTTGGTACAAGCTCAAAAGGAATGCTGAAGCTGAATTAGATTGATGATAAATAAGACTCAAAGTTAGCTCAGATTTTTGATTTTTGTTTGCTTATGATCACAAAAGATGGTATTTTGTGCACACAAGTAGACTTTTATGTTTATTTTTGGGTTTGATTTGGAGTTTTTGTTTGTTTTGTGAGTAACTGTTTTATGTGTAAGATTTAACAGACTAACATTTCCTCTTATGTGAGTAGTATTTGTTTGCTTGTTACTTCAGGTTTTGCATGTAAGTGTTTGTCTTCTGTGTCTAGGACTTAACTGACTGAACTAACGGACTATAAAATAGGAATAAACATCAGGACTAAAATATTATTTCACAAATAATATGAAACAATATTAGGGTAAAATCAACAGAATTGTCAACTAATATTTTGTTCTGTTTCTGAGTTTGTTTCTGTCTCAGCTGAGAGAGGGATGTCTGGGGACAGTGTTTGGTTGTTCCCGGCACAGCATCGGTCACATGCTTCACCTCACTCCAACCAGAGAGACAGGTCTAAGAGCAGGAGGAGGGGGAGAAGCATCGGCAGAGGTGCTGTGGATGGGAACGACGGATCAGACACCTAAGAAGTCCTCTCTGACTGATGCTGACTCAAACAATCAGATAAGTGGAAAACACTCTGAAAATAAGCAGTTTAATTTTTCAGATTTGAATAATAAATATGTTTAGTTTCATTTGAAAGGTTTAAATTCAACAGTAAGGGAAGTTACTGTAGCATGTTTAATGGTTTCATCAAAGAAATGCAAATCTGTTTGATTCTGAATATAACTAGTTATACATTATTTCAATAGTTAATTGTGATGTTTTCATTTCTGAGACAAGAAAATTACAGTAATAGGACTGTCTTCAGCAACAGTTTTCATTAACTGCTAAGGTTTTCTTTTGGGTCTACTGAACTAAGTTTGAAATGTATTAACAAATGTGTACTTTGTGTGTTTTGTTTGAGGGAAACACCTAAAACACCACTTTTGATGCTCAAAAAGCTCAGAGTTCATTCCTGTGAAGGAGACGCCCACTCCCACCCCCACCAATCATCAACTAGCAAATCAGCAGGCCAAACCAAGCCAAACTAAGCCAAACCAGCCAAACCAGCAGGCCAAACCAGGGCTAAATGCTGCAACGACAGAAGCAATGATGTAAAGGGTCATCCAGAGGTCAGACTCAAATCAACAACTTGACTGTGTGTGTGTTTGGGACATTTTGCAGATTTCCAAAACATCTGAAAGACTGGGTTGACCGAAGACATCGCCTTTGTGCAAGGATCTAGGGACTGGAGGTTTCCAGTTTTTGCTGTCGGTTCTGAAGTGTGTGAACGGGACAGAGGCTTCTGGACGTGATGGGGCTGTGCAGGATGGTGCTGGACGTTGCTGGCTGCAGAAGACATTGGGGTGTGGAGGCGTGTCTACAACAGGCGTTACTGGACAATAGGCTTTTTGGTGTGGTGTTTAATTTGCTAACCAAAGTTGACACATTTCAAGTTAATATATTTCAGGTGAAAACATTTCAAGTTAATACATTTCAGGTGAAAATATTTCAGGTTAAAACATTCCAGGTTAATACATTTCAAATGAACGTTTAGTTTATACATTTTGATGCTACATTAAATTACATGAATAATTAGGAATTATGTTCAGTTATTGAGCCATTTTTCATACACATGAATAATTAGGAATTATGTTCAGTTATTGAGCCATTTTTAATGTCTCAAACAGGGGGGAGATATGGTTTATAGGGGAGCAATTACATATGAATATGAAATGATCTCTAAAAAACTTTTTTTGAGTTCTTTTCTGTGTGTGTTTCTGTAACCAATGTGATTTTTATAAGACACATGTGAAGAGGGGTCTTTAAGTTGAGTCGATGCAACTTGGATTCAAATGTAATACTGTGTTTGTATTAATTTCATTGTGTTCCATCTTTAAGTTGGTTTACTAAACATTGAATGTGATTAATTCTTTTAATGAAAAAAAGGAGGGAATGTTAGTAGAGTTGTTGGATTTTCATTAAAGTGAATTAGAATATATTCAAAGTTTAGACAGTTTTGAGTTAACCTATGTGTGTGATGGGATGGAGCATTCTCTTCCATCCCCCATGAAACACAGGAAGTTAAATTAAGAAGAGCGTAGAGAACATCTGTTTAGAGTAGCCTCAGGCTTAATTTGAAAGGGGCTATGTGTTTGCCCTGAACAGAGAAGCTATTGTCTTCACCTAAGGATGTTGGGACATGTGTTTCAAATTATCATGGTATAAGGACAGAGCTTTTGGTTCATTCTTTGTCACTCTTCTGCTGCTTTCCATCCAGCAGAGACCCGGACTAGATTGTAGTCTGTAACTTGTCTGTTTGTGCTGATGTCCAGATAACCTGTAGTTTTGAACCAGCGGCTGACAACATGTATTAAAGAGATTATGTTGTTGAAATGTGACTAGTTTATTCACAAGTTGTTTCTTGCCAATGCAGGAGAGTCTGTCAGACCCTTGTAAGGGTCACAGTGGTGATGATGCAGGACACTCAACATACAACAGCATTTATGGACATTTTATATTATACAACACTGTGGTTAGAGCTGAATTCATCATCATAACACATACTGGAGCAGTACTTTTCCACTTGAGTGTTTTTCTTATTCTAAAGTTAAGCTGCCAGCACCGTGTGAAATGATGATTGAACTGCCTTTCCTATAATATCACATGCATTCTGTGAAACTTTCTTTGTGTCTCGTCTCTACCATTGACAATAAAACATGTCTTTGGTCTGTCTAACTCAATCCCAGACTTTGTCATTTTTGTCAATTGCATTTCTTGTGAGGATCCTCTTCTTTGATTTCTCCAGCACCTTCATCCAGCCTCAGATTCTCAGGGAGAAGCTGGAGTGACAGACCCCAGTTTGTGAGAACCAGGGACTTTATGTCTGAGGTCCTGAACTGGCTCTTGGGACGTGGAACGTCACCTCACTGGGGGGGAAGGAGCCCGAGCTTGTGAGGGAGGTCGAGAGGTACCGACTAGAGATATTCGGCCTCACCTCCACACACAGCTTGGGCTCTGGAACCCAACTCCTTGAGAGGGGTTGGACGCTCCACTTTTCTGGTGTTTCTCGCGGGGAGAGGCGGCGAGCTGGGGTGGCCATACTCATTGCCCCCCATCTCAGCCGCCACGTGTTGGAGTTCTCCCCGGTGAATGAGAGGGTCGCGTCCCTCCGCCTTCGGGTGGGGGACAAGTCTCTCACTGTTGTGACGGCCTACGGGCCTAACAGCAGTGGAGTACTCGGCCTTCTTGGAGTCCTTGGGAGGGGTACTGGACAGTGCACCGCCCGGGGACTCCGTCATTCTCCTGGGGGACTTTAACGCCCATGTGGGAAGCGCCAGTGACACTTGGAGAGGGGTGATCGGGAAGAACGGCCCCCCTGATCTGAACCCGAGCGGTGTTCAGTTGTTGGACTTCTGTGCTAGTCACGGTTTGTCCATCACGAACACCATGTTTGAGCACAAGGGTGTCCACCAGTGCACGTGGCACCAGGACACCCTAGGCCGGAGGTCGATGATCGTCTTTGTTGTCGTATCATCTGACCTTCGGCCGCGTGTCTCGGACACTCGGGTGAAGAGAGGGGCG
Organism: Knipowitschia caucasica; assembly: GCA_964034765.1. NCBI lineage: Eukaryota > Metazoa > Chordata > Actinopteri > Gobiiformes > Gobiidae > Knipowitschia > Knipowitschia caucasica. The sequence goes on from OZ035841.1 coordinate 6,207,735, forward strand.
GAGCTGTCAACCGATCACCACCTGGTCGTGAGTTGGATCCGCTGGCAGGGGAGGAAGCCGGTCAGACCTGGCAGACCCAAGCGTGTAGTGAGGGTCTGCTGGGAACGTCTCGCTGAGACCCCTGTCAGACGGACTTTCAACTCACACCTCCGGGAGAGCTTCTCCCAGGTCCCGGCGGAGGAGGGGGATATTGAGTCTGAGTGGACCATGTTCTCTTCCTCTATCGCCAATGCGGCGGCTCGTAGCTGTGGTCGCAAGGTCTCTGGTGCTGGTCCCGGCGGCAACCCCCGAACCCGGTGGTGGACACCGGCAGTAAGGGATGCCGTCAGGCTGAAGAAGGAGTCCTATCGAGCCATGATGGTTCGGGGGACTCCTGAGGCAGCTGTCCAGTACCGGCAGGCCAAGCGTGCCGCGGCCCGGGCTGTTGCAGAGGAAAAAACCCGGGACTGGGAGGAGTTCGGAGAGTCCATGGAGCATGACTATCGGTCGGCCTCGAAGAGATTCTGGCAAACTGTCCGGCGCTTCAGGAGGGGGAAGCAGTTCTTTGCCAACACCGTGTACGGTGCGGGGGGTGAGCTGCTGACCTCGACTGGGGATATTGTCGGACGGTGGAAGGAATACTTCGAGGTTCTCCTTAATCCAGCCTCCTTGGTGGCAAGGCGCCGGGAGTGGATGAGATCCGTCCTGACTATCTAAAGTCTCTGGATGTTGTAGGACTGTCTTGGCTGACACGTCTCTGCAACATCGCGTGACGATCAGGGGCGGTGGCAATGGAGTGGCAGACCGGGGTGGTGGTCCCTCTCTACAAGAAGGGGGACCGGAGGGTGTGTTCCAATTATCGTGGGATCACACTCCTCAGCCTCCCTGGCAAGGCTTACTCCAAGGTACTGGAGAGGAGGCTACGGCCGATGGTCGAATCTCGGATTCAGGAGGAGCAGTGTGGTTTTCGTCCCGGCCGCGGAACACTGGACCAGCTCTATACTCTCCATCGGATACTCGAGGGTTCATGGGAGTTCGCCCAACCTGTCCACATGTGCTTTGTGGATTTGGAGAAGGCGTTCGACTGTGTTCCCCGGGGTGTTCTTTGGGGGGTTCTCCGGGAGTACGGGGTCCGGGGTCCTCTGCTGAGGGCCGTTCAGTCCCTGTATGACCGGAGTCAGAGCTGTGTTCGCATTGCCGGCAGTAAGTCAGACCTGTTCCCGGTGCATGTTGGCCTCCGCCAGGGCTGCCCTTTGTCACCGGTTCTGTTCACTGTATTCATGGACAGAATTTCTAGGCGCAGCCAGGGGCTGGAGGGGGTCCAGTTCGGGGACCACAGGATTTCATCTCTGCTGTTTGCGGACGATGTTGTCCTGTTGGCTCCAACAAACCAGGACCTACAACATGCACGAGGACGGTTTGCAGCCGAGTGTGAAGCGGCTGGGATGAGAATCAGCACCTCCAAATCCGAGGCCATGGTGCTCGACCGGAAAAAGGTGCCTTGCCCTCTGCAGGTGGGTGGAGAGGTCCTTCCTCAAGTGGAGGAGTTCAAGTATCTCGGGGTCTTGTTCACGAGTGAGGGAAGGATGGAGCGTGAGATTGACAGGCGGATCGGTGCAGCGTGCGCAGTGATGCGGTCGCTGTATCGGACCGTTGTGGTAAAGAGGGAGCTGAGCCGAAAGGCAAAGCTCTCGATTTACCGGTCAATCTTCGTTCCCTCCCTCACCTATGGTCATGAGCTTTGGGTAAAGACCGAAAGAACGAGATCGCGGATACAAGCGGTCGAAATGAGCTTCCTCCGCAGAGTGGCTGGGCGCTCCCTTAGAGATAGGGTGAGGAGCTCAGTCACACGGGAGGAGCTCGGAGTAGAGCCGCTGCTACTCCACGTCGAGAGGAACCAGTTGAGGTGGCTCGGGTATCTGTTCAGGATGCCTCCTGGACGCCTCCCTGGGGAGGTGTTCCGGGCACGTCCTGCCGGGAGGAGGCCCCGGGGAAGACCCAGGACACGCTGGAGGGACTATGTCTCTCAGCTGGCCTGGGAACGCCTTGGAGTCCCCCCGGACGAGCTGGAGGAGGTGTGTGTGGATAGGGAAGTCTGGGTGTCTCTGCTTAGACTGCTGCCCCCGCGACCCGGCAACGGATGAAGCGGAAGAAAATGGATGGATGGATGGATGGTCCTGAACGGCAGTGTGGGGGCCCCCCTGGGAACCGTCCACATGCCTTTCCTTGTCACCATTTACACTGCAGACTTCAGACGCAACACAGACGGTTGTGTCCTCCAGAAGTTTACTGACAACTCTGCCATCATCGGACTCAGCTCCGAGGACGATGACGTGAAGTACAGAGGAGTTATACAGGACTTTGTGGACTGGTGTCAGCGGAACCACCTCCTCATCAACGCAATGGTTGTGGATTTCCGCAGACGTCACTCTGCCGCTCCAGCTCCAGTGAACATCCAAGGAAAGGACATTGAGAGAGTCGACTCTTACAAGTACCTGGGTGTTCATCTGAACCACAAACTGGACACATAACACAGACGCCCTCTTAAAGAAGGGCCAGAGCCGACTACTGAGGAGGCTCAGGTCTTTTGGAGTGCAGGGGCCACTCCTGAAGACCTTCTATACCTCTGTGGTGGCATCAGCCTCATGTACGGTGTGGTCTGCTGGAGCAGCAGCATCACAGAGAGGGACAGGAGGAAGCTGGCCAAGGTCATCAGGAAGTGCAGCTCTGTCCTGGGCTGTTCCCTGGACACAGTGCAGCATCTGATGTCCAAGAGGGTCCTTGACATCTAGTTTGTCCAGGACCCTCCTGGTCTTGTTCCTGGTCCAGCATAGGGACCATGACTATGCTGGACTAAGAACAAGTCCAGGAGGGTCCTGTACTATGACTGTCACCCCCTGTAGGGGTTCCTTGCTGTCTGAAAGAGCGGTTCCACAGGTCTTTCCTTCCTGCTGCTGTCAGATGGTATATATGCCATTCACCTGTTCTGATAATCCACTAGTCACTTTACCTGCTGCTATTATTACTATTGCTTATTCTGGTCATATTCTCTGCTGCTAAAGTACAATATAAACAACCCATAAGTACATCATGATGCTGTTACAGAGTATACTCCACCAATGTTTTATTTTAGTATCTTATTATTCAATGTATTATTTATTATCTTAAATAATAGATCCTGTTTGATGTGTGCAGTCTGAGTGCTCTTATTTCCTCCTTTTGTTCGGCTGTAATGTGCACAACAATGACTTTCCCCACTGTGGGACAAACGAAGGATTGTCTTATCATCAAGTGCAACAGACAAATCGTCCGGGTAAACAACACTCCCATCTAGTGGCAGCAGTGGGAAATCAGATCTAATGGCAGTTCAGGTGGAACTCTCTCCCTTTTCTGCATCTGACCAATACATTCTATATATATAAATATAGGGTTTTAAACATAGCACTAATATAAAAAATAACAAAAATTCAACCATGAGCAGTAAGTCCTCTGGGGTACTTATATCACAATATTTGCACAAATAGATTTTTTTACAAAGTTTCTATTTGTGCAAAATAGACAGTTGATGGAGGACGCCATCATCTCCCTCCTCCACTGCGGGCTATCCCACCTGGAGAAGCTCGGCTCTGAGGTGATTATTCTGTTTTTTGATTTCTCCAGCGCTTTTGACACCATCCAGCCACCGCTTTTCAGTTCAACCAAAAAAAATACAACTCTGTTGTTTAGTCATTGCTCATTTGGAAAATCTGATATATATAACAGAACATATTGTTGTGAGATTATACAATTATAGCCTTGTGGGCTGCCCCCCCTCTCCCTGGGAGTTGCTTCAGTCCTGCAGCGCACCTGTCCTCGTGCTACAACCGCTGCGTGGCCTTGGTCCTCGTTCTGTAACTTAGGTCCTGGATCTACAGCCCGTCCGTCCGTGTGGAGCAGATCCCTCTCTCAATGTGGATATCCCCGAGGTTTCTCACTAGGTTTTTGAGATTTTCCTTGCCAATGCAGGAGTCTGTTAGACAGTTAATGTCTAACAAGAAGGACTGTGGTGACGATCCATGACACTTTAACATTCTACAACATGTATGGACACATTCATGGACATTGGTCTCTCCCTATGGACCAATACCATGTGCTCTATGTTTTTTGTGTCTGTTGATTCTCTGATCTGATCCCACGACCCTCTGGCTCAAAGGCCAATGCTCTACCAACTGAGCTACTGTCGCCCTGCTAAATTGAATTGAATTGAATATATATTCATATACAGTATATTGATAAGTTTATTATTTGTGTATATCTATACCAGGGGCCTGGGAGCTTTAGGGTGCTGTGCAGTATCTTTGCTGTTCCTATGTATAAACTATAATAATAAAAATAATAATAATAACACCTTGATGAAAATATATTTTTTGTATTGTATTGTGTATATATACATAGTATATCTATGTGTAATAATAATTCTCATTATGCTGTTATATAGTCATAGTAAGATCAGAGGTTACAGTTCTCGGCTTAGCTCCCAGGCTTTGACAGATGCCTCATAACATGTCTGTCTCTTTAAGAGCAGCTGCCCCTCCCTCCTCCTCTTCCTCACATTGTTCTGAAGCCGGTGTGTGACAGGATGGAGCTGGACTAAACATGGATTAAATAAAGGACTAACCGAGGAACTGAACATGCTCTGAACCTGGTCTGGACCAGGACTAAAGCAGGACTGAAGCAGGACTCCCTCCACCCGGCCTTCAGCCCTGTCACCATTTTTATCTGCTCATTCCTCTGGATTCTTTTGTCTTCTGTCTGATCCTGTGGACTTCCTCCAGACTTTGACTGAAGCAGGACTTGCCTTGGATCTTGACCCTAGCCTGGACCTAGCCTGGACCTAGTCCGACCCTGGTCTGGGCACTCGTCTTGTCCTCACTTGGCTTTTTTTTTGTCTACCATTGGTCCTGCTTCATTGGATGTCAGTAGTAGCAGCAGTGTGAGGATTTCCTCCCCTGGACTTGTTTCTCTCCCCCGCCCCCCTGTGGACCCCCTCCCCCCGTGCCTCCCCCTCATCACGATGCACTGACCACGGGGGTGGGGGGGACCCTCTGACGGTGAGTATTCAGTGCTTTTCCTTTGATGCTTCATGAACATGGGTTCCTCTGCTGCTGGGTCGCTATGGAAACCGTATCCCCCTGTATCCGGGAGGAGGGGGAGGGTCGTCGTCATGGAGACCGTATCCCTGAATTTTCATAGTTCAAAAGGCACAAGTACATCAGAAACATCAAGGAACACAGGTGTAATGTGAGGTCCAAACACAGGTGTAATGTGAGGTCTAAACACAGGTGTAATGTGAGGTCTAAACACAGGACAGGTGTAATTGAGGTCTAAACACAGGTGTAATGTGAGGTCTAAACACAGGTGTAATGTGAGGTCTATCCACAGGTGTAATGTGAGGTCTAAACACAGGTGTAATTGAGGTCTAAACACAGGTGTAATGTGAGGTCTAAACACAGGTGTAATGTGAGGTCTAAACACAGGTGTAATGTGAGGTCTAAACACAGGTGTAATTGAGGTCTAAACACAGGTGTACTGTGAGGTCTAAACACAGGTGTAATGTGAGGTCCAAACACAGGTGTAATTCATGTCACTTGGCTCTAAAATAGTTTGCTTCTGTTTAGTTTTCACGTCGCATGTATCGTTGGCCTCTGTTCACAGAAAAGTGAAGACGAGAGGACCGTCCTCACTCAGCCCGAAGAGTCAAATAGTGAGGGCTCTTTCTTACACAAACAATAACAAACAATTAAGTTACACAATAATAGACACATAGAAAAATTACAAAGTTGTTGTAACTTTTTTTATTTTTATTTTATTTTTACCAATAACCTCCAAAAAAAGACCCATTACAGTCACACATTGAAACAAACATGGATGTTGTATATACTAACTAACACAATCTAAACAGTCAATGAAGCAAATAGATAAATTTTTTAAATAATTTAAACATAAAAAAATAAAAAAGAGGTGGGGGGGGGGCAATGATTTATAATATCTCAAAAAGGGACCCCATTTGTGTTCGAAATTTTCTTTGTATCCTATTGTTGCGATATTAATCTTTTCCAATTTAAGGAATGACAGAACATCCACCACAATAACAGTTTTCTAATGAGATAAAGAAAACATGTTGTGGCCTAATTTGTTCACAATGTTTTACTTTCACAAGGTTCTTCATGTTGGACAATCTACATGTGTTGTTTATGAGACTAAAGTTACGTACATCAGCTTTAAGTCACCATCTAAAATAATAATCATTGGGATGTCAGTGATTCTATTGTTTAGTGTTAATCCCACAATTAGACCCCCCTCCCACACACACATACACACAAATATACGCACCCATACACACACAGATCCACACACACACACACGTACACACACAAATATAAGAACCCACACACACACACACAAAGACTGTCCCACTTTCTTTGTGCACGCTTCATTGGAGCAGGGGTCGGGGTCAGATTTGGCTCAAACAATGAAACACAAGTATTGGACATAAAAAAGGACAAGACAAGTCCAAGATGGCCACCCTCAGTCTGAATGAAAGATAACACACTTTAAACACGTTAACACACATTAAATTACATGTTCCATATCAAAATCAGAAAACAGTCCTAATATATAATTACACGCAATAGATAATTTAGAGCAGTATGTACAAAGTTTTGTCAACAACAAATCTATAGATAGATAGATAGATAAAGAGATGGAGATACTTTATTGATCCCCGTTGGAGAAATTCAGGTGTCCAGTAGCAGCAGAAATAAATCATCAGCAACAACCCTTCACGTCACAGCAGAAGAGGTGGAGTAACCGCTTGGTTCGGACCATTTTCTCTGCTCTGGTCCAAAGTAAAATGCTAAATGTTTCAGTAGCATTTTTCAAAAAGTCAGCATTCCTCCAGTGGATTTTCACCTGATCCTCTTGATTTGGACCATGAATCCTCTCTGCTCTGGTCTGGACCAGTGTAAAACCATGAACACTGTACTGCAGCAACATCTCAGGTAGAAAAAAGTCAAGGCTGCACCCAATTCACTGAGCGCCAGCCCCTATCCTGCTGCAGGGGTGAGTCCACAGGAGGATGGCTGCTCCGTCAGTGACGATACAGCCTTGATCTTTCAGCGGGGGCTTCCGGCAATGTGGGGTTAAGTGTCTTGCCCAAGGACACAACAACAGCAGTCATCAGTGGGAGTCGGTAGAGAAGGTTCTGTGGTGGGCTTGAACCCACGACCTTCAGGCTCAAAGGCCAGTCAGTGCTCTACCAACTGAGCCACTGAGCCCCCAAAAATAAAAATTCAAAAGCACAAAAGGACACAAAAGGTGGAGGGCGGGACATCGAAATGAAAACAATAACAAGATCAAGGAGCTGTAAAACTAATTTTGATATTCAATATCTCTGAACTACTGTTATCAGTGAAAGAAGAACTCGAAAGAGGATGGTTTATTAATGCCTTTTGACAGATTAGGGCCCTTTAATGATGACTTGACATGAAAATCGTACATATTGCTACTTTAACAATGCAGTTTGTGTTATTTGAAGTCAGTGACTGTAACACTGACTGTGTGACTTGTGCAGGTGCGGAGAAAGAAGCCTGTGATTGGCTGTGACTGGTGGTTGGCATGGCGCCCAGGCCGTCGTCAGGGGAACTGTGGGGGCTTCACCTGATGCCCCCCCGCATCAAAGTGGACTGCTGTTTACCCAATGGTAAAAGTATTTTCACTACTATTGCAAATACTACCACTACTACCACTACTACTACTATATTTACTATTACTACTACTACTACTACTGCTAATACTACTACTGCTGCCTTTACAACAGATGCATATGTAACCCTTCAGAGATTCTGTATGAAACACACTCTCCATTCAAATGATAATGAGGTTAGAAACTCCTCATGTGACCCTGATCAGAAATCTCCATTCCCCAGGCAATAGCGTGTGTTGCCCTTTAACATTTATGACAGCTTGGAATCTTAATTATGTATAAGATTATTTATCCTCTCTGATGGTAAAGCTGCACACACTTCTTGGCTAAAAGTGACTGTAAGTTCCTTCAAATTTATTTTCTGTAAATTCCTGGGCCTCTGTTTCATTCATACTCTCTGAAATATGGACACTACTGTGAACGCTCCCTCTCTGTGTGTGTGTGTGTGTGTGTAAGATGTAAACCACAACTGCGTGCAATATGTGTATGTGTACATTTATGTATGTACAGGTGTGTGTCCATTACTCCGTTACTGCACTGTCCATGGTTACACACTGAACCAGACCAAAGCAGAGAGGATTCACGGTCCGAACACAAGAGATAAGATAAGATAGACTTTATTGATCTCACACTGGACAAATTTACATATCACATTTGGCACAGATAGAATCACTCAGATTGTGCAAAAGACAAAAGTGTGCAAACATGTTAAGGCCAAAAATTATAGTCTGTTCAGGATTTATTATGTACAATAAAAAGTGGCAATAGCAGAGCAGGTTTTTCAGTCCTAGTGCATTAGTGACTTGAAGTGACTTATTGTACAGGCAGATCAAGCGTAAATTCACTGGAGGAATGCAAAGTTTTAGAAAAATACTTGAAAACATTGAGCATTTTACTCTGAACCAGAGCAAAGAAATGGTCCGAACCAAGCAGACTCTTACCCAGGCCAACATCGACCAGAGGAAGTGACCTAAAGTGCGGTTGCATGTTATTACTATTGCTAGCTATTTTTAGAAGTATGTATCTATTTGTTTTGTTTGTATGGATGGGTGTGTTTCTGTTGCTACTGGACACTTGATTTTCTCCTACAGGGATCAATTAAGTATTAATTTATCTATTTAACATATGATGTGTCTCTCAGGGATGTTGGTGAGCCTCGAGTGCCTGAGGGAAACTCCTCTGATCGACATCAAGCAGCAGCTGTTCACCGAGGCCCGAAAGTTTCCCCTCTACCATCTCCTACAGGTCAGAGACAGTCACTACAGCCCCCTACAGGTCAGAGACAGTCACTACAGCCCCCTACAGGTCAGAGACAGTCACTACAGCCCCCTACAGGTCAGAGATAGTCACTACAGCCTCCTACAGGTCAGAGATAGTCACTACAGCCCCCTACAGGTCAGAGAGCGTGACTACAACCCCCTACAGGTCGGCGATAGTCACTACAGACCCCTACAGGTCAGTGATAGTCACTACAGCCCCCGACAGGTCAGAGACAGTCACTACAGCCCCCTAAAGGTCAGCGATAGTCACTACAGCCTCCTACAGGTCAGTGATAGTCACTACAGCCCCCTACAGGTCAGAGACAGTCACTACAGCCCCCTAAAGGTCAGCGATAGTCACTACAGCCTCCTACAGGCCAGAGATAGTCACTACAGCCCCCTACAGGTCAGAGATAGTCACTACAGTCTCCTACAGGTCAGTGATAGTCACTACAGCCTCCTACAGGTCAGAGACAGTCACTACAGCCTCCTACAGGTCAGAGATAGTCACTACAGCCCCCTACAGGTCAGAGATAGTCACTACAGCCTCCTACAGGTCAGAGATAGTCACTACAGCCTCCTACAGGTCAGAGATTGTCACTACAGCCCCCTACAGGTCAGAGACAGTCACTACAGCCTCCTACAGGTCAGAGATAGTCACTACAGCCCCCTACAGGTCAGCGATAGTCACTACAGCCCCCTACAGGTCAGCGATAGTCACAACAGCCCCCTACAGGTCAGAGAGCGTGCCTACAGCCCTCACATAAACCGTATCACGTACTACTGTAATGTTTATGACCAGATTCAGCTTATTTGCCATTTGCAGTTGATGTACCCTGGCGGTGCAGTCTGCCTGGTTTATACACGGAGATATAGTAGAAGAAGAAGCGCTGTCAAAACGCCATCTTTGTGTGCGGTGTACGCTTGTAGCAACCGCGAGAATAGAGAGAAAGACAAGAGTTTGTTCATGTTCCAACTGTGGTCTCATATAAACGAGGACACTGGAATGAGGCAGGTGAGGGGGATCAAGGATTTCCCAGATAAGCGTCCCCTGCAGGCCACCCCAATGAAGCGCAGACATTTCTTCTGTTTTTCTTTCCAAAAATGCCAGAAATCAAGACTCTTTTTAATACTCCCTTAGAATTGAGTGTCCCCTATTAAGACTGTTCCAACAACCCTACACCGCACAGGAGGAGAGCCTTTTGACTCCAAAACAGACACAATTTACATGGTTGTCAATGGGAGCAAAACTGAGTTGTCCCACCTCGGCTCATGCGCCCCCTACTGGCCAGTTTAATGAAACCCAAGAATAAACAAGCTAAAATGTAAAATAAAACAAGATTTAAAAAAATTGAAGACCAATTAAAGTGCTTTGTGTAAACTGATGACAGCTTGTGGAAAATGTCCTCTATCTCAATGGCTTTTCCAGGATGGCCAGAAGAGTCATTGAGAGCCTGTAGTGCCTCCTGCTGGTCTGAGACTGTAGCGCCTCCTGCTGGTCTGAGACTGTAGCACCTCCTGCTGGTCGGAGACTGTAGCGCCTCCTGCTGGTCTGAGACTGTAGCACCTCCTGCTGGTCTGAGATTGTAGCGCCTCCTGCTGATCTGAGACTGTAGCACCTCCTGCTGGTCGGAGACTGTAGTGCCTCCTGCTGATCTGAGACTGTAGCGCCTCCTGATGGTCTGAGACTGTAGCGCCTCCTGATGGTCTGAGACTATAGCGCCTCCTGCTGGTCGGAGACTGTAGCGCCTCCTGATGGTCTGAGACTATAGCGCCTCCTGCTGGTCGGAGACTGTAGCGTTTCCTGCTGGTCTGAGCCTGTAGCGACTCCTGCTGGTGTGAGACCGTAGTGCCTCCTGCTGGTCTGGGACTGTAGCGCCTCCTGCTGTTTAGCATCTCCTGCTGGCCTGACTCTTTGTGTTTTTCAGGAGGAGTCGAGTTACATCTTTGTGGGCGTAACGCAAGAAGCAGAGAGGGAGGAGTTTTACGATGAAACGCGGCGTCTGTGTGACCTACGGCTTTTCCACCCGATTCTCAAGGTCATCGAACCGATCGGTAACCGGGAAGAGAAGATCCTGAACCGTGAGATCGGTAAGACCAAAAACCATTAAAAACAGACTCAAACTTGATTCAGACCTGATTCTGTCCTGGCTCAGACCTGGTCCACACCTGGCTCAGACCTGGTCCACACCTGGCTCAGACCTGCTTTTGGTTTGTTTTCAGGGTTTGCCATTGGCATGCCTGTGTGTGAGTTTGAAATGCTGAAGGATGCAGAGGTGCAGGAGTTTCGGCGCTCCATACTGAGCGTGTGCAGAGAGGCGGTGGAGGAGCGGGAGATAGGGGGCGCTCACTCCCAGGCACTCTACGTCTACCCTCCCAATGTGGAGACCAGTGCAGAGCTGCCCCTTCACCTGTATCAGCGGCTGGACCAAGGTACAACCCAAACCCTGACCCCAAACACCAACTCAAGACATACAGTTTTCATTTGAGATTCTGAATGAAACACAAACACTTCTGTTATTGTTGATGGTGAGGGACACTGTAAACGGGGCTTCGGTTAGAGAGTGGGGCACAGAGACGGCTCTTACATCCAAATGAGGAACATTATTGTGAATGTTGAGGCAGTTACAGGTGGAAACAGATAGTGTATGGGTGGATTACGGGTGAGGTGAGTTTGCGTGTGTTCTGGAACAAGAACAAGTACAAACCAACACTAGAATTTACATAAGAAAATATAAGTTACATATTATAGTTACATATGTAACAAACACGTCCACTCACACAGGGAAAAGCGACAGACTAACACAGAGTGGAGGTGCAGGGGAGCGAAAGACAGCTGACCTCACTAATGACGTCACCGCGTTAACAAAGTAAAACAACAGGGCAGTTAAGTTTCTTTCTGAAAACTCCTTTGATATGATCCAGTCTGGCTTTAGACCCCATCATAGCACTAAGACTGCTCTTGTCAAGGTAACAAACTATTTCCGGCTGAATCTTGTTAGATCTGAGTGCTGCTTTTGACACTGTCTTTAAAGTCTTATCTAGAAGACAGGAAGTACATTGCTGAGTTTGGAAACTGTTTCCTAGATCAGGGATCAATCCTGGGACCTCTTCTGTTCAATCTCTACATGCTGCTGACACAGATGTCACTCACGGCTCGTACACACCGCAAGCGCAGCGAGGACCCGAGAGACCCTGATCCTAATGTTTAGAAACAAATGCTGTGCGTGGAGCTGATCTCGTGCCAAGGACCGCTAGCAAAAACATGTTTCCCATGTGTTTCCACTGTGCAAGTAAAAATACATGAAGCACCTATTTTGCGCTTACAATTGTGGCTCGGTGCTCACTGATAACATGGGTGCGTATTTAGAATAAGCCCAGCGGAACTTGCGTAGCGGTATGTATGAGCTGTCAGATCTATGTCTCCAGTACGTCCAGTACGTTCCTCTACTGTAACCTCAAAGGGCTCACTTTTCTACCCACATGAACTTACGACTGCTGAAGTGCGATCACGGAGACATCCAATCTGATGGTTGTAGGTCTCAGTGCTGCCGTGCGTACACTGTAAAATACAGCTGGGTGCTGTCAGGCGCACTGTCGCCCACAAGGACCACAAAAGGTGCCCTCGAAGAATGATCTTGAAATAGTTTTGGTCCCGTGCTCGTTGATCCAGTCTTTTGTCTTTGCCCCTTCGCTAAGTGGGTAGCATTTGCGGAGGAGCAGATACATGCAGTCTACGCAACACTTGAAAGTCCAAGCTCTGTTTTGATCTTAAAGTGTACAAAACAAATCCGTATTCACAGAGATAAGACCAGCTAAAGAGTCTGGTTCTAGAGTGGGGAAGGTACTTGTCAACTGGCGTGCAGGAAATATGTGATAATATGTCCAAATCAGACAACAGCACCCCTTCACCCTATAAAAACATTGGTGGAGTCTGAAAAAGTTTATCTAAACAGACAGAGGCCAAAAAGGAGTACTGTATATTCAACATGCTGCATCTCGAGTGCTGACTGGAACCAGGAAGTACCATCACGGTTTTCAGGTCTCTGCACTGGCTTCCTGTGGCTCAGAGAATAAACTGTGATAGTGTAGAAGTCTCTCCATGGCCTCACAACAAAGTACATCTCAGACATGTTAGTGCCGTACGAACCAACTCAGACTCTGAGGAGCACAGGGACTGGCCTCCTGCTGGTACGCATTATCAAGACTAAAACCTGGAACAGTCTTCCTGAAAATTAAATTTATGAATTTAATGTCCTGTTTCTTTTATGCTATTCTGAGATTCAAGAATTAAATTTCCATTTGCAGTAACACCACATTGGAAAAACTGTGCAAGAGTACCCCCGTGTGCACCAGGAAGCGCACACTAGATCTCTTGCCACGGCGCCATATTACCAATTATTATGAACAAGGCCTGAGAGTGCTGTATAAGGAGGTCACTTACTAGAGGGAGACAGCTATCAGAAAACCATGTCCTAATTCTCCCAGCAGGTGTATAGCAGCACATCAATAGCGAGCAGTTCAATGTCTTTATCAAATACTTCTTTCAGGGTCCAGTGCTCAGGCTTGCCCAAGTCGTTGTTTACAAACACAACCAATTCTCCACTTCCTTGTCTTTTCTCGCTCTGTCCTGGGATCTGCTCTAATGGTGTAGAAACATAGAATTCTGTGTGTACAATTCTCATAAGTTTCCACCCCCCAGTTCTCAATAGCATGTTTTAAAATCTAAGACAGCGTGGTGTCCTTTGGTAGCTGCGGATCCTCTCTAGTCTCCGTGGTCTCTCCGTGGTCTCTCTCAAGTCTCTCTGACCCCGCTCTGGTGTCTTACTTTGGTCTATCTCTCTGGTCTATGGTTTCTCCCTTATATCCTCCCTGATGGTAAAGCTTCCCATTCTTCTTGGCTAAAAGCCTCTAGTTCCTGTAAATTCCTGAACTGCTTGCATGAACTGCACATTTGAGATCTCCCCAGAGCTGCTGGGGAAAAATACATGGTTAAAACTATGAATTCTCTGTGAGTGTGTGAACTTAAAGCACAACTGTAATCCCTGATGAGACCCTTAGCTATTATTGGTGTCGGACCAAACCCTGCCTCTCTGTTCATAGGTCGACTGATCGTCACCATCTGGGTCATTGTGTCTCCGTCCAACTCAAAACAGAAGTACACGCTCAAGGTGAGGACTGAAAGCAGATGGTAGAGCTTAACTGGACCCGATTGACGAAAAGCAGATAGATTATTTGTTTTACCTGGACACAAATGACAGCAGATAGAAGAGATGTCTAACGGACACAGCTGAATGAAAGAGATAGAAGTTTATGTGTTATGGATAACCTCTGCGACTCCCATGAGCAGAACAGAGCGGACCACAGACTACATCCCAGGAAGTTTTGCAAATAACAAGTCGTGGATTAACTCAGGACCAAGGCTGTACTGAGAGCAAATAAGAATACCTGGGAACAAGGAGGTGCTGAAGGTGGAGCAAAGATGTCTGAGAACAGCAGTGAGGGAGGCCAAAGTTTATTACAGTAAGAGGATGCAAGAGCAGCTGAGCAGGCAAAACGCCAGAAGTGTTTGGAGAAGCCTGAAGACAATGTCAGTTTTAACGGCCAACCTCTGTCCAGCGTGGCATGGCAATGGGCATACAATTTGAACAACTTCCAGCTGGGGTTAAATCAAGAAATTCAACTTTCTGCACTGCTGCTGCCCTCTACCCCTGCAGGAGAACAAAGCCCCTCAGACACGGCTGCGAGCTCTTTCACCATGAGCTTGCGGCCCACAGTCATGTCCTTCACTGCCACAGAGTTGAGAAGGGAGCTGTTACAGATCAAGCCAAGGGAGGCCTGCTGATCAGCTCCAGGCTTCTTCTCCTGCGCACATGAACTCTGTGGAGTGATGGAGGACTTGTTCAACCTGATCTTCGAGCTGAAGTCGGTACCGCAGAAGACCTCCTGTGTGGCACCAGTGGCCAAGACACCACGGGCCGAAGACCTCAGCGACATCAGGCCGGTGGCGCTGACATCCCACCTCACTGACACTGGAGAGACTGGTTTTGAGCCACCTCCGCTCCATGGGGAACTCCGCGATGGACCTGTTGCAGTTCAATCAAAGGGCAGAACACCATCATCTGCCTCTTCCACTGTGCCTGTCATTCATCATCGACGCGGTGAAAACCAAGAAGAGGGTGTTGGACTTCCGCAGAAATCACTCCGCAGATGTCGTTCCCAGGACACTGCGCAGTGGTGGGGGACAGAAGCGACTGAGAACATCTATGCTGATAGTTTGTTAGAGCAGTTTCAGCGACAGACTGATTCACCTTCGTTGTGTGAAGGAGAGGTTCAGCAGGTCTTTTCTTTCCACTGATGTCAGACTGTACAATGAACTGTGAGGATCATGAAACCAAACTGACCTCACATGTCATGCATTTGTGCAATGATTTAAAATATTGTTACAAAGTACATTATGGGACCACATGTATTCAACATCACTTCCCTTTTAGCACTGAACCTCATGCTGCTAACAAGTAGTTTCATTACTGTGAACATTTGAACCCTAAGAGCCAAGCACTACGCTAATATTCTTGCACTGTACTGCACTCTATACATATTAGTACAGTGCCTTGCGAAAGTATTCTGCAGTTCATCCAGACCGATCATGGGCCTCTTGGCTGCATCTCTGATCAGTCTTCTCCTTGTTTGAGATGAAAGTTTGGAGGGACGGCCGGGTCTTGGTAGATTTGCAGTGGTCTGATACTCCTTCCATTTCAATATAATTGCTTGCACAGTGCTTCTTGAGATGTTTAAAGCTTAGGAAATCTTTTTGTATCCAAATCCGGCTTTAAACTTCTCCACAACAGTATCTTGGACCTGCCTGGTGTGTTCCTTTGTCTTCATGGTTCTCTCTGCGCTTTAAACAGAACCCTGAGACTATCAAAGAGCAGGTGCATTTATACGGAGACTTGATTACACACAGGTACATTCTATTTATCATCATCAGTCATTTAGGACAACATTGGATCATTCAAAGATCCTCACTGAACTTCTGGACTGAGTTTGCTGCACTGAAAGTAAAGGGGCCGAATAATATTGCACGCCCCACTTTTCAGTTTTTTATTTGTTAAAAAAGTTTAAATTATCCAATAAATTTCGTTCCACTTCACGATTGTGTCCCACTTGTTGTTGATTCATGACAAAAAATTAAAATTTTATATCTTTATGTTTGAAGACTAAAATGTGGCGAAATGTTGAAAGGTTCAATGGGGCCGAATACATTCGCAAGGCACTCTATATATTTCTTGCACTAGAGTATATCACATACAGTTTCTTTATTCTTATAATGATAGACATGTTTTAAAGATGCAGATTGTATTTCATTTGACAAAGTATAGTGTTGTGCTATACTTAATATTCACTATTTTGATAATCACATTCATTTATCTTGTGTTGTGTGCTCCTCGAATGTTCTGTAACTCGTGATGCAACATTGGAATTTCTCCATAAAGTAATTCTAATCTTAATTTTAACTAGACACAACTGAATGAAAGCAGAACACATTATATTCTGGAAGTGCCTTATACTTTGACTTGTTTATTTTGAAGGTGAACCACGACAGCCTCCCTGAGCAGCTCATCGCAGAGTCAATCCGGAAAAAGAGTCGATCCATGCATCTGTCGCCGCAGCAACTGAGGCTGTGTGTACAAGAGTATCAAGGGCAGTATATACTGAAGGTACGGCTACTACTGCTGCTGCTACTACTGCTGCTACTACTGCTGCTACTACTGCTGCTGCTACTGCTGCTGCTACAACTGCTACTACTACAACTACAGTTTGAGTTTATTCTATTCAAGTGTCACGCATAGAAGTTCCCAGCCCACAGAGGCTTATGTGACACTGAAACAACATCTGATGGATATATAGTACATGAAAAACAGCTATTTAAGGTAAACATCTCATACAGGGTTTGGATCTGCTGTCTCCTCTCCCAGGCTTTAGCGACAAAAGAGGCAAAGGCAAAAACTTCATCGTGATACATCAGTTCATAATTCCACCCTCTGGTCCTAGACCTCTGGATTAGAAGCATTTACTCTGAGTATCGACACATTGTATTTAAAAGAGTAAGGTGGATAATATAAAACAAAATCAGGCTCATCCTCTTCCACCCCCAGGTCCCACTCTGAACAGATAAAGCCTCTTCAGGAGCTGCTTTAAAGCGCCTCCACTGCCAGAGGCAAAGTGCTGGTCTCAGCTGGGCTCACAGAGACTGCTGCCTTCTGGGTCCATTTAACTGTATGCATGGTTCTGTGTGAAACTCCTGTTTAAATTGAATATAATGCCAGCCATTTCTCTAGACCAGGGGTAATTGTTTGAACAGTTTGCGAGGCTGTGACTGAGCAGCTGGAGGAGGCGATTCCCTAAACGCACCATTTCAGCTTCTGCTTAATGAGACACGGCTCCATTCCATATCCCCCTGTGCCGCTGAAATTGAGGTAAATTTATGCACTTCCAATAATTTTCTAATGGCTTTTTTCTGGAGAGGGTTTCAATCTCCTTGAAACCTTAAACACCTGCAGCAAGGAATAGAATAGAGCTCCCCGAAAAGTCATACCATTGTGTACAGAGAAACTAAAATCTGGCACAATTTTAATTTTACTCACGATGGAACCCAGAGCCCTCCCTGCAGACTCTCCCTCTGTGGAGATCATGAACTCCTTGAAGACCAATCCTAGATATTTGTATGAACTGTGTAGGTAAATGGAGACAGGTCATAAAGGAAAGTATACTATTACTAATGCTGCTGCTACTACTACTACTACTACTTCTACTACCGCTGCTGCTACTGCTCAATTCAATCTATTTTGTATTGCCCCAAATCACAATAGTAGTCATCTCAAAGGACTTTAAAAAGTTGTTTATTCACCAACAAAGATCAGAGAATCAATCAATAAGTTAAAGACAGGAAATGCAATAATAAAAAACACATAGAGCCATTGGTGCTTAAGGGGCAGATGACCAATGTACATCTTAATAAATGTCCAAGATTATCACCAATCTTTGTAGACCCCTCGGTATTGGCAAGGAACAACTCAAAAACCCTTTGGATCAAGAGAGAAATTGACTCCCACAGACAAACAGGCCATGGATCCAACACTCAGGCCTTAGAGCGAGGACACAGGCACCTGATGGGGGGAGAGTGCGGGGGCAGTACACGAGTCTAGGCCGGGGAGACAGTCCCCATATGTAAATGAGAGAGGGTGGATTCAGGGGTCTCTACATCACGCCATGAAAGATACAATGGGACAGCACGTAAATATAGCAGGAAGCGGAGAGGCTAGTTCTCAAGCTACCATACTTCTCTTGGCAAAGTCTTCTTTTGGCTTCTATGGGGCTTTTTCAAAATAGCCGCGGGCAGCCCCTCCCACAGGAAAATGCCTTCTAAAGTCATCTTTTGGACCATTCTGTAAAGACGTTTTCAAGAGGAAAGAAGACGCCAAGCATTGGATAATTCTCTTTCTGGGTCCACCCCCACCTGCCCAGAGTAAGATTGCAAGTATCTCATTGCACGTGCTCATGGACCTGTTAGAGCTGGGACCCGCCCTCACTGCCTTGAATGTAGATCCTACTGCTAATGCTAATGAGAAGGACCATATACAGTCACAGTACTACATCAGCGTCCTCCTTAAATTGCTCTGTTCCTGCGGCTGTTGTGAGTGGGACTAGTGGTCAGTCTGCAGTGGTCTCTTTAACCATCTTGTGTTTTCTCATCTTTGTTTCCTGTGTGCTTTGTGCAGGTGTGCGGCTGTGACGAGTACCTGCTGGAGCAGTACCCTCTGAGCCAGTACAAGGTGAACAGCACACCACCTCCTCTCTTTTATACTTAAGGGCCATTCCTGCATTCATCTCTTCCATCCACTCGGAGTGACATGTCAGAACGACTGGGCCTCTAACCCGCCTTGCGACCGACTCTGACAAAATACAAGTGTAAATTACCGGGTTTGGTCGGACAACAATTAGTAGGTTAATTTGAACACCTTCACAAACGCATGAATTTGAATGTCAGTACTGTTATCATGAAAGTATAATTGTTGCTGTACATACTAGACCCAAACCAAGTGGATATAAAAGAGGAAATTTAATGACACTAAAGAGTTACAAGATACACACAGACATAACACAATAGTAATCATACCCTAGAGAGATGTTCTAGAGAGAGATGGAAGCCGGAAAGCCCTCTGCCAGAGGCCTCCCAGCTACATGATGTTGGTAGGTAACATACCCGTTCCAAGAGAGGGCTATAGCAAGCTGGCTCCCACCTATAGACCCCGAGGTCACACTTGATTGGTCAATTAGGAGGGCCAGACAGAAGACAGTGGTGGCCCCAAGGGAGGGGGGCAGAAGAGATAGAAATTCATCATTTAAAAACAGCCGACACCCACGTGCACATTCAAAATCCACTCTTTCAACAATCGCTGTGGTATGATAACGAGACATAATTCACTTTTTTGGGGTGACAGTGGCTCAGTTAGTGAAGAATTGGCCTTTGAGCCTGAAGGTTGTGGGTTCAATCCCATCACGAGACCTTCTCCACCGACTCTTGACTCCCACTGAGTTCTGCTGCCGTTGTGTCTTGGGCAAGACACTTAACACCTTTGCCTGAAGACCACAAGACTATACTCTCACAGACAGAGCAGTCATCCTCCTGTGGACTCACCACCTGCAGGAGGCTCAGTGAGGGGCTGGGGCTCTGATTTCCACCCCCAGACCCAGAACAGGATTAGGGGGAAGAGAATGGATGGATGGATGGAATTGACTTACTTACTCTCTAGTCTCTCTCTCTGGTCTTTCTCTGATCCCTATCTAGTTTTTTTTAATGCTTATTTTGATGGGGGCAAGATTGTTTTTTTTATTTTGACACGTTGCTTTATTGGTGAGAAGGCGACATGGGTCTAAACAACACGGGTCTGTAGTGATATCTGCTGGTTTCTCGGTGCAGTACATCCGCTCGTGTCTGTCGGTGGGACGGCTGCCACACCTCATGTTGGTGTCAAAGGACTCGCTATACTCCCAGCTGCCAGGGTCCAGCTTTGTCACCCCGTCCTACAGGTGAGAGACCCATGTGGACCAGACTGGACCAAACCCTTATTGACCAGATCCATGTGGACCAGACTGGACCAGACCCTTGTGGATCAGATTCATGAAAACCAGACGTGACTAGACCCATATGGACCAGATATACCATATAGAACCAGTCTTTCTGTCTCTGTCTATAGTCTCACTCTGGTCTCTCCTTGGTCTCTTGTCTCACTCTGGTCTCTCCTTGGTCTCTGGTCTCACTCTGGTCCTTTTATCTTCAGCCGTAGGACCCCCCAGCCGTCCCCCTGTCCCTCTGGTTCTGGTCCAGACTCGATCCGGTCTCTCTGGGCGTTTAACACTCTGCTGCGCATCAGGCTGCTGTGCGCTACGTATGTGAACGTCAACATCAGGGACATAGATAAGGTAAGCTAACAAGCTAAAACATTCTGAAACGTGCTAATACACAACACAACATCGCGTGTTAACTTATGTTAAAACATTCTAATGCAAGCTAACTAATTTTAACACAAGCTACATGTGCCCTCTTTCAGATTTACGTCAGGACAGGTATTTACCACGGAGGAGAACCTCTGTGCGACAACGTCAACACCCAGAGAGTGCCCTGTGCAAATCCAAGGTACAAGCTAATACACAACCTAACCCCAGGTACAAGTTCACCCTATGCTAACACCAAATACACACTCTTTTTCTCAGGCTTAATCTTTTACACATTAAATATATGTTCCATCCATCCATTTTCTTCCCCGTAATCCATTTCTGGGTCGGGAGGGTGGCAGTCGGAGCTGCACCCAGTACACATAGCACCAGCCATTATTGATTTGATTTGATGCATTAATTTAACTTGTTGAATTTGGTGATTTTGTGTGAGTTTCTGTCAAAACCTTTGACCTTTATCTCCTCAGGTGGAACGAGTGGTTGACCTATGACCTGTCCCTGTGTGACCTCCCTCGCTCGGCCCGACTCTGTCTCTCCATCTGCTCCGTGAAGGGAAGGAAAGGAGCCAAGGAGGTAGGAGACAAGGAGGGAGGATATGAGGTGAAGAGGCAGGAGACTAGCTGAGGAGGTAGAAAAGAGCACAAGGAGGGAGAAGATGAGAAGGTAGAAGATGAGCTGAGAATGGAGGAGACGAGCTGAGGAAGTTGTAAAGACAAGGACAAATGACAAATGGTAGGAGAAAAGAAAGGAACCAAAGTAGTAGAAGACAAGCAGGGGGGACACAAGAGGGGAGGGACAAATCCAAGGATGTAGAAGACAAGAAGGGAAGAGATGAGAATGGATGAAAGGAGACAAGGAGGTAGAGAACAAGGAGGTAGGAGACAAGAACGGGGGAGATGGGCGACATGGTGCCGCAGAGGTTTGCACATGTGTTTCAGAGCAAGACGGTCCTGGGTTTCCACCACCAGGCAGGGCTTTTCTGAACATGCTCTCCCTGTCTGTGTAGGTTTCCTCCGGCACTACGGTTTCCCCTACCACTATAACATTTAAAGATCTTGAGTGTTTGTGAGTGCCGCTGTGGGACTACATATAGAAATTGAACTGAGGATGTAGTAAAGGAGATAAGGAGAAACGAAGGAAGCCAAGAAGTAGGGAGGCAACAAGGGATGAAATGAGAAGGGAGGAAAGGAGCCTAGGAGGTAGGAGATGCCGCCAGAGGTCCAGCAGAACCAGCAATGACACTTCTCCATCTGGTTTGTAGTAAGTAATTTGTGACTTGTGCTGTTTCAGTGCTATGATTTTTCCAATTACATATTGTCCTGTAGGTAGCACCATAGATGTTTAACTATGAGCTTTTCAAAAGAACATTTGAAATTGGTTTGTAATTTGTTTTTGGGATAACACCTGGTTTAGACCTGGTTTCTCTCTCTATAGGAGCACAAGCTGTTGGCCTGATTTAAGTCTGGTTTGGACCTGGTTTGGACCTGGTTTGGACCTGATTTAGACCTGATTTAGACCTAGTTCAGATGTGGTTTCTCTCTCTTTAGGAACACTGCCCACTGGCCTGGGGAAACGTGAATCTCTTTGACTTCAAAGACGTCCTAGTTTGTGGGAAACTTGCCCTGAGTCTGTGGCCGGTTCCACATGGTCTGGAGGACCTGCTGAACCCCATTGGAACCGCGACCAGCAACCCCAACAAGGTCAGTACCCCAACAAGGTCAGGACCCAACAAGAACTGTACCTGGTTTGGATCTTAGACTGTATATTACGAGTGGGCTGACCGAGTGTGACGTCACCATAGTGTCTGCTGAATACAGAAAAAGCCAAATTTGAACATAAGCTATCTGAAGGCAAATACCTTATATGGTCATTTGTTCTGACGGCGTTAGATGGGAAGACATGTTGCTAACATGGTTGCTAAGGCAAGCTGAAGTGTCCCCAGCGAATGAAGCTAGAGAAGTTTACTTTTGGAGCCAGAGTGAGTCGGAGCAAAACTTTACAATGAGCACTTCTCTCTTTGGCATCATTTAGCTGGCGGGTGAACATTCAGCCAGTGGGTCAGCATTGTCCATCTGTAAACAGTCTATGGTCTGTACCTGACACAGCTCCAGATCACAGCTCTAGTGCGTTGTTCCTTCCAGATTCATGTTCTTCCTGGTCTCTGGTCTCACCTGCTCTCTGGTCTCATCTGGTCTCTGGTTTCAGGAGTCCCCGTGTCTGGAGTTGGAGTTTTCATGGTTTAATCAAACCGTAGTTTTTCCAGATGACTCTCAGATGGAAGACCACGCCCACTGGAGCATTAGCCGCGAGCTTGGGTACTCCCCCGGCCTGGTGAGTCCTACCCTTTGTCATCTACATGCTTCCCTATGGCCGCATCATCTGTCACCATGGACTTAATTTTCACTGTTCCACATACAACTACCAGGTGTACATTTCCACAAAATCCATCACCCCAGTCATCCTCTCCACCATCACAACTTTCTCAAACTCAACAGCAACAAAATCAAACTCATCCTCACTGGAATATCCCTCCACCATTGATGGCCACTCAGTCACTCCCTCCCTGTTGGTGTTAAACTTGCTTATTCACTGTGACCCTGCATTGCACTGTTAAGTTTTACTTTTTAACTGCGTTTGTGCGCTATATAATTATGATATACTATGATAAGCTTCAGCAATATCTTTTGCCTTAGCTTTAGCTGTGGTCTTTACGGTATTATTATGATATTTTTATTAGCTTTAGCATTATCTTTAGCATTAGCATTAGCTTTGGAAATAGCATTAGCAGCAGCTTAAAATAACACTAACATGATTTTGGGATTGTCATGTGTGTCAGAGAGGTGTGGCCTGCGAGGGCCTTTCTGAGGCAGAGGTTGAGCAGCTGAAGGTTCTGGGCTCCAGAGATCCGCTGTACGAGCTGTCGGAGCAGGACAAAGACTTCCTGTGGAGGCACAGGTAAAGCCTTGCCCCCCATGCTCGTCCAAGCACACAGGCTACGGCCTCAAAGACACAGACTCCACACTCAAGCACACAGGCTACGGCCTCAAAGACACAGACTCCACACTCAAGCACACAGGCTCAGACCAGAGACTGTAAATATTAACCAATTTATCTGCCACAGACATGGGCAGATTCAATATGGTCACAGGCAGCCTTTCCCGCAAGAAAATGTGAAAAAACGCATTTGCGCATGCGTTAGCTGCGTGAGTCCCTTTCAGTCCCTAAACTAGGCTGGTCCAAAAAAAAAAAAAACTCCTGTCAGCATTGACACACATCTGGAACGTAGCGTTAAGCCAAGAGCCAACCAGACCAGGCTGTGAAGAAGTCGAAAGGAAAGAAGATCTTGTTAGAATGCACTGGATAATTCTTTTTCCGGGTACAACACCACCGGCAAGGAGTTAGATTCTAAGCATGTCAGCGCACATGTGGGTGGCGGGCGGGTCCCATTTGAGCCGGGACCCGCCCCCAATGCCTCAGACCCAAACATAAAGACTCTGCCTCCAAGTGTAAAGGCTCCTCCCCATGCAGACAAACCCTGCCATGAAACACAAATGCCCTTTCCCGATCCACACTGCTGCCCCCAGCAAATATCATACATATATTGGCTGAGATTAACTGAGCTGAGGACAGGATATTTTGATTCTGATGAATTCGAACATGGAGCTGAGGACAGGACGTTTTGGTTCTGATGAACCCATTTGTTTTCAATCTTTTCAGACATTTCTGTGTGAACTTTCCGGAGTCGTTGCCAAAGCTTCTCTTGTCAGTCAAGTGGAACTCCAGAGATGAAGTGTCACAGGTAGCACACGCACTCTCCCTAACACACAGACACGTGCATGCTCACTCTCTCTTGGGCACGCACACACACACACTCTCTCTCGTGCGCACACACACACACATGCAAATTCACTTTTATAGGTTTTAGGTCATATGTACTAATACAAATGGTTTGCCATGCTTCTAAAAGAAGATCTTACAGATGTACAGCTGATGAGAGGCCGCTAATGTCCTCTATTGATACAAATCTACAGCTGATCAGTGGCCCCTAACGTCTGCTATTGTTACAGATGTACTGCCTGCTGAAGGAGTGGCCCCTGATTGAACCTGAGTCAGCCCTTGAGCTCCTGGACTGGAACTTTCCAGATCCTGTGGTTCGAGAGTTTGCTCTGAGGTGTTTGGTCCAAGGACTCAGCGATGACAAGCTGTCTCAATACCTGCTGCAACTAGTTCAGGTGAGTACTGCAGTGATTACTGCTGATACTGCTGCTACTGCTGCTACTACTACTCAGTTTCAATTTAATTTAATGTCTTCATTCATCTCCCGAAATTTGTCTTGGAGCAGAGTCATTAGCACCACATTTGCAAACAAAGAACAACAGAAGACAAATCATCAGCGGTCGACACATCTGTACAATCACTTATTTAACAGTTTTAACCTTGTGACTGCTACTATCGCTTTACGTCATCACACAGGTCATTGTTAGGTCACGTCTTTTGGCAGATCAAGGTTCACATGTCTTCATAGTTTACAGATTACTTGCTTCGTCATGTCACAGGTCACATGTCTCCACAGGTGCTGAAGTACGAGATGTACCTGGACAATCCTCTGGCTCGTTTCCTGATTAAAAAAGCTCTTACCAATCAGAGGATCGGACACTTCTTTTTCTGGCACCTGAAGTCAGAGATGCACAACAAGACTGTGTCACGTCGTTTTGGGCTCCTCCTGGAGGCCTTCTGCCGCGCCTGCGGGATGTACCTCAAGCACTTGAACCGGCAGGTGAGGGGGTGGGGCCTGTGGGATGTACCTCAATGTTAGTAGAGTTGTTGGATTTTCATTAAAGTGAATTAGAATATATTAAAAGTTTAGACAGCTTTGGGTTAACCTACGTGTGTGATGGGATGTGATGGACGTATCAGCAGCATTCTCCCATCCCCCAGCCATGAAACACAGGAAGTTAAATTAAGAAGAGCGCAGAAAACATCTGTTTAGAGTAGCCTCAGGCTTACTTTGAGAGGGGCTACTGTGTGTCCTGGAGAAAGGAGGTATTGTTCTCACCTAAGGATGTTGGGACATATTGTTGCATGTGTTTCAAATTATCATGGTATAAGACCTGAGCTTTTGGTCCATTTCTTTGTCACTCTTCTGCTGCTTTCCATCCAGCAGAGACCCAGACTGCTGCAGTCTGTAAAACTTGTCTGTTTGTGCTGATGTCCAGATAACCTGTAGTTTTGAACCAGCGCCTGACAACATGTATTAAAGAGATTATGTTGTTGAAATGTAAGTAGTTTATTCACATATTTTGGTCCTTCGAGCCGGATTCGAAGGACCAAGTGATAATGCTGTTTCAGCTACAGTTGAACCTGATGAAATCTCACACAACAAAGAGACAAAGTTAAAGCTGCACTAACTGACTTTGGGAATTTGAAGCAGCAGACCCGCTGGCCTCGCTCTTTCTGCTCCCCTCCCCGCACCCACGAAGCTATCACCCCCCACACACACTCACTGTTGGGACGGAGCTAGCGTCTCCCAATATGGATAATACATGAATATGGATTTGCACGTGGATGGCGTGACCATAGAACGATAGAACCGGGAAGCGCGGAGGAACGAGACTTTCTTTTGGATGGCTGTTTCGTTGTGTAAGCAGTAACCGGTGATGAAGAGACGAAGCTTCAGGTTAGCTCCTCGTCTTGTTGTGCTAACTCAGCCGTCTATGCTAACGGAGACCTGTAGATTTCTCACAAAAGTGGGGGCCAGTGGTCCGCGGTGATTGGTCACAATCCGCGACCCGAAACACATTCTCTTCCTTGTTTCATCAAAACTCGATCTAAAATATAATGTCACTCCAGCACAAATCTGCGCTACTTTTTCGTCAAAAGGACGTATATCCCAATGCCCTACACGGACATGGATAGCATTTTCGTAATGAATACAAAAATAAAGTCAGTTAGTGCAGCTTTAATCTTTTACTTGTTACATTGTACAAGGAGAATGTCTTGACAGAGGCAAGGCACAGACCCCAGCCTCTCTCAGGACAAGTCTCAAGATTCACAGTCCACAAGCCCCTTTTGGTAGAGCAAGACACACCTTCGTATGCAGATGGGAAAGGAAGAAACCAACACAACAAAAGAACAGTGAGACATTAGCATCCTCAAAACCTGCTTCCTCCTGGCATCTGCATACAACCCCCAAGCACTCTAAAGTCAACAGTGGATTACAATACAGACAGTATAGAATTCAGCCACAAATGATTTACCAAAATGATAACTTAAGTTACATTCCAATATCACTCAAGCACTTGAACCGGCAGGTGAGGGGGTGGGGCCTGTGGGATGTACCTCAAGCACTTGAACCGGCAGGTGAGGGGGTGGGGCCTGTGGGATATACCTCAAGCACTTGAACCGGCAGGTGAGGGGGTGGGGCCTGTGGGATGTACCTCAAGCACTTGAACCGGCAGGTGAGGGGGTGGGGCCTGTGGGATGTACCTCAAGCATTTGAACCGGCAGGTGAAGGAAGACGAGGGGAACTACAGTGGCCTGAAATAACATGTAAACACTGACAAACGAAGAATGACTCTGAGAGAAAATAATTTTTATTTTTACATAAGTCAGATATGTGTGCTATCTTTGGAGACCTGCAATCAAGAATTGTTGATTTGCTTAAAGTGATAGTCTGGACTTTGTCAGAAAAAAGAGAGAGAGGTACATGATGTGAAAAAAAACCCCGACCCAAGCTCCCTCCCCCTTCCTTTCTGACTGGTCTTGAAGCCGGTCAATGGGCCAAGATGTGCGGAGGATAGAGAGAAAGCAACCAGTGTCAACAATGAAGTTATCGGAGGTAGGAGGGACACATGAAATGGGTATCTTCTGCTCTTGAGTGTTGATCCATGGCTGCACTCGGGACAAATGGAGGCTTGATTCGGAGGCTCCGTAAAAACAAACAACTGAGCGCAGTTATGGCACTCGTGATGATTGACAGCCAGGTTGATTGATTGGTCCAGGAGGAGGGCATCAAGGATTTTGAGCCATAGCTAAGATAAAAGAAGGCGGGACTTAACGATAATCCATCCATCCATTTTCTTCCGCATCATCCGTTGCCGGGTCGCGTGGGCAGCAGTCTAACCAGAGACACCCCCAAGGCTTTCTCAGGCCAGCTGAGCGACATAGTCCCTCCAGCGTGTCCTGGGTCTTACCCGGACTCGTACCGATGGGACGTGCTCTGAACACCTCCCCAGGGAGGCGTCCAGGAGGTATCCTGAACAGATGTGGAGAAGCAGCGGCTCTACTCCGAGCTCCTCCCGTGTGACTGAGCTCCTCACCCTATCTCTAAGGGAGCAGCCACTCTGCAGAGGAAGCTCATTTTGACCGCTTGTATCCGCGATCTCGTACTTTCGGTCATTACCCAAAGCTCATGACCATAGGTGAGGGAGGGAACGAAGATTGACCGGTAAATCGAAAGCTTTGCCTTTTGGCTCAGCTCCCTCTTCACCACGACGGAAAGATGTACCTAATAAAGTGGCCGGTGAGTGTACATGTAAAACACTTGAGACACATGAGAGGACTCTCCGGAAGAAGCCATGTCTAAGTTGAAAAAAATCCCTGCTGCGCGTTCAACATCCACGAAAAGGCACTTGGACATTCTACAGAACTACTGGCAAAATATTTTGCGGACTGATGTGATGAGACCAAAGTTGAATTGTTTGTGAGAAACCCTCAGTTACATGACAAACTTGAGACGACCTGTCAGACAGTTCAGGCTAAAAAGAGGATAGAGGCTGCAACAATGACAACAGTGGTCGACCCCCAGGCCCCGGGACATTCAAACCGGGGCGTGAAGGAAAGATAATTCATTTCCATGGTTATTTTCCAAGTCTAAACAAGCATTTACTTTGAAAAATCCAAATTCTCTCCTCACGTGACACGGTAGCCCTGAAATGTAAACCAACGTCCCTCCACCGCACACGCGTTCTGAAGAGGCTCCCGCGTGCTGCAGAAAAGGTTCATAATGGAGTTTTACAACTATGGTGTAAAGATGCAATGAGAAGATTTAATGTATTTAATACAACTGTTTCTTCAACTGTTTCTGGGATCTTTGGATCCTACTTCATTTAATGTAAAAGTGTGAGAAAATTACATAAATACTTTTCAGGCCACTGTAGGTTCTGTAGGAAATCTGCAAGGAGCCTGTTCCTCTGCAGTTAAAGCTCAGATTGTAAATCTCTTGCAGGTGGAGGCGATGGACAAACTGGTGAACCTCACGGACACTCTGAAGCAGGAGAAGAAAGACGAGACCCAGAAGGTGAGTGCAGTCATTACCACAGCTGCAACACTTTCAAACCTATATATTTAACCCTCTAACGTAGCGATGTGATTGGCTGTAGGTGCAGATGAAGTTCCTGGTTGAACACATGTCCCGTCCTGATTACATGGAGGCTCTGCAGGGGTTCGTGTCCCCGCTAAATCCAGTGCATCAGCTGGGGTCGCTGAGGTAAGGCTGCTGCTGCTACTGCTAGTGCTACTGGGAAATACTTATACTACTACTACTGTTGCTGCTAGTATTACTACTACTACTGCTATTGGGAATTACTGCTACTACTGCTGTTGCTATACATTGTATGTGTATTCGATGTGAGGTTGTCCTGTTCTGGGAAGCTCTTAGAAACCGTAGAGAGTGAATTTACAATCCTATAGGCGCTAATTTCCTGTTAACAAACTATCAATACAATGTTATTGAATGAAACAAAATATATAAACTTTAAAAATGGGAAAATAAGCCAACCATATCATTATACACATACAGTCAACCAAATATGTTTTATGAATTAATTTGCTTATTTTGCCTCTGGAGAGTGCTGTTGTTTTTTCTTGTTGCTCTCTCTGTACTTTTTTGAGTTTTTTTTGTGATTCTGACAACTGGAGCAAGAAAAAATTTCAGAAGAAGATAGAAAAGAGG
Organism: Knipowitschia caucasica; assembly: GCA_964034765.1. Taxonomy (NCBI): domain Eukaryota; kingdom Metazoa; phylum Chordata; class Actinopteri; order Gobiiformes; family Gobiidae; genus Knipowitschia; species Knipowitschia caucasica. Next base: position 6,237,190 of record OZ035841.1, read on the forward strand.
AAAAAATAGAAGACAAATCAATTTTTGTGTAGCCACTGTTGGATCTATCAACAACTTCAAGGAGTTACATTTGGAATAATCCATGTGAAAGCTCTTCATATCCATAAAGAGGAAACAGAAAAATGGAAAGAGGATTTGTCTTTTCCTTTTAAAGAGACTGAACATGGACCCCTACCAAATATTAATGGACGGAGCCATACATTTACTCATCTGCATCAGCTCTGCAAAGAGTGCCCATGAAGAGGGCTGCTTTGATAACTTTTAGAACTTTCATCTTTTGTTGAAAATTGTTTATTTGGTTGAGACAGTACTCCAGGTTGTAGTCTTGGGCTAATTTCCATCCGTCGTCCCACAGTCACACTCACAATCACACACTCATTCACCCTGAACTATTGTGCATGTTTTAAGTGGTAGGGAAACAGGAGTACCTGAAGGAAACCTACGCAGACACGGGGAGAACATGCAAACTCCACTCAGAAACGCCCCGTTCCAACCGAAATTCGAACGCAGGACCTTCTTGCTGTCAAAGTGAGAGTTCCACCGTGCTGCCCCGTATAAAAACCTGTTTTGCAGGAATGACTCCCACTATGGGCCATAGTGGGAGTCATCCATACTCCCACTGATGACTGCTGTCGTTGTGTCATTGGGCAAGACACTTAACCCCACTTTGCCCAAAGCCCCCACTGAAAGATCAAGGCTATGCTCACAGTCAGAGCAGCCGTCCTCCTGTGGACTCACCACCTGCAGAGGGTCAGTGAGGGGCTGGTGCTATGAGACTTGGGTGGCATCTCTGACTGCCACCCCCCTGACCCAGAAATGGATTAAAGGGTAGAAAATGGATGGATGGATGGATGGATGGCCCATAGTTGAGGCATCAGAGTGGGCCTGCAGGTCCCCGGCTGTCAGAGAGTGAGAGGAATAAGCCAAGTATTAAAACACTGTTTGAAAAGAGCAGGACCTCAACTACTACAGTATCTCCAAGAAACAACATCAATACCAACTCCACCTCCCCCAAGGGATGCCTCAACACCTCCGGCCCGAGCACCTCGTCAAGGAAGGGTGTCAACCAAAGTGGCAGCAGCCATTTCCCCCAGAGACAAATTCAACCCCATCAGTAGCACCACCAGCACCTCGTCAATGGATTGGCAGGTGTGATGTGAGGGTGTAGCAATAGGAAGTTTTTAAATTTTGTTTCCAACATTGGTAGGTGGTTTACGGACCAACACCCTGCGTGCGCTCTAGCGTTTCTAGCGTTTCTAGCGTCAGCACCTTGGATGGACAGATGAGACAGAGATGGACAGAACTGGACAAAACATCTCCATTTCAACGCGGCAGCCCTGGTTCTGGAAAACTGTATTTGAGATCCTGAAGACGAGACACACATTTTAAAACTGTAATTGAACCCAAACTATAGTTTGGAGCAGACACCAGGAAGAGGGGGAGAGCTGTTGTGGATAACGGGCTTGTCCCAGCTGCAGCTCAGGGTCTGGAGAAAACAGTTTGACACTCAGCTTTGGCAGAAAGCGAAGAATGAAGGCTGGAAAACGAGCGACTTACCTCAAGTGTGGAGCCCCAAACTCACGGCAAAGGTGCAACCCCCGCACCCAGGCCAAGACACATGTGTTCCTGTGGAACACGCAGCTGCTTTTGATGGGCTCTGAACACTCAAAGCCAATCACTTTACAGGTACTGTGCACATATGGCAAATAAACTGAATCTAAAGGAAGTCTCAACTGCAGACTCCAGAGATCGAATCAACATCACCAGGAGAGATCCCACCCACAGAGGCAGCTGTTGCAGATACAGAACAATCTCAATCAAAAACAGCTCCAGACATACCACCATCATCGCTCATCACAGCTTCTCCCCAATCACCCTTCTGTCCATGGACCAGTCTTGTGTCTCCCCCACTACATCCACTCCTTTCCCTTGGTTTTTCATCCCTGTCATTACTATTCACCTTATCTAAACACTCTGCAAGCATAATACAATTGGTGAGGAAGTCCTCACACCCACATTAGCCAGATTTATTTCCCATACGTACCTACAAAGCTACCCAGGGCATCCAACTCTACCCCTTCATCCACAAAATCCTAAACTAAGCCCTCCCCTTTCCTCCCGCTAACAAAAAATCATCCACCTCCCCCTGTTTCATTACCCAAAAACCACCCACCTCCTTCTCATTCGTCCACATCCCCATCACTCAAACACTGATCAGCTCCGCCTCTTCATCCCTCATTCACATCTCCCCCACCACTGCGATCTTCCAAACTTGCTTTTGACCCACAAGAAGACAAAATTAACTTTTTACATGTATCCCTTATGACCCTACCCTGCTTTCCCCTGCACCTCTTTTCTCTAAATGCTAGAGCACACAGGGTCTCATGCTATGCCATCACTGAGTCGAATCAGAGGAGAGGTCCAGCAGGGGCTCCGTCATAAAGCCACCTGCTCCTAACCTTGCCTGCAAGCTGAATTCTCGCGGTATTTGTGAGTTCACAAACACTCGAGAATACATCTTGTCCCGCTCCCGCCAACCCTTTTCGAGTAGAACATCTAGGTGTTCAAGCCAATCACACGCCAGTCTGGGGGTTTAGGGTGGGGTATCCGGGTTTGACGAAAGCAAGAAGTGCCGGGCTGAAGCAAAACAAACATGGCTACGCAGGAGGACCATGGATCTATTATATTAACTGGATAGGGTATTACTAGCTTGTAGCTGAATCACTCATGTGCTCAGGGGATTCTCGCGGTACTGCAGACTGAACCAGACTAAATTCACGTGGGCTACCCAGAAATTTTCCCCATAGAACTCAATGCATATCAAAATAGCTCGACCTCAGCTGACAGAGAACCTACAGCTTTCATAAAGGTCGGATTTTGTGGGGATTTTAGTGTCCCTTGTCATCCTGAACTTTTTTTCTTCTTAAATCCTTCGGTTTTGTTTAAATCCACACATTAGTGCCACAAACTCTGCTCGTCTGGCTCTCGCTCTAACTCCCGCTCTGATGAACTGCTCTGATTGGTCAGAGCGCGGCCGAGCCCCTCTGTGCACGTGCGTGAGACCCGGTGTGAGACCCACACACGCGTGTTTGGCGCAGCGCATTATGGGAGATCATCCACTGCGCAGAACCGGGAGAACCAGACGATGCCCAAATACAGGCGAGTTTCCCATGGATCTTTGCGAGTTTCAGGCAACTTCCGCTAATCTTTCAGCCCCCATGCCGTCACAAAGCGCCACTGAGCACAACCATTTATTTGAATAGGGCGCCATCTTGGATCGCCGGGGCTTGAGGAGGACGGACGCGTAGCTGAGGCTATTAAGTCAGTTTTAGCAGAATCTCCAATTTCTTTTTTGAAAGATGAACAGCGAGAGGCGCTTTGTGCACGCCGATGACGACATAATGTTACCGGGATTGGTTTAAGTCAAACCTTGGTAGGCGGGCACACAGCGTCACTTCGCCCAATCAGCTTGAAGTATTCTGCTGCTTATCCCTCCTTTCCCCGAAAGGATTCTCCTGCAGAAGTCCCAGATTGATATTGTGGAGAACGCATTAGAGTTCTACACAATCATCAATCTGGCTCTTGCCAGGTTAACCTGCTCCCTTCTTTCTTATAAAAAGTATAAAAAGTCTAATTTGGCAAATCAAATTCATATTTTGTGTAATGGGCCATCCCCACTGACACTGAAACACATTTTGAAATGTTTCTGCTTAAAGGTGCAGTAAGTGATGTTAGCCGTGGAACTCGAAACCACTTCCCCCTCCCCTCGCCTCTGCACCAAACATCCAGCATTTTCTTTTCTTTGTTACAACAGAGAGAGTGGGCGGCACACGTGAAATTGGCTATTTCTCATGAGCCATTTTAGGCTTTAGAAAATCCGATTACTCAGGTGCACTCAAGAGAAACAGGAAGAGGGTAAACGCCATTGGATCGTTGGGGATGAACAAATCCTGTTGGTTTATTTTTATTGGTCCACTCCAAAATGTTTTTTATTAATTTTTGGAGACTACAGGCATCTGGTCAATTCCATTAGTATTTGATGACACATGATAACTTGACTACTTTTAGGGTTTAGGGACGTTTTCCCACAATATTAAAACAATGTTGTCTGGAAAAAAATCACTGACTGCATCTTTAAAGGTCCCATTTTTGCTGATTTTGATGTGTGATAACAATTTGGGTGAAACACCATACAACACTGAAAACTCTCTCTCCTCTGTCCAGGTTGGACGAGTGCCGGATCCTGTCATCGGCAAAGCGCCCCCTGTGGTTGAACTGGGAAAATCCCGACATTATGTCAGAGCTGCTGTTCACCAACAACGAGATCATCTTCAAGAACGGGGACGGTATGTGTGTGTGTTTGTATGTATATGTGTGTGTGTGTGTGTGCGTCTTTGTGTGCATCGGTTTACAGTATGCCTTTGTGTGTATTTGTTTGTGTGTGTGTGTGTGTGTGTATGTTAGGGCTTTGACTCAAATTTCAGTTATCGAATATAATTCGAATATTAAGTATATATATTCAAACAAGTATTAAACAGCCCTTATTGAAGCTGTAATGGGCATTATCTTTTTTAAATGATATATATAAAATAGTTAGTTCCCAAAAGTTTCGGTGACGTGGCTTGAAGGGTACCAGCTAGGCTAATTGCTTCAAAACTAGAACTCTCTGGAACAACATGAAAGGGAACAATAAATTGTGAACATGAGCGGTGAGTGACCCGAATATAAACTCAACCTAAATCCATAATCAGATCCTCTGCAAATGTGTCCAAAAATGTTCTATTAATGTTAATGGCTACTTCCTGGTTTGCCGCGATTGCTTTTTGACGCATTAAAACAGTATTTCTGTCATGAAAAGAGATGATTCTTCGATTGACATTTAAGGTAAAGGTAAAGGTGCACTTTATTAATCCCCGTAGGGCAATTCAATCCTCTACATTTGACCCTTCCTGATGCCACGAAAGCTTACGTCAGGAGCAGTGGTCGCCGTGGTACAGCACCCGGGAACCCATCTCCAGATGTTGATGCTCGGCTTGGTCAGGACCGGAACTGGATGATTTAACCTAGTGAGCATGTTTTTAGTGGTAGGGGAAACCAGAGTACCCAGAGGAAACCTACGCAGGCACAGGAAGAACATGCAAACTGTCCTCAGAAAGACCCTGTTCCGACCGGGATTTGAACCCAGGACCTTCTTGCGAGAGTGCTATCCACTCAGCCACTGTGTGTTGATTGATTGTTATTTAAGTTCTTTGAAGGTGGCGAGCTCCGATAGCTTCTCTGAGACAGAAGTAAGGCAAGGCAAGGCAAGGCAAGTTTATTTGTATAGCACAATTCATACACAAGGCAATTCAAAGTGCTGAACAAAACAAGAAAGCATAAATAATCACAGTACATTAAGAATTTTTTTTAAAAATATATTAAAATATAAAATCCCTCAGTTGTATGCACAGCTAAACAGAACTGTCTTTAACCTGGTTTTAAACATTGTCAGAGAGGAGGCCTGTCTCACATCTTCAGGAAGACTGTTCCAGATTTTAGCAGCATGAATCTGAAAAGCAGCCTCCCCATGTTTAGTTCTGACTCTGGGCACTAACAGGAGTCCAGTCCCTGTGCTCCTCAGAGTCTGGGCTGGTTCATATGGGACTAACATGTCACTAATATACATGTATTTTGGTGCGAGGCCATGGAGAGACTTGTACACAAGCAGAGCTGTTTTAAAGTCTATTCTCTGAGCCACAGGAAGCCAGTGCAGAGACCTGAGGACTGGACTAATGTGGTTGTACTTCCTGGTTCTAGTCAGGACTCGAGCTGCTGCATTTTGAATGTACTGCAGCTGTTTTACAGCCTGTTTGGACAGACCTGTGAGCAGGCCATTGCAGTAGTCTAACCTACTGGAGACAAATGCATGGATAAGAATCTCCAGGTCTGCTTTAGACACTATGTTTTTGATCCTGGCAATGTTTTTTAGATGGTAAAAAGCTGCTGATGTTACTGATTTGATGTGGCTATTAAAATTGAAGTCTGAGTCCAGTATTACCCCTAGATTTCTGACCTTGTTTGAAGGTTTTAGGGAGAGTAGTATTGACTTAGCCCATTGTGACGAAGTGTCCAAACTACTGTCCAGAGTAATCTTAGTATTTTACACACCTGAATTACAAGCACAGAGTGCGTTGCCAAAGGGCAGCTGTCATTATTGGTTTGAGAGTTCGTTGTCAAGAAATAATGATCTGTGGAACGTTTTGAAATTACATTCAAATCAATGGAGCGTTCTACTGCTGCTGTGGTGTGAGATGAATAATGTGTTATGATTAAATATTCATATATATTTGAATATTAAAATTAATAATAATAATAACAATCAAACTTTAAATATGAATCTTGTGCAACAGTAAAAGCCCTAATGTGTGTGCGTGTGTGCATCAGTTTATACCTCTGTTTGTGTGTTTAAATATGTGTGTGTGTGCGTGTGTAATAAAGGTCGTGTGTGTGTAACAGCGCCCTCTTGTTACAGACCTGAGGCAGGACATGCTGACTCTGCAGATCATTAAAATCATGGAGAACATCTGGCAGAACCAGGGTCTGGACCTAAGGTAGGACCAGAACCAGACCAGAGCCAGCTCCAGAACCAAAACTAGACCAGGACCAGAACCAGAACCAGACCAGAACCAGGACCAGACCAGGAGCAGGACCGAGACCAGATCCAGGATTAGAACTAGGACTAGGACCAGGACTAGTAACTCACCCTGCATTGTGGACGAGACTGATACCAGGACCAGACCAGGATCAAGGCCATATACTTCAAATGTAAAATGTATTACATATATATTATACATTATTGCATATATACATTATATATGACATGTATTTTCAACAGGATGCTTCCGTACGGCTGCCTTTCCATCGGAGACTGCGTGGGACTGATTGAAGCGGTGAAGAACAGCTACACCATCATGCAGATCCAGTGTAAAGGAGGCCTGAAGGGGGCGCTGCAGTTCAATTCCAACACTCTGCATCACTGGATTAAAGAGAAGAACCGAGGGGAGGCGTAAGTCACTCTCACCCAAGCCCCGGTGATCCAATGTCTCTCCTTTTAATTAATGGCCTGTACTCATTGGCATATGGTCTCACCATGGAGGCCATGGAGACCAGGGAGGCCATGGAGACCAGGGAGGCCATGGAGACCAGGGACGCGTTTCAACCACCTCTGGTCCTCACGGTCGTGTGCAGTTGATGCGTTTGTGGTAGTTTCACAAATGCACATCCAGAGTGTGTGACTTCTGGCTGAGCTCTCCTCTCCACAGACATGACTAGGAGCTCTCCTCTCCACAGACCTGACTGGGTGCTCTCCTCTCCACAGACCTGACTAGGTGCTCTCCTTTCCACAGACCTGACTGGGTGCTCTCCTCTCCGCAGACCTGACTGGGTGCTCTTCTCTCCACCGACATGACAGGGTGCTCTCCTCTCCACAGACCTGACTGGGTGCTCTCCTCTCCACAGACCTGACTAGGTGCTCTCCTTTCCACAGACCTGACTGGGTGCTCTCCTCTCCACAGACCTGACTGGGTGCTCTCCTCTCCACAGACCTGACTGGGTGCTCTCCTCTCCACAGACCTGACTGGGTGCTCTCCTCTCCACAGACCTGACTAAGATAAGATAAACCTTTATTAGTCTCACAGTGGAGAAATTTCAGTGTCATCGTTGCGCACATTACAGCAGAGAAAGGAAATAAGAGCACTCAGATTGCACAAAGTCTATTATTTAAGATAATAGACAACAAGGGCGTAGGTTTGCGTGGGGACCATGGGGATGTCCCGGGACCCGGACGGTCCGGGATACATGTCTTCCGTTTGTGCATACGTCGCGCCTCCTCCTCGCCTCCAGAGCAACAGCAGCAGCAGCAGCACGTGACCCGTTCCGTTCTCTGCAGTGATTGGCTGTCTTCTTCAGCGCCAAACTGAAGCACTGAGCAACTGTTTAATTTTTAAAAGTTAGCCAGCGTGAAGCAAGTGTTTTATTTCGTTCCCTGAGCGTTGTAGCACGTGAGTAATCAGAGGAAAGTACTGTAGATCTATTACCATTCAAAGTACTTACGTTATTTCTAATCTGTCAGCGCACTGTTTAATGTTCCGAGGAGCTCACACGGCACAGAGACAGAACAGAACTGGCTCCAATAAAGAAACAGGTTGGTTGAAAGGCTGAGAAAATACTTATTGTGCTCTTACTATCCAAAATGTATAAGTGGGTGTGTTGTGTGAATCAGGATAAACTAGGGATGAAAATATTCCACGGATCCACGATTTACAACCTTTATCTGCTGATAATGTAATTTGTGTGAAATGTGTGACAGCGGGCACTTGCTGTTATTTGCTCTAAGCACATTCAAGCGATGCACTCGAATGTGCACGTCCTGGTGCAGCTGCTGCCGCTTTGTAATGACAGCCGCGGCGCTCAGTGAAAGCACAGCTCTAACATGGTACCGAGCTCGGACCATATGCAGACAGAACCATGTTGCAAGTGCGGGTCTCCCTCGTATCTCCCCCGTTTCTCCCCTGTGTCTCTGACATGTCTCTCCCCTGACTCTTCCCAAAGCGCAACCAGCGCTCCCGAAATTAAAGCTCGGATACGTAAATTTTCCATTGCGTTAACGATGCATGCTGGTTGTGCGCAAAACACACCACAACAGGTCATTTAAGTTTTTATTTTGCATACTTGAGAACCCTGTGAGTCATTACTTGCCTTTTTGGGTAGAGAGTGGAATAAAAAAAAGAAAATATAGAAAAATCCACACTGTTACTTATTGCCAAACTCTTGTTAACTCATTGTATTGAGAAATACTATGTAACTTTTGACATTGGCCAAGTTATATAAATGATTCTGCAGTTCATGTATATGAATGTCTGTTTTTGATTTTCTATACCTTCTTATATAATTTAGAAAAAATGCCACCTCCACAAAATAAGATAAAAGATATCAGGATCTTTTTTAACAGTTGGAAAGTAAGTAAGAGAAAGCACAAGTAATAGCAAATTATGAATTGTGATGATTAATCTTCTGTTAACATACATAGGAAACTCAACCAACAAGAGAGAACAAAATAGGGAATGTTGAGGTAGAAGCAACAGGCCCTTCAGTGCATCAGGTGAGGTTGGAATTTTGTAGGTATGCATGGGACTATGAATTGTTTTTAGAGATTGATCGCATATGTCAAACAATGTAGTGAGATACTCACTGTAGATTCTAATTCAATATTTTCTCCTCTGTTTTTATTTATTATAGGAAATTGAAAGATCAGAGCATGATTTATTTCAAGTATCGAGAGCAGTTCCTGAACTGTTAGAGCCTCAGGTGAGGGCTATTAAGTAGATTTGGATTAGGTTTAAGTCAGTATAGAATGAACGCAACACAAAACTCAGAAGCTCTGATCCAATTGATTTTGTTTTAACTATTAGAAAAAATCCTTAACTGCTTCTCATTCAGTCTACAGCTGAGTTTAGTATAGAAGGCAACACACTATTGCAAATATAGTGTGTGATTACACAACAAATTCTGGGGGAGAAACTCTGGACCCCGTGTCAATGGGTGTAGACTCAGGTCGTAGTGAATGTCCCCACCAAGATTGGAACCAAACCTACACCATTGATAGACAATCAATTTAAGATAAAATAAAATAAGAGAAACTCTGGGCTATAATTGCACTTGGTTCGGAGTATTTACAGATGTCTATATTATACATTAGCAGCGGAGAATATGAGAATATGAATATGAGCAGAATAAACATCAGAAATAATATCAACAGGTAAAGTGACTTGAATGGGAGAATGATCAGATATGTAATAATACAGTAAGATATCAACAGGTAAAGTGACGGTGAAAGGCAGAATTATCAGATATGTAATAATACAGTAGTACTGATAACAGGTGAAGTGACTAGTGACAAAGTTACTAGTGAATTATCAGTGACATTTGTGCAGACTCAGCAGTTCCTGTTACACATTCTCGTTGTACAGTCTGACAGCAGCAGGAAGGAAAGACCTGCGAAACCTCTCCTTCACACAGCGAGGGTGAATTAGTCTGTCACTGAAGCTGCTCTCCAGAGCAGAGTGTCCTGCAGGGGGTGACAGTCATGGTCCAGCATAGATGTTAGTTTGCTCAGGACCCTCCTGTCCCCCACCTGCTGCACTGTGTCCAGGGAACAGCCCAGGACTGAGCTGGACTTCCTGATGACCTTGTCCAGCTTCTTCCTGTCCCTCTCTGTGATGCTGCTGTTCCAGCAGACCACACCGTACAAGATGGCTGATGCCACCAGAGTCATAGAAGGTCTTCAGGAGTGGCCCCTGCACTCCTAAAGACCTGAGCCTCCCCAGTAGGTAGAGGCGACTCTGGCCCTTCTTGAAGAGAGCATCTGTGTTATGAGTCCAGTCCAGTTTGTGATTCAAATGAACACCCAGGTACTTGTAAGAGTCCACTCTCTCAATTCCCTTTCCCTGGATGTTCACTGGAGCTGGAGCGGCTGAGTGACGTCTGCGGAAATCCACCACCATCTCCTTGGTCTTCCCCGCGTTGATGAGGAGGTGGTTCCGCTGACACCAGTCCACAAAGTCCTGTATAACTCCTCTGTACTCTGTGTCATCGTCCTCGGAGCTGAGTCCGATGATGGCAGAGTCGTCAGAGAACTTCTGTAGGTGCTCTCCTTTCCACAGACCAGACTAGGTGCTCTCCTTTCCACAGACCAGACTAGGTGCTCTCCTCTCCACAGACCTGACTGGGTGCTCTCCTCTCCACAGACCTGACTAGGTGTTCTCCTTTCCACAGAACTGACTGGGTGCTCTCCTTTCCACAGATATGACCGGGCCATAGACCTCTTCACTCGTTCTTGTGCCGGTTACTGCGTTGCGACCTTCATCCTCGGCATCGGAGACCGACACAACTCCAACATTATGGTGAAGGAGAACGGCCAGGTGAGCCCTGACCTGGTCTGGACCCAGACCAAACCTGGTTCGGAATCTGTCTAGACCTGATTCAGACCCGATCCAGGCCTGGATCAGACCCAGTTCAGACTTTTTCTGGTCTCTCTCCACAGCTCTTCCACATAGACTTTGGACACTTCTTGGATCATAAGAAGAAGAAGTTTGGCTACAAACGAGAACGAGTTCCTTTCGTCCTGACACAGGATTTCCTCATTGTCATCAGTAAAGGAGCACAGGAGTCCACCAAGACCAAGGAGTTCCAAAGGTCTGGACCTGGACTGAGACTGGACTAGGACTGGACCGGGACTAGAACGTGAACTAAATCAGGCCAAGAGCAGGTCAAGGGCAGGTATAACAGTCTAAAGCAGAACTAAATGAGGTATAAAACAGGTCTGAAGCAGGACTAAGTGTGTCGGAAGCAGGAAACAGTTTTAAAGCAGGAATAGGTCTGGAGCAGGACTAAAGCAGGTCTAAAACAAGTGTACAACATTTCTAAAGCAAGTATAAACAAGTCTCGGAATAAAATATCTGTTCAGGGTTCAGGAGATGTGCTACAGGGTGTATCAGACACCACGCCTCTCTCTTCCTAAACCTATTCTCCCTCAGGTCCTGGTCCTGGTCTTAGTCTTAAGCCTGGTCTTGGTGTGTTGCAGGTTCCAGGAGATGTGCTATGGGGCGTACCTGGCCATCAGAAGCCACGCCTCTCTCTTCATAAACCTTTTCTCCCTGATGCTTGGGAGCGGGATGCCTGAGCTGCAGAGCTTCGACGACATTGCATATCTGCGGAAGACTTTGGCCCTGGGTAAGACCAGATCACTGTAAATCAGCCTCATGTGCATTTCAATCTGGAGAGACCAAAACAAACACGTGAATGCATTTAAAAGGATTTATTGTTTGGCGCATTGACCCCGGCAGGGACACTTGCAGAGGGGAGATCACTGTTGCTTAGAATGATCTCAGATCCCCCAGACTAACGAACATGCCTATGTGGCTCTCATGCACGTGCACAGAGGAGTATGGCAGCGTTCTGACCTATCAGGGGCTGCTGATTAGAGCGGAGCTAGAGCAGAATGAAAACGAGCGAGTCGGAGCGGGAGACAATCGAGCAGAGTTTGTTGCACTAAAGTGTGGATTTATAGAAAACCGATGGATTTAAAGTGGTTCTCACCCCCGCTCCTCGGAGCTTACGTCACTCACATTTCCTGTTCAAATCTTCCTCTAAATGGGCGTAGCCTGGAGGACTAAAGGGGGCGTGAACGAGACTGGGCCGTTTACATTGCTCTGGGCGGGGGGCTGCTGACGTCAGGTCCAACTTGCAGACGTCAGGTCCAACTTCTGTGCCAGTGTTGGCGCCAGATTCAAAATTCAAATGTAGTAATACAGGTCGCCAGCAGATGGCGCCTCACAGACGGTTTTAGGCAGAAAGTCTAACTTTCAACTAATTTGCACCAAAGTGACAAGATTATGACCAGGATATGTAGACAACACTATTGGACACTCATTTATACCGTTTATCAGCAAAAAAAAGTCGATTTGAGGGTGAGTTGTCCTTTAACAAGAAAAAAAGTTCAGGATGACAAGGGACACTGCCACAAAATCCAACATTTATGAAAGCTGTAGGTTCTCTGTCATCTGATGTTGAGCTGTTTTAGTTTACATTGACGTCCATGGGACATTTTTCTGGGTAGCCTGCGTGAATTTAGTCTGCAGTACCGCAGGTTCCCCCCGTGCCCGTGGGTGGGACAGCCATAAGCAAGTAATACCCTATCCAGTTGTGATCATAGATCCATGCATATGATGCTTGCAATCCTCAATAGTGCTCCGGAGAAGGAACCTTTGGTCACAAAGTCACGGCGGACTTTATATTTAATATCTGCTGTTGTTGTTGCAGAGAAGAGCCAGCAGGAGGCGCTGGAGTACTTCAGCAAACAGATGAACGACGCTCACCATGGCGGCTGGAGCACAAAAATGGACTGGATCTTTCACACCATCAGACACATGCCCAACGAGCACTGACCCAGACCTATGGGTGCCCAACAAGGACTATTCGGACCAAACCAAGAGCAAATGGAACCAGGAGTGCCCAACCAGACCATACCAGAACCATCCAGAAGCAATCCGGACAACAACCAAGAGAACATCACTGCAGCTGGAGATGTTAGTCTTCAGCAGAGAACACAGATCCAAAAGCCTTAGAGTACAGGTGATACATGACTGTATCCTGTATAAACACATTTACTCACAGTACAAATGTACAACATTACAGAAATTGATTTTACAAACAAATTAATAATGATAAATAGGTTTTATAGAGCACTTCTTGAACACTCAGTTCACATCATTCATTGATGTTGGTGAAATACTGCTCCTGTAGCCACAGCTGCCCTCGAGTACAGTGGCAGAAGCGAGACAACCTGTATATGTCATTGACCCCTCCCACACCAACCATTCACACAGACTCATTCTAGGCAATTTATAGCCACAGCCGCCTCACTGAGGCACCTGGTGTTCTTAGAGGTCTTCCATCACAGTGCTAACCAGGCCCTGTCCTGCTTAGCAGCAAAGTTTTAATGGTATCTGATGGCACCACAATACATTTCATTGACTTACTTGATTACATACATTTTTCAAGTAAAAGTCAAATGTAGCATGTTTTGTATGTGAATCATAGTGAGCGGATGCAGACCTTTTTATACTTTTTAATTTATGAAAATGCTTTGTGGAGGAAGATTCCCCCCAGAGTGGCTTGAACTGGTTTAAGCTGCAGTAGTCCGGGGCACTGTGGTTTAAACTGGTTTAAAATTCACTAGCCTGATCTAGTCTGGGGATTGGTCTTTCACTGTTTGGAGGACATTTTTGTGGCATTTTACAAGTAGCATTAGCTTTTAGCATGAAGCTAAAAAGCAATAACTGACCAATCAGTGCAGAGACAATCAGAGAGCGACCAATGAGCGGCTGCGATCTGCATCATGTGACTTTTAGTCTGTTCCTTTTATAAATATAAACGATGTCAAATTGTCAATAGAGTCACAGCATCGTCAGAGAAGCAGCCAATGAGCTGTAAACAAGCCCCACCCCTCCATCTATCAGCTGTGAAAAGAGTCACTCCTCCACCAATCAGCTGCCAGCTCTTTGGGACACAGCTCTTTGCACTAGTCTTTTGTACAGTGTTCTTTGACAAGTTTCTGAAAAGCACAACATTATGTTGATGTCACACATGACAATGTCATACACGATGACGTCACAGGTGATATTACACAAAATTACATCACACATGAGTCCAGTTCCATCCATAGACTGTATATATTATTCTATCATGTATGGAACTGGACTCTTCTTCACCACCAAAATATTTGTAATAAAATTAAGTTTGTTTCAAGAATGTTGTGGTTCGTATTTTTAATTCAAACTGATAAATATATAAAACTATGATCAGTGCAAATAAATCTGGCTCTGTCTGAATATAATAAATTCATGGGCTGAACAGAACATACGGCAGGAAAATCCAACAGGATTTACAGATGAGACGTACACTCAATCTAAGAAAATCCAAGACGGACAAATAACGATATGTGTGATAATCCTCAGGGTTAGGGAATGGCGCCATTATATTTTTGCATTGGATCCTCAGTTTAATGTTTTCTGCTGCTTTTCCCAGCATTCTGTTATTTACTGCACATGTCACTCCCTTTATCGACACCAGAAGGCGTTGTGTTTTTATAAACTCAAGATGGCGGCGCTTCTGCGGCTAATGTTAACAGCTGTAAAACACTGTAAAAGACGAATTCATAAACGTCAGAAGCGACGCCACAATGATTCACTCCGTGCTGCGTCCCACGGAATCTATGCACCGAATATTCAGCAACGTAAGCATGTAAATCGCAATCCCTATCAGAAGTGCGTAGTTGTAGTCAGGAAGCGCGCAGCTGTAGTCCGGAAGTGTGCTTGCTGGATTCTTGCGGTGAAAGTTTCGAATGAGGACAACATAGATTCATGATAAAAGACACTTATTATTATTTTTTGATCATTTAAATCTACACCCACGTCAGTTTCAGGCGGATCTTGACAAACGGTGACAAACTGGTGAGTTTATACAATTATTATGTATAACTTTATTTGAATAAATGTAATAAAGTCACTGTAATGTTGTCCTGTTGTCATAGTAGCGTGTCTGTGGCCTGGTCAGGAGCAGGTGCTCCTCCCGAAGGCACTCCTCCCATGGTATTTCTCTGTACTGTTATAGATCCGTGATATTTAAAGAAAGGTAAATAACCTACTACCGAAGTGAACCGTTGGAACAACGTTACGGAAAATTATGTCCTAAATCGTGTTGGAGATACATGTTTTTGATCATGATGATCAAGATGATCAAATGCTTATCAATAATAATGCTCATTCTGGCAGAGCACAAATCTATTATAGCATTAAAGGTGGGGTATGTTCACCGGTATCTTTAGTCTCACAGATAATAATTAAAATATTAAATTGCTCTTAATCGCAATATTTTCTATTATATTAGGTATTTTAGTTAACTAACAATCAATCACACATTTTCCCTTTTCTACATGTCATTTGATTTGGTTTTAATCTTATATTAATCCAATAAAAAATACAATAAATAAAGTATTTTGATTGTTTAGTATAGGACATTCTCTGCATGCGTTTGTTATTGCTTTATACAGTGTGCAGAACTATTTAACATAGAAATGACTTGAATGGTCTAATAAAGAGAACTCATTGTTGTTTCATTATGTTTGTCAGTTAATGGTTTATTTTATGGTTTGGGATACAAGCTCGACCTTTTGTAAGTAAGTAAGTGTGTTTATACGCTTTCAGTTTTACTTGTTATCACGATGAGTGCGTGGACCATGCAGACGTACGGGCCAGTACCGGGGAACTGCAACCCACTCAGAAGCATGTCGCGGATCGAACCGGCCTTTTGGAGGGAGTGCTCCTCGCACCGGGACTTTGTGGGTAGATAGTTGGGATTACTGACGGACCTCCAATAAACACCAGTGAGCATGACTGCTTTTGTTTTCGCCTGCTGTACCTTCAGTTGATGGTCCAAGTGGTTCCAGTCGTCCTCAGGTAACGGACGACTGAGGTTCCAGGCTGATTCAAGATGTCCGCTCCCCCGTCTCCTCTTCCGCCACCCCCCCGCCCCCTGAGTCCAAATGGTCTTTCCCATTGTGCCCTGCTCGACCTGTCCATCACAGCGGAGCCCCTCCTACCCCCCCTGTCAATCACGGCAGAGCCCCGCTCACCTGACTCCGCCATTGGTCAAGTGAAGCAGCGCGTAAAGACAACCAATCAGCTCCCAGCGTGTCCAGAGGGGGCAGAGCTTAACACCACGCTGGCGTTGAGGGCGGAGCTTCAGTCCCTGCAGGTTTGTGTGATGCTTCTTATGTATGTTCATGTTCCACAGATGTGGTTCTTAACTTGGGGACCCAGGGGTCAGAAAGGACCTTTTGTGAGTGTGTGCGTGTGTTAGTTCCAAGCCCCGGTGATCCAAGATGGCAACCTATTCAAATGAATGGCTCGTGCTCAGTAGCGCATGGGACATACACAGGGACCGAAAGATTAGCGGAACTTGCCTATACTTGGGCATCGTCTGGTCCTCCCAGTTCTGCGTTCCCATGATGCGTTGCGCTTAATACGCAAAAAACAGCAGAGTTTGTGGCAGTAAAGTGTAGATTTAAAGAAAACTGAAGGATTTAAGAAGGAAAAAAAAGTTCAGGATGAAAAGGGACACTAAAATCCCCTCAAAATCCGATCTTTGGGAAAGCTGTAGGTTCTCTGTCAGCTGAGGTCGAGCTGTTTTAATTTACATTGAGTTCTATGGGACTTTTATCTGGGTAGCCCACGTGAATTTAGTCTGCAGTACCACAGGCGCCCCCTGTACCCATAGGTGGGACAGCTGTAAACTAGTAATACCCTATCCAGATATTATTATAGATCCATGGTTAGTTCGTATGCGTGTGTTTGTAATTCCTCCTCTGTCCTTCAGGGGCAGCAATGGGACGCAGCTAAAGCTCTGAAAGAAACTCTGGAGAAAAACCAAAGAACTCGAACGATGATCAACAATAGAGCCACGCGAGGTTAGAACCATGTGACCAGAGACACCATCATGTGACCAGAGACACCATCATGTGACCAGAGACACAATCATGTGACCAGAGACACCATCATGTGACCAGAGACACCATCATGTGACCAGAGACACCATCATGTGACCAGAGACACCATCATGTGACCAGAGACACCATCATGTGACCAGAGACACCATCATGTGACCAGAGACGCCACCATGTGACCAGAGACACCTGTGACCAGAGACACCATGTGACCAGAGACACCATGTGACCAGAGACACCTGTGACCAGAGACACCTGTGACCAGAGACACCAAGTGACCAGAGACACCATCATGTGACCAGAGACACCATCATGTGACCAGAGACACCAAGTGACCAGAGACACCAAGTGACCAGAGACACCATGTGACCAGAGACACCTGTGACCAGAGACACCAAGTGACCAGAGACACCAAGTGACCAGAGACACCATCATGTGACCAGAGACACCAAGTGACCAGAGACACCAAGTGACCAGAGACACCATGTGACCAGAGACACCATGTGACCAGAGACACCAAGTGACCAGAGACACCAAGTGACCAGAGACACCAAGTGACCAGAGACACCATGTGACCAGAGACACCATGTGACCAGAGACACCAAGTGACCAGAGACACCATGTGACCAGAGACACCAAGTGACCAGAGACACCTGTGACCAGAGACACCTGTGACCAGAGTCACCAAGTGACCAGAGACACCAAGTGACCAGAGACACCATCATGTGACCAGAGACACCAAGTGACCAGAGACACCAAGTGACCAGAGACACCAAGTGACCAGAGACACCAAGTGACCTGACCATGTGTCCTTCTCTCTTGTAGGCGTGTCCTTCTCATCACATGACCGCCTTTACTCTTCCCTGGTGAGCGTGCACGTGTCTGAGAGTCATGTGCCCAGAGCTGCCATTCCATTGGTCAGCGCTCCAAAAGCACCGCCTACTGCAGGACCTGACCTCCTGACCTCTGACCCTTACCACAGGCCCCTCCCCCTGCAGACATGCCCCACCCCCTGCGTGAAGCCCCGCCCCCACAGCGCCCCCTTCACCCTGAGCCAAAGACGGCAGCGCTGGGACTGTAGTTTAGGCCTCTGATTATTCATAGCAACAGAGTAGTACTGGTGCTAGTTTAGGTTTCTGATTACACAAAGTAATGCTGGAACTCCAGGCTTCTGACTCATTGACTCTGATTATAAGTGGGAACAGTTTCCACAGTGACATCCTCCATAGTTGAGAAAATCAGGATGAAACAAAAACATGGCTCGTAGTTGTTGAAGCAGTTTTTTAGACAAAGGTGCCTTCTCTGTTCAAATGAAGAAACTCGTCTTCTTGTAAATTCCTGGGCCACACGTTTGAAATCTGCCCGGCTCAATGATGTCTATGTTTGAAAATAGAAAACATGTTCGAGGAGAAATGTCTGCACACCAACACTAACGGGCTCTTGTAGGCTGCAGTAGGGGCACTGGTATGATGATTCTCACTTTATGTATTTAAATACTTTGTGATTCTGTTGTTGTAATTTAAATAAACGTTTTCTGTTTTTCTACAGAATGTTGATTATACACGAGACACCTGAGAGTCATTTTCTCCTCTACTTCTTTAGTTGTAGCAGTTATCCTTTACTTACACTGCTTACTCAGCTTCTGACTGTAGCTACAACGGAGCATAAGGCTCATCCACATTTTCATTCTATGAGATAAAAGTCCTAATAATATGAGATTTTTTGACTTTTACTCATACATTTGAATACATTTGTATCTTTTGAAGTATATGTTTTAGTCAAAATACATGTAATGACAATTGGCAGCTTTTAATTCACTCTCACACTATTGGTTTTACACGTTATTTACGATTGATTCATCAGTGCCGCAGCAGCGTCTGTACATACTCTGTCCGAGCCGCAGGAGAAGGAGCTGCTGGGGCTACTTCACCTGCGGCTGAGACACAGTTTAACAAATAGCCTCAATATTAAATTGGGTCTGTATGAAGGGTATATGAAAAGACAAGACTAGGTCATGTGTGGTTCTAGAAAGGACTGAGGAAATGTGTGGAGTCTGATGTGCTCCAGCTCAGGTTGGAGCTAACCCTCTGACATCTCTGATCTGGAGCTGCTGTGAACTCTGGACGGGGCGTCTTCATTATGCACTGACTCCGAATTTTTCTGACTTTTATCTAATCAAATAGTTTATTCTCATGTTTTTACAAGATTAATCTTATATTATTATGACTTCGACTTTATTCTCATAATTCCCATAATTAGTCGTATGTTGCTGTTGTTCTGACGACTGTTTTATAATTGTTGCTCTATTCATTTATTTGTAGAAATTCGTGATATGGGTTTCAAATCTAAAGATGTATTATCCAGAATTCATATTTAGAAGAAGGAAGTCCCACACTTAAGATAAATACTTTATTAATATATTCATGATGGTCGCCATGGAAACGCTGTCCTGGTTCCTGATTAGCTCATTCAGTATGACCAGTTTTTAAACTTTAACTTAAACTATAGTTAGTCTAATTGGAATTCACTGCTTTTTAAATCTTTGTCCATGGGGCCCGGTCAGAGTCTGGGTCTGGTTCCGCGTTAGACCGTTCTGATCCTAGCTTTGGAGCATATACTAAAGTCTGGACTCTTTGTGAAGCTGAGCACCTGTAGTTTTGGCCTCTCATCATTGTGGCTTCAGTCAGTGCAGAATCAGCCTGTAGTTTGGAGCATGTGAGATCATTAGGAGACAGAATTCCAAGTGTTCTGGTCCCATTGTGTTGGATCCTTAAGGAGTTAGTCCACCATAAAAACTGAAGCCTGGTTCAGACCTGGTTTAGTCCTGGTTTAGACCCAGTTACACTCCTCAGGATCAGGTTTTCTTGTTGCAGAAGAAGGTTCCGGTTCTCCAGGTCTCTGATGGTTTCTCTGAGGACTGAGACCTCGTCCTGAACCGCGGTCCTGACATGGATTTTCACTAGCTCCTGAGGAGATCAAGATAGATTCTTTAGTCCAGGCTTAGACTTGACTTAGTCCTGATGTGAGACTTACCAGAGCCTGTTCAATCTTTTTATCAATGGAGGAACCAGAGGAAGAACTGAAACAGAAGAAAAGTGGTTAGACCAGATTCAACCATAGTCCAAACACAGACTGTGCATCAGGGGAGATGACTATGGAGACTACGCCCACCTGGTACAGAGGCGCAGGAGGAAGCTCAAACTGCGCTCTGATTGGCTCAAACACACTCTGTTGCACTGTAATTGGTTGCATGGGGCTCTGGTGCGCTGCGGTTGGTCGCATGGGGCTCTGGTGCGCTGCGGTTGGTCGCATGGGGCTCTGGTGCGCTGCGGTTGGTCGCATGGGGCTCTGGTGCGCTGCGGTTGGTCGCATGGGGCTCTGGTGCGCTGCGGTTGGTCGCATGGGGCTCTGGTGCGCTGCGGTTGGTGGCATGGGGCTTTGGTGCGCTGCGGTTGGTGAAAAGGTTTGAAAGCCCGGGGAGGAAGAGGCGGAGTCTTCGGGAGGCGTATCCTGGGTCTGCAGTCGTTAGCATTGTTAGCGTTTGTTAGCATGGTGCTGCAGTTCCTCAGTCCTCCAGCGGGGCTTCTGCTGTTGTTGGCATCATTAGCATCTGTTAGCATGGCGCTGCAGTTCCTCTGTCTTCCAGTGGGGTGTCTGCTGTCGTTAGCATCTGTTAGCATGGTGCTGCAGTTCCTCTGTACTCCAACAGGGTATCTGTAGTCGTTGCTGATTTGTGTAAATGTTTTAAAGTCTGATGGTTTCTGAAGTCTCAGCCGCTACTTGTCCGCTCTCTCTCTTTTCTGGTACAAAGACATCTGTGATTTGCTGCCCACTCAGTCCTCTGGACCAATCATGTCGCACATTCTTACAGTCCCACAGACACACACACACACACACACACACACACACACAGTATAAAGTCTTCCTCTAGTGTTCTTTCATGAGGTCAATTATGTATTTATTTAAATTAATGGGACAGTCCACGTCAATGTGAACACATCAGATTTAAACCAAGGGCTAATTTCTATCTGTGGTCCCATGGGGTCATGAACACCAGGGTTAAATACAGAATAATAATAATAATAATAATAAAACTTACAGTACAACACAGCTCACAAGAGTGAGCCATAGTATTCTATGAGAAGTCCATGACATTGCACACATCCTGTTATCACACTCATCCTGTTATTGCACACATGCCAGCATTTCAAAGAACTGATGTTGCACTTGACCCAATATTGCACATGAGCCATTCTTTGACCATGCTTCGCTGTCAAAATATGTGATTTCACCACCTTCTCTCTTGATGCGTGTCGGTTGTGGACGCCGCTGAAGGTGATTAGTGTACGGATATTTTTTTGACTTGAGGTAGGAATCCTATAGAGATCGTTTCACAGTGGGGTAATTGTTAAATGAGGCCCATTGTCCTGACGGTCTGTGGGTAGGGCTGTGTGGGCGGGGCAACCTCACCTGGGGGCGGGGCTGTGTGGGCGGGGCAACCTCACCTGGGGGCGGGGCTGTGTGGAGGTGAAGACGGCTGCGAGCGACACTGTCTCCACATCTGACACAGAAATTGTTTTAGCTTTAGTTCCAACCGGAAGTTATGCTGAAGAAGAAGAGTTACCTGTGCATCTGGGAGCACGGGGCGGAGCTTGTTCTGCCGGGGGATGTGGTCGGTGTTGTGGACAAGCTCCGCCCCTTTCTCACACCCTTGTTCCATCAGCTCCAGAGACTCCAAGGATAGGGCTTGTCTTTGGCTGTCAATCATCATAACACGGCGAAGCCCTGCCCCCAGACCTCTCACTTCCTGTTGAAGAAGATGTCACAGAACCATATAAGGGCATGTGGAGTCTCCTGAGTGTGTATTTACATATATGTGTATATACGTATGTATGTAGCACTTTGATCTACAATGAATGGGCTAGATATCTTAGCGATCGTATAAAGTGGTCGGGGTTTTACAGCCTTGAAACATAGAGCTGTGTGGATTTTACCTATTGCGGGTTATTTTGACATTATACTTGCTATAAACACCGGACCCCTGTAGTGTGTAGTTGTGGTGAGTTATTTGTGGTTACCGTGGTTGCTGTGGGCAGGTCCAGACATGTCCACCTCCCCCGCATGTACCGCCCCCGGGTATCCAGCCGCACCACTCTGAAGCGAGGTCCAAGTGCATCATGGGAGTGTGGCCGGCGAGGACAGGCCTCTGATTGGTTAACAAGCTCTGACGTCACACTGGTGATGTGGAAGCCCCACCTCTTCTTACTCATTATTAACCAACGGAAACGCTCTGGGAAACAAGGTGAACAATAAATTAACAGCTTCCTGATTGGATTATTCAAATGCTATTTATACTGTACTGTATGTATGTAAATATCCATGCTGCCACTTAGACACAGGACTGCTGCTGCTGCAACAGTCAGATGTATGTCTAAAACTTCAGAGAACAGGAGGAATGAGTGCTACAGGGTCCAAAAAAGTAATAAAATCAGGTGCTCTTCCGGAAGAAAAATGACATTGAAAAACAAAGATACCCTTTTCCAAAGAAGACAGGGTGAAATCCGAGGCACTCTGATAAAAGTCCTTTATTAGAGAAGGGACCAACGCGCATGGCCTTCTTCAGGGCAGTGTGACACTCCCCTGAAGAAGGGCCTGCTTTTATCAGAGTGCCTCGGATTTCACCCTGTCTTCTTTGGAAAAGGGTATTATTATTTTTCAAAGTCAGATGTATGTGTTTGAGCCATAGACTCTAACAAAATAATGGACGTAGTCTTGCCTATCTCCGCCGTTCAAACTAATGGGCAAAAAAATCTGCTCTACTGGAGCTATCCAAAATGGCCGCGAGTGGTCCCGCCCACAAGAAAATTGTGAAAAAACGCATCTGCGCATGCGTCAGCCGGCGCAGCTTCATTAATTTGAACGAGAGACTTCAAAAATTCACAGCAAGTAAACTAGAGTGGACCAAAAAAATCCACCCCCCTCAGCATTGACACACATGTGGAACGGAGCTTTGGGCCAAGAGCCAACTCTTGGACCATCCTGTAAAGACGTTTTTGAGAGATCTGCCAATGCTATATTGTACCACAGGGGTCGATCCTGGGACCTCTTCTGTTCAATCTCTACATGCTGCCGTTAGGTCAGTTAATACGCAGAAACGAAGTTTCCTATCATAACTGTGCAGACGACACTCAGATCTATGTCTCACTGACTGCAGGAGAACATGGACCAGTGGACTCACTCCTTCACTGTATCCAACAGATCAGTGAGTGGATGCAAAACAACTTCCTTCAGCTAAACGCAGACAAAACTGAAATGATTGTCTTTGGTCCCCAGAAACAAAGAGAGAGCGTCATCTGTCATCTACAGTCTCTCTCCCTAAAACCTTCAAGCAAGGTCAGAAATCTAGGGGTAATACTGGACTCAGACTTAAATTTGAATAGCCACATCAAATCAGTAACATCAGCAGCTTTTTACCATCTAAAAAACATTGCCAGGATCAAAAACATAGTGTCTAAAGCAGACCTGGAGATTCTTATCCATGCATTTGTCTCCAGTAGGTTAGACTACTGCAATGGCCTGCTCACAGGTCTGTCCAAACAGGCTGTAAAACAGCTGCAGTACATTCAAAATGCAGCAGCTCGAGTCCTGACTAGAACCAGGAAGTACAACCACATTAGTCCAGTCCTCAGGTCCCTGCACTGGCTTCCTGTGGCTCAGAGAATAGACTTTAAAACAGCTCTGCTTGTGTACAAGTCTCTCCATGGCCTCGCACCAAAATATATTAGTGACATGTTAGTCCCATATGAACCAGCCCGGACTCTGAGGAGCACAGGGACTGGACTCCTGTTAGTGTCCAGAGTCAGAACTAAACATGGGGAGGCTGCTTTTCAGATTCATGCTGCTAAAATCTGGAACAGTCTTCCTGAAGATGTGAGACAGGCCTCCTCTCTGACAATGTTTAAAACCAGGTTAAAGACAGTTCTGTTTAGCTGTGCATACAACTGAGGGACTTTCTTTTTAATGTTCTGTGATTATTTATGATTTTAATGCTATCTTGTTCAGCACTTTGAGTTGCCTTGTGTATGAATTGTGCTATACAAATAAACTTGCCTTGCCTTGCCTTGCCTATATGTTAGCATTGGCTAATTCTTATTCCGGGTCCACCCCCACCGGCCCGGGGTGGTATTGCAGCATGTCAGCGCACGTCATTTTGGCCACTTTTGAGCCGCCACTGGTTTGACCTCATGGTCTCTGAGTCAGACTTCACAGTGCGGCAAAACAAAAGCAGTTGCTCTCACTTGACGTTCATCAGTAATCACAACTATCTCAAGGTCACCGCCCAAAGGTCAAAGCTGTAGTTATTTCAAGATTCAATAATTCATTGTCATTGTCACAAAAACAACAAAATTACACTTTGAGCGTCACGTGATACTAGAGCAAATAAAGTGCAGAAGTTTGCAGGATGAAAACAGCACAGGGCTGTCAGAGGTAGGTTAGCAGAACAGAACATTTCCATTGTGAAAAAATAATAATAATTTAACTGGCTTAATTGAAAACATAAGAGTTTCCTGTATTACAGTATTACAGTCATTTCTATGTTAGATAGTCCTGCACGATTTAAAAAGCAATAACAAAACATACAAAGTTGGAGTAGCTTGGATTAGACAATAAAAAACCGTATTGGATTCATTTAACTTTTTGTGTAATCCAGTCCCTTTTCAAACTAAATAAAGGGACATTAAGAAAAGGGAAAATGTGCGATTAATCATGAGTTAGCTGACATGAATGTGATTAGTTTGTATTTTAATCTCTGATGGCCAAATACTGTCGTTTTGGGGGGATTGGATTAATATAAGTTTTTGGCTTTTGGAATGCACTCCCTTTTCAAACCTCATCATTAGACACACACGCACGCACGCACGCACGGACACACACATATATGAAGTGAAAGTGACATCACCTCAGCTGCTGGAGAACTCCACAACAAACCAACACAACAAGGACTTTATTGTTTAACAGGTCCGAGATCAGTCCTGGTTCAGTTCGGATTCACACTGATCTCCGACAGAACACCGGTTCAGAGTTGCTTTGGTTCTGGATCTGTCCTGGTTCAGACCTGGTTCAGACCTGGTTCAGAGTTGCTTTAGTTCTGGATCTGTCCTGGTTCAGACCTGTTTAGTGCTGGTGTTTTCGTCCTGGATCGGAGCTGGATCAGTTCTGGTTCAGTCAGTCCAGCCTCAGATCTGCTTTAGTCCTGGTTCAGACCTGCTTTAGTCCTGGTTCAGATCAGCTTCTGTCCTGGTTCAGACTTGGTTTTGACCTGGTCCCAGTCTTAGTTGCTGTCTCAGTTGGACTTCCTCCAGTTTGTCTCTGAGTCTGAATCATGTTCTGTCACAGGTCCTGAAACACTGAGCTGTAGTGGAACAGCGCCACCTGCTGCTCTCTGCGCCTCAGCACAGGTCCTTAAATACTGCAAAGGCTGAGATCATTCATTACGAGCTTCTACTTCAGTCCAAAAGAAATGTTTCCCAATGACAGAAATTATGACAAACATGTAGAACAGAAGCCGAATGGTCTGAACTTAGAAGCACGGCTAACCGTGTCAGAAGGTGCAAAAAGGGATGGTATATAGGAGAATTTTCCCAATATTTAGGAACGAACCGCCCTCTCCTTTTTTTGCACTGTAAAAAGTGTTGCTAAAATATACCGTAAGAGGTTCCATCGGCCTTTTTGAGTACTATTAACTTCAGCACTTTATTAAGTAATAAAGAATATTAAATTCAATTTGACAGAATGCAAAACTATTACATTGAAGTGATTGATTTATATTTGTGTAACTTTACCACCCGGAGGAAGTTTGATAGATCTTATAATCACTATATATGGTCTTGAATTCTATAGCTCTATAACGCTCACAACTCAAATATACAAAACTATGGTCTTGTTTGACGATCACGTAGAATGATTGACAGTCGGGAGGACCAATAGTCTTGATGATCCACCCGAATAGGTGTTTTCACATTATCGTCCCAAGGGTTTGTCCCGACCTGAGTTCAGCCTCCAAAGCTCCATTTCTCTGTGATTTAACAAAGCAAGGCATACTCCTTTTATTATGAGACAAAATTGAGCAAAACTAACAGTTAAGTGCACTTTTTGTGCAAAACCAAAAGATCCATCAACCTCACAGAATAGCATAATAAGCTAAATTCAATGTTTTATGCTTTTAATTAGTTGATGATTTGTGTCTTCTATGATGTGGACTGTGAAGCACTTTGTGATTCCCCGTGTGGAAAAGCGCTTTGCAAATACAGACTGATTGATTGATAGATTGATATTTGGTGAAACAAGTAACTTAAAAGTAATGCAGTAGTAGGGTAAGGCTTTATTCAGAAACCGCATTATTGTAACACATGTTATTGAAATAATAATAATGTATTATGTTTTTGAAGTATCTTGCCCAACACTGGTGGTGTCTGTGGCATGTGTGGTGTCATTGGGCAGGATGACACTGTCCAACAGTGACATCACAGTGCGTCACGTGGGCGTGAGGAACCAGGGCATCGTAACGTCACAGTGTATGGGCGGGGCCTGTCTCCGAGCTGCTCCATCATCTGCATCCTCCATCTGCACGTCCTGACTCTTCCTTCCTAGCTCCTCGTTTGGACCTAATCAGAACCATTCTCCACCCTACCCACGGACACGCTTTACTTACGCGACCAAAACGCGTCAGACCCGCCTCAGTAACGCGACCGAAACGCGCCAAATCCGCGTTTTAGATCCACGAACAGCTGGAGCCATAATCCGGAGAGCGCCATATTCACCTTCACCTCCGCGGACATAAGCTTCATCACAATAGCCAATATTTCACCAGGGATTCACCTGGTCTAAACCAAGTCTTAACCAGGTCTGAACCAGGACTGAACTAGGTCTAAACCAGGTCTAAACCAGGACTGAACCAGGACTGAAAACTAGGTCTGAACGAGGACAAAATCAGTTCTAAACCAGTTAAGAAACCAGGAGCAAGCTAGGACTGAAACCATGTCTGGAGGCGGCCCTAAAGAGGAACCAAAAGGTTCCAGTTGGGATTTCATCTGGAACCCACGGACTCACGAGCTGCTGGGACGGACCGCCACAAGCTGGGGTGAGTGCGCGCGCAACCGTGGGTTTACGCGTGTGTTTATATGTGAGCGCGTGCATGTGGTGCGCATTCGCTCACAGGAGTGTCTGAAGTTCATATACCACTCGGTCTGGACCGGGATCTAGATTCGGGTCTAGACTCTAGTCTGGGCTCAGGTCTGGACTATATGCTGCGCACGTGCTCATAGAACTGTCTTTTTAAACGTAAAACGTTGAACAAATGTTCTAGAAATAATGTTGAACAAGTGAGACTACAATACATGTCTTCATTCATTAGAAAACATGTTTCTTAACTTTTGGGAGTCACTATTTGACTCTTTTGGCGGAAGCTTGTGGTGAATACAGTGATGGAGACAGGAACGAGAGATATGGATATTTAGACGGAGTTCCAGTGTTTTAAGTTATGACCCCATCTATAAAGTTGGGGGGCCCCTGGGGAGATTTGAAACCCCTCCAATTAGTTTTTGTAATTATTTTATATTTTTTGTAGCCTACGTCGAATTAAAGATGCAGTCAATGATTCATCCAGACGCAGATTTTATCCAGATTTTCTAAACCACCTAATGGCTAAACCGAAAACCCAAAAGTTCCAATTTCATGTTTGCTGCTCGCCCTGTTGTGGCAAAAAGAGAATATCAGAGGAAAAGGCGTCGTACAGAGCCAGGGATATGTGATGCAGCGGTAGTCAAGTGCTTAGTGCTAGTTTGTTTGGGGAAGCTAGCACTTGTCAAGTATAGCCGGCAAATCACTCAAATCACAGATGTAGTGTAATGCTTTCACAGACTTTGTTATGGTTTGGTGGAGGATATTAATGCTTAGCTAACCTGAATACTTTACTGGACCTTTAATTGGACCCGTCAATTGACGTCATTTTTCATTAAAAAATATATTGATAACACCACCTGAGAGAATTAACTCAGAGTCTGGATTATTATTATAAATTATGACCCGCACACCCACCGCCTCAAGAACTGGTGAGCAGCAAGAGAAGAGGGTTACAGTTACATCCCTCAGCTTTAATGTCAGGTACCCAAGCTTTAAAGTTGTGTATCCCAGGTTTGATATTACATACCCTAGCTTTAAAGTTACACACCCTAGCTTTAAGAAACTGGAATCAGCCGGGGCCGCATGAGGTCGGTTCTGGCTGTGGCTGGGTGCATTAAGGGTTATGTTTATCACGTGTTTGTGTGTGTACAAAATATTTGAGCGTTGATACCAAAAACAACTCATTCTTTAATAATAACAAGAGAATAATAAGAGAAAGTAATCATAATAATGCGTCAGTTTTATATAGTGCTTTTTTGGACACCCAAAGTCACTTCACATGTCGTTATTCATTCACTCCACACACGATGGTGATAAACTACTACTGTAGCCACAGCTGCCCTGGGGCACACTGACAGAAGCGAGGCAACCAGTCTGTGCCATCAGCCCCTCTGACCACCACCAACCTTTAACACACACACCAGACTCATTCTAGGCAATGGGGGTGAAGTGTCTTGCCTAAGGACACAACAGCAGTTTGGCACTTTACAGCCGCAGCCAAGGCACAAAGTAAAGGTTTGTGTCTATACAAAAGTAAAAATGAAATAGTTTGTTTTTAAGTGTATTATACATTTGTTTATAGCTTATCATTTGTATCTGGGGCTTTTTATAATCATGAAGGTTTTTTACCAAAATAATTTTTAAAAATCGAATTTTAAAGGTAAAGGTCAACCTAATTGTAATCGCATATAAATATTAACAGTGAGAAGTATTTTTTCACATGAATTTTTAGTACATCATTGAATAAAGACTGAATTCAGTCTTTATTCTGTATTTTTTATTTGTGTCCAACAAACCAGTGCCTTTTTTGTCATAACGAGCTAGCAATAGCATATTAAGAAATATAATACATTTTGCAAGCCTGTATCTAATTCCACTCAAAGCCCAGCTATCGGTTATTTCAGAGCCCATCAGACCTCTGAAGCTGTGCAGGGCAGGGCCTGGCTAGTACTGTGATGGGAGACCCCTAGGAACACAAGGTGCCACAGAGGGGCGGCTGTAAAGTGCCAAACTGCCGTTGTGTCCTTAGGCAAGACACTTCACCCACATTGCCTAGAATGAGTCTGGTGTGTGTGTGAATGGTTGATGATGGTCGGAGGGGCAGATGGCCCATACTAGTTGCCTTGCTTCTATTAGTGTGCCCCAGGGCAGCTGTGGCTACAGTAGTAGTTTATCACCACTGTGTATGGAGTGAATGAATAATGGCCACTTTGAGTGTCCAGAAAAGCACTTTATAAAACCAATGCATTATTGGTTCTGCACGAAGCTAGTAGCTAGCGCTAGCCTTCGCTGCTGGACTATGGAGCCTTAAGGGAGGTCCATGTCCTCCCTGTGTCTCTAAATTAAAGCTGTGGTCCCTTGCATTAATAATGCATAATAATGTTGGTTGTGCCCAAAAGTAAAATGTTGTGAACAAATCAAACAGAACATTCTTTTGATTTTTGTTTTGTTAAAATATAAATATAAATATTGTATAAAATATAAAGCAAGTATAAAATCTCCATTAAGAACCACGCGACAAATGGAGTGAGTACCAAACACCATCTCCTGGTACTCATCAAAGTACCTCACTTACAAATAAACTCTTCGTTAGCGTCTTTTATCGTGGGAATGACAAAGGTTTCCAGATCAGCTTTTGAGTAAGTCCTGTTTCATGGTAAACGAGCAGTCTTGGAAGTGATGGTAACACTTTTAGTCCCAGACAATAGCAGGAAAACAGCATAGAAGCGAACATACTTTGGTAGACGGAGAGCATACATTGGGAAAGGCTTTGCGCTCTGATACGCTGTTTTGGTTTCTCTCTCCTGTGCATCACTTCCTGGAGGCGGGCTTCTGGAGCTTGAGCTGCGTGTGAAAGTGTGCCATTTATCAATGTGAACAGGGTCGTTTTCTTGATAAAAGTAGCTTTAAAATGTTATACAACTTGCCACATGACCCTGGACTCTGAGTGGGGGCAGCACCAACATTAAAGTGTGATGTCCACTAGGGGGCCACAAAATATCTTTTCGCGGGCCGCAAATGGCTCGCGGGCCGCATGTTTGAGGCCTCTGCCAGCAGACTCTTTTCTGTGTAAGGAGACGACTGCAAGAATGGATGTAGGTCAAACACAAAGGATTATCTCGGCACAAACATCAGGCTTCACAGACTCATATGACACAAATGTGATGAAACACATTTTGTTTGCCTTGTAGCATATTTTCTTTGTCATATTTCAATGTTTTCAATAAACAAGAAATGAATATATTTGTATACAGCTCTTACATCCAGTCATACGCCTACAGCAAACATACTTTTCATCCAAATGTATGAATTCAGATGACCCAGCATGCAAAGTTTACCTGATTAAATATCAGGAAGTAAGTGTTATTTCTAAGGGCTAAGTGTTAATAAGGATACTACACTGATTTTGATATCCACGATTCATAATCCCTTTGACGGACTTAGGTTGTAGATTTAATTTAAACTACTCTCAGATGCAAATGAATCAAAAAGAAGAGCTAATGCTTCACAGCAGAGCGGTGATCCTTGCGTTGCGCAAGTGACGTCACGTCACCACCGTAAGCTCTGCGCCGCACGACTACACACTAGGCTTTAGGCAGATTGTGCTGTTTGATTCTAATGAGTGTTGTGATTGGCCTCAGCAGAGGCTAAAAGGCAGCATTGGAAGCAGAGTCAAGTTGAACAGATATCACAATTTTGCTATAAAATGACATGAGGCAATTATGTCATGAGGCTAACAGTATGATAATATATAATGTAGTATTTTTATTTTAAAATTGAGATATTAGAATCTAATATTTACTTGTCTTCATGTTTTCATGGTACTTTTTCTGTCGGCCTGTGGCAGAAGGTCCTGATGCCAGAGTGTGGTGGAGCTAAACAGAGCTCCACCCACACCAGAGATCTTGGTCCTCATTACAGAACACTCCTTGTCACACTGCCCCCTGTTGTTAGAGTTGGGGGACCACATGCTGTGTCCTTGTGAGACGTGTCCTCTGAGCCTTTTGTGATGTTTGCTTGTTGCTGCAGGTCTGATCCTCCTCTTCTACCTCGTCTTCTACCTCTTCCTCGCTGGGATGTTTGCTCTCACCATGTATGTGATGCTGATGACGCTGGATGACTACCGCCCCACCTGGCAGGACCGCCTCACTACACCCGGTAAGACAACTGTGTGTGTGTGTGTGTGTGTGTGTGTGTGTGTGTGTGTGTGCACTTGTTTTCAACTCCTGGTGGGTTCCATAACCTGAGATTCCACTCACGTCATGGGGACTGGTTTTACGTGGTGGGGCCCGAACACCGGACCCCACTGGTCCAAGCTTAATAATCAATGGGTAATGCTTTTCTAACGGTCCTTATGCAGTCTCTGTAAAAATATGGAAAGGACCCCTGGAGGTTTACTTTCCTGAAAAAAGTGTGTTATGTGTCGGAACCCTGGTGGTGGGTTGCGGGATATCAAGGAGGGGCACACTGGGGCAATTTCAGTCCAGCAGGCTGGAGCCAATCATGGAGCAGCACAACAGAGGAAATCAGGTGTCAGGCTAGAAAAAGGTGCAAGTGTGTGGTTCATTAGGCTGCAAGAAATCATGGAGGAGCACACTGAAGCGCACGCTTACAAACCACTGGTAAGTGCTGACTACAAGTCATGACTTCAAATTGTTATATAGAATGATTACAAATTATTTGTTGTTTGTGCAGCTTAGTCAAGAGTCCCTAATTGATGAAGTCGACTCAGATTCTGACGATTTAACTGTCAAGAAGAAACCTGTAAAAAAGTATGGAAAAAGAAAAATCAAAAACACTTTTCTTCAAGACTCGGAAAGTGACGAACCAAAGGCAAATAAGATTGTTATCATGCAGCTGCAAAAGAAGAAAAATGGGGGGCGAGTATACAGCAAGAGACACTTCTGCCTCTACTGTTCAATGTCCTGCCACAAAATGTCCCGTCATTTGACTAGAAAACATGGAAATGAAAGTGACGTAGCCAGAGCATTGGCTCTACCTGTGAAATCTAAAGCACGTAAACTTCAGTTTGATTTGATCAGGAATAGTGGAAACCGTGAGCACAATTTTGAGGTTTTAAAGGCCGGCATTGGAACTTTAGTCCCAGCTAAACAGCCAAATTCCCCAGTTAAATCCAGTGAGTTTTTGCACTGTATAGACTGTGGGGCATTGCTTAAGCGAAAGTCGCTGTGGAGGCATGTGGCCAGGTGCCGGCTTTCACAGAAAGATGCCCAGGCTAAACCAGGTAGAAGTAGGGTCCAGTCCCTCTGCTCCCTAGCCCAGCCTGTACCGGAGGGCATCAGCAAAAAGCTGTGGTCTTTAATTTCGGCAATGCATCAGGATGAGGTCACGGGTGTTGTCAAAGCAGAAAAGGGGATTCTGAGACTCGGAGAGCACCTGTACTTAAAACACGGGCATGATAAGACAAAGCATGATTACATTAGGCAGAAAATGAGAGAAGTCGGTAGGTTAATTAACGAAGCAAAAACCGCAGGGAAACTGAAAACAATTAAGGATTTCTTTATTCCTTCCAACTTTAACCATGTGATTGATGCAGTCAGGTCTGTGGCTGGATATGATGAGGAAACAAATCAATACAAGACTCCATCCTTGGCCCTCAAACTCGGCCATAGCCTCAGAAAGCTAGCAGATATTCTTGAATGTGACTCAAAAATGGAGCATTGTGTTGATGAACTATTTATTAAAAACCTCCAACGAAGCCGGCTGCTTTTTGAGAAGAGGTGGGACGTCTGTGTTTCTTCTGCTGCCCTACAGACCCTCCGGCAAGCCAAGTGGAACACTCCGGACCTGCTCCCTCTGACTGAGGACGTTAGAGCCATGCATGCACATATTGAGGTATGTCGACCTGAATATGTGCAAACCCTAATAAGTGAGCCAACGTCTAAGCATTGGTCTAAACTGGCAGTTTTGACTCTTTGTGAGGTCATCATTTTCAATCGAAGAAGGGAAGGTGAGGTTTCAAAGATGCCACTGACAGCCTTTACCTTAAGAAGTAAGACTGGGATCCATTCTGACATTGCTCTGGGACTGTCCCAACTTGAGAAAAAGCTGTGTCAGCATTTTCAACGCATTGAAATTAAAGGGAAAAGAAGTCGGAAAGTGCCGGTTCTTTTGACTCCTGAAATGATTGCTTCGATGGAGGTGCTGGTGGAGAACAGAAGGGCCTGTTCCATCTCTGACCATAACCCATACTTCTTTTCCCGCCCGGGCGCAGACACCCACATCAGGGGATCAGACTCCCTACGCCAGGTAGCCAAAGAATGTGGTGCGGTGCATCCAGAGATGCTATCCTCAACCAAACTTAGAAAGCACATAGCTACTATGTCTACAGTTCTCAATATGAAAGAGAATGAGATGGACATACTTGCCAACTTCCTCGGCCATGACATTCGCATCCACAGGCAATATTACAGACTACCAGAGGGGACACTGGAGCTGGCCAAAATCAGCAAAGTGTTGATGGCCATGGAGCAGGGAAGAGTGACGGAATTCGAAGGAAAGAGCCTCGACCAGATACAAATTGAGCCTGAAGGTAATTCTTGATATTATTAAAATATGTATGATTTTTTTCCCCTAAAGGCCACTTGTATTTTTATTTTCTGTGCGACAGGGAGAGCAGTAGAGATCCTCTCACAAACGGACGGGCTAAAAGAAACTTCAAGCGGAGAACCTTCAACCATTCATCCAGATGCACCCCATGGTAGTGGCAGTGCCCCTTCTGGTAAGTGTACCAGGTGGGGGATTACAGCCAGGCTGCTTGGTCCTCACCCTGGGAGTGTATATCGCTAATATATTTTTATTTCTCTCCCTAGAACGTGTAAGAAAGCCATGGTCTGCATCTGAGGTGAAGGCTGTGGAGAAGACCATGACACCTTTCATACAGACTGGAAAGGTCCCTGGGAAGTCTCACTGCCTGGCCTGCATTAATGCCTCACCAGATGACCTTAGACATCGGACATGGAGTGGCATTAAATTCTATGTCAAAAATAGAATCACTGCAATTCGAAAACAAAATCTAAAATAAAATTCCTTTAAAATAGTTGTTTGGTTTCTATTGACTGTTTTGTATTACTTAAAGTCTTGGTAAAAAAAGATTATGTCTATGGGTCCCATTCTGAACGGCCCTGTCAAAGGGACCCACCAGGTAACAAAAACGTGTATGTGTGTGTGTGTGTGTGTGTGTGTGTGTGTGTGTGTGTGTGTGTGTGTGTGTGTGTGTGTGTGTGTGTGTGTGTATTGTAAACACATGTTGTGTTTCAGGGATGATGATCCGTCCAAAGGGAGAGCAGTTGTACATTTCCTACTCCATGTCAAAGTCAGAATCCTACAGTGACCTGACCAGCAGCCTCAGCTCCTTTCTGTCACGTAAGCATAAATGCTTTATATAAATTATTAACACTAATCGGCACGGTGGCTGAGTGGATAGCACTCTTGCCTCTCAGCAAGAAGGTCCTGGGTTCAAATCCCGGTCGGACCAGGGCCTTTTTGAGTGGAGTTTGCATGTTCTCCCCGTGTCTGCGTAGGTTTCCTCCGGGTACTCCGGTTTCCCCTACCACTAAAAATATGTCCAATAGTTCTGGAATGCGCCTCCTGTACTGGTGCCCCCACTCCCATCTCTGTGTGCAGTGAGAGACAAATGCCCAAAACTAACAATTGTAAACCGCTTTGAGACTCAGATCTGCAGTGAAAAGGCGGTATATAAATAAAGATTACTTACTTACTTACTTAACGCAAACCCGTATTAACAGCGTCAATTTTGATATTGCACAATGTGAACACAAAAGAGTGGCTGCTGCTGCTGTCCCTGTGCAGTCTATGGGGGTGTAGAAGTCCTGACCTCCTGACAGAGGACCGAGTGGCTTTACAGGATGGGACACAAGCAAAGGACAATTTGTGTGTCCGGGATTATTTAAAGTGACCTTAACCTAACCTTCAAATGCACTGCCAATAACAAAACATGTATGTTTATATATGATACGGTGTATTTGCAGAATACAACGACACCGTTCAGGCTCAAACCAACGACAATTGTCCCCCTGACCAGTACTTCATCCAGGAGGACAGCGGAGAGGTGAGACTCCCTCTGACCCCAAACCCCACCCCTTCATCTTTATTCTAAAATGTATCACAACATTTTTTTTAAAAATTCAATTCACGTTATCTTGGAGGATACCAAGATAACGTGAATTGAACCACCGCCTTCACAGATTTAAACAGTTCAAACACAAGGATAAAATAACACAGAGCCATTGGTCCATAAGGGGCAGATGACCAATGTCCATACAGTGTAAATGTTGCTGAATGTCAGGTCAAGTGTCGTGGATCATCACCACTGTCCTCCTGCATCGGCAAGGAACAACTCTAAAAAAAGAAAATCAGTGGGAAAATGTGAGAAACCTTGGCCCACATTGAGAGAGGGATCTGCTCTCACAGACAGTCAGGCTGCGCAACGAGGACCGAGGCCACGCATTGCAGGACTGAGGCGGCTCCCAGGCGGGCCGGGGATGAAGCCCACACGTCGGGCAGAGGAGGACAGGAATTCTTTTTCTGACCATCATTTCACAACAAACTCTTATCACAAAGTGCAGCATGCTTTTAGGAGTCTTTTCCATTCAATTAAAAATAAAACACAGAAATATCACAAGTGCTTGAGTATTCACACCCTTTAGTAAAACTCTATACTGAGCTCAGACCTTGTTTCCACTGATTGTTGTTGACATGTTTCTACAGCTTGTCTGGAGCACAGCTGCAGGTAATTCTACTGGTTTAACTTAATTTGAAAAGACAGCCTGCAGTGAGTGAGAGCGGAAACTAAGAAGTCTAAGAAACTGTCTGTAGACCTTTAGGCCAGGCTTTTAGCTCTAAGGAATAATAATAATGGCTTCTGCTTTCTTCTACAGGGGATCAACACAATATCTATCTATCTAAAGACCTCTCTGTAGACTTTCAGACCCTGAGGTGAACCTGTCTGTAGACCTTCAGGCTCTGTGGTCTGATGATGTTGATGGTGATGATGATGATCAGTCCATCCATCTTCTTCCCCTTAATCCCCTTTCTGGGTCGGGGGGGTGGCAGTCAGAGCTGCACCCAGTACCCAGAGCACCAGCCCCTCACTGCTCCGTCGCTGAGAGCATAACCTTTATCTTTCAGTGGGGGCCTCAGGCAAAGTGGGGTTAAGTGCCTTGCCCAAGGCCATATATGGGAGTCTGTATAGAGGGTCTTGCGGTGGGCTCGAACCCACAACCTTCAGGTTGTCGCTCCCGTTGATAAGGACTATGATGATGAAGATGATGATAATAATGCTTTGGTTTTATATAGCGCTTTTTTGGACTCTCAAAGAAGCTTCACGTGTCATTATTCATTCTCTCCAAACACGGTGGTGATAAACTGCTGCTGTCATGGGGCACACTGACAGAAGCGACCACCACCAACCATTCATACACTAGACTCATTCTAGGCAATGGGGGTGAAGTGTCTTGCCTAAGGACACAACGGCAGTTTGGCACTTTACAGCCGCAGCCCCACTGTGGCATTGGGTGTTCCCACAGGTTAAGTGTCTTTCCAAGGACACAACGACAGCAGACCGTGGGAGGGCTCGAACCAATGACCTTCTGGCTCAAAGGCCAATTCTCTACCAACTGAGCTACTGTCGCCCCAGCATGATGATGATTGTGATGACAATGATGATAATGAGGATGACAATAATGATGATGATAATGATGAAGATGATGATCTGTTTCAGGTGAGGAACAACCCGAAGCGCTCGTGTCAGTTTAACCGCACGTCTCTGGAGGTGTGTTCTGGAATCACTGACCCGACCTTCGGCTACAGCAGCGGTCAGCCCTGTGTCCTGCTGAAGCTCAACCGGGTGAGTGAGCTCTAAGTTTAGCCCTAAGGTGAGCTCTAACGTGAGCTCTGAGGTGAATCCCTTAGGTAAAGCTCTAATGGGAGTTCTAAACTCTAAAGTGAAGCTCTAAGGTAAGGCTCTAGGGTGATGCTCTAAAATAAATATCTAAGGACTAGCTCAAGATTAGTTCAAAGCTCAGGCTCAAAGGTGAAGGTCTAGGAAGAGGCTCTAAGGTGAAGCTGTAAGGTCTAAGGGTAAGCTCTAAGTTGTGGCCACACAGCTCTTTGAGGACCTAGTTGACGAGCCCTTACGGAAGCTATAAATGGAAGCTCTAAGGTGAGCTCTAAAGTGCTGTTGTCTTACAGGTCATCGGGATGCTTCCTGGTAAAGATGGACAGTCTCCATTTGTGTCGTGTGGAGCAAAGGTCAGAGTCAAACTTGAGCAAATCAGACTCAACTCTTCACTAATTTTGTAAAGAACAAAAGCTCCTGTCTGTGGGTTTACTGTTAGCCGTTAGCTGTTTGCTAACAATCTTTTTAAAACTGTTCCATTCCATGTGTTCAGAAAGAACATGGAAACGTTGGACCGTTGGCGTATTATCCTCCCAATGGAACCCTCAACCTCATGTACTACCCATACTACGGAAACAAGGCCCAGGTGAGTCCTGCGTTGTTGTGTGGTTTTGTTGTTTTGTGTTGATGATATGTAGTCTTGAGATTTTGTGTTGTTTTCAAATCAATTCAGTTTATTTTTGTACAGCCCTAAAGCAAAAAAGCAGTTGTCTTGGAGGACTTTACAAAGTTGTCGATTTGCCAACAACAGATCAGAGAATCAAACACATTGAAGCCATTGGTTCATAGGTAGCAGACCAATCAACATAAATGTTCATAAATTTCCAAACATGTCCCTGATTTGTCTTGATGTGTGTTGTTCTGTGTTAACGTGGTATTGTTTTTTGTGTTGATGTTTTGTTGTTTTGTTTTTTTTGTGTTGCAGGTAAACTATTCTCAGCCTCTGGTCGCGGTGAAGTTCTTGAACGCGTCTCTGAACACAGACCTCAGTGTTGAGTGTCGCATCAACTCCAACACTTTGGGCGATGTTTACGCCAACGAGCGCGACAAGTTCGCTGGAAGAGTGTCCTTCATCCTACGCATCAACGCTTAGATCAGACCCAAGACCTGACCCAAGATCAGACCCAAGACCAGACCCAAGACCTGACCCAAGATCAGACCCAAGACCAGACCCAAGACCAGACCAAAAACCAGATCCATGACCAGACCCAGAGACCCAAGATCAACTCATGTGTATGCCACGAGCGCAGGCTAGTTCGCCGGAAGAGTGTCCTTCTCCTTCATCCTACGTATCAATGCTTAGACCAGATCTAAGACCAGACCCAAGATCCGAGCCAAGACCAGAACGCCAAGATTAACTCACATCTTTGAAATGGCACTATAGAGCCACCACTAACCCAGAGAAGAGACCCTGACCAGACACTGACCCAAACCTTGACCAAAAACTGGCCCAGACGACAAGAAAAAGAAACTGTCACCAACACGACCAACTACTGAGGACTGGTAATCACTGTCAGACTGTAGAGTAATCACTGTCAGACTGTAGAGTTTTGATCCAGACCCACCAGAACTAAGCAAACCTGACTTTGGTGGGTCTAAACCGGTAATAACCTACCTGAACTTACCTAAACCGGGTACTATCCATCTGTGTACACTGCCACCTACTGCCAAAGAAGATCACTGCCATCTGTCACTACTACTGCTTATACCGCTACTACTACTACTACTACTATTACCACCACTACTACTAGTATTACAACTACTACTACAGTGTCTACTACTACTACTACTATTACTGCTGCTGCTGCTACTACTACAACCACTAACACTACTACTATTATTACAACTACTACTACAACTATTATTACAACTTCTACTGCTACAGAATCTACTACTACTACAACTACTACTACCACAACTACTACTACTGCTGATACAAGTTACTGCCAGTCCAATGCACTCTAAAGTGAAGCATATCACATGTGTCTCTGCCAAGGATCCAGGCCATCAGAGTAAACATGAAACCTGTTCTTTTTGTAGAGAATACAAAAAAATGTGCCAAGAAGCATAAAAAGATCATTTTTTGTAAGAATCATTTTAAATGTGGAAACATTACAGTTTCTGATATTTGGACTTAATTTTAATTATTTGATCATTTTCATGTTTGAGCCAAGAAACTGCACCAACAACAAACCAAAGCAGTCAAGACAAAGACTCGTTTCCATAGGAACCACCACCCCCCACTCCGCTTACCCCCCAGCCTCCTCCCCTCCTACCCCCAATGTAGAGCTATGTTGTGAAGACTGTAGTACTGAAAGACTGCACAAGGCAATATTATCAGATATTGAAAGTATCGTATCGTGAGAGCCGCATCGAATCAGCAGGACAATGGGAAGTATTGTGTCGAAGTATTTATTTATTTAGGATTGCCCTTTGAGATGAGGGTTCCTTAGAGAGTCCGTATTATATCAAAGTATCGAAATATCAAGCGTATGTGAGTAACGGTGGTATCGTATCAAAGTATTAGGATACCTTGAACATTGAACTATTAAAGTGTTGGAATATATCAAAGTATTGGAATATTGGAGTATCAAACGATCAGAAACATTTGAATATCGGAGTATCGGATCAACATGTTTTTAACCCAGGTGTAAAATAACCACATTATTATAAGCTACATGAAGCGTGTAGTTTCACCTGCACTAACGTATATAAATGAGCCATATCTGCACCAATCGCAGCTCGCGGTCACCGTCACATGACCTCACTGTTTACACTGTGTGCTGTTTTAAATATATTTCATGTTTTGTGTTTTATGGTTTATTTTGTTCATGTTTGATTCTGTCGTAGATGAAGTAGGAAATTTTGTGTTTGTCGAAAGCTCGATTGGCACACGATCAGTTTGACTCTTTGGGCATTGTGGAAGTTAAAAGTATTAATTCTTACATTGTAGAAGTATTAAACTAATATTTCTAATAACTAACACATTCTAATACAAGTTGCTGCCAGTGTAATGCACTCTAAAGTGAAGCAGAGAACACATGAAACTGTGCAAGAAGCAGATCATTTGTTTTTGTAAGAATTCTTTTAAATGTGGAAAACTCATTGCATAATTATTATTACATAAATGAAGTTATGTTTGAATTATTATGTCAATTAAACTATAATTAACATGATTATGACATAATGGAAATGATTAAAGTTATAATCAACTTGTCGTGGAAGTTACAATTATCAAGATTAGGCTTTAACTCGAATGAAGATGTAATGTGCTGTTATCTCTGAAAAGAACCAGGAACAAGTTTCTTTAGAGCGTTATCGATTCCATCTTTGTTTCATGTTTCATAAAGAAACCATGACAACTCAATTTACGGCCATATTTCTCATTCAAAGATGTATAAATAGTTTTACAAAATGTGTTTGATGCCAGAACCTGCTTTCATAATGAACCTCAGAATAACAGTTTTGTTCAGTCAGACTGATCCTGTGTGACTGAGCTGAACCTGGAGTGGATATCTGGATTAGTCCTAAACCTATCGTCCTGTCTGTGAAGCACATGTCACTGCGTTTATGTTGAGTCAGAAGTGAGCGAGTCAAACACAATCCACTGCACTGTGTGTCAATATACGTGAATAAAGAGAATGGAACCTGCTTCTGGTCTCTTATGAGTTCACTCACTGAAGCGTTATGTGCACAGAGTTACAGTTACTACAGAGTTACAGTTACTACAGAGTTACTGTACAGTTACTACAGTATCACAGTTACTACAGTATTAGTTACTTCAGTATTGCAGTTACTTCAGTATTATTTACTTCAGTATTACAGTTACTACAGCATTAGTTACTTCAGTATTGCAGTTACTTCAGTATTATTTACTTCAGTATTACAGTTACTACAGCATTAGTTACTTCAGTATTAGTTACTTCAGTATTACACACCATTACACTTATAACAGTCTCTTAAATGTATAATAGAAGTGAATGTTGCGCAAACAGATGATTTTCTAACTGTGCTAAGCTAATGTCAACAACTTGTCGTCACGTTATAAAAGACAGAATGCTACAATGTATTACATGAGCCACTTCTGGGCCTGGTTTAGACCTGGTTTAGACTCAGTTCAAGTGGGATTACGGAGCAGGTGGATACAAAGCCAAATGTGTCTAATGGGATTAAACTAAAGCTGTGAGCTCTGAGTGCAGAGAAACTTCTACTCTTCACAGAGTCAAAGACCAGAACCTAGACCTGGTCCCAAACCAGAACCCAGACCTCGATTTGCCCCTGGATTTAAAACTGGACCAAAGACCTCGGCCTCCTCTTGGACCTCGAGCTGGACTGATGTGAGGAGCACAGGTAAGCACTGGGTCCAATCGGCGTCAGAGCTGTAGTATTTAAGGCTGAGAGTGTTTTTGATTCGGCCGAAGATCAAGTCGAATCAGAGAAAACCTGAGAGGGCTGAGGAGGTCCTCTCTTTTTCACCTTTCTGATTGAAAAAGATGATCTAAAGATGTAACAGAGGCCTGGAATATGAGCTTGTGGAAACTTGTGATAGAAGCAAACCATAAACTAGCGTCATGGATTTGATTAGTTGCAGTGTTGTGGTGTGAAAGTTATGCACCCCATTAGAGTTAGAGTCAGGTACCTCAGCTTTAAGTGTATGATGTCATATACTCACATATGACTGAATGTTGGCCTGAACCCAAATCCTCTGTTTGGCACAGATTCAGAAACACATGTGATCATGTGGTCATGTGACCACATCTGCTGATGTGTTTATTGATTTATTTGACAGGAAGTGTTACACACTCCCTGTCAAAGTGTGTTTCACAATTAAGTGTAACACACTTTGACAGGGAGTGTCAAAGTGTTACACAATTAACATGTGAAACACAACATTTATAGCCAAGGCTAATTTACAACGTCCGTCCCTAGGAGGGCTTTTAACACAATTAATAACACATTTTACATTATAATATTCACATTATACAAAAGTAGGTGTTCTCCAACTCATTCATGATCAAACAACTGGTTTGTTTTAAAAAATCGCTTCAGTTCGTGTTTAAAACCAGCCCAGTCAGAGTTCAGTTTTAGCTGAGGGCTTAAAGAGTTCCAGAGCTTTGCCCCTGGACCGAGAAGACCGACTGTCCGAATGTGGTCCTCCTGAAGGGCACTTTTACATTCCCGTTAGAGGAGCCCCTCTCTATGAGAGAACTCAGGACAGCAGGGGCTCGACTGTGCAAACATTTATACAATTATTTACAGTTACAACATTTAATAAAATTATCAGAACTAAGAAGATGTAGTCTCTGAAACACCTGGCAATGGTGTGTTCTTATTGGCTTTTTGACCAATATTTCCATGGCTCTGTTGTAGAGAAACCATTACTGGTTTAATGGTAGATGCTGTGGCCTAGGACCAGCATTTTGAACCAGTTACACCTTTACTTTAAGATCTGGTGGATTAATACATTATGGGAATCATGTTCAAAGCGTTAATTCAACACAACACAAGTTAGTTGTTGATAAAATTGTTTTCATCCTGTTTAACGATTTGTTTGGGGCCAGCTTCAACTCCCTCTGGATGATGGTTCAAAATATCTACAGTATTCTTATTTTCATAATGACATTGAGTGCAAAGCTCATCCTAATCCTAGTGTCATGTGAGTGAGAGCAGACAACACCATAACTACAAAAGAACTGATCTCTCGCCGCAACTCGACAAAACTGCATTCTTTTTTTTTACTCTTTTCTTCCATAAATCCATTTAGTAAGTGGTTTTGGTTTGGACATTATTTTTTTGTCCACAGACTTTGTAGTGGAATTGATTTTATTTTTTTTCCTACAAATTATAGTGCAATTTAAATATTATTTTTATATATGCAAAGTTACTTCAAGACATATTTCAATACTTATCTGTACCTATCCTCTTCTGTTCTCACTCCTACTTCTTACTTTGTAGTCGCAAGTCAGATTCCGCTTAGCCCAAGCAAGCGTAACAGAACCAGAACAGTCCAATTATACTGGGTTTGATAACTGCATGTGCCGCAACGATAATACATATTTATAACTGCTACTTTCCGCTTGAACTGGTTGGCCACAGACGGTGATGTAAGTGTTCCTCTTCTGACTGGATTATTTCTGGATTATGGCTCCATTGTGAATAACCTGCGTGAGTGGAGGGGGGCAGTGTGGGGGAGGGCAGCGTGAGGAGGGGGACGCATATGTCTCTGTACATACATGCACGATGCCTCGACTTTTGTAAAGTTAGGACCACGAACAGACATTATTTTGGATCTATTTTTCACTGAAAGTCCACATCAAAGTAAAGGTGAAAGTGAAATGATACATTGATTTTGTTACTTCAAAAACAAAAAGCTGAAACTGTAGAGCACATGTGTCAAAGTCAAGGCCCGCGGGCCAAATCCGGCCCGCGAATGAATTATCTATGGCCCACGGGACATTGCCTGCCATTGAGGCAATGTATTGACCCCTTAAGCTCGCTAGCCCCCGCCGGCGGGAGCAAACGAGGAAAAAAATACTTCTGCTGGCAATAGCAGATGTATTTTGAACTTCATAAGCCACAAGCTATATATCATTTTAAAGCTTATTTTCTCAGCTATATTTATATGTAAGTGTAAACGATATCAGACTTTGCATTAAAAAGATATAACGCATAATATGGGCACAAAATAAATCAGTCTGTATTTGTTTTTTACCTTTTGTCTTCTGCTGCTCCAACAAATTAGACTTTCCCCATCCTTGCTTAGTCGCTTTCTCTCCGTAACTGTTCATTGAAGAAGAATATCCACTTGTATTTCCCACAGTATAATCCATTCTTCAGATTTAATCAAAAAACGCCCCGAAAAGAGGTCCAGACTGCTCTTTTACATTTCACCAAGTTTGAGCTTTTTCTTTTTTTACTATTTTCATGTTCTCAGATGTCTATTACATCTAATATGTACAGTATGAGGATTGGCTTTGGAGCATATTTTATCGAGCCAACAGGTGTCACCGGCACTGCCTCTGGATGTTGAGAAACATTGAACCAGTCCGGCCCTCGGCGCGTGGCAAAAAATTTTTTTTGGCCCTCTGATGTATTTGACTTTGACATGCCTGCTGTAGAGTGTGTCTTGCATAATTGATGGAACACATTTCTCTGTATTGGTCACTAAACAGTATCATGAAGTCCAAGGAGCACAGCAGAGAGGCCAGGGGTGAAATTATGAAAAGAGAGTTATAAATGGAAAGAGTATGACCACTGCAAACTTACCAAGACACGGCCGCCCACCTAAACTAACAAGGCCAAGAAAGAAAGCAATGATTAGAAT
The DNA here is from genome assembly GCA_964034765.1 of Knipowitschia caucasica. NCBI lineage: Eukaryota > Metazoa > Chordata > Actinopteri > Gobiiformes > Gobiidae > Knipowitschia > Knipowitschia caucasica. Next base: position 6,281,737 of record OZ035841.1, read on the forward strand.
GACTCTGGAGGAGCTGCACTACTCACCTGCGGGAATCTGCACCTGGGACAAATATTAGTTGTACTTTACATAAATTTGACCTTTATGGATGAGTAGACGAAGAAAGTGTTGAAAGAAAGACATAAGAAATCCTGTTTGCATTTGTTTAAGAAGTCCCATGGTTAATATGTGGAAAAAGGAACTGTGGACAGAGGAGACCCACTCTGCTCATCACCCTCAGTGTGGGGGAGGGGGGCAGCATCATGCTGTGGTCAGAGAAGACCAACGCTAACACTGCTCATCAGCCTCAGTGTGAAGGAGGGCAGCATCATGTTGGATGGATGTTTCCTTCCATCAGGACAAGGAGCCTCAACAGACAGCCATAACTACGTCAAATATAATCATGAGTGAGAAGGGCCCAGTCAAAGTCGAACCGAAAGTGTGTGTATGTGTGTGTGTGTGTGTATGTGTATGAGCGTGTGTGTGCGTGTGTGTGTGTCTATGTGAGAGAGTGTACTGTTTAATCCCTGGAGCTGATTCTCTTGGATTAGACCCAAATGGACACAAGCTCTAAGGGATTATACAGAGGGGAGGGGCTGAGACATGAGGGGAGGGGAAAACCTCCACACAGTTGGTCTTCCTCTTTCATTAATGCCTTTATTTGAAAGGGACCAATATTACTCTCTTCATTTTAGTGATGGAGAATTTGAAACCTTTTGAATCACACTGTTTTGATACACTAACAACAGTAGAAATACAATAAGATGCACGCTGACGCACACAGTCACACACAGACACACAAGACCAATCAGACAAACTCAGGCGCACTCTGACACATGCACAGGCACACAGATGCACTTTATGAATGAAGTTGGTGGCATCTGTTTCCGGTACAGTGGGAATGCTCAGCTCAGCTCACATAAACAACAACACGGACATTCACATGAGGGATATGTTGAGGGGCCTAATGCAGTGGGAAAAAAGCTGTTTTTGAGCCTAACTGGTTTGCAAGAGATGGACCTGTAGCGCCTCCTGCAGGGCTTGAGTGGGAACAGATGAAGGGCTGGGTGTGTGAGTCTGAGGTGATTCTGTGTGTGCATTGTGTGTCTATTGTAGAGTGTGGCCAGAAATGGAAGAGTGTGACCACCAGAGATCTTCAATGCTTTGTTTATGATACGTTTGAGTTTGTTTAGCGAGAGTAAGAATCTAAAATACCAGACTATTATAGACGACGCTAGATTGCTTTTGATTATGACTTAGTAGAACTGTAAAAGGATTATTGTCTCTGACCCTGAACTTTTGAAGTGTCCTGAGGAAGAACAGTGTTTTGTTTGCTTTGTAGTCAATTTGCTGAATGTCGTTTCCATTTCAGGAATATGTGTGAGTCTGTGATGGATATGGGTTAGACCTGTTGGGTTAGGTCTGTTCTCTGGTCTGGCTGTCTGACGTCAAGGCTCTCGAAGGCCTAACACCAGAGCCTCGGTTGGTGGGGACTCTCTGGTTCCTAAGTTCAGAACATTGTTGGGACAGTCCAGCTTCTCCTTCAATGGAGCCAAACTGTGGAACGCTCTTCCCACTAACCTAAAACTACAAACAGACTTAGACATCTTCGTTAGACGTCTGAAACTGTGGCTGAAATCGGGGCAACGTTGTTCACATGATTAATGAACTGTATATTTAATTACTTTTATATTTGTAAATTTTAAATGTGTGCATTTGTGTCCTAAAAGCCTTCTATGGAGAAGTGTCGAAAATTAGCATGGTTTTTCTATAACACTAAAGGCAGTGCAACTGGTCTGTCCAATGTAACTGTTGTGTCCATATCAAATAAAGAAATAAATAAATTAAATTAATAGGTTTCGATGGACGCAGACAGACACAGACTCATGTAAACAACATAGGAGGCGTTTTTAGCATTTTGCTTTTTTAGCATTTGACCATTAACCACCACTGGACGTTCCTGAGGCTTGTGTCCAATAAAACGTGATACTGTTCATTTGTGCGCTCATATTTCCAAAGAAAAATAGCTTTTGCCTGATCAGCTACAGATAAGCCTGATGAGGACACTTTGTCTACAAGATACAAGAATTTATTTGCCATGTGCAGTAAAACCACATTGGGAAAAACTGTGCAAGACTGCCCCAGTGTGCACCAGACAGAGAAGACGCACACACCAGAGCTCTTGCCAAGCCGCAATGCAATTTAAAAAAATGTCATTTATTGGCCAGTAGAATAACTTTCACACACAAAAATACTATGTCTGGTTTGTGGAGCTAATTACTATCATTTGAACATTTCCTTTCTTAAATTGCTTCTCTCCCATTGTTGTATTGATATCGACTATATTTCAGTTGAACCAATATTCAGAAATTATGAATGAAACACAAACATTTCCTGATCAGAAGTCTCTCCATTTCTCCCCCAGTTCTCATAAGTCTCCATCCCCCGGTTCTCATAAGTCTCCATCCCCCGGTTCTAATTGTGTATAAAGTGTTTCATCCTCTCTGATGGTATAGTTGGCCTTGTTTCTAGACATTAAGCGTCCACTTCCTGTAATTTCCTGGGCCACCTTGCATTACCTGCATGTCTGAGAGTTAGGTTCTCATCTTCCTGCTTGAGTGTGTATAGTTCTGTATAATGTTGATAATGTGTATCATGTGTATCATGTGTATCATGTGTATCATGTGTATAATGTGTATCATGTGTATCATGTGTATAATGTGTATCATGTGTATCATGTGTATCATGTGTATCATGTGTATAATGTGTATCATGTGTATCATGTGTATCATGTGTATCATGTGTATCATGTGTGTAATGTGTTGCCAGATCACCATGCTGCTGTATGGACTCCTCTCTCTCTCGCTGCTGACCTCAGGGCTCTGGGCAGCGACCTTTAAGATGGCTCTGATTGGTCCGTGGTCATGTGACCCGCTGTATTCTCGTGCCATGGTGTCCACGGCGGTGAACCTAGCATTGGCACGGTTACGGCGAGATGCGGGTCTGGGATACTGGTACGACGTGAAGGTGATGGACGAGAGCTGCTCTGCATCCAAAGGTAAGAACGCACACATATATACATACATGCATACTAGGAGTGTGACGATATATCGATATAACAATATATCGTGGTATTTTCTCCCGCAATTGATTATTGATATGCATTTGCCAAGTATCGATTTAGATTATTATTATTTTTTTCAATTAGTATCAATACTTAATATATGACTACATGACGCATCTCCATTCCATTTATCATAAAATAAAGTGTATTTTTTCACTTCACATTTTTCTTTTATTTATGCCATATATTGGCATATGGTATTTCAATTTGGAGAGACGTGAAACAAGAAGCTTTTGAGTATTTTATTGGGAGGAGGTTTGGCGCCCTAGGCCCCGGCGCGGCCTTCAGATTGGAGGGGCTCTGCGATGGAGCATGCCAATCCCCCGGGACCTAGGCACTGGTGGCGGCATTTGGCAGCGGGAAGCAGATTGAAGGCGGATTGAAGGCAGGGTGAAGAGGAGGAGGAGGGGAGGCGGTGGTTGCAGGCTTCGAGAAGGCCGAGAGTGGGAGTTTCTCCGCTTTTAAGCGGCTTGCCTGGCCGGTACGGTGATTGGAAGGGGGCGTTTGCAGTGCAATAGGCTGGGGATGAGAACCGGCCTGGAGGGGTTACCTTTGGCTGACGTCTACCAAATTGAATTTCCGCTGGCTGCATATTGCTGACCAATATATTGATAATCGTCGGGATATAATTGGGATATAATCGGTATTGTGATATAATTGTTATCGTGATATAATTGTTATTGTGAACTTTGTATCGCGTATCGTATCGTATCGTGAGGTACCCTGAGGTTCCCACCCCTAATGCTTACACACACATACATACATATACATGCACACACACATACACACATGTACACAGATAGTACATACACATACACACCCACGTACACACACATACATACACAAATATACATACTCACATGCACGCATACACACGCATATAATATTTACAGTCTATGACACACGCACGCATACACACACACATAATAATACAAATACAATGCATTTATAATAGGGCTGTCAAAATTATCACGTTAACGCACGTTAATCATTTTTTATCATTAATTGCGTTAAAAAAATTAACGCATGTAGCAAATGAGCCGCCCATGCATCCCATAATAACACTCAGAAGTTCCACGGACACGTGCTTGTGAGATGGTGACAGGGCAGGTAGGCCAGGGGTCACCAACGCGGTGCACCAGGTTGCCCGTAAGGACCAGATGAGTCGCCCACTGGCCCGCTCTAAAAATAGCTCAAATAGAAGCACTCATGCCTAGTGTATGGTCGTACGGCGCGGAGCTTACGGTGGTGATGTGACGTCACTTGCGCAACGCATGGATCACCGCAAGAGTTGCCTGCCACGCACCTTCGAACATTTACTACGCAGCCGCCGCCGCAGACAAGCTCCACTTTGATTGGTCCGTGTGTGAGAGAAGCTCCCCTGTGATTGGTCCGTGTGTCCGCTTACTTTCTGTGAAGCATGGAGCGGCTGCAGGAGCATGGACGAGGCACTCAGAGCAGACTGCTTCATGCTTCGAAAGAACAGTAGGAAAAGCAGTTTGGGCTCAGAGCCTGATGTATACGCGGAGACTGTGGACTAGGGGTGTGACGATATATATCAATTTTTCGATATATCGCAATACTTTCTCCCGCGATTCGATTATCGATATGCATTTGCCAAGTATCGATATCAATTTAAAAAAAAATAATAATAATAATTTTTTGGGGTTTTTAAAAAAAAAAATTGTTTTAATTGGTATCAATACTTAATATATGGCTACATTACGCATCTCCATTCCATTTATCATGAAACAAAGTGTATTTTTTCTTTTATTTATGCCATAAATTGGCATATTGTCTATTTCTGACCAATATATCAATAATCGTCATAACGTGATAAAATCGTTATCGTGATATTGTTATCGTGATATCGTTATTGTGATAATATCGTTATTGTAAGCTTTGTATCGTATCGTATCGTGAGGTACCCTTAGGTTCCCACCGCTACTGTGGACTAGAGTTCTGTCGCATATTTAACTTATATATAACTTATAAACGGTGCAGTCGTTTCTTTTGCACTGTTTGTTTGAATCGTAGCTCATCGCGTCTGTTCCATTCCTCCTGTACTTATAAATTGTTCATGTTTGCCTCAGATATTTACCACTTTTTGTTTTGCTGTTTGTGATAAATACACTTTAATAATTACCATGTTTCAAACAAGAACTGTGTCTTTATTCACAGCATCACAGTTAAATGAGTTGAAACGATGAGTTTAGAACGTTCACATAAACCTACAGTAGAAACACATGTAATGATCTCAAACACCTTCGCTTTTGTTTTTGTTCTGAAGAGGAGAAAGTAGCATCGTAAATGGGACGGCTTTGGTTTCTAAACTCCTGTGAGCCATCACGTGTGACATGATTTATCTAAAAATTTGAGAGTTGACTTTTGTATTTTACATGAGTTATTATTTGTACAGGTACAAATATGGTGCAAAGTAATTCATGATTTGATAAAAAATGTTAGTGGCTAGCTAGTTAAAATGGGAAATTGTGGTTTCACAAGACTGTCTTAGAAGTGATCATTTGAAAATGTTCAATTTGAAAAATGTGCACTAAAAATAAAGTGTTGCATATTGATATGTATCTGTTTCTATATATATTTATTGTGATAAATCATTAAGATGATCAGTGTTTCCACAAAGATAAATATCATTATTTATTAATAATAACATAGAGTTAAAGGTAAATCGAGCAAATTGGCTACGTCTGGCAATTTATGTAAATGTGTAACATACTGGTAGCCCTTCGCATTAATCAGTGCCCGAGAAGTAGCTCTTAGTTTCAAAAAGGTTGGTGACCCCTGAGGTAGGCATTCGTTAGCATTAGCACAACTTCTTATAAGGTACCAGTGCACTGCTAACAAAATATACAGTACCATAACTGAAAGATTACCGCTAGTTTCTCGTCCAATGTTAGTCCGAGGCGGTCCGCACCTGCAGGTCTCTCCAGCGCGGATACGATGTAAGCTAGCTATGTTCATCCGGGATTGATTTCTTCTTAGATCATTTTTTCGCTTTAGTTCCCTCTTCTCCTCGTCACTTATGCGTCTTTTGGGCTGTTTTACTGCTGTGTCTGCAGTTACAGCCAGACGAGGTATTGCCACCTCCTCCTACCATGCTGCTGTTGTTTACATGCACTGCAGACGCTAACTAACTTCTCTCCGTACTACAAGTCACGCTGCTTCTATTGACGGAAGTGAGCGAGAGAGAAGTCTCCGGAGAGAAGTTAGTGCGCGGACGTAGCGCTCCTCAGATTACTACGCCTCACAATATAGTACCCGTTTTATCCGCTGAGAAAATCGACTGTTACATTGCTGTGTTACTATACTTTGCAGTGTAACACGTCACGTAACTATATACATTTAATAGGGAACACTTGGAAGAGTTTGGTAGCTTCTAGCGGGAGCTACCTTTTGGTCCTACACAGTATACAGAGGAGGCTGCGTTTGTGCTCCCGTTTTTTGCTCCGTTTGCATGACAGAGCGCACGGACTAAGACCAGACAGGTACATATTAACTAGTCTAAGGTAAGGTAAGAACATATGTCAGTATGTAAAAACGGTGAACTATTCCTTTAAGTTTCTATTCAGCACTTTTTATGGCCTGAATTCATACCATAGACTGTAAATATTCATAAACAAGCTGAACCAATGTGCTAAATTTTTCTATTAAATTACGGGTTTTAATACAACTTGGAAAAAAAAACTGTCTGACAGAATCTGAATGCTGTTTTATGTGGATTTATTTTTAGAACAAACAAATACAGTACATATGTTCACTGTCATTTATTTTTCCATTTAAACAACCATTTACAGAAAAATATGGCATCATTTTGCCGATAGTTAAAAATGTGATTCATTACGATTAATTCATTTTTAAGCTGTAATTAACTCGATTAAACATTTTAATTGATTGACAGCCCTAATTTATATGGCACCTTTCTGGTCACTCAAGCTCACCTTACAAAAGCAACAAAGTTAACACAAAAAAACAAGTAGGGTCACAGTGAAGTGTAGGGTCACGGTGAAGAGGCTGAAGTGTGGTTTGTAAAAGTGGGAGAGTGTCGGCGTCACGGAGGTCAGGGGGGAAGGGCATGGACTCCTCTCTCTCTTCCCACTGACCTCGAGGCAGCAACCTTTAAGATGGCTCTGATTGGCTTGTGGTCATGTGACACACCACATACAGTGCCTTGCGAAAGTATTCGGTCCCCTTGAACCTTTCAACATTTTGCCACATTTCAGTCTTCAAACATAAAGATATAAAATTAAATGTTTTTGTCATGAATCAACAACAAGTGGGACACAATCGTGAAGTGGAACGAAATGTATTGGATAAATTAAACTTTAAAAAAAAATAAAAAACTGAAAAGTGGGGCGTGCAGTATTATTCGGCCCCTTTACTTTCAGTGCAGCATCTTTGAATGATCCAATGTTGTCCTAAATGACTGATGATGATAATAAATAGAATGCACCTGTGTGTAATAAAATGCACCTGCTCTTTGATAGTCTCAGGGTTCTGTTTAAAGCGCAGAGAGAACCATGAAGACAAAAGAACACACCAGGCAGGTCCGAGATACTGTTGTGGAGAAGTTTAAAGCCGGATTTGGATACAAAAAGATTTCCCAAGCTTTAAACATCAAGGAGCACTGTGCAAGCAATTATATTGAAATGAAAGGAAATTGAAAGGAGTATCAGACCACTGCACATCTACCAAGACCCGGCCGTCCCTCCAAACTTTCATCTCAAACAAGGAGAAGACTGATCAGAGATGCAGCCAAGAGGCCCATGATCACTCTGGATGAACTGCAGATAACTACAGCTGAGGTGAGAGAGTCTGTCCATAGGACAACAATCAGTCGTGCACTGCACAAATCTGGCCTTTATGGAAGAGTGGCCATTTCTCAAAGATATCCAATAAAAGTCTCTTAAAGTTTGCCACAAGCCACCTGGGAGACACACCAAACATGTGGAAGAAGGTGCTCTGGTCAGATGAAACCAAAATCAAACTTTTTGGCCACAATGCAAAACGATATGTTTGGCGTAAAAGCAACACAGCTCATCACCCTGAACACACCATCCCCACCTCAGCTGTAGTTATCTGCAGTTCATCCAGAGTGATCATGGGCCTCTTGGCTGCATCTCTGATCAGTCTTCTCCTTGTTAGAGATGAAAGTTTGGAGGGACGGCCGGGTCTTGGTAGATTTGCAGTGGTCTGATACTCCTTCCATTTCAATATAATTGCTTGCACAGTGCTCCTTGAGATGTTTAAAGCTTGGGAAATCTTTTTGTATCCAAATCCGGCTTTAAACTTCTCCACAACAGTATCTCGGACCTGCCTGGTGTGTTCCGTTGTCTTCATGGTTCTCTCTGCGCTTTAAACAGAACCCTGAGACTATCAAAGAGCAGGTGCATTTATACGGAGACTTGATTACACACAGGTGCATTCTATTTATCATCATCAGTCATTTAGGACAACATTGGATCATTCAAAGATCCTCACTGAACTTCTGGAGTGAGTTTGCTGCACTGAAAGTAAAGGGGCCGAATAATATTGCACGCCCCACTTTTCAGTTTTTTATTTGTTAAAAAAGTTTCAATTATCCAACAAATTTCATTCCACTTCACGATTGTGTCCCACTTGTTGTTGATTCTTGACAAAAAATTAAAATTTTATATCTTTATGTTTGAAGCCTGAAATGTGGCGAAATGTTGAAAGGTTCAAGGGGGCCGAATACTTTCGCAAGGCACTGTATGTACTCCATGGTGTCTATGGCAGTGAACCTGCCATTCTCACCGTTACGCCAAGGTAAATGTTGTCACGGTTACGGCATTATTTATATACAGTAAATGAGTACAGAGTGTTTGGAATTTATCACATTTCTGCAAAAAACCACCTTCAAATGTGAGCTCATCTTTCTCAAAATCACACAAATTGTCTGTTTCAACTAAAAACACCAAGACATTTATATGTTTTATGATGTTTGCATACAAACAATGAAGGGAGAGAAATAAGTAATGTTGTATTAAATATAGACTAAAAAGCAGATGTGAATTTGACTGACCCTGATTTGAACTCTGTCTCTTTCCTAAGCAAAAAGACCTGGTCTCAGCTTCTTCCTTTGTAGTCCAAAGTGCAGAATATGAGTTAATGATAGTTAATCTGGGGGGGGGGGGGCCAAGATCTGATTCTGCTAATCCTTTCCTTGTTTGGAGAAGGAGATGGACCCAGAACCTGGAGGGACAGCCTTGAGAGTCTCCTGTCTTATCTCAAGGAAGTAATATTTCTATAGAATTAGGGAGGGGTAGTGTGTGAATGATTTCTGTTTAGGTCTGGCGAGACAGAGGAGGCCACATGGTGCGGAGGCGGATCTCAGACCGGAAGCTTGCCTGATACGACACGCCCCCTTCTTCCTGGACCTCTCCTGATATGCTCTGGCTTGAGGAGGGGGCTGAGAGTCAGCACAGGGCCAGAGAGGGACATGGATTAGTTTTAGGAGCTCTCTTTGTTGGAATTTCTGTATCTGATTGTAAGGAAATTAAATACAGATGTTAAACTTGGAGATCTTTTGTCATACTTCTGCATCAACTCGAACACGTCAGTCAAAGGGAATTTTTGACATCATTTGGTGAATCCCGACGTGATGGTGCAGGAGCAAGACAGAGATGAGCTCAGATATAGAGACTGGATTTGTGGGCCTGGAAAATTCTCTCTTCTCTTCAAAAAAGTCGCTTCTAAAGAGGTAAGCAGATCATAGTTTTGAAAATCTGCACATTGTTTTAAATAGAAGAGAGAGAGATTTTGGCTCGACAGATTGCAGCGTGGACAGACCGCCGTGACGGGCGTTCTATCGGACGCGATAGAACAATAGTCAGGTTTAGACGTTTTTAAACCTTGAGGGAAGAATGGGTCCCTCCTAAAATAAACAGAACATAGATGATGATAAGAGTCCACAGAGTTTAGAGTGCAAAAGAGGCACACCGTTTAGAGTGCAAAAGAGGCACACCGTTTTAAAGTGCAGAGAGGCACAAGTGTATAGTGAAAAATAGGAATAGAATTAGAGAAATAGGGACAGCTTTAGGGTCAGAAGTTATAGGATAATAAAACCTCCATATCCCCCGGGGGGCGGGAAAAAGGGTACATTTAAACAAAAAGCCAAGTATTTAAAATGTGGATTCTGTATATTGACTAATAATGATCTGATTAATGAGAAAAAAAAGGAGCCACTTGGCTGTAAATACGAGTTTCATGTGAAGAAATGACAAAAGATCAGTCTGGGAGTTTTTCTCTTGTATTGTGATGTAATGTTTTAATAGTTACAGAGGTATTACGAAAAAAATCTTGCTGTGACTAGTAATACATTATTCATGTAAGCAAATTGTAATGTTTTCCATTACTGACGTATTTAAATAAATGTAAAGTGTCGTTTGACGTGAGAAAAACTTTTACCACTGATTAAAACCTTGTCACGAGAAAAACGAGGGAAATGCTTGAAGCATACAGCACTCAGCCCCCTCCCCTTCCTCTTTCTGTCTCTCTCTCTCTCTCTCTCGAAGACAGAACTATTACCAAATATATATATTTTTTTGTAGAAAATTACATTTATACACTCGATAATGTTACTGTCATGGAGTCATATGATCACAGAACTTTGAGTTAGGCATTATTTTATTTTTATCTCCAACGCGTCTGGACAAGTTTTATTCCCTATATTTTGGTGATATAAAAGTTAGAATGATCTTAGAGAACATTATACTTTTGGAAAAATAGGGCTTAGGATAGCAGTTGAATGCAGATTCGGTTTTCAGAATTTAATGTTTAAAATGTTGATATTAATTATGCCATAGGTTTATTTAGATTTGTAATTAATCATTGGTTTTGTATGGTAATTAACACACTTGTTTGTGCTTCTTGTTTGTCTGTTTTTTCCTGAGGAAAACTTCTGTCTGTTTCATTGGCCAAAATCCTCCCCCGCCACAAGCCTCAACTGAGCGCCTACTAAAAGGGACCATCAGCGTCTCCCCCGTTTCACCCACAGGGGGCACCAAAGACAGCAGCATCGGCTGCAGCAGCTCGAAGAAGACTTCTTCAGCCTCCATTCCTGTGAGAAGGCAAAGAAAAGACCGCAGACTTTTCACAAACTGAGTGCTGACCCATCCACGGAACAGAAGGTGGCGGTAATGCGAAAAATAGGCCGCCAACCGCCGGAAAACCTAACAAGAAGAAGAAGGATACGACACATTTGTGTGCGTCAAAAATGAGACAAAGAAGACATGAAAGAAAAAGACATTGCAAGGAGAAGAAAGTGATTGAAAGAAGAAGAAAAAAGACATTGAGACAAAGACAGTGGACACCATGAGACAAAGACAATTGAAAGACGCCATAAGAGGAGGACTGGAGGGCTAAATGAAACAGACAGAAGTTATTGTATACAGACAGGCAACAAGCGCACCAAGACATTAAGGACATTTAGGTCATATTTACACATTTAGGTCATTCGTTCATAACACTACATTTAACTGCATGAATGATTACAAGACAATCGTCAAAATTAATTAGACTCTTACTTTAGCATGAGACACAAGGAGATTAGAACAGCAGTATATTTAAGGTAGAGGAGCTTTATTATTAAAACTATTATTGTTATTTAAAGTTATAGACGCGGAGAAGTTTAGAATTATTGATTTTGACTGCATGATCTTGGTAATACGGATATTTAATGCAATTTTTTTCAACCTCTGAACCGTGGCTCGTTTCTCATTTAAAACAATCACATGCACAGTTGAAACTGGTGCTAGAAAGAGAACTGCAGCTTTTAATGGACGTTGCATTTAATACAAAAGTGGTTTGTTCAGACAATCAAAAAAAAAAAAAAAAAGTCTGAAAAATAATATAGAGTATTTCTAAATCATGGTTAGAGGTGATATTGGATCATTTCTGATAACACACTAACGCACCACGGCCCACTGGTTGAAAACACGGATGTAGAAACATTTTATGAAATCTTTTATGACATGTTTCTCTTCCAAATAGATAAATTATAAACAATTAGGACAATTATGTCTTTGATACAACTGTTGGCAGTTTATCTGAGACATGATTGGTGCAAGTACGTCAACACACATAGAACAATGGTCTTTTCTCCACATGAACGTGAAACAAAGGTGATGTATTAAAGTTTGAGACTAATTTACATTTTTAATGAATCCGACCTGGCTTTACTGGAAAAAAAGAAGGAAAAAACATTTATTGCACGTGCACGACTTTTAAAGTAACAACAAGAGCTCATTAAACTATAGGGGACACAGTCTGTGACAAGCCCGAGTAAAGACCACGTGGCTTAGACATTAAAGTTTGAAATGGATCCTTTTAAGAAAAATCTCTTAAGGCTCTGCATGTTCTGCAGGCTCTGAAAGTTGCAACAATAAAATAACTCAAGAGACAATTGTAATTGGACATGGAAAAATATAACAAAGTTAAAATTACAGGCCTCCTGTGTTGTCTACATGTTTGTGTGTGTTATATGTTTGTGTATGTTATATGTTTGTGCGTCATGTCAAGTACACTACGTTGACCTTAACAAACTCTGGACCAATATACTAACGTGGGGAGTCGGCCTGTGTGAGTGATGCGAGTGTGTTGTGAAATGAGGAGTGAACGAGGAGTGCTGAACGGAATCATGGAATAACAAATGTTTTTCTGTAATGTTTTAATGTGATCATGGAATAATTATTTTTGTCAACAGCATACGGTGTAAGTACTAGAGATTCAAAGGTAACAAGCTTTATTGAACAGGTGTAAAAGTGAGAGTACTCTGGGATGAGTACTCTGAGAAAGTACTCTGCGGAAAGTACTCTGAGATGAATACCTTGCTGAAGGTACTGGGAGCCCCTCCCTCTGCTGTTTGTCCTGACAGTGATTCGGTCCAACCGCAGTGAGCGGTCATTGGGCGGAGGACAACTTTGGTTTGTAACTCACATTCAGTGGAGTGTAAAATTAGAAACATACATATTGTTAAGTCTGTATTTGGCTACAGCCTCTGCCCTGATGTCACACGACCGTCTGTCAATGCAGTTATGTTTTGCCCAATTGGAAAAAGATTGACAGGCTGCACCATGCCAGGGAAGTGGGCATTTCTTGTGTTCTAATGTTTCTTTTTCAGATAAATGATAAACTGCACCTGCTTCAGGGATAACACAGTAGTATGGATCATAAAGGACATGAGCCTCTACTTTGGCACCAAAGCCCACAATACGAATTGAGGACGATCCGGGAGGAACAACTGGAGATGATTGGAACAGTAATCTACACACACACACAGACGCATACATTTACACTTGGCCCACGACCAACAGAGGGAGTATGGTAATGTTATTGTCATAGGTGGTCATGGTCCTTAACCTTCTAAATCATTAGAAAGAAGTGTAAAACATATATTTACAAGAACAAATAAATAATAGAAAGGGCAGCCTAAAAGCAAAATGGGAAAATTATTAAATAATTTTCCGAGTTGCAAAAAAATAAAAAATAAAAATAAAATAAAATTCTTTATTTGTCCCATAGGGGGTCATTCTAAATTTAGTGTGGTGCAAATTCAAAAGGAGAAATAATAGCGCTTATAATGCACACATCAAACAGATCTACTCTTTAAGATAATAGATCATATAATATTAAGATAATAATAGAATAGAATGAAATTGTCTGGAGCTATAATGTCATTGGATTCAAGGAGCTATAGGTTAAAGTGTCGCTAAGAAGAGGTGTCAGAATAAACAATAGTAATAATAGTTAGACTAGTGAATAATCAAAATAGTTCTATTGTGAAAATAAGTATCAATAAGGTCAAATTGTTCTAATAATTAGAGTAAAAAGGAATCAAATAGAGTCAGATTTTGGATGCTTCTGTTTTCCACATCTGTAGGATCTAGTGCAGATGTGTTTATAGAGAGTAGTATTAAAATGCAGACATAGAACGACAGGCTTTAACAAAATGTTTAATCTAAAAATAGCCCAAATATAACATTGCTTTTGACGCAGCCTCTGAGCTGCTCCATTGGAGAACAGGTCAAATGTTATTGTTTATTACAAACAGCTGATGTATTCACACATATTAAGTTTTGGACAACACTTTAAACAGTTATAAGCAGCGGACAGAAGTCATGAATGTGCTTTTGTTTATTAAATAATTAATTTCATAGCCATATAATCGTAGAGAACGTTTTTAAAATAGTTTTCTTCCTCCCGCTCCCTTTCAGGCAACTTGATTTAGATTTATGTCTTTAATACTGGAGAACTACTGTGTTGTTTTTGGAATTGTCTGAAATACAACACATAAAATAGTGATTTGCAGAACAAGAACCGGCCAATGAAAAATCATCTATTGCCGATGCTATTGCTACAACTAAAACCACAACTGTGACCAAATGCAATAAATGTTAAGTGTTCAGTCTGGCAGACAAAAAGGTTGACTTTTAGTCTGGGGGGACTGAGCAACTGTTAAAATGGTTTAAAATAATGAAGTATGAGTATTTTAGCGTTTTAGTAAATGTTAAATAGTAGAAAAAGTAGAATTTGATCATTGTTCATAAACAAACTTCAGAGTAAGAGTTAAAATAGTACCATACATTGTGATCCTTCTGATAGAGCAGCTAAACTGTTAGAATCAGAATTATTTACAGCCATTGAAAGTGACAGAAGTCACAAATTGGGAATATGTGTTGGCTCAAGCTACAACTGAGCTTTGGAGTCACAATAGAGTAGAAATAGATAGATGCTTTCAAAAATAGAGATTATTTTTAGCCAGGGCTAAAAATCAAACGGTAAAAGGACCATTTCCTTCATAATATGTCCAAAAGTATTTACTTCAAAAGTAGATAAAGTTCATTACAGTTCATGCACAGTTCTATTAGATACTTGTCAAATTCACTTGTTTCAAACATACGTGAATGTTGACAATTCAAAAAGTTAATGAGATAGATTAATGAGATAGATTAGAACCAACACAGATTCAAAAACATTGAAAAGCATTATAATGTATTTGGCTATAGCACAAAAGTAGATATTTAGGTATTTTTTGAGAATTTTAAGAGCTGTCAATTTGTCAGCTCAGATTAGAGAATCAAAATACCGTTGTAGAGGGGCTGACCCCAGAGAAACCTGCTAAAATAGATTAGCTCTTGTAAGGATAATACTAATTTGATTAATGATGTACATTCATCCCAATATGTCTGAGAGGAGGAAGTGACAGCACTTCCTGGTTCAACAAATGTATTTGGAAAACTGACCGCCATAATAATGTTCATATTAACCATTTGTCTTTCTGTGTTCAGTTTTGTTTCTGAGAATGTGGAATAGACATGAGCAAAATCACACGGGCACAAAGCCACTGTTAATGAAAGCAAAACCATAGTATAGAGGGATTTATTAGATAAAAACATATGTTTCGAATGTGGTTGTGTGTTATTTGTTTTCCCTGTATTAATTCTTCACAGATATCGAGCCTGAACTAAGCACAAGTATTGATGATAAACGACGATGTGGATGTGACCTATTTAATATAGGTCAAGAGAGGGAAATGTTGTATTAAATATAGACTAAAAAGCAGATGTGAATTTGACTGACCCTGATTTGAACTCTGTCTCTTTCCTAAGCAAAAAGACCTGGTCTCAGCTTCTTCCTTTGTAGTCCAAAGTGCAGAATATGAGTTAATGATAGTTAATCTGGGGGGGGGGGGGCAAGATCTGATTCTGCTAATCCTTTCCTTGTTTGGAGAAGGAGATGGACCCAGAACCTGGAGGGACAGCCTTGAGAGTCTCCTGTCTTATCTCAAGGAAGTAATATTTCTATAGAATTAGGGAGGGGTAGTGTGTGAATGATTTCTGTTTAGGTCTGGCGAGACAGAGGAGGCCACATGGTGCGGAGGCGGATCTCAGACCGGAAGCTGCCTGATACGACACGCCCCCTTCTTCCTGGACCTCTCCTGATATGCTCTGGCTTGAGGAGGGGGCTGAGAGTCAGCACAGGGCCAGAGAGGGACATGGATTAGTTTTAGGAGCTCTCTTTGTTGGAATTTCTGTATCTGATTGTAAGGAAATTAAATACAGATGTTAAACTTGGAGATCTTTTGTCATACTTCTGCATCAACTCGAACACGTCAGTCAAAGGGAATTTTTGACATCAGTAACTAACCCCCCCTTTGGCTAAAATAACTTATGGTCAGAACTAAATGAATGACCAGACGCTTCCTTCATCTTTACAAAACGGCTGCAGCTCAGATTCCTGGTGTGTCTGGCGTGAATCGCTGTCTTTAGATCATGCCACAGCGTTCTGATGTTGATTTACTTTTGTGTTTTCGATCATTGTCTTGCTGCAGCATCTATCCTCTTTAAAGCCTAAACTGTTTGACAGGTCGTCTGAGGTTTTCCTGCAGAACATCCTGATAAACCTTAGATTCTTTTTATCTAATAAGTTGACCACGCCCCAGACACAAACCATGATGCTCCCTCCACCTTGCTTTGAGAATACTTTTCTATGTTGGTGAGCAACATTCTTCCCTCACAAAGGACGTTGTGTGTTCCTCCCAAATAATGAAACTTTGGTTTCATCAGTCCACAAAAGTCCAAGTGCTGTTTGCAGATGTGAAACGTGCTGCAAAGTTCTGTTACTCAGCAGTTGTTCCGTCTGTCGAGTCCTCCAATGAACACCATTCTTGGTCAGTGTTTTAGTAGGAATGTAAAGTAAAGTAAGTAATGTCAGTAAGAGATATTGAACTGTGACATTGTCTTCAGCAGACACTAGGATTCTTTGTTACCTTTCGTAGTATTCTACTGTGAACTCTTGCTTTTGCGTTTTTTTTGCTACTGAACTCTGACCTTTGTAAAGCCCTTTGGGTGACCAATTGGTCTTTAAAATTGTGGTAAATATATAAAGAAACTCTCGTCATAGACCGTTTTCTTCTAACTGTGGATTGACAAACAACCAGACTTTGAGAAATGGTTCTGTAACCTTTCCCAGCGTTAAACAAATCAACTGCTCTTGATTGTAGGTCTTCAGGGAGCTCTTTTGAGAAACGCAGGGTGCGCTAAGGCAATCCTTCTGATCAAGACGCATTTCTTATCAGCAGTTTTAGCAATTTTATTGTGGGCTTTAAGCCACTCCTCCGTGACTTACTTTAATAAAAATAAAGATGTCCCCAATGCTTCAGATACTTTATTAATCAACACATTATTAATATATACACTAATATTCCCTGTTTTCCATGTTCCATCAGTCACAGACCTGGGTACCATGATCACTATTGTAAAAGCAGAATTTACAGTGTGTGCATCCTGCTCATCTCTTGTTTCATTGTATTTTTTGATCATTTTATAATTTCACATTCAATGAACCTGAAATGTCCCTCTCCTGTTTGAAGCTCTGTCAGAAGATCACGTTATAAGTCACTCCACCTCTTGTCAGTGAGTGAGAAAGGTTTTTGTTAAATAAGGTATCTGTATCTTGTTTGTTGTGTGTGTTTAGCGCTTACGGAGCTGTCAGAGATGGAGGGCTATGGCCACGCCTTCATCGGCCCTTTTAACCCTTCCCTCTGCCATGCTGCATCTTTATTGGCTCTGCACTGGGAGGCGGGACTTGCTTCTCCCGGATGTCTCAGAGCTGATTGGCCAAACCTTCCCTCGACGACTCCGCCCACAAACGTCCTGTTCACCATTTTACGTCATTTTGGCTGGGCGCATGTGGGAATTATCACAGGTAACATGTACTAAATATCCATCACTAATCCCAAACCCTAAACCCTAAAGACAAACCCCAAACCAAGAGCTCTCCAAACGAGTAAATTGTGCCAATGTCGTAATAAATAGACCTGAGGGTGTTTTTGTTTCGTGTGTTTATGAACCTCCAGACCCATCAGATCTGTGGATAGGCACAGGGGAGGAGCTGGCCTCCGGACTCCGGGCGCGGGGATTACCCGTCACACCAGTAGTTTCCATAGACGCAAATGGAAATCCTCAGAAGGCACTGAGAACCATCTATGAAGCCGACCAAGTCAAAGGTATGAGCCAGTCATCAAACACTGGGGTGATGTGCTCTTTAACACTGGGGTGATGTGCTCTTTAACACTGGGGTGATGTGCTCTTTAACACTGGGGTGATGTGTTCTTTAACACTGGGGTGATGTGCTCTTTAACACATGGGGGTGATGTGCTCTTTAACACTGGGGTGATGTGCTCTTTAACACTGGGGTGATGTGCTCTTTAACACTGGGGTGATGTGTTCTTTAACACTGGGGTGATGTGCTCTTTAACACTGGGGTGATGTATTCTTTAACACTGGGGTGATGTGCTCTTTAACACTGGCGTGATGTGGTCTCAAACACGGGTTGCAAGTTGGCTGAGTGGGTAGCATTCTCGCTTCTCAGCAAGAAGGTCCTGGGTTCAAATCCCAGTTGGAACAGGGCCTTTCTGAATGGAGTTGTTCTCCTCTTGTCTGTAAGGTTTCCTCCGGGTGCTCTGGTTTCCCCTAGCACTAATGATATTCACAATATGAGTGAGTGAATGGATGATGTTGGTTGGAAGTTTTGATGCACCAGTGTTTTCGGCGACTCGCTTTCGTCATCACCGTGTGGAGAGAATGGAATAACTATCTTAACTCTGACCAATTGTAAAGCACTTTGGGTGACCTTGGTCTGTAAAATGCGCTATATAAATAAACCTTACTTACTTACTTAAACTCTGGGGTGCTCTTAAACACTGGGTTGATGTGGTTACTATGAAACTCTTTAAAAACCTTCATCCATTCTCTGTTTCAGTGGTGATCTTGTGCATGAGCTCGCTCCTGATTGGAGGGGAGCATCAGGAAGAGCTCCTATTGGCCGCTCTGGACACGGGTTTAGTGTCTGCGGGTTATGTGTTCATCCCCTACGACGCTCTGCTGTATGCACTGCCATACCAGGTAACATACTTCTTGCTCTCTCCCAGCTCTCTCCCTTATTACTGTATTTATTTTATTTAACACTAAGACTCCCGGAGGTATGAAAATAATAGAACTCCCAGAGCCTTCATTTTGCCTGCTCCAATTCAAATCAATGGAAGTTAGAGAATTTACTATTAGTTTTATTAGGCCTGAGTCCCGACTGGGATAAGGGCCTATTGCTTTCACAATGGTGAATGGAAGGGGTTGATAATTGAAATTGGCCCATTAGCGCCCCCTACAGACTATGTCAAAGTTTTATATGAGAACAATCACATTTCATTTTTTCCAATTGTTTAAACTGTTGCACATAATTCTGTTTTGCCCTACTAATTCAAAAAGTCAATGAGACGCTCCCCATTCTGTGTCAATAGCAAATGCACACCTCGCACAAACATCAAACCAGCCTCGGTCGTTTCACAGATTTGGCTGAAAATCGCTCCACATCATTTCAACACATATACCATCAATAGTTGTTCATAGAATTTTGATTAGTCACATGGTCATCCAATGGAGACTGTATATGCATGGACACACGCACAGATTATACATGTGCTCCTGTTTACACATACAAAGTCTGATTTGTGCTAAACTTGACTCTTGGCCTAGGTCACCTGAAGGTGTGAAATATTAAATTGTCCCTTTAGCGCCCCCTACAGCGTGAGCCAAAGTTTTATTTGGGGAGTCAAACCAACTGATCATATTCATTACAATTTTACACAGATCGTTCTATGGCTACGGGAGCAATTAATCGCAAAAAATGGCAAAAATGTACATGAGCTGAGTAACTACACTTCCAAAAATAAAAGGTGTCAAATTGACTGCTGTGGGAGTTCTAGTGTCAATGCACCCCTCAACATCCACAGTTTTACATCCTGTAACTTTGACCATCCCACTCTTTCAGATCAAAGATTGAGTTTGAGTTTTCCTTTTTGTTCCTTATTTCTGTCATCTATTCTTGGTTTTGTCCAATCAGGACGTGGCGTACAGTCAGCTGACCAACAACACCCGCCTCCGTCACGCCTACAGCTCTGTTCTAACCGTTACCATGGCGTCGGACCAAAGTTTCTATGAAGTGTTTAGAGAGGCGCAAATCAATCGCGAAATTCGGACAGCTGTGTCTCCCACCGAGGTACCAAACCAGACCAGACAAACCCAGGCCAAACCCTAACCAGACTGGACCAGACTGGACCAGACTGAGCCAAACTAGACTGAATCAGACAAAACCAGACCAGATTGAGCTAGACCAGACTAACCAAAGCTAGACCAAACCCGACCAGACAAACCCAGGCCTGATCCTAACAAGACTGGACCGGACTGGATTTAGACTTGACTGAGCCAAACTAGACTGAATCAGACGAAACCAGATCCGATTGAGGCAGCCCAGACCAACCAAAGCTAGACCAAACCAGATTAGATTAGACCAGAGCAGGCTCAACCAAACCAGATGGGCCAGACTGAACCGAACAAGACCATACTGAATCTGACCAGATTCAACCAGATTGGGTCTATGGACAAGTGTTGAAAATTAGCATGGTTTTGCTATAACACTAAAGGCAGTGCATCTGGTCTGTCCAATGGAACAGTTGTGTCCATATACAATAAATAGATAAAAAGATAACATGGTGGTTGTCCACAGGTCTCACCGCTCTTCGGATCCATCTATAACATGGTGCACTATGTGGCGAACGCGGTGGAGGAGCGGCGTAAAGCGGGCGGCGGCCAATGGGTCAAAGGAGACGCTCTCGTCCAATCAGAGGGCGGCTTTTCATTCCAGGGATTTAACCAGGTACATACAGCACTACAATACACAATTTACAATACAATTTATTCTTGTATAGCCCTAGGTCACAACAGAAGTCATCTCAGAGGACTTAACAAAACCATTGAAATCACCAACACAGGTCAGAGAATCAACAGTTAAAACACATGAAGAATATAAAGCACACACAGAAGAAAATGTCCATACATGTTGTAGAATGCTAAAGTGTCCTGATCATCACCAATCCTTTCTGTTGGACACTAACTGTCCAACAAGACCCTCCTGCATCGACAAGGAAAAACTCTTAAAAAACCCAGTGGGAAAAAGTGAGAAACCTTGGAGGAGAACTAGGGAAACCCACAGGGAGGGAGACCCATATGAGAAAGGGATCCGCTCCTCCGGACGGACAGGCTAATGATCTAGGACCTAAGCTAGCTACAGAACGTGGACCAGTGGACGCTGAACGTGGACAGGTCCGGCGCAGGACCGAAGCACTCCCAGGCGGGCCGGGCGGGGCAGTCCGCAGGCGCAGACGGAAGAGGCCAGGCTCAGAGATCCCGTCATCGTACCATGAAACAGACAATGGGACAACGGGTGAATAGCAATGAACAAACTACAGTCAGAATCCTAAAAATGCTAAACAGATAAAGTAGGAAGGAGGAGAGGATAGTGCTCAAGTTACCATACTTCTCCCAGCAAACTGACTCCCTATGCAGCTTGACTAACACTCTGAGGAGTTTAACCTTCTCCGAGTCTTACCTTCCTAGCCATATGCTAAACTAAAGAGGACTGTTTTAAACCTAGCCTTGAATAAAGAATAACATACAGCATAATATATAACATAATATACAACATAACACAATACATTATTGAATAATATATAACATAATATATAACATAATACAGCATATATATATAATATATACACTACATATTATATATTACCTAATTATATGCTAAATTAAAGTAAAGTGCTTTAAGCCTGGCCTTGAATGTGGAGACCGTATCTGCTTCCTTAACATAAATGGGAAGCTGATTCCACAGTAAAGGAGCTTGGTAGCTAAATGCTCTGCCACCACTGCTACTACTGCTGATACAATACAATACAATTTATTCTCGTATAGCCCTAAATCACAGTCATCTCAGAGGATTTAACAAAACCATTGAAATCACCAACACAGATCAGAGAATCAACAGCTGAAGGTGCAGTAAGCCATTCTGTTAGCTTAGTCGTAGCACCAACTCGAAACCCCTCCCCCCCCTCCCCTCGCCTCTCCACCAAACCAAACATCCAGCATTTTCTTTTCTTTGTCACAACAGGGAGAGTGGATGGCAAACGTGAAATTGGCATTTTCTGTTCAGCCCTTTTAGGTTTTAGAAAATAATCCAGTAACTCAGGTGCGCACACTCGCGAGAAACAGGAAGAGGGTGAAGGGGGTAAACACATCCCATTGGTCCGTTGGGGATGAACGAATCCCATTGGTTTATTTTTATCGGTCCGCTCCAACATATTTGTTATGAATTTTTGGAGGCATCTGGTCAATTCCATTACTCTTTGAGAAAACATGATTACTTTTAGGGTTTATGGACGTTTTCCCACAATATTTAAAAAAATGCGTCTGGAAAAAAATCACTGACTGCATCTTTGAGACACAGAAATATTTTTTCAAAAGTTCAAATTTTAATTCATCATTTAGAAAATCCTTCATCATCATTTAGAAAGTCAATCTTGTACTTTTCAAATGATAATCTCACGTAACCTAATGACAGATGCTTCAATTATTGTTCTTCAATGCTACGATCATCGCTCTCGTGTTTTACTGTCGACGCTTTGACCACACTGTCGCCCATAGCAACACGTATAATTTCTGTTTAGAAAGACTACCTGCTTTCACACATATTTTAATCGCTGTTTTTTATGTCCTGTGTATTTTGTAGTGTTGTCGAACTATTGAAATATTTGATCGCTATTAATTACATTCATGTCATAGTTAACTATATTCCCCTTGTCTAAATGTCCCTTTGTTTTGAAAAGACATTGTATGAAGCAAAAAGAGTATATTAATTCAATCCCCTCCAAAAGGAAAGTGTTTAGAAAATAATTACTATTGCAACAACACGTCATCAGTAGGGTAAAACTAACCTGTCTCACATCGGTCTAAACCCAGCTCGATTAGGGTGAACTATCTAACGCTCGGGGAATTCTGCTTCACAATGATAGGAAGAGCCGACATCGAAGTGTCAGAAAGCGATGTATCTATGAGCGCTTGGCCGCCACAAGCCAGTAATCCCTGTGGTAACTTTTCTGACACCTCCTGCACCTCTGGGTTTTGATTCATTTAAACTTTTAAAATACAGCTCATATTGAAGTCTAGACCAGTGTCTACCTTGTCACGCTAAGATTTCATAATAGTATTTAATGGGAATGCTAGCCCCAGATGGGAGGAACCTATTGTGCATGTTTCAGTTTTAGAAAAACCAAAGCACTCTAAAAAAAAAAACTACGCAAACATAGGGAGAACATGCAAACTCCTCTCAGAAGAGTAGTCAGGACCCAGTGTCCTGGGGTTTTATATCCATGGTCACATTGGTGTGTCCTCAGAGGCCCACGTACTCTCTGACCCTACACCTCTCGTCTCCTCAGAGGCCCCCACACTCTCTGACCCTACACCCCTCGTCTCCTCAGAGGCCCACACACTCTTTGACCCTACACCTCTCGTCTCCTCAGAGGCCCACACACTCTCTGACCCTACACCTCTCGTCTCCTCAGAGGCCCACACACTCTCTGATCTCTCTAACACTAACCCTCAGAGATTGATGCTGGTGGCTCTGTCTACAGGCTCACAAACTCTCTGACCCTATACCTCTCTCCTCTTCAGAGGCTGTATGGCGGTGGCTCGGGCCTTGGTCTTCAGGCCCGGTTCTTGATCCTGGACTCTAACGGAGACCGGTTTGTGCCAACCCACATTCTTGAGCCGTCATACTCGCCCGGTTATATCGGCGGCCTGAGAGAACTCTCTCACTCGTTTATCTTCCCTGGAGGAAAACCCCGCAGCGCGGACTTCTGCTGGTTCAGCCCGGACTACGCCTGCAGCCCAGGTCTGCCCCAGTGGTGTCCCCATTGTGCCTCTAAGGTTATGGAGGAACTTAACATGTTTTAAAAAAAGAGTTCCTTTTATTGTGAGTTTAACGTTACGTATTCCAAGTGACATACCTAGCTTTAAAGTTTCATACCCCGGAGATAGGTTTCGGATTGGCGTTTTGTTTAAATGAAGACGGTGTTTCAGGTGAAAACGCTAGCGTTGAGAAACAGCCTTCAGAGGGGAACAGAACAGATACGCTGCTCGGCGAGAGCTGTTTCACAGCTGTGTGAAGAAAAAGGTGTGACGTCTCTGCATTTAAGGAGCCTGGATGTTTTTGCTAAATGCTTTGCAGCGTCTCCGCAGCGTTTCCTTCTAAACAGGGCCTTACATATCCCAGCTTTAGGAGCATAGAGACTGGTGTCCAGAGTCAGGGCTAAACACGGGGAGGCAGCATTTCAGATTTATGCCACTGTAATCTGGCACAGTCTTCCTGAAAACGTGAGACAGTCTTTTACTCTGACGAGGCTCTAATTCTGTTTCACTATTCACTATTCTTTAAGTGAGTTGAAAACTGTGTTTGATTTAGTCTTAGTTTGTTTTGTCGAACACTTTGAGTTTGAGCCCTATGAATGAACAGTGCTTTACAAATAAACTTGCCTCTAAGTGTTTGTCTTGACACTTCCATTTGGAGAGATTTGGTTTTGTGAAATCACTCTAATTCTTTCAGGGATGGACACAATGACCATGTGCTTCCTGTTCCTGGTGCTCTGCGCTTTGATTGGAGGATTTCTTCTCTGGTTCAAGTAAAAACAGATTATTTTCACGCTCTTTGTGTGATAAAAGGTAAATGGTACTTTTGTGGAACAGGAAGTATCGGCGAGGGTCCAAAGCTTCCAAACTGGTCTTTGATCTGGACGACATCGTCTTCATCGACACAACAGTCTCCAGGAGGGTGAGTGTTTACAAAGTGAGGGCTAAAAACAGAGGGATAGGTTTACTCAAAATACAAATGCTGTGAGTGAAAAGTTTGCAACATTTATCTGAACACATCATTTTTGTTTTTGCTGCAGAAAATGAACGATGAATCGATCATGAGAAGTCTGATAGAGATTAAGACTCCGCTGAGATCCGTCGCCCGCAGCTACATCCTGGCAACTCCAGAGAGCTCCAGCGTGGGCATGCTTGAGGTACCATCCAACCCCAAAGCCTCAAGCCCAGATCCAAAACCCCAATTCCATACATTACGTCTCCATTGGTCCCAACTTCACAACAATCTGTACATTTCCCTGGACACAGTGCAGCAGGTGGGGGACAGGAGGGTCCTGAGCAAACTAACATCTATAGGGTCGTTTCCACGGGCCCGACTCTACTCTACTCGACTCGACTCTCACCGGTTTGCGGACGTTTCCACCGGCTCGCTTTAGCCGCGACCCGTTACTTTTTTGGTAACGGCTTTAGACCTGGCTCTAGTCGGGCCGAGCAGATACTGTAACCCCAGCAACGTCGGCGAACGCTGGTGTGTCCCACTCAGCAAAAAGCAGACGCCTTTTCTCTGGCATCTCTAACATTTATAATAAATACATAAATATAACATTCATAATGAAGATGCTTTCAAATAATTTAGCAAGCTGTAAACCATTTATGTTTTAACTCCACACGGCTCCTCCCCTGCCAAACTTCTCTCTGCTCTCTCCTCCGCAAACCACCACAATGAGGAAAAGGGAATATTCACTATTCATCTATTTTGAATGTTACACAATATGAATATAGGCTAAGCACGCGTAACATCTCTAGCCTGTGTAATTACAATAGACTGTAAATAATAAATATATATATAATAAATGTATAGGCCAAATTCGCTCGCAAACTAAAAGGGGTAGTTGGAATTTAGGTTTCAAACAATATGGTTCAAACGCACGCACGCACACACACTCAAGCACACACATACAAACACACAGGCCCTCGTTTAGGAAACTTGCGTAGAAAAAGGTGTACAGTACATTTTGGGTGTATATTCCATTTACACAAGATCCAACGTGGGATTTATGAACGTGTGAGAGCCGCCAAGATCTGAGCGTACGCAGCTGCGGGTGTTCAGAAATACCGCGGCTGAAAACGAACGTATTTATGAAAGTCACGCCTAGAATTATGCAGCAATCGCCTGTTTCACGCCCCGTCTTTGCAACAGGTCAGCAGGAAGTCGGCCAAAAAGACTAAAAATAAATAGACGCTATATATTCAGCTGCGCTTTGAACAAATTTGCCAAAATATTTTGATACATTATAAAAATCTCTCTTGAATTGTAGAAGTGAATAAATATAGATTGAATGAATGAATGAATTTATATATATTATGCAGCGGTGACTCTCATCAATGAAGTGTCTGCAGCGTCTTGGACGCAGCCTGGCTCGGGGTAGAAGTGTGCATTGAAGCGCTGTACACTTGAGAGAGAAACTTCTGAATGACAGCACATTTGAGGAGTTATGTGACCGACCTCTCATGGCACTCGCTGCGCACTCTGGACAGGGCAGTGAGACATTTGGAGTGAGCAATAGTCCATCGGTGCTGGGGTGTGTGTCTGTGTGAGGCAAATCTAATGAAAAAACACATTGCTTTAGATGTGAATGAGGAAACACAGACAGCTGTGTGTAATTACGCAGTGCAGAGCCTGCCACAGCAATACAGTAGCTGGGTCACACTTCACATTTAAAAAACATGCAGATCAAAATACTACACACACAAGTCAGATCTAATAAAGGGTCCTCATCATGAGCTGTGATTTATTCAAAGTTTGCGTGTTTCCATTAGACTTTTTCTGATGCGCAAATTCAAATTTTGAAACATGATCCTCAATGAAAACACAGCATATAATTTTGCCAGAGGGAATATGTTTATTGTTGTCCATATCTTGAATTTCATGCGTGTTTTGGCGTGTTGTGCCGAAAGGTTTGAGATCAGCGTATAGATTTACTCCACCTCCAGACCTGGCGTATATTTTTTGCGTATTGTACGCTCACGTCCAGATTGTTAAATGCGTACGCCTCATTTACCCTGATTTGGCCGTACGCAGTTTCATACATGAGGCCTCTGGCTACTCTACCTCACAAAGTTCACGCTGAACTTTCTTAAAACTAAAATTAAAAAGGCTATTCCGTTGTGAATGTCAATCTTTAAGAGGAGGAATAGCTGGTTGTTCTCGGGGAACAAGCTTCGCGCATGGGTTTCGGGATGTTTGATATGATTATGCAGCTTATTGGACAAAATTGTTCAGCCAATAAACAGAACTATATTTGAAGCAACGAACCTGATGACGCTCAGGCGGTTACATTTTCTAAAAACATTAGAACGCAACATTTTAGCAATAGTGTGTGTATAGAAATAACAATATTTAAATTATGTCTTTTAATACAAAAGGCAAATGACTTGAGAGGCGAGGAACAAATTTGAGTAGGCCAAGATAAAAACTGGTAAAAACTACCCAGGCCTATACCTGGCACCAAGGTATATACCAAGGCCTGGGATGCCCACAGCGTCATCAATCTACGCGCCTCTGTGTGGATCACACGTCTCTCTTCGGGCTGGAGCTATGGCTGGAGCATTTTGAGGGTTTTAAAGCAGGAGTCAGGAAGGTGGCGATCTTACGGGTGTTTGTGATTTTTTGGTTTAACAGCCTCCCTGTTAAACTTAATTATATATATAATTATATATAGGGATCAGGAGCTTTATGACCCGACCCACCCGCACCCGACATGACTCATATTTTTGAGGCATCCAACCCGCCCAAAACTGCGGGTTGACCGCGGCTTTCGGGCCGACCCGCGCATTACTACACCTTAGGTAACACGTTGCCATAGATACACAGGGCCGATGGAAACGCTCTCAAACCGAGTCGAGTCGTGCCGAGTCAAGTTGAGGCGAGGAGAGTCGGGCCCGTGGAAACAGCCCATATGCTGGACCGAGACTCTCACCCCCTGCAGGACACTCTCTCTGCTCTGGAGAGCAGTTTCAGTGACAGACTAATTCACCCTCGCTGTGTGAAGGAGAGGTTCCGTAGGTCTTTCCTTCCTGCTGCTGTCAGACTGTACAATAAGAACTGCTGAGCCTGTAAATTTCATTCATCTGTAATTAAGTAAATTCTTAAATCATGTGCAATGTGCAACTTCAGAATGTCACAGAACAATGTCACTTTACCTTATGTCACTTTACTTATCTACTTCATTTTCAGCACCTACAGCTAGTTATGTTAGTTAAGAAACATAGCTACTACTTATTTGTATATAGTGTATATATTGTGTGATCCCTGTGTGCTCTTACTACTGTCCTATATGTGCGATGCAACATGGAAATTTCCCCACTGTGGGACGAATAAAGGAATTCTAATCTTATCTTATCTTTCACAAATCAGAAAAATCAAATAGTTCAAACACAGTAAATGCAACAATAAAAACACATAGGGCCATGGATCCATAAGGGGCGGATGATGAGGGGCCATAAACAATCATGAATCATCACCCAAATATTAGGGCCCCGTCCACACGTAGCCGGGTATCTGCTAAACCGCAATATTTGTCTTCGTTTGCACCACGTTGTCATCCACATGACAACGCATCATAAACTAGGCAAAGTGACGATTGTGGAAAACTCTGTTTATGCATTTGCGTGAAGACAGAGATAACCTGAGTTTTGCGTTTTCGCACGTCACAGTATGCACCAAAACAACAACAAACAAAACATGCGACCTCTGATCACTGAAGAGCAGCGAACATCCTCCACATCAGAGAACAGCAAAGTGATCACAGGGACGCACGCTCGAAAACAACCAAACGAGGGCTAAACCAGGATTAAACCAGGACTAAACCAGGGCTGAGGACGGGGGCCAGTGCTTGCGAACATATGTCTTTATCCTGAGTTTCTTCTGTGACTGTAAAAGTGCCACTACAGAAGTACTGGCGTCAGCATCAAAGCTCCGCCCACTTCTGTGTTTTTCCCCAACGCAGGACGTCAGAGGACGCACATGTTTGGAATATTATGAATGTGATTGAAAACGCAGATGTTCGGTTATGTGTGGATGCGAATTATTTTATAAACAGAGGGGGGGAAATATTCGGTTTTAAAAATACCCGGCTGCATGTAGCATAGGTCTCCTCTGGGGCCACACGTCACTTCTCCACTGGTCCCAAACATTACATCTCCACTGGTCCCAAATATCACATCTCCTCTGGTACCTCATAAACCCTGATCTCATGTTTAGGGCGACTGCGTTTGGATGAAGAAGATTCCTGCAGCCTCAGGTCTGACATCCATCAACTCCAGCACCAAAGGCCTCTTCAGTCAGGTGAACCCACAGACACAAGCAAGAGTTCAAATGTTTTCTTTCAAGAGAATTTCTGATGACAAAAGAGCATTTAGTAGATTCTCTTATAATCTTATCCTGTCAATCCTAGTATGACATCATTATGATTCATCTGTTCCAGCTATCTCACCTGGTCCCTCTGTTCTCACCTGGTCCCTCTGTACTCACCTGGTTCCTCTGTTCCCACCTGGTCACTCTGTACTCACCTGGTTCCTCTGCTCTCACCTTGTCCCTTTGTACTCAGCTGCTTCCTTTATTCTCACCTGGTTCAGCTGTCTCACCTGGTCCCTTTGTTCTCACCTGGTCCCGCTGTACTCACCTGGTTCATCTGTTCCAGCTATCTCACCTGGTCCCTTTGTATTCACCTGGTCCGTCTGTACTCACCTGGTTCATCTGTACTTACCTGGTTCCTCTGTTCCCACCTGGTCCCTCTGTACTCACCTGGTTCCTCTGTTCCAACCTGGACCCTCTGTACTCACCTCGTTCCTCTGTTCTCACCTGGTCCCTCTGTTCTCACCTAGTCCCTTTGTACTCACCTGGTTCCTCTGTTCCCACCTGGTCCCTCTGTACTCACCTGGTTCCTCTGTTCCCACCTGGTCCCTCTGTACTCACTTGGTTCCTCTGTTCTCACCTTGTCCCTCTGTACTCAGCTGCTTCCTTTATTCTCACTGGTTCATCTGTTTCAGCTCTCTCACCTGGTCCCTTTGTATTCACCTGGTCCGTCTGTTCCAGCTATCTCACCTGGTCCCTCTGTTCTCACCTGGTCCCTTTGTACTCACCTGGTCCATCTGCACTCACCTGGTTCATCTGTTCCCACCTGGTCCCTCTGTCCTCACCTGGTGTCTCTTTACTCACCTGGTCCCTCTGTACTCACCTGGTCCCTCTGTACTCACCTGGTGTCTCTGTTCCAGCTCAGAGAAATGCGCCATGAGAACCTGAACCTGTACTTGGGACTCTTCCTGGACTCTGGGATCTTTGCGCTGGTGGTGGAGCACTGTCCCAGAGGGAGTTTGTCCGATTTACTCTCCAACAGCGAGATGAGGCTGGACTGGATGTTCAAGTCCTCCCTGCTCATCGACCTCATCAAGGTACAGACCAGGACTGAGGCTGTAGACCCAGGACTGAGACTGTAGACCCAGGACTGAGACTGTAGACCCAGGACTGAGGCTGTAGACCCAAGACTGAGGCTGTAGATCCAGGACTGAGGCTGTGGATCCAGGACTGAGGCTGTGGATCCAGGCAGAAGCCTTAAACCTGTCTCACAGGGGATGAAATACCTGCACCTTCGTGGCCTGAGTCACGGTCGGCTGAAGTCTACAAACTGTCTGGTCGACGGCCGTTTTGTTTTGAAAATCACGGATTATGGACTTCCCATGATCCTTCACTCCCAGGGCCTGCCAGTCAAAGAAGACCATCAAGGTAAAAATATGTATTCCTTTTTCATTGGATTTAATGATACAGTAACATTAAATCATTTGAAAGACCTCAGAACCACAAGCTTAGATTCTCAAGAAAGTTTTGGACGCGGAGATCTGAGAGGAAACCGAGGCTGAGGCCAAAGAGTAGAGTTAGAACAGAAATGATCCCAGATGTTCCCTGCTCTGGCTCCAGTTGGGAGTGTTTGTGTGTCCTAAAACATTGTCTTCCTTACAGGCATGTTGTGGTCCGCTCCAGAGCTCCTCAGGACCCCTGTCCTGGGCGGGTCATACGCGGGGGATGTGTTCAGTTTTGCAATCATCATCCAGGAAGTCATCACCAGAACTTTGCCGTACGCGATGATGGACATGCCGGCACAAGGTGAGACCGCCTCTACCCTCAACCCAAACTCCTACCCTCGATACTGTTTTAACCTTATTGTGGGGTATCGCTGTGAGGTTAGTTTGGCCATACCTGCATGTGAAAGCCAGATCAGACCTCTGAAGCTAAGCAGGGCACAGCCTGGTTAGTACTCTGATGGGAGACCTTTGTGGACAGCAGGTGCCACTGTGGGGCGACTGTAAAGTGTCAAACTTCACCCACATTAGAATGAGTCTGATGTGTGTGTGAGGGTTGGTGGTGTTCGGAGGAGCCAATGGCACAGACTGGTTGCCATTGTTTCTGTCAATGTGTCCCAGGGCAGCTGTGGCTAGAGTAGTAGTTTATCAACATTGTGTATGGAGTGAAAAATCAATGACACGTCTTTGAGTTCCAAAAAAGCACAACATGAAACTGATGCTTCATTGTTATTATTAGTTATGTTTGAACGTGTTTATAATGTGTTTTAACTACAGAGATTGTGGAGCGGCTCAAAAACCCTGGTGCCGGGGCTCCTCTGTGTCGACCTGTGGTGTCAGTGGATGAAGCTCCGTCAGAGTGTTTGGTTATAATGTCTGACTGTTGGAATGAAGACCCGCAAAAGAGGCCCACGTTTGATGACATCTTCAAACAGGTAAACAGGCTGAGCCCAAACCCGAGCCCCAACCCACCACCACCATGCCGTCAGATGTGACGACATCTTCAACGCCTAAATGGATGTGAACGCTGGTTCTTTAACAGTTTACCTTGACAAAGAGACACAACTCCGACAAGATTAGTTCTTTCATGTAATTTCTTTAACTGCTGAAGAGATGACTGAGCAGAAGAGGAAGATCAGTGTCAGACCACCCCAGACCCTTGGCTAAATGTTTTGATTGAACTGATTTCAACACAGAAAGTGTAGAGTAACGGATTGCGCTTTCTTTCACACCGCATCAGGGTGAAAATGCAAGCTTTGAAAAACATACATTTGGACATGCACAGTAGCCGAGAACATAAACAACAATGGCGGAAGATCAACTAATGCTATATGTGCTTGAGCCGTTACTCGAAGGACCAATTTTACTCCTCCGTTCTTCCAAACGAAACACGCAAATCTGTAGTTGCAGTTTCCATTTTCATTGCTACTGTTAAATGCAGAAAGATGTTTTTGCATTCTTTTCCAGCTTTCCGGTGGCCTGAGGAGGATGTTGTCCAGGAGGTGGTTAAACTGGTGGCAGTCGCGCTGTAAAGCTCTACTGCCCCCTACTGGACGGGCGTTAAAACCACGTCGTTTTCACTCGCCGCGTTGACACTTTGCACTTCCAAATCTGAAGTTGCACCATTTTTGCAAAATGTTGTTGGTTGCGTCTCCGTGTAAACAGAGCCTGAAACTCCAACACAATCATTAACATGAAAATCTAAACAACTGTTCTATCAACGGAAACCTGTCATCACACATTACAGCAGAATAAACGGAAAATTAAAAAAAGAGCACTCAAGTTGCACACATCAAACAGGATCTTTTTATTATGATAATAGAAAATAAAATAATAACATAATCAAAGATATGGAGGTATATTTGCACTCAGTTTAATTATATGTCACTTGTGGAGGATACACTGTAGTCAGCAGCATCAGGAGGTATTCACAGATATGATATTGTACTTTGTTTGCAGATATTGTCAAAAAAAATGACTGACGTGTTTCCAATTTAATGAAGAGAAAAAAGATTTCAAGTTAAAATATCTGTATTTAATTATCTTTACAATCAGATACAGATATTCAAAAAGCTCCTATCCTAACCACTATCCCTGCAGTCTTTCCCTAATGTGTGCCGTGACGTCATCTGGACTGGTCTCGGACTCATGGTCTGGTCTGGTCCTGGTCTGGACTCAGTCTTGGACTCTTGGATCGCATCCTTCTCCCCCTCCGCATCTCTTCCATTCCATGCCTGAAAAAGGATTCACACTCCCGACCTATAGCTTCTCCTTATAAGTCTAAAATCTCATGGCTGCTGTAGCTGGCCTGGCATCAATCTCCAACAGCCCGCTTCATACAGAACAAACCTATGTGTAGTGCAAAACCTCAAACAAATAGTGTAAAAGTATTAGTACATAAAATCACTGAAAATATGATGTAAATATGAGTGCTATGTTTAAAATATGCAACACAGAGAATATTACCGGAATAAATAATAGCAGCAGGTAAAGTGACTAGTGGATTATCAGAAGGTGAATGTACAGAGTCAACAGTTCTCATTTTACTGTCTGACAGCGGTGGGAAGGAAGGATCAGTGGAACCTTTGCTTTACACGTCAAGGGTGGAACAAACTTCTTTCTGTTTCAGTTTCGTGGCATCAATCGAGGGAAAAGGGCCAATATCATCGACTCCATGCTGAGGATGTTGGAACAGTACAGTTCAAACCTGGAAGACTTGATCCGAGAGAGAACGGACGAACTGGAGGTGGAGAGAACCAAGACTGACAAGCTGGTGTCACAGCTACTGCCCAAGTAAGAACCAAGACCAGACCCAGACCCTGACCAGACCCAAACCAGACTCAGGCCAGACCCGGACGAGTGTGTGTTTGTGTGTAGGTGCGTGTGTAACTTTAGGTCTGTGTGTGTATCTTCAGGTCTGTGGCTCAGTCGTTGAAGAAAGGGAAGAAAGTGGAGCCGGAGCATTACTCTGACGCCACGCTGTATTTCAGCGACATCGTGGGCTTCACCACCATCTCTGCGCTCAGTGAGCCCATCGAGGTTAGCTCTAACTATAACATCTTCTCAAAGCCCATGGAGGTTAGCTCGTCTCGGGAGCATTGCATCCTCACAACATCCACCAACATCCTCACAGAACTCTGATTCTAGCCTGATGTTAGCCAGATGTAAATGTGCACTTTATTTGTCCTTGTAGAGAACTTTGTCCTATTCATTTGGCTCACCCTGCTGTGCCATCAAGGCGTCTGTCAGGGGCAGAGGTCGCAATAGTACCACCCCTGGGGACCCATCTCCAGATGTTGATGCTCGGTCTGGAGGACTTACCTCTTGTGTATGTTTTAAGTAATAGGGGAAACCGGGGCTGGAGGAAACCGATCCGACACAGTGAAAACATGCAAACTCCAATCATAAAGGCCCTGTTCTGACAAGGATTCGAACCCAGGACCTAGTGCTATACACTTATATAGCCACTATACCATAGTGATTCTAGCCTGATGTTAGCCTGATGTTAGCCTGATGATAGCCTGATGCTACATGTTCTACTGTTGTGTTTCAGGTGGTGGATTTGCTTAATGACCTCTACACCATGTTTGATGCCATCATTGCTTCACATGATGTTTATAAGGTATATATCTACATGAACTGCAGTATCTGGACGCATAAGTCCTCAGAGGGACAGGAAGTCCATCCATCCATCCATTTTCTTCCCCTTAATCAATTTCTGGGTCGGGGGGGTGGCAGTCAGAGCTGCACCCAGTACACATAGCACCAGCTGCTCACTGATCCTCCTGCAGGTGCTGATGTCACAGGAGCTGAGATTATTCAGTGGGGGCTTCATCCAAAGTGGGGTTAAGTGTCTTGCCCAAGGACTCAACGACAGCAGTCATCAGTGGGAGTTGTGAAGTAGGTCTTATGGTGGGCTCGAACCCACAACCTTCAGGCTCAAAGGCCAATGCTCTACCAACTGAGCGTGGCTCAGGGGACAGGACAGGAAGTACAGTAACTCTCTCCATTAAGAACCATGTAAATCTTGTGGATAACTAGTGGAGTCTCTTAATTTTTAGGAGAATACCTAAACAGGAACGGAATAAATGCATTAGCCTGGGCAGCATTTGCAGCCACAAACACAGCAGCTGGAAGTCTTCACTGTAATTATACAGATATTCTATGTGCCATATAAAAGCTGTTTTTTCTCAGGTGGAGACCATTGGAGACGCCTACATGTGTGCCAGTGGTGTTCCAAACCGTAACGGGAGTCGACATGCTGCTGAAGTGGCCAACATGTCCCTGGACATTCTTCACGCCATCGGAGCGTTTCGTATCAAGCACATGCCAGAGATCAAAGTGAAGATCCGCATCGGCCTCCACTCAGGTTAAAATATTTTCAAAAAAGACAGTGAAGATACAGTATATGTTTTTAAAACACACACCTTTGGCCCTCCGCGAGCGGTTATCCCTCTCTAAGCCTGGGTCCTCTACCAGAGGCCTGGGAGCTTGAGGGTTCTGCGCAGTATCTTTGCTGTTCCTAGCAAAAGATACTGCGGCACGGTGGCTGAGTGGATAGCACTCTCGCCTCTCAGCAAGAAGGTCCTGGGTTCGAATCCCGGCCGGACCAGGGCCTTTCTGAGTGGAGTTTGCATGTTCTCCCCGTGTCTGCGTAGGTTTCCTCCGGGTACTCCGGTTTCCCCTACCACTAAAAATATGTACAATAGGTCTGGCATGCGCCTCCTGTTCGGCGACCCCGCTCCCATCTGTGTGTGGAGTGAGAGACAAGTGCCCAAAAATAACAATTGTAAACCGCTTTGTGACTCTGGTCTGTGAAAGGCGGTATATAAATAAAGCTTACTTACTTACTTACTTACTTAGCACTGCACATTTCTGGACCAAGATTTCCGAGGTTGTTCCAGGGAACCTTTGGAGGAGTTTCCCACTTAGACCTTGGAGTTTCCAGCCCATACTCTGCACAGATGTTTCTGTACACTATACCAGCCACTTGGTTATGGCGTTCCATGTAGGCCTTCCCTGCAGCATCTTGCACCCTGCAGTTATGTGTTGGATCGTCTCAGGTCCTCCTTTGCACAACCGACACCTTGGGTCTTGTCTGGTGTGGTCTGGGCCTCTATCGCTCTGGTGCTCAGGGCCTGTTCCTGTGCAGCCATGATGAGTGCCTCTGTGCTGTCCTGTAGGCCAACTTTTCTTGACATCAGCCACTTCAGCTATGCTCCGGTGGTACATGCCATGTAGGGGCTCGGTTCTCCCATGATGGGCTCTCTCCGATCACCTCCTCATCTCACCACTGTCTGAGACATTCACTAAGTACGTCATCCATTTTGGGTTTCTCCAAGATGTAGTTGATGGAGTTTGGATCTTTCGACCTAAACACTGGCTCTCACACTCACTAGACCTCCATCTTCTCCCTCTGAAATTTTCTTTGTGTTCATTAACTATATTTGCAATAGTTAGTTGTCTTTTTGCTACATTAACTATGTACCCTTTTGATTGGAGTTAAGATGCTAGCCCATCAGTGATGATGCATTGCAGAAGCCAACAATACTCAACACAGCACACAATAGTATAATTTGACTGTGTTGCTGTCAGAGAAGATTATAGAACAAAGACATTTGGATAGTAAGAGCACAGTATTTATTCAGCCTTTAAACCTACCTGTTTCTTCTATTGAGGTGGTTATTTCTGTCTGTATGCAGCTTGAGCTTCCCAGTGCAGTGGTCTGACAGATTAGAACATACAGAAATGGGTTGAATGGTTGATAGATCTACAATACTTTTCTCTTGTCTGATTACTCATATTTTACAACATTCAGGGAAAACCAATAACACTTTTCTTTTAGAAAGTAAACAGTAGCTTGCTAGTTGTAGAATTTGGCGCCTTGCTATGTTTGCAATAAATGCACGCATGAACTGCACGCACAAGCGAAGAAGACACCCTCGCCAATGTGACCCGCTAATCTCTCTGCAAACAATCTCTGCAGAGAGATGAGCGGCTCCCATTGACCGGAAACATCATCATCATCTCGCTCTCTCTGCTTTCAGGCAATGTGGTTGCTGGAGTGGTTGGTTTGACGATGCCTCGTTACTGTCTGTTTGGAGACACAGTGACCACAGCGTCACACATGGAAGCGTCCGGACTGCGTATGTATCACATTCAAGTCGTCATGGGTTCAAACGATAGTATATGAAGTATAAAATTAAACTACTCTGTTGCAGTAGGATGTCTCTGTGAGTGAATTATAAAGTAGTGTCAACCCCCAGAGGTTCATTTAAAATTATACATTTTCTTTTGGTGACATGACGAATGAGAGCCAAAGAAGTTTTTTATGATTACATTATTGTTAATTTTGAATTGTCTTCTGCAGCATACAGGATCCACATAAGTTTGTGCACGGTCAAAGTGCTCACCAGCCTAAAGCTCGGCTACCACTGTGAGACCAGGAAAGCCACCGTGAGGACCCTACAAACCCACCTACACCCTAAACTCTAACTCTAATCTTAAACCCTAAACCCTTTCCCTGCTTTAGTCCCATTTTAGTCTTTCTTTGGACCTGCTTTGGGTCCAATTTAGTTCTGCATTTAAAACTCATCGAGCCCTGGGTCGGGTTTGGCTCATACTGTACAACCGAGCCGTGACCTGTGACCACTAAATGTCTTGTAATTTCAGGTTAAAGGAAATGAGGACACCTACTGGTTGGTTGGCCGGGAAGGATTCAACAAACCTTTGCCAATTCCTCCTGACCTAACTGGAGGGTAAAATTCAACATATTTAACAGATTTTGTGTAAGTTATATGGAAAAACAAACTGATGTGTTGGATCCTTCTTCTGCAGGGCCAGCAACCATGGAATCTCTCTCGACGAAATCCCCAAAGATCGACGTCAAAAGTTCCTCGACCGGCAAAATAAACAGAAAAAGAAGTAAAGCAGTGCCACCGAGATGCTGAAACTGGAAACTGCAGACCTAAAAGATTGTTTAAACAAAAGCTTCGATATGCTGACCCTCAACAGCTTGAACCTCAAACCCCTCAAACCTGAATGTCCTCAGTGCAGTACCTGTCTACTTGTTTTAGCCAAAATGCTCCTAATTCTTCCAAACATATGAAGCACATTGTCCATCAAATACTATCCAATTTCCATTCCTGAACTCTGCCTCCTGGTTCTGTTGCCATTAAGGCTGGCACACAATATGTTCACGTTAATTATATATTTCACAATATAACGAGCGCTGACTCACATTAAATGTTCTGTATTTGTGTCGCCCTCAAAATAACGGTATTTAGAAGGATTATCTACATCCGGGTGGATATTGGTCTTCCCAATTGTCAATCATTCTGGTGATACGTGATCATCAAACAAGACCAGAGAGTATTGTTCAAAAAGTGGAGAGGGCGCTTCTTTCCTAAAATTTGGGAAAATCCTCCTGTAGTGGCCAACCTGTACTCGTGCCATTGAGATGTGCCCAAACACCGGTCGCTATGGCTGACCCGCTTCAGATGGCTATTGTGTCAGCTTTAACCACTGCTGCATAAGTCCACAAATGTCCATTGTATAATAAAAATCAATGTTTATTTATGCGTCTTGCAAGACAACAAAACTCCATAAAAGTAGCGGTCAAAAACCATTGGCCCTTCCTGGGTTGCACACCCGAACAGCTCATTAGAGAGAGCTTTAAGCTAGACCTGGCCCCCCACAGACATAACACACAGGCGCCACCCACAGGCCAATCCGTGCACATGTTTGGCTCTTACATGCTCTTATATACATTTAAGGTCTATCTGAGTAAAGAAAAATGAAAGAAATGGGAAATGGCCACAGATTACTGCACTAAATAATTGTAAAAAATATTGCTGAAATGTATCTATCTTTGGCAAGTGATGGCACTACATTGTATTTAGGCACAGAACGTGTAAAACCTGCTTTTAAATGTATTTGTAACACTAGCTCTTGTATGTATCTGCTGATTCTTGTGGTGCTGTCTCTTACCCAGTTGCGAGCGAGAGAAGAAGCAGTGCATTTTAACTTCAGGACAGTCACTGGACACAAACAGAGGATCTACTCTTGTTTTGTCATGAAATACTCATGACAAAAGACTTTTAGGAAAGAAGCTTGAGAAAGGACTTTTAAGAGAGAAGCTCACATCAGTGTGACAGTGCATACACATACACGCTATCACGGGATTTACGTTTCATACTGTCTCTCATAATCTCTCAAACTACTAAAGGAATGATTCCGAAAGTTAACATATCGCTCAGCCCTGCGCCCACAAACGCTGTCACATGTTTCTCCCTACAAATAGCACTGCGTAGGATGATTATTGCATTACTAAGCAGTCAAGTGTACGTCTATGCTCACTGATTATCCAGCACTTATGTGAGAGTTGCACATGCAGGTCTTCTGGGGCTAACCCTAACCCTATTGCTTCCGTAATACTTCTTACTCCGGTGCAAAGGCCATGCTAACTCTTTCTTACCCCATGCTAACTCTTACAAACCCTGACATTTCCCCTTTGTGGGACGAATAAAAGCTCTCTTTATCTTAACTCATACTACCCCAATGCTAATTCATGCTAGCTCTCACTTACCCCCTGCTAACTCTTTCTAACCTGTGCTAACTCTAGCTAGCCCGTGCTAACCCCAAACACATGTTGGTGCCTCATACTCAGCTCAGCTTTGAAAGGACTGTACTGTATTTTAATATGTTTTGAAATGTGAAGCCAAAGACTTAAGTTTGTTAAATATGAAGATTGTAGAAAGGGAAAATGTATATACGTGAGAAATATTATATAAACTTGTATATGTTATTGTAAAGCATGCACACACATGTCTAAATGTATTTTTTATACATTTAGACATATTTTGTGAATAACACTCCAGGGGCGAACACCTATATCTGTTTGTGCACACTCTGTGTTAGCAGCTAAGACGGACGGGGACTAGCTGATTGAACTTTATATTAGCTCTGTGACCCTTTAACTTTATTTGTGATCTACAATAAAGGCCTGCTGGCGCATTAACATTTCTGTCTTCCTGGTTTATTGAGCAGTGCTTCCAGCTGAACTTATTTTCCTTTAGATTATAGTTAATTTTATAGAGCTTGACTGTGCAAATACGTAGATGGGCAGGGCTGATATCCCCTTTTGGCCGCCAATAGATCCAGCGTTCTGCCTGGACAGAATATGTCTCTCATACTTGTCTGTGTAAAATCTATGTAATCTGCTCTCTGCTGTTTCGACTATTTGTCAACATGAAAGCAAGAGCTCTGGTGTGTACTATCTGCTCTGTCTGGTGCACACTGGGTTAGCCTTGCACAGTTATTCCAATGTGGTTTTACTGCAAATGGCAAATAAACTGAACCTGTATCTGAACTGACTACTATGGAGATCCGTGGCTGCCAAAACAATAAATATATACAGAAATAAATGAATACATTTAAAAAAGATAAAATTTGCAAAGAAAAGCATGCAATTATGAGAATAAGTGCATTTATTTCTGTATTTATTTATTTATTTATTTATGTATTTATTTCTGTATTTATTTATATATTTATTTATTCCTCTATTTATTTATTTCTCTATTTATTTATTTATTTATTTTTGCATTTATATATTTATTTATTTATTTTTGCATTTATTATTTTTTTCTCTATTTTTTTCTGTATTTATTAATTTTTTTCAGTATTTATTTATGTATTTCTGTATTTATTTCCGTATTTCTCTTAATGATATGCAAATCATGGGGGTGGGCCGGGATGCCTCTGCTGTAAGCTCATTGGTTAATCTTTTTCCTTGCTCCATAGCTTGTCCAGCATAGGCGGTCATGTTGAGATCACTGTATTCTCGCTATAGCCATGTCAGAACAAAAAAATAAAAATAAAAATCTCAAGCATTCTTCCATATGCAACAATTGCATTGTGTGTGTGTGTGTGTTTTTTTTTTTTTTTTTTTTTATACAAATAAGTAAATTATCCTTTGCTCTGTGCGGCTGAACAGCCTCCATTTTGGAGTGGTAAACGGTTGCATGTTGGACCTCAAGCATATCTAGTTGGGGACTGCTGTGCTATGTTGCCACAGTAACAACTGGTAGCTAGCCAAACAAGTCGGAGACGCGTGATAGAAATGGATTTGCTTTGGAGGGAAATTTCTGATTAGCTGAGAAGACTGGCGGACAGGCATACGAGAGACTGTAGTGTTGACTGTATTAAGGCCCAGCTCATTCAGCTGCTTTTGAAAAGGATCTCACTCATAGGTTCAAGTCTGAGTGGAAGGATGTGTTGATGAGGAGGCTCAGCTCCGAGAAACGCCTGTAGGCCTACTGACGTTTCTGCCACGAGGACTGATGTTACAGGCTGTAGTTGGTGTGGTCATGTTTGCTGTTGATCATGTTTAATGTAATGATCAGTGTGCGCCAGGGCTACGTGAATACCGAAATCTATGTACTTTATAGTAATACTAAATGTGCCCCTGCGTCGATTTCATATGCCGGGACGGGACTTTACGTAGCTGATCCAAACGGAAAATAATATAGTCAACACTACAGTAGTGCGAGAACACAGTGATCTCAACATGACCGCCTATGCTGGACAAGCTATGGAGCAAGGAAAAAGATTAACCAAGAAGCTTACAGCAGAGGCATCCCGGCCCACCCCATGATTTGCATATCATTAAGAGAAATACGGAAATAAATACAGAAATAAATAGAGAAAAAAAAATATAGAGAAGAAAAAAAAAATAGAGAAAAAAACAAATAGAGAAATAAATAAATAAATGCAAAAATAAATAAATAAATAGAGGAATAAATAAATAAATAGATAAATGAATAAATAGAGAAATAAATAAATAAATACAAAAATAAATACAGAAATAGAGAAATAAATAAATAAATAAATATGAATACAGAAATACAGAAATAAATGCACTTATTCTCATAATTGCATGCATTTCTTTGCAAATTGTATCTTTTTTTTATTTATTTATTTCTGTATATATTTATTGTTTTGGCAGCCACGGTCCTCCATAGACTACAAGCCTCTATGTGTCTTGACGTCGCACTGTTGTTGTATTTGCCGAGGGCTCGTCGGCATGCGGCGCAGTTTGGACCTGACAGACCGTGTTGGCCACACGGGAGAGCTTCTCACCAATGGTAGCGTCCGGGAGGCAAGTTGAAACTCAGGCGGGAA
Organism: Knipowitschia caucasica; assembly: GCA_964034765.1. Classification (NCBI taxonomy): domain Eukaryota; kingdom Metazoa; phylum Chordata; class Actinopteri; order Gobiiformes; family Gobiidae; genus Knipowitschia; species Knipowitschia caucasica. Next base: position 6,323,674 of record OZ035841.1, read on the forward strand.
CAGAGACACACACACAGGCTGAAAGAGATGCAGAAGAGTAGTTGACACTAGATCATTTACGGAATCGTGACGGAAGCGGAAGTAACAATCCTACATTCAAATGAGTTTTAGACTAATAAGTCCTTAAAGCTGGATTATCTCACTTTGTGATTTTGAAACAGCCGTTTCAAATGTGAGCGCTGCGCTCGCTCTTTCTGCTCCCCCTCCCCGCACTCACGAAGCTATCGCCCCCCACTAGCCCATCCCTCTCAGCGTGTGCTCATGTGCTGTTGTTTATGGAGCTCACGTCTCACATTATGGATCACACATTTGAACGTGGATGGCGTGACCATAGAATGATAGAACCGGGAAGCGTGGAGGAACGAGACTTTCTTTTTGCTGTTTTGCTGTGTAAGCAGTAACCGGCAACGAAGACACGGGAAGTTTCAGGTTAGCCTCCGCCGCTTGTTTACCTCAGCTGTCTGTGCTAACAAGAAACCTGTAGCTTTTCTCAAGAAAGTGGGGGCCGGTGGACCGCTGTGATTGATCACAATCTGGTCCCAAATCAAATTATCTTCCTTGTTGCACAAAAACTTGATCTAAAATAAAATTACACTCCAGTACAAACCTGCGCTACTTTTTCTTCAAAAGGACGTGCTATATCCCAATGCATTGCATGGATTGCATTGAATTTTCTTAATTGATACAAAAATAAAGTGAGGTAGTTTTTAGTGGTGACTGGTTAAGTTTTAGGTGTCTGAGTAACATGGTTAAGGTTAGGGTTAAGGGTGGATTGGGGTTATTCTATGGGAATGGCTGGTTAAGTTTAGGCATGAATCTATTAGTTTAGTTGGTTATATTTACTTTCGCTTCCGTCCCGATTCTGTATATGATCTAGTGCCCACCGACAATGGCTTAGACCAGGAGCTATAAAGACATATGGGAGGATTATCCCAAATTCGAAGGTCTTATTTGACGAGCACGTATCACCAGAATGATTGATATGATTGGGAGGACCAATAGTCTTGATGATCCACCCGGATGTTGAAAATCCTCCTATATACCTTTACCAGTGATAGCAGATTAAAAAGGAGAGAGGAAAAGATAGTGCTCAAGTTACCACAAGTCTCCCAGCAACGTGTCTCCATATGGAGCTTGACTGACCTTTAGTTGTAGTCTAATCTAAGTCTGCCGATTCAAATGCTGAGGTTTCAAACATTTATCTTCAAAAATGTTTTAAGCCTGGCCTTGATTTTAGAGACTGTACTCGCCTCCTTGACGTGGCGGGCCTATGTACAAAAACAAACAACGAGCCCTTTCTGTGAACTCAAAAAATCTAACACATTTTCCAACAAAAGTTAAGCCACTTCTTTATCTGCATGCTCACACTGTAGTCCTTATGCATTTGACCATTTTGACCATTTTGGAGAGCTCATGAGGGGAGGGAGGATGTGCACCCGTGGCCTCTGCAGCTGCACACATCTTGCCGGTCTGTCCATCATCAGCGTGTTCTGATTCAGCACACACATGAATGTCGCTCGGTGTCTTCCTCAGATGTAGAACTGCTGACCTGAAGACGTCATGATGTCACAGTAGCGTGGCTAAGGGCGATTGGTAATGACAAGAGTTAGAAATGTAGAATGCACATTAATTTGGACAGATGGTTGTAAAACACTACTTGAGCAGGGTATTGTAGAGTTAGTTAGCTTGGCCTTCTTCAACAAAGGTTTCACAGTCTTTACAGTTCTTTCAGCAAGGCCTTTTGACCAAGAATAACCAGGGCTTGAATGAGTAAGTTTAATGCCCCACACTGTTGCAAACTTTCTCATCTCTTGAATTGCAAATTGCATATGGTCACACACTATTTCTTTTGGTATTCCAACTTAAGCAAATACCAACTTCATTTAGCTGATAGCTGTGTGAGCTGTCTGGTCTCTGATGTTCAGTAATTTTGGGTATTTGGAGAACTAATCCATTGTCAAAAATCAAAATAAATATGTCAGCTCCCACTTTAAGCCAAGGAACCACAGGGATTTCATGACGGATCTTTGGCTCCCTCTGGTGGCAGGGTTGGAACTGCTTACAGGTTGCACATGACTCAACTATTCTTTCAATGCTTCTTTTCATTCCTATCCAATACAGTGTACTCTCCGCTGAACTTGGGTGCGTTGCATGTCCTGGTGAGCCACAAGTAGCTTCTGTAACTATATTGCTCTCATTTGTCGGGTAGAATACTGTCTCCTGAAAATATTATTCCGTCTCTCACTGACACACTACAGTATGTCTAATGGGCCAGTATATGTTAGTGTCACATGAACCAACTCGGACTCTGAGGAGCACAGGGACTGGCTTCCTACTGGAGCCCGGAGACAGGACTACACTTGAGGCAGCAAATCAGATTTATGCAGTTGTATCCAGCGGTGCAAACAACTGCATAAATCTGCATACATTTATACTTTTTTATGTACTGTGATTATGAATTTAAAACATGTCTTGTTTTGTTACCCACTTTCAATTGTGCTATACAAATAAACTTGCCTTGTCTTACTATACCACTTCTTTATCAAGTTGTTTTCAGTGTTGTGGCCAGCCTCTGTTAAGAATGTCCTGTAACTCTTGATTTTGTCATGTTGTGTCACTTTCACCATGCTACAGTCTCTGGGTTCAGGGCCTCGGTCAGCTCAAGAGCTTAAACCACCTTTTCATCAAATAATGTATGTCACATTATGTCTGATTTTCATGTTTAGTTGTTTGTGAAAGTGTGTCAGCTCTCACCTGCTCTTCACCTGGCGTGTATATGACATTTCAAGCCCAGTTGTCGCCTACTGGGTTTTCGAGTTATTCTTTGCCGATGCAGGAGAGTCTAAGGACGGTGATAATCCAGGATACTAAACATTCAACAACATTTATGGGCAGAGGTCATCTGCCCTGTGTTTTTCTATCATTGCATACCTTGTGTTTGAACCGCTGGATTTTCTGATTTGTTTAGGTGAAATTGTCAGTCGTAAAGTCCTCAGAGATAACTACTATTGTGATTTAGGGCCAAACAAAATTTTTTTTATTACATTGAATTTTTCAGGATAGTTTCCAAACTTCTATTCATATGTTGCTTCAGCCCTTTAGGCTTCGCTATTGTATATCTCTCGAATGCACCGCTTCCCGCCCTGAGAAGATCAAACGATCCACCGCTCCAATCACCTTGACGTCCTGGTGTAGGTCAGTCCCCTATAGGGCCATGCACTACAGCTCTTCTCCTTTCTCTCTCAGCTTGCCTAAAGAGAAGCTTTGATTCCAGTTAAGGATGTCTTTTAGCAAGATTCCTCCCACGCCTGAGAACTTGTCACCCTTGGGTGTCAGGCTGCGGATCTGCGACTCATGCCCGGCGGCGCCCTCCCAAGCTGACCGCCACGAATCCTGCGTCTTCTGACTGGGCTGGTGTCATGCCGTGGAGGAGAGCTTCAGTTGTGTGGCTTGTCTCGCACTCCCCGGGGGAGGAGCACGATTAACTTAGCGGGTTACTCAACGCCTGGAGTGGTGCCCGTGGTGGCATCGCTCATGGTGTGCCACCCTCTATCCACGCTGCTGCTTCGCCTGGTTCTTCGAAGATGTCAGGCTCCGGATCTGGGCCAGGGACCGACTACGATGAAGGGGTTTTGGTGAAGGTCTACTACGAGGACGCACAGTTCCACTCACAGGAGGGGGGGCAACGTGAGAGCTATCCCCTGGATAGTTTCTCGCATCTGCCCGTATCAACTGTGGTCAGGATGCGAATGGCAATGCCGGTGTAACGGTCGTTTTAAACCCCCTGGCCAGTTTACACCCCGGGGTTAAAATAGCCTAGGCCAGAATATACCCCGGGGTTTATTCTGGCCTAGGCTATTTTAACCCCCCTTAGGCCAGATTAACCCCCCTCTTGTTTTATCTAATAATAGCAAAATATACGTTATTGAATATATTTTTGAAACTTCAAAATTATTTAAAATCATTTAGAAGTAGTTTGTTAATTAATTACTGCAGCCTGAATAAGTGTGATTGCTTTTCACACTTTGTTTGTGAGGCGATGACTCCATGTATCTACTTGCTTATCACATGTTTCATGTGATAACTCATGCGCTGCGTCGACTTTCAATGCAAAGTCAATGGTGACATGTGTGTGCATCTCGGGATGCACGCACGGACTGCGCGGTAGAGACACATGAACTGCGCGGCAGAGGTGCAAGAGCGGAAAATCAACGCACGACGCACGCAGGAGATAAATATTGCTGAGCGTTTCCTCGGGACGCACATGCAGCGACCAATCAGAGAGCCGCAAAGTGGTCACGGGGACATTAGTCTGAGCGAGCAGACTGAGCATACTGTATACAGCCAAAACAGGAGCTTCATCAGGACTAAACCAGGACTAAACTAGGACTAAACCAGGACTAAACCCAGGACTAAACCAGTACAAACCAGGAATAAAACCAGGACTAAACCAGGGTTGACAATGGGGGACATAGTGCTTGTGAACATATGAGTTTTCATGGTGGACTATCTTCAGTCCTTCACGCCTTCCTCTCAGGATGGAGCCTCTGCTTCGCTATACCAGCCGCTGGTGGGATAGGCCCCTGACAGCCAAATCCCCAGCGCTAGCATACGGAGTATATGCGTGAGCGGATGCCTGGCCCAGGCTGTTAGGCGTTCCTCCTATCGAGGACGGGGTACGCCTGTCCCTGCCAGCTTCCTCTCCGTGGTCTGGACTGGCAGCTCCTCTCCTGGAGCGGGACAAGCTGACCATCTCCATGCTGGACAGGTGTGCGGCCCAGGTCGCCTGCCTCCATCTCTGGTTGGGCCTGTCACCAGAGGCCCCTACAGAAGTCAATTTATTCAGCCTATGAGAGTTGTCCAAGTGTCAGGGGGTGCAAAATGGGTGGTGGGTTTTAATATGGTTTTATTCATATTTTATGCATGTTGTGTTTGTGTGTTTTTAATATTGATTTTAACTGGCACCACCTGAAGCACCCCGGCTCCCCACGTGAGCAATCAAGACACCTGCGCCTTGAGAATAAAAGACTGAGACGGGGAGGGGGAGACAGAACGAGACGGAGAGAGAGCCTGAGACGGGAGCCCGACGTGGCGGGTGAGAGCCCCGTGGTCTGGCGGCCCAGGCCGTGGGGACGCGTTTTAGCCTGTTTTAGCTTTTTACTCCGTTTTTTTAGCTTAGGGTTTCATTGCTTTTATTTACTTGTTTTTAATGTATTTTGTAATAAATTGCTTTTAATTCGCTTTTAATCCAGTGGTCCCTTTTTAAATCCGGGTCCGAAGAACCTGTTTTTACACTTGTGACACAAGGTCAAGTTTGTTGTAGAGCCACAAAATTTGGTACCCATATTTCTCAAGTCAAGACATGAAAAAAAAAGTTATTACGGCCACGCGCCCTGACGAACAGGAAACCCATAAATGTCATTGCAAAATGGAAAAATGAAAGATGATCCTTTTCACACATGTCGGTTGGAAAGCGACTCCTCCTCTTCCGTTTCATCGATTTGCCTCAAAATCGCTCCACATCGTCTAAGCACATGTACCATCATTTTGATTTCAGCGAATTTTGATCAGTGAAACGTTGTTTGAGCAGCGGAGCGGCAAAAAGTGGCTTTTTTGTGCCATTTTTGACAATAGCAAATTTGCTCCCGTTTGCACATATATAAAGTCTGATTTGCACAAAACTTGAACCCATTGTTCAACTCCCAGGTCTAGGTCATGTAAAAGTAAAATAATTGAAATTGGCTCATTAACGCCCCCTACAGACTATGTCAACGTTTTACATGGGGACAATCGCAATTGTGTTTTGTTAAAATGTTTGAAATTTTGCACATAATTCTGTTTTGACTTCTTGATTCAAAACGTCAATGACATCCAAGAACTATTTTTTTACCCTGTTGCCGTTGTGACGTCAAGCGCTCCCCATTCTGTGTTAATGGCAAATGTACACCTCGCACAAACATCAAACCAGCCTCGGCCGTATCACAGAGTTGGCTGAAAATCGCTCCACATCATCTCAACACATGTACCATCAATAGTTGTTCGTAGAATTTTGATTAGTCACATGGTCAGCCAATGGAGAATGTATATATATGGACAAACTAACAGATTATACATGTGCTCCTGTTTACACATACAAAGTCTGATTTGTGGTAAACTTGACTAGGTTTTTCAACTCCTGGGCCTAGGTCACCTGAAGATGTGAAATATTACATTGGCTCTTTAGCGCCCCCTATAGACTGAGCCAAAGTTTTAAATGGGGAGCCAAACCGACTGATCATATTCATTATAATTTCACGTAAAAAAATCTACGGCTACGGGAGCTAATCATGGCGCGGCGGCGCCACCTCCTTTGAGCGATGCGGCGAGGGCCGTTCAACGCCGCTTGCGGCTTTAATTACATATTGCTCCATGCAGTAGCTCACAATCAAATATGTTCCAAATTAAATCAAATGGTAATCACTTTTGTTTTGTCAACACCTTCTGCTGCAAAGAAATGTCCCACATATTTAACACTCACCTTATATTGGAGTTTTTCTTTGTTAGATTTGACATTAGCCTTCTTACTGTGTACACTGTATCAGCTCTGCTTGTGTTCAAGTCCCTCCAAGGCCTCGCACCAAGTACATTGGAGACATGTTATTGCCATACGAACCAATTCGGACTCTTAGAAGCACCTGGACTGGCCTCCTGCTGGGACTCTGAGGAGCACAGGGACTGGCCTCCTGCTGGGACTCTGAGGAGCACAGGGACTGGCCTCCTGCTGGGACTCTGAGGAGCGCAGGGACTGGCCTCCTGCTGGTGCCAGAGTCAGAACAAAACATGGAGAGGCTGCAATTCAGATGCATCTAGGATATGAATGGTCTTCCTGGGGTTGTGAGACAGGCCTCTAGCCTGACCATGTTCAAAACTAGACTGAGAACATATCTTTCTTGCTGTGCATACAACTGATTCTATGTTGTACTATCTATTGGTTTTACCTCATTAAACCCACTTTTTAATGAGAGCTTTAAACCCATACTTTTATGCTGCTCTGTTTTAATATGAAGTAATTGTATATTTCATTGACTTTCTAATGCATTTTGTTCTGTGTTTTTAAATTGCTCTTGTGAAGTACTTTGAAACGCCTTGTATACAAAATGTTGATTATAGCCTTGTTTGTCAAAATATTTGTTTCAAATTTGATTTTATACTCCACATGAAGCCAGTGGAATGATTTATATGTTCCCTATTTTTAAAAGGAATACTTTTGTAACAGTCTGCACCTGTGAATGAATCTATCCTCAAACACAGCACACATGATTCCCTTCATGGACAGCTGTTGTATCTGAATCCCTTGTGACTTTATTTCTTTGTGAAAGTCAAACCAGATCCTAATCTTCTAGTCTGGTCTCACAGAATCCACTTTTCAAAAACATCTAATTTCGGAATATATTTGTTGGATAGATTGAATTTATAATTTTTAACATTATTTATTTGGATTTAAAGGGGAGGAGTTCTGTTGAATATTTAAATCTTATCTTTTGTTTTTGTTTTTTTTGCAAATCTTTAAGAATATTGTCCTGTTTGTTAGAGTTTGTGACAGAACTTAATAGGATCGAAAGAATTTATTATTGTATTAAAGTCAGTGAAACTGACCCAGTCAAAGAAAAGTTTTCTCATGATCGGAACATGAGAGTTAAAGATGTCCCTTTTTTTCCACAGTAAAACATAGAGGTTGATTTCCTTTGGATGAGCACAAAACTGATCCAAATGAGAGAATTGTAAAATTATGTTTGAAGATGAGAATCCTCATAAGAGAAAGAGAAGCGCCGAGCCGGAAATACAAAGAAGATCCGCCGAAGAGCCAGGGGGCAGCACTGCGCGTCACACCGAAGCACCGGAGAAGAAGAAGAAGAAGAAGAAGCAGCTCCGGAACCAGAGACTGTCGCTTCATGAGCTCCATCTGAGGACGCTTCAGAACTGCGGACGGAGACTCGCTCTGGTCAGAGCCCTCTCCATGGCCTTCTCTCCCTCTCGGAGGATCTGTGTTCTGCCGAACCACACACAAGGCCCACGGAGCAGCTGAAGATGGGGAAGCGAGACAATCGAATAGTGAGATCTTTCAATCTTTTGTAGACAAACACAGAGTCTGCACAGAGCAACACCAATAACAGGACAGGCTTTGGCAGACATCGGCCACATAGACCTGATCAGGCAAACCTTCACATTCCCTTCAGTCAAAGTCGTAGTTAAAGTTAAAACAGATCTGTTGTGATGGTGCTGTCTTCGTGTTTATGGCAGAGACGTGACCACTCCTGTAAAATACTGTTTATTGTTGTTGTAACTATACATCATCAGTAAATACCATTGAGCTTTGTTCTGAAATACAGTAGAATGCAGAAAGGTCATTATTTTGTATGTCTCTTTATGTGCAGGAAACTCACAGCAGCTGCTTTTTACAAATGTAACAATGCTCACGTTTTATCTGTAAAACCTTTTTACAACATAAAGAATGTGACTCGTGGCTCCTCCGATGATACCTGTGTTTGGAAAGATGATTGCAAACAAAGTTCAATATCATTGAAATGGGTAAACTAACTGCATATTTCTCTCCTGCCCTCAGGCTTACATTAACCCTATAGCTGCAGCGCGGTCCAGGGGCCCAGCGCAGAGTTCTGGGCCGAGCATTCAGGACTACCTGAGCAGACCTCGTCCAACATGGTGACAGCTCTTGTGAAATGTTGTTTACACTGTGTCCATCAATCACAAACACGCACTCATTCACCTCAACATGATTTTAGTGGAATAAAGTCCCCAGAGGAAATCCTTTTCTTTAGTATTTGTTTTTTTTTGTTCCCACCTCTACACCTTCTCCACCGACTCCCAATGATGTCTGCTGTCGTTGTGTCCTTGGGCAAGACACTTAACCCCACTTTGCCCAAAGCCCCCACTGAAAGATCAAGGCTATGCTCACACTCAGAGAGCAGCCGTCCTCCTGTGGACTCACCACCTGCAGAGGGTCAGTGAGGGGCTGGTGCTATGAGACTTGGGTGGCATCTCTGATTGACACCCCCCTGACCCAGAAATGGATTAAAGGGTAGAAAATGGATGGATGGATGGATAGTATTTGTTTTTCTTCAAATGTAACACTCTTGAAACACTCTTGAACTTGTTTGATATATTCAATTTAAATGCACACTTTATGGAATACATACTTTATATTAATCCCAATTTCTTATTTTTGTATAAGTTGTGCAGCCAATGAATGTTGTTTCTTTGCTTGAAGGGAGGAACTAAAGGAGCAACTGGATAAAAAGAAGAAAGGCTCTCGTGCCTTGGCAGATTTTGAAGACAAAATGAATGAGGTCTGTTATTCCAAAGATATTTTATTTTCACCTCGTTTTCCTCTAATAAATTATATCATGGGAGATTATGTCAGTGTTTGTTGGAAAGCATGTTTCGAGAGCTGTCACTGAGTGGTTGGGCGGGTGGGCTGCATGGTTATATTGACAGCACACAGTTCTGCCTCTAGATATTATAGCTTGTTGGCAAAATAAATAAATCCTATCAAAATACCATTGGAAATCTAATTGAAACGTATGGTTTTTTTTTATTTTCAGAGATGGCGGAAAGAACTGGCAAAGAACAGGGAAAGAATAATAGGACAGGCCAACAAGGATAGTGAAAAGGAAAAGAAAGCCATGAATCCGAAGGAAAAGAAAGCCACGGATCCGAAGGAAAAGAAAGCCACGGATCCAAAGGAGAAGGAGAAGCGAGAGGTAGAGTTCCTGCACAACCCTCACAATGAAAACATCACTTCAATAAAGTGTCTATGAAGATTCTAAACAACTAAATGTAAATGGGATCACATTTCAAAGTGTATTTGCATAATATCTCACAAACTATTCTATAATAGGTGGCATGCAGCTTTGCCTCAGATTTGAAGGAAAGTTTGTTAGGTATTGAAACGTGCTTGTTTGTCTCTGACCATTAGGAAGAGTAATGTGCTCTGTCAGAGACGTGTTCAGTCGAGTTTTTCATGGATCTATTAGGTTTGTATTTCCAGAATGGTTGCCATGGCAATGCGAGGCAAATGGCATTGACGACATGCTTATCTCCTCTCATATCTCTGTGAATATGAGGCAGACTTTTGCCAAATGAAAATCATTTTGTAGCTTAACACAATGCGATGTAGGTTCAAGGCAGAGGAGCCATAAGACACGCATCTTCAGGGTAAACTAACCTGACATGAGAGTCTAAACCTAGATCACGTTCTGTTAGTGGGTGAACGATCCAACGCTGGGAAATCTGCTCCACACTGATGGGAAGAGATGGGATGACTTTATTACTTTACATTACGCCAAAATCTATACAAAAGCACATTAGAATCTCCTCAGCTCAAAAACAAACTATGTATTCAGACGAATGTGAGGTACGTGTTGATAAATGTTAAAAGTAAAACAAAGCAGCGTGTCGGCGCCTCACAACCAGCAGGAGGAGAAAGACACACAGGGAGGGTTTCATACTTGTAACCCGTGACGATGATCATCTTATAATTGACTTTCTGTGCTGTTCATTCAGAAAAAGAAGAGACGGCGAAGCAGCAGGGTGAGAGCCAGTTTACTTCTCATCGTGTCATGTGTCAAAGCTTCATTCTAACAAGACCTGCTTTTTTTGTTCTGTTTAAGCGCTCTTCATCATCATCCTCCCCATCTTGTCATTCCTCCAGCAGCTCCCAGCCTGACGACCAGCAGGAGGTGCGTATCACAAACTCTTTTACGATTCAAGACGCTAGAATCTGCTTAAATGGTTAGATGTGAAGTAACTTCAGAGAGACTCAATCCAATGAAATACAATCTGAGTTTAGATTCATGCGTCGCTTCACTTTGGGTTTGGCTGTTCTTTGTCCTCTGGCGATTGATCTGATTCATCAAATATTTAAATAGTTTGACAGCACTAACTATAGTATAAAAACATATATATATATATATATATATATATATATATTAATCTTTATATATATATATAAAATAATTTTTAATAACGTTTGAATATTTGCGTTTCAGGACAAAAGGCCTAGGAAAAGGAAACTGAAAAGAAAAAGATCTGCAAGAGAAGCTTCAGACTCTTCAGAAGACTCTGATGCTGAGAGTAAGGTGGGTTTCTGTGTTGGTGTGAAGACTGGAGAATTATGAGGCGTAAAAGTGGGGGTCTGTGTTGGTGTGAAGACTGTAGAGAAGTGCGACCCTCTCTCGGCTGTGATCAAATACTCATGAGCTTCCAGTCCTAGCATTTTCAATAATACTAATATTTGTATTCTAAGAGGATGAATAGACATTTTTAAAAGAGTTCTATGCTGAATAAAAAAAGCCAGTTTTGATGGGGCACATGCTGAAAGCTCGCCCTGCTCCAATTTCATCACCTAAAATAGGTGATGAAATTAAAAAGACAGGAGTTAGTGGAAATCCAGAGGTGTCTTGACCCTGCTTGCCTTGTACTGAAGAAGACGTATGTATTTATGTTGAGCCTTATGCTGTGTGGTTGATTAAAAAAGCAGGTTTGTGTGGAGAGATGTGACTTCCCTCAGCTACTTAACACCTGCTTACCCTGCACTGAGTAGTCCATCCATCCATCCATTTTCTTCCGCTTTATCCGTTGCCGGGTCGCGGGGGCAGCAGTCTAAGCAGAGACTTCCCTATCCACACACACTTCCTCCAGCTCGTCCGGGGGGACCCCAAGGCGTTCCCAGGCCAGCTGAGAGACATAGTCCCTCCAGCGTGTCCTAGGTCTTCCCCGGGGCCTCCTCCCGGTGGGACGTGCCCGGAACACCTCCCCAGGGAGGCGTCCAGGAGGCATCCGGAACAGATGCCCGAGCCACCTCAACTGGTTCCTCTCGACGTGGAGAAGCAGCGGCTCTACTCCGAGCTCCTCCCGTGTGACTGAGCTCCTCACCCTATCTCTAAGGGAGCGCCCAGCCACTCTGCGGAGGAAGCTCATTTCGACCGCTTGTATCCGCGATCTCGTTCTTTCGGTCATTACCCAAAGCTCATGACCATAGGTGAGGGAGGGAACGAAGATTGACCGGTAAATCGAAAGATTGACCGGTAAATCAAAAGCTTGACCGGTAAATCGAAAGCTTTGCCTTTCGGCTCAGCTCCCTCTTTACCACAACAGTCCGATACAGCGACCGCATCACTGCGCACGCTGCACCGATCCGCCTGTCAATCTCACGCTCCATCCTTCCCTCACTCGTGAACAAGACCCCGAGATACTTGAACTCCTCCACTTGAGGAAGGACCTCTCCACCCACCTGAAGAGGGCAAGGCACCTTTTTCCGGTCGAGCACCATGGCCTCAGATTTGGAGGTGCTGATTCTCATCCCAGCCGCTTCACACTCGGCTGCAAACCGCCCCAGTGCATGCTGCAGGTCCTGGTTCGTTGGAGCCAACAGGACAACATCGTCTGCTAACAGCAGAGATGAAATCCTGTGGTCTCCGAACCGGACCCCCTCCGACCCCTGGCTGGGCCTAGAAATTCTGCCCATAAACACAGTGAACAGAACCGAGGACAAAGGGCAGCCCTGTCGGAGGCCAACATTCACCAGGAACAGGTCTGACTTACTGCCGGGCAATGCGTACTGCAGTAAATCTTGTCAGGGTTCCCCTGCTCTCGACGCTGCAGAGAGGCCGCAACACCGCAGCCCGTTTCGTCCTGTAGGTTCTTTTGGTTCAACAAGAGACAATACCAATGTTAAAACAGTAATAGAAATGACAGACACCAAACCTGATTTCAGATGTTATATTGAAGATTTGCAAGCAATATTACAAGATTAACGGTCTGCGAACAAGCCTCGCTTCGCGTTTGAAGATAGAAGTGGCCTCGGGTCTTCTCTGCTCTCCTGTCAGACGAAGCGCCCGTGACTGCTTCTGTACATCTCTTTATACTGTACATCCAAGGTCACTGACATCACAAATTTATGGACTCTATGACTCCTTCTGGCCAGCTGCCAAAACCTGCACCTGCTTTGATAACAACACTTGTTTTTCTCACTTTTCACACAGAACTGCTACTATTCAGAAATAATAACCTTGACCTAACTGCTCTTTGAAACTTACACAAACAAGTGCTGTATAGACCTAATCATTCTGACGTTTAAGTTGTTTAAGTATTAATTTAGCAACAGAAACCATACTAAACTGATTTTAGTTTAACTGGTGCAGGAGTTTAATATTCCAACAGAACACAGCTCTGGCTCGGTCATACAGGGATCGGATGCCCCTCCGCAGAGGACCTCCGACCCCGTACTCCCGGAGAACCCCCCCCAAAGGACACCCCGGGGAACACGCCTTCTCCAAATCCACAAAGCACATGTGGACAGGTTGGGCAAACTCCCATGAACCCTCGAGTATCCGATGGAGAGTATAGAGCTGGTCCAGTGTTCCGCGACCGGGACGAAAACCACACTGCTCCTCCTGAATCCGAGATTCGACCCTCGGCCGTAGCCTCCTCTCCAGTACCTTGGAGTGTGATCCCACGATAATTGGAACACACCCTCCGGTCCCCCTTCTTGTAGAGGGGGACCACCACCCCGGTCTGCCACTCCATTGACACCGCCCCCGATCACCACGCAATGTTGCAGAGACGTGTCAGCCAAGACAGTCCTACAACATCCAGAGACTTTAGATAATCAGGACAGATCTCATCCACACCCGGAGCCTTGCCACCATGGAGGCTGCCAACTACCTTGGTGACCTCAGCCAGGGAGATGGATGTATCCGCCCCAACATCCTCAGCCTCTGCCTTTGTAACGGAGGACGTGACGGGGGGATTGAGGAGAACCTCAAAGTATTCCTTCCACCGCCCGACAATATCCCCAGTCGAGGTCAGCAGCTCTCCCCCCGCACCGAACATGGTGTTGGCAAAGAACTACTTCCCCCTCCTGAGGCGCCGGATGGTTTGCCAGAATCTCTTTGAGGCCGACCGATAGTCATGCTCCATGGACTCTCCGAACTCCTCCCAGTCCCAGGTTTTTGCCTCTGCAACAGCCTGGGCCGCGGCACGCTTGGCCAACCGATACTGGACAGCTGCCTCAGGAGTCCCCCGAACCATCATGGCTCGATAGGACTCCTTCTTCAGCCTGACAGCATCCCTTACTGCCGGTGTCCACCACCGGGTTCGGGGGTTGCCGACGGGACCAGCACCAGAGACCTTGCAACCACAGCTACGAGCCGCCGCATCGGCGATTGAGGCAGAGAACATGGTCCACTCGGACTCCATGTCCCCCTCCTCCGCCGGGACCTGGTAGAAGCTCTCCTGGAGGTGCGAGTTGAAAGTCCGTCTGACAGGGGGCTCAGCGAGACGTTCCCAGCAGACCCTCACTATACGCTTGGGTCTGCCAGGTCTGACCGGCTTCTTCCCCTGCCAGCGGATCCGACTCACGACCAGGTGGTGATCGGTTGACAGCTCCGCCCCTCTCTTTACCCGAGTGTCCGAGACACGCGGTCGAAGGTCAGATGATACGACAACAAAGTCGATCATCGACCTCCGGTCTAGGGTGTCCTGGTGCCACGTGCACTGGTGGACACCCTTGTGCTCGAACATGGTGTTCATGATGGACAAACTGACTGGCACAGAAGTCCAACATCTAAACACCGCTCGGGTTCACATCAGGGGGGCCGTTCTTCCTGATCACCCCTCTCCAAGTGTCACTGGCGTTTCCAACATGGGCGTTGAAGTCCCCCAGGAGAATAACGGAGTCCCCGGGCGGTGCACCGTCCAGTACCCCTCCCAAGGACTCCAAGAAGGCCGGGTACTCTGCACTGCTGTTAGGCTCGTAGGCCGTCACAACAATGAGAGGCTTGTCCCCCACCCGGAGGCGGAGGGACAAAGTGGAACGTCCAACCCCTCTCAAGGAGTTGGGTTCCAGAGCCCAAGCTGTGTGTGGAGGTGAGGCCGACTATCTCTAGTTGGTATCGCTCAACCTCCCCCACGAGCTCCGGCTCCTTCCCCCCCAGTGAGGTGATGTTCCACGTCCCAAGAGCCAGATGTTGTGTGTGCAGACTGGGTCGCCGAGGTCTCCGCCTTCAACTGCCGCCCAGTCCTCTCAGCACCGCGCCACCACGGACCCCTCTGCAGGTGGTGGCCCCACAGGAGGCACTGAGTAGTAATAATAATGATACTACTTATTAGTAATAATAATAATAATGCATCAAACTTATATGGCGCTATTTTTGGACACACAAAGACGCTTTACAAAACACATGGAAATACACATTGAAAAACAAAATTAAGGAAAGGCACGCTGAAACAGGTAGGTTTTGAGAAGAGATTTAAAGTTCTGTAGTGAGTCTGAGTTTCTGATGGGTTGAGGGAGTAAGTTCCAGAGAGTGGGGGCAGCAGCAGCGAAGGCTCTGTCCCCCAAGGTTTGGTGTTTAGTCCTGATGGGAGTGAGGAGGTTGGAGTCTGTGGATCTGAGGCAGCGGGAGGGACAGTGATGATGGAGGAGGTCTGTGAGGTAAGAGGGGGCCAGGTTATGGAGGGATTTGTAGGTGAGGAGGAGGACCTTGTATTGGATGCGGTATGGAACAGGAAGCCAGTGGAGTTGTTTTGAGGACAGGGGTGATGTGGTCTCTGGTGTGGGTGAGCAGGCATATGGCGGAGTTCTGGATGTATTATAGTTTTTGAGACCGAAGGGGAGGCTGTTGCAGTAGTCCAGTCTAGAGGTGATGAAGGCATGAACCCGTATTTCAGCAGAGAATCAAGAGAGGGAGGGGAGGGGGCGAGCGATGTTGCGGAGGTGGAAAAATGTTTTAGAGATGAGGTTATTGTGGGGTCTAAATGAGGGTTAGGGTTAGGGTGGAGTCCATAATAACGCTCAGGTTGGGTACAGAGGAGGAGGGACTTTCAATTTTCCTTCCCCCCTTTAAATATACGGTAAGCATACCAGGACACATCCACACATGCACAAGAAAGGTGAGCGATTAAAGATGTCCTTTTGGCGTTCAATTCCATTCAATTTAATGTATTCTTGTATTGCCCTAAATCACAACAGTAATTATCTCGGTGAACTTTACACAACCGTTGAATTTGCCAACACATAGTCGTGTTCAAGCCATAACAAAAAAATGTGCTGCATTTTGTGCTTGTCAGAAGAAAGAAAAAAAGTTGCAACCAACACAAAAAAAGTTTGTCCAGAGCCCTTTTCATGTTTATGTTTTTGTCTTCACAGATTGAGTCCAAGAAGAAGAAAAGTGAAGGCGCTGATAAGATTTCTGTAAGTATCAACATCGTTTAAGAAGCAATATGTAAGATTTTTATGTCAAATCATCATTAAAGGGTTCTAATCTGTCAAAAGGTATTCATAAATAATGCTCTTTTCCAATACTTATTTAACTGATAACTTGTAGTTCAGGGATATGTTCAAAATTAGTTTTTCAGCCCCTTGTTATTGTTTTCATTTTGATGTCCCGCCCTCCACCGTTTCACCAATCAGAACGTCTGTGATCCAGGTTGCCAGGACTCACTACGTCAAGCTAATCTCACTGGTAAAGTACCATGTGGCCGCAGGACTAACAAAGGTCTCGTTAGGATTCTCAAAATCATTAATGACATAGCTTTGCGAAAAAGGTGTTGGTTACAGGTTTGATGTTGACAAAACTAACATATCATTGACTGGGGCAGTATGGGGCATTCAATGATTTATCCAGACGCAATTTTTAATATACCCTAAATCCCAAAAGTAGTCAAGTTATCATGTGTTTTCAAATAGGAATAACTGTCGCCTCAAAAACTAATTCGTCCATCCCATCATCATTTAGGGCACTCCTCTGCTGGGTGCCATTGATGCTGTTATATTTTTGTGCCTTTTTAGGAAAAAACTAAGAAGAAGAAAAAGAAGAAGCACAAGAAGCACAAAAAACACAAAAGAAAAAAGCAAATCAAGACCACAGCGATCTCAGCCCAGACCACAGAGGGTCAGATTGCAGCTGGTGGCACTGCAGCCGGTGGCACTGCAGCCGGTGGGATCGCAGCCGGTGGGATCGCAGCCGGTGGGATCGCAGCCGGTGGGATCGCAGCCGGTGGGATCGCAGCCGGTGGGATCGCAGCCGGTGGGATCGCAGCCGGTGGGATCGCAGCCGGTGGGATCGCAGCCGGTGGGATCGCAGCCGGTGGGATCGCAGCCGGTGGGACCGCAGCCGGTGGGACCGCAGCCGGTGGGACCGCAGCCGGTGGGACCGCAGCCGGTGGGACCGCAGCCGGTGGGACCGCAGCCGGTGGGACCGCAGCCGCTGGGACCGCAGCCGCTGGGACGGCAGCCGCTGGGACCGCAGCCAGGCAGATCGCAGCCGCTGGGATCGCAGCCGGTGGGACCGCAGCCAGGCAGATCGCAGCCAGGCAGATCGCAGCCGGTGGGACCCGCAGCCGCTGGGACCGCAGCCAGGCAGATCGCAGCCGCTGGGATCGCAGCCGGTGGGACCGCAGCCAGGCAGATCGCAGCCGGTGGGACCGCGCAGCCGGTGGGATCGTAGCCGGTCAGATCGCAGCCGGTGGGACCGCAGCCAGGCAGATCGCAGCCGGTGGGATCGCAGCCGGTGGGACCGCAGCCAGGCAGACCGCAGCCAGGCAGATCGCAGCCGGTGGGATCGCAGCCGGTGGGGCCGCAGCCAGGCAGACCGCAGCCGGTGGGATCTCAGCCGGTCAGATTGCAGCCGCTGGGATCTCAGCCGGTCAGATCGCAGCCGCTGGGATCTCAGCCGGTCAGATCGCAGCCGCTGGGATCTCAGCCGGTCAGATCGCAGCCGCTGGGATCGCAGCCGGTCAGATCTCAGCCGGTCTGATCGCGGCATGTCGGATCGCGGCGGGTCGTATCGCGGCGGGTCGTATCGCGGCGGGTCGTATCGCGGCGGGTCGTATCGCGGCGGGTCGTATCGCGGCGGGTCGTATCGCGG
Source organism: Knipowitschia caucasica (assembly GCA_964034765.1). Lineage (NCBI taxonomy): Eukaryota > Metazoa > Chordata > Actinopteri > Gobiiformes > Gobiidae > Knipowitschia > Knipowitschia caucasica. The sequence goes on from OZ035841.1 coordinate 6,341,601, forward strand.
CTGGTCGTGTCGCGGCGGGTCGGATCGCAGCGGGTCGGATTGCGGCGCGTCGGATCGCGGAGGGTCGGATCGCAGCGCGTCTGATCGCAGCGAGCAGTCTCCCCTCGACCACAGAGGCCTCGGAGGCAGCAGCCACAGCGTCCTCCAGGACTCTTCAGGACTAATGCTGGACTAATGGAGACACATTTGTTGATCCGATTAATCTTTACTCTACAAACTGTCTCCGGTGAGCATACATATACAAGACAGATAGTTTTCACATAGCTTTAGAACATGGTTTCAGATTGAAGCTGCGATGCGTGGACGGTCAGTTACTCAATTATTGGCATTACTTGCGCTTCAGAATCTGTGAATTTTCCTTGACTTGTTTCCATTTAAATGACAACATAAAACTCTAGAATGCAAATGCTACAAAGAAGATATAGGGCTCTTTTATCACACTTGTCTGCTGTGAATTCATGCTCAGTAAATAGGGCAACATTCTCACCTTCACAACGGAGACAGAAGTGTGTGTGTGTGTTGCGTGTGCGTGCATCACTTTCAGCTCTTTCCAATCTGTAGGTCCTCGGCTCTTGGTCACTTAAAGATGCATGGAGTGAGTGTGTTGGGTTTTTAGCCACACGCAGGTCCTGTAATAAATCAGATCTTTGCGTCGCGCTGAGGAGATGAGGACGTGACTTTATGAATGAGACTTGTGTAAACCCCAAACACAAGGCAATAATAGTTTGAGTGTTTAAGTTTAGAAAGGCTCATCTTGTCTTAGTTGAAATAAAGGTATTTTGGTCGGAATGCTGAACTTACCCTGAGCGTCAGCAGCAGATAAGAGCAAAGACAAACTGAAGGCTGATGTCTAACATTCAGAATGTTCAAATGTTTCACACAGAAGTATCCACATAATCCCTTTTATTTAAAAAAGTTCATGTATCACCCACTTCCTCAAACCTGCGTCTCCCTCCACCTCGGAGACCACATATTCATTTTCAAGTAGTGTCATTTGTTTGTGTAGGTTTGCACGCTTTGTAAATAAGATGACAAATGATCTTAACTAGGACTGTTTGACTACATATAGATCTGACATGTTAGTACCAGCAGAAAGTGCATCCATTTGCTTGGAAGTGTCTCGGATTTGGACCATATCCTAGAACCAACTAAAACATAAGACAAGCACTGGAATCATAGTTTTGAACTCATCCGGGATCACACTGTGTGGAACAAGGACATTGCTACAGAATGACATGGAATGTTTAAATAAATGTGATTTCAGCCTCTATCTGTCCTGTGTCTATCGTCTCTTAATCCTTGTGCTATCCTCAGGTCAAAATGACCCAACCCTAGGCTTGGCTCCAGGGTGGGGCCCCGGCTGCGCCTTGCCAGGGGGACGTCACTTGATCTCTTTTAGTGCGTATTTACACTGTTACTGGTATTTTAGCCCATTCCTCAATGGAGACACCCTCTAGAGCAGTGATGTTTAGTCGCTGTCACTGGGCAACACAGTCTTTCAACTCCCTCCAAAGATGTTCTTCTGGGACAGTGTTTTTGGGACCCTTGTCATGCTGAAAGATCCAGTCGCATTTCATCTTCAATACCCTTCCTGATGGAAGAACTTTTCACTCGAAATCTCACGATACATGGCCCCATTTATCGTCCTGGTCCCTTTGCAGAAAAATAGCCCCAAAGCATGATGTTTCCACCCCATGCTTCACAGTAAGTTTGTAGTGTTCTTTGGATGCATCCTTTCACCTCCAGACACATCAACTCTTCACCAAAAAGTTTCATTTTGGTTTGACCAATAGAGGTTACCCCAATCCTTTTCTGGATCATCTAAATGCCCTGTAGCCTCAGACTGGCTTAAGCAGGGGGACTTTGGTCCCAGCTTCTCTGTGGGTCTTATACGAGGTCCCCAGTGTGGTTCTGGGATTTTTGCTCAAAGAGTGAGAAACTGATGTATGTATATATTGGCCAACCCTGTTCAGAAAAGGCTTCATGTGGTTTGTACTTGTCTATATTTTTTATTTAAAATATCACATTTGGGTTAGGGTTTGTGTTAAAAAGGCTGCCTTAGAGACTGTCACGCTGGCCCTTTAAGGGGGCGGAGCTTGGACCACCGGAGACCTGCGTGCGCTCTGCATGCACAGAGCGAGAGAGAGGAGTGGAGCGAGCACATCTTACTTTGCCGTGTCTGAGTGTTTTCATAGGTTTAAGTTAAAGTTTGCAGTAGTTTGTGTGTTTAAGTCAAAGGTGTGCGTTATAAAAGTACTGTGTACGGAAATGTTTAGTTAAGTGTAGTTTCATAGGTATCAGTGTTTTTACTGCTAATACATAGTTCCCACATGACGTCACTACATACGGGGATTTGCCGACCCGGCGCCATTTGTATTGGCATTCTGTGGGCAAAACAATAGAAAAAGAAGCTGAAACGTGTTAATGTCGTGATAAAGTTGAAAATGGTCATCTCCTGCTGGGTCAATGGATGTTCAAATCGTGCCGGAGGTTCCGTTAAACTTGGATTTTACAGTATACCCATCATTAGACTTCATGAATGTGAGAAGACTAAGCTTTTGTCAGAACAACCACGGAGGTTATGGCTTGCGAAGATAAACAGGCAAGAAACTCCCTCAAAACACGCAAGAATATGCTCGGAGCACTTTGTGTCAGGTGCGTATCGTATCTTATAATGTGTTGACAGACGTAATTTACTCAGTACTAACTTGTGTATGCTGATATCTGGTAACTTGAGAGTTTCATTATTTAGATTACTTTATTATGAGGAGGATCGGTGTCGCGTCCGAGGCTCTCGAGGGCAACGTAAATGTATTAAATAGATAATAATAGTTCTATGGTGGGCTAAAACAATGTTCACAAACAGCATTGCTTCTGTAAAAAGATCTGTGTCATAAAATAAACTGCTCTTTACGCCTGGAAAAATCAGTTGCCCACCATTCACCAAAACATACGGTCAAAAACGCGGAAATAAACTAACAGCAATCCAGAGTGTCCGTGTGGCATTAGCATTAATTAAATTAATTGTTAATATAATTAAAATAATTAAATGGAGCTCCAACTGGTATTAAATCTAAAGTTTTTGAGAAATGTTTGCATTGCTTGTTAATTTTTGCTGCATAATTTGATCAAATATGTAAAACATGTCCGTAGCACGTTAAACTGTGGTGCCATTGTATTAATATACAATTATTTGCTCAAAAGTTGCCCTTTTTTTCCCAATTTGCGTTTGAATATCTACATTTATTCTCATTCTTCTGTTTAATGGAATGCACAAACACAGCAGCGTGCCATCAAAGATGGCGTCTCCGAGGAGGTCATGTGACATTCATTGGTCTGTGGGAACTATGTCACATGGTCATCACGTGGCTCCTCTGTTTAGAGCGCTGAGCGCGGCGCTGCACTATTACATGTTTGTAGATGTGGATGTAATATGTTAGTGTGAGTTTGTTAGTCTTTCCACTAATATATAATTATTGTATAGTAAGTTCAGTGTGCTCCCCCCTTGGACTGCCACCTTAACGTGGTGGGGGAGTTTGAGCACTCGGATGATCCTGGGAGCTATGCTGTCTGGGGCTTCATGCCCCTGGTAGGGTCTCCCATGGCAGACAGGTCTCAAGTGACGAGTCAGACGAAGCGCAGTCCGAAGCCAACCATGGACAGCACGACAACAAAAACCGTGACGTCGCCCGGCATGGCGCAGCCGGGGCCCCACCCTGGAGCCAGGCCTGGGGTCGGGGCTCGCAAGCGAGCGCCTGGTGGCCGGGCCTTAGCCCACGGGGCCCGGCCGGGCTCAGCCCGAAGGGATGACGTGGGCAGTCCCTCCTGTGGGCTCACCACCTGCAGAGGGGTCCGTGGTGGCGAGGTGCAGAGAGGACTGGGCAGCAGTCGAAGGCGGAGACCTCGACGACCCAGTCCACACACCCAACATCTGGCTCTTGGGACGTGGAACGTCACCTCACTGGGGGGGAAGGAGTCCGAGCTTGTGGGGGAGGTTGAGCGATACCGACTAGAGATAGTCGGCCTCACCTCCACACACAGCTTGGGCTCTGGAACCCAACTCCTTGAGAGGGGTTGGACGCTCCACTTTTCTGGTGTTTCCCGCGGGGAGAGGCGGCGAGCTGGGGTGGCCATACTCATTGCCCCCCATCTCAGCCGCCACGTGTTGGAGTTCTCCCCGGTGAATGAGAGGGTCGCGTCCCTCCGCCTCCGGGTGGGGGACAAGTCTCTCACTGTTGTGACGGCCTACGGGCCTAACGGTAGTGCAGAGTACCCGGCCTTCTTGGAGTCCTTGGGAGGGGTACTGGACAGTGCACCGCCCGGGGACTCCGTTATTCTCCTGGGGGACTTCAACGCCCATGTGGGAAATGCCAGTGACACTTGGAGAGGGGTGATCGGGAAGAGCGGCCCCCCTGATCTGAACCCGAGCGGTGTTCAGTTGTTGGACTTCTGTGCCAGTCACGGCCTGTCCATCACGAACACCATGTTCGAGCACAAGGGTGTCCATCAGTGCACGTGGCACCAGGACACCCTAGGCCGGAGGTCGATGATCGACTTTGTAGTCGTATCATCTGACCTTCGACCGCGTGTCTCGGACACTCGGGTGAAGAGAGGGGCGGAGCTGTCAACCGATCATCACCTGGTCGTGAGTTGGATCCGCTGGCAGGGCAGGAGGCCGGTCAGACCTGGCAGGCCCAAGCGTGTAGTGAGGGTTTGCTGGGAACGTCTCGCTGAGCCCCCTGTCAGACGGACTTTCAACTCACACCTCCGGGAGAGCTTCTCCCAGGTCCCGGCAGAGGAGGGGGACATCGAGTCCGAGTGGACCATGTTCTCTTCCTCTATCGCCAATGCGGCGGCTCGTAGCTGTGGTCGCAAGGTCTCTGGTGCTGGTCCCGGCGGCAATCCCCGAACCCGGTGGTGGACACCGGCAGTAAGGGATGCCGTCAGGCTGAAGGAGTCCTATCGAGCAATGATGGTTCGTGGGACTCCTGAGGCAGCTGTCCAGTACCGGCAGGCCAAACGTGCCGCGGCCCGGGCTGTTGCAGAGGCAAAAACCCGGGACTGGGAGGAGTTCGGAGAGTCCATGGAGCATGACTATCGGTCGGCCTCGAAGAGGTTCTGGCAAACCGTCCGGCGCCTCAGGAGGGGGAAGCAGTTCTTTGCCAACACCGTGTATGGTGCGGGTGGAGGGCTGCTGACCTCGACTGGGGATATTGTCGGGCGGTGGAAGGAATACTTCGAGGTTCTCCTCAATCCCCCCGTCACGTCCCCCGTCCAGGAGGCAGAGGCTGAGGATGTTGGGGCGGATACTTCCATCTCCCTGGCCGAGGTCACCAAGGTGGTTGGCAGCCTCCATGGTGGCAAGGCGCCGGGAGTGGATGAGATCCGTCCTGACTATCTAAAGTCTCTGGATGTTGTAGGACTGTCTTGGCTGACACGTCTCTGCAACATCGCGTGGCGATCGGGGGCGGTGCCAATGGAGTGGCAGACCGGGGTGGTGGTCCCTCTCTACAAGAAGGGGGACCGGAGGGTGTGTTCCAATTATCGTGGGATCACACTCCTCAGCCTCCCCGGTAAGGTCTACTCCAAGGTACTGGAGAGGAGGCTTCGTCCGATGGTCGAATCTCGGATTCAGGAGGAGCAGTGTGGTTTTCGTCCCGGTCGCGGAACACTGGACCAGCTCTATACTCTCCATCGGATACTCGAGGGTTCATGGGAGTTCGCCCAACCTGTCCACATGTGCTTTGTGGATTTGGAGAAGGCGTTCGACCGCGTTCCCCGGGGTGTCCTTTGGGGGGTCCTCCGGGAGTACGGGGTCCGGGGTCCTCTGCTGAGGGCTGTTCGGTCCCTGTATGACCGGAGCCAGAGCTGTGTTCGCATTGCTGGCAGTAAGTCAGACCTGTTCCCGGTGCATGTTGGCCTCCGCCAAGGCTGCCCTTTGTCACCGGTTCTGTTCACTGTATTTATGGACAGAATCTCTAGGCGCAGCCAGGGGCCGGAGGGGGTCCGGTTCGGGAACCACAGGATTTCATCTCTACTTTTTGCGGATGATGTCGTCCTGCTGGCTCCAACGAACCAGGACCTGCAACATGCACTGGGACGGTTTGCAGCCGAGTGTGAAGCGGCTGGGATGAGAATCAGCACCTCCAAATCCGAGGCCATGGTGCTTGACCGGAAAAAGGTGCCTTGCCCTCTCCAGGTGGGTGGAGAGGTCCTTCCTCAAGTGGAGGAGTTCAAGTATCTCGGGGTCTTGTTCACGAGTGAGGGGAGGATGGAGCGTGAGATTGACAGGCGGATCGGTGCAGCGTGCGCAGTGATGCGGTCTCTGTATCGGACCGTTGTGGTAAAGAGGGAGCTGAGCCGAAAGGCAAAGCTCTCAATTTACCGGTCAATCTTCGTTCCCTCCCTCACCTATGGTCATGAGCTGTGGGTAATGACCGAAAGAACGAGATCGCGGATACAAGCGGTCGAAATGAGCTTCCTCCGCAGAGTGGCTGGGCGCGCTCCCTTAGAGATAGGGTGAGGAGCTCGGTCACACGGGAGGAGCTCGGAGTAGAGCCGCTGCTTCTCCACGTCGAGAGGAACCAGTTGAGGTGGCTCGGGCATCTGTTCAGGATGCCTCCTGGACGCCTTCCTGGGGAGGTGTTCCGGGCACGTCCCACCGGGAGGAGGCCCCGGGGAAGACCCAGGACACGCTGGAGAGACTATGTCTCTCAGCTGGCCTGGGAACGCCTAGGGGTCCCCCCGGACGAGCTTGAGGAGGTGTGTGTGGATAGGGAAGTCTGGGCGTCTCTGCTTAGACTGCTGCCCCCGCGACCCGGCAACGGATAAAGCGGAAGAAAATGGATGGATGGATGGAAGTTCAGTGTGTTATAGTGAAGATGTGAATATAATTTAGATACTGTATTAAGAGATGTAGCCAATTATCTAATTATGTTTATTGTTTCTGTTTTAGGACCACACACACACACCTACACACATCCATACGCTCAAGCTTCAATAAATCATCATATTCAACTCCCTGACTCATCATTGGGTTCTAACCGACCCACCACAGTGTTCTGGACATTCCATTCAGCATCAGTACAGTCATTCTCCTTTTCAGTTTGCCTGTATGTATCATTGAGAGTCCATGTGGGACGAATCGCGTATCTCTTCCATCCATCCATTTTCGTCCCCTTAATCCATCTCTGGGTTGGGGGTGGCACCCAGTTCACATAGCACCAGCAGTATTGCTTAATCTTTAATTTAATTCATGTATCAAATATAAAGTATTAAATTAAAGTATCTCTTAATCTTTCATTTAATTCATGTCTGTTCAGTGTGTCTCCAGCATGGGTCCAGTGTGTGTCCAAAGTGGCTCTAGTGTGGGTCCAGGTGGTGTGTCCGAGCGTACAGGGCCGCAGTGATGAGGCCCGCCTTCATGTGGGAGTGTTCCATGGTCACGGTGCCCTGGGGGGACGTGTGCAGGTGCGTGGGCTGCTCCAGAGTGTAGTCACTGGACAGGACAGATGGAAACACGTAGCTGCTGCTGAAGGTTCCCTCCAGAGTGAAGTCCATTTTAGTTTGGGCCTGCTCCACTTCCCGTCCGCAAGACTGAGGCTCAGATCCTGCACATTTGACCAGCGCACACACCTGCACACAACAAACATATTCACTGATGCTGTTAAAGCAGAGGACATTTGAAACCACAAAACCAACGTGCAATAATGTCAATCTAACAAGTCTTTGCTCTCAACAGTTTGGTTCAATCCTTAGTTTTCACATATTTATTCCCTCCGTCCACTCTTGACCCCATATTTCCGCTCTGAAAACGACGCTTTTGGAAAACTCTATAAAGTTTTCCAAAAGACCAGCTTCCTTTTAAATGATCAATTATTCCCCCATTTAACTTAAAGGGGCAAGCAAAAAACCTCATCTCAGTGTTAATGTTTGTGTAAAGTTCTAAAAAACTTAATCGATGAGTACAATATTTTACAACTATTTCAAAAATTGATAAATTACAACGAATCAATTGTTACAGCCCTAAGTGTTAGATACCCCAGCTGCACTAATTACACTGAACTTTGATCTCTATCTGCGAAATGCGCTATATAAATAAAGCTTACTCAATGCGATAGACTGATACAAGGGACACTAACCACTTGCTTAGTTCAAGATAAATGTAGAGGAAATTTAAGCACAAAGGGCCAAACATTGCACCTGTAGACTGTAGTTTCCATTGACTGTGTGCAGTCCAGCGAATGCCCCGAGGGCATAGACTTCTGTGAGGTTATTCTCTGTGAGTCGATACTGCAGCCAGCAGCAGAGGGAGCCGTCGCAGACACTGAGGCGTCCTTCAGGCCGCAGCAGGAGGACAAAGGTGAAGATGTCATGCATCATGTAGGAGGTGAAGGACTGAGGGGCCCTGTGGGCCTCAGAACCGCACAGTCCTGCATCAGTGAAGCCCTGCACTGGCTCTGACTCTGGTCCATCAGGAAGAGGCTCCAGCGTGGCCACGATGAGGCGGCCCTCTTCCGGGTCTCCCATCAGGGCGTGGTGGTACACGGCTGAGGATGGGGAGTAGATCCCACTACCCGTCATAATGAGAGGATCACTGCGAATATTTGCAGCCAATAGTGTGATGTTCGCCCCCAGGCTAAAGGCCCGCTGGAACTGAATAGTGTCCAGCAGAGGGAGCTGGTTCATCCAGGCCGTGGGGAAGATGATCTGACGCACTCCCTGAGGACCAACACCACGTTCTTTATAGAAACTAGAGGCTGAAAGTACAAGTGAGAGTTCTGACCTTCTCCAGCAAAGCCACGGTCGGCTGCCGGAACAGGATGTCAAAGCAGGTGATGAGACCAAACCTTCCGGCAAAAGGAGTCTCAAACGTGACCACCTCCACATGTGGCGGCGCGTCAAAGGCGTCTTCAAAGTACAGGTTCTGTTTGTGGTAACGAGCCACCATCAGCCCGTCACTGCTGCAGAACAACACCACACTCTTATCATCAACACTTTTTATGCTGGCGCCCAATGGAAGATTCATTTATTATGTAATCTAAAACTCATGGAAACTGATCTGGATTTTTATCTGGACTTCATCATTTTAATGGTTGCCTTTTTGCTTAAATCAGTGCCTCCAGAAACAGGACAATTATCTTTGTGTATTTTACAGTGTGGTTCTTTCTACCCACAATTTTACCATTTAATCAATCTCCACTTTCTACTTGGGGTGAAGTCCACCATTTGTCCAGGTTAAAATGCATCCAAAATGAGAAAAGCCATCGTAGAATCCACAAAAATGGAAATCCAAAAGCCATATTCCAAACTTAACACACTTTTCCTGCTATCACACACAATTCAATGTATTTGTGTACATGCCTTCTCAGAGGACTTCACAAAGCTGATGATTTGTCAACACAGATCAGACATAAAATAATAACATATTGGCCAAAGGGGCAGACGACCAATGACCGTAAATGTTAACAAAAGTTAATGAATGTTCTTTTGGAGACGTAAGAGCTTCACGCTTGTTATGCACTGTCCCTAGTGTGCACATAGGCAATAATAATTAGGTATTCATTCCCTCCCGTAGTGATAAACTACTACTGTAGCCACCGCTGCCTTGGGGCACACTGACAGAAGCGAGGCAACCAGTATGTGCCATCAGCCCCTCCCACCACCACCCACACACACCAGTCTTCTTTGGGTGAAGTGTAAGTGTCTTGCCTAAGGACACAAGCACAGTTGGCAGCCGCCCCACCTGGTGTTCCCCGAGGTCTCCCATCACAGTACTAACCAGGCTGTACCCTTTTTAGCTCTAGAAGTCTGGCTTTCACCTGCAGGTGGCGCCACACTTTCTTACGGCGCCACCACTATGCATTAGTTCCTCTGAGAGTGTTGGGAGCGACATGGACCTGTAAACCACGTTCGTGTTGAAGTGCCAGCGACCGTCAGAGGGACAGGAGGCGCTGGTCCCAGAGCAGGGCTGCACACTGCCCATGTTGGCCACCACATACAGCCGCTGCCTGCGGGCCATGCAGCTCAGCCACTGCTGCACCTGCAGAGGAGGGTTTCTCTCAGGGAAAACACACATTCACATAGTGGAAGAATATTACTACTACTCCTAATAAGAGAGAAGAAAGAAAGACAAAGACATATGGGAAATTAATATGTGGGCCTTTTTGCACTGGTTCTACTCTACAAGACTGGACTACACTAATCTACCAAACTTGGCCCTTCCATCCCTGCATTCCCATTACAAACTGGTCCTGAGTGGTGCTGGTGAACATGGGCAGATCCAGGGAAACACACAGACATTGTAATTCTTTTACATTATCTTAATCCACAACTCAAAACAGGACGAACAACAGAAAGGAGCAAATATGACTAAAGTGTGCTTTTAATGCCTTGAGTGATTGTTTCTTGTTTTGTTCAGCACTTTGAGTTGCCTTGGGTATGAATTGTGCTTTGCAAATCAAGTTGTGTTGCTGAAGCATATTAATACATTTGATTTTCATTTTTGGGCTTTACGTTTGGCCAGACAGCGCACCCCGAGTTGGAACACACCCTCGTCTCGGTCCATAGTGTAAGTGTGTGCTCGAGTGGGCCGTGTCAACTTTTAGAATTTGAACTGGCTGAAAAGTAACGGTCGGGTTGTGCTGTTCATGCAATAAACGGAGACCGGTATCTCTCCGAAGATAATTCTGCCTCTGCATCTAATTCCTACCCCAGCTTGCCCGTTACATTGGTGGCAGTTCCAATGTAACGGGCAAGCTGGGGTAGGAATTAGATGCACACGCTTACAATAGTGTCTGTGCCACGTTTCCTGATTCCTATTGCTTCTTTGATCTAGCGTTTGTATTTATTGCGTTCCAGATTGATGATTCTTTCTGCAACATCTCAGATTTATGCAGCTTAAATCCAGAAGTCTTCCGGAAAATGTGAGACAGGCTTCTACTCTGACAATGATCTGGTAATACTATGGAGGACCGTGGCTGCCAAAACAATAAATATATACAGAATACATAAATAGAGAAATAAATAAATAAATACAGAAAGAGAAATAAAGAGAAATAAATGCAGAAAGAGAAATAAATGTATGAATAAATACAAAAATAAATAATTATATAAATAAATAAATACAGAAATAAATGCACTTATTCTCATAATTGCATGCATTTCTTAGCAAAATTTATCTTTTTAAAATTTATTTATTTATTTCTGTATATATTTATTGTTTTGGTAGCCACGGTCCTCCATTTTATACCCTGGATGATCTGGTAATGTTCAAATCCAGGTTAAAAACAGTTCTCTTTAGCTGCAAACAACTGAGGGATTTTATCTTGACTCTTTTCAATGGACTGTGATTATTTATGTACATTGATCTGCCTTTTGTATGAACTGTTCTAAGCAAATAAACCTGCCTTGCCTGATGGCGGTGCAGTCTCTGAGATGTTAGTGTTTCAAGTTGTCCTCTTGCGCCCTCTGTCTTTCTTTTCCAGATTAGAATCGAAGAGGCTTATGTGTCCAGTGAAATGGCTGAAGCTATGGGATAATCTGGTATTACTTTATACTTTAGAACGCTCCATTGATTTTAATGTAATTTCAATTTCAAATCGTTCTACCGGTCTTTATTTCTTGAAAACGGACATCTCAAACCAATAATAAATTTGCCTTGTAATTCAGGTGTGTAAAGATCAGTCTGCAAGTAGTCCGGCTTTCATGGTCCGGTTCGCTCTGTCTGTACTTATTTTCCGATAATGACCTGCGTTCTATACATTATGCATCACTTATTGATCTCAAAAGTACCAAGTGAGAGTCCAGGATCAATGCTAACTCTTGATTGTTGTTAAAATAGCCCAGCGCATGACAACACTCTAAAGACTCTAATGTAATGCTCGACCTGTACCTCTGTGTTGGGGTGGCGCTGTGGCTCCTCACACGGGTTCCAGGTCTCGTGTTGAGGGTCAGGGATTATCTCCAGGTAAGCGGCGATGCTGGAGCGGGTGAAGTTAAAGCCGTGCAGGCCGTCCTCAGGAAACACCAGAATCTGCGCGCCCTACACACACCACAGTCTGTGACCCTCTCTCCCTCGTGTGCAGTAGGAGAGAAAGGCATCTGTATTTATTTATAATTAAAGCTGAGTATGTTGTGATGAGATGTCTGTGTAGAAATATATGAACAAATGGATCTATGCACACAATGAGATCTGCCATAAGAGCCAACCATTAAAACTGAGCACGCTCTATCACTTTGCAAACGCAGAGTGATATAACGCAGATAAAAATAAAAAAACGCTACATTTCAAACTGCATCTTCTCATTCTAGAGAAAGTAAACGTTTGGGCTCGAAACAGAGACAAACCAAGAATCCAGCGTCAGTGTAAAGTTTTATAGTATTGTTTGAATCTGACATTTTACATTGATACAAGGTCCATCCATTCGGGCAAAGTGGGTTAAGTGCCTTGCCCATGGACACAACAGCAGTCATCAGTGGGAGCAGGTGGAGACGGTTCCATATGGGATTGAACCCACATCCTCCAGGCTCAAAGGCCAATGCTCTACCAAGTGCACAAGTTACAATGTGCTGTGGTCTACAGGTGCAGTGATCTACAGGTGCTGTGGTCTGCAGGTGCTGAGTTCTACAGGTGCTGAGATCTGCAGGTGCAGTGATCTACAGGTGCAGTGATCTACAGGTGCTGTGATCTACAGGTGCAGTGATCTACAGGTGCTGTGATCTACAGGTGCAGTGATCTACAGGTGCTGTGCTCCACAGGTGCTTACCTGTCGGCTTGCTTGTTCAGCCTGCTGCTCATACACCCGCAGGTTAGTGCGCATGTGCAGTAGCGCTGCGCTGCGGGACAGAGGCACGCTCGGCTGCGGGTTCATCTCCACGCGGTGCTCATACACTGCAGCTACGTAGGACGCTTGAGCACTACAGATCCAGCTGCTCAATACAACGACCAAAACAACAGCATTCGTGTTTTCTTCAAAAGAATCCACTTTGACCACAGCTCCCTCCATCATGAGGACTGGACTGTGCAGAAAGGTAGACCAAGGATCTCAGTCCCGTGCTTCCTGTGGCGTGTTACTGTTTAACAGCTTCATAACTTTGAAGAAGTCTGCTCAATTAGTCAATATGCGCTATGCGCATGCGCCTGAGCAGGGACCCTATCTACGGTAACAGTGAATGGACAAATGACTGTGACATGTACTTTTTCTACTGTTCAGTCTCGCAGATTCAACAGTGAAATGAGAGCGCATCAGCTCAAAAATAACAACTGAAACCAGTGTGTGACTGCAAACTGTAAACAAAAAAGTGCAACGAAAAACTATATACATTTCTGAGACATTCAATAAAATGATTACACCCTTTTTACACTATTACACCCATATTACACTATGCATACAATAACATACTACATAACACTGAAAAGATTATAGTTTTATAACTTTAAAATATACATAATCTAATAACCACAGTCTGTGTGTTAACCATTGAATCTCTTTGCTTAAAACAATATCATAGCATCTATAATCTCTGCCTTTGTGACATTTGAGTGCACAATATATTATGACAAACATTGTCGATTATTACGAACAGCTCGTGTATTTACTTATATTACATTTTGCCAGTGGCCCAGACAAGTAACAGTTTGTAATTTTATGAAGCCGCGATTGCGTTTTTTGCTTACTTTTCTTTACTGAATACATTTATAAGTCATATAACTTATAAATATCAATGGTTATAAGTTATGTTGTATCTAAATGGTCTTCTGATACAAAACACACACAATACTTATTTTAGAGTTATTAAAAATGCAATGGTCCTGGTGATAAAAGTTTGGCGTCTAACTTACCGCTATTTGGCTGCTGTGTTAACGCAAAATGATAGGGTAGAAAACACTATGGACACAGACCAGGGCTTAGTCCAGCTTGCCACACATGGTGCATTTATTTCCAGTGTATCAATAATAATATGCCTACCAGTGTATACAATTGGACTTGAAACAAAAAATAAAGATCTGTTAATACATACAAAAGGAATATTATGTAATAAAATGAATATAAATCATTGAGTCAGAGTTTATTTTCTTAACGATCAGTTTCAAACATTTCCAAACGTCACGTCTTCCTCTGGGATTTTCCAACTGGATCTGTGAGAACAACCAAGCCCCAGGCAGCAATACCTGCAAGAGAATAGACACACGTTCACTGTGGGGGCATATTTACAGTCTGTAGGGGCTTCAAAGGAAAACGTTATGTCAAATTAGTCCAGGACCCCGACAGGACATACATGCTCAACCAGGACGAGGTTTGCTGGAGGATCCCCATGCTGCATGTCTAACCCAGGCACTGGGGGAATCCTTCTCTAAAGTTGCTGGCTAATTTTACATTTTGTAATGCAAATGTGGTTAGAGCTATACAAGAATACAATAAAAAAGGCCCGTCACAAGGTTTGAACCCACACGCCTCCTGCTAAGGGCTGAGAGTAGGGTCCCCAGCCCTGTTGTTCTCCTGTGGATACGACAGGTTTTGGTTTAGATTTGTTTCTTCATCCATCAACTCTATCATGATGCTGCCACCTCCATATCTGACACTGGGGTTGGTGCTATACATGGATCTGTACGTCTGAGGCAGATAAGCAGTGTTAGCTTTGAGTCATAACATTTAGGATTTTTGCCACTTTATTTTCCATTATGGTACTTTTGCGCAGTGATCTACGTTACTGATCGGTACCTTCGTCATGCAACACATTTAGTGACTTTTGTCCTCAGGTGACCTCTGTGAAGGTTCCAGGTGATCTTTGCATCTATTACACACATTTTCCTATTGAGGCATCATCAATAACACAGGTTCATACAGGTCTACAGAGGCCCATACAGGTCTACAGAGGCCCATACAGGTCTACAGAGGCCCATACAGGTCAAACATAGGTTCAGACTCACTTGCTGCAAAGGTGATCTGAGCCACTGTTCCGATGGACGTCGGGCCACCTCTCTTCATCACTTTTCGGGCTTCGTTGAAAACGTAGGCCCCTGACAGAACCAGGGCCCCCCCGGAGAGCAAGCGGCAGCTCAAGCAGCCCTTAAAGAGCCCGGGCCCGGGGACGGGTGCGGGCGGTGGGTGTGCTCTCTCCGCAGACATGTGTGCATCTGCTCGGGGAGCTCTGGTTTGTTATGCTAGCTCCACTGCTAACAGTCTGTTTACACTCGTCTCCGTTACCGCCCCCTGCAGCTCAGGCGGGACATAACGAGCTGCTTTCAACAATATTGAAAGTCTAAAATCACATCACTGGTTTAAACTCTGCTATCAAAACTAAACATTCATTTGTCAAAATGATCTGTGGAGACAGAAGGTGGCAGTATTTGATATTATTATTTCCAACATACATATCCACACATACATGTATACAAACACACAAATACAGTAACACTTACATATTTCCATGACAATACTTGTTTTGCTTTTTTTAATTTATTAAATATTATTTTTCTCATTGCTTTGGATTCTGCTTTACTATGTTGTACATGGTAAATTATGTTTTGGACTTTGTATCACATGAGGTTAAATAAAGGGAACAATTTATATTGTTCCAGGGTGATTATAAACTCTTAAAAGAGAAGTTGTGTGAGTTTAACAGAGTACTACGTAGAACAAGAGAATTATACTTTTCTGAAACTATTGAAGGCTGCAGCAACAATCTGCGTGTTCTATTTTCAACAATCAATAGATTAACGAACCCCCCTGTTGAGTTGCCATTAGAACACTACTCCAAATCCAGGTGTAATGAGTTTGCACAGTTCTTCAGAGACAAGGTTCAGGGTATCAGAAATGCCATCACCTCTACAACACAAGTAACAATGCAACATCCAGTGAGGCTTTGTGAGCTAGCTCAATTTGCACCTGTCAATGATGAAACTGTTAAAAAGATAATCACAGGTCTTAGTTCCTCTACCTGCAGTCTGGATGTACTACCTCCTAGATTTCTGAAGTCTGTTATGTGTGGTCTATTACCCTCATTGACACAAATAGTAAACATGTCTTTTTTATCTGGAACATTTCCAATGGCCCTGAAAAAGGCAGTCATCAGGCCCCTCCTAAAAAAGAGCAGTTTGGATGCTGCGGTACTTGAAAATTACCGTCCCATCTCAAATCTGCCTTTCATGGGAAAAATTCTTGAAAAAGTTGCCTACCAACAACTTACTGAATTTTTAATATCTAATGACTCATTTGACATGTTCCAGTCTGGCTTTAGACCACACCACAGTACTGAGACCGCTCTAGTCAAGGTAACAAATGATATTCGGCTTAACACTGATGCAGGAAAAGTCTCTGTTTTAGTCATGTTAGATCTGAGTGCCGCTTTCGACACCGTTGACCATGAGATTCTCATGCAGAGACTGGAGGACTGGGTTGGTGTTGCTGGTACCGCCCTAAGCTGGTTTAGGTCCTATCTAGAAGAAAGGAAGTATTGTGTGGAGATTGGAGACTATGTCTCAGATAATATGGCCCTGACCTGCGGAGTGCCACAGGGGTCGATTCTGGGACCTCTCCTGTTCAATATTTACATGCTGCCATTAGGTCAGTTAATTCAAAGTATGAAAGTGTCCTACCACAATTACGCTGATGACACTCAGATCTATGTCTCACTGACTGCAGGAGAGCATGGACCGGTGGACTCACTCCTTCGCTGTATCCAGCGGATCAGTGAGTGGATGCAATGCAATTTTCTCCAGCTAAATGCGGACAAGACCGAAATGATTGTCTTTGGTCCCGAGAAACAAAGAGAGACCGTCATTTGTCACCTTCAGTCTCTCTCCCTGGGGCCTTTAAATAAGGTCAGAAATCTGGGAGTAATAATGGACTCTGACTTAAACTTCAATAGCCACATTGGATCGGTAACATCAGCAGCTTTTTATCATCTGAAAAATATTGCCAAAATTAAAAATATTGTGTCCAGGGCAGACTTGGAGATTCTTATCCATTCTTTTGTTTCCAGTAGGCTGGATTACTGCAATGGCCTGCTCACAGGTATCTCCAAACATGCAGTAAAACAGCTGCAGTATATTCAAAATGCTGCAGCCCGAGTCCTGACTAGAACCAGGAAGTACGACCACATTAGTCCGGTCCTCAGGTCTCTGCACTGGCTTCCCGTGGCCCAGAGGATAGACTTTAAAGCAGCTCTCCTGGTGTACAAGTCTCTCCATGGCCTTGCACCAAAGTACATCCATGATATGTTAGTCCCATACGAACCAGCCCGGACTCTGAGGAGCGCAGGGACGGGACTCCTGTTAGTGCCCAGAGTCAGGACTAGACAGGGGGAGGCTGCTTTTCAGATTTATGCAGCTAAAGTCTGGAACAGTCTTCCTGAGGATGTGAGACTGGCTGCCTCTCTGTCAATGTTCAAATCCATGTTAAAGACTTTTCTTTTTTCCTGTGCATACAACTAGAGAATTTTATCTTTTTAACACACCTTGTTATTTATTGTTGTAACTTTTTGTGTTTTTAACTATTTTATTGTTTTTAATAACTTGTGTGATTCTTATGTTTTTAAATTACTTATGTGATTTTAATGCTTTTTAATTACATATGTGTTTTTAATTGTATTTTAATGGTGATGATTTGTGCATTGTGTGGTGTGGACTGTGAGGCGCTTTGTGTTGCCCTGTGCAGGAAAAGCGCCCTATAAATAAAGATTGATTGATTGATTGATTGATATATAGAAAATAGTGAAAATAAGCTGAGGCCTGTTTATGTCTGGCTGTGTGTGTCTAAGTGTTTCCAATCACACAATGTATTTGGTATTTAGAATAGATGTCTTTTCCCAATGGTAACACAGGATTGCATTTATAAACAAAATGTCTTATGTATGAAAAAGTTTCAGAAAGGAAAGAAAAGTACCCAGCAGTACTTTTGTTTAAGGAATGGTTAGACTGTGTTTGAGGCATAGTACAAAGGCTTCAGGTTCCGTTACTTTGGTCTAGCATTTGTCTAAAAAACTGTAAATCTTCAACATGCCCCAATGAAACGGCCAGTTTGCAAATATGACCTGTAGGTGGCGCCATAATAGCATGATAGTTTCCCTGGCAACATGGTGTGGGTCGCTGTAATGGCCAAATATCAATAGCACTTACAGTTTTTCTCAGTCGCTTTGGTGCATTTCTCAGATCACACTTAAAGTTCTCAAAACTATTAGTTCAACCTCTACAACATTGAGTCATATATGCACGTCATCATGGCAGTTTCTCATTCCTCTGAACACTTTACAAATGCTTTATGACATGAATCAGTTACTTTCATACAATTCTCTGCGTTTTTTTAACATTATCATTTGCTTCTGTCCTGTCAGTCAGAATGAAACATACTTATGACTTCTGAATAGTCTTTCCCTATAAAACCAACAGTCCTAATTTCATCGCTTTGGTCATCACATACAAAATTTTTGAACTAGTTCTCAAAATCATATTTGTCAAGCTAATCTAATACATTCCTTTATCGTGTTTTTTTCCTGTAAATATTTCCTAAATATTTCCTAAATCTCTCTCAGGTGAATTTCAGCATTTACTCATGAGGAGGTGTGTGTTTTATTGTTTACATTTGTCACAGTTCTACCATAATGATATTTCTTGTATGTTTGTTCTATGTATATATATGTAAGTGACTTTTAAGTGTATTTTTGTTGCACAATGCTGTAGAATTGCAAAGAGCATAATGCAGTAAATATGTGAAAGGTATGCAGTATATGTATGTATGTATACATACAGTACATATGTACGACATACAGTACATACATACAGTACATACACACATAGATACACACATACATGTCAGTTACCTCTCTAAATACAGTCTTTGTGTAAATTTACTGTAGTTTTTACTGTAAATGACTGTATAGGTTATGTATAGTGTGCTCATAGTCGTGCTCAAGTGTCACCAAGATCTGACTTTTTTACATTGAAAACACAAAGAGAGTAAACTTTCCCAATGAAAAAATTCATTTGAAAAGTCATTTGACTGTGTTGTTCATACTCAATGGTGTCAGGACTTATTATTTTGACGACACAGACAGTTTCATTGACATGAAGACTTGCTTTTGAGGAATTAACTTTTAATTTTGAGAAGGTGATGAACTTTTGCAGGTTATCCACGAGGTTTTGAAGTTTGCACTAATTGTTCTGAGAAATGCACTAACTGTTTTGCAAATGTGAAGAATGATGTGAAAAAAGCACCAAAGCGAGTGAGAAAAACTGTAATGCCCATTCTACCTGAGAAATGTGGATTTTGTAATCTGAATCTGTAGTGTTTACAAAGAGTGCTTTACAAAAGTGTTTATTCAGCTCAAACTTCTGGAAATGTTGACATATTATAACTAAACAAACATATTTTATTTGTTATTTTTTTCCTGCGAGACCAGACCAAAGTATCAGACAACTGTGAAATGAAAGCAAAATTATACATGATTTTGTTAATTTAAACAAAAATCTAAACTTTAAAGTGGGTGTTGCTAAAATAATAACAATAATTAAAATAATAATAACCATAATATTACAGTTTTTCTCACTCGCTTTGGTGCATTTTTCACATCAGACTAAAAGTTCTCAAAACTATTTGTTCAACTTCCACAACATTGGGTCATTGGTGCACATGATCATGGCAGTTTCTCATTCCTCTGAACACATTTCAAATGCTTTTGTTCATGTATCAATAACTTTCATACAATTCTCAGCGTTTTTTCAACATCATCATTTGCATGCAAATGTGAAGAATGATGTGAAAAAAGCACCAAAGCGACCGAGAAAAACTGTAATAACAATGGATTGGTTTTTCAATTACATTTTTTTGAAAGCTGAAATTCACTTTACATGGCATTCTTTCACTCCGTACACAGTGGTGATGAGCTACTTCTGTAGCCACAGCCGCCCTGGACCGGACTGACCGAAGCGAGGCAACCAGTCTGTACCATCGGACCCTCGGACCACCACTAATAATTTGTACATACACCAGACTCATTCTAGGCAAGGTAGATAGATAGATAGATAGATAGATAGATAGATAGATAGAGAGATTGATACATAGATGGATAGATAGATAGATATATAAAGAGATAGAGAGATTGATACATAGATGGATAGATAGATAGATATATAGAGAGATAGAGAGATTGATACATAGATGGATAGATAGATAGATATATAAAGAGATAGAGAGATTGATACATAGATGGATAGATAGATAGATATATAAAGAGATAGAGAGATTGATACATAGATAGATAGATAGATAGATAGATAGATAGATAGAGAGATTGATACATAGATGGATAGATAGATAGATATATAGAGAGATAGAGAGATTGATACATAGATGGATAGATAGATAGATAGATATATAGAGAGATAGAGAGATTGATACATAGATGGATAGATAGATAGATAGATAGATAGATAGAGAGATTGATAGATAGATTGAGAGATTGATAGATTAATACTTTATCCATCCCAGTAGGAGAAATTCAGGTGTCCAGTAGCAGCAGAAACACATCCTTCTATGCAAACAAAACAAATAGATATAAATAGTATAGTATAGTATGTAGTTTGCATGTTCTCCTCGCGCCTGAGTAGGTTTCCTCTGCGTGCTCCGATTTCTCCTACCCCTAAAAACATGTACAATTGGTATGAATGTAATGAGTGAGTGAATGGATGGTGTTGATTGGGGGCTTTGACGGTCGAGTGAGTCCGGTGTCTCGCTTTCGTCATCACCGTGTGGAGAGAATGGAATAACAGAACTCTGAAAATTGTAACGTGTTTTAGGTGACCATGGTCTGTATTCTTACTGAATGTTCACACCTCGCCTTACTGATTGAAGCCCATCTGTGTATAATCTACTCCCAGTATAAATACAGCTGTGAGGGCCTCAGAGCTATGATCAGAGTGCATTGGTCACTAAGCTGCATCATGAAGGCCAATGAGCACACCATGTTTGTACATATGCTTCAAGTTTGAAACTTGTTAGTTTTTATGGCTCAAAACTAACACCTCACTGCACCAGCAGGAACAGAGAAGAGTTGATGGGAATATATATATATATATATATATATATATATATATATATATATATATATATATGGGAATATGTATAGAATCTAATAATAAATATATAGATATATTTTTTTTTTATTATGAATAAAATTATTCATAAGAAAAAAAATCAAATCAAAAGTGGAATAAATGCAAAATTGCTTTTACTTCACATTTGTGTTTGTTTTAGGATTTTAGTAAAATATCAAAATAAAATATTGACGTTGTTGTTTTGCGCTTTGCAATTGTTATTTTTCTTGCTTCTTTCGACTTAATTTATAGCCTATACGTCCGTGGGAGCGGATCCCTTTCTCAAACTGGCTCTCTTTTCCCACTGGTTTTTCTTATGAGTTTTTCGTTGCAGATGCAGGAGGGTCTGTTGGACAGTTAGTGTCCAGCAAAAAGGATGTGGTGATGATCCAGGACACTTTAACATTCTACAACATGTATGACATTTATCAACATGTGTTCTAACTGTTGATTCTCTGACCTGTGTTGGTGATTTCAATGGTTTTGTTAAGTCCTCTGAGACGACTTTTGTTGTGATTTAGGGCTATACAAGAATAAATTGTATTGTATTGTAATTGTTACTGCAGTACAGTTTTCATGGTTTTACACTGATCCAGACCAGAGCAGAGAGGATTCACATCCCAACCAAGCAGATCAAGCGGAAATCCACTGAAATGGTGAGTGCCAAGCATTCACCATTTCACTCTGGACCAGAACAGAGAAAATGGCTCGAACCAATCGGATACACCACCTCTGTTGCTACACCATCTCTGTTGTGACCTGCCCTGCTGCTCCCGGCAGCTACACCATCTCTCCTGCTGTGACCTACAGTGCTGTTGCATATTATTACTATTGTTAGCTACTTTTAGAAATATGCATTTATTTGTTTTGTTAGTATGGATTTGTTTCTGCTGCTACTGGACACCTGAAATTCTCTTTCGGGGGATTCCCCAGGATGAGCTGAAGGAAGTGTGTCTTACACTGCCGCCCCTGTGATCCAACAATGGATTAAGCGTAAGAAAATGGATGGATCATCATAGTCCATAAGGATAATTTGTTCAAATGGGCTATTTCTTAAGCTTTGTACAACAAAACAAAAACAAAAACTTAAATATGTGCAGCTCAAGTCAACCAAGTTTTTTTCTTCTTTTTTATCTGGTTAGAAAAACATGTTATCTTTTGCATACTTGAAAGAAAGAGCCACATTTGACACTGAGCTACGGTCAAAAACATTGTGAGATGACTAGTCCCCAATGACTAGTTAGTTTGATTAAAGCAGTCAAAATAATAACTACAGTGTTTATGAGGTGTATGGCCTGGGGAAGAAGCTACTTTTTAGTCTCAGAGTTCTTTCCCTCTTGGTGGTCCCTCTTTTTCACTTTTCAGAGAGGGATTCAAATAGAGTTCCAATTATTGTGATTTGAAGGTTATGTACCCCAGTGTCAGGATTTAAGCAGACAGAGACGGATTGTGGTGCGCCAAACTCTGGAAGTTTATTTAAGTTTCTCTCAAGTTCCACTGGTTTACTCTGTTTCTTTCTCTCAGACAGAATAAAGGCAGTACACAGTTTATATAGTCATTGTCACGTCACACATCGAAAGACATACGTGTCACAAAGAGACAGTCACATCATAGTCATAACATGGAGTCCTTGTACAGTCCTGCACGTAGGCCATATTGCTATCTAATACTAATACCAGTTTTAAGAGATGGGGGGACGGGGTGTGGGTCTTCCATGGAGGTGCACTACTCACATAAGCGCAACTGCCTGCATGCATGTTTGTTTGTTACCTTATGATTTATATTCAACTCTATTTTTAAATTGCTTGATTTATAGACATACATTTAAAAATAGATATAGATACTTTATTAATCCCTGTAGGAGAAATTCAGGTGTCCAGTAGCAGCAGAAACACATGCATTCATAGAAATAGATCACTCGAAAAATAGCTAACAATAGTATTAAACTGCAACAGCACTTTAGGTCACAGTAGCAGAGGTGGTGTAGCTGCCGGGAGGAGCAGGACAGGTCACAGCAGCAGAGATGGTGTAGCCACTTGGTTCAGACCATTTTCTTTGCTCTAGTCCAAAGTGAGATGCTGAATGCTTGAATTCAACCATGAATCCTCTCTGCTCTGGTCTGGACTAGTGCTAAACCATGAACACTGTACTGCAGCAACATCCCAGGAGAAAAAAAGCAAGAACAATAACAATTGTAAAGCATGAAACCACGACTGTTTCAAAGCTTTTTTCGGGTGTGCTTGGCCATCCTAGAGGGCATCTGGTCCCCCCTGGAGCCGCCCCTGCTCTCCTCCATGCTACTGTCGCGCAGCAGACTCAGAGCAGCCATGTTGGCTTCAGCCTGTTCCGGTATGAGGGCTGGATCGTGCGTATAGAGTGGATCGGAGCTCTTCGCAATGATGGACTTTACCACCCTGTGACGGCTGTTTAGACATCGGCCACTGCCACAGGACAGACCACTGACGCTCCAAGGACCGGGAGGCGGACTGTGGCTCACTGCAGTGCCGCAGTCCACGACCTTATTCCAGGCACGCAGCAGAGGAAGAGCCGGTGTTTCCGTGGGTTGACAGAGGCAGTTCCTGCGCTCGCCACTGCACAGAGCTGGTCCCACAGTTCCACAGCTGTGTCCTCCGCACGGCCCTGCTCCTGTCCCCGCTCTTCAACCGGACACAGGGCGTGCTGAAGCCGAGCCTTCCCCCGGGCGCACACCGCGCTCCCCGTTGGTCTCGTCACATTTGTGGGTGATTCTGTTGACTCTGGAAGGTCTCGGGAACCGGGAAGAAGTTTGGCCTCAAAAGTTTGGACCCGCACTGGATTTAGGAGCAGCATGATTTGTGTGCGCAGATTCGGGCAAAGTGACCAGTGAAGACACTTTGTGGACATATCAGAGGGTCCACTTGTGGTTTTGGTCCGTCTCGGTGTTTTGGAACGTGTTAGCATGTTAGCCTGGCTGAACCGTGCCCACTGAGAAGAACACAGCTGGAGTGCTAGCGGGCTAAGGGCTCATAGCTCCACCACCTCGGCCCTTCATACATGCCCACTGGAAGTGTGGGGCTTTTCACTTCGACACGTCTCCTGGGGATAGACATGGGACGTGGACTGGTTGGAGCTAGTTGCTGCTAGCCCCAGACTAGCCGCAGATGTGGGCTCTGCTCGGATCACTGGCTACTTGTTGATTGTGCTAGCGGGCTAGCACGACACGGGACATCCGCTGGAGGGTTTAGGCGCCTTCTGGAGGCTTTAAATGTGCCCCGAGGATTGAAAACTGTCCTTTCTTCACTTTTCTTTTGCCCCTTTGGAACCAAAGTCATTCAACATGTCAACAAGGCCTCCCCTGGTGCAAGTCATCGAGAACTCGGCTGGTCAGGTAAGCTGATCTTCAGCACTGCTTCCTCTGCTGTGGCCGCTCCACAAGTGTGTGTTCACATGATATTATTATAGGTGAGGGGGAGAAAGTGTGGTCTGCACGGGCACAAGTCGGGTCATATGAAATGTACACGTGTAACACTGCCCAAGCAGGTTCCGTTCGGATTTAGGTTCGTACTGGTGAGTATGACTGAGGGCAGGCTGCGTTCAGGAAACGAAGAGGAGGGGGCTTGACTTTACACTGAACTGTGAAGTCAGGCCGTGCTGTATACACAGCTCTGAGCACTCTGTACCATACACTACAGTATACAGGTAATAGCAGGAGTGTAGGCCTACACTGTAGTTATAGCAGGAGTGTAGGCCTACACTGTAGTTATAGCAGGAGTGTAGGCCTGTTCAGTAGTTATAGCAGGAGTGTAGGCCTACACTGTAGTTATAGCAGGAGTGTAGGCCTACACTGTAGTTATAGCAGGAGTGTAGGCCTACACTGTAGTTATAGCAGGAGTGTAGGCCTACACTGTAGTTATAGCAGGAGTGTAGGCCTGTTCAGTAGTTATAGCAGGAGTGTAGGCCTACACTGTAGTTATAGCAGGAGTGTAGGCCTACACTGTAGTTATAGCAGGCGTGTAGGCCTACACTGTAGTTATAGCAGGAGTGTAGGCCTACACTGTAGTTATAGCAGGAGTGTAGGCCTACACTGTAGTTATAGCAGGAGTGTAGGCCTGTTCAGTAGTTATAGCAGGGGTGTAGGCCTACACTGTAGTTATAGCAGGAGTGTAGGCCTACACTGTAGTTATAGCAGGAGTGTAGGCCTACACTGTAGTTATAGCAGGAGTGTAGGCCTACACTGTAGTTATAGCAGGAGTGTAGGCCTGTTCAGTAGTTATAGCAGGAGTGTAGGCCTGTACAGTAGTTATAGCAGGAGTGTAGGCCTACACTGTAGTTATAGCAGGAGTGTAGGCCTACACTGTAGTTATAGCAGGAGTGTAGGCCTACACTGTAGTTATAGCAGGAGTGTAGGCCTACACTGTAGTTATAGCAGGAGTGTAGGCCTACACTGTAGTTATAGCAGGAGTGTAGGCCTGTTCAGTAGTTATAGCAGGAGTGTAGGCCTGTTCAGTAGTTATAGCAGGAGTGTAGGCCTGTACAGTAGTTATAGCAGGAGTGTAGGCCTGTACAGTAGTTATAGCAGGAGTGTAGGCCTGTACAGTAGTTATAGCAGGAGTGTAGGCCTGTACAGTAGTTATAGCAGGAGTGTAGGCCTGTACAGTAGTTATAGCAAGAGTGTAGGTCTGTACAGTAGTTATAGCAGGAGTGTAGGTCTGTACAGTAGTTATAGCAGGAGTGTAGGCCTGTACAGTAGTTATAGCAGGAGTGTAGGCCTGTACAGTAGTTATAGCAGGAGTGTAGGCCTGTTCAGTAGTTATAGCAGGAGTGTTGGCCTGTACAGTAGTTATAGCAGGAGTGTAGGCCTGTACAGTAGTTATAGCAGGAGTGTAGGCCTGTACAGTAGTTATAGCAGGAGTGTAGGCCTGTACAGTAGTTATAGCAGGAGTGTAGGTCTGTACAGTAGTTATAGCAGGAGTGTAGGCCTGTACAGTAGTTATAGCAGGAGTGTAGGCCTGTACAGTAGTTATAGCAGGAGTGTAGGTCTGTACAGTAGTTATAGCAGGAGTGTAGGCCTGTACAGTAGTTATAGCAGGAGTGTAGGCCTGTACAGTAGTTATAGCAGGAGTGTAGGCCTGTACAGTAGTTATAGCAGGAGTGTAGGCCTGTACAGTAGTTATAGCAGGAGTGTAGGTCTGTACAGTAGTTATAGCAGGAGTGTAGGCCTGTACAGTAGTTATAGCAGGAGTGTAGGCCTGTACAGTAGTTATAGCAGGAGTGTAGGTCTGTACAGTAGTTATAGCAGGAGTGTAGGTCTGTACAGTAGTTATAGCAGGAGTGTAGGCCTGTACAGTAGTTATAGCAGGAGTGTAGGCCTGTACAGTAGTTATAGCAGGAGTGTAGGTCTGTACAGTAGTTATAGCAGGAGTGTAGGCCTGTACAGTAGTTACAGTAGTAGGAGTGTAGGCCTGTACAGTAGTAGGAGTGTAGGCTTGTACAGTAGCTATAGCAGGAGTGTAGTGTCCTACACAGTCTGTCTGAGTTTTCACTCTGCTGTGTGGACCATGGTTCATGGTTCAGTCTGACACTTCTGATTCTGTTTTTACAGCTTCTTTATGACATCTTGATAAGCTTTTGTTGTTTTTCTCTTATACATTTTAAAGAAAAATGGCATCAGAGGGCTGTAGTAAAACAAAGATTTTTATAGAATGTTGCAATACTGCAATATTCTCTAACAATCAATTTATTGATATGCTAATCCAAAGTGTTGATGTTAATGAAGCTCTTACTATCATATTTAAAGTAAGTCAATTCTCAGGAGAACAACCGTGTCATTTATTTTACTCTAAAGATGAAACCCAAAAGGCAATTGGTTGGTAATCATTAATTTGAAGATTAATCTGTAAATTAGTCAACAATACCCAACCTCCAGGTGTGTTTATATCCACAGTACTCTGATATAAAGTGAAAAATAAATAGATAAACAAAGCAATAATAACAAAGCAATAATCAATCCTTTTCATTGGACATATATTATATTGGAAAATTATATGAGCTAGAGATTAAGTGATGCACTGATGTGAAAACTGTGGCCAATAACTGATGTTAATATTTCTGGCCAATACAATATATATTTTTGTTTTTATTATTACAAACTGTTCATAATATATTTCAATAGTAATACCAAGTTAAACTAAGTAGTTATTATTGAATACAGGATGATACTTTACTACATCTATTACTCATTTATTAACGGTCCCATATTTTGCTCATTTTCATTTTTCTCAGTTCATCCTAAGCACATGTGTAATGTTTTATGGTAATACACCATACGACACTCAAAACTTGTAAAATTAAAGCTATTTCTTGCATAGAGGTTATGTTACGTCAATTGAAACGAGCTGCCTGCCTCCCCCCACCCGCAAGGTGACGTAGCCTCACGCTCACTTTGTAAACACAGATCTGTGCTCCTCGTTAGTGTCTTTTATTGTGGGAACAACACCAGGTTTTCAGATCAGCTTTCATGGTAACTGTACTTCTGGAAGCAGTCTTTGGTGAAGTGTCACATGATCTTTTGAAGCATAGAAAAGTCCTAATATGGGACATTTTTATTTGGCCGCCTCAAACCACTGTGAAGACTACATACGAATTTCTCTCACACGTGCTAGCATGGACCAAAAACATCAGTCCATTAGCTGCCCGCGTACTCTGATCCACTTATAATACCTCCAAACTACCACTGCCCACCACAATATCTGACCCTGTAGATGGATATGCTTTATTGATCCTCGAAGGAGAAATTCAGGTGTCCAGTAGCAGCAGAAACACATCTATCCATACAAACAAAACCTAATTCAAAAAGTTGCTAACAATAGTAGTATTAAAATGAAAGAGCACTTTAGGTCACAGCAGCAGAGATGGTATAGTCTCTGGGTGGGTAAACTAGTACCTGGCTATGTTGCACATTAGTCACGTTTCCAACTTCGGGGTAATTTTACAGAGCCAGCCCCGATGGGGCGTGTCTCCACTGCAGGAACCTCCCCCACAGGGCCATTTACAGTAGCTTTTTTGGGGCCCAACAGAGTCCCTCCTCCATGCTAGGTACTCTGTTGGGTCCTGGTGGGACTTGAGGTTAACCCTTGGATCTATTATAATAACTGGGTAGGGTATTGCTAGCTTGGAGCTGAAGAACCCATATGCTCGGGGGATTCTCGCGGTACTGCAGACTGAACCAGACAAAATTCACGTGGGCAACCGAGAAATTTTCCCCATTGAACTCAATGTAAATTAAAACCGCTCAACCTCAGCTGACAGAGAACCTACAGCTTTCATAAAGGTCGGATTTTGTGGGGATTTTAGTGTGCACGTGGGTGAGACCCGTGTGAGACCATCACACGCGTGTATAGCGCAACGCATCATGGGAGATAGCGCAATGCATCATGGGAGTTCATTCACTGCGCAGAACCGGGAGGACCAGGCGATGCCCAAATACAGGCAAGTTTCCCATGGATCTTTGTGAGTTCTGCTAATATGTCAGCGACTGTGCCGGCACAAAGCGCCACCGAGCACTACCATTCATTTGAATAGGGCGCCATCTTGGATCGCCGGGGCTTGGGTTAACCCGGCGCTGATTGGCTAAAGCTAGCAAAGGCTCTGACGCCAGCAGAAAGCAGCAAAACAACCGGCATTAGCCCTGCTGCATTAGCCCTGCTGCATTAGCCCTGCTGCATTAGCCCTGCTGCATTAGCCCTGCTGCATTAGCCCTGCTGCATTAGCCCTGCTGCATTAGCCCTGCTGCATTAGCCCTGCTGCATTAGCCCTGCAGCATTAGCCCTGCAGCATTAGCCCTGCTGCATTAGCCCTGCTGCATTAGCCCTGCTGCATTAGCCCTGCTGCATTAGCCCTGCAGCATTAGCCCTGCAGCATTAGCCCTGCAGCATTAGCCCTGCAGCATTAGCCCGGCAGCATTAGCCGGGCAGCATTAGCCTAGCAGACACCACTGGAAACAGCGAACAACAGCACAGCATTGATTTAGACGGGGTTTGAGGCATCGCGGCGAAATGATTTGATAATTAAGACATATATCAGCTTCACCTCGAATAATACTTAATACTACAGCAGTGGCTCTCAGTCAAAGGTTATGTGCAGGTGCGTCTCGATCTACCCGTGAATGAAGTGGCCAAGACTAAGATTTTGAACAAAGTTTTGGATACAAGAGCAGAGAAGACGATGTGGGTCTTTTGGCTCTGGTGCTGTGAGCTTTGAGAGGACCTAAGTATGAATTTAATTCCATTTGGATTTCACCCCTGTGTCAGTGACCATGGAAACCACACACTGTGGGCGGGGCTACGCAGTCCGCTCTTTTGGGAGATTGTAGCAGCGTGGCCGTGATTGATTTGTGGTGGATCAATGATTTTAGGGGAGGACAGGTGTGCACACTACAAACACAAAATATACGTCCTTTTGAAGAAAGGACGCACTAACCGCAGGACCTTGGGGGACAGAGCCTTTGCCATTGCCGCCCCAACGCTCTGGAACTCACTCCCACTGCCCATTAGAAACTCTGACTCACTACCAAACTTTAAATCAGTACTCAACCCATCTTTTCAAACAAGCTTTTCCCTAAACCCCTTTTTATCGTTTTTATTCCCCATGTGAAGCGTCTTTGAGTGTCCAAAAAAGCGCTATACAAGTTTGATGTATTATTATTTATTATTACACATTGCAGTAAGTATATTCGAAAAAATAATGATGAGTATTCATTGTAATCTGTAATATGAAAACATATTTTTATATTATAAACAATATTTTAGTACATTCATGCGAGCTCTGTAAAATAAAGCCTTGTATTGGTATTCTGTATCACAAGAACTGAATGTAAAGTACTGATCCTCTTAACACCCACCTCAATTGGCTCGTGTACAAAAGTTGGGCATACCCAAATGTCTTTGCATATTTAAAAATACATCTTACACATCACATGATCATTTTAAAGCTAGAGCCTTCTAGTTTATAGAGTTATACACTAGAGCAGGCATGGGCAAACATTTGCTCCTGAGGGCCACATTGGAATATTAGCCTGCTGTCAGGGGCCGGACCTTATTTACTATGTTTTTTACAGCCAACGGGTAAACCAGTTCAAATGTGTAGGTAGGAAGCAGCATTTTGATTGATTGTACAGTTGGTGAAGACTAGTTTGTTAAACCCTCATTCTGCACAGCATTTGCAGACAATCATTAATCCACTGACAATCTCACTGGTGAGAAGAATTGCCTGGATCAAAGTTCTTGAAACGTGTAAATGCAAATAAAAAAGCTGAGTAATGGTGAGGTTTTGACAGTGCTATGACCAACCTGTAAAATCAGTAATTCAGCTATTTTCTGTTTCTTATTTCAATCTTTCAAAGTTAGCTGTACTGCCCTTCAAAGACTTTTGTTGCTATAAATGTTTTCTAATTCCCTTCTCATTGAGTGACTCATTCATTCATTTTGATTTGGTCAATTCAATTTATTATTGTATAGCCCTAAATCACACCAGTAGTTACAAAGTTGTCGATTCGCTAACACAGTTCAAATACAGGAACACGATAACAATAACAGCAGGGGTGTCAAACTCATTTTGGTCCGGGGGCCGAACAGAACCTAATCTGATCTGAAGTGGGCCGGACATAAAGATGCTCTACAAAAATACCCAAAACGGTACAAAGTCAAACTTTTTGTGCACATAAACACATTTCAATAAAAGTTCCTTTAAAACACTGTCCTTTAATACTCACTCAGTTTTAACGGTAAATCTGTTACAAACTTAAATGTAACAATGAGTTATTCATAGTGCAAATAATGTAATGTATTTACAATATTACATTGTAAATGGCATTTCACAATATTTATATAAATATTTGTATGTTAGCTTTGTTTTAAGGCTCTCTACCGAGAAAACTTGCTCACAAAGGTAAAGTAGGTAGACAGAAAAAAGTACTTTAACACAGCACCTCAGCTTAACCATCTTCAGTGCGGTAAGGTCCATGGTTATGTTATTATCAGAGAGAAAGCATCAAACTGAACATGATTCAGTTGAAATAAACAAAACAACTTCCATAACGTGATCCATTCTTAACGACTGCAGCAGTGTCTCTGTGTAAAATACAGTCAAATGCCCAAATATCCTCACCTCCATTTGCAGCTTTGTCACAACACCTGCCTTTACCATCGGCAACAAGCTGAGAGCGCACACCTCTGTCCAACACAGCAGAACCAGCAGCAGCACCAGCATCAACGCTCAAAACTCCTCTGTGATAGTTTCAGTAACACCACAAATGAATATGCGACATCAGTAACATCAGTCTCTTATCAATGACAACATGTTGGTGACAGCGAGTGGTTTCTCAGACCATGTCTGCAGCCGCACATGAGAGTTTTGACAACTCTCACTGTGCAGCTGCGATGCTAATGCTATGTTTTTAGCACTCAGACTCAGGTAGCTTCCCTTTACAGTAGCAGAACTAACCTCTCGCTCTTGGCACAAACAGACTGCTGTTTCTTCAGGGCCATGTTTATCTTCTGTCTTCTCAATTCTCCGCTCAAAGTGCCGTATTTTTTGCAGAGTCTCGTAGTCTAATGTTATTCCTTCAGCACCGCTCTGGTGGAACCACTACAGACGCACTGGACTCACTCCTGAGCGCGGCGCGATGCAAATTTAAAAAAAAAAAGATACATTATTATAATTTTACATAAATGAGCCGCGGGCCGTATCAAATCTCTTGGCGGGCCGGATTCGGCCCGCGGGCCGCATGAATGATACCCCGGAATAACCGCAAATGTAACTATAATCAATGGAATGGGAAGATCACATAAATTATAACATGGAAACATGTTCTTTTACGGGGTAGAATGGCTTATTTTTAAAAGTACTTTGTGGAGAATGATACATTTACAAGGAACAAAATGTGCTATCAGGGTTTCCTCCAGAGGGGGGGATGGGGGGATCAGTCCCCCCCTAGCCATGGCCCTAGGGGGGGATATCCCCCCCTCAATTTTCTTACACATTCATGTATACAATTCTCAAATCATAAAGTGCAAAAACATTACTGTCTAATCTATAATCTAAAACATGATGATAGTAAAAAAAAATTACATACAAACACCAGATCAGAAACTTCCGTACGGGAAAAATGTTAAAAGTGTTATTCTTTATTCTGAATCGGAGTCTCCTCAGCTGAATAGCAGTTCTCTTTTCGCGGTCGTGTAGATTTATTTGTAGCATGATTTTCACTGTATATGAACTTGCAATGTTCATCCTGATTGGCTAGGGAAGAACCAGCGTATTGTGTTCTGCGTCCTGATTGGCTAAGGGGTAATCTCTGTGCAGTGTTTCCTGTACATCACAGCATTCACACTGACAAATGTAAATCCATGTCTGATTGCTAGCAGTGTGACTGTAAGTGCTGTATGCTAATTTTCTCCTTGACAAAACCATGGACTAAACCCACAACATGGTTAGTAGGGGTGGGAACCTAAGGGTACCTCACGATACGATACGATACACGATACAAAGCTCACGATAACGATAATATCACGATAACGATATCACGATAACAATTTTATCACAATACGACGATTATTGATATATTGGTCAGAAATATACAATATGCCAATTTATGGCATAAATAAAATAAAAATTACTCTTTATTTCATGATAAATAGAATGGAGATGCGTAATGTAGCCATATATTAAGTATTGATACCAATTCAAAAAAGAAATTGTAAAAAAAAAAAAAGAAAAAAAATTCAAATATATATATATTTTTTTCAAAATCGATATTGATACTTGGCAAATGCATATTGATAGGCCTGTCACGATAACAAATTTTGCTGGACGATTAATTGTCTCAGAAATTATTGCGATAAGCGATTATATTGTCGTTCTGAGATCATTTGCATCGATTACAATGATAATGCAGGTACACCTTTTCAAAGAGAAATAAACTTTTATTTTTAACGAACATTTAATGCTAGAACACAATAAACTGATTGTGTTTTAGATGCATATGCAAGTTTGTTGTGTTGCCGTTTTTAACTGGAACTGTTTTCCAGCAAATGCGACACACCGAGTCGCACATGTTCAGTGGTTCACCACGGGCATTCGGTTTAAATCCGAAATGCTCCCACACTGCAGCTGTCGCGTTTGGCTTGGAAACAAATTCCATCGTTTTGTCCCGCACTCGCAACTAGCTTTCTCTCTGCGTAGTGCCTACCGGTAAACTTCTCTTGCGGCTCCTCAGCTGCACTCTGTGGGCTACGCCAGTAGTCCCACCTCCCCACACACCAGGCGAATGACAAGTAACTGACATGTGGGTTCACTAATGGGGCGTACAGAAGTCCTGCTGCGGTATCGCCCACCGGAAGTAGCGGGGCGAGCTTTGATGCTAACAGCTAAGCTAGCGGGTTTTTTGTGTAAAGTTCTACTCCAAGAATGCAAGTCTGCAGCATCTCTGTGTTCAGAGACCTTCTAGAGACTTTATATAACAGCAGTATGTGTTCACGGAGGTGCGCCATAAGTTTATTTTATTGGTATGGTACGGTACTTCTGCATCGGCGAACACGCTAATGCTAGCTGCGCTAGTATAGTCACTAATCAAGCCTGAATGAGAACTCAGCTGCCGGCATATGTTCACAACTACTGTGTCCCCCATTGTCAATCCTGGTTAAGTCCTGGTTTAGGTCCTGTTTTGGCTGTATTTTGTATTTTTGAGTAATTTCCGTCTGCTTGCTAGACCGCTCATGTTCCCGTGACCACTTTGCGGCTCTCTGACCCGAGAGAGAGGGGGAGAGAGAGACGGGGAAAACAAACAAGCATGCAAATGGGATTTATCGCGGCCAGAAAAGTTATTGAGCAAATTTTATTTATCGTGCGATTAATTGATTTATTGACTATCGCGACAGGCCTACATATCGATAATCGAATCGCGGGAGAAAGTATCGCGATATATCAAAAAATCGATATATTGTCACACCCCTAATGGTTAGTGCTAAAAAGTTGAACTTCTGAACATGTTGCAACGATGACAGCAAAGAGGAGCACGGTGCAGAGCCAAGGCCTTTGACGAGTGATTTTCATGCAGCACTAAGCCCATTTCTTTAAAAAAAGTTTACAATTTAGATTTCAAGGTTTCAAAAGGCTATAACTTTAATGTAGTTTGAGATTAAGGCATATTGTAAATGAGAAATATCTTCAGTATGAACCAAACTTTGGGATGGATGTTGATTCGTCATCTAATTTGCATATTGTGACGTCATCAAGGTGGTGGCCATTTTGGAAAATGTTAATTATTGTACAAAGATTTCAAAAAACTAGTTTGAGAGTGTATTTTGAGATCTGGGAATACTGTCAACAGTCAACGTGAAGTATTTTCAGTATGTAACACAATGTGGGATAGGAATAAATTCACTGATCCAATTTCTATATAATATTTTAGCACTGGTCAGCAGCCATATGGAATTGTATTATGTATTAGACCTTTAATGATCAAGATGGCACTGCTTATAGTTTACCAGTCATGAAATCTGCACTTTGGTTTCAATATTACCCTTTCAAAAGACCTGGTGGCATACAGTTTGTCTCAGTGGAAATGAGGCTCCAGAATTCATAGTTTAGAAACAGAGCGATTAAATGAATGGGCTCAGAAATTGTCAGATTGTCTCAACAATAAACAACAGGCTCTTCAACACTTCTGATCCACTTTTATGGATTTTCTTCCTCTCTGCCTTCATCATCGTCATCGCTGTCCGTAAAGGCAGATTAGCGGTGTGTTTTCTTCCGCGGCTTCTGCCACGTCTCCCGCGTTCCCCGCGGTTGTTCATCCCCGCTGCATTCACCCACATGCCCGGTGTTATGACCCCCCTGTCCCCTTCACCATGTCCCCTGCCTGGCGTTCGCAGAATGTTTCCACTGCGGCCACACACCGCGGTAAAGAGGCCCGGGTTTTCGGAGTCAGCGGTAAAGAGGTCCGCACATTAAAAGCGGGTGGCCGCTTTATGTTAAAAAGTGCATTGTGGCGGCTCATTCCCGCGGCTTCTCTTTCCAATGTTACTGTAATTAACAGCATAAAGCGGCTATCCGCTTTTAATGTGCGGACCGCTTTTCCCCTGACTCCCAAAAACCGGGCCTCTTTACCACGGGGCCACACGGAGGACGTAAACTGTGGCTGACTGTGGACTGTTATGGCGCGGACTCCTGTCACTGATAATGTCTGTGTCTGCTTCACTGGACACCTGCGTGTTTTCCTCCTCTGAATCTGAGTGAGAAAAATATTAACAAAAATTACTGCAATAAACGTGTGAATTTTTTTTCTGGGGTATCGGACCTCGATTCAGACCAGCCCACAGTTGTCTCCTGTAATGATATAGGGATATCAGACTGTGTTGTTTTCAAATGTGAGTGTTATAACTGCGCGCTGTCTGCTCTGGAGATCAGCTTCAGTCAGTGACAGACTGATCCACCCTCCCTGTGTGAAGGAGAGGTTTCGCAGGTCTTTCAGTCCTGCTACTGTCAGACTGTACAATGAGAACTGCTGACTCATATCAACAGTAGGGTTGGGCGATATGGGCCTCAGCATGTATCACAATTTTTGTTGGCATGTATCACGATATGACGATATGATAATTTTAACAAAGCCTCATATAAAAGCTATAAAAACTTAGCACTGATAATTTTAAACACACTTGCCTCAAAGTGCATTTACTGATTTATTGGCAGCAAAATGTGTAATACAGCTATTGTATATAAAACGTATTAACAAAACTGAATTGTAGAGAATTCTGTTTTGTACATACTGAAAATTGCAGGCAACATGTAATGAAGGTGAACATTTGTAATTTGTAAAATATATAAAAGTTTGTCCTTTGTAATATAAAAAGTGTAGCATTATCAAATAATTATTTGATCACTTTGGCTTATGTTTCCTAATCCCAATATAGTCAAAATGATCAAATACTGTATATATTTTTTGTATCCTTTTGCGTTTCTATAATTATGTAATTATAACTTAGTTGTAATTATATTGCAATGTAGACAAACACATGCATTGAAGTAAAATGAATGACAGTAAACAGTAAATAAAGCTTACCAATGGCACTATGAGAGAGAGAGAGAGAGAGAGCGAGTGTCCAAAGCAAGCCACCTGAGTCCAGTTGTTTAGGGCAGCTGCTTTCACAACATTAGATCCACTGTCGATAGTTACACACAATTGCTTCTTTTTATCTAGTTCCCAAACTACTCCCATATGTTTGAGGTAGCTCCGCGTTTTGGCACAATGTCTTCTACAATCTGCATGTCTTCACCATGGTCTTCACCGCCGCCCTCAGCCATGTTTGCTCTCTGCTCTGTTGTTGTTGTCCCTGCACGCCGCTCTGCTACACGTGTCGCGCAGATGCGTCATCAAAGTGCGCCGCACACAAACGTGTCTTCCGCTCGCTGTTTTCAGTGTTAAATGATCGTTTTCACCGGTATAAGGCATTTTCTTATCATTTAATTTACTTATACCGGTATACCGGTACAACAAAAATTTCGCCCAACCCTAATCAACAGATGCTGCTTACAATATGTTTATAGATGGATTAGGGCTGTCAAACGAATACATTTTTTAATCGAGTTAATTACAGCTTAAAAATGAATCAATCGTAATTAATCACATTTCGAACTAATGGCAAAATTATGCCATATTTTTCTTTAAATGGTTGTTTGAAATGGAAAAAAGAAATATGACAACATAGTGTACATATGTACTGTAATAGAAAAATTGAGCACATTGGATATTTACAGTCTATGGTATAAATTCAGGCCATAAAAAGTGCTAAATAGAAACTTTGAGTGACGCTCGTTCTCCTAAAGCCTCTAGTGTCTGCAGTGCATGTAAACAACAGCAGCATGGAAGGGAGAAGGTGGCAATACCTCGTCTAGCGTTAACTGCAGACACAGCAGTAAAACAGCCCAAAAGACGCAAAAGTAAACTAAAGCGAAAAAATTATCAAAGAATAATAAATAAATCAATCCCGGGTGAACATAGCTAGCTTACATCGTATCCGCGCTGGAGAGACCTGCAGGTGCGGACCGCCTCGGACTAACATTGGACGCGAAACTAGCGGTAATCTTTCAGTTATGGTACTGTATATTTGTTAGCAGTGCACTGCTCTGGTACCGTTTCATCAGTGATTGCTGTACAGCTTATAAGAAGTTGTGCTAATGCTAACGAATGCCTACCTGCTCTGTCACCATCTCACAAGCATGTGTCCGTGGAACTTCTGAGTGTTATTATGGGATGCATGGGCGGGTCATTCGCTACATGCGTAATTTTTTTAAACGTAATTAATGAAAACAATTAATTAACGTGCGTCAACGCGATAATTTTGACAGCCCAAAGATGGATATAAGTATCTAAACTGATATGCAGTAGTACCCCGCTATTAGCAGTTCACCTTTCGTGATATCACTGACATCACAAACCTTTTTGTGCACATCATTTACAATGTCATAGAACTGCAGGTATAACATTAGTTATTTATTATATTGCTCCTTCTGTACTCTTACTACTGTCCTTAATGTCCTGTATCGATTTATGTTTCATTTTATTTCTTCTGTTCCACTAGCACGCTCGTCGTTTTTTTTATATTGCTGCTACTGGACACCTGAATTTCTCCTACAGGATCAATAAAGTATATATCTATCTATCCCATTGCTTCCGTAGTTCTATCCAGTTGTGCAACCACACCGCGATCATAAACAACGCATACACAGAAATACACAGTTTGGACTACACTATGATCACATTAAAGTACAGCAGTCGCGGTAGAGAAAGGAGAGGAATACTACCCCTCTGTCAGTAGTTATAGCTTGAGTAGCCCCAGCTATCATGAAGGAATCGCCAAATATACAGAACCAGAGCAGTGGTGTTTATCTGCGGCTGCTGCAAAACACTGAAGAGATTCTTGCAGAGTTTTGTGTGTGTGCGTGTACATGTCTGTCCCACGAAGAAGGAAAAAGATTTTTTAGAATATCAATAGAAAATCTAATTTTTTCTTCTTTAAAACAAGACCTATTAAAGATCCTTTTAAACAAAAAAAATAAATAGATCATTCTAAAAGTAGTTATCAATAGTAATAAAATGCAACAGCACTTTAGGTGAGAGCAGCAAAGATAGTGGATCATGGACTCTTATTTTCAGCGAATTGTAGCTTACAATGTTCCTATAATGACACAATACATTAATACAAGTCATAGACGTTATCCTGGATGATGAGTGTTTTGTTCTCCATGGATTTTTGTATTTAAAAGTGAACATTTC
Source organism: Knipowitschia caucasica (assembly GCA_964034765.1). Lineage (NCBI taxonomy): Eukaryota > Metazoa > Chordata > Actinopteri > Gobiiformes > Gobiidae > Knipowitschia > Knipowitschia caucasica. The sequence goes on from OZ035841.1 coordinate 6,380,006, forward strand.
AGCGGCCCTGAAGCCACAGATTGTGCTGCATCAGAGGCTGACGGTTTGTGGGGTTTATGCCTCCTAATCCATAGTGCATGCTTTAGGGAAAATCCTGAGTCCCGTAGTCCAAGCAGCACCAGGTAAGCGGCACGTGACCAGGTGACATTTGATGTGTTCATAAACTAGAGTGTGTGATCCCCATAAAACATATTTAAAACACCATAAAACAAGCAAATATGAGCTTAGTCACGTTGGATAGATGGATAGATAGATATTCATATACAGTACAGACCAAAAGTTTGGACACCCTTTCTCATTCAATGAGTGTCCTTTCTTTTCATGACTTTTGACTGTAGATTCACACCCAGATTGTGTAAGGGCTATTTGACCAATGAGGAGAGTGGTGGGGTTCTGGGACAGATGACCTGGCCTCCAGTCACCGGACCTGAACCCAATCCAGATGGTTTTGGGGTGAGCTGGACCACAGAGTGAAGGCGAAAGGGCCAACAAGTGCCATGTATCTCTTCACACCGAGATGTCCTGACGCGCACCGGAAGTGCCGGAAGTAGCCGGCCGGCTCTAATGCTAACAGAGCTATGCTAGCGGCTTCTTGTGTACAGATCTTCGCCAATATGCAGCTTTGCAGCGTGTCTTTGAACAGAGACCTTCCACGGGTTTATATAACAGTAGTATGTGTTCACGGAGGTGCGCTATACGTTTTTTCATATTATTAAACGGTATTTCCGCATCGGCGAACACACTCGAAGCAGTTGCATAAGGTCACGGGAGCATGACAACGCATATTTTCACAAGCACAGAGTCCCCCATTGTCAACCCTTGTTTGAGTTCTGGTGAAGCCTGGTGTGGGTCCTGTTTTGGCTGTTTACGAGTATTTTCAGTCTGCTCGCTCAGTCCGCTAATGTCCCCGTGACCACTTTGCTGCTCTCTGATTGGTTGTCGCACGAATGTCCCAAGGAAAGGATGAGCAGAATCCATCTCCTGTGGGCGTCGATTTTTCGCTCCTGCTCCTCCCCTTTGACTTTCCCGCCAAGTCCTTGCGTCTCTACTGAACAGTTCGTTTGTGCGTGCCAAGAGGTCCGTGCGTTGTGACGCTCGAACGCGAGTCACCATAGACTTTGCATTGAAAGCCGACGCAACGCATGATCCGGTCTGAAAGCACCATTATACCCGCTGTTGGCTGGGGTCAGGAGCCCGCACAGGTATGAGGGCAGCTTCCCTATGTAGATGAAGATGAGCCAGTGTTGGTGTCTCCTTAGGCTCAGTGAGGGCCATGAGAGCTGGGAGTACAGTTCACAATGATGGGTCCTGAAGGCAGAGTTGGTAATGAAACGTAGAGCACTGTGATAGACTATGTCCAGACGGTGGAGGGCTGAAGATGCTGCATTCATATAAATAATGTCCCCATAATCCAGAACAGAGAGGAAGGTGGTCTGAACAAGTGTTTTCCTCACCTCAGGCTTCAAACAGCTCTTATGTCTATAATAAAAGCTGAGAAGAGCTTTCAGCTTTTTTAACACATGCTCAATGTGAGTAGTGAAAGTGAGTTTGTCATCTACCCATATGCCCAAATACATATAGCAAGTTACCTTTTCAAGAGGCTCTCCCTTAAGTGTTTGAAGTCCGCCGTGCATTACAGAATTTGAACGACCTCTAGTAAAAGTCATGAATTTAGTTTTTTGGAATTTTACATTATGCAGATTGCATCCTAGTCTTTTTATAAACTGTAAACAGGACAGGTCCCAGTATCGAGCCCTGTGGGACACCAGAGACTATGTTCCTGAAAGTTTCTAAACCACCCCACAGAAGAATCACCCACTCCAATGTCTCTAAGTCGGTCGAGCAGTAGGAGATGGTCAACGGAATCGAATGCCTTGGACAAATGTATATGTATGTATAGATATATAACGTTCTCATTAGGGATGCACCGATCCGATACTGGTATCGATATCGGCGCCAATACCAGAAAAAATACTGGATTGGATATCGGCATAGAGAGCTGCGTCGTGCAGCCGATCCATTTTCTTTTCTTTTTTTTTAAATACAAATACGAGGTGCAGCCCAATTTCTTAAAATAAATTGTGCATAACATATGTGTAAAGTTAGTAATACGCAAAATAAAGTAATTTATCAGATCTCACGCGTACACGTCACGCGTACACGCTCTGCAACAACGACTAAGCATGGAGCGCAGGAAAGAATCAGCTGTGCGGCGTCTTTTACACTATCTTCGAGTCAGACAACCTCATGCAATATATGCTATGTTTTATTCTGACTTTGAATAAAGGTAACACACGTTGTACACATTTATATGATGTTGTATGTTTTAAACGCATGAAAGGTGAACCAACCGCCTTAGTAAAGCAACACTATTCATTCATCTGATTCAAATTTGATTACATAAATGTCAGAAATGCCTGATCCTCGAAACCTTGGAGGTTAAACATGGCCTGGTTAGTACTGTGATGGGAGACCTGTGAGAACACTCCACAGTAGGGCGGCTGCAGATGTAGTGTATTTTGTGTCCAAATCAGACCACAATATGCCGTCTTTATCTTATTAGAACACATATCTTTTACTGAGAGCGTATTGGCTGAGTGAGGGTGGTCCTCTCATTTTCACATTACTGTAAGAAAAGTTGATCTAAAGAGTCCAAAAAGTTTGGTTCTATCACTAGTTTTCACAACTAATTCCGATTCATTACATAGTTATTTTCTGTATTTTCTAATAAAGTTTTGGAGATTTTCTGAGCACTTATCACTTATTTTTGGTCCTTCCAGCCCATTTTAAACAGAATGGCAAGTCTTTACATTAGTCTGGTGTGGACTGCCCCCTGTGCTTTGTGCTGCACAGGGGGCAGTCCACAGGGAGGGGGGGTGGTGGTATCAGCGAGAGGCGGGTTCTGCTCTGTAGGCCAAAGGGCATGCAGGCACACAAAATGTCTCCCTTGGCCAGACGTGGGTCGACAGGCTGTCATGGGCTAATGGTTACACCTCAGCAGGGAGACAGACCAGTCAGCACCACTGCTCACATAGCATGAGCCCATACACACCAACTGCACAAGTCCTCCCACTTAAACTAACTCTACTATGGGAGACAAATATTATGAAAAGAAAATTACATATAATCACATTAAATAATGTATGCAAATAATGGTGGAACAAAAATATTGAGTTAATAACAAAAGGCTCTCATTACATGCTCCGATTTCAATTACAATTTAGAGACTGCAATTTGATTATAAAACAATGATTGATGTAGTTTTAATATATAGCTTATATATATGTGTGTATATGTATATGTGTATGTGTATGTATATATGTATGTATGTATGTATATATATATATATATATATATGCATATTGATGCACTTTTTCCAGATTTCCTTTTTACCTTTTTATTTTATTACTTCAAATACAATACAATTTATTCGTGTATAGCTCTAAATCAAAATAGTAGTCATCTCAGAGGACTTAACAAAACTGTTGTAATCACCAACACAGATCAGAGTTACATTCAACAGTTAAGACACACCAAAAATATAGAACTCATGGTATTGGACCATAAGGAGTTGACCAATGTCCGTGAATGTTGACAAATGTCCATACATGTTGTAGAAAGTGTTCTGGATCATCAACACAGTCCTTTTTAGTTAGACACTAACTGTCCAACAGACCCTCCTGCATCAGAGGAAAAACTCACAAGGAAGTGTGAGGTGTGTCGTCCCCAAATGTGCACTAGATTAATGTGTGTGTGTGTGTTCGTGTGCGGGCGCACAGCGGACACAGGACCGCACCTTAGGTTAAACGGTGTGAGCGCTGAGAGTGTGGCGTACGAGGCAACCGGAGCAGGTCGGATCTCACAGCGAGGTGGGTTGGTTAGCTCAACCATGCTTGTTGTTTTGTTTTTTATCCACAGTGTGCTGTGGATGGTGCTCTCGGTTCGTTCCCTGTAGCGTTTCGAAGACTGCGCTTACTGTATTTAAGTTCTGCTTTACTTGGCATATTAAAATAATCTGAATTTGGATGTTTGTGAATTGCTCTCAATTCTTCCACGGCAAAATCTCGGTTAATTTAAGAATCAGAAATTTCCGCCCTCTATCTGTCATACACCCTTCGCTGCCATTCGCAATGACAGAGGTCAGACATGTTAAGTATTGAGCAGTATACAACACAGACTTTCAACTACCTCCAAATATTATCTATGGGTAGGCCTGTCACGATTACAAATTTTGCTGGACGATTAATTGTCTCAGAAATTATTGCGATAAGCGATTATATTGTCGTTCTGAGATCATTTGCATCGATTACAATGATAATGCAGGTACACCTTTTCAAAGAGAAATAAACTTTTATTTTTAACGAATATTTAACGCTAGAACACAATAAATTAACAAACAACCAAAAACAATAAATAAAATAGACCAGGAATAAAACTGCCAGGACCTTTGTAAAGAAAATATGAAACAGATGCCTCAAATGTCAATAATTTCTCAGACTTTATGGCAGATTACGAGAAAGAAATACCAACATGTTGACTTTGTGTGGCTTAAGACAGGATCTCTCAGGAGTAGTCCCACCTCCCCACACACCAGGCGAATGACAAGTGACTGACATGTGGGTTTACCAATGGGGCGTACAGAAGTCCTGCTGCGGTAGCGCCCACCGGAAGTAGCGGGGCGGGCTTTGATGCTAACAGCTTAGCTAGCGGGTTTTTTGTGTAAAGTTCTACTCCAAGAATGCAAGTCTGCAGCATCTCTGTGTTCAGAGACCTTCTAGAGACTTTATATAACAGCAGTATGTGTTCACGGAGGTGCGCCATAAGTTTATTTTATTGGTATGGTACGGTACTTCTGCATCGGCGAACACGCTAACGCTAGCTGCGCTAGTATAGTCACTAATCAAGCCTGAATGAGAACTCAGCTGCCGGCATATGTTCACAACTACTGTGTCCCCCATTGTCAATCCTGGTTAAGTCCTGGTTTAGGTCCTGTTTTGGCTGTATTTTGTATTTTTGAGTAATTTCCGTCTGCTTGCTAGACCGCTCATGTTCCCGTGACCACTTTGCGGCTCTCTGACGAGAGAGACGGGGGAAACAAACAAGCATGCAAATGGGATTTATCGCGGCCAGAAAAGTTATTGAGCAAATTTTATTTATTGTGCGATTAATTGATTTATTGACTATCGCGACAGGCCTATCTATGGGACTGAGATCTGGAGACTGGTTAGGCCACTCCAGGACCTTTTTAAAATGCTTCTTTCAAAGTCACTGCTTTGTTGCCCAGACTGGTTTTGGGTTCATTGTTATTCTGAAAGACCCAGCCATGTTTCATCTACAATAGCCTTGCTGATGGAAGCAGGTTTTCACTCAAAATCTCACTATATACGGCCTCGTTCATTTACATAGCCCAATCGTCATGTTCCCTTTGCAGAAAAACAGCTCCAAAACATGTTTCCACCCCCATGGTCCCCCCACTCCTCCAAACACGAAGAGTTGAGTTTTCACCAGACACTTCAGACGTCATTAGTCTTTCACTCTATTACACAGTAGGGGTGGGAACCTAAGGGTACCTCACGATACGATGCACGATGCAAAGCTCACGATAACGATATGACGATAACGATATGACGATAACGATATGACAATAACGATATGACTATAACGATATGACGATAACGATATGACGATTATCGATATATTGGTCAGAAATATACAATATGCCAATTTATTGCAGAAAAAATACACTTTATTTCATGATAAATGGAATGGAGATGTGTAATGTAGCCATATATTAAAGGAATAGTTCACCGTTTTTACATACTGACATATGTTCTTACCTTACCTTAGACTAGTTAATATGTACCTGTCTGGTCTTAGTCCGTGCGCTCTGTCATGCAAACGGAGCAAAAACGGGAGCACAAACGCAGCCTCCTCTGTATACTGTATAGTACCCAAAAGGTAGCTCCCGCTAGAAGCTACCAAAATCTTCCAAGTGTTCCCTATTAAATGTATATAGTTATGTGACGTGTTACACTGCAAAGTATAGTAACACAGAAATGTAACGGTCGATTTTCTCAGCGGATAAAACGGGTACTATATTGTGAGGCGTAGTAATCTGAGGAGCGCTACGTCCGCGCACTAACTTCTCTCCGGAGACTTCTCTCTCGCTCACTTCCGTCAATAGAAGCAGCGTGACTTGTAGTATGTATACCTTTTGGGTACTATACAGTATACAGAGGAGGCTGCGTTTGTGCTCCCGTTTTTGCTCCGTTTGCATGACAGAGCGCACGGACTAAGACCAGACAGGTACAAATTAACTAGTCTAAGGTAAGGTAAGAACATATGTCAGTATGTAAAAACGGTGAACTATTCCTTTAAGTATTGATACCAATTTAAAAAAATTATTTCTAAAAAAAATAAAATAAAATCGATATCGATACTTGGCAAATGCATATCGATATTCGAATCGCGGGAGAAAGTATCACACCCCTATTATACAGTGGTGATAAACTATAGCTACAGCTGCCCTGGGGCACACTGACAGAGGTGAGGCAACCAGTATGTGCCATCGGCTCCTCCAACCACCACTAGCCATTCACACACACACACACACACACACCAGACTCATATGATGCACACATATTTTAGCTGTGCAGAAACTCTGCTTTCAGTCCAAAAACGTAGTAAATGTGTGCAGTTGGTACATAATACTTGTATTAAACGCTAGATCATTAATCATATGATATTGATTAATGATCAATATCAATTAATCATATCACCCGTCCTGCTCCACCCAGAGGCTACTCCACCTCCTCTGCTGTGACCTGAAGGGCTGTTGCTGATTATTACTATTTAAACTTTTTAGAATGATCGATTTTCTTTTTTGTTTTTGCTGCTACTACTGGACACCTGAATTTCTCCTACAGGGATCAATAAAGTATTTATCTATTTCTATACACCATTAAAATAAGTTTGTGTTCATGTTGTTAATAACGCTTTTCAGTGACAGCATTGTTTAGAGTTGAAATGGGCAGAGAATGTGAAATGACGTTTAGGTCAACCGGTTCTCTGTTCGTTAGAAACACGAGTTCACAGTGACTCAAATGCAAAGTTATCTTGCGTTTACGTCCATATGAAGTGTGTTTTTAACTCGCTGACAGACCGCTCTCTATGCAGCTGCCCCACACTTTCACTGTGCAGCCATAAAAGCTTTCAATGACTGTTTTTGCCGTGTGTAAGGTAAGTGCCTATGGTGTTGCTGTGCTGCTTAAAATATCGTCCTCCAAATGCTTTAAAAAGCCTCATCTTCGCTCTTTTTCTGCCATTTGTCTTTGGTTTGAGTGTCAACATTATCTGCTTCAATTATTAGGGAAAACATTTATTTTCAGAATTATTGTTCTGACTTAATTTTTTGCTATTATTGGCCTAGACCATGCAGACCAAAGTCTCCAGTAGGGTTGGGTGATATCTCGATAGATATTTACGATATATCAAGATATTTGACAAGGCTGCGTTGCTCGTTTAGCCTTGTGCGGTGCTCGCCCCCGCCTGCCCGAAGGCAACACACACAAAAAACGCGGCGTGTAGAATATAACAGAAGCTCAAGGTGGTGTAGCATCAGAGTCTGTGGCATTTCATACTGCGGTGGACATGGCACCTTTTGTCGTCATTGAGCAACGTGGTTTTATACCAGAGAATGTAAACTTTATAGGCTGCTAAAAAAACCACAGATACAGATTACCAAGTCAAGGCATAACTTTGCGATACAAGAACTCCCGCGGCCCTACACTACGGAATTTAAAAAAGTTGTTATTTATGTAATCTGGGATTTTGCCTTGAGTTGTTGAATTTTTTTATGAAAAAATAAATAAATAAAAATTTAGGAAATTAAAACTTGAACTGACTACTCTTTCAGGTTAAAGTAAAGTAAAGTTCAACTGAAGTAAGTAAAATGGCATATTTGTTTTTGCAGCAGTTTTGGGGTGATTATTTATCCTGTAAAAATATCAAGGTATCTATTGTACAAAATATAGAAAAATATATTGATTATATTCTTTTTCCTCTATATCGCCCAGCCTTAGTCTCAGTGTACATGCAGGCTCAGGCCACTGTCTCAGTTTACATACAGACCACTGAGAATACTACGGTGAACTACTGAAACTTGGAAACTCATTGTTCCTGGCTGACTGAATGTTAGAGCCACTGCCTGATCGCCGACGCCTGTTCTTTTGTTTACAGCCGCACTTTCACTGTATCAGCTTAAGATCTAGATCTAGATCTTAAGCTGATGCAGAGCTCTACCATTTCGCCCACTTTGAAGTCCGCTCTAAGTCCATATTCCATTATTAAATGGTAAGAATTTAGAGTGTATTAATAAATGACAATGGCTATCCAACTATGTGGTCGCTACTATCAAAGTTTGTTTTCGGCCCAAGAAGCCCTAAATATTTCAGAAGTAGGTTTTTGGGTGTTGTGCTCATTAGTCACCACATAGCTGATTATATCTGAACAAGATTTCAAAGTGTTGTGCCTGTATTTTCTGGGAAACTGCAATGTCAGTGACTGTTTTAGTGGAGGAAGCTTGAAAGCTTGAAAACCCCAAGTCAAGTCTGAGGCTTGTGGATGGCAGTCTCATGTTGTGGGCCTGTGAATGGTAGAACTGCTTCAGACTTGGCGCCTGGAGAGGAGATGATTCCCAGGCCCCAATATTCCTCTGGAGCACGTGTACGACACCCGGGGAAGAGGTGATTCCCAGGCTCGCTCCACTCTCTGCTGCCATTGGCTCTGTGCAAGATGAGTCACTGGGATGTGCTGTGTGCGCCGACAGTAAAGCGTCCTCCAAACAGTCGCTAGGCAGAAGAGAAGGCTGGAGGGAGAGGGAGAGAGCGGGGGCTAGCAACATGATCAGGAGAAACCACGGCTGCGTCCAGATTCATTAAAATATCTCCTTCCTCAGCCATTCTTTTCCTTTCAAATGGGCCTTTTGAATAAACAAAGCTACTCCAAGATTGGGTTTACATCAAAGTTCAAGACTTTTAAAATGCATTGAGATCAAATGTAATACCACCAAGGGCAATGGACAGGAGAGGGAATAACATAGATAAGGATGGTTTATCCCCTAAAATGAATGCGGTCCTATTCCACACTGGCACCAACCATTCAGTTATTTGAGGGGCTAGAGTAAGCTTGTCATGGCATCCTGTGGTTATATAATTTTTCCCTAATTCAGAATGTTGTAACCCTTTGTTCAGTAGTTACTCACTGTTCAAACGTACAATTCGACCCGATTTTGGATACAATACTTGTGATTGGGGGAAATCCATTATTATTATCAGTCCTTTTTCTGGTATTTGTTCTTATTGAAAGCCGAAGTATTGATAATTGAATTGAAATTCGATAAGATGGATAAAATTGCAGGCCTTGACATTAAGCTTTGTCGGTAACTTTCCCAAAGAGCAAGTACCATTTACAGTGGGGCGAAAAAGGATTTTTTTTCACATTCTGTCTCTCACAGTTGAAGTGTACCTATGATGAAATTACAGACCTCTGTCATTATTTTAAATGGGACAACTTGCACAATTGGTGGCTGACTAAATACTGTTTTGCCCCACTGTATACTTTACTTCCCAATGTGGAAAGTTACTTGCCCAAATATTTATCAATACAATGAGTTACCAAGAGTTTGGCAAGAAAGTGGCACTAACTGTCTGAAAAAAATTATTAAAAAATCCACTCTCAGCCCAAAAAGTCAAATGACTCACAGGGCTCTTAAGTATACAAAATAATAAAAATGAATGCCCTGTTGTGTGTTCTGTTTGATTTGTTCACAACACTTAACTTTTGTGCACAAATAACATGCATGGTTGCGCTTCGGGAGGAGACAAGGGAGAGACACGGAGGAGGCACAGGGGAGACGCAGAGGAGACGCAGGGGAGACACGGGGTAGACGTGGAAGAGACGTGGAAGAGACATGGAAGAGACATGGAAGAGACACGGAGGAGACACGGAGGAAACACGGCGTGGACACGGATGAGACACGGATGGGACACGGAGGAGACACGGCGTGGACACGGAGGCGACACGGAGGCGACACGGAGGCGACACGGAGGAGACACGGGGCGGACACGGAGGAGACACGGCGTGGACACGGAGGCGACACGGATGAGACACGGGGCGGACACGGAGAAAACACTGGAGACAGACCCGCACTTGAAAACGAGTCATTGCTTCCGTCCGCGCGTCTATGGTTGGTGCTACCACGTTACGGATGTGCATTCGCTGTCGAAGCGGCCTCTGACCCCAAGCTGCCCTGGGGTCAGAGCGGAGGATGTGAATCCTGTTCGAGTATGTACAGCAAACAGAAAGTGCCCGCGGTCACACATTTCACAGAAATTACATTTTCAGCGGGTCTGAAATCGCGGAACCACAGAAAGTCTGAAATTGCGGAAACGCAGAAAATCTTCATCCCTGGTTTATCTTGATGCATTTCATTGTGAATTGCTCAAAAAAAGATAAACAGACATGTCCCGGCTCTTGAGGTAGTAATGTCTGCCTGAATGGGTTACAGTAATACTCTGAGCTAAACATCACTTGCCCGATCGGGCAACTTGATAAGACAGCGCACTTGTCCGTCCCATATCTTTAGTTGCCCTGGGCAAGCAGCCAACCATTAATGTCGAGCCCTGGAATTGGATTTATCACTTTGGTGGACTGGTTCTATGGCAGTTTGGGGTTGGGGTTGGGGTTGATTACTAACATAAAATAACTTGGAAAAACACTTTTAAGGCATACTTGAGCATGATGAAACAATAACAAGCAAGGGCAAAGACACAGTTCACACTTTGTTACATGAGCCTGTCTAAGAGATCCCAAACTATGCAGGCAAAGCTATCTTTACATAGACAGGCTTAATGCAGCCTCTTAAAAAGGGTTTGGGTTTATTTCTGTTTATTTTGTCTTGTTTTATTGTTTTTTGTATCTTGCTAATTGTTTTAGTTTCATTTTGTTGTGATAGGTCTTAAAAGTATTATCCAACAGCTGCAGTTGGGAACTAACATTTCTGTAATGTTGGTTACCTAAAATGTTTAGTTACAACTTTTTGTAGATCAGACCAGACCTGGATTTGTTTTTAGCTCAATCCACGCTAATACCTGCCTTTTTCCAGATATTCTTATATGTATAAAAGGCCAAATTTAGTTCATATTTTCTTAAGTCACGACTGAGTGGAATACATTTTTGAGGTTCCACAAGACACACTTCCGAACAGCATTGTTTAATTGACTTGAGTGTTATTTTTTTTCTGAAGAAATGTTGAAGTAATTTACCAGTGTTGTGGGCTCATGTTGTGACGGAGTCTAGGAAGAATCAGAGCCAACACTTTAGCCACGCCCCTTTCCTCTCTACAATACGTGGCTGTATGAATGGAAACTTGATGACTTTGTTGTGAGCTCTGAGGTGATCTGTAGTGCTGTTGCTGAGAGTAAACAGGCCCGTCCGGTCGACCCGCTCTGGGTGTGGCGCCCTCTAACCGTACTACCGTAGGACGCGTCACACTGAGCACAACGTGCCACTGTCTGTACATATATGTTGCTGGTGCGTGCATCATCACTTCTTTGATTGTTGTACTCAATTATGGAAAAAGCTCACACTATGGGGAGGACCCAGGCTCCTGCAGCAAACTGTGAAGTGTGTGTCCAGACAAAGGTCTAGTGTTGCGGGCAAGAGATTGAGAGAAGCTAACCAGACAAATGGATAATACGTTTAAATTGTTGTCTATGTCATTTAATGATGAAAAGAGGGCTCCACCCCAAATGTACAACTACAGTACATTCCATATTGATAATAATTGGTCCATGAATGTACGATAGATCTGATTTTTAAAAATCCGGAAATCCATAAAAAAAGGAAATCCAGATTTAAGATATAAGATATACTTTATTGATCTCACAAAGGAGAAATTTACATGTCACATCTAGCATGGATAGAAACACTCAAGATTGTGCAAAATTAAAGAAATGTGCAAACATGTTAAATGCAGGATATTATGTACAATAAAAAAAGTGTTGTTTTAAAAAGTGGCAATCAGAAACAGTGTTAATAGTAGTGCAGGTTATTCAGTCTTAATACAGTGACTTAAAGTTACTTGTTGTACAGTCTGACAGTAGTGGGGATGAAGGCCCTGCGGTAGCGCTTCTTCTTACACTGAGGGTGTCTCACTCTTCCACTGAAGAAACTCCTCAGCTCCTCTATAGTCCTGTGCAGTGGAGCTTAGTAGACTTTTTCACCCAGATGCCTCAGACTTGTGACTTGTGGTGAGGAGAAAGTTTGAGTGAAGGGGAGAATTCCCACATGAGTGCACTTTTAGAACTGTAGTCACTAATTATGTCGGACTATGTAGTGGATTAGGGTATAGGGTGGACATTTTGAGAGATGTCACACTTACCAACTTTGTGTTTGGTGGGTGCCCATAAGCATTCGTGGCTGAGTCTGGGGTCTTGGTGGGCCTCAGCTCTAGACACGTATAAATAGCCTCAGATCCCTGAATAGAGCTGGAGCGGGATAATGGCAAAGAAAGAGGATCTACAGTGAGCCGCAAGCAGAACTCTTCCTGACAAGTCTCCATGGCAACCACAGTCAGGAGGAGGTGTTTGTCTTCTCCCACTCACAAACTGGACTCAAACACACCACAATGCTCTTACTGTCATGTCATACCTCAGCACCATGAACACTTATCAACAATAGTCATTGTTGTGTGGTTAGTTCTGTGGATCAAGTGTGACGAAAATATACAGCCATAAGCTCAACACGATCATATTAAAGAACTATTATGATGCATTGTTTTGACCCCTACATTATCTTAAAATATTTACTTTTGGCATAGGAATGTGTAATTCACTGATTAACTCAAAGTTGCAATTGCTTTCACTCTGCAGCTCCTCACTTTATTGTTCATTTTTGGAATTGAATGCAGAGACTGGAGTTATTGAGGTCCCATTGGCAGCCGGGCTTCGCACATTACTGAGTTTCTTTACTGTACAATTCTTATTACAATCATAATAACGCCATGACTCCGGCCACAAGAGAGAAATGCAAGTACAAGAGAAAGTACAACTGGGAATGTGCTCATAATCAGAGTAAAATTATGACCCTTTCTTTGCCCATTCTCTGAGATTGAGGTTTGTGAGAGGCCCTCTGAACTCTCGCTCTCACTCAGGAGGAGAAATCTGTATCAGTGTTTAGGGAAATGGTCACAGTTAGAGCAGTGACATCATTATGCATGATCACTCCCTCTGAGATGCTTTAGTTCTACACACACATGTGCATGTGTGTGCACGTGTGTGAGTGTGTTTGCTTAGAGAGGCCGTCCGACATATAAAGGCCTCTTTGGGACAAATGAGCACATATTCAATAGACTTTTTCTACATACAATAAAAAATTATTGGCAACTTTAAATAACATTAGGCTATAAAATCGCTGCAGAGTTAGTGTTTTTTTGTCTAATGACTAAAAGCTAAGGGGAAATTAGCAGAGTTTTAAAACAAACGTGAATGTGGAATTATAAATTAAATAAATGGCAATATTGGCAGTTTGTCTTATTTAATTTTGTTTAAACATAAAATCATGAATCCATCATAATCATACATGAGTTTCAAATAACACTTTCACCAAATTCAATGGGGAAGCCGATTGTTTTGATTGTTTCACCATCTCATGGTGAAACGATTACTACTTTATTTTTTTAAATATTCAAAGATTATCACATTTCACTTTAATCAACGGGGCCATTACACAGTATTGGACCATTCAACAACACCGGACTTTTCAACAGATGTTTATCTTTCCACAGTTTCAAACTTCACCACAATACTTTTCCTCAAATGTGTACTTCTCAGTTAAGTACTTTTCAGCAGATTTTTCCATTCAACAAACTTCCGTTCAGTTCAGTTATGCCTTATTTTCCCAGTAGATCCCAGTTGTTTTCTTCATTTGACCCAGTCCTTCATAAGAACAGTTTCTTTCCTTCTGCTGTTGGACCCTTGAACACGGGGCGTTACAGCATGTACGCCTTATACGCGCAGCAGACGAGCGTAACATTTTTCCATGTTAACCTATGATGATATTTACACTACTAGTGTCATACACGCGTATGACTGATGTATTGACGCGAGGCTGCGCCTAATTTAGGATGGATTTCTAATTATGTGTGCGCAGCAACGCGTCTCCCATTGAAAACACATGTGAAACAAGATTTTTCTAGCAGCCCTTGGCTTTAGATCACACACACACACACACACACACACACACACACACACACACACACACACACACACACACACACATACACATACACATACACACACACACACACATATATACACACACACACATATATACACACACACACATATATACATATACACATATATACACATATACACATATATACACATATACACATACACATATACACATACACACACAGCTGTATCTAAACATCAGCAAGAGGACTGGCAGGTTTTACAGTGATTCTGGACATTGTTTTTTGTTCTTTCATAAAGTCTCGCGGCTGGCCAAACCAGCGCACAGAGACCATGAAGACAAACACATGCATGTGATTTGTGTTGCTCTACATCAGTCCTCTGGCCCGCACTGTCCTCTACACTGCTCCATAGACTACACAGGGAGAGCCTCAGAAGCCTCAGACCTGCGCGCACGGCCAGTGTACATACAGCCAAATAATGTTACGTGCAGATGTGCGCAGTCAACGCGTACGCGCTGTTAATGCCTACAGTGTAAATTCCCTGATAACCTGTCCCCCCGTCATTTTTAAAGTCACCTTATAGCCCTTTTTAAAGTCACTTTACTGCCCATCATAACGTCATTTTTCTGCTGTCACCTTATTGCACTGCTTACTGCATATTGTTTGCACCATGTGCACTCGTATAATGTATATAGTAATTGTAATTGTAATAATTTTATTTTAATCTTGATACCTTAGAAGTGTATGCTGAGTTTTATTATGCCTTACTCTATTCTTTTCCCCTCTTCGACTGTTGCACCGACCCAAAACAATTTCCTACTCTTACTGTTACTTTCATGGCAATAAAAATGTTTCTGATTCTGATTGGCATTAAGGCGTCTGTCAGATCCATCGGCAGATGTTGATGCTTTGTTTGGACCAGAGCTGGAATATTTAGATGTTTTTACTCTTTCGTAATCAGTGCTTTTCTGCACATTAAAGCTGGACTAACTCACTTTTTGACTTTGAAGTAGCAGTTTGAAATGTAAGCACTGCCCTCGCTCTCTGTGCTCCCCTAGTTCCCACACTCACAAAGCTATTGTATGAGAATAGTATTTCTATCAGTTCAGTCACTCAATGGAAAAGAGAAACAAACGTAGAGTGTTAAGATGAGAACTTGTTATTAGAGATCTTCAAGTTCCACTTTTATTCCCAGACGATCGTCTTTGAGAGGTGTCAGTTTTCTGATATTGGCATTAGTTCCTATTGTGCCAGCTCTCAGAACCACACATCACTTTTTATGCCTACTTAAATCCTGAAATTTGTGTCTGTGCGGTTTCATTTATTTTGGTGACTGGTCCAGGCTGATGATAACCTGTTTTTTTTCGTTCGTATTTTTGATCACCGGTTTTTGTTTAACTGAGATCTGAATCACAGACTGAATGAAAGATCTGGGCCTCTCGATGGAGATCTGAGTGCTTTTCGAGTTAAACATGAAAATGTAAACTTAAAGCTGCACTATGTTTTGAACATTATGACATCATGCCAGATTATTAGGCTATGACATTATGACTTTAAAAGTGGCCACTTTAAATTATGAGAACCAAATTGATTAACAATAATCTGGATTAATGTTTGCTTCATGGTTTGGCTCATAATCTGTTTGTGAGTGGAGGGCTCTTGGCCACAGAGTAATGTGAGAAGAAAACACTGATGTATTGTACCACACTTCTATAATTATCCCCCAGGCCGCCCTCTCTGAGCCCGGACCCCAGGACAGAGGAGTGTCACTCATACACTCACTCATCGCAAACAAAACAAACGCCACACCTTTTTGCTCTTTTACATCGGCCTCCATGACTGCAGAAAACTGCTTTAGATTTAGGGTAAATTATCTTAAACAGACTGGACTGCGAATTCAGGTATAGGTGCAGATTTGTTTTTTCATGTGAATGCTCAACAAGAAACCCCACCCCTGACCCCCACGGACACACTGATATTATGATCACAAAAATATGTACCACATTTTACCCGGGTGCTCCTTTTGAGAGTGTACAAAGGCACGAACCAAGCCGAGCTGCTCCGGATTGGAGCCCATGTGAAAAAGCCCCTAGTTTCTCTCCGTTTCCTGGGTGTCCTGGGTCTTCCCCAGGGTCTCCTCCTCGTGGGACATGCCCGGAACACTGATGGTGGGTTTTGTCCGACGTCCCCAGGGGAGACCCTACCAGGGCATGACGCTTTGTTTGTAATGAAATAATTAAATGAACTCAGCTTTACTGACACAAACGCATCCACCCACCTCTAGCAACTAAATGCTCTGTTTTCAAACTTGTTCTGCTGTGACTAATCTTCTGACGCTCTGTAGTAAAAATGGAAGCAGGTGTGTTGGTTCAATTCTGCCGCTCATGTGATCTCAGGCGTTGTAACTCTTAAGGAAGAACATTATTTTGTCATTTGTCAAACTAAAGGATTCTTTCCTTGTCGACCCGGTGAATGACTGAGAGTTGGGGACAACCGTCAAAGACAACTGAATATATTGTCCATCAAAGTCTTTCGTAGTACCCTGGATAGCAATATATGATATCCACACTAGATTGGAGTAAAAACTCCACAGTGTACAATTAAGAACGAGGTTCAGGCTAAGGCTAGACAAAGTCTGACCAAAGTTTAAATCTGGAATTAAACTGGGGTGAAGCTAGAACAAAACTAGGACAATTGTGGACAATTCAATGGTTGCTGTCTTGATTGTGATGGATCTTGCCGCCCTGTAACTGTGTGTGTCTGTGTCGCAGGAGTCCAAGACACCGTCCAGCCGCTCCAGCGTGGCCCGCTGCCGGAACTCGGGGGCTCCTGAGGGGGACCAGCCACACATCGGCAACTACCGACTGCTTAAGACCATTGGAAAAGGCAACTTTGCCAAGGTCAAGCTGGCTCGCCACGTGTTGACCGGTAAAGAGGTAAGCCCTGTCCACACTCTCAGATGGAACCATTTGTTTTGAAACTACTGAAGATTTGTAAAGTCGTCTCATCAGTCCTGTCCATGTGTTTTCATTTGTACTTTTATAAACGATGACGAACAAAAATAACATTGCCTCTTTGCTGCTCATGCACAGGGTACTGCAGATCCACTTAGAAATTATGTTTGTAACTTTTCAAGCGTTGCATGGTCAGGCTCCGTCTTAAAGGGTTGATCTAATCCAGCCCTACACCCCCGCCCGGGCTCGGATCAGTGTCGCCATGGCCCTTTAATATGTTTGTTTTATTGTCATTGTGACCCTGGTTTGTGAAAGGGGCTGTACAAATAAAGTGTACTTCAGTGACAAAATCAGATGGAGCACTCACACTTTCACAAAAAACAATTTGAAGGCCCCTGCTGTGTGTAGGGTGGAGGTGTGCGCTCTGTACACAGCTCAAAAGAGAAAGTGTTGGGTTTATTGTTATCCTCAAGGAATGCGTGTCTTACATGGTTGATCTTTAGATGTTAGTCTTAAACAAGGTTAATTATTAAGACGCAAATGTCACTTTTAATGCAATTTGAGGCAAGATGTTGATGGTTCCATGTTGTGATATGTGGGTTTTAGATGTCAAAGTTTTGTTTAAAGTTTGGTTTAAGTAGAACTGGTGTTGAACCACATTGCTCCTGTATGATAGCCGTCATATTGACCCCTGTCGAACCATACAACTACTGTATGATGGCTGTCCCTTTCAGATCGAGTTGAACTGCTGCATACGTTATTTTGGGGCGACAGTAGCTCAGTTGGTAGAGCATCGGCCTTTGGGCCCAAAGGTCGTGGGTTCGAGCCCACCACGGGACCTTCTCCACCGACTCCCACTGATGCCTGCTGTCGTTATGTCCGATGACGGAGATTTATCTTCCAACAGGACAATGATCCAAAACATAAAGCCAAATCTACAATGGAATGGTTCACAAATAGACGTATCCAGGTGTTAGAATGGCCAAGTCAAAGTCCAGACCTGAATCCAATCGAGAATCTGTGGAAAGAGCTGAAGACTGCTGTTCACAAACGCTCTCCATCCAACCTCACTGAGCTCGAGCTGTTTTGCAAGGAAGAATAGGAAAGAATTCCAGTCTCTCGATGTGCAAAACTGATAGAGACATACCCCAAGCGACTTGCAGCTGTAATTGCAGCAAAAGGTGGCGCTACAAATTATTAGTGCAAGGGGGCCGAATAATATTGCACGCCCCCCTTTTTCAGTTTTTTATTTGTTCAAAAAGTTTAAATTATCCAATAAATTTTGTTTTTATATATATATATATATATATATATATATATATATATATATATATATATATATATATATATATCAAACTGATCAAACTATATGCATCAAACTGAAATGTATATATATATATATATATATATATATAAATTTCAGTTTGATGCATATGTGTATGCATCAAACTGAAATTTCCCCATTGTGGGACGAATAAAGGACCTTCTTCTTTACTGACATAGGCCAATGATGCGTCCTGTGGCTAACTTGACAGCTACATGTAATAGCTTATAAATGGTCTGTTGGGTTGATAATGGAAATAGATTATAATAATAATTATAATTTAACAACTATGCTCTCATACAGTAGCAGTGTGGTTTGACAGGAGCAGTTACTACTTAAACTTTACACAAAACTTAAAACCCACTTATAACGACATGGAACCATCAACATCTCGCCTCAAATTGCATCAAAAGTGACACCCGTGTCTTTATTTGTTTGTATTCAAACAAGGGGCCGGGACTTTAACACGTTAATTAAGATAAATTAATTACCAAACAATTAGCACGTTAAAAAAAATTTAAGCAGGCAGGCGCGAGCGCGGCTATGTGAGCAGTGGGGTCCTTCAGAAAACTTTACGGAGCTGTCAAATTAACTTTAGCAGTGTCTAAAACTTAGTGAGTTAGAGATGGGAATGAGCGCTGTGTATGGAGCGATGGACGCGAGCGTCTGCTGTGTGTGAGGAAGAGGAGGAGCAACTCCTGTGTGTGAGCGGAGGAGGAGGAGCGAGACACAGGTGTGTGAGGAGCAGCGACTCCTGTGTGTGTGAGCGGAGGAGGAGGAGCGAGACACAGGTGTGTGAGGAGCAGCGACTCCTGTGTGTTTGAGCGGAGGAGGAGGAAGAGGAGGAGCGAGACACAGGTGTGTGAGGAGCAGCAGCGGCTCCTGTGTGTGTGAGCGGAGGAGGAGGAGCGAGACACAGGTGTGTGAGGAGCAGCAGCGGCTCCTGTGTGTGTGAGCGGAGGAGGAGGAGCGAGACACAGGTGTGTGAGGAGCAGCAACTCCTGTGTGTTTGAGCGGAGGAGGAGGAAGAGGAGGAGCGAGACACAGGTGTGTGAGGAGCAGCAGCGGCTCCTGTGTGTGTGAGCGGAGGAGGAGCGAGACACAGGTGTGTGAGGAGGAGCAGCGGCGTCTGTGTGTGTGAGCGGAGGAGGAGGAGCGAGACACAGGTGTGTGAGGAGGAGCAGCAGCTCCTGTGTGTTTGAGCGGAGGAGGAGGAAGAGGAGGAGCGAGACAGGTGTGTGAGGAGGAGCAGCGGCGTCTGTGTGTGTGAGCGGAGGAGGAGGAGCGAGACACAGGTGTGTGAGGAGGAGCAGCGGCTCCTGTGTGTTTGAGCGGAGGAGGAGGAAGAGGAGGAGCGAGACAGGTGTGTGAGGAGCAGCAGCGGCGTCTGTGTGTGTGAGCGGAGGAGGAGGAGCGAGACACAGGTGTGTGAGGAGGAGCAGCGGCTCCTGTGTGAGCGGAGGAGGAGGAGCGAGACACAGGTGTGTGAGGAGGAGCAGCGGCTCCTGTGTGTGTGAGCGGAGGAGGAGGAGCGAGACACAGGTGTGTGAGGAGGAGCAGCGGCGTCTGTGTGTGTGAGCGGAGGAGGAGGAGCGAGACACAGATGTGTGAGGAGGAGCAGCGGCTCCTGTGTGTGAGCGGAGGAGGAGGAAGAGCAGGAGCGAGACACAGGTGTGTGAGGAGGAGCAGCGGCTCCTGTGTGTGTGAGCGGAGGAGGAGGAGCGAGACACAGGTGTGTGTGAGCTGCTATTGTTGATGTTTAGTCCAAATGTATACATCACAAACGTATTCTAAAGCTTTAGCAAACAGCACATGCCCAACTTTAGAGCTCACTGCGAGTGCAGTGGATTTTAGGCATGAAAAGCGTATGTAATAATATTATCTATTATATCTATGTATCTATTAATATATACATACATATAATAGATAATAATATTATTATTAATAACTGGATAGGGTATTACAGCTTGGAGCTGAAGGACCCATGTGCTCGCGGGATTCTCGCGGTACTGCAGACTAAACCAGACTAAACTCACGTTGGCTACCCAGAAACAAAGCCCCGTGGATGGGAAGTATTTTTCTGATAATGGTATTGCACTTAATGGCAAAAATTGCACTGGTCTGTTGGACGTGAACAAAAATAAACCATATTTTTGCAGCTTAATCTATGTGAAAAAAAAAACGACTTCTCACTGTTCTCAGGTCAAATATTTATATGCGATTAAAATGTGATTGTGATTGATTAATTACAAAGCCTCTTAGACAATTTTTTTTTTTAGCCCTAATTTAAACTTTTAAAGCTGACTTTATTCCCACCATCTTGGTTTGCTTTGGCTGCTGTGAGACGCACATGCGCAGGTTTGCATTACATCATAAACAGCTGAGGTGTATTTCGACAAGGCAGTGCAGACCGACATAACACCTGCCGTCATCTGGCATATGTTCCCCGTCCTTTTCCATTGTTTCCTGACATTTTTACGAGCAGGATGCTTTATTTAAAAATCCAATAGTCCGCAGTAATGATTTATGCTGCTAAAATTTTGAACACTGTTTGGCTTCTGCTCTCTCCACTCTGCTAACCATTTGTAATCCAGGTTTAGCTACAACCAAAGGATTGTGTCTTTTGAATGTACTGTGATTATTTGATTTATTTTAAAGTCTTGTATGATTGATTCTATCTTCTATCTAGCACATTGAGTTGCATTGAGTTGCATATGAACTGCTTTACTAATAAACTTACCCTGCCTGATGGTACCAAACAGTGCCCGCAGATTTTGCGATGGCTTTGTGTTTACCTTTGGTTGTTGCTTTGACCCAATTTTATGTATGTATTTATTTTAAATATGTAAATGTATCCACTCAAATAATTACAATTTGACTACAATTGTATCTAATAAAACAGCTCTGGTACTTAACCAGGTCCTAAATGTATGAAGATTTTACCGTTTTGCATTAAACTTTCCCCTCTAAATTGGGGAACTACACTTGGCTAGGTTACAGGTCATATCTGTGGAGAGGAGACACTATCCAATGTAAGATTTCAGGATTTAGGTCGAATCATCTGAAATTGAAATGTTGGAAATGTACTGAGAAAGTAAGCATACAGTAGATGTGAGGTTCAAGTGTTGCCGGTGTCACTCAAAGTCTGCTCTGTGCTTGTTGCAGGTGGCGGTGAAGATCATCGATAAGACGCAGCTCAACTCCTCCAGTTTACAAAAGGTAACGTTTATACAGAAACCCTCTCTGCCGATGGAATAAAAGGCCAAAAAAGCACTAAAAGATTGTTATTCATTTATTAGAACAAAACACACAGATCTAAGAAAGAAACTGAAAACCTGTAATAAAAACGGTTAAAGAAAAGGGGGCGGGCTGCCATATTTGCTCTTCCTGTTTGACCCGCTCGTGTCCCTGGGTTGCCACACGTGCGTGGAGTGAGGAAGTCGAGTAAATCTCATCTCCTGCATTTGCCTCTCCTGCTCTGCAAAAGCCGCGCTGTACAACTGCGTGCCGTGAGGCGCATGCGAATAATCACACGTACGCCCGTTTGACTTTGCATGTAAATTCGCTGCATCGCATGATCCAGTGTGAACGCCTCATTATAATTTGACAAATCCTCCAAATAAGTCATTCAAATAAACTCTTTTTTTAAAAACACCTATTTAATTTAAAGAACACAGTTAGACGTGAACTTTTTAAAAGGCAGAATATATTTTCCCACTTTTCTTGATTCATACAGTTGTACTCCTCTTCTGGTCCTGATTAGGAGTCTCCATCCCCAGTTCTCAAAAGCACGTATTGTCCTTTAGCATCCATGACGGCTTGATGTCTTAGTGGTGGTAGTCGTGGATGAGGTTCTTTATCCTCTGAAGGTAAAGCCACCCATTCTTCTTGGCAAAAAGCCACCAGTTTCTGTACATTCCTGGGCTGCCTCGCATAAACTGCACATTTAAGATCTCCCCAGAGCGGCACATGAGACGTTGAATGGCTTCACACATCCTCTATAACGATGAATCACAAAATATTGACAAATAATGGCAAGTGTTTGTGTGTGGTTGTACTTTTCAAGGGAAACTGTATATGTAAAAGAGTAAATATTCTCAAGATCATGTGTACCATCCACCATACTGTATTTGTGGATTCTCTGCAGTACATTTCCGAGCAGTTATCTCTTCTTTTCCTGGAGTGACCAAAGTGAGTCCTTGTTCCTCTGCTGGCTGTGTCTGTCCCCAGCGTCTTCCCTGCAGCCTTTGATGTGGGGTCACTTTTTCCCACTGAGTTTTAATTAGGGGAAGCACTCTGCAATTATTGGCG
The DNA here is from genome assembly GCA_964034765.1 of Knipowitschia caucasica. Taxonomy (NCBI): domain Eukaryota; kingdom Metazoa; phylum Chordata; class Actinopteri; order Gobiiformes; family Gobiidae; genus Knipowitschia; species Knipowitschia caucasica. The sequence continues at coordinate 6,402,855 of OZ035841.1, forward strand.
TTTGATGGCGGCTGGGCGGGGTCGCTAGCTCTAGCTTAGAATAGCCTGCCTCGTCACGCCTCGTCACATGACCCCATGAAGGGGACCGCGCTCAGACCAGCTCTCATGGGACTCTCAAACTCTTCAGCTGAAGTTTCCCTTTGTATCACAATCAAACAAAGTTAAACAGTAGTCATTGTGTTCATTTTGACCCTTTCAAAAGGTCTTAGTAAATGTACCGTGGCATTTTTTAGTTTTGTGGAAAGTAAATTCTATACTTTAAATCAAAAGATCTGGATAAACATGTAAAATGGAACTAGAGATTACTAGAATACTTTAGTTCAAAATATCAAGTGTTTTGATCTAGCGTTGCTCAAATTCTTTTCCCGACCCCATATATGATACTTTATATTACATTATAATATACAATAAATTACACTTGCTGCTAGTCTACAAGAGAATTCAACGTGTTGTGGTTGACCTACTGTAATTGGAATGTTTTTAAGTTATTTTAATGTAGTAATATGTAATTCAAGGAATATGTGGCTAAAACATCTCGTATTTACTGTTAGCTCCAGCCAGTCTTCTGGGCAACGGGTGTTGTACGTAGATGGGACCAGGCTAGGCCTGTTCAGACTGCCGCTGTTTCTTTGATTGATATGCTAATATACCAAAGGTGCCACTTTAAAACTGTAGAGAGATAGGATTTTGTAACCGGAGAGAGCAGCACCTTATTATTGAACCTGCTTTTTTACTGACTCATTTGAACTTTGAATTGAAAGATCCAAGCATTTGAATCAGGTGAACATTGAACCAAATCATCGCTGGTTGAAGCTGAAGCAACTTAAATAAATGGGATCGCAGCAGGTGTATACAGGTATATACAGTAAGTGTATACAGGTATATACAGTAAGTGTATACAGGTATATACAGCAGGTGTATACAGGTATATACAGTAAGTGTATACAGGTATATACAGTAAGTGTATACAGGTATATACAGTAAGTGTATACAGGTATATACAGCAGGTATATACAGCAGGTATATACAGGTATATACAGCAGGTATATACAGGTATATACAGCAGGTATATACAGGTATATACAATAAGTGTATACAGGTATATACAGCAGGTGTATACAGGTATATACAGCAAGTGTATACAGGTATATACAGCAAGTGTATACAGGTATATACAGCAAGTGTATACAGCAGGTATATACAGCAGGTGTATACAGGTATATACAGCAAGTGTATACAGGTATATACAGCAAGTGTATACAGGTATATACAGCAAGTGTATACAGGTATATACAGGTATATACAGCAGGTGTATACAGGTATATACAGCATGTGTATACAGGTATATACAGGTATATACAGCAGGTATATACAGCATGCGTATACAGGTATATACAGGTATATACAGCAGGTGTATACAGGTATATAAAGCAGGTGTATACAGGTATATACAGGTATATACAGCAGGTGTATACAGGTATATACAGCAGGTGTATACAGGTATATACAGCAGGTATATACAGCAGGTGTATACAGGTATATACAGCAGGTGTATACAGGTATATACAGCATGTGTATACAAGTATATACAGCAAGTGTATACAGGTATATACAGGTATATACAGCAGGTGTATACAGGTATATACAGCATGTGTATACAGGTATATACAGGTATATACAGCAGGTATATACAGCATGCGTATACAGGTATATACAGGTATATACAGCAGGTGTATACAGGTATATAAAGCAGGTGTATACAGGTATATACAGGTATATACAGCAGGTGTATACAGGTATATACAGCAGGTGTATACAGGTATATACAGCAGGTATATACAGCAGGTGTATACAGGTATATACAGCAGGTGTATACAGGTATATACAGCATGTGTATACAAGTATATACAGCAAGTGTATACAGGTATATACAGCAGGTGTATACAGGTATATACAGCAGGTGTATACAGGTATATACAGCAGGTGTATACAGGTATATACAGCAGGTGTATACAGCAGGTGTATACAGGTGTATACAGCAGGTGTATACAGGTGTATACAGGTATATACAGCAGGTGTATACAGGTATATACAGCAGGTGTATACAGGTATATACAGCAGGTGTATACAGGTATATACAGCAGGTGTATACAGGTATATACAGCAGGTGTATACAGGTATATACAGCAGGTGTATATAGGTATATACAGCAGGTGTATACAGGTATATACAGCAGGTGTATACAGGTATATACAGCAGGTGTATACAGGTATATACAGCAGGTGTATACAGGTATATACAGCAGGTGTATACAGGTATATACAGCAGGTGTATCAAAATGTGACTAGTTTTCAACAGTGATCTCTCATTCAAAGTGCCCCACGTGCCGCTCAGGGGGTTAGTGTTTTTGCTCAGACCCATGAAAAATCTGAGGGAACACTGGTCATACGTCAAAGTTACGTTCTGTGGCACTCACTATAATCTTGGTATTTCTCCTCTGGCTTTTTCTTTATTCAAATTGGCAATAAATATGAGTCATAGGGTTTGTTTGCTGCTGTCAAAGTTGTGCATACAATGTAAAATACAGCTTCCCCTTCCAAAGTCCAGCTTCAGACAGGCTTTCTTCCCTCTGTCCTTCCCTTCCAAAGTCCAGGTCCAGACGGGCCTTCCTCCCTTCGTCCTTTCCCTCTCACTCAGTTTCATGTACTTTTCAACCTTTAGCCCGGATGGCACAACTGCTGATCTGTTTATATTGGAAGAACAATGATGTGACGTTAGAAATGACAGAGAATTGTTGAAACAATTTAGTTTATTCATGTATTGCTTTTGTAAACGAAGCAATATTACACAATGTAAAGCCAGCTTGACTTTATGTCCACGTTATTCCAGATCCAAATGTGTAACAAATGTACGTGTATGTGTATGTGTGAGAAGCTCCGCTAACGCTTGATAAGTCTATGTCCAGGACATGGCCAGAGTGCTCTGGACACACAGACTCAAGCAATACACCCCCATTACCTTGCTGTGTGTCTATTGTTGCTTGTAGTTCTGTCTTGCTATGTGGCCCTCTGTCTTTGCTAACACAAAGTAGCCACTTACAAACTTTCACTGTCTGTGAAAGCTCCGACAATATGGACATGTTGTGCCTCGATGTAAAGCTCAGAATCTTTGGAATCCAGTTGTTAACTGTATTTGTTTATACAGACGTTTGTTGTGGATTGGGTCAATATTCCATACATGGAATGGTGTGATCAATATGGATTTATTCATACCCCTTTTTAAAGCCCAAACCAGCCCGGTCAAAACAGTTTAACGATCCATGTTGTCGTCCCTGGACAAGTCTGGTTAATATAAGTAGACCTGTTACCGAAACATTTGGACACCCCTGCCTTAGAGCCTCCTCAGTCTGTGTTTAAGCTGTTCTTTAGTTAATGTAGCCCGAGCTTTAGCCGTAGCTTTAGACCTAGCTTTAGCCATGATAGCTGCTGCATTTAGGGTCTGCATTTGGCTATGTGTGGGTATAGATTGAAGTTTTTATACAGTCCACGGGAGCATCAAACACTGTTCCTGGATTGGGCTTTTTTTTTCTAAAACATTTCATGTCCTTTAGCTCTTAACAAGCTTTTTTTTCTTAATGAGCTGTTTTCAGTTCCACAAAGCAACAATGCAGCCATTAGTTAATGGGTGCAGGGTACACAGTTCCTGGATTGGGCTGATCTTGACATTAAATTCAATGTTTCCGAACATGCCCTACTCAAATGCCCAGCCGATATTTATATCAATATTGGATCAGACCCCAATTGTCCAAACCATGAATGGCCACATGCTGTGATATACAAGTCAAGTGAACGGTCAAGCAGAAACATAGAAAAATTGTCAAAACCATTCAATTTCAAAACGTCAAAAAATGAGAAGACAAAGAGCTGTAGCAGGAAATGTCCGGTATAAACTACACTTAGAAAAAAGATAAACGCTACACTTTCAATTTTGCTCCCATTTTTCATGAGCTGAACTCAAAGATGTATCAATAAAAGACAGCACTGTCTGTTATTGATATTCCTGTCCAAGGTGCAGCTCAATGAAGTGCCCATCAAAACTGGTCTATTGAGCATTTATATATATATACGAGTTAAAAACCTAAAGATGATTAAAAACCAAAGTAAGTGCAGGTCGTGATGATTTGGCCTCTTTCCTCAGCTCTTCAGAGAAGTGAGGATCATGAAGATGCTGAACCACCCCAACATCGGTGAGTAGCAGTCGTAGTGGTACATGTCATTGTCGTCCAAGTTGTTTTTGTTTTATCAGACAAACAACCTATTTCCTAGGGGTCTAATTGTTTCACGATTTAAGATGTTTAAGATTCCGATATTATATATATTATATATTTCAATCCAGCTCAACACATTTTCACATATATCCACTTAACAAATGACATGTAAACGGTTCGTAATGGCAACTGCTTATTTGACTCCAAACCTCTATCGCACATTCCACACAGTACTATACTCTGCAGTAAAATTAAAAAACGCAAAGCTCTACAGTACATACAGTTGTGAAATACATGACACTACCTCGGAAACGACACACTCAGATAATACACAGGCCCAAACACTCTCCGACTCTACACCTCTCTCTTTGTGCTTAAGGCATCACTTTTTCTTCAGTACTTTTTTTTTCAACAATTATATCAGGTTTGAGCATGCTTTCCATTTGTCTGCTAAATCATCCCTGACCAACGGTAAAATGAGCTCATGTCGCTATACGTCTGCTCTGAGAAAGCACTGGACAGATGCACTCTACCATAAATCTGCTGGCACTGACTCTATACATTTGAATGCATTGTCCTTTTATTTTTTATTTTGTATGGACCAATTTTATCTTGAGTCTGAAATAAAGATTAATAATAATAATACACATTTATTTTGAAATAGTTCTACACTGAGGCAGATAATTGTTTTGTTTGTAAGTATGCAGAGTATCTCTCATATGGAGTAGGTTTAGTACATTAGGTACATACAGTATGTACTAATGTACCTGGTTTTCATGTCACAAAAATGACATGAAAACCAGGAAGCATCGCGAGGCACAATATCTCGCTTGAAAAGAATCCTTAAACGGCCTGTAAATGCCTCTTGTGGTCCGCTCTGCACTCTGTGTCTGCACTGATGCGTCAGTCAAAAATCTTAAAATAGCCATTGGCGGGGTCTGTATGATTGAGTTGAAATGCAAGGTCAGAATGGTAAATTGGATATGCCCAATCATTTATTTTTTATCATTTATTAGGAGTTTAATAATCTTCAAAGATGAGTGATGAAAAGATGACGTAATAAAGTCTGGAGCCCTACAGGAGTCAATGGACAGTGTTCACGTTTAATGTATTATGTGCGCTGTGTTCTCTCCGCAGTCAAACTGTTCGAGGTGATAGAGACGGAGAAGACCCTGTACCTGGTCATGGAGTATGCCAGCGGAGGTGTGTGTCGCACTCGCATCACTCAGCTCAGTGCTGCTTTTGTTCCAACAGTCTCACTTCTTACTTTACACCAATGAGTGTGTGCACGTGTGTGTCGTGCTTCACACTTCCATCTGCTTCCTTTATCTGGGGCCAGGTGTGGAGGCAGCAGTCTGAGCAGAGGTGCCCAGACTTCCCTCTCCACGCTCACTTCTCACCCAGGGGAACACCTCACCATCTCCCTTGGCTCCTCTACATGTGAAGGAGCGGCTCTGTTTCAAAAGCCCATCTTGGAAACGTGGTCCTGATGAAACTCTCCTGCGTAGATCACTCCATGAGCGATTACACCTGAGTGTGGAAGACCCTCAACCTAAGGCTAGGGAACCCCCCCTTCCAAGTAACGGCAAAAGGATTTAAATTACACATCATATTTCTGATTATTTCAACTGTCTTTTGCTTTTTTAATTATTGTGACTCCCTACTTTAAGTTTGTCAAGTAATAAAAGGAGGCACCATCCTTGAGGCTAGCTCATAAATATATAAACTCAATTTCTTTCCACTAAAAATGATTTTGCTGATTTAAATAAGGTTTGTTTAAATTCAATTAAAGGAGCTATACCCGTTTCTGCAAGGTTTGAATGTTTATCACCGCCCCTCAACTCTCTCACAGGCTTCTCATTTTCCCTACGCTCTCATAACCCGGAGCCACCTAGTTATATTTGCGATCTGATACGTATGCTAACATTAGCATGAGCGCAACTTCTTGTAAGCTGTACAACAATCACTGATGAAATGGTACAAAAGCAACGCACTGCTAACAAAATATATAACTGAAAGATTACTGCTAGTTCCGAATGTAGTCTGAGCATAGATATTCCGAACATAGATAGTTCAAGGCGGTCCCGCTACCGCATAGATATAGTGTGTGTAGTAAAATGTGTCCACTTGTTTCAAGGGGGTGTCTACCTCAAAAGTTGCACCACATTCTGTTTTTTGGTTCTGGTGAGGAGCTGGAAAGGGTTGAAAATTAAGCCTTTGGAACATTATTTCAGGTCTGTACCTGGCAGTTTCTGAAAAAAGAAACTTAAAAGAAAAAAAGACGAGGGGTTTGTTTGTTCCTCTATCCACCTCAACTAAAATCCTTCTTTTTAAACATAAACCACAATCTGATTGGCAAATGATTGTTAGAAGACCTGCTCCAGCAATGTTTCTCATGGTCTCTGTGCTCCACAGGAGAGGTGTTCGATTACCTGGTGGCCCACGGCCGCATGAAGGAGAAGGAGGCGCGGGCCAAGTTCAGACAGGTCTGCCCTGCACTCATGACGTCTCACATTCAGCTTTATCAAAGGGCTTATTACAGCTTGGACTTTAGGATTGTTAACTGGACATTAGAGACTGCCAAAATCAGTCATTCCTAAACTGAAATGGATTACAACATAAAAAAGAGCTTGAACCGAGGAAGCACCATCCAAGGAGCAGTTTGCAACTCCTCACTTGACGTTCCCAGCTTTACATGGGTTTGATTATTGGATTTGGACCCCTGTAAAGGAGGTGCTGTTCTTCATCTAACCTGTGTCCTCTCGTCTTGTACGCAGATTGTGTCAGCGGTGCAGTATTGTCATCAGAAGTGTATAGTGCATAGAGACTTGAAGGTGAGCTCTCTTCTATTGCCCTCCACATGCCCTTGTCCTTACCGTTTGTTAGCAACAGAAACCTGCTGTACAAAACATAATTGGGGTTAGGTTTATTCTGAAACAACATAATAAATGCTACATGTGCAGGGTTCTCGACCAGGATTCTTTTTAACAGCGTTGTGGTCCGAGCTTTAATAGGAGGTTGGTTTCTACATGATCAAGACAAGATTGTGGAAGGAGAAAGTGTTTACAGAGGGGCATATCAAATAAAATGAGAAGGGTGACCCTAGGTACACTTCAACTGTGAGTGACAGAATGTGAATCACTTGCCTTTGTATATTTTTTATTGTATAACTATTAATTTGAATAATGGTGAAGAAAGTATTTAGCCAATAACAAAATCTTTGTTGGCAATGAGTTTGCACGTTTTCCATTATTCTTCACGTATTACTATCAAGTCTGCAAGTGAATCATGATTATTTCAAATCGGTGCAATGGAAAATTGAAACTGGCCCGTGGGACCTATGGCCCTGTGTTTGACATAAGCGAGTTAAGACATGGATGTACATTGAGACGTAAAGAGTCGTACAGATACCTATGTTTCAGACAAAAGTAATCATTCACAAGGGCTGCATGAATGCAAAAGGTATTTTTCCAATCTGTGGGTCTACACTTTTTTATATGTATCCAATTACATTCATGCAACAAAATCCAAGCAATATTTGGGTGTGAACGCCACCTCTGTCACTCAAATGCGGAGACAGTTTTTATAGGAGTTGTTATTGGAACAGTTCGCAGTGATGAGAACTTGTACACAAACAGATTTGAGCACAGATAGAAACACATTCCATGATGCCATTTGCCCATTCACAAATAGTGCTTTTGGCGTTAATGGAGGATGCGTCCATGATGATGGCTCTGCATTATAGAGTGATGATGAGTTTGCCCATATATATAATAACCCCTGCTCTCCTGTGCCCTGCAGGCAGAGAACCTCCTCCTGGACGCAGACATGAACATAAAGATTGCAGACTTCGGCTTCAGTAACGAGTTCACGCTGGGGAACAAGCTGGACACGTTCTGCGGCTCCCCTCCATACGCCGCCCCTGAGCTGTTCCAGGGGAAGAAGTACGACGGGCCCGAGGTGGACGTGTGGAGTCTGGGGGTGATCCTCTACACACTGGTCAGCGGCTCGCTGCCCTTCGACGGACAGAACCTCAAGGTACCATTTCAATCTGTTTGTACTTTCAAGGACACATACAGTGCCTTGAAAAAGCATTTATACAGCTTGAACTTTTGCACCTTTTGTAAGTTTACAACCAGAAACATAAAGTGGCTCAAGTAACAGATAACTTTGGCACATATTATCCCTCTTCTATTGTTGTCCATCCAGAAACACTATCAGGCACTTCACACACAAAAAGGCACGAACACGTCCCCCTCCCCTTCAGTCCAAATGCTCCTACCTCAAACTTTGTCAAACCCTTTGCCTTTTTGTCATAGACTGAACTGTTTTCTGCCTTTTTCTAAATGTGCACCATCCCCATTGACAAGAACAGGAGGGGCAGCATCATGTTATGGTGGCTGGAGCAAAATACAGGACATTATTGGATAAAAAGCTGCTGGAGCTGGGGATTCCAGATAGTATTTACTCAGGCTGTATGATCTTAACTTAAAGGTTTTTTACAATATCATGTACTGTATCATTCAGTTGTTATGTTGAAGTTTTTCTGGAAAATATATCTGATGCGTGTGCATTCTTGTGCTTTGTAGGAGCTGCGGGAGCGAGTGCTGCGCGGAAAGTACCGCATCCCCTTCTACATGTCCACGGACTGTGAGAACCTGCTTAAGAAGTTCCTCATCCTCAACCCTTCCAAGAGAGGCAGCCTGGAGGTGAGCCCTAATAGCCCTAATTCACAACAGCAGTTGTCTCGGAGGACTTTACAAAATTGTTTGTTGACCAACAACTGATTAGGTAAAACAATTACAACACAGGAAATTCAATAATAGAACAAAACCAGTAGGAGAAAAGGAGATACCTCGGGGAGACCCACAGTGAGGGAGATATCCGCTCCATTGGACGGACAGGCTGTAGATCCAAGAGGTTCCCAGACAGGAAGGGGGGGCATCCCATGTTTTCAGGCCGGGGGTGACCAGTTCACAGGTGCAGGTCAAAGAGGCTGGTTTACATTGAATGAGATTCACCCGATTCTACTGTACAGCATTTTGGTAGCTAAATGCACTGCCTACTTTTTGACAACTGCAGGAGTCTGACGTTTTGAGAGTGTTCGATTAGAAGCTAGGAGAGGGCCTTGCCATTTATGCCCTTGTATGTCAAAAGAAGGATTTTAAATTTGATTCTATACTCCATGGGAAGCCAGTGGAGTGATTTTAACACCAGAGTTGTATGTTCCCTCCTTTTAGTATCTGTTAACCTCTTTACACCCACCGGCGCGCCGTTTTTATGTTTTTAAATGTTCTGCTGGCAATAGCAGATGTATTTTGAACACCAAACCCCAAAAGCTGTATATCATTTTAAAGCTTATTTTCTTATCTACATGGATATACTAGTGTAAACTACATAAGACTTTGCATTCAAAAGATATAACACATAATGTGGGCACAAAAGAAATCAATTCCTTTGGACTTGTGCTGTACAAATAAATCAGCTCTCCTCCCAGCTTGCAATACATCATTCTCTCTGGGACAGTCCAAAGGAAAATTATATCCGCTTGTATTACCCAAAGTAAAATCCATTCTGCAGAAATAATCCAAAAATGTGCATTTATCTTTAGCAAAAAAAACGAAAAAAAAGAGCACAGATGTTGCTCTTTCACTTTTAACGGACTTTTAGCTTTGTTTTTCACCCAAACATCTGGTATCCACGTGTTCCTTATCTCCTTATTTTTCAAATGAGACTACTCCCGAAAAGCTAGACCAATTTTTGGATCTGCAAGAGCTCCCGTGAGTACAGCTAGCGCTGCTGTTTGCGCATGGATCACTGATCTTTGTTGTTGTCCCTACTTGTTTGCATCTATTTCCTGGATTTTTGATTGACATGTCCGTGTAGCCAATGAGGAAAGCTTTCGAACAAGGGGTGGGACAATGGTGTTGAATCTTATTTTGAGCTTGTAGAATCGTGCGTAATGGCAGCTAAAAAACGCTCTTGAAGCTGCAATGAATTTAAAATTTGACATTTAAAAAAAAAAAAAAAAACACATAGATTAGTAACTTATAAGTACCAATAATAAAAAATATTGTTTTTATGATGTGCCAAATGTGCACTACTTGATGAAAAGGAGAAACTGCATAAAAACTATAAAACTTAGAAGTCTGAAACTTTAGACAGTTGTTGTCAACAACACAATGACCACAGGGTTTGAATATTGTGAACTTACAATGAAGTATGCCTTTTTTAGGGCCTTTAGAAATTGAAAATGTTAGGCGAGGCTAAAAAACAATTGTTTTTTTCCCCAAACTTCAAAGGATGCAGAGGGAAATAGGAATGACAAACATTATTTTAGTGTATATTTACATAAACTAGAAGGCTCTAGCTTTAAAATGATGCATCACACAAGCATGTGAGATGTAAGATGTGTTTTTAAATAAGAAAAGACATTTGGGTATGCCCAACTTTTGTGCACAAGCCAAAATGAGGCGGGTGTTAAGAGGTTATAATCCTTGCTACTGTGTTGTTGTATCAGAAAAAGCTTTTATAGAAGATTTAGTGCAAGGAGGACATTATTGTAGTCGAACTGTAACGCCCTCAAGCCACGTATTTGTCAACTCCAAGTAAAGCCTTGAGGTGACAAATGTGTGGATCAGTCTTTCTACATCACTTTTTGGAAGATTTTTGTCTGTATTGTGCAGATGGAAATGAGCTGTTTTAGTTGCTTCTTTTATATGTGCTCTGAAGAAAAGTTCTTGGTCGAAAATGACTATTTAAAGTTTTTTTTTCCAGCGCTATTTTTTATTGAAAATTATATTGTTATAATGATATTTCCTTCTCATATCATGATATAATTTTTTTTCCTATATCACCCAGCCTTACTGCTTAAACTTGTTCATCACTGATATTAGGGAAGGTTTCATCTCATTTGGTCCTCACTAATAACAGGTGGTTTCGTTTTACAGATAGTTGTAATTTTACTAGAATTGAAGGAAGTCAACACTTTCAGGGAGATAAGTATTATAGGTTCCACTACGCTCTGACACTACTGAACGAGAATCCTCTGGGCCCTGTTTTAGGTCTGATCTTGGGCCTGGTCTTGGCCATTGTCTTTTTCTTGGGCCTACAATGCTCTGATACCTTCTTTGTCCCAGCAGCAGATCATGAGGGACCGATGGATGAACGTAGGCCATGAGGAGGAGGAGCTCAAGCCTTACATTGAGCCCCAACCGGACTACAAGGACCCGCAGCGGACAGGTAAGTTTGGTGAGCTGTCTTATTATCATCTTACTGGAAAGAACAGAAAATACTTAAAGACTGACAAATATTACTAATTATACAACTTTGTTTTTGGTTTTTTTTGTACAATTTCTTTTGCAACGTTAAGAACAATACATGATCTATTAGCGCCTCGTCAGGACTTTAGGAATCAATTAATGAGTCCTCTTTTGATATTTTTCTTCAAAACCTTCACCCTGGGTCAGAATGCCCTAAATACGTCAATGAAATTCCTTTTCCAGTTTCAGTTTCCCTATTTTAGAAGGGGAAACTGAGGATGCTCCTTTATTAGCCCTTTAGCATGGGAAACCTGGGACGTCATTTATTCGTCTGCAGAAGTGCTTTATATAGACCAGCGATCTTCAACCTTTTTAGTGCAACGGACCGGTTTAACATCAGACAATATTTGCTCGAACCGGCACCCAAACGCACCCTCCCCTCCCTGCAAATGGAGAATTGAGTTGAATTGTGGGCGATGTATTAATATTTAAAATATATTGCCCAGCGTCATTACAGTGTGTTTAATGCTGCTTTACTCAGCCTTTGTTTACGTTATTAGAAAGTTTTGTTACAGCTCATTTAAGTCTGCGGGATTTTTCAAATTAGTGCACTTTTTAGCAGTGGCAAGGTATATTTGTGGAATTCGAATGCAGCCATGTCCTTTACAGAAATTGCGAGTGGAATCTGCGACTGCGCCACAGTTTTTTTTTTTTTTGCAGATTGTTCTTATTAGATTTTAAGACGTGACTCACACCACAAACAAGAGACTAAAATACTTGTAGAACACAGCAAGCTTAGTGTGAGCCTCTTGTTCGCAGACGTCATGCTGCAGATGGGCTTCTCTCAGGAGGAGATCCAGGACTCGCTGGTGAACCAGAAGTACAACGATGTGATGGCTACGTACCTGCTCCTGGACTACAAGAACTCTGAGGTGAGGCGTCCCCATTTCCATTGTCAAGCACTTTGAATAACACAAATTATAATTTGTGCTCTTATGGACACATTTTATATGTATTCTTCATTATTTATAACCATGTTTGTTGGCCTATAAGTGGCTCTGGAATAAACATCGCCCCATATACATACTGACTGGGCTCATCGTGGCAGCACAAAAAGCACTTACAAGAAGAAGCTCGTTCCACTTAATTCAGCGCGTCACATTCTTATGGGATTCTTGGTAATGAACTGTAAAAGGTTTTGCGTTAAGTTTAAATCCTGACATATATTGGGACGATGCGAACTGGAGACTCAATATGGTGCTTTACTGCACATTACACCGTGTGACTTCAGGCAAAGGCTGTTCACTGCCTGCTGTTATTTCGCTGGGCTGCTCTTCTCTAATCACACACCATTTTCTCTGTTCACACATTTTTAGTTTTATTTTGGTGATCTGTGAATCATTGTGCAAGCAATAGTTCTCAAAGAAAAACACAATCAGATGCTCGCCAAGTTGGTCTGTGCTCTGAGATCTGCGTTGCCTTTGTGAGCATGTTTACGGTGACGCTGCAGAAAGGGCCAATCCTCTGTCTTCACCTGGAATGGACTGATAGCATTGTTTTGGATCCGTATTGACATTTAATAAAATATGTTCTATATATTACATTAAAGCATGAAATTGATTCAAATAATTATAAATACTGTCGGATTTTCATTTATAAAAACATCTCTTCTGTTTCAGCTGGAGGAAGGATTCATCAAACCCCGTCCAGGAAGTGATGTAAGTAACATTAGTAACCTCACCATCTCGCAAAGAAAATTAGGGACTGCACGGCTGAGACCGCAGCTGTGCTGGGACAGACACAACAACTTGTCTTTAGCTTTTACTAGGATACAATACAATACAATACCATATTATTCTTGTACAGCCCTAAATCACAACAGAAGTCATCTCAGAGGACTTAACAAAACCATTGAAATCACCAACACAGATCAGACAATAAATAGTTAAGACAGAGTTATGGATAAATGTCCATACATGTTGTAGAATGTTTAAGTGCCCTGGAACATCACCATAGTCCTTTTTGTTAGACACTAACTGTCCAACAGACCCTCCTACATCAGCAAGGAAAAACTTGAGAAACCTCGAGGAGTCCCACATTGAGAGAGGGATCCGCTCCACACGGACGGACGGGCTGCGGCCACAGAACGTGGGCCGGTCCGGTGCGGGAATGAAGCTCTCCCAGGCGGACTGCCCTGCAGTCCGCAGGTGTTGATGGAAAGGGCCGGTTCAGAGGTCCCGTTGTCGCACCATGAAACAGACAATGGGACAACAGGACAACGGGTGAATAGCAATGAACAGACTACAGTCAAAATCCAAATAATGCAGACAGATAAAGTAGGAAGGAGAAGAGAATAGTGCTCAAGTTACCATACACTTCCCAGCAAAATGACTCCCTACGCAGCTTGACTGACAGTGAAAGATTTTTAGTCTTCCCTGAGTCTTACCTTCCTAACCATATGCTAAACTGAAGACTGTTTTTTAGCCTAGCCTAGAACGTAGGATGTAACTATTTTGATGTCACCTCAATGTTACATTTTAAAACAAGACAAAAAAGCGGCTCACATGACCCTGGAAAGTTTAGACTCTCACAGAGGTGGTCCCACAGACCCTCACAGAGTCTCTGTGTCCATGGACTCTGACAGAGACTGTCCCACGGACCTTCAGAGAGGCCGAACAGTGCTATTGATATTGTATCGTACCACAAGATTTGGATGTAGTTACATCCCATATATTTAAGGAAACTGATGGAGACACATACAGAAAGCCTGAGGTGGCATTTCTTTTTACTTCAGTACTATACTTTCCTGATATCAGGATTACTTACTACTTATTTTCTTTGCTACTTATTTTTCTGCCTTTTTTTTCTGAATTTAATCTTCTTTTTTTTATTCAAGTAAAGCAGAGTCAAGTAAAGCAATGACTTTTCCCAGGTGCAGAGGAGCATCTCGTCCAATCAGAAGCCTTCCAACCGCCGAACCACTGAGCAAGGTGAGACGGGGGGCTGTCTGGAGGAGGTGGGACTGGTGGGCGTGAGGGGAGAGGTGTAAAGTCTGCTTGCCTGATCTGAGATTGCTGGTGTTCTCACTGCGTTTACAAGAGGACTTTGACTTGAGGTCTGAGCAAAAACACAGCAACATGGAGTGTGTTGTTGTCAGAACAACTCGGCATCTAAAGGCCTATTTATACCAACCAGATGAGAGCTAACATCCAACTGCTCTGCTATCTCCTGTTGGGCCAGCCCGGCTGAAAACATTTTTCAAGATGCACCATCAACAGTAACATCAGCCAACTCCATGCCGCATGAACGTTCTGGAACTGCACAGTCCCCTGAGACTGTCCCACGAGGATGGCTGGTACAGAGTGTCTGTGGCCCCCGTGGAGTGGTGAACCGGGGGTCGCAGGGTTTGATTCACTTGTTTTTTTCACTGTTGTGGCAGCTGGAGCTTGCTCTCTGCACGCCACACTGCAGCATGCACTGGATAAGTCAAAGTCAACCCAAGGTGCATTTAGTGCATTTCTCATGCTCGAGCGCATTGACAGGTGCAAACATAGAATACATAGGAGAAAATGCTATGGACTAGAACAGCACCAGAGCCCCATCAGCAGCAGTGGCTCCTCCTTGGACACACACACAAAGTTACACCTCTGCTGCCGTGGGCCTTCCCCTCTGGCCCCCCACACACGCCACATGCCCAGTTAGACCTATTTGAACAAGTGTTTATCGCCTTTAGGTTTAGAACCAAAAAAATATATATATTTTCATACATATTCTCAATCATGTTTAAAGGAATAGTTCACCGTTTTTACATACTGACATATGTTCTTACCTTACCTTAGACTAATTAATACGTACCTGTCTGGTCTTAGTCCGTGCGCTCTGTCATGCAAACGGAGCAAAAACGGGAGCACAAACGCAGCCTCCTCTGTATACTGTATAGTACCCAAAAGGTAGCTCCCGCTAGAAGCTACCAAACTCTTCCAAGTGTTCCCTATTAAATGTATATAGTTACGTGACGTGTTACACTGCAAAGTATAGTAACACAGAAATGTAACAGTCGATTTTCTCAGCGGATAAAACGGGTACTATATTGTGAGGCGTAGTAATCTGAGGAGCGCTACGTCCGCGCACTAACTTCTCTCCGGAGACTTCTCTCTCGCTCACTTCCGTCAATAGAAGCAGCGTGACTTGTAGTACACACAGTAGCAGCGAGAGAGAAGTCTCCGGAGAGAAGTTAGTGCGCGGACGTAGCGCTCCTCAGATTACTACGCCTCACAATATAGTACCCGTTTTATCCGCTGAGAAAATCGACAGTTACATTTCTGTGTTACTGTACTTTGCAGTGTAACACGTCACGTAACTATATACATTTAATAGGGAACACTTGGAAGAGTTTGGTAGCTTCTAGCGGGAGCTACCTTTTGGGTACTATACAGTATACAGAGGAGGCTGCGTTTGTGCTCCCGTTTTTGCTCCGTTTGCATGACAGAGCGCACGGACTAAGACCAGACAGGTACATATTAACTAGTCTAAGGTAAGGTAAGAACATATGTCAGTATGTAAAAACGGTGAACTATTCCTTTAATTGGCAAAAAAGACACCCGTTCTATGATTTAGTTGTGTTTAACATTGCTTTGGCACTTTCCATCTCTCTTGTTTCCTCTGCCCCTAGGCTCGACCTATTCAAAGAGGTCAGGACAGGGGGACAAAAGCGGCACCACTCCTGCAGAGGACCCTGGCAGGAAAGGCTCCTCCAGCAGCTCCACTACCAAGGTCCCAGCCAGCCCTCTGGCTCCTGACCGCAAGAAGAGCGCCACCCCATCCACTGTGAGAACACGACTCTTCACCTGTGGTTCTTTTGGTCTTATCATGATCCAGTACTGTCATAACTGGTTGTTTAGGTCACCTGGTACGCTGTCCAATTAAGAGCACACCGCAGAATATTAGAATCTTATAAATTATTATTATTTTTTTTTCAATTCATTCTAACATTTTCATGATCAGAAATGCTGTATTAACGAGAGTACATAGTTTTGGATTTGACGTGGCACACTCCAAACGCCACCTTGTACTGCGCTTGTGGTGTAGCACATCATCCTCCTTGAGATGGAGGCTGTTCATTTGGCATTACAGTACATCCTTCTGTTGGTGAAGATGATGGTGCAAACAGACAACAGATGACATTTGCCGGTCTGCTGAATGTGCCAGCGGATATGCTGTCTCTTGGTCCTCCGCTCCTGTGAGAGTGGTGTCTGCACCCATAGGTGGTGAACCAGATCTGGTGTCGCTGAGGTTGGGTTTTAGAGCAACATAGGCCGATCATGAGGCCTGTCAGAGCTGACCTCTACGCCCTCTTCATTCAGCTCCTCCGTTGCTTCTCCATAAGGTTGTTACAAACTGGGCCTGATTTCTGGACTCAGTGTCTCAGCTGTCCTAGTGGCCACAGTGGTGTGTTGGACTCCACACTGCAGTCATCTTTCCATCGTCTGAGCAGCTCATACCCATTGTGACAACGATCGTATCCCCTCGCAATAGTTTTATGCAATATCATTGGACGATGCTCAGTGCGGCGTTGCTTCTCCCGTGCTTTAGCGTGCATGTTGCAGACCTCGTCTGACCTGGATCTGTGGCTTGTCAGCATAGGTACACTGGTTCTAGTCATTTCATCTGATAAATGAAGGGCTGAGCTTGCTATTCTCTCCAACCAGGCAGAGTTTCTCAATATACGGGGTGTAACTGCTTCTTGGCCACTATTTTGGGGTGCGCCCTCGGAGGATGTGTGTAATGCTGTTAAGGGGGAATCCTCCTCTAATTTGCCCAGTGTACAAGTTTAACTTGCCTTCTTCTTCCATTTGTTCTTCTGTGTTTGGTTTGGCAATTGGCGAGTTATTTTGCTTGTTGATTTTACCAAATCCAGTATTTCCTGACACACACAATAATGATCGGCAGCCGATTTCAGATTGGGACATCGTGCTGGATCATATGCTTCCATGAATTTAGAAGCGATTGACGGAGGAAGAAAAATGGATCATATGCATTATATTTTTTGTTTTTGAAGTAGATAATACAAGCACTGGTGCAAAACCTTGTGGCACTACATGCATGCACATTCTCACCCCTAGTGAGTATTAAAATCTGCCCTGTGAATCCACCGCTCCCTGTGTACTGAGCCCATAAGTGTTCAATTGACTACATTAAATCATATCTTGGTGTAAATATGAAATATTTTAAAAGCCAGTCAGAAATATTTTATGGGTTGGGAGAAGCTTGTTTTGACATTTCATTGGAACATGTGGCTCAGATCTGTCTGAAACATGTCCTTGTTTTGCGGATGACAGAACAGCATCTTGTCGACGAGCAGCCGCAGGACTTCCCCCCAGACCGAGAGAGCAACACTGGGGCCGGGCATCCACAACGGCAAGGACAGGTAAGCTCCCACGGCCCCTACACACAGCCTTGTCAGCCCAGAGCGAGAGGCACGGACACCAGCCGTGTTCCTGGAGCTCTGCCCCCTCCTCCACCCGAACCCCATTCACTCAAGGCAGGCGGTACAACTTTGATAGAGCCATCCAATATCAAAGTGCCAGAGCTTTCCCTCACTGCTTCTTGTGCATATGCTTCAGCGCTTCAGTTTAAAGAAGACAGTAATCTCATGGTCTATCAAAAATAAAATTAAAATATTACATACTATCCCTTCAAAGACATATGTGTCCTGGAGTGGGTTTTGGCTTCTTCACAGATCAGACAGATTCAGCACAGGGCTGTCTGTCACGTCATGTGTGGATCCAATGTATCTCTTCTCAGCATCTCATACATTCCTACATCAACATTTATGCTTTTTCTATTTATCTTTTATATACGAACATTACTTGGAGATCCAAAACATGCCAAAGAGATTCAAGCTGATTTTCCACAAATGAGTCCAGAAGGTAGGTGGGGAAAGAGAGTTGGTGAAAATAGACCTCTCATGGTATGTCTCCTTTAAACTGAAGCATAACTGGGATGAACATGCTCATTGAAACCATTATTTGACCAGTGCTAACTTTGCTCCATTCGCCTTCCCCCTCCCCTGCGCTTCACTCGTTACCATAGCGTGGATTATAGTGCTGGAGCGTTCCTGTGTTGCCTTGCCAACCTGGGTCATTAACAGAGAATTGAGGAAGCGCACACTCTTCCGATTGAATCTCTGGTGCGTCTGCGTCCTGACATGCAGCGTGATCACATTATCTTTGTGACCAGAACAAATGCAGTATTTCACAGCTTCACACGTTATACCCAAACATCAAATTCATTTCACAGCATTTATCCTGAATTTTATAGTCACGCGATAAAGTTGCATACTTTCTCTCTCTATGTAATTGTTTATCATGATTTATCGTGATAATAAAGTGTCATTTTAGTCTTAGTGTTAAATCTATTATTTAGTTTTACCCAATAAAGATTACATTGACTAAAGCAATGTCAAACTTATTTTAGTCAACAAAATAAACCGATTACAACACCTAGCATGCTGACTTTTAAGACAAAGGGACTCACAGGTAACGATTTGAAGTTCTAACTAGGACAGGTGTTGGGATTAATAAAACCATTGAAATTGAAATCATCAACACAGATCAGAGAATTCCCTGAGTAAAAGTCCTTAGGCATGTTGCTGCGGCTGCTGTATCAGACTGTTGTGGTGAAGAGGGCTCTGGAAGCTGTGGCTTGGTAGTAAATGTGCATCCCACCGCTACTAAAACATAAACTCCATAAACTGCTATGACAAGAGCCCTATTCACATTTAGATAAGCCTTATACTGTATATTGCCATTTGGGCTATTTCTGGCCTGTTCACATAAACCTACCGGAAAGCAGGAATGTGTGCTGCGTCATCAGCTCCGGAGCTTATTCACAGCTGAAACAACTTTATCTTAATCCCTGAGGAGCTCGTCTCTGCGCTGCACAGAAGGCCGCTTTAACACAGTCAAAACTTACGTACATTAGCCTCATTGCTGCGAAAAGCAAGTCAACAGTAGCGACTTATCGTCCAACAATTAGATTATACGCATTATGTAATTTAGGATTTCCGTTTTGACAACAAAAGAGCCCCTCCCTCCCCCACCCTCCTCCCATTACTGTGTGTAACATGTACTGCTGCTAACCATGCTCTCCCTGCCTTCGCCGCGCTCTCACCTGCTCCATGTGCATCTGTGTGTGTTCATCCATGTGTGTGTGCGTGTGCCGGGCGCTCCCCTCCCCCTCCCTCAGCCTGAACACCCCAGGGTCCCGTGCGTCCACTGCCTCTGCCACAGCCGTGCTCTCCTCATCGTCCTCGCGCCCCCGACACCACAAGTCCTACTCATCCTCCAACCACCCTTGTCCCTCAGACCTGCACGCACCCCGGTCCAGGCAAGTCCTCATTCTCCTCATCATCCTCATCATCACCCTGGGCTCTAGAACACTAACCAATGACTGGACCTGTGTTCGCTTCACTTCGGACAATCTCTCACTTTCAGGGCTTTTGAGCTGGTTACTTCATCAGGGGTGTTCAAACTGGTCCAGAAAGGGTTTATGTCATACCCAACACCAGAGAAAAGCAGACTCAACCTGAAGATTTGAGGAAATGTGTGGACTCTGCTCTGCTCCTTCTGGGTCTGATAGAAAACCTGCAGCCACAGCGGCCCTTTCTGGACCGGTTTGGACACCCCTGTGCTACATCATCAGTTGGTTTAGCGCCATTCATGCAAAACTCTCCTTGAAAGTAGATTACAATCTCAGCGATCTTCTTCTGCTTAATTTATTGTTTTGTTTTTTTTACAGATGAAATACTTTTATCTCTGTTGCCTTTAGAAGTTTCCTGATAATTGATAAAAATTCAAATGTTAACTGAACAATAAGTAGAGAGCACCAAAGTGTAATATAATTTTAGTGGAGTTACAGTTCTATGGTGGCCTCAAAGGTTCAATAAGAGAATATTGGTCACTAAACGGTGTCACGAACTCCCAGGAGCTCACCAGAGGTCAGGGATGAAGTGGTCTTGTTTAAAGCAGGGATTCTTAACCTTTTTGACCTTGTGGCCCAATGTTCATAGGAGAAGGCCAACACGGTGCTTAAGGCAAGTGAGCACTGAGCGCAACGGTACCTACAGCAGCAGTAAGGTCTAATAATCATTACAAGACTGAAGAGTTTTTATTATCGAGGCATTTTGGACCCTCACAAGTGCAGAGTCACGCTGTGTCTTGCTCAAAATCCAGACTGAAACTGTCTGCGATGGTGTGTACAGCTGGATTACTATGGATCTATGTTAGGATGATTTATTTGACTAGTACAGAGCAGTCTCCGTATCACTGTAAGAACCTCAATGGCGTTTTACCTGCATTCCTTATTTCCCACTGAAGCCGCTCTGGTTATGTGAGCAGTTCCTTAGCAACAGTATCGTGGGAGAAGGAGTTTGCGGAGGCTCTTTTTGCAGTCACTTGAGTACTTTGATTACCCAGCGCTCGCATACACCACCAGAACAGCCTGTGAATGATGTTTGGCCCGTTACCTGGAGACCGAGCAGTTGGCCTGTGCACTTCCTGGTTTACACGACTTATTTACACAGGCCAAAGAGGAGCAGCAGGTTCAACCAGACAGGATGACGTCACTCACACACACACGCACACACAGCCAGCCAAACGTGTACCTTTGATAGCCTTTTTCTTTTCTTTACAAGATCTTAATAATGAGGTGGTGACCCAAAGTGTGGTCTGTCTTTCACAACTCGTGCGTTTTCTTATTTGGATTTACAATGATGCTGTGGTTCTTTTATTTCTGAACAATCAAAACAGGAAGGAAGTCACAAAGCCTTCCCATCCTCAATATCACGGTCAATAAAGGTCACCATTTCATTGCTCTCCTTTCATATCATGTGAATGACTTTGAACAAGGGAATGATAATGATTAAGCCGCATCTAGGTGCTGGAGCTTTATTTTCCTGTTCCACTTCTCTACTCGGGTCACTCGCTTTTTTAGACCAGTGAAAAGAACCTCGAGCTCTGTCTCATATTGGTTTTTAGACCGAGGTACAGTAGTCAGGATAACCAAATAACAGAGCGATGCCATGCTTAAAAAAAGATAGAAACATGTGAACAATATCGTTTTTCTATAAAGCTGCACTTGTATTCAAATCAATGGGGTTTTTTACCTAAATTTTTATTCAGTAATTGCGTTTATTATCACTGCAGCAGCCAATCAGCTCTCAATCAGACACCTATAGTGACTCGCATGGTTTTTCATTATAACTCTCCCATAGTTTTAATGTATTTTGTGAAAGAAAACCATTGAAAGTTATACTATATTTTCTTATTCGCAAAATGTAGCCACTAATGATTTACTAAGTGCACACGCAGGCTCCTGTTTCCTCTTCCATCGCTGCTTCTCATGTGCCTCCGAACGCTCTGATACACGTGTAAAAACAAGTGTGAGTTTGCCTGTTTGTAGCAGATGCATGCTCCTGAATGTGTGTGCGTGGGTATGCTGACCCTCACGCTGAACCATGTGCCTCTTGTGTCTCTGCGCTGGTGCTTTGCTGTGAGCTGTGCACTTTCAGGGGACACTTGGATCACTGGTGTTAGGAACTATCAGCAGCTCTCAGCACCGTGCCACGGCCTACAGTCAAATCACTTCTCCTCACGTGCTTATGCAAACACGGGCGCTGCTCACGGCCGCTTTGACAGGGCATTTAACTTCCTCCTCGAGAGAGAGAGTGGCAAACGGAATCAGCTGAGTCTGAGGCGGCGAGGGAGTCACAGCGAGTCACATTCATACAGATATAGCACGTGCATGGACGAGACAAATGTGAGAGTTTCCAAAAGTAGCATACAGTACATTTTCAACACATTTAACCAAGCCATTGATTATATGAGATTATATGAGTACGGCTTAAACTTTTGAACATTTAGTCATGTCTACAACCATAAACATACACATTTTATTTAGATTTTTTTTACTGAAAGCTCACACATAGTTAAAAGACAACTGTGAAGTAAAAGCAAAACGTTACATGATTTTGTTATTTTTAATTTTATCTGGTATCCGCAGCTGCAGCAGAGTGTCCTGTATTTTACTTTATCCTTCCCATCAACTCTGTCCCTGCTGAGGAAATGTGACACTGCCACCCCCATATTTGACACTGGGGATGGGGCACTGAGGGAGATGTTGTGAGCCATAAGCCGCGTTTCCACCGCAGGAACTTCAGGATAATTTTCAAGGGCCAGCCCCGTCGGTGCGTGTCTCCACTGCAGGAACTTTTACGGGGCCCAACAGTGTCCTTCCTCTATGGTATGTACTCGGTTGGATCCTGCTGGGACTTGAGGTTAACCCTGTGCTGATTGGCTAAAGCTAGCGCAGGCTCTGACGTCAGCAGAAAGCAGCAAAACAACCGGCATTATCGCAGCAGCATTAGCCTAGCAGCATTAGCCTAGCAGACACCACTGGAAACAGCGAACAACAGCACGGTGATTCAGACGGGGTTTGAGGCATCACGGCAAAAAGAAAAGATATATTTAGAAATATCAGCTTCATTTCGAAGCACTGGGGACTCATAACACTCCAAGACAAGCCGTGAAAAGTTTTTAAAAACTGAAGCAGGACTATAAAAAAACTCAAGACCACAACAACTGGAGCGGTCACGAACGTAAAATAAACAAATGGGTTTGGCGCATGACTCTATAATACTAACGGGTTTGGTGTTATGAGTTTCGCTTAGGCAGCAATTGAAACTCATGATGTCGCTGAGTGGTCCTACTGCAGCAGAGACACGGACACTGCGAGGACCGAGGGAGAGGAAGGTTCCTGTAAAAGTGCCATCCCGCTCTTTTTACCAGGAACTACTGCGGTGGAAACGCGGCTAATACATAACTTTTTTTTTTTTTTACTTGGTGATTCAGATTCAGATTCATTTATTTGCCATTTGCAGTAAAACCACATAGGAAAAACGTTTTGCTTTTGTGTCAAAGAGTTAAATGTTAGTCTCATGTGAGCACAGCACCTTCTTCCACATGTTTAATGCGTCCCCACTTTGCTTCTTGTGGCTGACGTCAGAAGCAAAGTGCCACTGACTTCATTTCTATTCCTCACTGGTCCTTAAAGCACAGATGTGTGACGCAAATTACACTTCTGTGCTTTTTTCTATCTTGTTTAGTTCAGCACTTCAAGTTTCCTTATGTATGAATTGTGCTGTACAAATAAACTTGCCTTGTCCTGGTTGGAGCAGTGAGTTTGGACATAGTTTGCAGTTGTGCCGCACTCTTTCCATTTAAAAATATTATGAACAGTGCTCTGAGAGAAAGCAGGAAGTGTTTGTATGACTTAGCCCTGCTTCAAACTCCTCCACAACTGTGTCCCTCTCCTCTCTGTGCTCCTCTCTGTGCTCCTCTCTCTGTGCTCCTCTCTTTGTGCTCCTCTCTCTGTGCTCCTCTCTGTGCTCCTCTCTCTGTACTCCTCTCTCTGCTCCTCTCTCTGCTCCTCTCTGTGCTCCTCTCTCTGTGCTCCTCTCTCTGTGCTCCTCTCTGTGCTCCTCTCTCTGTGCTCCTCTCTCTGTGCTCCTCTCTCTGTACTCCTCTCTCTGTGCTCCTCTCTGTACTCCTCTCTCTGTAGTCCTCTCTGTGCTCCTCTCTCTGTACTCCTCTCTCTGTGCTCCTCTCTCTGTGCTCCTCTCTCTGTACTCCTCTCTGTGCTCCTCTCTCTGTACTCCTCTCTCTGTGCTCCTCTCTCTGTACTCCTCTCTGTGCTCCTCTCTCTGTGCTCCTCTCTCTGTCCTCCTCTCTGTGCTCCTCTCTGTACTCCTCTCTGTACTCCTCTCTATGTGCTCCTCTCTGTGCTCCTCTCTGTACTCCTCTCTATGTGCTCCTCTCTGTACTCCTCTCTCTGTGCTCCTCTCTGTGCTCCTCTCTCTGTGCTCCTTTCTCTGTACTCCTCTCTCTGTGCTCCTCTCTCTGTCCTCCTCTCTGTCCTCTCTGTGCTCCTCTCTGTACTCTTCTCTCTGTGCTCCTCTCTGTGCTCCTCTCTGTACTCCTCTCTATGTGCTCCTCTCTGTACTCCTCTCTATGTGCTCCTCTCTGTACTCCTCTCTCTGTGCTCCTCTCTCTGTGCTCCTCTCTGTGCTCCTCTCTCTGTGCTCCTTTCTCTGTACTCCTCTCTCTGTGCTCCTCTCTCTGTCCTCCTCTCTGTCCTCTCTGTGCTCCTCTCTGTGCTCCTCTCTGTACGCCTCTCTCTGTGCTCCTCTCTGTGCTCCTCTCTCTGTGCTCCTTTCTCTGTACTCTTCTCTCTGTGCTCCTCTCTCTGTACTCTTCTCTCTGTGCTCCTCTCTCTGTGCTCCTCTCTCTGTACTCCTCTCTGTGCTCCTCTCTGTGCACCTCTCTGTACGCCTCTCTCTGTGCTCTTCTCTGTACTCCTCTCTCTGTGCTCCTCTCTCTATGCTCCTCTCTGGGCTCCTCTCTCTATGCTCCTCTCTGCTCCTCTCTGTGCTCCTCTCTCTGTGCTCCTCTCTGTACTCCTCTCTCTGTGCTCCTCTCTGTGCTCCTTTCTCTGTGCTCCTCTCTGTACTCCTCTCTCTGTGCTCCTCTCTGTGCACCTCTCTCTGTACTCCTCTCTGTGCTCCTCTCTGTGCTCCTCTCTCTGTGCTCCTCTCTCTGTGCTCCTCTATCTGTGCTCCTCTCTGTACTCCTCTCTGTGCTCCTCTCTCTGCTCCTCTCTCTGTACTCCTCTCTGTGCTCCTCTCTCTACTCCTCTCTGTGCTCCTCTCTCTGTACTCCTCTCTGTGCTCCTCTCTGTGCTCCTCTCTCTGTGCTCCTCTCTGTGCTCCTCTCTCTGTGCTCCTCTCTGTACTCCTCTCTCTGTGCTCCTCTCTGTGCTCCTCTCTGTACTCCTCTCTGTGCTCCTCTCTCTGTGCTCCTCTCTCTGTTCTCTTCTCTCTGTGCTCCTCTCTCTGTGCTCTTCTCTCTATGCTCCTCTCTCTGTGCTCCTCTCTCTATGCTCCTCTCTCTGTACTCCTCTCTTTGCTCCTCTCTCTGTGCTCCTCTCTGTGCTCCTCTCTCTGTGCTCCTCTCTGTACTCCTCTCTGTGCTCCTCTCTCTGCTCCTCTCTCTGTGCTCCTCTCTGTGCTCCTCTCTCTGTGCTCCTCTCTCTGTGCTCCTCTCTGTACTCCTCTCTGTGCTCCTCTCTCTGTGCTCCTCTCTCTGTTCTCTTCTCTCTGTGCTCTTCTCTCTATGCTCCTCTCTCTGTGCTCCTCTCTCTATGCTCCTCTCTCTGTGCTCCTCTCTCTATGCTCCTCTCTCTGTACTCCTCTCTGTGCTCCTCTCTCTGTGCTCCTCTCTCTGTGCTCCTCTCTTTGTGCTCCTCCCTGTGCTCCTCTCTGTGCTCCTCTCTGTGCTCCTCTCTCTGTGCTCCTCTCTCTGTGCTCCTCTCTATGCTCCTCTCTCTGTGCTCCTCTCTCTGTACTCCTCTCTGTGCTCCTCTCTCTGTGCTCCTCTCTCTGTGCTCCTCTCTCTGTGCTCCTCTCTCTGCTCCTCTCTGCTCCTCTCTGTGCTCCTCTCTCTGTGCTCCTCTCTATGCTCCTCTCTGTGCTCCTCTCTCTGTACTCCTCTCTGTGCTCCTCTCTCTGTACTCCTCTCTGTGCTCCTCTCTGTGCTCCTCTCTGTGCTCCTCTCTCTGCTCCTCTCTGCTCCTCTCTGTGCTCCTCTCTCTGTGCTCCTCTCTCTGTGCTCCTCTCTCTGTGCTCCTCTCTCTGCTCCTCTCTGCTCCTCTCTGTGCTCCTCTCTCTGTGCTCCTCTCTGTGCTCCTCTCTCTGTGCTCCTCTCTGTCCTCTCACTCTCTGTGTGGAGTGAGAGGACAAGTGCCCAAAAAATAACAATTGTAAACCGCTTTGTGACTCTGGTCTGTGAAAGGCGGTATATAAATAAAGCTTACTTACTTACTTACTCTCTCTGCTCCTCTCTGTGCTCCTCTCTGCTCCTCTCTGTGCTCCTCTCTGCTCCTCTCTGTGCTCTGACGCAGTAAAAAAAACAAAATGATTATTTTGTGTTGACATAATGTACATGGTGTCATTTTTATATTCTTTTGAATTACCTTTCATTTAAAGTGATTTGATTTGTATTTATTTTTATCCGTTCTCATGACTCTGTTGAAAAAGTGTGAGGAGGTTGGATTCAGACCCAAGACATTTAATTGTGGGTTTGCCAGGTTATGACAATTTTTATATATTAAGTAAACTGAATGACACTTTAAAATATTATTTATATTTATCAAGTTATCTCTTCTTTTTTTTTACCAAACATCGTTAAGAATGTTTGGTAAAACAGAGTTTTACAGGGCGACAGTAGCTCAGTTGGTCGAGCATTGGCCTTAAGGCCAGAAGGTCGTGGGTTCAATTGCCACCTCTGCACCTTCTCCACCGACTCCCACTGATGACTGCTGTCGTTGTGTCCTTGGGCAAGACACTTAACCCCACTTTGCCCAAAAGCCCCCACTGAAAGATCAAGGCTCTGCTCACGCTCAGAGAGCAGCCGTCCTCCTGTGGACTCACCACCTGCAGAGGGTCAGTGAGGGGCTGGTGCTATGAGACTTGGGTGGCATCTCTGATTGCCACCCCCCTGACCCAGAAATGGATTAAAGGGTAGAAAATGGATGGATGGATGGATGTTAGGAATGGTTTGTAAACGCTAAGGAGAGGTTGCATCTCTCACTCTCAGAGGTTGCATCTCTCTCTGGAGAAACCTTCCTACTGCAGCTAAACGTAGATATATATATAGCTGTATATATCCTTAAAGCAGCAGTAAGCGATTTGGTCGTTTCCGGCAGTTTCTTCTGCCTGAGCGAGTTAGTAGCCCCGCCCCGTCTCCTCGTCACACCACATGAACGCGCATCGTCTTGGTGATGGCAGCAGCACGTTCATCTCTGTCAGGTCTACTCGTAAGTATATTAACAACAAACTCTGGGAGTGAAATATTAGCATAGAATAGCTCAGTTGTAACCTAGCTATAACACTGGAAGCAGCTTGGTGTTAGCTAGGATAGCATCACTAAGAAAGAGATAAAAACAATCCAGTCTTTTATAGAATAATACTGCTTTTATAGTTGGCACACTGATAACTGTTGTGATAAACATAATGTTGCAGATTGCAGTGTGACGTGTCTCAACATTATGCACTGTAACATCTGTTACAGTGCATATGTATTAGATGAATGTAATGCATATACATTACAACAACAAAGCTTTACATGAAGGTTATTTAAAGTAATACATTACTGCTTTCCTCACAATTTGTATATTTGGAGTTCTTTATAGACAACGCTGTAGTAATGTATTATGTGAAAGTAAAGCTGCATCTCACTGGAAGCTGCCTTCTCAATGTCACAAAATAAAGATACATTTATTGATGTAATCAACATCTGTATTATGTGCTTATTGTTCAGAGAATGAAGACAAAATCAAAGTGTATCAGAGCTGTACAGTGAGATGTGGGACTGAAAAACAATTCCAGTAAAGCTTGTCCGAAACGCAAAAGTACTGTCATAACTAATTACGTTACACTATTACACTGTAAGGAAACTCACCACTTTGAAAGAAAAGCTACAAGTAACAGAATATATAAAGTCATTTGTCATAACGGTTCTTTCAGGAAGCACTGAACGCCCTCTGTCCAGAGAAGCTGATGACCAGATCCTCCCAGACCTTTCCCTGGTGCGTCTGTGAAAGGTGCCAACAGACATTGAAAACGTGCTTTCCTCAGCGGCCCCCATGGTGCACGTCCTCAGCGGCCCCCATGGTGCACGTCCTCAGTGGCCCCCATGGTGCACGTCCACTCTGCAGTTCTGAAATATGTTTGTAGTTGTACTATTTCAAAATAAAAAAAAATACATTCACCTCTTTCAATGTGCTTTGTTTTATAGTAGGAAAACAAATACAGTCTGTAACGAGTCTAAGAAACTTTATTATGTAAAAGAAGATTTGAAGTTATAGCCGGAAAAATATACACAATGTCCCTACTAAGACAAATAATTACAAGTGATGGTAAGGCAACGTTTGTGTTATCACTTTTTGCTCAAATGAATAACACTGTTATTATCCAGGTCCTTATCCATCGCTGCTGCAGCGAACACTATCAGAGATATCTAACAAAATGTTAATCTTTATGTTGTAGTTTGTTTGAACACATTTCCTCAAAATAATTCATAAGCAGCCACGCAC
This sequence comes from Knipowitschia caucasica, assembly GCA_964034765.1. Taxonomy (NCBI): domain Eukaryota; kingdom Metazoa; phylum Chordata; class Actinopteri; order Gobiiformes; family Gobiidae; genus Knipowitschia; species Knipowitschia caucasica. The sequence continues at coordinate 6,431,592 of OZ035841.1, forward strand.
ACACAGCCACAAGCACACACAGCCACAAGCACACACAAGCACACACAGCCACAAGCACACACAAGCACACACAGCCACAAGCACACACAAGCACACACAGTCACAAGCACACACAAGCACACACAGTCACAAGCACACACAGCCACAAGCACAGTCACACACAGTCACAAGCACACACAGTCACAAGCACACACAAGCACACACAGTCACAAGCACACACAAGCACACACAGTCACAAGCACACACAGTCACAAGCACACACAGCCACAAGCACACACAGCCACAAGCACAGTCACACACAGTCACAAGCACAGTCACACACAGTCACACACAGTCACAAGCACAGTCACACACAGTCACAAGCACAGTCACAACACAGCACAGTCACACACAGTCACAAGCACAGTCACACACAGCCACAAGCACACAAGCACACACGCACACACAGCCACACGCACACACAGCCACACAGTCACAGTCACACACAGTCACAAGCACACACAGCCACAAGCACACACAGCCACACGCACACACAGCCACACGCACACACAGCCACACGCACACACAGCCACACGCACACACAGCCACACGCACATACAGCCACACACACACACAGCCACACGCACACACAGCCACAAGCACACACAGCCACACGCACACACAGTCACACGCACACACAGCCACACGCACACACAGCCACGCTTCAGGGGCCCAGGTTGAAGGAACTGGAGTCTTCCTCTGGCAGAGATTTTCCTTTGAAACATAATAGAAGAGACATCAGTTTTATCTACTCAAATATGACTTTGATATATTCATCATCAACAACATCAGTATTTATTGATCACCAGGAGTGGCCCCTGATCCACAGGATCCTTGTACATGTTTATTTGGACTGTGAGAGACTGCATTGTGAGAGAAAGACACTTACATCGGCTGTTTTGGGAGTCGAGTGATTATCTCACTCCTCTTGATTGTTGAAGAAACTCAGCGACAGTTTTGTCAACACTGACTCCTGGAACATGATCGATATTCATTTTGGACCTCAGGGCAGCAACACAACTGTAGGGATGAATGACACACACATCACAACATCATTATCATAATCACTGCGTCCCATATATGCATTCACAACAACCTACATGACAAATGTGGGGTGTAAAGTCTTCCTCAGGAGATGACAATGGCCGATCTTCTAATTCTGGAAGCAAAGTCTTGTCTTCCCAGTCAATACTAGAGAAAGAAGAGGTCAGCAGAAAAGTATCTAGTCGTTATGGCATTGTTTTTTTTTTAATAGTTATTTAACTTGCATTATGGAGGCTTTTGAACTCTTGTACATTGAAGACCTCCTTCCAATTGATTTAGGCCATACTGGAAAAGATACAGAGAAAAGAATGCAATGAAGACATGTAAATTATTACAATGTCTATATTATATCATGCTCATAATTTATTTGGTAGTAGTCATCAAGACTCTTACTTATTCTCAATACATAATAATAAAAATGTATGTAGTGGTCACGGAAGTTAGATTTGAGGTAAAGAGATATTGTTTTTTATAACAATAAAACTAATATACAGAGTGCAAGTTGAAAAACTTAGTCATTGAAGAATGAAATGCAGACCTACATATATATATAGTGCAAGCAACTATGTTTATTGGCAAAAACAAACGATTCATACAGATCAGAAGTGTTCGTAGCAGCCACATCATATTCACAACTACAGACAGCTAATGCTAACGCTAATGCTAACAGCGAACGCTAATGCTAACACCACTTCACGGGGGAACTCTGGTGATATGGTCATTTAATGTTGTACATGTGGGGAACTAATAATTGACCGGAGTTTATGGATGACTAAGGCTGGGCTAAGGCTTCGATGTTGTGTTGTCTGTTGTTGTTTCTCAAAGCTAAGCCAAGGTAATGCGCAGTTATTGCCACAAAATGCGGCCGTATTTCTACAACAGCTGGGGATTTTTAACAAACTAACTTGGTGAAAACCCGCATTACAGTCTATCTCAGGCAAAAATATGTATAAATAATACAACTACTACTGCCACTACTGAGTAACATGCTCACCTGTTCAGTCGGAGAGAGGAATCCACGGAGCTAGAGGTCGCCAACATGAATGCAGCTGGTCACCATGTTGCTCCTACTTTTTGTCGTTCCTCTGTTTCTGGCGTTTTGCCTGTATTTAATAGATCCATGCCATGGTATTTAGTCTGCAGCAGCGCTGGAGGCGGCTTTTCCTTCTCCGCCATGTTTGTTTTGAAGAGTGCGCGTGCACACACGGGAGAAACCCCTTATAAGGCGTGCTCTCTCGTCATTGGATAAGCGCATAGGATGTGAGGTTTTTTTATTAAATATGTGGGAGAAGACTGGAAGGACTGAGAGATCCGTGTTTAGGTACAAACACTCTATATAAGTGATGGCTATTGGAATATATCAATATTTAAGACGTATATTAACACCCAAAAATCGCTTACTGCTGCTTTAAGCAAATGTGTATGTAGTAGAAATACTGATGTACTGCGCCTATTCATTGAATGCGGTCAAACTAAGAAGCCGCGTCTGCTCTGATCCAATGCGAAGGGAAACTCTTCAACACACTAACTCAGTTGACACACAAAGCGAAGTAGTAGCGGCAGAGTCAGAGACACCGACATGTTTTTCACGAAACCGGCCTGTTTTGATACACAAGCTCCAGAGCGTTATTGTTTTCCATCACTACTGTTTATGGTTTAATCTGCTGTTACCTCTCTCTAGCTCTTCACAATTGTGTTTTTGATTGTAGGCGTCTTTACATTTGTTTTTGAGCCTCTTTTCTCTCTGTAGGGTTCTTCACAGCTCTGTTTTTGACAATTTTGTCTCTCCATAGTGGACAACGTGCCCCTGGAGCCTCCCCATCGGCCCATAACATCAGCAGTGCCACTGCCACAGACAGAAACAACTTCTCCAGGGGTGTGGGCATCCGCAGCACCTTCCACGCAGGGCAGCAGCGCGGTGCCCGGGACCAGCAGGGCTCCGCCTACCCAGGAGGCCCCGCCTCCCCCTCTCTTTCCCACGGCAACAGTCAGGCTCGCCGCACACACGGAGCCACGGGCATCTTCAGCAAGTTCACTTCCAAGTTTGTCCGCAAGTGAGTAGCTCCAGAGCCGGATGTGCTGGACGTGTGTTTGCAACAACTTCTGTTCCACTATTTTCTGTATCACTGTGAGCGACCTGCTGCGAGAGGCCGTCGGATTGTCAATCTGTGCACACACTGCTACGACTGCCCCGACAACTCCCCCGACAACTGCCCCAACGACTGCCCCGACGACTGCCTCGGCAACTGCCCCGACGACTGCCCCGACGACTGCCCCGACGACGGCCCCGACGACTGCCCCGGCGACCACCCCGACGACTGCTGCAGTTTGGCCTCAGCTGTTGTAAGACTCAGGTAATTCTGAGCTCCCAGACCTCCCTTTACAGATAAACTCTCTGAGCAACGGTCTCCATGGTGACCACAGATATCACTGTCTAAAAATAGCTGTGCTGGGGACACCTCCACATGGATCTCTGTGTGTGTGTGTGTGTGTGTGTTTGCAGGTGTGTATGCGTATGTATATATATGTGTGTATGTGTGTGTGTGTGTGTGTGTGTGTTCTCGTTCTATGTGCTCACCATGCAGGAGACACAGGATGAGAGCTGCGGTATCCCTGCTTGAGAAACCCTGCACAGCTGTGTAATCTCATCCACATACAGGAAATGACTCGCATTACAATATTATGTTATTCATTCTGTAAGAAATCTGAAAACTAAATTACGATTACATTTGTTTCAACATTTTTCCAAATTAAAATGCAAGTTTCTCCTCTCAACAAACCTAGGCTTTCTATAGCCGTCACTCCACAGGTGCCACAATAACCTCCTCTGGATTTAACAACACACTAATTCTATTAACACAACAAGAGCGATGAACTAAACACACACGCTTCCTTTGAAAGATTGTGAAGCCAACCGCACTTCATACACTTCTCTCTCTCTCTTTATCCCTCTGTTTTTGTAGAAATCTGTCGTTCAGGTTTCCACGAAGGTAGGCAATGCCCCAAAGCCCCATCCTCCATGCTCCTCTGGTCTGGTGTCTGTGCAGCTTCTTCCCTCGTGCCTTCGAGCCTCTTTTTTTTTTCTCCTGTGGGCGGCTCGTTTTAACCGAGCCGCCGCTGGTTTTGAGTATTGCTCGCATTTAATTTAATTGTATAATTTCTCCTCTTCAGATGTGAACGCTCACTAACCCTTCACCGCGCAAACCCATGTGCACCTGGACCCACTCATTCACCCCCCACCTCATGACCTCATGACCTCATCTCATCATCCTGAAGACTACCCTCTAGTCTGGGTACAAGTGTAGAGGAAGTTTATAAGCTTTCAGAAACATACAATGTGTGGAGCACAAAAAGTACAGTCAAAGTCATCTATTTAAAACCTGAAAACCAAAATAATTCCCTGAGCAGTTAGAAAAAGACTTTGATCTGTGTCAGATTGTGTCAGCAGTCCCAGCCTCAGGAGAGAAGTGCTTCTGGTACTTACATTTCCTATCCACATAGTTTCAAAAGTTTGTTGAAAAAGACATACAACAAATGACACGTGAAACATAAGTTAAAATGAACAAATCCTGGTGGTTGTTGATTTGTTTAGAACATTCAGATGTTAAGGTTTTCCTGGACATCACGTTTGGAAATGAAGACACTACCTACTCTAATTTTAATGTTAAAAATAACTAATTACAATTAACAACTGCCATGTTTTAACTCAAGATCAGTTTGAACTGATGTCTGTGAACGCTGTGATGTCACACAAACCTAACCTCATCATCTAAAATCCACTAATCCACTTACTGGGGGCAGTTACAGAATAATGCACAGGGGTCTGGTTTTCATCAGAGGTTCACTTCAACTGTGACTGAAAGAATGTGAAATAATCCAGGAAAGTATTTGACCAATAACAGAAGTTTAAATCCTTAACAATAAATGTAACGTGTCCTGTAGGTCTTCACACTGTTCATGCAGACTTTCACCTCCCACCACAGATTTTCTATTGCGTGAGATTTGGAGACTGGCTAAGCCACTCCAGGACCTTGATTGGCTTCTTTCGTAGCTACTCCTTTGCTGCATACCTGCGCTTAGCTCCAATCCGTACATGATTTGTACAGGTTGACCTCTTATAAGATAAGAGTTCCTTTATCTGGGGGCGCATATAAAAAGTCTAGATGTAACGTGACATATGGTCCCTTTAGATATATAAGCTATCTTTAGTTTTAAGTCAGTTAAGTGTCCTGTTACATTGTGAAAGAGGCCTGGGTCTGGGTCAGAGCCTGGGTCTGGGTCAGAGCCTTGGTCTGGGTCAGAGCTTTGAGCCTGGGTCTGGGTCGGTGGTCTGGTCCAGCTGGATCTCTCTGCACTAACAGCCGTGGCGCTCTGCTTCCCGTCAGGCCACACTCTGGGCTCTTGTGAATGACTAACCCGACAACTCAACATTCCACACGTCACTGTGCACTTTTGTCATGTTCTGCTCATCTGTGTTTTAACCATGTTTTCTTTCAGGAGTCATGTGCTGCTTATGTGTATGTGCGTACATGTGCGTTACTTAGGCGTACGTGTGCGTACGTGTGTGTGTGTGTATGTCCAGAAGACCCCTGGATCTGAGCTCCTCCCTCTTCATGTTCTTTGTGCGTTGTTGGTCGTCGTTCATCCATTCGTTCATGAGTCATTCTCCCATTGGCTGAAACTGGTCCAGACATTTCACAATGTTTGATCTGGACCAAGTCTTTTCTGCTCCTAAACACAAGTCTTCTTCCAATCTGAAGGGGGCGCTAGTTTCAGGTCAAATGAACAGAAATGTTGAATTTACACTTTGATCAAAGGAGAGACTGGGACCTCCTCCGTCTGCTCAGGACTGAAACCAGAACCAAAACCAGAACCACTTAAATCCACTTCTCAGACCAACTCCTTCAGGTTTCAGAACAGACTTGTGTGTGAGTGGAAACGTCTGAATGCTCTGAACATGGTCCAGATGGAACTAGTGAGAGATGTTCTGCGACGCTTTCATGTTCTCCAGAAACGCTGCTCTGGGTCCTAAAGTTACGCTCACTTCATCAGATCAGCTCAACTTAAATCCTTGGAGCGTCACTTTGATCTCTGTGGAGCTTTGTGAGAAGTCTTCAAACATGTGTCCTGACTGAAGGAGCTGCACTCGTACTGGAGCGGCCCGCCTCCATTACATCCGGTCGTGCTTAAGTTTACTCACCCAGGCAGAAATGTTGGCCATATTTCAGAGATTGAGTGATACCGTTGTTAGTGGTTGTGTAAAGCCTTTTATTACCAAAGTTTGATCGTTTTTGAGCCTGATCAGAATTCTCCATCCTCCAGTTCTCGATACTGTAGCATGTATTTTGTTAAACCGTGCACTTGGTGTTGAAAGCATGAAACTTGGCACACAGACTAAATGGGCCCTAGTATTTATGTGTGAATTCCTAGAAAACCGATACATTTCAAAATAAAATAAGTTCATTAGGACACGTCTGCAGTCTTGTCCTCTCAGTTCCCAAAGCTCATGGCCGCTTCTCGTGTCAAAGGTGCTGGAAACCCACTGTTCCTCCTGAAATACAGATTTGACTCTGTTGAGGTCTCAATTAATTTAAATTCAATGTATTTTTGTGTAGCCGTAAATCACAACAGTAGTTATCTCAGAGGACTTTACAAAGCTGTTGATTCGCCAACGCAGATCAGAGAATCAAACTGGTCCATAAAGGGCAGATGAGTGTCCTGGATCATTACTGTTCTTTGACCCTCCTGCATCGGCAAAGAGCAACTCTAAAAACTAATCTGGAGGAAATTAAAGACCTCGGGGTTTCCCACATTTAGGGAGGGATCTGGACAGGCTATAGACCCAGTACCTTTGACTAGACCCCGTGATCCTCTCATTCACCGGGGAGAACTAAACACTGAGATGGGGGAAATCTGCCAAGCTCACTGCCAGAGAAGTTGCCCCTCAAGAAGTTGATCATTCGAAAATATAAAACTTACTTGACAATTCATGCCGTCAAACAACCACTAATAATGAGTGTAAAACTGTGTGTGTAAGTTTGTAATCAATCAAATATGGACAAAACGGATATACCTACGGCCGGGTGTGTAAACTTTCGAGCACAACTATGAGTATGACTTCAACATCCTGTTCATGGACTCACCGTTACATGAGCTGAGCAAAGTATTCCTCTTTCAAGATACTTTTAAACTATTGTGCGTCATTGTTCTTCATCTGTCACTTACCTGGAGTGGTTTATAGCTCCGACCACTCCTGCTGTGATGGATCCTTAGATGACCACATCATAGACGCAGCCATGTTGTGCCTTTCAAAACAATAAGTTTTGAATCTCCTCTGTCGAACGATGTCCTTAAATTAGATCGCACCATGCTCGCCTAGGATCTAGTTTCCAAATTTCAGGTGTAAATGTAAAAGTGTTCAGTTTCTGTCTGAGCCTCATTCTGTTGCGCTCTTTCCCTGCGGTGATCCCAGCCTGTTCACAGCGGCGCGTGCTGTAATTCTGCCCCTTCCAATCGCGTATCTCACTGGGGTGAATCAGACCGATTACAGGGAAAAGAAGACAATTGGTGCAATTTAGGGCTTAATATTGGAATGCAATACCCCACTTTTACCACCAGATGGAAGTGTTGCTCATTCTGGTCATCTTATTCATGATTATCCATACTTCTATTTCCACTTGTTCACATTCTAAACCGTAAAATTAAATGACCTCAAGATCATGTTTATCGACCAAAATGAAGCAGAATAATGGATAAACTTCCGGAAGCCTAAATCAACTGTTCCCATGCGCTGATTGATCTGTTGTTTCGGGACACTGAAGTGGAGGAGTCCAGGTCATGGGACGGGCACAGGCGGGGCGGGGGGCGCCAAAGTGTCCCGTGTGAAAAAAACTAAACTTGTTGATTTTTCCCGAGGAGCCCGTATGAGGGAGAGGGCCGGGATGAGGGCAGCAGGTGAGGCCCCGTCATAACATAGACCGACTGTCCCATGTGGAACTGAGCAGCCAATCAGCAGGCGGGGGTGAATGAGGGGGCGGGCCAGGTGGCGGTGGTGGCGGGGGGATTGATCTTGCATGGACGGGGGGTGTGTGTCGGAACCTGATCTTCGCTCATGTGTCTGTGTGGAGAACCGCAGCTTGATACACGTTTAAGACCTTCTCAGAAGACATTAGCTTTAGTGAGCACTTTTTCTTAGTCGAGTCAATCCACCCCATCTGTCGTGTGGTTCCTAAAGCGCACAACGTGGTCAGGTAACACGATTACAGTCAAACAGGTGGAAAGTAAAGAATGTGTACATGGCCAATTCTTCCAAGCAGATCTTCTTGTTTAAGGCTGTTGCTAGGCAACACAGATATTCACCTCCCCCACATTGACCTGAGTATTTTAACTAATTAACTCTAAGTATATAAAACTTGTTCTTTTGGCCCTTCTTGAAACACCTTCACTGATAAAATCGACCTCAATGCTATATGGACTCTTTCCCAAGAGCAGTGTGTCTTTCTTTGAATCTCAGAACCCAACAGCAGCAGACTGTACATGACCACGGGGTCTGAGAAGGTCTTCACGGTGTGAAAGTGCTCTGGCCTCACAGACACATGCGGCCCGTAATCGCCCTCTCCTCATTCCCATGTGCTCATTTGCGTTGTGCGTGTGAGTGTATGTGTGTGAGCGCGCCTCGGCCCTGTCACTGACCCCTGGGGCCTCTCTCTGCGGCCGCTCTCCTCAGGTCGATGCTGAGCAGCACCGTGGACAAAAGTGACAAGACGTCCGGAGGAGTGCTGTCCCCAAACAACGAGGAGAACTCCTCCCCCGGCTCTGGGAACACAGGTCTGTCTCTCCCTCACCCTCACTAACTTCAAATGAGTTGTGTGTTCTCCAGTCAAATGACATTCTTTAATTGGACTGCACCATGTTGGATATAGTTGTAAATGCTAAATGCAGCAGCTTTTAGTGTAGTCCTTATTGTTGATAAATAATAGGCCTGAATGTGTAAAGTGGAAACATGTCCCTTTGTTGTGAGTGACGGCTGTACTTGTGCTCGTGCAGGTGGCACCGGGACCCCCCCGGCCCTCGGGGGCCAGAAGGACGCGGCCAAACCTCGTTCTCTGCGCTTTACCTGGTCCATGAAGACCACGTCGTCCATGGAGCCCGGCGAGATGATGCGTGAGATCCGCAAAGTGCTGGACTCCAACAGCTGCGAGTACGAGCTGCGCGAGCGCTACATGCTTCTGTGCGTGTCCGGGAACCCGGCCCGGGACGACTTTGTGCAGTGGGAGATGGAGGTGTGCAAGCTGCCCCGCCTCTCGCTCAACGGAGTCCGCTTCAAACGCATCTCTGGAACGTCCATCGCCTTCAAGAACATTGCCTCAAAGATCGCCAACGAGCTCAAACTGTGAGCGCCATGGAAGCAGGAGGGAGCGTTTAGGGCCCTGAGCTAACGCTAAGGCTAAAGTGGGGCCCGCGTGCTGACTGTGGACTCTGCATGTGTCCCTCCGCCCATCACATGACCACTCCCTCACTATGTATCGTCTCGTCCCGTTAGCGGAGCCTCAGGAGGAGCCCATGGAGGCGGACTGTCCTCCATGAAGCCGGAGCGGAGGGACCTGGCGCTCACCGCAGCACAAGCACATCCACACTCCCACTCGCCATTCTCTTCCTTTACTATGATTCTTTCTCTTTTGCTTGTTTAAAAGTTGTGCACTGGAAAAGACGGGCGTAGCCGACGACATGAGGAGAGCTGTAGATTCATTGATGCCTTTTCTTTGAAGTATACTTTGTTTTTTTCCACAAAGTCAGCACATAAATTGCGTGTTACTTTGAGTCGCCATGGCGCCTGCGTACCGAGATTGTGGAGGCGTTTAATTTGCCATCGGACAGTTTCATGTGTGACTATATCCTACACAGATCACTGGAGAAACTAAATCCACAATGACGAGTGGTAAATTCTGCTTTTTGATTTTGGATCTACGTTAGCGGCGCGGTGTACAGCCTGGATGTTGTCGAAGGAGTGGAGTCATTGCTGCCTTTTGTTGCACCTTTCACGAGCTCACACTTCTTCACCACAATCACACTGTCATTTTAGAGGTCGCCCTTTTTAATCCATCACACGTTCTTTTAAACGCTGATCTTTGTATAAGGTGCTGGGTAATGGATTCTAATATTTTCGGCTTTTGCTGTAATTTTCTTTCAGGGTTGATTTCTTTTACATTTTCGTTGTTTTACATTGCTGTAATTGACATGATTTTAATGTGTTTGAGCAAACTGTATCTGTAGTGGTGGGTATTGGGTTGGGGCTGATCAACTCCTGAAAAAAAATGTATTTGTTTTGTTTTTTTTGTGAAAAGCAAAGACAAAATGATGAAAAATTACAATGATAGTAATAAAAACAATGATATAATGACCATGGATTGAAGTCGATGCTTGAATCAGTGGCTTCTTGCACAGTGGGCACTAGAGGGCGCTGTTGGACCAGACCACCACCAAAAACACCATTCTAAACTGGCAGCTTACAATTCCACTTTATAACCACCTTCTCTTAACGGGATTTGGCAGCAGGAACTTTGTCCATGTTCCTTCAGTGGTTATTCTGATGCATTTATTATAAACCACACGTCAGGACTACAGCAGAACAAACCACCATCGTCTTCTACAGTGGACATGTTTAGTTGAGATTCAAGTGAGTTCCTTTTCAAATTGTTTTCTACGGTCCACACAGCTGCACAAGGTTTGTTTTATTACGGTACACCAGCTTTAAAACAGTTTTCACAAGCATCATTTTAACCTCATCTTTGCTCAGCTTTGACTGAAACATCCTCGGATCAAATTGACCCGCCACAGTTGAGCTATTTTTTTATTTTTACTAACTTAGCTCTGGCTCAATTAAACCATTTAGGGTATTTTTCTTATTAATCTGGCTGGACATTTTGGCCCAAGCGTAGCACAAAGGTTAAAGTGGATTTTGGACCCTGTATCTTTGGGAACGAGCCTCCAGGTCCCAGCAAACACACTGCACAGCTCACGTTCAACCATTTTATTCTAAAAACATTTGAATTAAAGTTAAACAATGAAAACGTGTCTCACAGAGAACGCACACGGGCCTTTGGGGGAAAAGTACAAAAAAGAATCACACTTTCTGCATTCTCACGATGAGCAGAGACGACAGGCGTCTGCGCTCACTTTGGCAGAGCGCCATCAAAAACATCTTAACATTTTCCATGTGTCCCGTTTGTCACGTACATGGCTTCAGCCGAGCGACCATGACAGAGCTCCACCCTCACTGTCCCACAAACATAATTGAAGTAAACCTAAGCTACTCACATGAAGACTACCTACGCGCTGGGCCCGCCGCCCGCGGGCCGTCACCGGATCAACCACGTTATGGGAAGTCATTTTGAGCCGCCCCTTATGGCTTAATGTTGCTTTGTCTCAGCTCATGTCTTAATGAGAGACACGTCTGAAGGGTCGTCGTGTGTAACTACTGTGGTAATGAAGTCGGAGATCCGGTGACAGGCTTCACTCCGCGCCGACGCTGAGCAGGTCTCATCTTAAAGCCGGGCTGCATCCCAATTCAATCAAATGCACTTGTCCTTTATGTTGCCTTAGGAGGCATTTAAAACACTTTATCTGTCCCTAAAGATGAAGGAGGCATTTGACCTGGCCTGGAGCACAGCCCGGAGGTCCCAGCAGGAGGTAGGCGTGTCGTAAAGGGACCGCAGGTTGGGACGCTGAGGTCAGTGGGACGTGCTCTGCTCCAGCTTGTTCCCCAACAGTGAGGTGGGGCCCGGGGCGGCTCCGGGGGAAGTGGAGGTGGGACGGATGAGTGGAGGAGGCGGGTGGTTGTGGGGGGTGCGTGTCTGAAGAGGGCGGGTCTGCAGAGGAGGAGGCTGGCGCAGGAGGCTGGGAGGGGCTGCAGGTGGGGCGGGGCGCAGCAGCGGAGGGGGCTGGGACAGGGAGGAGGGAGGCGCTGCAGAGGAGGGAGGAGGAGAACCTCCTGAGGTGTCAGAGGGAGAGTCCTCCATCTTCACCTGTGGAGGAGAGCAGACGTCAGCTTCTACATGACGACAATGGACCTTTGGACCTTCCCTCGTTGATACCAATCAGTTTTGGCAAAACGACAAAAGTTTTTTGTTGAGTCAAAACAAAAATAAATGGAATTGAATAATGATCACATGTCACAACATTCTGCTGTGGGATTACTCCAGCTGTTCCCAGGAGGAAGCAGCCCTGTACGCATACCACTGTTTGAGAAACTGGTCCTAAAATAGCAGCATATTCAACATGGTCCAGAGCCCGTCTAACAAAAGTAAACTTTCAACTACTGTATTATCCAATAATAATCCAGTGATATTATTTAAATAAATCCATAATGACATGTAGATCTGAGTCCTCAGTAAATAATCTTAGTTCTCTGAAGGACTTTGGACTCGTTTCTGGACTAATGTCCATCCACCGTCAGCCTTGCTATGATAATGCAGTTACTATTGTTACATAAGCCTTTCCCTGTGTGGCAATAATTCTTCCTCACCTCATCATCTTCGTTGGCCCCGTCGGCCCCGGGGCCCATGTCCTCCTCTTTGGGAGAGTCTTTTGTGGAAACCTGCTCAGCTGCCCACTCCCTCAGTACCTCGTCCAGGTTAAAGCGGCGGCGGTAAGTCACAAAGAAGGAGCTCACCTGGACACACACACACACACACAGTTCAACAAACAGGACATTTGTGTGTTTTAAAAGGTTGGTTTAGTGTGTATGTGTATATATATATATATATATATAAAAATAATAATATAGATAGATATACATATAATTATACACTATATCACTTTTTTGGACACAAACTAAAACATAACAGAAAAAATATATTTATTAAGGAAAGCAAGAAGGAACAGACGGGTTTTGAGAAGTGACTTGGACTCTTTCCAGAACTTCTTCACAGTTTCTGTAAGTGAGTTTCAGGGAGTGGGGCCAGCTGCAGCGAAGGGGAAAACAATATTTTTCCCAAAACTTTGCCTGTAGCAGCTAGCTATTATTGAATGGGAACTACTACACCCATCAAAACTGGGGAAAAAATCTTTGTTGATTTTTGCTACTGTGAAGGGGAAAACAATATTTTTCCCAAAGTTCGGTTGTTCTGATGGGAGTGAGGAGGTTGGAGTCGGCGGATCTGAGGTCAGTGTAATATGAGGGGGCTCAGTTATGGAGGGCTTAACGGGTGAGGAGGAGGTCTCTGGAGCAGGTCCGGGGAAAGGTTCTGGATGTATTGCTGTTTTTGAAGAAGAAGGGACAAAATACAGGAAGCTATTGCAGTAATCAAATCTGGAGATGATGAAGGTGTGGATGAGGATTTCTTCAGTGGATGTCGTGAGAAAGGGGCTAAGATGGACGGTGTTAAGGAGGTCACTGCCAGCACCACACTTGCCGCAAAACCAGGATCTGCCGTAAAAACTGGACCTGTTTTTTGGCAGGAGCAGAAACGGTGCAATGAGCAGTCTTTCTTCATTTTCCTCTTTGGCAGCGTCCTCTCACACCTGGATGGCGTGAAATGAGGCCAAACATCTCCCTCAAGGGATTGTCAGCCTGAATCTGAGTACTTTATCGATGTACTCGTTCATGTCATTACAGCAGCAGAATCAAAAACATTTACTGCTCTCAGCCCAAAGTGTCAAATAATTACATGTTTTCTCATGAAGTGTAAGACAGATCAGACTTGCACTTTGTGTCACGGTGGAGTCACTGGGACCTTTTTCCACATGGTCTGAGAGTGTCCAGGGGTCACCCAGTTTTGAGAGTTGGCCGGCGGCTTGCTTCTGCTGAAAGACTTTTCGGCTCGGACTCAACTTTTTTTGCTGGACTTACGGCTACTAAGACAATTTTTGCCACAAGATGGAAGCCCCTCATTGACATTTGAACACGTGCGTTCTGTGGGCTCTCCAGGAGGCGCGGAGAGCACCATTAAAACGTGAAGCAAGACAGTCTTACTTGTGAGACGGGGGCAGACTGGGGCAGACTGACCTGTGCGGGGGTCTTGGTGCTGATGACCTCGGCGATGGCTGTGAAGTCTTTCCCATAACGGCGGATTGCTGTGGGCAAAAGTCACATGATGAATATTTCACCTTCTTCAAATGTCTGGTTTTTTCCCCGCTCTCAGACGTTCATGATCCAAGTGTCTGTGCTAAAGACTCAACGCCACGATTCAAACTGAAGCGGGAGAATCTCACACGCTTTGACTTTCCAGGAAAGATCACTGGAGGTGGTTATGCCACGAAGAGGGTCTAGTAAATATCAGACTAGTAACATTTGTTAAGACACAGGGTCTGGTGGGGTCACCTTTAAACCTCCATACCATCAGAGTCTGTAGACCTTTTACCAGAAACTTGAAAAAGCACATTTTAAATGTAGTAGTAGTATATTTATGATTCTAGGACATCATTCTTTGATCAAATGTATGTCACTTTATTTCAATATGTATAATGTGCATTCTGTGCCGTCACCTGTAACTCATCTTTGGTAAAGACTTGGGCCGGGACTTTAACGTGTTAATTAAGATTAATTAACGCCACAAAAATTACGCATTTTAATCGTGTGTTTTTGCACCGCGGAACTTTCCTTACTGGATGAGGTTCAGACGGACCGATTATACTGGAGCACCAACTCGAGCTCCGTGACTTTTTTTGTTCAAAAGTACATTATAACAACAAGCAAAGACCAACTTTAGCGGTGTCTAAATCCCAGTGAGAGACGGAAAGAGCGCTGTGTGTGGAGCGATGGACCCGGTGTGTGAGGAGGAGGAGGAGGAGCGACTCCTGTGAGCGGAGGCAAAGGAGGAGGAGGAGGAGGAGCGACTCCTGTGAGCGGAGGCAAAGGAGGAGGAGGAGCGACTCCTGTGAGCGGAGGCAAAGGAGGAGGAGGAGGAGCGAGCGACTCCTGTGAGCGGAGGCAAAGGAGGAGGAGGAGGAGCGAGCGACTCCTGTGAGCGGAGGCAAAGGAGGAGGAGGAGGAGCGAGCGACTCCTGTGAGCGGAGGCAAAGGAGGAGGAGGAGGAGCGAGCGACTCCTGTGAGCGGAGGCGAAGGAGGAGGAGGAGGAGCGACTCCTGTGAGCGGAGGAGGAGGAGGAGCGAGCGACTCCTGTGAGCGGAGGAGGAGGAGCGAGACTCAGGTGTGTAAACTGCTATTGCTGATGTCAAATACACACATCAAAAACGTATTATAAAAGCTTCAGCAAACAGCGCATGCCCAGCTTTAGGGCTCACTGCTTTAGTGCTCTCTGCTTTAGTGCTCGCTGCTTTAGTGCTCTCTGCTTTAGTGCTCTCTGCTTTAGTGCTCTCTGCTTTAGTGCTCTCTGCTTTAGTGCTCTCTGCTTTAGTGCTCTCTGCTTTAGTGCTCTCTGCTTTAGTGCTCTCTGCTTTAGGGCTCGCTGCTTTAGGGCTCGCTGCTTTAGGGCTCGCTGCTTTAGTGCTCTCTGCTTTAGTGCTCTCTGCTTTAGTGCTCTCTGCTTTAGTGCTCTCTGCTTTAGTGCTCTCTGCTTTAGTGCTCTCTGCTTTAGTGCTCTCTGCTTTAGTGCTCGCTGCTTTAGTGCTCGCTGCTTTAGTGCTCGCTGCTTTAGTGCTCGCTGCTTTAGGGCTCACTGCTTTAGGGCTCGCTGCTTTAGGGCTTCTCACTGCTTTAGGGCTCACTGCTTTAGGGCTCACTGCTTTAGGGCTCACTGCTTTAGGGCTCACTGCTTTAGGGCTCACTGCTTTAGGGCTCACTGCTTTAGGGCTCACTGCTTTAGGGCTCACTGCTTTAGGGCTCACTGCTTTAGGGCTCACTGCTTTAGGGCTCACTGCTTTAGGGCTCACTGCTTTAGGGCTCACTGCTTTAGGGCTCACTGCTTTAGTGCTCACTGCTTTAGTGCTCACTGCTTTAGTGCTCACTGCTTTAGTGCTCACTGCTTTAGTGCTCACTGCTTTAGTGCTCACTGCTTTAGTGCTCACTGCTTTAGTGCTCACTGCTTTAGTGCTCACTGCTTTAGTGCTCACTGCTTTAGTGCTCACTGCTTTAGTGCTCACTGCTTTAGTGCTCGCTGCGAGTGCAGAAGATTTTGGGCTTAAAAAGCGTCTGTTGTGGTCAGAGTGTGGAGGCGATGACATGAACGTTTTTGGATGGAAAGAAGTCAGTCTGATCCTCCACAATGAACATGTTGCTTCAGCTTATGTATTCAGTCATTATTCAATGGTAAACTAAAAATCCATGTGAAAAAAATTACTTCTCACTGTTCTCAAGTAAACTATTTATATGTGATTAAAATGCGATTAATTACAAAGCCTCTGATAATTAGATTAATTTTTCTAATCGAGTCCCAGCCCTAGTAAAAACTAATGGTTTTCTACATGGTCCTTTTTATCATTGGCTCAGTCCGTGGGACAGACTCAGATTTGTTTTAGTGAGCAGCAAGTTTCTTTTTGGTTTACATTTGAGCCAAAATTCCTGCGTGCTGCTTCCCAAACACAGTGTGTACTAGAGGAGGTTCAACATGGAGGATGGCGGCCTCACCCTGCACGGCCAGAAGCTGTTCCTCAGTGGTCCAGCGAGCGTTCATCTTGGAGGCGGGCTGAGGAACACACACACGCTCAGTCCAGCACACACACACACACACACAGTCTCTGGGGCAGGGGGGGAGGGGCTTACCTCGCTGGGTTTAAGGGTCTCCACGCCCTCGCTCAGGCTGTGCTTCAGACTGCTGTTGGCCTGTTTGATGGCCTGCACCTGGACACACACACGTATTTGTGTAACTTTAAAATGCATAATACAAACCATAATGTTTGGCACAAAAATTAGAAACATCAAACAAAAGATGCCAGATTTGTGAATCATTACAGGCTTAAATGACTCAATGCGAACTCTCCCAGACACAGTGATATCAATGTTTTATGCTCTCCTGGCCACAGTACCCAATCCGGCCACCGGTGGCTCATGCGTTGATGAATAAATAATATTTGGAAATCATTGATAGAACGAGTGACTTTGTAGACTTGGAGCTGTGATTTTGCGCAAAATCACTATCGGTGCATCCGGGGCTTCGATTCCAGGACAACCTGGTGTTGGCCGTTTTGAATATTAAGTAAGTTCTACAATATTCAAAAATCCAATTCACCATTTTCCACTTGTATGTGTTTCTATGTCTAGTTTGGCAGTGTTTTATTGAGTCAGCAGGTGGCAGCAGCACTCTGTGGTTGTCTGGTCAAAGGTTACACACTGAATGCAGTGTGTGCAGATGTGAGAGACGCACACTTCTCATGTGAGAGACAAGTGTGTGAATGTTTTACTTTGTTATGTACGAATCCATGGCAGGGATTCTCAATGTCTGTAAGTTTACAGCTAATGCATAAAGACCTGAACCAAAATGTACAGTTGTCAAGTTTAGTACCATCTATCACTTTACAGTAAAGACACATTTGGGCAAAACTTCTGAGAGACATGTTTGTGCCACAAGTTCCTGATGCGAGCGTGCATGGAGCTAAAACCATCTCCAGGTCTGTGGCCGATGTTGAATGTGCTTGAGAGCAGTGAAGTGTAAAGGGTTTGAGTCGTACCTGTCTCTTGAGCGACACCAGCTGTGTGTCCAGCTGCCGGATGCTGAGCTGTCCTGCGTCGTGGGAAGCTGACACCGCGGTGATGTCACTCTGGTCCAGGTACATGCCTTTGGGGGGTCTGCGGCGGGCTCGCAGCGGGTGGTGCCTGTACTGGGCCCCCATGCTCTCCTTTTTCACGGCGCCAGAGCGGCTGGGGGTCAGTTTGTCCCCCCCGCTGCCATTGGAGTTCTGTTTGGCGGTCTGCACCGGAGCACACGTGTTAGCATGATTCTGAGGCTCACAGTGATACTGGACTATAGGGGTGCAACGGTTTGAAAAAAATCACGGTTCGGTTCGTACCTCGGTTCAGAGGCCACGGTTCGGTTCATTTTTCGGTTCATTTTTCAAAAAAAAAGTTTTGTCTTTTTAATAAACACAGCTCATGTGGACTCGGCTCCTGCTCTGACTGCCCCCCCTGACCTAGAAATGAATTAAGGGGAAGGAAATGGATGGATGGCATATTCCATCCATCCAATTATGTCTATTTAACATAATTAATGGAAAACAACACAAAGTGCAACATAAGAAGGCACTTTATGAGGATATTTACCCTCATATATTACACCACCTTCCTGATTCTCCCGAGGAGGGGGTCCATTCTGGGCCCAGCCTCATTCACTGCATTTGTTTAATTTTTGGCATTATCAGTTGTGACTGGGATATTAGTACTGGGCCTTTGTCTTCCATTCCTCCGCTGCTTGTGTCAGTACCTGCGCTGGGTGACTGTGTGACTGTCGTAGAGGGGGCGTGTCTTCAGCGCCAGACTTTTCATCTCCCAGTCTGCGGTGATGAAGTGAGCGGTTCCGCTCATGGATCTATTATAGTTTCTGCGGTACGTCCAAGCGTCAGTCGTGAGCGCAGCTGAGGATGCGCGGGAGAGTTGACTTTAGCCCGGTCTGGTCTGACTGTGCGTAAAGGAGCTGCTTAAACGCCGCGACAACAAGCGGTCGTTGAGACGCTTTTTTCACTCATGTCTTTCTTGTGCCACAGTGCTTACACATCGTGACAGTTTTGTCGACTATTAATTGTCAGTATAGTTACAGTGAAGCCAAAATGCTCTCATACTGGGGATTTAAATGACGCGGGGCTTTCAAGCATCTCCGTTCCTCCGCTCGCAATGACCGCGTTGTGTGTGGACTGAACAACGTGCGCACAACTTTTTTTTCATAAATCAAACCGTGGATCACGTCTGTACCGAACCGAAGACGTTGAACCGAACGGATCACGGATCAGTGATGAACCGTTGCACCTCTACTGGACTAAAGAGAACTTCTTCACCTCCTTTTTAGTGTCCACCTCAAAGTCACTGTCACTGCCCGGCTCCTCCCCCTCCAGCTCTTCATTACTGAAAACGCACCATTCAACACTTCACTTCTTCAAACCAACACAGAAACATGTGATACATTATGGCTCTTTTCTTTTTGGCCCCTTAATAATGCCACAATCCCCCAAATGTAAAGCCCGTTTATAAAATTCAAAGCTTTGAAGACCTTGAATTTGTGTCCATCAAATGAAATACCTTTTGTAAGATTTAATGCCTTTGGGGCTGCCCTGTATCTGTAGTGAGGGTCTGCCTGATGCCCACCTGTCGTCCTTCTCCCTCTTGGTGACCAGCCTCCGGGCCTGACGGTCCATGACAGAGGTGCGACTCCGGGTCTTCTTCCAGCTGTAGTAGTACTTCACCAGGCTGGAGATCAGTTTGTCTGGGAGCTACACACACAGACACACACAGACAAACACAAATGCCTTTTTGAGACAGGCCACAATCATGCGGCACACCACCAGCTGAAACTGACCACAGTGATTTTGTTAATAAATAGAAAGAATAGAAAATAAACAAGCACAAATGAACACATTTCACTTCCTGAATAAACATCTGTTTTTTTCTAGCGACCACCGGGAGAGAGGCGATGTGGTCGGTCTGAGCGACGGTCACAATCAGACCTACCACGCCTTCTCAGGAAGTAACATCAGTTGATAAAAGAAGATGGCACGCAGCTTTTCAGCAGAGACATGTAAAAACTAGAGTGGCCCTGTGAAAACAGAGGAAGGACTTCCAGCAAAATCTCCCTAAAAACCTTTAAGATCAACCCATGTTTTTGAACATGTGGCTGAAGGACTGAGCTCAGAAAGACTCAACTCCCAATATTCATCTAATTGTTCTGCCCTAGTGTCTCGTTTCACTTTAAAGTATACGTTAAATGTTGTGCACCTGAAAGAAACTAAACTAATCGTATCAAGATAAAATCGTGCTAAATTCAAGCATCTATTCCCTATTATCTATCTATTTAAGTAAAAGCAACTTGACTTTATTATTCTTCAGCATACAACAGTGTAGTGTGACTAGAATGATCCCTACTCTACTCCTCACACCAGGGAAAAACAAACTTTTCGTCAGTAGCCGCTGCATGTGGGACTACACTGGTGTGGCCTTCATGGCCACATGGAGCAGGGAGCCTCACCATCTGCTGGATGCGGTGGAAGCTCTTGCCGTGGAAGCTGAAGGCCTGCTCAAACAGAACCTTGTCCTCCACGCTCCACTCGTCAGGGAAGGGAGTGAAGTTTGCCAGATCAGCCAGAGAGCGCTCCACGTCGTGTTTGTGCCACAGCAGCATGCCCAGAGCCTGCACACACATTACAGTCCTCACACTCAGGAAGCTACAAGTGCAGCAGAAGAGTTTCAGGTCACTGCTTGTGTGTAATCAATTGAACATTTTTGCACAAAATAGAAAAGCACTTGTAGAGCGCAGACTAGGGGCACCTTAGGGCACCTCACGATACGATACGATACGCGATACAACGCTCACGATAACGATTATATCACGATATGACGATTATCAATATATTGGTCAGAAATATACCATATGCCAATATATTGCATACATAAAATAGAAAACTTAAGTGAAAAAATCCACTTTATTTCATGATAAATGGAATGGAGATGTGTAAAGTAGCCATATATTAAGTATTAATACTAATAAAAATATAATAATTTGAAAAAAAAAAAAACTCGGCAAATGCATATTGATAATTGATCGCGGGAGAAAGCATTGCGATATATCGTCACACTCCTAGCGCAGACCTCCACCGAGAAGCGCAGTTCTATTCCTTTAAAAAACAGAGGATCACAGACTTCAGTTATCTGGTCTGTGCGATAAGGAACAAGGACTCCGTAAGTCTGAACCAGGACTAAACCAAGACTAAGGCCCTGTCCACACAAAGTCAAATTCAGGCCTAAATGCAAATATACATTATCCATCCAGTGCATTATATCCGTACAAAGCCAGAGTTTGTATCTGTGAAGTTTTCTGTGCAGATTCTCATTAACACGCATGTGGCAGGATTGGAACATTTCAACCACACTGCTGTGTTCGTGTGCTGTGAGCATGCACAGCAGATCCCTCCTGGACAGAGGGAGGAAACTAAAGCAGGATTTTGTTCAGTAAATAGTAAAACATGCCGTTAGTGTATGTGGCTGAATGGAAAGGCTGTTTCTTGGTGTTTTTGATCTGTCTCATGATGTTTGAGTGAAGTTGCAGGTTTGGAGAGTGTGTGGTACCTGCTCCATGTTGTATCCATGCTTCTCTTTGGCCATCAGGATGTACTCATCCACTGCACACAGACAAGGGTTAGTCAGAACAGCGTCAAAGCATGCACCGCTCCGTGGCCTCTGCTCGTGTTATCGAGGTAAAGCCGATAGCTCAGTGATGAGGATTAGAACAAACTGGTTATATAAATTGGAATCGTTACCACACAAAGTACTTTTAATGCACCACAAAGTTTGACAAACCAAACGGATCATATTCATGTTAGTCGTTGTGTTACCATAGATACCCGCTGAGCCTTATATCAGTGCTTGGATTGGAGTTTTGAGTCCATAATGTCCTCATTTGAAATACCTTTGACAGCACTGCCCCCTGGTGTCTGGCCCTGGTACAGAGCGGTGTATAGAGCGGTGTACAGAGTGGTGCTTACACATGGCATCAGAGAGCTGGCTGTTGGGGCACCACACCAGCATGCTCCTCTGGTCCTTCTCCGTGTAGCGGCCGGGACAATCTGTGGACACAACACACCTCAGTGGACCGTGTTTAGCTTTATCTGTGTCTGTGTAAAGTTAGTTCATTAACAAGGACAATGGACAAAACCATCAGTATTTAAAAACTACAATTAGCAGTTACACATGGAATATGCATTACAGTTAATAATATTAAGTACAACCCTATAAATGACGAGGTAAAGGCAGCAGCTGATGGGAGACCTGCCAGTATCAGTATGAACGCTCCAGGGTGCGGCCTTACCTGGTTTGAACTCTGGGATCTGGGCCTGGTAGTCTCCTCCCACTCGGATCATGCTGTCTGTAAGAGACAAAGGCTCATCTACATCAGAAGTTTTTCTCTATTTCATATGGTCTTATTACAGGGCAGCTCCAACTCAAGTCTATTTTTAAAACTTTTTATTGCAATTTAGGGAAGAGTTTATGCCACCACCCGTAGGCAGGGAGCGCCACACAGCCCATAATTCTGCAATAGAGCCTCGTTTCTTCTTCTTAGACTAGGGCAGATCATTGAGGTCAACAAATCAGCTCGTACTGGAAGTGCCCAGGACTCGGTCCAAACATTGGGGTGATTGATCCTTTTCAGTTGCTGGACCAAACCTCTGGAACAAGCTGCCCCCTGACCTACGCACAATCACTGACTTTGGCCTTTTTAAATCCAGACTTAAGACATATTTATTCAGGCTGGCTTTTAATACTCAGTAGCACGGCAACACTTTAGTTTCTCATGGGTTTTATCTGTTTTTATTGTTTGGTTGTATGAATGTTTTTAACAGATTTTATGTGATTTTATTGTAAAGCACTTTGGTCGCCTTGTGTGTTGTAAAGGGCTCTATGAATAAAATTTGATTGATTGATCATAACCTTTTCAAAATTCTTTTCCTGTGAAGTGGATTTTCACTTTCTGCGTCTGTCTCAAAAATTATACGGTTTTCATATTGTCCTTTAAACATTTTGGGGCCTTTTTTTTTTATTGAAACCATAATAGGTTTAAAGTATTGGCTAAAGTATTAACCAACTAGAAGTTTTGCACAAATTGTCATGATCATGACACGATAAAAATATTTGTTGTGGTCTTGCAACATAATTTCTTTTATATATCGATTTATTTTTCATAAATCAGTTCCATTCATTGTAACGTTCCCAAAAATCACAATGTATTTTGAGTGTACTTCTGTACAAACAAATCTAGAAATGATGTTTTTGGGAGCGAATGGGTTAAAACATTTCAGAAAAATAAAAAGATTAATATTTCTGGATCGTCACGCCCCCATTAAGAAATACTAAATTCATGATTTTGCCTTTTCCAAGGAGAAGAAAAAGGCTTCCCAATTGCACCAAAGCAGTTCTGTTTGAGGATTGAAAACTAGAGTGCGTCCTCCTCCTGCCGCATGTAAAGTTCAGGCCTTGAATTTGGCTTCAAATCAGTGGCTTCATGACCCTCGGGCTCGCTGCACAGGAATGGTTCACACAGTGGGCTGTAGTCTTACCGTGAGCGTGCTCTTCGTCGCTGCTGTCCTCCTCGGAGTGTGGCTGGCTGTTGCCATTGGTAACAGTCTTCGCTCTGCTCCTGGAGAGGACCCCAGCCCCAGATCGCTCCATCACTGAGGGCATGGCTCTGAAAGGGTTACAGTGAGTCAGGACGTTTGCAGACACATCACAGGGCTACACTGTGCAGACAGCACCAGGCCGAGCCTTTGGGATGAGCTTCAAATGTGAATATTATCCTTTCCATTGGTAACAACAGGATTTAGGGCCACGCATTAAGAAATATGCAGTAGTGGTGTCAAAGGCAGAGCAATATTTACTTTCCCCAATTAGAATTATCTAAAAGAGATCGCATAGTAATTTCCTCCGTAGCCAAAGTTCTCTCATTTGAAAACTGCAGGTGATTTAAGGAACAATAGTTCTTTGCTAGGGCTGGGCACTGTTTAACGGTCGGCTCCTACTTGGAAAAAAATGCAATGCATATTCGTTCAGTTAAATTTGTATTCTAATTAGGGCCGGGACTTTAACGCGTTATTTACTATTAATTAAACGCCACAAAATTAGCGCGTTAAAAAAAAAAAAATTGACGCATTCTAATCGCGTGTGTATTTTCCACCGCGGAACGTTCCTCACGAATGAGTTTCAGGCGGACCGATTATACTGGAGCGCCACCTGAGTTCCGTGACTTCTTGTTCAAAAGTACATTATAACAAGCATAGACCAACTCTGAGTGAGTTAAAGGCAGGAAAAAGCGCTCTGTGTGGAGCAATGGTGTGTGAGGAGGAGGAGAAGGAGCAGCGAGACACAAGTTATCTGCTATTTGCTAATGTTTTAGTTCAGGGGTGCTCAATACGTCGATCGTGATCTACCAGTCGATCGCAAAGGTAGTACTGGAAGATCACATTACATAAAAAATAAAAAATAAATCCGTTTACGCATTTGCGTGTGGACAGAGATAACTGGAGTTTTGCGTTTTTGCACGCCACAGTATGCTCCCAAAACAACAAACAAAACATGCGACCTCTGATCACTGAAGCATGGATCATACTGCCTTAAAAACTGTTCACTGCTGCAGTGGTTCACAGCAGCAAACATCCTCGCTCCACATCAGAGAGCAGCAAAGTGATCACGCACGCTCAAAAACAACCAAAACAGGAGCTAAACCAGGATCAAACCAGGGCTGAGGACTGGGGTCAATGCTTGTAAACATATGTCTTCACCATGGATCTATAATAACACGTCTTCACCCTGAGTTTCTTCTATGACTGTAAGTGCCGCTACAGAACGAAAGTTACGAATATAACTACGGTTCTATGAATCCTGGATGACCAACAGAGGCGGTGCTTAAATGCTAATTATGTCATAAATCATGCGGTTTTGCATGTACATCAACATACATTGTAGATATAAAGAATCCTCAATATATTTAAAAATAAATATATGTTTTGCATTTTTGTAGTAGGTAGATCATTGCATGCTGAAAAAGTGTGAAAAACTGTTTTAGTTTGAATGCACACATCAAAACGTATTATAAGTTTTTGTACTCACTTCGAGTGCAGTGCATTTTGGGCTTAAAAAGCGTATGTTGTGGTCAGTGTGTGTGGAGGCGATGACAGAAACATTATTTGAAGGAAAGAAGTCAGTCTGGTGCTATGTGTACTGGGTGCAGCTCCGACTGCCACTCCCCCGACCCAGTAATGGATTAAGGGGAAGAAAAAGGATGGATGGATGTTCTCAGGACAAATATTTATATGCGATTAATCGAGATTAATTAATTACAAAGCCTCTAATTAATTAGATTTTTTTTTTTTTTTAAATCGAGTCCCAGCCCCAATTCTAATTATAACTGGAAAAAAATGGTATGCAAGTGTACACACACTTTGTCCCTGATAGCATCTCTGCTATCATCCCCCACCTCTGTGTGGAGTTTGTTTGCATGTTCTCCCTGTGTCTACGAAATTTTCCTCCGGGTGCTCCGGTTTCCCCTACGGCATGAGGATGAATGAGTGTTTGGGAGTGTGACTGTGGGATGACGATTGGAAATAAGCTAAAGGCTACAATCTGGTGTATTTACAGTATCTGCTGTTTATTAACACACACTGCTCCTAATAAACAGTGTGTGATAATACACGACGACTGGGACAGGATATCATACGACAGAATACTTAACGTGTTGAAGCCAGTGGCGTCCAGCAGGAAAGGGGACCTCAGCCCAGCGACAGCTTTGGCAACATTAGTTTCTGCCCTGAACCTGTGTTTTTGTGCTGTTTTCTTTTTTAAAAAGGGGACAACAAATGATTTATGAATTCTGTGGTTATTTTTATTCCTTTTGATGATAAAGAACTCAGTTGGAACTGTGTCAGTGGCATTAAGTATATTCAATATGATATTTTATCACAAATATCTCTGATTCTGACGCCAAATCTATTTGACATCAGAATGTGTTATTGTGGCAAGTCTGTGCGTCACTTCACTTCAAAGTCAACATCCTCCCACGACATCAGTGATGGTTCAAGTGGTTTCAAAAGTGAATAGTTACCTTTGTTTCAAAACAATGCACTATGTTTTAAATTTACACATTTTACAATTTATTTCACACGTGTTCTGTCTGACATCAGCCTGAGACAGTAGGACATTTATCCACAATATGATGGTATTCCATAATCAATGTAAATGCTCTCTCTGTAGAGGTTTGAGGAAGACATGGTGGAGTCCACAGAATGGACATTAACAATATGATTAAGATTAACCAGATGTATCATCTATCACTATTGAGCACCGACTTCAACAGCAGCTCTGAGGCTGGTGCCCAGGGCCCCGGAGCCAGTCATATGAGGACAGCGGTCCTCAGCGCAGAGCACATCCACAAGCAGGACAAGGGGGGGTGAGGGGTGCAGCTCAGGAGCCCGACTCAACTCCGCCAAAGGCACGCGCACGCACGCGCACCACACACAAACACACACACGGCGAGTGTTCGAGGCTCTCACTAGGGCCTTTGTCTGTGGAGCACCAGGGGCCCCAAACTAACAGCTGCCCAGACCAAACTTCACTTCGCACGAGACTGGGCTCGACACACACGGTCCCTCCACACAAACTTATGATATACACACATATTTACTACACATGTACACACCAAGGCATGATCACACTGCACTCTACACTCTACACTTAGTTTGAATGATGGAGCCTCGATCACCTGAGGATAGCCTCGAACACACTCAGGGTCGTTATTAAATCCCACTTAAATTCAGCAAACAAAGAACAAAAGGAGAGGTTTCAGAGTCGTTGGCCTGATCACGGAAGGTGTGAATCACAAGGTAAACTTTTAATTTGAGCCAAAAGCCGAAAAAGTTCCAGAGTCTGCTTCACCGAATCATAAAGCCCACAGTGAGCCCTACACTCTGTATTTATAGCAGTAAATGTACATCACAGGCAGTAGATGTACACATCAGGCAGTAGATGTACACATCAGGCAGTGTAAAGTGGCAGAAGTGAGGAGAGAGCAGAGACTGTCCCAGACTCCGCAGCCTTTTGTCTCCTCCACGTTGGGCTCCAGGATCAGAGCTGCTCCAGGAGGAGACAGGAGCTTCAGCCCAAACACTGACTCCGTCTGTCCACAGTAGACCTACACTCACCTGAGCCTTGGGCAGCATTAGTTTGACCACTTGTCTGGTGTAAAGTCCCACAGTACTCCCACTCAGCAGTGGCTGATGCTAACGTTAGCATGCTAGCTCGTTACATGAGTAACGCTCGCGTTAGTAATGGAGTACTCTGGGCTGTACCTTTAAAGCTCTGTAGTTCGCTGGCTCTTGTCCTCTCTCAAACTCTCCGTGGGGCCTGTATCCGCGGCTGTCTCGTCCTGGGGCACAGGGGACACTGGAGCATCCACACACCGGATGGTTCAGTCTCACTGGAGTCGGTACAATGAGAAGTGCTGGAGCTGAGCCGGACTACACCCAGAGCCGCCGTGGACATCCGCCCATGCCTCTCCCAGGGAGCCGCAAAGTAGAGCCCAAACTCACACACTATTCTTCTTGGTGGTTTACCTTGATCCTAGCACGTCTTTGACCAGTTTGACCCAGCACTCATGGTGTACACATGCACATGGTACCTCCTTACCATCTGGAGGAGAGGGTTCGTCATATTTGAAAACACTTTCCAATATTTGACTGGATATAATTACGCATCATTCCAATGAAATAGTGTGGATGATACCAAAGCATAGACACACACACAGACACACAGACAGGCACACACACACACACAGACAGGCACACACAGACATATAGACACACACAGGCGCACACATACATATATACAAGCACACACACACACAGACACACAGACAGGCACACACACACACACAGACAGGCACACACAGACATACAGACACACACAGGCGCACACATACATATATACAAGCACACACACACACAGATAGGCACACGCACATACAGACACACACACACAAGCACACACAGACAGGCGCACACACGGCTCTGTGGCACTACGTGCCGCGGATGGATCTGTAACGGAGCATCACTGTGCTGAGGCCGGCTGTCCAGACTGTTCTGATGTAGACTATGTGCGCGCGCACGTGTGTGCGCAATCACAGTGAAACTCTGAAGACTTTCCCCCTGTATGTGTGTGTGCGTGCATGAGCTCACGTACGCTTTCTGACAACTGACAAGACTAGTCCGTGGTCAGAGCCTCCCACCCTCTCCCTCATCAGACTCTCTTCTCCCTCATGTCTCTACTCCTCCACTCTCCAGTTTCTCCCTTCTCTCTCCTACGCCTCTCTTCCTCTCTGTGCCTCTCTTCTGCTGCTCTGCTCCACGTCTCTCCTCCTATTTGCACCTCCTCTCCTTCTCACTGTCTCTGTCCCCCATTGTTTCTCTCCTGTCTCTGTCCCCCCTTATCTCAGTCATTTGGGTGACTGCTGCTGCTTCCCCTCCCCCTACTCCAGTCACACACTGGTACACTTTTTCCTTCTTCTCTAGGCATCTACTATTTCTCCAGATATTTTGCCTGAATCTTTTATGTGTGACTGTTGGGGATCAATGGGCCTCATTTATGAAATCCCCGTAGGACACAATGTGTGCCACTGACCAGGTTCCAGTCCATGGATGTGGTCAGAGCCCACTGGCCCTCAGCCTCTCCCTCATCGTGCGTACATAGGAACGTGATATGTCCATTTCAACGTGATCATACGGCAGGTCTGGATGTGTCGTGCGCTGATTTCAAACAAACTAGACACAGACTGAAATGAAACCTATACTTGTGGAACTTGTTGAAAATATGCCGTTAAATGGACTATTTAGATTTAGCATTAGTCAGAACCACACACGCCACAGCAGCGGCACAGGTCAGACACTCACCAGGGAAGCTCTGGTCCTCGGTTCTCTGGGTCCGGGGGAAACAAGGGATGATGATAAATATCCTGAGTCCTGGATCTACAGCCTGCTTCCGTCTGAGGAAGCGGATCCCTCCCTCAATGAGGTTTCTCTTTTTTTCCCTACTGGGTTTTCAGAGTTTTTCCTTGGCGATGCAGGAGGGTCCAAGGAGAGAGGTGATGATCCGGGACACTCAACATTCAAGGACATTTATGGACTTCATCAACATTTATGGACATTGGTCTCTGCCCCTTATGGACCAATGGCTCTGTGTTTTTTATCATTGCATTTATTCTGTTTGAGCTGTTTGATTATCTGATCGGGGTTGGCGAATCAACGACTTTGTAAAGTCCCAGAGATAACTGTTGTGATTTAGGGCTATATAAAAAAATATTCAATTGAATGGAATTGATTAATGATTTAAATAAAGTTGGTAGAGCATTGGCCTTAAGGCCAGAAGGTCGTGGGTTCAATTCCCACCTCTGCACCTTCTCCACCGACTCCCACTGATGACTGCTGTCGTTGTGTCCTTGGGCAAGACACTTAACCCCACTTTGCCCAAAGCCCCCACTGAAAGATCAAGGCTATGCTCACACTCAGAGAGCAGCCGTCCTCCTGTGGACTCACCACCTGCAGAGGGTCAGTGAGGGGCTGGTGCTATGAGACTTGGGTGGCATCTCTGACTGCCACCCCCCTGACCCAGAAATGGATTAAAGGGTAGAAAATGGATGGATGGATGATTTAAATATCCAAAAAGTCCTGTCGAGTCTGTTGTATTTCCGTCATATCTCATAATCTCATAACGTTTTGGTCCTGGTTCCGTCCTCCACGGTTCGGTTCTATCCTGCGTGCGCGCTGTCCGGTTCTGATGTAGAAATGCATCGGTTTAGCGCATGTGCAAGATGAGACCTGTAGACAGAGTGGCTGGTCTTCAACTCGAGGTTCTGGCTCCATATTCCCAACTCTCCCCTTCTCTGAGCTGCTTATCTACAGTCACTTTTTAAATGTAAATTTACACTTTTTGTTGACAACTTTTTATTCAATTAGTTCCTAAATCCTTTCACATTTCAAAGGGACCAAATATCACATTTATATTTTTATATAATTATTTCCTTCTTTGATCAAAGGCTGTACTCCAATTGTAATCTTCCATCCATCCATCTTCTTCTTAATCCCTGGGTCGGGGGGTGACAGTCAGAGTTATACCCACAGAGCACCAGCCCCTCACTGATCCTCCTGCAGGAGGATGGCTGCTCTGTCAGTGAGAGCATAGCCTTGATCTTTCAGCTGGGGCTTCAGGCAAAGTGGGGTTAAGTGTCTTGCCCAAGGACACAACGACAGCAGAGAAGTGATAGAGAAAGTCTTGTGGTGGGCTCAAACCCACGACCTTTAGGTTCAAAGGTCTACCAACTGAGCCACTGTCGCCCACACCAATAGTAATCTTATGGAAATATGAAAAACATGTATTTTAGGCACTGTTATGACCATGACCTTAAGTGCCAAGAATCTCTCTTCATCAACAGTTACTACTTAGCGCAGTTACTACTTTCTTTCGTGCGTTGTTATCTTCATTACTATTTACTTGTTTTACTTTTGCATTGGATAGATTTTCCTCAGGTTCCACTCAAAATACCTTACAATAAAAACGTTGGTGTACGGACACTTATTTGACGCGAGGGAGGCAAGTTTCATTTTGATAAAAGAGGCCCAGTGAAACTGAGTCTTACCTCTGTGGACTTTCAAGATACCCCTGCTGGTTTTATGACCTAGATATATGGTAAGAAGTCACCACACATCACACCAGGGTGTCCTGCTAAACCTGTTTCACTCCCTTCCTTGCACTGATCCAGACTTCAGCAAACCACACTAAAAGTGTATTTGCTCGAAGGGGTGGGGATTTTGGATCACTGCGGTCTGAGAGGAGCCTGCAGAGCCTCGAAGGTTTTAGGGAGGGAGACTGGAGGTGACAGAAAAGACAATAATTTCAATATGTTTTTCATCCACTCATTGAGTTTTATCCTGCAATCAACATCGGAGTTGAGGACACTGTCATCTACTTACTACAGTGGCCACTCTTCCACCTGGAGCACTGTGAGGGTCATGTTCTTTGACTTCTCCAGCGCTTTCAACACCGTCAGACCGGCACTGCTGCTGGGGAAGATGGAGGACGCGGGAGTGGACAGTCACCTCACTGCATCAACTACCTCTCAGACCGACCACAGTACGTGCGGCTGCGCAGCTGTGAGACTCTGAGGTGGTAGTCTGCAGTACTGGGGTCCCTCAGGGTACTGTCCTCTCACCGTTTGTTTTCACCATCTACACCTCAGACTTCACACACGACACACACAGCTGTCACCTACAGAAGTTCTCAGATGATTCCGCCATTGTGGGCTGTGTGTCTGAGGGGAACAAACTGGAATACCGGTTGATTATCATTAACTTTGTCGACTGGTCTGAGCGCAATAACCTGTGCTTGAACACCAGTAAGACCCTGGAATCACAGTGACATCTGTGCATGTATCAATCCAGTATGTAATGGTTACTTATAGACTTCTTTAAAGCCAGAAGTCATATCAAGGCTAAATATTTCGTTAATGAAGGAGATGTGGAAATGACCTACTTTTGTGTTGCCACATTGTCTCCAGCATTAAGCTTTGTCTGAGTCATGGCACTGCTTACTTTTGACATATGGAGTTTTTTTTTTTTCCAAACAAATTTGCTCCAAAGACCTGAGCTTGATGTGTTCATGGTAATTTTGCAAATATTAAGCCAATCATCCTCAGATAGAACAATATTTACATCTCTCTCCAATTTTTCATTCATACAAGTGGGGGAAATATTTTGGGGCACTTGTAAATGTTTATATTCAACCCTTATTTGTTTTCTTCTTACCTTTATTTAACCAGGAAAGTCCCATTGAGATTAAAAACCTCTTTTTCAAGGGAGTCCTGGCCAAGAGGCAGCAAAATATACAGTTTAAGAATTACATACACATTACATACTCATTATAAAAAACATTTACAAGAGGTTGACTCAAGTGCTCTCATTTTGGACTTAAATTCGTTCAATGGAATAAGATCAGTTATTTTCCAATCTTTTTGCAACGTGTTCCATGTAGAAGGAGCAGAGTGAACAAATGCCCTTTTTCCCAGTTCTGAACGGGCAAATGGAACAGTGAGCAACAAATGATCATTTGAACGCAAACTATAAGAGCCAACGCTCCTCCGTGAGATTAGGTTACAGATGTAAGAGGGCAGTAGACCAAGCATGGCTTTATAAATAAAAGTATACCAATGACTCTGCCTCCTGGAGGACAAAGAAGGCCATCCCACTCGAGAATACAGCTCACAATGATGGGTCAAGGCCCTACAGTTAGTAATGAACCTCAGAGAAGCATGATATACAGTGTCAATCTTGTGTAGACATTGAGCAGACGCGTTCATGTACAGCAGGTCTCCATAGTCTAAAATAGATACAAATGTTGCAGTGACAAGCCGCTTTTTTGCTTTAAAAGAAAAACAAAATTTATTTCGAAAGAAAAAGCCCAATTTGAGTTTAAGTTTTTTCACAAGATTGTCTATGTGGGGCTTGAAATTCAGGGAGTCATCAAGCAATATACCAAGGTATTTGTAAGTGTGAACCACCTCTATGACTTTTCCTTCAAAAGTGGACACTGAGGGGATCGTTTGAGAAACCTTCTTAGTATTTGAAAACAACATTAGTTTAGTCTTTTCAGCGTTGAGGACCAGTTTTAGCTGCAGAAGTGTGTGCTGGACCACATCAAAAGCTTTCTGCAGAGATTCTACAGCTTTAACAGGGTTAATTCCAAAACAGTAAATTATTGTGTCATCAGCGTAAAAATGCATATTAGCGTCAGACACATTTTGTCCCAATTCATTAATATACATGATGAACAGAAGGGGTCCTAATATTGAACCCTGTGGCACCCCCTTGTGGACATTCAAAAATTCAGAACACAGGCCCTCACATTTAATACACTGGGTCCTGTGACTCAGATAATTTGCGAACCAGGAAACAACATGATTAGACAGTCCCAAACAAAGAAGCCTATGCTTTAAAATAGCATGATCCACAGTGTCAAAAGCCTTTGACAGATCAATAAAAAGGGAAGCACAATATTGCTTTTTATCAAGAGCAACAAGTATGTCATTTATCACTTTTGTAGCAGCTGTGATGGTACTGTGCTTTTTCCTGAAGCCGGATTGCAGTTTAGAGAGAAGTTCATTAGAGTGCAGGAACTCTTTGAGTTGATCACAAACAAGAGATTCAAGAACTTTTGACAATACACACAAATTTGATATTGGCCTGTAGTTACTTAAAACAGCTGGGTCACCTCCTTTTAGTAAAGTGGTAACAAAAGCAGACTTCCAAACAAGTGGGATTTCTTTGCTTTGAATTGAAAGATTAAAAAGGACCGTAAGAGGCTGTGCTACATAGTCAGCTGCTATTTTCAAGAAGTAGGGCTCTATCAAGTCTGGTCCGGGGGGTTTTCTGTGGTCTAGTGCTTTGAGAGCTTTATGCACTTCCTGCACAGTAAAAGGAACAAAATTAAAACGCTCTCCAGAAGACATTGGAGATTCTGTGCAGGGAGTCACAGGGGCTGCTCCTGAGAAGTCAAACAAAGAACCAGAAGCTACAAAATGCTCGTTAAAGCTATTTAAGACCTCAGTCCTATCATACACAGGGACAGAGTCTTTTAAGACACATTTTGGAAAAGCATGAGGTCTTCTGTTTACAGATAGAGACTTTATCACTTTCCAAAATTTCTGTGGGTTGTTGAGGTTTTCTGTTGTGACAGATAAGTAATATTCTGATTTAGCCTTTTTGATAAGAGAAGTACATTTATTTCTTAAATGCCTGAAATTAGACCAGTCAGATGGAGAATCACATTTCCTGGCTTTGGCCCATGCCACATTGCGTTGATGGATGGACTCTGACAATTCTGGGGAAAACCAAGGGTTCTCTCGTCCCTTGATTCTGAATTTCCGGATTGGAGCATGTTTATTTACAATCTTCATAAAACTTTCCTTGAAGTATGTCCAAGCCAGCTCCACATCTGGCAGCAGGCTCAATTGCCCCCAATTAACCAAAGACAAATCATGATGATACGCTTGTTCATTGAATAATTTTATATTTCTCTTGCAAATAATATGTGGTTTGCATTTGGGGATTTTAGTGTTCCTACAAGTAGCAACAACACAATGATCGCTCAAATCATTGCAGAACACACCCAATGTTGAGAATTTATGAGGGACATTTGTTAGGACTAAATCAATCAAAGTAGACTTATCAGGACTCTTCACATTTGGCCTTGTAGGTAGGTTGACCAACTGGCTAAGATTAATAGAGTCACAGAAAGATTTAAATTCACCAGAAGCTGTATTCAGCCAGTCCCAATTCAAGTCTCCGGCCAATAAGAGTTCATTATAATTTAATTTGGACAAAAGACGCTGTAAGGTTGATAATGCTTCCTTGGTGGCAGATGGAGGCCTGTAGCACCCCACGACAGTTATAGAGAGGGATTTAACTATTTCCATATTTAAAGCCAAAAAACTCAATTTGCTTAGTAATAGACTCAGATAGAACAATTGATACATCAAATCTTGATTTTACATAAATGGCTACGCCACCACCTTTCTTGGGCCTATCCGTGCGATAAACATTGTATCCAAGTATGTTGATGTCATCATTAGAAGTAGATTTGGATAGCCATGTTTCAGAAATGATCACAATATCTGCATCTGTCGATTTCACCCAAATTTTGACCATGTCCATCTTGGGTAATAAGCTGCGCACATTAAGATGAACAAATTTTAACCCAGGCATAGATTTGAAATCAGCAGGGGTCTGGACACATTTCAGCTCAGGTCCAGGGTTTGGTTGCACATTTCCAGATAAAAGTAAAAGTAGAACAATCATAATCAATCTTCGTTTCACGTTACATTTTGAAGCAGTCTTTTTATATGTTGAAGCCAGACATTGCTTTTCCTTAAGTGAAAGAGAAAGATTATATAAAGCAAGAAAACCTTGAAGTTTTGGTAAAACCCCAGGCAGATTGAAGCTGAAGGCCAAAACAAAATGAGTCAGTGGTGGCTCAGGGTGACCTGCTGCACTAGTTTTAATGCCTCTATAGTAGGTTTCACACATGGTCTGCATAGTATTAGATGTACTCACCCAAGGAGCACTGCCCGGTCCCAAGTCCCACACAGTCAACACACACAATAAAGTCATGAAAAATACCATCCTCATGTTGAATGACATAAACAGATACTGTTATGTTGGATGTAGCAGGCCAAGGCCAGGTGGATGTAGCAGGCTCAAGCCTGCCTGTTCAGGCTCTAGGTGGATGCTGCAGGCTCAGGCCTGTTAGCCCAGGCTCCAGATGGATGTAGCAGGCTCAAGCTCCAGGTGGATGTAGCAGGCTCAGGCCGGGCTGCAGATGGATGTAGCAGGCTCAGGCCGGGCTCCAGATGGATGTAGCAAGCTCAGGCCGGGCTCCAGATGATGGATGTAGCAGGCTCAGGCCGGGCTCCAGATGGATGTAGCAGGCTCAGGCCAGGCTCCAGGTGGATGTAGGAGGCTCAGGCCAGGCTCCAGGTGGATGTGTGGCAGGCTCAGGCCAGGCTCCAGGTGGATGTAGCATGCTCAGGCCTGTTAGCCCAGGCTCCAGATGGATGTAGCAGGCTCAAGCTCCAGGTGGATGTGGCAGGCTCAGGCCAGGCTCCAGGTGGATTCTAGGAGTCTCGGGCCAAGCCCCAGGTGGATGTAGGAGGCTCAGGCCAGGCTCCAGGTGGATGTGGCAGGCTCAGGCCAGGCTCCAGGTGGATGTAGCATGCTCAGGCCTGTTAGCCCAGGCTCCAGATGGATGTAGCAGGCTCAAGCTCCAGGTGGATGTGGCAGGCTCAGGCCAGGCTCCAGGTGGATTCTAGGAGTCTCGGGCCAAGCCCCAGGTGGATGTAGCAGGCTCAGGCCGGGCTCCAGATGGATGTAGCAGGCTCAGGCCGGGCTCCAGGTGGATGTAGCAGGCTCAGGCCAGGCTCCAGATGGATGTAGCAGGCTCAGGCCGGGCTCCAGATGGATGTAGCAAGCTCAGGCCGGGCTCCAGATGATGGATGTAGCAGGCTCAGGCCGGGCTCCAGATGGATGTAGCAGGCTCAGGCCAGGCTCCAGGTGGATGTAGCATGCTCAGGCCTGTTAGCCCAGGCTCCAGATGGATGTAGCAGGCTCAAGCTCCAGGTGGATGTGGCAGGCTCAGGCCAGGCTCCAGGTGGATTCTAGGAGTCTCGGGCCAAGCCCCAGGTGGATGTAGGAGGCTCAGGCCAGGCTCCAGGTGGATGTGGCAGGCTCAGGCCAGGCTCCAGGTGGATGTAGCAGGCTCAGGCCTGTTAGCCCAAGCTCAGGGTGTGGGAGAGGCTAAGTTAAACTCATTAAAGGTCCACAATTCACAATTCTCAAGAGCTTGTGAAGAAGTTTCAATAAAAAATACATTAAACTGTAACTTTAAAAAGAATTAAAAGCAGTAAAAATCCATTAAAACGAGTTAGTCCAGAGAGAGACACTGAGCAGACAGTGGACATGCTGCCATCTTGGATTTGTCTTCTGTTAGTCCATATGTACTACGATTCAATTATTCTTTTGTTTTGTTTTGTTTTTCCTTTG
Source organism: Knipowitschia caucasica (assembly GCA_964034765.1). Classification (NCBI taxonomy): domain Eukaryota; kingdom Metazoa; phylum Chordata; class Actinopteri; order Gobiiformes; family Gobiidae; genus Knipowitschia; species Knipowitschia caucasica. Next base: position 6,467,896 of record OZ035841.1, read on the forward strand.
CTGGACTCCAGTAGTATCTGTATTAAATCGACTTCGTCCTCAGTCCAGTAAAATTTCTATCAAGAGAGTATCTGAAGACATTATGTTTGAAAAGTTTTTGAAATATTAAATTTAGACAAATAACTTTTAATTAAAGGAGCAGTATGTAATTAAGGCTGCAATCGGCGTCGAACGGCCCTCGCCGCACCACGCAAACGAGGTGGCGCTAACGCGCCATCTTCCTAAAGCCCTGACGGGAGCGACACTGCATTTTGAATTCCTATGATCAGTGATTGTGTGTCTCTATTGAAAAGGTAAACTCCATTCTCCCTATGTAAGACTTGAATCAGTCTGTAGGGGGCGCTAATGCTGCAATTTCATGATTCACACTTTCAGTTTACTCAAACCCAAGAGTTGAACAATCAATTTAAGTTTTGTGCCAATCGGACTTAGTATATGCAAATAGTGGCATTTATGTTGAAAAATAGCGCCCCCTACGATGTCAGTTTTTTAGTTTTACACAAAGGAACACCAAAATAATACACTTTATGCTTGAAAAAAACTTGTGGCAAAGTTTGGTGAGTTTTCGTGTTTGTTAAGTGGGTCAAATATGAGATCAAACAACATTAAACCTAAATACCTGTATCCCCATGTAAACCTTTACTCAGCCTGTAGGGGGCGCTAATGGGCCAATGTCATTGTTCACACTGTCATGTGACCTAGGCCCAGGAGTTGAACAACCCAGTCAAGTTTAGTGCAAATCAAACTTTGTAAATGTGCTCCTGTTTGCACATACAATCTGTGAGTGTGTCCATACAGTCTCCATTGGATAACATGGGAACTTCACACCTCTCTATGAAAATAACCACACTTTGGGAGTCTGTCACGCGCAGACCGTTTGACTAATTAAAATTCTATGATCGACTATTGATGTGGAGCAAGATGATGTGGAGCGATTTTCAGACAAATTAGTGAAACGGCCGCGGCTGGTTTGATGTTTGAGCGAGGTGTACTTTTCAGAGATTTAACGATTTTCCCATAAGCACAGAATGGCAAGTGTTTGTCGTCGCCACGGCAACAGGTAAAAAAATAAATATTGGTTGTCATTGACTTTTTTAATCCAGAGGTCAAAACAGAATTATGTGCAAAATTTCAAACATTTTGAAAAAACTAAATGTGATGAAGCCCATGTAAAACTTTGACTTAGTCTGTAGGGGGCGATAAAGAGCCTATTTCAATATTTCCACTTTCAAATGACCCAGATCCTGGAGGTGAACAATGGATTAAAATTTTGTGCAGATCTAATTTTTTGTGTGCAAACGGGAGCAAATTTGCTTTTGTCAAAAATCTCCAAAAAACAAGTCACATTTTGCCGCTCCGCTGCTCGGACAAGGTTTAACTGATCCAAAATCTATGATCAAATATTGATGGTACATGTGTTTAATGTGTGAAAAAGATAAATTTTCATTTTTCCATTTCCCATTGAAATTAATGAGCTCCCTGTTTGTCAGGGGGCGGAGCCATAATAACTTTTTTTTTCATGTCTTGACATGAGGAACATGTGTACCGAGTTTCGTAGCTCTACGACAAACTTGACCTCGGACCCCCACCCATAGGCGCAATGTCAACTGACTTTTATAGGGGGTGCTATTCTCTCATTTTTTTAGACCCTAAAAAATAAACACCAAAATGTTTTTTGTCAGTCTCTGCAGGCACAAATTCAGAATCAGAAGCTGTCCAACGTAAAATTGCAAATTTTTTAAGATTTTTACTTTTAAGTTTTCTATGCTAGCCTAGCCTTAGCCATCCGTACACTCCGCTCAATCATCATTTCCCTGCATGTAACGTCTGGGTCTGCCAATGCTAACATATAGCATTGGCAGACCTCTCAAAAACGTCTTTACAGGATGGACCAAAAGTTGGCTCTTGGCCCAAAGCTCCGTTCCACATGTGTGTCAATGCTGAGGGGGGTGGATTTTTTTGGTCCACTCTAGTTTACTCGCTGTGAATTTTTTTAGTCTCTCGTTCAAATGAATGGAGCTCTCGCCGGCTGACGCATGCGCAGATGCGTTTTTTCACAATTTTCTTGTGGGCGGGACCACTCACGGCCATTTTGGATTGCTCCAGTAGAGCAAATCTTTTGGCCCATTAGTTAGAACGGCGGAGATAGGCGTGACTCTGTCGTTAATATATACAGTCTATGATCTGGTCCCTATGTTAGCGATTACAATCGTTTGAATTTCGACAGACAAATCAGCGAGCACGGGAGGCAGGTGTTGTTGTTAGTTGTGGGTGATGTCAAGAGTTTGCGTTGAACAGGCAGGTTGTAGTTTGGCAATGGCAAAAAATCCGAAAGTAAAGTAATCCGGTCTCTGGTTCTACCAATAAATTGAAGCCGGAGCAAGGGTAATGTTTAGCAAACGTAATCGCTGGAAAAATTGTGGCACTACTCCCCACGGTCTTCGTTAGCGGCAAAGGAAATGGTTAGGCTAAATGCTAAATGCTAACGACTCACTCGGGCACATTACATACGTCACGGTAAACTCAGATCCAATCGTTTCAATCTGCAAAAGGAGTTAACCCCTCCCACCGGTAAACGGAGCTCAATGGAGCACCTCCAGACCTTAGTACGAAATGTCATTTGTTCTATGGTGAGGTACGACTAGGCTAATTCTATGCCAAATTTCAAATATTTCAGAAAAGCCCGGTCTCCCAGAATAGATTGAAGTGGTACCTCAAAATAAGACTGGTTTATTTCTTTCCATTTAGCTTCACAGCCTGGATCACACGAACCTATCAGAACTCTCATCTGCGCTGCCCTTTAGGAACTCTCCAGACACTGAGCCATGGTTTTCACTTTTACCAAATAAAACTTGGGAGTAATCTGTTCCATTCAATGAATTGGTGGATATTTGAAGTGACAGTGCTTGGAATGGATAAAGAAATCTTGGTAAAATATGTATTTTTATTATTTCAAACATGTTGTACATGTTCATTGGTAAAAGTGACCAGTGTTTTAAGTCTGTCTTGAAATTTGATAATTACTTCATGGTATCATTCTTCCAGTGAAATTGTGATATCTTTCAAATCTCTAGTGAAAGTTGGTACCAAATTGATATTGTCTGTGTTTTTACTGTAAATTAAGTTTAACCGTGATATGTGCCAATCTTGAATTACATCTAAAGGACAACTAAACACCAAATCAACTCATTGAACTGCATAAATATATTTCTTATAGTGCTCTCTTACATGTCCTGGTCAAGAATCAAAAACATCAATAGTGATTTGTTTTTTAAAATTTGGTTTCATTTAGAAAATCAAATGAAAGCTATAGCTATAGACATTTTGTATTTTCAACTTTAGTGATGACAAAACCAGATTGATGCCGAGCATTTATACCATCCTCGCCTGCCTTTTTTTTTTGCTTTGTTTTTTTAGATGGCCCTACATTGCTGCTGTTTGATGCTGTGTATATAATTGTTTGCAATATGTCACAAAATAATTTTGTATGTCTGTAAAATATTGTACTGTATTGCTGGGCTCCAAAGACTGATAAAATGAATGAGTTGACATCAGGAGAGTGGAAGCCTCTTTGTTTGTTTGTGCGTGTGTGTGTGTGTGTGTGTGTCTGTGTGATAAGATAAGAATTCCTTTATTCGTCCCACAGAGGGGAAATTTCGATGTTGCATCGCACATATAGGACAGGGTGTGTGTGTGAGTGAGTGTGTGTGATTATCTGTGAACACACAAATGTATATCTGAAATTAGCATACAGTAGTACAACAAAACGTGCATTTGAAATATTAGGAAAATCAAACACTATGTAAACCAACATAAGATGTATGAATTATAGTTGTACAATAGAAAATAGCTCAAAAATTCAATGTTGATTTATTTAATGAATAAACCTGACTGCTGTCCTCTAAGTAAGATGTTTTTTGGACCTGGGACCATTTTCATTATATTTTTTTCTTGATGAATTTGGACTTTTCTCCAATTGACCATGATATAATCTGTAAATGTTTTGTTTCGGTCATCTGTTTTAAAAATATCATGGTTTCTAGAGATAGTCGGCCTCACCTCCACACACAGCTTGGGCTTTGGAACCCTATTCCTTGAGAGGGGTTGGATGCTCCACTTTTCTTGCATTTCTCATGGGGAGAGGCGGCGAGCGGGGGTGGCCATACTCATTGCCCCCCATCTCAGCCGCCACGTGTTGGAGTTCGAGAAGGTCGCGTCCCTCTGCTTTGAGTGGGGGACAATTCGGGCGTTCTGCTCTCCCAAAATTTCATCCACTGAGCGGCGCTGTGATCAAAAAATGACACCGTTTGTTGCCCAGTTCACTTCCGGTTGATTTCATACAATGGCGAATATGGCTCACGAAAACAACAAACGATTGACAGTGCCTGAATTGCATGAAAGGTTGAAGCGAAAGGGTATTTGCAGTGTGGGAAAACGAAAGGAGGAATTGTTGTTGCTAGTTCAACGAGCGGATGGTGTTTATGAAGATTTAGAAGAAGATGACAGCGAGCAGAGTGAACGAAAACGGCTGTGTGTGCGAGTGACAGATGGTAACAATGAGAATGAAGTTCAGCTAAGAGGGAAGAATGTGAATTGGACGGATGATTTGCGCGATATGCCACTAGTTAGAGACGGGAATGTATTTGCATACAGAAAATGACGAAAACACTCAACCATTTAGAGAAAATGCGCCGGGCAGAGAGAACCGGAAGTTGCGAAGGCAAGTGTTACCCATAATGCAACGCAAAATTCAGTCGCTCCCCCGCCCATCGGATGGAATTTTGGGAGAGCAGAACGCCCGAATTCTCTCACTGTTGTGACGGCCTATGGGCCTAACAGCAGTGCAGAGTACTCAGCCTTGGAGTCCTTGGGAGGGGTACTCATTCTCCTGGGGGACTTCAATGCCCATATGGGAAATGCCAGTGACACTTGGAGAGGGGTGATCGGGAAGAACGGCCCCCCTGATCTGAACCCAAGCGGTGTTCAGTTGTTGTACTTCTGTGCTAGTCACAGTTTGTCCATCACGAACACCATGTTCGAGCACAAGGGTGTCCACCAGTGCACGTGGCACCAGGACACCCAAGGCTGGATGTCGATGGTATCAAGGATGTTCGACCGTGTTCCCGGGGGGGTCCTTTTGGGGGGTTCTCCGGGGCCAGCAGTAAGTCTGTTCCCGATGCATGTTGACCTCCGCCAAGGCTGCCCTTTGTCAACGGTTCTGTTCACAGTCTTTATGGACAGAATTCTAGGTGCAACCAGGGGCCGGAGGTTGTCAGGTTTGGGGACCAAAGGATTTAATAATAATAATGATTAATAATAATAATATAGCATCTATTATTACACTCAAAGACTCTTTGCATGTAATTTATCATTCATTCCGTACATAGTGGTGATAATCTGCTACTGTAGCCACAGCTGCCCTGGAACACATTGACAGAAGTGAGGCAACCAGTCTGTGGCATCAGTCCCTAGGCAATGTGGGTGACGTGGTTTGCCTAAGGACACAACGGCAGTTTGGCACTTTACAGTCGCAGCTGCCCCACTGTGGCATCTGGTATTCCAAGAGGTCTCCCATCACAGCACTAACTAGGCCCTGCCCTGCACTGCTTCAGAGGTTTGACGAGCCATGGCTTTTGCATGCTAAGATGCTATTTACAGACAATTTTGTCCTGTTGGCTCCAACGAGCCAGGACCTTCAGGATGCACTGGGACAGTTTGCATAGAGTGTGAAGCGGCTGGGATGAGAATCAGCTCCAAATCTGAGGCCATGGTGCTCAACCAGAAAAAGGTGTGTTAGTATTAGATAGCAATATGGCCTACGTGCAGGACTGTACAAGGACTCTACAAGGACTCCATGTTATGACTATGATTTGACTGTCTCTTTGTGACACGTATGTCTTTCGATGTGTGACGTGACAATGACTATATAAACTGTGTACTGCCTTTATTCTGTCTGAGAGAAAGAAACAAAGTAAACCAGTGGAACTTGAGAGAAACTTAAATAAACTTCCAGAGTTTGGCGCACCACGATCCGTCTCTGTCTGCTTAAATCCTAACAGATGCCTTGCCCTCTCCAGGTGGATGGAGAGGTTCTTCCTCAGGTGGAAGATATTCAGGTATCTCAGGGTCTTGTTCACGAGTGAGGGAAGGACATAGCGTGAGATTAAACATGTTCAAGGGCATCTTTGACTTCTGCATTGAACTAGTCCATGTCAGCGACTCTTTGCTCAGCTTCCCCAACTGTGTCACACCATTCAAATCTGTAGTAACACTTACAGATTAACTATTTCTTTCCAATATCTGCTCACTTTGCTCTTTATTGTGTCCATCTTATTGACATATTTCAGCTCTGCAAAGATATAAGCTTGGATAGCTTCCTTGACCTTGTTTTCTGTTAGCTTGTTAGCAGCATCAGCCTCAATGGGTAAACAGTCGTCCTCTTAAGCGGTGCCTTTTGAATTTGCTGTTATTTTTCTCTTATACTAGTAAAGTTCTTTCTACATTTAAGAAGTATTTTATCAGGAGTTTTGCGGACCGTCAGGGGACCAAAAAAATGATGCTGCCACTCTCCTCACCCTACCGGAAGTCCCCCATTTCCCTTTTTAAGGTACCATGAACTTCCCTCATCACTAACACAGCCTGTTGTGCACGTTGATATTATACACTGTCTTATGCTTGTATTTTGACATGATCCAGCCATTTGGAACTTTCCCACCCTTACTTGGTAGTTTGCTGGCATTTTGCACTTTAATCTGCTCCCACTGCAGTGCAAAACGAATATATTTTGAACAGTTCGGCAGTGTGAAATGGCTTAAAAACCGTCGTGATTAAAAAGTGAAAGAAAAGAATAAAGAATTGGCAGCGGTGGGATTCGAACCCACGCCCCCGAAGAGACTGGAGCCTTAATCCAGCGCCTTAGACCGCTCGGCCACGCTACCATGTAACATTACAATGACCATTTATTAATTTTTGAACATTCAAGTAAGCTCTCTGGAATAATCTAGTGTGTATGTTTAATTTAGTGTGTATTTTTTCAGCCGAGTAATGTGAAGTCTGAAATGAAAAGGTTGCGACTGCTCAATCCAAGCGTATGATTCTGCAGACACAGAGCCTGCGTTGTGCAGTGGCCACCGATAGATGTCGCCGTAACACACGGAATCATTGGTGTGCGAGTCATGAAGTCACATGCTGTCTAGTGTTTGAAAATTGATGGGAACCCAAATGTCATTCTTAAACCTTCCACCATTACATTAACTACATTTGGTTTATTTGACTGTGAACCTTTTCGTTGCAAAGTAGATCTGAAGTACAATGCCGAGTGCAGCTGCTTTCTTAGGTCTATGTGTCCCTCTTGGTTAGGCAGTGACAAGACAAATTCAATTTATTTTTGTATTGCCATGAATCACAACACTACACTGTAACACTCTACAACATGTATGGACATTTATCAACATGTGTTCTACTTTCTTTTTGTGTCTTAACTGTTGATTCTTTGGTGATTTCAATGGTTTTGTTAAGTCCTCTGAGATTGAGACTGTTATGATTTAGGACTATACAAGAATAAATTGTATTGTATTGTATTGTAACAAAGTCAGCTCGGAGGACAGACAGTTTGACACATTTGTCCATAAAGGGCCGGGATGACCAATGTCCATACATGTTAATAAATGTCCCGCATATCATAACTGTCATTAAACAAAACTATTCTAGTTTTAGATAAGATGATTAAACAGCTAAAGGAACAATACATCTCATACTACAGGTGCCTTTTGTTACATCTAGACCAGGGGTGTCAAACTCATTTTGGTCAAAGGCTTAAATATAAAAGCATAAGATCTGATTGGGGCCAGAAGTATAAAAGTAGTCTCTTCTCATTTTCTTATCTATTATCTATTCTTCTTTTTTACATATTTGTGTTTTTTGACAAATCAACAGAATTTGACATGTGTATGGATAGAGAGATGTATTCAAAGATTTAGATCCAGGGGCCTCTGAAGATGGTCGCCTGGTCTAGACCCTCATCTTTCATTGATTCAAACTAACGCTTTGTTTAGCCATAAGGAGTTATGGTGCTGGCGGTTAAAGAAACGGTTAAAGTACTGTCTTTCTCGTCATTCAAAGTTATTTTCTTGTGATATTTTTCAAACATTAAGCCTTTCTTAAAGCAATCGAGCAACAACATTATGTGATCCTAAATAGATAGATAGATACTTCATTGATCCCGTAGGAGAAATTCAATTGATCATTCAAAAAAAGCTAACAATAGTAATAATCAGCAGCAGCCCTTCAGGTCACAGCAGCAGAGGTGGAGTTGACTCTGGGTGGAGCAGGACGGGTCACACGTCACAGCCCATTTTATTATAGATCCATGGTCACAGCAGCAGAGGTGGAGTAGACTCTGGGTGGAGCAGGACGGGTCACAGCCCATTATTATAGATCCATGGTCACAGCAGCAGAGGTGGAGTAGACACTGGGTGGAGCAGGACGGGTCACAGCCCATTATTATAGATCCATGGTCACAGCAGCAGAGGTGGAGTAGACTCTGGGTGGAGCAGGACGGGTCACAGCCCATTATTATAGATCCATGGTCACAGCAGCAGAGGTGGAGAAGACTCTGGGTGGAGCAGGACGGGTCACAGCCCATTATTATAGATCCATGGTTACAGCAGCAGAGGTGGAGTAAACTCTTTGTGGAGCAGGACGGGTCACAGTAGCCCATTATTATAGATCCATGGTCACAGCAGCAGAGGTGGAGTAGACTCTGGGTGGAGCAGGACGGGTCACAGCCCATTATTATAGATCCATGGTCACAGCAGCAGAGGTGGAGTAAACTCTTTGTGGAGCAGGACGGGTCACAGTAGCCCATTATTATAGATCCATGGTCACAGCAGCAGAGGTGGGGTAGTCTCTGGGTGGAGCAGGGCGGGTCACAGCCCATTATTATAGATCCATGGTCACAGCAGCAGAGGTGGAGTAGACTCTGGGTGGAGCAGGACGGGTCACAGCCCATTATTATAGATCCATGGTCACAGCAGCAGAGGTGGAGTAGACTCTGGGTGGAGCAGGACGGGTCACAGCCCATTATTATAGATCCATGGTCACAGCAGCAGAGGTGGAGAAGACTCTGGGTGGAGCAGGACGGGTCACAGCCCATTATTATAGATTCATGGTCACAGCAGCAGAGGTGGAGTAAACTCTTTGTGGAGCAGGACGGGTCACAGTAGCCCATTATTATAGATCCATGGTCACAGCAGCAGAGGTGGAGTAGACTCTGGGTGGAGCAGGACGGGTCACAGCCCATTATTATAGATCCATGGTCACAGCAGCAGAGGTGGAGTAAACTCTTTGTGGAGCAGGACGGGTCACAGTAGCCCATTATTATAGATCCATGGTCACAGCAGCAGAGGTGGAGTAGACTCTGGGTGGAGCAGGACGGGTCACAGCCCATTATTATAGATCCATGGTCACAGCAGCAGAGGTGGAGTAAACTCTTTGTGGAGCAGGACGGGTCACAGTAGCCCATTATTATAGATCCATGGTCACAGCAGCAGAGGTGGGGTAGTCTCTGGGTGGAGCAGGGCGGGTCACAGCCCATTATTATAGATCCATGGTCACAGCAGCAGAGGTGGAGTAGACTCTGGGTGGAGCAGGACGGGTCACAACAGCAGAGGTGGAGGTAGATACAAGTTCATTGAATCGGCCAGAGGTGGCAGCACTACCTCAAACCAACTGGAAAGTATTGGAAGAAGAAAAAGCCCAGGAACCCCCCCGCCCCCTCCCCACCCCTCCACGGACACGCTTACGCACACACACAATCACGCTCACGCACCCAAGCACGGACACACGCACGCTCACGCACACACCGGAGCGGCAGGCCGTTGGCGCCAATCCTCTCCCCGCTCCAGCGTTGCCTTCCTCGGCCACTCTCTCCTCCCCGAGCCGCTCCTCTCCCGCCTCGGCCTCTTGTCTGTGCCCGTGCCTGGTGTCCTGTAGCCGGCCGTCCCTCTGCCTCCGCGTCCCCGTACGGACCGCGGTTCTGTTCGCATTCTCCTCCCGACAGCCGAGCGTGCGGAGCGGACAATAGAGCAGCCCAGTGCCGCAGGATGGGGGTGAGTGAGCAGGCCTCCACCACCGCCACTGTAGCCTCTTGTTTAGCCTCTTCGAAAAACAACCGAGACACGTTTTACTCAGAAAACATTTGATCTGATTCTGCACTTTTCATTCTTCTCTGCAGATTATTGTGACTGTGGTAAAGTGTCACATTGCGTTTTCTTTCAACCACTGTTTTCACTATTGTGGCTGTAATACTTCATTAATATATTCTACACTCGTCTTGTCAAAACATTTCAGCCCGATACTAATTTCAAAACTACGATGATGATTTCCTTCTTGGCTCCACTTGAACAATAAGTTGTAATTTTCTAAGTTTGTTGTGCGAAATGATAATACATACCAAATATGATGCATCTTCCCAAAATGTATGTTGCTTTTTGTTGTCGAAGAGATTCTTGTTCAAATGGGTATCTAGTATGGATAGTTTTAGAATAGATTGTCTGATTTTTTTTTTTTTTTAAATCTTATTCATTTAGTTTTGACTAGTTTCTACAGTTTTTGCGTTACTATTTGGACGGAGCACATGTGCACAGGACTCAAACCTGGGACTAAATGCTCCGTATGTCCCTGACTTAATTGTGAAATGCTGCTCTCCCTGCTCTACATTCTCTTTGCATCATCTGAGTCATGTACTGAGAATTCCTGAATTTTGACTAGCTGTATTCAGACAGTCAGGGTTTCTTCAAATGGTCTTCAGAAAACATGCAATATTTGTATCAAAGGAATGCACTGTTAAACTCTTATTTAATGGTTAACATTAGGATAATCATTAATTGTATTTATCTATTTGGTAGGGACCAGGGTACACATGTGAAACACCAACATTTATAGCCAAGGCCAATTTGTAATGTCTGTCCCTAGAAGTGCTTTTAGTACAATTAATAACTCATTTAACGTTGTCAAATTGACATTATACAGAAGCAGGAGTCCCTCAAGTGATGGATACATGTGTAGGCGAGACTGCGCAGCAAGATTTGTTTTGCCATCCTCTTCCAGTTGTGATCCACCTGTTTATTCAATTTGAGATTGTCACTAATCCAGAGTCCCAATTGTCCTGACCCTAAAACAGTTCATAAATCTGTCATTTTTTGGTCTGTGCCTCTTGCATTGGTTTTGTTAGAATTTCGATAGGATTAAACTTAATTCCTCAAGTTAAACCCACTGAGCGACTTCTTCGAGTAGCTTTGTGGACCAATAGAGGAAGCTTCTGATGCAACCATCAGTGTTGTATCATCAGTCAATTCTGATATTTGGCTTGTAAATTGGTTATGACCGTTACGGATTTGGGGGGTCACAATTCTCCAAATCCTCGATTCGATTCTCAATTTTTCTTTTTCTAACAGCACACTGTAGCTAGAGCTGCAGGAATTGCATATGTTAGTAATCGAGTATTCTATCAAATATCTTGGACAATTAATCAAATTAATATTTTTGTTTTATTAGGCTTGATTATAAATATACAATATGGAATGACAAACCACTTAATGATATTTCTTGCTAGAATATAGAGTATTTTATACTTTCTGCTTTACTATGCTGAAGCTAAACAGTATAGTATTCTCCTATTAATAAGCAATAATGATTTTATTTTTCTAATAAAAATTTAATTTGTCCTTTGGATGTCAGTGTTTGTAACACTGGGTAGCGCCAAAAACCCAGAAATGAATTAAGGGGAAGAAAATGGATGGATGTGTTGGGTGGGCGGGGTTATGGAGCCTTGTGAAGCATTGAGGCATTACTTGCTTGTATGGCAACTGTTAAAGTGTCAACACCAGAAACTCTGACTTGGTGGTGATAACAAATGAAGTTGTTAAAGGTCCCATATTTCACTCTTCTTCATGTTTCTCAGTCCATCCTAATAGTTTGCTAATAATTTGGGTGATACAGCAGACAACACTCAAAACTTGTCAAATTATAGCAAGGTGACAAATATTTGCCCCATGCCCAGATTACCCCAGGTGAGCTGTGGATGTCTGCAGTTCCTCCAGAGTGACCAATGGCCTCGTTGGGTACTTTTGTTGCAGTTGGCCTAACATTGTTGGGGCACGTTGTCGACATTAGCGGTCATTAAGCATGTGTTAGAGGCAATTTAATGCACTCAGAAAAGTGACAAATGTACTCGTGCATTCTTCACTTTTTATACCTTAGAAATAATCACTTCAATTGTGTTTCCTCAATCCAAAAAATCCAAATAAACTAAACACGGTATATTGGTGCTTTTCTAACGGGCACTGATTATAGTAAGTGGACAGAGGCCTTTTTTAATCACTCTTTGGTTTCAATCGATTCTTCAAAGTCAACTGTTAATACAAAAATAGCTCAATATTAAAATTTCAAAAACTGTTGCTTGAAATTCCATCCCAAACGATTATAAAAGTTTCAATTATAATCCATGTTGTGCCTTTTCTGCCTTATATACTTTTCCACAGCACGGCTCGGCTTAACTACAGAGGCCCTGAGAACAACAGCGCCCTGTCCTGGTCACATGGCCTCAGATTTAAAAAGCAATATCATCAAATGTGGACTGAAGCTCTAAATGAATGCAATTATTTTCAGAAATAGTTTAAGATTATAACAATGTGGTGAAGGAGGAAGACGGACAAGTGTGTGCACTGCTATTGCCACCATTTCTTAGTGCCTTTTAACAAAGAAATGCCCATGCTGAAGGGGGTTTGTGCATTGGCTGATATTTCTTGGCGGCTTCAGTTTTCCATTTTTCTTCAGCTTCGTGCAGTTGCTGTGCACCGCCTCATGCTTCTCAAATGTCCAATGAGATTTGTTAATAATTTTCCTCCTCTTAATCTTACTGGACAGGTGCAAACTGCATAACGCTGATCTTTTCTGATACTGTAAAATATTGCCACACAATCAGCGCCATCTGTTTTGTTTCTTCTACAGAGGAAAGTGCGCGGACGCCTTCTACAAGTATCTCTTTTCACGCGCCTCCATCGAATGTCTTTTTTTGCCGATAGTAGTTCCCAAGGCAAACACCGGCCGATGTTCTGCCGAAGTCTTTTCACGACCTTATGAGCACACAGCATTTTGGGAAGAATCTAACCAATAGAATGCTGTCTTACATTTCATAGATTATTTGGTCTGAAATGATCCAACCAAAACTAAGTCAAGCAGATAGTTTTAGTCACAGGAGGAGGACACCAGAAACATGAAGGCTGTCACAACTCCCAGCCTTAGAACTATATCATTTAATTTTTATAATCTTAGCTTAGACGTCTTTGGTTAAGTATTTTCATTACGACATAGGCTTTTCTCATTCATTTGACAATAATATCCATCTTCATTCATAAATATAAGTATTTACGTAAATTTGTGTTTGCGTGGGCCTGCCCCTTATCATATGGGCGGCACGGTGGCTGAGTGGATAGCACTCTCGCCTCTCAGCAAGAAGGTCCTGGGTTCGAATCCCGGCCGGACCAGGGCCTTTCTGAGTGGAGTTTGCATGTTCTCCCCGTGTCTGCGTAGGTTTCCTCCGGGTACTCCGGTTTCCCCTACCACTAAAAATATGTCCAATAGTTCTGGCATGTGCCTCCTGTACTGGCCCCGCTCCCATCTCTGTGTGGAGTGAGAGACAAATGCCCAAAATTAACAATTGTAAACCGCTTTGAGACTCAGATCTGCAGTGAAAAGGCGGTATATAAATAATAACTTACTTACTTACTTACTTACTATAAAAACATTTAAATAATAATAAATCCTGATAGACACATTTATCTGTCGCACACATGTGAGTCTCGTCCTTGGCACGTTTGGGCGACGTGGTCCTACTACGCAGTAACACGTGCATAAAGTCTCAGCATTTTGATGTGATGTTGATACGCGCATGAGCGTGAGCAGAGTCAAACAATATGACTTCTCTTTGTCTCAGTTGACAATTGTTTACTGCTCTGTTAATGTAACCGGTGTCCAGAAAGTACTGACGGGAAAGGCAAGTGTAAACAACAGACAAAATAAGCTTCCTCCAACCCTTTTGAGGTTGAGGTTTGCGGACGCTTTTTTAGTCCCAACTCGTTTTCGAACTGTGTTTTATATTTTTTGTATCTTGCGAGTTTTTATCTAATTTTTTAATGCATACATTTGAAAAAAAAATGACCACACAGTTCCTACACAAAGTAAAGTGAAAATGTTTTGTTCTCTGTAGAGGAAGTCCAACAAAGCAAAGGAAAAGAAAGCTCGGCGTCTGGAGGAGAGGGCTGCCATGGACGCGGTGTGTGCCAAAGTGGACGCAGCCAATAAGGTGGGCCAAACAAGTTCATAATATTCTACATATACATATTCTACACTTGTGTTTTATTGATTGTGGGGCCCCTTTGGTACCCCATGGAACCCAATGCGCCCCTCACCGCCTGAACTAGTGAAGAGAGCACACAGCTCTCCAGACATCTTTCAGACATATTCAAATATAACGGCCCTGAATGCATCCCGGGTCACATGGCAGTGCGTGTGTTCACATTTTGATTTGTGGAATTGAAAAACTAATCCAGCAACTGAACTAAGCTTATTAAGGTTTCAAAAGATATATGGCAAGAACATAATTCACATGGGCGCAGCACCTCGTACAGGCCAGAAGCAGCGCCGCTTTCTCCGTCTCGTCTTGATTCGTTTGAAAAAAGTATTTTATGAACGCATGTTCAACAAATGTTGCAACTCTGATTGAGCCCAGTTAGAATTGTGTGGATCAGAATATTGCAGACAGAAGCATGTTATGTCTGTCTTAACCCAAATGACATTATAAAAGAAGCATGTTCTCATGTATTTTTCAGCTGGATGACCCTCTGTCTGCATTCCCTGCCTTCAAAAAGTATGACAGAAATGGGTAAGCAGCCTCTTCTCCTCTGCTCCAGTCTGCTCTCTGCAGACCCCCCTGACCCCTGTGTGTCCACCACAGGCTCAACCTACAGATCGAGTGCCGGAGAGTGACCGGCCTCAACCCGCTGTCGGTGGAGTGGGCCTTCGAGCTGACTCGAGCCAACATGCAGGCGCTGTAAGAGCACTGTTATAAGTTATACTCTTATATTCTTGTAGACACGACTAAAGTGTGTATATGAGACTGTGGGATAGTCCCATTCAAAAGCTTGACCCGGTAGATCAGGGTTGCGCAATCTTTTGATGGTGATCTACCGGCAAATCGTGAGGGCAGGGTGCGTAGCTCTCATGACATCAGAGTTCACTGTATTTCATGACAGATGTATTCGTACTTTTATATCTCAATGTTTAATCTTATAATTATTTAAGCATTTAAGTATTTTTCTGCCAACAAAATGTGAATACAGACATCATGAATCAAACCAAATGTGATATTTTGAATGCTAACACCTCCACGTAAATCTGAGGTAGATCTCGGCTCAATGATTGCCATGAAAGTAGACCTTTGATAAAGTGTGGGCTCCTGGTGTAAGCAGAGCAAGAGGCTCATTAACTTCATTTCCTTTTAGAACATGTTCACAGCTCTGTTAAATTATGTCCAACCCTCCAAATTATTAAGAAATGAAGGTTAATTCTTCACGTTTATATCATGATCTTGAATGTTTCTTTTCTTTTTTCATAAAACTTGTTGGAATGCTTTTTGTGAAAGACACTGCACTGACTCTGCCCTTTACCCCAGGTACGAGCAGAGTGAGTGGGGGTGGAAAGAGCGCGAGAAGCGAGAGGAGATGAACGACGAGCGTGCCTGGTACCTGCTTGCCCGGGACACAGCTGACTCTTCTCCCGTGGCCTTCTCACACTTCCGCTTTGATGTGGAGTGTGGAGAGGAGGTGCTCTACTGGTGAGGAGGGCTTGGGTGGGCTGCTCCCTGGGGAAGCTAACGGCTAACTCTCTGTCCGCAGTTATGAGGTGCAGCTGGAGAGCAGAGTGCGCAGGAAAGGACTGGGGAAGTTTCTTATCCAGATACTACAGCTCATAGCAAACAGGTAACACTGAGCTTTGACAACACTTTCCCATAATCCTTCTAGAAGAATATCCGAGGACAGATCAAGAGCTTTTTGGTGAGGCCCATCACTTTGCAAAGGATCCTGGAGACACGGTTACCTGCCGACAGCAGATCATGTCCAAACAGCAGTATTTTCTTTTCTTCAAACAACCACAATTTTACACAATTGGATCGCTCATGAAAACAGCCCTGTCACAAAAGTAAATATTTACAAGATGGCAACGGAAGCAGCGCTGAAAGTGGCCTGTCCCAATACTCCTGTATGTTTAGACTGCCTCTCGCCGGTACTCAAGGCAGCACTGATATCACAAAAATGACTATTGCATTGTATTGATGGCAAATGGGAGAACCAGATTCTTATTCCGCACTGTAGCCAAAGTGGTTCTGAACTTTTGCATTTCCTGACCGAGGCCACTGTGCTTTTATTTATTTATTTAGCTGCGCACCCACTCATCGTACCTGGAAGCCATTATCATTTAACCCATTATGGGCGGACACACCTGGTAAAGCTAGCAGACCTGTAAAACCTGAGGCCAACTTCAGAACCACCTCCAAAACCTGAAGTGTTCCTGAAATAGATCGTCTACAGAATGATTGATATCTCAGCCTCTGTTACAGATAGAAACATAATTTCAAAAGAATTTGAGAGATGACACTAGTGGCTTTCAATAAGAACAATAAATATACAACTTCCACACAGGAAATGTAATAAAACAACCAAAAATAATGTGAGACTAACACATGTTTCTCAATACAAGTTCAAAAAGAGTTTGGCAATAAAGTGGCACTACCTATGTAGAAAAAAAATTGTAAAAATTCCATTCTCAGCCCAAAAAAGTCAAATTACACTACTGTTGTGGTCTGTTCTGTTTGATTTGTTCACATTTTACTTTTGTGCACAAACGACATGTATTGTCAATGCAAGTGAAAATTTAGGCACCTGAGCTTTAATTCAGTTAGTTTGGGCTGGGTTTCGTGAAGAGACGTGGGAGAGACCTGCATGTGCAACAAGCTTGGGACGGTCCTGATAGCGCGTCTATGGTCCGCGGCACATGACCAGGTTACGGCTGAGCTGTGTCAAAGCAGCCACAGTTGCTCCCGAGGTCAGAACGGAGGATGTTAATCCCGTTCAAGTACGTAACGCAAACAACCCGCGGCCACACAATTTGTGGATCCGCAGATAATTCTCATCCCTGGTTTATCCTGATGCATTTCTTTGGTCCAGAGAATTGATCAATGAAGAGAATAGGTCAAAAAAGAGAAAAAGACGTGTCCGCTTTCCCGGCCTTAAAGATAGAAGTGCACAACAGCGCTCCCGGCTTGAAAGGGAGAAACACGGGAATGCGTTCCCGGCCTCAATGGGTTAAATTCAAATGATCAAACTTTGTGCAAAAAATTCTTGTAACACTTATGGTGAAGTCTTGTCCCCTTATTTGAGGAGGATGGACAGAAGGGGCAATCGGGCCAGATCGGACTGATTCCAGATTCCGAAGAGCCTAAGGTGTGCCACATCAAAGGACACACAAGCACAGGAAGTATGCAGAAAAAAATCATTTAGTAAAGTTGGGAACTATAAATAGCCCCACAAATTATTGACTGTGGGACATGAGGTTTCCCAGCCTTTGGCGGACTCCACATTGTAAATTTGGTTTTGTATAAATAATAAATAGATAATAAAAAATCAAAAATACTTATTCACATGTTAAAAGTCAAAGTTTAAATCTTTATTATGTAATTAGGGGTTTAGTCCGTAAAATCAATTGGTGGTGGAGAAAATTCTGTTCAGTATCTTCTATTTAAATCACAAGGAGCAAAGTGTAGTTATATTTAATTGAATAATTATCAGTTTCACTTGCGTGGTTTCTGAGTTTACAGGTAACTTACTGAGGTTTGTTTCTTTATTATGTCTGCTTTTTGTTAGTTTGGTGCAGACCATAATAAATGTGACATTTGTGTTGAGTCTTATTTTACTCCATTTTTGTAATAGCTTCAAATAATATGTGGGACATGAATCGCAAAATATCACAGAATCGAATCGCAATATGTTAAGAACCACAATAATATTGAATTGTGGCCCAAATATCGCAATGCTGCCCCGAAAATCAATATTTATATTTCAATCCCATTTTGTGTGTCAATGCTGCCTTCATTTATTTACGGTTCAGATCCGGGCATCGTCACAACAGTGGTGGAGTGATCACTCTGCGATTTGCGCTGCTTGGCACATCCAGCAGGGGGAGCTGAAAGCTCTTCACAGTTTCCTGTTGAAGGAATATTATTATACACAGAGAATATTATTATTATTAATCTTTATTAAGGAAACGATACAATGCAATTATAGACCATGCTCTATTCATTATATACAGGTTATGATGACCATAATTCCACTGTTCATTTGCATTAGTCACTTCCAAACACTTTTTTTAGTTTTAGTGTAGAAAAACTTTTAGGTTTTTTTCCACACCCACATTTGTTAGTTTAACTTGTTTCTCAAACTGTGTATTGCTGTTTATTTTTGTGACCTGTTGATTTTTACCTTTTTAAAAATAATTGCTATACTATATACTTATAATAATATCATTTTCTAACTCGACACACTGCACCACCCAAAGTTGGCACCAGAGCAAAGCTGTCTGGTTTTAAAGTGGCCATTTGTTGTTTTTCAGCACACAGATGAAGAAGGTGATGCTAACAGTTTTCAAACATAACCACGGAGCGTTCCAGTTCTTTAGAGAAGCCCTACAGTAAGTACCCAAATAATAAATACCCATAGACAGATACTCGACAGAACACCGGCACCAATATGCATAAAAATCATACATGGGACATCCAAACAACTTTTTAAACGTGGCTAATTGCGTTCTACACATTTATCTCAGTCTGGAAACACCAATTGCCCTGTTGTTTCCTATTGGACTGGGGCCTCTTCATGTTGAGTGGACCTTAAGTCTGCTGTGCTTATAGGTTTGAGATCGATGAGACGTCTCCGAGCATGTCTGGCTGCTGCGGGGATGACTGCTCCTACGAGATCCTGAGTCGGAGGACCAAGCACGGGGAAGTGTCGGGCGGCCACAACCACGGGGGCGGCCACTGCGGGGGTTGCTGTCACTGAGCCCGCTCCTCTGGCCTCAGGGGGACGCGGCCTTCACTCCTCCGGCCTCAGGGGGACCCGGCCTTCACACCTCCGGCCTCAGGGGGACCCGGCCTTCACTCCTCTGGCCTCAGGAGGACCCGGCCTTCACTCCTCTGGCCTCAGAGGGACCCGGCCTTCACTCCTCTGGCCTCAGGGGGACCCGGCCTTCACTCCTCTGGCCTTCGGAGGACCCGGCCTTCACTCCTCTGGCCTCAGGAGGACCCGGCCTTCACTCCTCTGGCCTCAGGAGGACCCGGCCTTCACTCCTCTGGCCTCAGGAGGACCCGGCCTTCACACCTCTGGCCTCAGGGGGACCCGGCCTTCACTCCTCTGGCCTCAGGAGGTCTCAGCAGGCTTCCTTTGACTGTTTAGTCTCTTCTTTAGCGTCTTTAGCTCATGCTGATCCTCCAGCCTCTCACACAGACGCTCAGACTGGCCCTGCAGACACTGTCCTGGACTTGTTGGACATTCTGACCTCATAACTCACTTTTCAGAAGAAGCTTCATGGTTACATCTGTCGGTTTATAGTTCTGCAGTGAATCATGCAGCCAGCTCTTGTGGATGTGGCTCTTCACAGTATTTGCAAATTTATATTTTGGGGAAAGGGTTATAATGTTGTGTCAACCTTTATAATTCAATCTTAAAGCTTGGGTAACCAACTTTCTTTTTTTAAATGATGTCGCAAAATCCATATAAATCAGTCTTAGCTCTGGAACAGTTGGACACATCTTTAGATCAGCCTTTTCAGACAGAACAGTGAAGAAGGAATAACCGCCCTCACTCAGCTCAAACAGACAAATTATGACTCACAGGTATGAAAAGATAGAAGACTCATGACACATTTGATAACGACAGCATGTTGTGTTGATTATGTAACACTTTCTGTTCGGACTCATAAGATGGATTATTTATGAGGAAAAGTTGGGCACCCCAGCTTTTAATAAGAGAAAAAACAATCAAATGTCATATCCAAAATCAGTGCAGGACATGACATGAAGCAGCTGCTTCTCGCTCACATTGTACATTGTGTATTTATTGAGGGAACCCTTTGTTTGCTTCACTGCTGGTTCCTTTGTCATCTCTGAACTTTCACACATGGATCTACTCCTGCTACCGTCTCCTTGTTTTAATCAATTATTTGATCTGGGGAAAAAATGCATACCCAAGCTTTTGTTTTCAGATACTTTGCATGTCTACTGCATTTTTAAGATTTACACTAGGACACGACAGACTTTGGTCCAGGCTGACAATGTGACGCAGGCTGTGAATAGTTTAGTTGGCGCATGCATGAAGCAAAGTGTCCAGTCTTCATGATGCTCTCAGGATACCGGCCCTCTCAAACCTCAATGTTATTTGATTTATCTCAAAAGCCTTATCTGTACATGCTCAATTAGTTGTACATAGAAATTTCCCCCATGCCTTTTTAATATCCGTCTGAACTGACGCTGAACGCTTTTATTTGGACTCTTTTTAAATGAGGAAATGCTGTGTATGGTATTTTTTGTTGTCTGTCTGGAATCTTGGGTCTTGGTTTCAGTTTTCAGCGTGTAAATCCAGGAAAGGGAGGTTCTGCCTGTCACCGTTTGATTTGTTCCAATAAAGGAAAGTTGTTAAGACTTTTCAAACTATTTGTGACTTTTATTCAAAAAGTTTGTGCAGTTTGCATATTAATGAACCAGCTATTTACTGGATTAATTTCATTGTTGAAGTATATAATATAAATATATCGTTTCTAGAGGATTTTGAACTAAACACACACACACAATACTTATTTAATATGCAAAATTAATTAATATTGATAGTTTCATGGGAATGTTAAATGTGATGGTCCAAGTGATAAAATAGTTTGTGTCAAAGTTACTGCTGTATTTAGCCGCTGTGTTTATACTGAACACAGCTCGGCAAAAACACTTGGTCTAAAGGTGTCAAAATGACACAGCAGCCTTCTGATCGCCTGGGTTTTTGCTCTTTTTATAATTCAAAGCAATAGTAGCGGATTGAATTGAGATGCACATTTTGCTTTTATCAATCCCTTTTCAAACCATACAAATTAATAGTCTGTAAAGATTTATTGGTATGTTTTGTCTACTTTATAATATAGTACAGGCATGTCAAAGTCAAATACATCAGAGGGCCAAAAAAAAATTTTTTGCTACGCGCCGAGGGCCGGACTGGTTCAATGTTTCTCAACATCCAGAGGCAGTGCCGGTGACACCTGTTGGCTCGATAAAATATGCTCCAAAGCCAATCCTCATACTGTACATATTAGATGTAATAGACATCTGAGAACATGAAAATAGTAAAAAAAGAAAAAGCTCAAACTTGGTGAAATGTAAAAGAGCAGTCTGGACCTCTTTTCGGGGCGTTTTTTTGATTAAATCTGAAGAATGGATTATACTGTGGGAAATACAAGTGGATGTTCTTCTTCAATGAACAGTTACGGAGAGAAAGCGACTAAGCAAGGATGGGGAAAGTCTAATTTGTTGGAGCAGCAGAAGACAAAAGGTAAAAAACAAATACAGACTGATTTATTTTGTGCCCATATTATGCGTTATATCTTTTTAATGCAAAGTTTGATATCGTTTACACTTACATATAAATATAGCTGAGAAAATAAGCTTTAAAATGATATATAGCTTGTGGCTTATGAAGTTCAAAATACATCTGCTATTGCCAGCAGAAGTATTTTTTTCCTCGTTTGCTCCCGCCGGCGGGGGCTAGCGAGCTTAAGGGGTCAATACATTGCCTCAATGGCAGGCAATGTCCCGGGGGCCATAGATAATTCATTCGCGGGCCGGATTTGGCCCGCGGGCCTTGACTTTGACACATGTGATATAGTACATCCTTGTGTCCAATGGGCTCACGGGCAATTCTAGAATATAACTCAGGGTGGCAGTAATGCAACAAATTGAGTCCGACTGCCGTAAAACCGAATTGAAGAAGAAGAAACGGAACCTTCGTTTACAGGAATGTGTTCTGTCGTCTTTTGGTGGTGCACACAGATGGTGTATGCGCCAAACTCTTCCTTACTGTGTATCGTTATTATAATAGATCCATGGCTGTGCATCGTTAAGAGTTCGCGAGCCTCAAGGATGTGTCCCATGCCCCGGTGAGGGACACAGGGACCAGGGGACACAGGGACGAGGAGGAGACTGTGATGAACCCGAACCGCTGCTGTGCTCCGTGACTGTGAGTCCCGGTCAGAGACTGGTCGTGTGCATGGATCTATAATAATAATGGTTCAGTGTCAGTGAAACTCACCACATGATGTTAAAATGTCTTACACTCTGCATTCGAGATATTCACATTTACTGAGATGTTAGATATAAAAGCTTGATATATGTCACGTTGACTGTAATGAGATATTAGATACATTGTTAGATGAAACTAAATTGACTGTTTTATGTGTGTGATGTAAACAGTTCAAGTTGACTTTAAAATTTTTTACGAAAGCAGACAAATATTATAGTATATTTGATCACTTGGAATGTTTTTATGAAACTGACAAAAGTCAGTGTGTCAGTTTCACCGCACATTAGGCTTTCTTAACAAACACATACATGTAAAACCTAAAGTGTTAAAAAGTATTACACATAATTTATTTCAATAATTGTTTTTCACTCATTGAACGCCAAATGACATTTGAAGTCTTTGTTTTCATTGGGATTATTATGGATTACATCTAGAAAAAAACAATCAATTCACTGTCATCAGCCATCGATCCAAACTTCTGCTTTAGGATCTGAGACTTTCAAATGGTCTCTCTGTAGTTCACCCTCATGGGGAGGACTACTGACCTGACTGTACTAAGCACATCTGCAGCATGTGCTTAGTACAGAGGACTCACATTTATGTGTAAATTATGTTTTTATTTTATTATTCTAATCATGTGAAATCTGTTTTTTTACAATCTGTGAGCCATAATAATTAAATATCAAAGGACCAAAGGCTTGACATGTCACTTTGTATGTCATGAGTCTATATCATATGTTAGTTTCATCTCAGCTTCAGCTGTACACACACAACAAATATGAAAATCTGTATAACTTTCTTGTGTTGCCAAAATCATTTTCTTTTTATATCCTAAGACCCAAGACATGTGCCTAAAATGATGCATAGATGTATTTATCCTGCAAACAGAATGATATCAACATTGCAGATCTTAGTTCATTTTGTGTTTTTGGATTTGCTTCTTATAATTTCGTTCTAACACACATAATTTTAAGCATTTATGATGAACGCATTCCTTCAATTTGATCTTTATTTCATTAAACTATTGCATTAGTCCTAAAGCCTTAAAGACCATTCAAACATGAATGAAATGTACACCATCCATCCATTTTCTGCCCCTTAATCCATTTCTGGGTCGGGGGGGGGGGTGGGGTTAAGTGTCTTGCCCAATGACAGCAGTGGGAGTCGGTGGAGAAGGTGTTATGGTGGGCCGAAATGTACGCTATACACATAAAAAACCTTTCACCTCTGTTTCCATTCAAGCCGTTGTTTTAATATAAATCATCTAAATCATTATTCAGAATGTTCCATTTTGTTTACCTTTTATTCCTATGTTTTTTTTCAATGTGTGTTAGATTTCTGTAAACCATACTTTATAGTAGCCTCACAATAACTACATTTGGATACCAATTTATATCTTGTGCAACTTATTGCGATAAACAATATCAAATATTTTATAAGCAATAGTTTTACTATTGAACATTGATAAATGAACATTTATGTGTTCATTTAAATATATACAGTGGGGCAAAAAAGTATTTAGTCAGCCACCGATTGTGCAAGTTCTCCCACTTAAAATAATGACAGAGGTCTGTAATTTTCATCATAGGTTCACTTCAACTGTGAGAGACAGAATGTGAAAAAGAAATCCAGGAATTCATATTGTAGGATTTTTAAAGAATTTATTTGTAAAGTATGGTGGAAAATAAGTATTTGGTCAATAACAAAAAATCAACTCAGTACTTTGTAATATAACCTTTGTTGGCAATAACAGAGGTCAAACGATTACTATAGGTATTTACCAGGTTTGCACACACAGTAGCTGGTATTTTGGCCCATTCCTCCATGCAGATCTTCTCTAGAGCAGTGAACACAGATTTTCAATGGGGAGAGGTCTGGAGACTGGCAAGGCCACTCCAGGACTTTCAAATGCTTCTTACGGAGCCACTCCTTCGTTGCCCGGGCGGTGTGTCTGGGATCATTGTCATGCTGGAAGACCCAGCCACGTTTCATCTTCAAAGCTCTCACTGATGGAAAGAGGTTTTGGCTCAAAATCTCACGATACATGGCCCCGTTCATTCTTTCCTTAACACGGATCAGTCGTCCTGTCCCCTTAGCAGAAAAACAGCCCCAAAGCATGACGTTTCCACCCCCATGCTTCACAGTAGGTATGGTGTTCTTGGGATGCAACTCAGTATTCAAACCATTGCTCCCACAGTTGATTTGTTCACACCAAGCTGCTTGCCTATTGTAGATGAACTCTTCCCAGTCTGGTGCAGGTCTACAATTCTTTTCCTGGTGTCCTTCAACAGCTCTTTGTTCTTGGCCATAGTGGAGTTTGGAGTCTGACTGTTTGAGGCTGTGGACAGGTGTCTTTTATACAGATAACAAGTTCAAACAGGTGCCATAACAAGTGGAGAACAGAAGAGCTTCTTAAAGAAGTTGTTACAGGTCTGTGAGAGCCAGAGATCTTCCTTGTTTGAAGTGACCAAATACTTATTTTCCACCATAATTTACAAATAAATTCTTTAAGAATCCTACAATGTGAATTCCTGGATTTTTTTTCACATTCTGTCTCTCACAGTTGAAGTGAACCTATGATGAAAATTACAGACCTCTGTCATTATTTTAAGTGGGAGAACTTGCACAATCGGTGGTTGACTAAATACTTTTTTGCCCCACTGTATATTTTTTAAACGGCAGGATTGTAGATTATAATCAACCCAATAAAGCTAAAAACTTGTTTATAAAGTTTGTATACAACAAAAATAGAAATTATACCAACCGTATGGTTTTCTTGTGTGTCTCTGGTCAAGATTCCAGCGTTGCCATGGCGCACAGGATGCGGCTGAAGCTGAGGACCATATTTGTCCTGTACTTCCTGGTATCTGTGATGGGACTGTTGTACGCACTTATGCAGCTGGGTCAGTCATACACGCACATGCACGCACACACACACACTGCACTCACACGCACGCACACACTCATGCACACTCACTCGCATACATTCACACTCAAACACGCACACATTCACATGTCGCTGCTGCTGTCAGACTGTACAATGAGAACTGCTGAGCCTGTACATGTCATTCATCTGTAAATAGTCAATAATGTGAATTCTGAATGTCGCTTTATCTACTTATTATCCTGCCACACAAGTATATAACTTTAAACTATATAGATAGAACAATAGATACATAAAAAGCGATAGATAGATGATGGATAGATGTATTGATTTTGAAGCATTTACAGCTAGCTAAGAAACATGGCAGCCACTCATATTGTAGATTTTTTCTATGATACCTGTCTGCTCTTAGTACTGTCCTGAATGTGCAATGCAACATTGAAATTTCCCCACTGTGGGACACTGTTTCTCTTATTCTTATCGCACGCACGCACGCGCACACGCGCACACTCATGCACACTCATGCACACTTTTGCACACTTTTGCACCGTTTTTTTCTGGAGAGCTACTTTTGCAAAACAAAGGGCAGAGAGCTACTCCTTAAGCCTAGCGTACATCGACAGAGAAACTGGGGACAACTAGTTGCAAGGCGGCTTTTGGCAACTGAGAGGAGATGGTGGGAGATGATCAGTTGCCGAAATCGGTCGATGTGCGCGCTCTTACAACTGGAGATGATCAGTCGATCTCCAGTTCCAGTCAGTTGCCCGTGTTCTACTTTTCGGCAACTAGTTGTCCTCAGTTGCCCCGATGTGCGCGCTCCATGCGCCGCTCCGACAACGTGTGTGTATTGCGTGTATTGTGAGCCTGCAACAGTTTATGTCAGAAAACACACTGTGGTTGAGGCCAGTTGCTGTCGATGTACGCGCTGTTATTCAAGAGACTGGCCTGCGACTCAGAGTTGCCCGTTTTTGCCAGATTGTCGATGTGTGCGGGGCAGCAACTCAGAGGCGACGGATATAATCAGTTGCCAGTCCGATGTACGCTAGGCTTCACAGCGGCCGTTAATTTGTTGTTAAAACTACAAACATAAGCTTTTTTATGATAAACTTCAATTCCGTATGATTTTAGAATATAATCAAACAATAAACAAATAATGAATTGTCCATTTACTGTATTCATGCACCGGTAGAGCAGCTAGATTACACATTCATATTGTCAGTGTGACTTGATTCACAAAACAAGAAAAAGAACATTAAGATCACACAAGGCTTTTAAGCAATCATAAATAATCACAGAGTAAAAGAGTAAAGATACAATCCTTCAGATGTTTTTAACCTGGATTTGAATATTGTCAAAGTTGGTTCAAATACAAATGTAGTACAAGAACATTTGACAAAACCAGCCTGCACCAGTCACAAAATGTAATGACACTTATGCTTAAAGAAAAATATGCAATATCTCCGGTCATAGATAGATAGATACTGTAGATACTTTATTGATCCCTGTAGAAGAAATTCAAGTGTCCAGGAGCAGCAAAGATAAAATTGATTATTCTATAAAGCTAACATTAGTAATAATCAGCAACAGCCCTTCAGGTCACAGCAGCAGAGGTGGAGTAGTCTCTGGGTGGAGCAGGACAGGTCACATCAGAAGAGGTGGAGTAGCCGCTTGGTTCAGACCATTTTCTCTGCTCTAGTCCAAAGTGAAATGCTGATTGCTTCATTAGCATTTTTCAAAAAGTCAGCCTCCCCCCAGTGGATTATCACCTGATCCGCTTGGTTCGGACCATGAATCCTCTCTGCTCTGGTCTGGACCAGTGTAAAACCATGAACACTGTACTGCAGCAACATCTCAGGTAGAAAAAAGTAATAAAATTCAAAAGCACAAAACGACTGTTTCAGAGCTACTTAGGACCTGCAGCTGTTTCCCAGTGCATTCAAAAGTAAAACGTCACAAAGAGACCACTGGTGATGCACCCACAGATTGAGGCTTCATATCACTAATGGTAATAAATTTTAACTGACATAAAATCCCTAAATAAGGATTGCACAAATTCCTGTTGGACACATTACATGTTGGAGCTACGAACGCGGTTTCATTCTTAACGTGTGGCTCGAGTTGGTCTCGGAACTAATGCCATCAGCTAAAACCAGCACCTCTCATGAAGACACTAGTCTCGTCTAGACGCTAAAGTGATCCCCAACAACACTCTCTATCTAACAGTAAGTAGTAAGTAAGTAAGTAAGTTTTTATTTATATACCGCCTTTTCACTGCAGATCTGAGTCTCAAAGCGGTTTACAATTGTTAATTATGGGCATTTGTCTCTCACTCCACACAGAGATGGGAGCGGGGCCAGTACAGGAGGCACATGCCTGAACTATTGGACATATTTTTAGTGGTAGGGGAAACCGGAGTACCCGGAGGAAACCTACGCAGACACGGGGAGAACATGCAAACTCCACTCAGAAAGGCCCTGGTCCGACCGGGATTCGAACCCAGGACCTTCTTGCTGAGAGGCGAGAGTGCTATCCACTCAGCCACCGTGCCGCCCGTAACACATAATACTACATATTGTTTGTGCCTCAATGTTGTTTGGAAAGTCTTGAAATGGAAATGCCTGGTCCTCCTTTGGGTAAACACAATGATATATTTATATCAGTGTTGTATTCAAAGTAACGTACATAATTGACCTGGTTTCCGTGCAGAGCGTTTCTGCAACAACTTACACTGAATGTTAAAAGTAAATAGGAGGATTTTCCCAAATCTTCTCCACTTTTTGATAAGACCACTTCTCTGGTCTTATTTGACGAGCCGGTGTCACCAGAATGATTGACAATTGGGAGGACCAATGGGCTCTATGCACGCACCACTTCCGCGTTTTAGTTATATCGGCACTTGACTTTCGGTGCACGAGGATCGGCTTGAGTTTCACTGGAGTTCAGCAGATTTTTACATGCATTTCCTAAAAAACGATCAAACAGGAATTAAACTGAAGATGCTGAACATTTTTGGGACACAGCAGTGCTCTTTGATTGTGCTGTCATTGTGCTTTTATAAAGTTTACAAATCTTTGAGTGGCCACAGTCAAAGCTCTATCTCAGAGAGAAAGCACATCGACACTTTTGGGTCAGTCTCAGCTGAATGTATCAATCTAATTACTAAAACACATCTCTACAACTCACCACAATGCCATAGCGATAGCACAGACAGGAAGTAAACGATTGTTCTTTGGTTAAAGGCGTCTCACCGTGATAGCCCATAGTCTCCTATATCCCTTTAAGAAGCAGAAAAACTCTTGAATTCACGCCATGTTAACAAAACCAAGACCAAACCTTCTTCTGCTTCTAACATTGTGTTTATCTGTGTGTATGTGTGTGTTTGTGTGTGTGTCCATGTGTGCAGGTCAGCGTTGTGACTGCACTGAACATGAGCTGCTGTATGAGCGTACCATCTCTGGCCTGCGGGGGGAGCTCCACACCCTGCAGCAGATTATGCAGAGGAAGGAGAGCAAGCAGCAGGACACCGGCCATCTGCCCCCCATCTATGTCATCACCCCCACCTATGCCAGGTACCCCTACTGTCATCACCCCCACCTATGCCAGGTACCCCTACTGTCATCACCCCCACCTATGCCAGGTACCCCTACTGTCATCACCCCCACCTATGCCAGGTACCCCTACTGTCATCACCCCCACCTATGCCAGGTACCCCACCTGCACAGGGCTGGACTGGCCATCGGGCGTACCGGGCAATGCCCGAAGGGCCGATGCCCATATTTGGGCCGGTCTGTCTGCCACATACGAAAAACATGTTTGTGAAAAGTGTAAATCCGTTGAGAAATGTTCGAGGGGAGCGCGCGTCCGCGGGGCACCTGCTGTATGTACTCGAACGGGATTCCACCACCTCAGCGGCCGCAGTGTTCCCGCATCCAGCGGCTCTGAGCTGGACACAGGAACCGCTCACAACACAACACGGTGAGCGCGTAGCCGCAACGTGACCATGTACCCAAGACCATAAACGCGCACAGGACCATGCATGTCTTTTCGTAATTTGTGCACCCAATAAATACACCGCTGCAGAAAACAGTCCGCGTCTCCCCTCTCCTCTAAATTAAAGCTCGGGTACCTAAATTTTCCATTGCATTAAAAGTTCATGTTTGAGCCCAAAAGTAAAATGTTGTGAACAGATTAAACAGATTTAGAGCCAGCCAATGGCTGACATTATGCATTTCAGACATTTTTACCAATTCTCATCCCTGTAACAAACAATAGTATTGTCTGTGTCCACCTCCCTCACTCTGAGACATGTTTATTACTCTGTTTAATGTAGACTATTGTACTGTATTTTATTGTTGAAACTGGAGAGATCCTGATCCTCTACAGCAGTGTCTCGCAAAGTGGGGTCCGCGGCCCCCTGGTGGGCCGCGAGGGTACTGCAGGGGGGCCGCGGGAGGTCATAAAAAAAAAAAAAATATCATCATTTAATGTTAAATTTATAATGTTTTGTTTGTAATATTAAAATATTTGTGTTCATTATTTGACTTGAATAATCCACTGTAATCATTTTTGTATTACAATGTTTGTAGCAGAGGCTATTTCCCTAAAATAAAATAACCAGAAGAGCCTATTCTTAATGTTGCCTTCTTGGTTATTATTTTGGGGGGCCACGCAGACCCGTCAGATTTTTAAGGGGGCCTCGGTGTTACTGAGTTTGGGAATGGCTGCTCTACAGTATTTGCTTCCACATACTGTATAAACCAGGGGTCGGCAACCTTTAGTGCCCCTAAAGTGCCAGGCGGCGTGTGCATTATAGACTGTGTGTGCGCATGGATCCCAAAGATAAAGAGAGAGAGTCGATAAGACTGGACTAAGAATGAGAATGAACATTTGCTTTCAGTCAATGAGGAAGGACTGCTTCATGTTTGCGATGTAATGAAAAGTTTTGTTGCAACAGGAGGAACAATGAAGCTCTAAACACTGTTCACTGAAAGATTCATTCATCATAAAGTCAGAACACCTATTTTCAGACTTCAAATACATTCGCAAAGACGGTGAAAGAAAAGGCCATTAAGGACATTCAGCTCCAGCAAACTTCAGCCTGTGACGTGATGGATATGAACAGACAGTGATGCAGGTGAACTCGGAGCCAAAAAGCAGATTTATTTACTGTATTTGTACAATTGCATGAAGGCAAAAAAATGGAAGTTAAACTTAAAGCAGAGTTGTCACGTGGTGCGTCATTCTCTCCAGGACACGCTGCAATGAAAATACACATTTGATAATCATGAATGGTTTTTATGTGTTTAGCCTTTACTTTGTCATTTAGATATTAGGCTAATATAGCTAATATAGCTAATGTAGCCCTGTTACCTTCATATAAGCCTTATACAACGCTGTTTTTTTTTTTTTGTCAAATAGGGCTCCTTGAACCTTTTGAGTTGTCTGGGCCGCTAAAAAGGAAAAAATGCCCGGGCCGTTTTTTTGTCCCAGTCCAGCCCTGCACCTGCATGTCCTCTTCATCAGTCTTCATCAGTCCATCTGCTGTTCCAGAACTCCAAAAGCTTCTTTTAATCTCTAATCTTTAGTAAACTTCCAGAGGTTTGAGCTCATCAGAAGGTTCCCTCTTGTGGTCTGGGTCTGGGTCTTCGTCTGTCCTCCACAGTGATCTGGGTCTGGGTCCCTCCTGAACGTTCTGTCTTAATTATTCCCAACAGTGGCTTCGGTTCTGATGTGTTGTCCGGGGTCTGATGTTAGTTTGTCCTCTTTGCGTTTCATGTGGTTGATGTAAATGATTCCAAACACATAAAATCAACTCAACTTTCTAACTTTGACCCTAAAAGAGGTTTTGAGTCTGTCTTTGGAGCACCTCAGAGAGAGGAGTCTGGAGCTAATGGTGCTTCTCTGGCGGGAAAAAAAAGAGTTAAGGGGGTGGCTCTGATTGGACAAGATTGTCTTGATCCTGAAGAGCGTTCTTTGTTCAGCTGACGTTCTGCAGTAAAGTGCCTCTTGCTTGTTTCATTTTGGTGTTATTAACCTGACCTGTATGAGATGATATAAACCTGTCCCATAACTGTGTGTGTTCAGGCTGGTGCAGAAGGCCGAGCTGACGCGTCTGTTGCACACCTTCCTCCTGGTTCCAGCGCTGCACTGGATCCTGGTGGAGGACGCTCCACACAAGACGTCTCTGGTGTCCAACCTCCTGAAGAGCAGCGGACTCAGCTACACACACCTGAACATGCTCACGGCACCACAGAGGAAGCTGCAGGAGGTGCACACAATCACGCATACGCACACGCATACGCACACGCATACGCACACGCACGCACAAGTTA
Source organism: Knipowitschia caucasica (assembly GCA_964034765.1). Taxonomy (NCBI): domain Eukaryota; kingdom Metazoa; phylum Chordata; class Actinopteri; order Gobiiformes; family Gobiidae; genus Knipowitschia; species Knipowitschia caucasica. The sequence continues at coordinate 6,499,557 of OZ035841.1, forward strand.
CACGATTCTTGTACATTTAAGTGACAGGACGAGGTAAAGGAGCGTGAACTACTTTCCCCGAATGTCCCCAAAGCCCCTCCCCCTGAGTCCACATGTGTCTATCAAACTCTCATAATCCCGGTGTTTGGTGTTTACACAAATCTCATTCACAATCACGTCCTCTTCTTCTGTGGCCGTCCACAGATCATGACCCTGTTCACTGTGTGCGCACACACACTATGTATATATGTTTATAACAGTTGGTGGTAGTTTATCTGTCTAAAAAGGTTGTGTTGATGGTCCAGATCATCATAGCACTTAGCTCTATGGCTAAAACATTAGCATTGTTCCTTGCACAGGACTTTCCTCTGCTCATAAGTACGATTCATATCAAATGTATTAATGAAACAGAGCCACAAAAGAATTATGTAACTCGTATTTCTCTCGAGAAGCAAGAAATGAGGCCAAATCAGCTCCCTCAGCCAATCAGAGGCTGTGCTCCGGAGCACAGGCTCTGATTTGTCTGCCATGATTGTTTACTCTGAAGTCACGCTTGATCTCGGGAGATTTTGGCTTTAGCACCAGCTGCTCACTGATCCTCCTGCAGGTGGTGAGTCCACAGGAGCTGAGATCTTTCAGTGGGGGCTACAGGCAAAGTGGGGTTAAGTGACTTGCCCAAGGACACAACGACAGCAGTCATCAGTGGGAGTCGTGAAGTAGGTCTTATGGTGGGCCCACAACCTTCAGGCTCTAAGGCCAATGCTCTACCAACTGAGCCATTGTCGCCCTTATACTTCCTATAGTCATCCTAATTTACAATTTAGGCGAGGCAAGGCAAGTTTATTTATATAGCACGATTCATACACAAGGTAATTCAAAGTGCTGAACAAAACAAGAAAGCATTAAAATCATAAATAATCACAGAACATTAAAAAGAAAGATAAAAATATAAAATCCCTCAGTTGTATGCAGAGAGGAGGCCTGTCTCACATCTTCAGGAAGACTGTTCCAGATTTTAGCAGCATGAATCTGAAAAGCAGCCTCCCCATGTTTAGTTCTGACTCTGGGCACTAACAGGAGTCCAGTCCCTGTGCTCCTCAGAGTCCGGGCTGGTTCATATGGGACTAACATGTCACTAATATATTTTGGTGCGAGGCCATGGAGAGACTTGTACACAAGCAGAGCTGTTTTAAAGTCTATTCTTTGAGCCACAGGAAGCCAGTGCAGAGACCTGAGGACTGGACTAATGTGGTTGTACTTCCTGGTTCTAGTCAGGACTCGAGCTGCTGCATTTTGAATGTACTGCAGCTGTTTTACAGCCTGTTTGGACAGACCTGTGAGCAGGCCATTGCAGTAGTCTAACCTACTGGAGACAAATGCATGGATAAGAATCTCCAAGTCTGCTTTAGACACTATGTTTTTGATCCTGGCAATGTTTTTTAGATGGTAAAAAGCTGCTGATGTTACTGATTTGATGTGGCTATTAAAATTTAAGTCTGAGTCCAGTATTACCCCTAGATTTCTGACCTTGTTTGAAGGTTTTAGGGAGAGAGACTGGAGATGACAGATGACGCTCTCTATTTGTTTCTGGGGACCAAAGACAATCATTTCAGTTTTGTCTGCGTTTAGCTGAAGGAAGTTGTTTTGCATCCACTCACTGATCTGTTGGATACAATGAAGGAGTGAGTCCACTGGTCCATGTTCTCCTGCAGTCAGTGAGACATATTTCTGAGTGTCGTCTGCATAGTTATGATAGGAAACTTTGTTTCTGCGTATTAACTGACCTAACGGCAGCATGTAGAGATTGAACAGAAGAGGTCCCAGGATCGACCCCTGTGGGACTCCACAGGTCAGGGCCATTTTACCTAAAGAAGGGCAAATAACTGGGTTGAATTGTTGAAGCACATTGTTATGAGAACATGTGACTGACTCTTCCACAGGGAGAGCCAAACTGGCTGAAGCCTCGCGGGGTGGAGCAGAGGAACGAGGGCCTGCGCTGGCTGCGGGAGGACAGGCCGTCCACTGGGGGAGCCAGTGAGCAGGGTGTAGTCTACTTTGCTGATGATGACAACACCTACAGCCTACAGCTGTTCCAGGAGGTACCAGCACAATTTGCAGAAACATAACTGAAAATAAACATCATATGCAACATGCTATGGTTGCATGTTGCATAAGAATTGCTACACAGGGCAATTCTTGGATGAAAACTTGTTGGACACAATGACAACATAAAGCCAGGGCAACAACGGCATCTTTGATAACCAAAAAATATCCATGTCTTAGAAGGGCCTAAATCTAATTAAGAATCTTTGGAAAGGTCTGAACACTGCGCTCACAATCTAATCTAACAGAGCTTGAGCTGTTTTGCAAAAAAGAAGAATGGGCAAAATTCCTGTGTCAAGATGTGCAAGGCTGGTGGAGACATTAAGAACCTTAAGAAACGTGCAGCTGCACTTGGCGCAAAAGGCAAAACATAAAGTAGATACTTTTTCACACCACACTTTTCACTTTTGTATTTATAAAGTAAAAACAAGTAAAATATATGTGATTCCGTGTATGTGATTCCGTGTATGTGATTCCGTGTATGTGATTCCGTGTATGTGATTCCGTGTATGTGATTCCGTGTATGTGATTCCGTGTATGTGATTCCGTGTATGTGATTCCGTGTATGTGATTACGTGTATGTGATTACGTGTATGTGATTACGTGTATGTGATTACGTGTATGTGATTACGTGTATGTGATTACGCGTATGTGATTACGCGTATGTGATTCCGTGTATGTGATGGTGTGTCTGACCTGTGACAGATGAGGAGCACTCAGAAGGTGTCCGTGTGGCCTGTGGGGCTGGTGGGGGCCATGAAGTACGAGAGCCCAGTGGTGCAGGGAGGACAGGTAATGTTTACTGCAGTGGATCTCACACAGCACCAGAACTCAAGTGAATTCATTTTTTTGTTCTGTAAATAACAACACTAGTTCTCAAACAGTTCAGACACAAGAAATGCAATGAATGAAAAGCCATTGGTCAGAGAGAGGAGGAGAGAGAGAGAGAGAGAGAGAGAGAGAGAGAGAGAGAGAGGAGAGAGAGAGAGAGAGAGAGAGAGAGAGAGAGAGAGAGAGAGAGAGAGAGAGAGAGAGAGAGAGAGAGAGAGAGAGAGGAGAGAGAGAGAGAGAGAGAGAGAGAGAGAGAGAGAGAGAGAGAGAGAGAGAGATGAGGAGAGAGAGAGAGAGAGAGAGAGAGAGAGAGAGAGAGAGAGAGAGAGAGAGAGAGAGAGAGAGAGAGAGAGAGAGAGAGAGAGAGAGAGAGAGAGAGAGAGAGAGAGAGAGAGAGAGAGAGAGAGAGAGAGGAGAGAGAGAGAGAGGAGAATTTTTCTCCCCCGGCATTTTGCAACCCATGTGAGTGGTTGAAGGAATACATAATTCAAGATAACAGACAAGTGGTTTATCCACTCACATACAAGGATTTTTTTTAGAAGGCCCCGCCCTCTGAAATCCAACTGCTATGGAGGAGGCCCAGACGCATGTTTGAAGTGCAGCGAACTACAAGGGTCTGGCGAGAGTCAGGCTAATGCCTCTTTATCTTAATCATGTACGTGCTCTTTGTCCATGTGCAGGTGGTCGGCTTCCACACGGGCTGGAGACCCTCGCGGCCCTTCCCTGTGGACATGGCGGGCTTCGCTGTGTCCTTGCGCCTGCTGCTGGAGCGTCCGGAGGCCCGTTTCCATGGCGACGCGGCACAGGGCTTCCTGGAGAGCAGCCTCCTCCAGGGGCTGGTCACTGTGGACGAGCTGGAGCCCAGAGCAGACAACTGCACCAAGGTACGGCTCTACGGGAGGATGGTCCGGCTTTGTGATTGTAGATTGCTGAGCTCCACCACAAGGTTCTGGGATCGAGGGCAATGCAAATTTCTGGGTAGCTCACGTGAATTTAGTCTGGTTTAGTCTGCAGTACCGCGAGAATCCACCGAGCACATGAGTGTTTCAGCTCCAACCCTAACCCTTATAATAGATCCATGGTCTCACGGCAACCGAAGCAAACCAAGATGGCCGACATAAAGTCCGTGATTTGTTTAAAAAGTTTTAATACAAACAAATTAAGACACGAATGTCACTTTTAATGCATATGTGGGTTTTAAGAGTAAAAGTTTTGGTTAAAGTTTGGTTTAAAGCTGCACTAACTGACTTTATTGTTGTATTCATTACGAAAATTCAATCCATCTCCATGCAATGCATTGGGATATATGATTTGTGCTGCCGCGTCATTTTATTTTAGATCGAGTTTTGGTGAAACAAGGAAGAGAGTGTGTTTCGGGTCCCGACTGTGATCAATCACAGCGGACCACTGGCCCCCACTTTCTTGAGAAAAGCCACAGGTCTCTGGTTAGCACAGACAGTAAACAAGCGGCGGAGCTAACCTGAAGCTTCCAGTGTCTTCGTTACCGGTTACTGCTTACACTGCGAAACAGCCATCCAAAAGAAAGTCTCGTTCCTCCGCGCTTCCTGGTTCTATCATTCTATGGTCACGTCATCCACGTTCAAATGTGCGATCCATATTGTGAGACGTGAGCTCTGTATACAGTTAGCATGAGCAGAGGCTGACTCTAGTGGGGCGGCAAAAGCTCTGTGCGGGGCGGGTGAGCAGAGAGAGAGAGAGCTCATCGTTCTCATTCGAAAATTTCTCAAAGTCTGTTAGTGCAGCTTTAAGTAACGGCTCCTGTCAATCACACTGCGCAGCGAGGACCCGTGTGCTTTGATGTGAGTGGTTGAAGTAGAAGTGGTTTATCCAATCACATAAAAATAAATATATATTATTTTTACAAGGCCCCACCTTCTGAAATTACCTGTCCTATTGAGAAATCCCAGACCCATGTGTGATGCTCAGCAAACTACAAGGTTCTGGAGAGAGTCAGTGATTGCTACATAGATTGTAGAATAAAGGAGTAACCGAGCGTGACGTCACCAGTGTTTGGTTAATGCTAATGCTAATGCTAAAGCCGATCAGAGCTTACTCAAACACAGGCTCTTTGGAATCTGGAGCCGAGGGATTTAGGAACCGACGGCCTAGCAACCAAAGTCCCACTAACAAGCTAAATACAAATTCAATCAGATGTAAGGGCTCATAACTGGATTATTAAAATAAACTGCTAAACAACTCCCACTGATGACTGCTGTCGTTGTGTCCTTGGGCAAGACACTTAACCCCACTTTGCCCAAAGCCCCCACTGAAAGATCAAGGCTATGCTCACACTCAGAGAGCAGCCGTCCTCCTGTGGACTCACCACCTGCAGAGGGTCAGTGAGGGGCAGGTGCTATGAGACTTGGGTGGCATCTCTGATTGCCACCCCCCTGACCCAGAAATGGATTAAAGGGTAGAAAATGGATGGATGGATGGATGGAAACTGCGAAACACAGTTACAGAGAAAGAGAAGTGTTCATGGCCGAAGATTCCAATTGGACATACTGGAGCTAGAGGATATATTGGAAATGTGCTGGTCCGTGGACTCTTCCCAGTTGTTTTAAGTGTTTTTAAGCCCTTGTGCTGTGGTGTTCTGCAGCTGGACTGAAGCCGAAAACCTACATGTGAAAAGAAAGTATTGTTGTTCACATAAAGGCCGCGCTGGTTTTAACTGGTCACAACATGATGAGTAGGTGTCTAACAGTGCTACTCATTCACACCAGTCTATTTTGACAATAGACCAGTTTCCTGAAGCTACTCAAACTTGATGAAGTCAAAATAATAAGGCGACAGTGGCTCAGTTGGTTTTTTGGCCGGAAATTTGTGGGTTCGAGCCCACCGTTGAGACCTTCTCCACCGACTCCCTGCTGTCGACTTGTCCTTGGGCAAGACACTACCATACTTGCATATGAAAGCCAGATCCCGTCAGAAAGCAGGGCAGGGCCTGGTTAGTTCTGTGATGGAAACATCAGGTGCCAGGTGCTGTAAAGTGCCAAACTGCCGTTGTGTCCTTAGGCAAGACACTTCACCCCCGTTGCCTAGAATGAGTCTGGTGTGTGTGTGTGTGAATGGTTGGTGGTGGTCGGAGGGGCCGATGGCACAGACTGGTTGCCTCGATAGTAGTTTATCACCACTGTGTTTGGAGTGAATGAATAACGACATGTGAAGCGTCTTTGAGTGTCCAGAAAAGCGCTGTATAAAACCGATGCATTATTATTAGGGCTGTCAAACGATTACATTTTTTAATTGCCTTAATTACAGCTTAAAAATTAATTAATCGTAATTAATTGCATTTCAAATTATCGGCAAAATGATGCCATATTTTTTCTGTAAATGGTTGTTTGAATGGAAAGATAAATGCCAACATAGTGTACATATGTACAGTATTTGTTTATTATAACAATAAATCCACATAAAATGGCAATAACATTATTAACATTCTGTCTTTCTGTTTAGACTCAGACCAAAACTATTGTTTGTTACAGATGAGGGACATTTCAAAACAGTCTGAGGCAGAATGTCATTACATCTGTCATGAACTGGTAGTGGAAGGGAATTATTATGAGTCCATGAAGAACCCAGCTCTACTACAATAAAAATACACATATTAGCCACATCACTGCGTAAGCCGCAAAAAGTAGCGGCTAATTTACGGTTTATTAAACTCTGTCCATCAAAGGGCCGACTGCAGGTTTTCATTCAAATCAAGCAGGAGCACACAAGGCCATCCATTTCCTCAAGTGAGTCCAGTCTTAACCTGAAGACTTGAGTGAATGAGAGGAGTCTGTGGGCTCCTGCTTGGCTGGAATAAAAACCTGCAGCCACTCGGTCGAATACCCCTGATGTAGGTAGTCCATTCAGCAGGTCCCCTTTAAACTGTCCAGGTGCTATACTTGGTTTATAGCCAGAACTACACTTTAGTTTAGTTTAGTTTATTGAGCGCTTGGACATATACTCATGTTCCAAGCAGATTTTTATACAAAGCTCAAAGGGAGGAGACAGAAGCTGATCAGGACCTCCCACTTTTAACATCGCTGTGCTCCTCCTCAGGTCCTGGTGTGGCACACGCGCACGGAGAAGCCCAAACTGAAGAGGGAGGACGTCCTGCAGGCACAAGGCCAGGGCTCTGACCCCAGGGTGGAGGTTTGAGCCTGCGCCAGTCTGAGCATGTGCAGACGACACGCACTACGCTAAACAATCAAACTGCTCACAACAGCCCCAGACATAAACTTATCTTTGCCCATGTTAACTCATCAACTGCCATTCACGTATTTGTCTGAGACCGGTGATTTCTGTCAAACCTCCCTCTATTGGACTGGGGATTACAGGAGAACAAAACTAGCTAAAAACAAACTTATTTTTGCTGATAAAAGTAGGCAGTTCAGTGTTTCAGAATCTGGTTTCATATTTCACATAGTCGTAGCACATAATATTCTGTGGGTCTTGAAAGTCAGTGAAATCATCAGAAACGGCTGGCAGTCAATGAGTTAACAACAAAATACATTTCTTTATTGTTTTGCCTAGAGAATTATTATATTTAGTCTCTGTTCAGGGACGGGTTATTGACGTTATCTGGCTGTTTCTTACCACATGCACTTGAGGGCACCTGCTGGTCTTCACCCCGACTGATGTGGTCAGATGTAGAGGGCGTAAGAAAAGACCAGCCGGGTTTCCAGCATTTCGAAGCATGTTTTTGAAGCTGCATTTTTGTTCGGTCTTTCTTACAGAAGACCGTGCAACATACTGTACCTCCTCAGTGACTTTTATCCATGGATGTATTATATTAACTGGATAGGGTATTACTAGCTTGTAGCTGAATAACTCACGTGCTCAGGGGATTCTCGCGGTACTGCAGACTGAACCAGACTAAATTCACGTGGGCCACCCAGAAATTTTCCCCATAGAACTCAATGCATATTAAAACAGCTCAACCTCAGCTGACAGAGAACCTACAGCTTTCATAAAGATCGGATTTTGTGGGGATTTTAGTGTCCCTTGTCATCCTGAACTTTTTTTCTTCTTAAATCCTTTGGTTTTGTTTAAATCCACACTTTAGTGCCACAAACTCTGCTCCTCTGGCTCTCGCTCTAACTCCCGCTTTGAGGAACTGCTCTGATTGGTCAGAGCGCGGCCGAGCCCCTCTGTGCACGTGCGTGAGACCCGGTGTGAGACCCACACACGCGTGTTTGGCGCAACGCATTATGGGAGATCATCCACTGCGCAGAACCGGGAGGACCAGACTATGCCCAAATACAGGCGAGTTTCCCATAGATCTTTGCGAGTTTCAGGCAACTTCCGCTAATCTTTCAGCCCCCATGCCGTCACAAAGCGCCACTGAGCACAACCATTCATTTGAATAGGGCGCCATCTTGGATCGCCGGGGCTTGCTTTTATCAACCTTTTAACTTTAGGTTTTGTTTAGGTCATACGTTTATAATCATGTTTGTAAATATACTTATCATCCAAGTTCTGCTCTTCATTACAACATGATTCTTGATGCGTCCATCTGAGCTTTGGAAGGTTAACTTGGACTTGAAATATCAGGAGTTGTGAAAAACTTGGATGAAAAGTTTTTTTCCCCCAGAGTGAATGTAGCTTGTGTTCTGTTTACTGTCAACGTCTCTGAATCCTGAAGTTCTTGCTGAACTTTTGAAATCTCGTGTACCTGTTTATTATTTATTTTTCAACATTTATGGAGGTTTTTTAACCAAAGGATATTTTTTATTTATCATTTGATTATTCCTGAGTGCAGGTTGGACCAAAGGTAAATGGGCCTGTCATAGAAGACTGACCAATTATTTATAAATGAAATGGTACCTAATGGCCATTTTGTGTTCAATGTTTAGAATCAATAAAATGCCATCTTTCAAATCATGTATGCTGTGGTTGCCCAGAACATTATTTTAACAAAACTTTAAGTGAATCATAATAATGTATTTTTTTTTTTAACAGCCCTAAACCAGCAGTGGTCTCGGAGGACTTTACAAAGTTGTGGATTCACCAAGAGCAGATTAGAAAAACAAACACTTTGAACCTAGGAAAATCAACAATAAGATTAGATATTCTTTATTTATCTCACAAGGAGGCAAAATTTACACGTTGGAGCTGGATGAGCACATGTCCTTAAATGTCCTCGGTCATCACTGTCTTTAGAACTTGCTGCAGGAACGACTTAAAACACTCTGGGGAACCTCAGGGAGGCGGCTACCAGAGTAACAGGCTGTAGATCCACTCTCAGACTGTAGAACGAGGACTGAACCAATCCTGGATGCACTCTAGTAAGAGCAAACTGGGCATTCATGGAGAATTCAGAGAGTATGAAAGAGTAAGAAACAAAACTATTTGGGATCACCAATGAATATCCTCCACAATCTGTTACAATCTTATTTTTATCCAAAACGCTTCAATGTGTATCTGAGTGTTAAAAATAAAAAAATGTATCGTGTCTTCCTCTCTTTGCCTTTTCCAAACATGACATAATCTTTTCTTCTTGAACAGTAGTATTTAGGCTTGTGTAAGCAGCAGTCCTTGCATTAGTCAAATAGACCTGATTCACATTTCATGCACAAGGCAGCTGTGGAAACCCTCCAGTGACAGTTTGTCCACAACAAATCCATGAGCACAGAGGTGTCGTTCCACTTCGCACCAGGACACCTGCGGTCAGAGTTCCTGATTGACCTTTTTGTCCTGTGGTTTGAGCTTTAAGCCTGGTTCACACGAGACGATTTTAAAATTGTCGGCCGATTTTTCTCCGTGTTAGACCCCACACTAGAGTTTCGCTTTTCAGCCCGAGCCCGAGCAGGCCCGAGCCCGACCCGAGTACGGGCCGGGCTTGGGCCTCACTTCAGCGCTCAGCAGTCGGGCTCGGGCTCCTTTTTATTTTTCCTTTTTTATTTTTTTTAATCAATATTTTTTATTATTTATGATTTTCATACATAATGATATGCATATATGTATTTATTAATAATAATGTCCGTTGACTTGACAACAAGTTATTAAAAAAGTTGATATATTTATCACCGTAACCGGCGTGTCCTACAGCCGCAGCAAGCCGTGAACGCATCATCCCTGTTTTTCCTGTTGAATGCTACGGTCAACAGCGAACACACGGAACATAACAGAAATGGATCAGGTGGACGTACAAAACACATTCAGAAGTGGCTAAACTTGCAATTGGAAGGTGAGTGCGTACAAGAAGGGAAATCAGATGTGTCGGGCTTCTGTTGGGCTCGGGCCTATTATACAACCTTAATTGGTCGGGCTTATACGGGCTCGGGCTTAGTATTAGCGGGCTCGGGCCGGGTCGGGCTTGATTTTTCAGGCCCGAACGAAACTCTGGCGGACGAAGAGGATGCAGTGGCGATAGTGTGCAGTAGTGATGGGTCCAGCAACACTGATACACCGGCGCATGTGCCGAGTTCGTTTAGCGAAACCTCGTATCGGCGCGCGTGTCGCTTTATGAAAAAGCCACGTGACCAATACAGCCGCAGTGTCGCTTGTCACCGACACGGCAAACTGTGTTTAAAAGGTTCCGCATCTGCAAGTGTCACCGGTATGAACCGCTCTCAGAAAAAGAAAATAACCCTTTCAATAAGGAAAAGCATCCCATTTTACAGCATAAAAAAATGGAACCTGCCACTAAAAGAAAGTATTCTGCAGTGTGATACTGCAAATAACAGCAAATAAGGCAATGTTTGTATTTAACATTTCACGCTTTATCTACACTCCAGATTTAGTTTGAAACGCAAAATCTAGTTAGGCATGGTGGATGAGTGGATAGCGCTCTCGCCTCGCGTTTGAGAGAACTGGGTACGAATCCCAGTCGGACCTCAAAGGTTTATGTTGACATCAGTCTTGAAGAATAATTTTGAGAAATTGAAGTGCAGAAAATGTCAAAGGTTTTTTTTCAAGTATACTTTAGTTGCCAGGGTTTACAGTGCACTTTGGACATGCTTATTGTTTTGAAACAAAAAAAAAACATCACTCAATGACATTTTGCTTAATGAATACATTCACAACTATCACTTTAATTTTCACATAAAATAAAATAACACAGACAATGCAGTTACGTAATATTGTGTGCAGACAAGTATGTAAAGCTCATTGAATCAGTGAGTTGGATGCAATGATTTATCAGATCCACCAGGTGTCAGTATAGAGCAGCACAAGCAACACTGTTGCGGCACAGTATCAACACAGTTTGTTGGATGTGCCGAAACGATACGTGAGGTTTCATTTACCCATCACTAGTGTGCAGTTTGTTGTTAACAGAGAAGACACGTAATCCAAAGAAAAGGCTGTGTTTTGGTTTTTTTCCGGTGTTTCCTCACCGGCTTGTCACCTCGTCTTCTTATTGGCTACACGCCGTAGTCATGGCAACGCGCTCGCTTGTCCTCGGAGGACACCACACACGACAAGAAATCGGGCCAAAACAATCCAACATGTTGGATATCCCCGATTTGAGATCGGGAGCAGTCCCGATGTCCTTCCGAGCGACGAGTGCAGTCTTAACACACCACACACGGCAGGATAATCTGTAAGATTTTGTTACGGAAATCGGAGCGTTTCTTAAGATTGTCGTAAGGGGTAAATTGGGTCTAAATCGGCCTAAATATCCTGCCGTGTGAACCAGGCTTTAGCTGCGTGTCTCGGATGTAAGACAGATTTTTAGCTCACATCTCCAGGAGAGCTTCTCCCAGGTCCTGGAGGACATTGAGTCTTTTACAGATGCAGATAGTAGCTGTGGTGGACTCTGGTAGTAAAGGATTCTGTAACGTTGAAGGAGCCCTATTGAGCCAAGATGGGTCCTCCTGAGGCCCCTGTCCACCACCAGCCGGCCATACTTACTGCTGCCTGAGTTATTGCAGAGCCAAAACCCCAAGACTGGGAGGAGTTTGGAGAGTCCATGGAGCAGGACTATGGATCGGCCTCAAAGAGATTCTGGCAGCCCAAATCCAGTCAGTCTGGGTTCATCTTAATAAAATGTTTGGACACCCCTGGTCTAAATGATCTGCAGTGACGCGTCTTGACTTGTCCCAGCCGGTGTAACCCTCTCGCATGAAGCTGGCAGTAAAAACCTTTCATTTTGTTGGTTTTCAGTGTGATCTCAGAACAGTGATCCGTGAGTCAGCTTCAGGAGCACAGCTGCTCTGGAGGCCCCGGGGCCCGGCTGAGCCCCAACACCCCACTGACTGTACATGCCCTCAGTCACCATTCACCTGTCATGCAATCCAGATATTTCGCAGGTCGCAAGACTTCACACAATTGTCAGCGTTCCTTGAGCAGATTAGAAAATCAATCAGTCATTGGTCAACAAAGATGAATGATCAATGTTCACAGGAATGAGGCTGATGGTCAACACCGCACTCAATCCAAGACGCTTTCCTTATCCCAGGTCGCTCCTATAATGAAGAAGACATAATATGGAAAAGTTCTCTGTCGATGTTATCTCAGGTTGAATTTTTTTTCCCATCAAAAACAGACCATGTGGTGCAGTTATGTGATTGAACTTAGTCTCAATCACATACCTCTGCCCCCTGTGTCAAAAACTCCTGTCTTAGTCATGGTATTACATCATCAGTTTTTTTCCATTTAAAACAAAAGTTTTCCTCTAAATTCGTTTTAATTTCAAAAGAAAGAATGTGCAATGATACTGCATAACAAGGGTCAGATAAAAGTATACTTTATTTTCTGTGTTGAGAAATATGTCCCCTGAACCATCCTTCCCGAGGGCTCCAGGTCTGTGGGGTACGTCCCACAATCTGTGTTTCCATCTGTGCCACATCACCAAAATCAATGTCCTTCCTAAAAATGATCCACGCATTTGTCCCCTCAAAGTCTCCACAGTGTGCTCTAAATCCTGAACTGGCACCAAAAGGAGGGAACACATAACTCTGATGTTAAAATCACTACACTGGCGTACAGTGGAATATAGAGCAAATTTAAAATCCTCTTTTTTTGACATTCAAAGCCATAAATGGTCTGGGCCCCTCCATGTTCCTTGGAGTTCAGTCGGAGTCTCACTTCACTTTCCAAACGTCTGGTGGTTCCTAGAGCACAGCAGGAGGCAGAGGGTTCAGCCCCCGAGCTTTTATACTGTGGAATTAGCTTCCACGTCAAGGAGGCAAACAGTCTCTACATTCAAGGCCAGGCTTAAAAAGTGAAACTCTTCATTTTGCATATGGCTCGATAGGTGAGGCTAAGGAAGGTCGACAGAACAACGAATGAAAAACATTGATTTTTTTACTTGGATTGCAGATGGAGACTGTCCTCCCTCCCTCTCTCGTCATTGTGACGTCACCTCTAGTCTGTTCATTGCTACTCACCCACAGTCCCAATAGATGTATTCACATCATGGTCAGGACGCCTCACCCCTCTGCTGCGTGTCGGCGCAAGTAATAACTAACAAAGGGTATTTATTTTAGAAGTCATTTAGTCATGTTATAGAGTACAAGTATATGTCACATAATAAATATATTACATTCTCAGCTCTACTTCCCTCAGATAAACGTGATGGAGGTTGATTTTCCGCTGTGTGTTTGAGTGTTTGGCAGAACGTGTTCACACTTGCCCGACACCAGGACCTCAGCTGGGGCAGGTGTGGCCTCATGTGGCTGTGTGTGGAGCTGACCACAGGACAGGCCTGAGCTCACACTTCCTCTGTCCCGCCTGGACACACTGTTGCTGCAGCAAACACACACACGGCCAGTTGCGTCAGGGCCAAATTCAGAAACATAAGCAGAGCATCTGTGTTTTACGCAACTTTGGATATTTCTTTGGGTTATGTCTCCAAGGGAGAGTCTTCCCTGTATGCAGTCTCATGAGCCGCATTTCCACCGCAGGAGTTCCTGGTAAAAGGAGCAGGTGGGACTTTTACAGGAACCTTCCTCTCCCTCGGTCTCTCAGTGTCCGTGTCTCCGCTGCAGTGGGATCACTCAGCGACGTCAAGAGTTTCAATTGCTGCATAAGTGAAACTCATTACGCCAAACCCATTTGTTTATTTTATGTTTGTATCCGCTCTAGTTGTTCTGCTTCAGTTTTTTTTTTAAACCTTTCACGGTTTGTTTTGGAGTGTGATGAATCCCCAGTGCTTCGAGGTGAAGCTGATATGTCTTAAAGTAGTACTAGAATTTAATATGCTGCTATCCAGAATATATAACTACAATATGTGTTTATAATATTTTGGGTGTTAATTTTGACATGTTCAGATGAATTATGTAAAAAAAAAACGGCTTTGAAGTGGCACCTTTTAACAAACGCTAGGGGAAGACAAAATGGCGGCGATGACGTAGGAGAATGACCTTTCACAGCAGCGGACAGCAGTCTTAGCTGGAAACTGTAGGAGGTTTCACTGTCATCTGAACAAGGTATAAACATATTTTCATGAGGAGACTCCATCCTGTATGCAGTCTCATGAGGAGACTCCTCCCTGTATGCAGTCTCATGAGGAGACTCCTCCCTGTGTGCAGCCTCATGGAGACTCCTCCCTGTATGCAGTCTCATGAGGAGACTCCTCCCTGTGTGCAGCCTCATGAGGAGACTCTTCCCTGTGTGCAGTCTCATGAGGAGACTCCTCCCTGTATGCAGTCTCATGAGGAGACTCCTCCCTGTGTGCAGTCTCATGAGGAGACTCCTCCCTGTATGCAGCCTCATGAGGAGACTCCTCCCTGTATGCAGTCTCATGGAGACTCCTCCCTGTATGCAGCCTCATGAGGAGACTCCTCCCTGTATGCAGCCTCATGAGGAGACTCCTCCCTGTGTGCAGTCTCATGGGGAGCCTCCTCCCTGTGTGCAGTCTCATGAGGAGACTCCTCCCTGTGTGCAGCCTCATGAGGAGACTCCTCCCTGTATGCAGCCTCATGAGGAGACTCCTCCCTGTATGCAGCCTCATGAGGAGACTCCTCCCTGTGTGCAGTCTCATGGGGAGCCTCCTCCCTGTATGCAGTCTCATGAGGAGACTCCTCCCTGTGTGCAGCCTCATGGGGAGATTCCTCCCTGTATGCAGCCTCATGAGGAGACTCCTCCCTGTATGCAGCCTCATGAGGAGACTCCTCCCTGTATGCAGTCTCATGGGGAGACTCCTCCCTGTATGCAGTCTCATGGAGACTCCTCCCTGTATGCAGCCTCATGAGGAGACTCCTCCCTGTATGCAGTCTCATGGAGACTCCTCCCTGTATGCAGCCTCATGAGGAGACTCCTCCCTGTATGCAGCCTCATGAGGAGACTCCTCCCTGTGTGCAGTCTCATGGGGAGACTCCTCCCTGTATGCAGCCTCATGAGGAGACTCCTCCCTGTATGCAGCCTCATGAGGAGACTCCTCCCTGTGTGCAGTCTCATGGGGAGACTCCTCCCTGTGTGCAGCCTCATGAGGAGACTCCTCCCTGTATGCAGCCTCATGAGGAGACTCCTCCCTGTGTGCAGTCTCATGGGGAGACTCCTCCCTGTATGCAGCCTCATGAGGAGACTCCTCCCTGTGTGCAGTCTCATGGGGAGACTCCTCCCTGTGTGCAGCCTCATGGGGAGACTCCTCCCTGTGTGCAGTCTCATGGGGAGACTCCTCCCTGTGTGCAGCCTCATGGGGAGGAGACTGCATACAGGGGGTATGAGCAAAATTGTGTCATCTGCAAATTTGATGTGATTTTTGGGGAAGAGGGCGGGTGCATAAAATGTGTAGAGCAGTGGACAAAGCACACACCCCTGGGGAGGGGGAATACAGCCGGTGGTGGTGGTATGTGCTGCTGCCCTCACACTGAGAGCGGTTGGTTCTAACCCATGGTTCTAACGTCCATTATCCAGTTACAGCTGTTCAGTCCCAGGTCACAGCTTCAACAGGGCTGTAAGCAAAATGTTCTGGTCCATGTTCTGAAATGAACATTTCAGATTGATTTGATTGAAGAACCACAAATGGTGAACATACTGCGCAGGATTTGGGACGTCCTGTGGTGGGCAAACGTCCATGGTGCGAGCACACACCAGTGAGCACAGGGCATTGTTTTAATTGGACAAACAAAAGGCTTGGCACTAGCTCTTTGGAATCCCAGTTTTGTTTTAACATCACATCAGAAAGGCCTATTCCATTCTTTTTAACCCTTGAATGGACTGGTATTTTAATTAGTGTTCTGTCCACAAATACTGTACTATTCTATTAATGTTAGATAAGATAAACCTTTATTTGTCTCCAGGGGGGAGATGTTAATGTCAAAGTTGTGCACATAACAGAAATAAGAAAATGACAAAGTCTGGGTCGTGTCAAACAGACAAAAGACATGTTTTATTGTCGATGGTTGAGACGAGACACGATCAAAGATTTTACAGAATGCATGTGATATTATAGGATAGACATTGCCAGACGGTGCCAGTAGCTCGGCCTCCAGATAAGAAAAACCTTCCAGTGGAAAAACGCGGCCTTGTGCATTGTTGGAACGATGAGTTTAACTTTAACCTCAGCGTTATGAAATATCAAAATAGGTTATACACACATCAAACAAGATCTATCATTTAAGAAGTCAAATAATAACTACTAAATGTCTTTTTAAGAATCTATTTTCATTTTTCCATTCAGTTTCTCCTTATTTAAAGCCGACACAAATATCAACTTTTACGGAGGTACTCTAGACAAGTACTTTTGCCCCCTCTGACAGTAAAGTGACATTGGGTAGTGCGAGCTCTGGGAGGTGAATGGAAGTGTGTCCTTTGTGTGTGTGAGTGAGGTTGTGGGCGGAGCTATGGCACAGTGGGCGTTCTCTCTGTAGGTATGAGTGTGTCCAGGAGAGGAGGACTCCACACACACACACTCAGGCTGCGTGAAGAGAGAAGGTCCCGGGACAAGGTAAGAATCCTAGACTGGATTGAATGAGTCTATAACATGTTACTTATGTTAGATTATGAACTTACTCTTAAAGCAGCAGAGGTGGGAGACCTTCAAAGAGAACATGGGAGATTGAAATCATGAATGTAAGCTCTTTTTGGACAGTAATGACATATCTTTGGACAAAATATGTATAATTCCAAATGCTTAAGCCATACCATTTTGTTAAAGTCATGTTAGTGCTTTTACACGGCTTTATACGGTCTGGGGGTACCTGACTTTAAAACCACAACATTGGAACATGTGACTAGTTCCAGTTGTACTTTTGGCCTCTGTCACATCTTTAGATCAGCTTTTTCAGACGGAAAAAAGTAAAAAAAGAGAACCACCCTTGAAATGAGCCAGTGCACAATAACATATCTCACGCACAATAACCTTCAGCTTATCTCCCAGTTTTTCCAGATTGAATAGAAGAGGACAAAGATGAATAATGACGCCAATACTTTTTATTGTGAGTTACAATAACAGTGATATTAGACACAGACATCAGTGACAACAAAAACAACATACAATAAATCACAAGACAAGCAGTTCAAAGAGGAATGAGTCAGATTGTTGTGGCATGTGTGAAGTAAGAACAGACCATAATAATAATCTACATCATATTAATAATAGCACTGATGATACTAATGTCAATATTAACACTAACAACTGCTCAAATATGAACAACAATACTAATAGTACTACTACTACCAACTACTACTAAAAAAATGACGCCGATACTTGAGCTAGATACTCGTAGAAATGAGGATCAGAACAAAAACACATTAAGTTCTCGGGACAATAATGTTCAGCACCAACACAGACCCACAGCCTCAGGCTCTCATCCTAAAGGGTCAAACAGTAACTCACCGGTTTCTTTCTTATATGAAAAATAACTTATTTTCTTTTTAGATGTTTTGTGTAAAGACAAACGTGTGTTATTTATGAATCAAAAGTTAAGCTGAGTTTGGTATCCCAGATTTAGACACGCAACGTTTTAGACAGACTTCCCACTTCTGTCATGGTCATGTTTTATTTTGGGTGTTTGTGGCATAAAAATCCGACGGAATGATTAGATGTTTGCATTTTCATTGAATCATGAAAATCTTCAAAAAGGAGAAACTTACACACTTTAGCTTTAATATCACCTCAGTAATCTACTCTTTTCTGAAGACCCAGTAAGGGCACGTGGCTGAGTGGATAGCACTCTCGCCTCTCAGCAAGTAGGTCCTGGGGCTGAATCCCGGTCGCAACAGGGTCTATCTGAGTGGAGTTTGCATGTTCTCCTCGTGCTTGTGTAGGTTTCCTCCGGGTACTACGATTTCCCCTACCACTATAAACATGCTCCGGTAGTCCTGACCAAGCCGAGCATCAACATCTGGAGATGGGTTCCTGGGCGCTGTTACTACGGCGACCACTGCTCCTGACGTAAGCCTTCGCGGCATCAGGATGGGTCAAATGCAGAGGATTGCCCTACAGGGATTAATAATGTGTGCCTTTATCTACTTGTGGGGAATAATACGTGTTTTTAATTGAGTAAGTCCTCCTCAGCAGTCTTTTCCCCTCATTTCAACAGAGAAGTTCATGTTTTGTGGAATTCTAAGATTATTTGTTGCTTATTTTAGGCAAGTGGTTCTTTACATCTCAGGTTTGTCGAGGACTGATTACACAAAACCTGTACTTGTTTTGTCTTTGTCATCGCTACAGTGAACATTTACAACAGTCTGGGCTGATTCTGTTTGACAAAGTCCAACAAGTTTTAAAATATCACATTTAAGGAACAGTAAACAGGAACCACACACACGCACAGTAATCAGCAGATGGGTGATCTAATCTCAGACTGATGATGTCACCGCTCCAAACTCCACCAGTACCGAGGCCTCTGATTGGCTAATTGTATTCTCATAATCTGAGGTGACATGTCAAGTGGAACAGCTGCTAGAAAGTACAGCTATGAGTCAGAAGGTGTTCAGATGGACTTTGTGTGTTCATAGACCCACCCATATCTATCCACAGCTCCCCCATATCCCCTTCCGTACAGGTCAAGAGTCTGGGTGTGGTCCTCAATAGTACTCTCTCCTTCTGCTCCCGCGTAAACAACGTCACTCGCTCTGCTTTCTTTCGCCCCCGCCCCTCCCTCACTCACTCCACAGTCCACAGCGGTCCTGGTTCATAGTCTCGTCACTTCCCCTCTGGATTACTGCAATTTCCTTCTGTTTGGCCTCCCTCAGAAAACTCTACACTAACTCCAATGGGCACGGCTCATCACACACACTGCCTCCATCAACCACATCACCCCTGTCCTACAACAACTCCACTGCCGTCCCATCACCCACCGCATCCAGTGCCCACCGCTTCAAAGCTATTCACAATCTCGCTCCTCCATATCTCTGTGAGCTCCTTCACATCTCTACACCTGCCCGCTCCCTCTGCTCCTCCTCCTCGCTCTTCCTGCTCGCTGAACACTCTCCCCCTGCCCCCCGATCTCCCCCATTCCAACCCGCACGTAAAACTCACCTGTTCAGACTGGCCTATTCTCTATAACACTACATTTCACTGTCATTTTTAATATATATTTTTTTTTACTATTTTGCTTTTAACCGTTTTGTTTTTAACTCTGTACCCTTTGTAAGGCGACCTTGAGTGCCTAGAAAGGCGCCATAGAAATAAAATGTATTATCATTGTTATTATATTAAACGTCAAACATGCGCACTGTTTAGCTGATAGTGTAAACGCGTTTGAACAATAAAATGCTGCAGCTTCAGTGAATAAACAAGAAGTCCTCTAGAGCCTGGCCCCACCGTTTATTGTCCACAGAAGAACATTTGCGTATAGTACTCTGCGGTTGAGATGAAATTTGGTGGCCTCTGAGTCCATGCTATTCATTTTCATTTTATATGGGAGAAAAACGTTGGTACACTGTCTGCTTGATAATATTACACAAGGGTTCTGATGAAGTGTATTCTGACAAATCCTGATAACATATTGAAATCCCTGTATAGTCCCAGCCCTACAGCCTGGATATTAGTTCAGAGAATCAAATGGCTTGAACACAGGAAATGCTATAATAACAAACACATAAAAGCCATTGGTCCATTGGGAAATGTAAATAAATGTCCTTAAATGTCCCAGATCATAATTATCTTTAAACTCTCATGCATCGACAAGAACCAACTCAAAACAACAAAAGAAAAATGTTAGAAACCTCGGGGAAGGCCATAATGAGGGAGATCCAGGACTGAGGCTTTCGATCCTTAACACGGAAGAGGCTCTCAGGGGGGGAGGAGAGTCCAGCCCATGAGTCCTGACCGGGGGCAACCAGTTCACAAGTAGTCAAAAAAAAGAGTCCAGACTCAGGGGTCCCACCATCACGCTAAGAAACAAACAGTGGGACAGCGGGTGAATAGCAATGAACAGACTCCAGGTGAAGAGGAGCGACTAGGCTGGTGCTTTGGTCAGTGTTTTTCAACCAGTGTGCCGTGGTAGATCTTACCTCCCAAGCCATGCACTGACTAACATTTTAAGCCTGGCCTTGAATGTACAGTAGAGTGTTTCTGAAAGGGCAACACAAGTAAGCAAACCACCATGTTCTCTCTTCCAGGTGAAAAAGCCTCATTCTTCTCCATCCCCAACTTTCATCATGACCATCAGCCAGAGGGCCTCACCCGCACGCAGCTCCATTCGCGCGCCTAAGTTCTTAGACAAGTCCAGCGGGTTCTACGGCCGCCTAGATGAAGTTGAGCTCACGGCGGCACTAGACCTGAAGCCGAAGCCGTCCCACGCAGCAGCTGCAGAGGACGGGGAGGTGTTCACGGAGGACGACGGGCAGATGTTACTGAGGAGGAAGGCCAGCCGACGCAGCAGCAGGTGGAGGAGTCTGCGGAGGAAGGACGATAAAGAAGAGAAGAGCCCAGGGGCCGGAGAGGATATCCAGGTGGTCCTCCAGGCGCAGCTGCAGACGGAGCCTAGCCTGGTGCATTTCCCAGTCCCAGAGGAGGCTGACGACCGCGTGCTCATCAGGGACACAGCTCAACAGGAGCAGCAGGAGGACCAGGAGGAGTGGAGGCACAGGAGGGAGCAGCAAGACGGCATCAAAGCTCTGAAGAGGAAGAGCGGCAAGCACTACGGCAAGGTATCGCACGGAGGCTCAAGGGGTTCTAGCGGAAATCCGATCTCTCTCCAAGTCCAATTTCATTTGATTTAGGAAGTTTCATTTAAAACAAACCTGTGTACTGCGATTGAGGTGTAAAAAAACAAACAAAAAACCTGTTTGGAGAAACGTTTTGACTGTGTTTTTGATGCATGTCAGTAAGTAATCGAGATGCTACTGAGACAAGACCAGCAGATGCATTTAAGAGCACAAGGAAACGCCATGCTTAAAATGATTAGAAAAGTATGTATTTGGACATAGAGGCCACTCACTGCTTTTGAGTTCACTTTCCCTCTGCATGTGTTTCATCGTTAGTTTTGTTTTTGTTACGTGAGGCAGAGTTAGGAAACATGGTGCATTTAATTGTGCTGCGCAAATGAATGAAAGAAACGGGACTCACACAAAAGTATTTAACAACATGGCACCAACTATGGAGACTGTAAGAGACAGTAGAGGACCAGAGACTGTAGAGGAGCAAAGACTGTAGAGCAGAGACTGTAGAGCAGAGACTGTAGAGGAGCAGAGACCGAAGAGCAGAGACCGTAGAGCAGAGACCGTACAGCAGAGACTGTAGAGCAGAGACCGTAGAGCAGAGACCGAAGAGCAGAGACCGTAGAGCAGAGACCGTAGAGCAGAGACCGTAGAGCAGAGACCGTAGAGCAGAGACCGTAGAGCAGAGACCGTAGAGCAGAGACCGAAGAGCAGAGACTGTAGAGCACAGACTGTAGAGCAGACCGTAGAGCAGAGACTGTAGAGCAGAGACTGAAGAGGAGCAGAGACTGTAGAGCAGAGACCGTAGAGCAGAGACTGTAGAGCACAGACCGTAGAGCAGAGATTCAAACTGGAGCCAAACAGAGGATGTAACGGCAAGAAAAGGCATCTGAAGATTTTATGCTTTTCTTTGCCATTTCCTTGTCAGTTTTACAACAAATAAGACAGAAAACGGTTAAAACTATCATAATAAAATAGAAGTATGATAACACATTGTGTTTGCCGACCAGCATAGAAGTGGCTTGCTGTTATTTAAAATAAAATAAAACATAAAAAAATACTCGTACCGTTTGGAAAAGGAAAAAAATGTTTGATAATTGTATTGTCTGCTTTTAATCGAAGTGTATTATTCTAAATACTGTCAGGGATGAAGCAGACAGAGACGGATCGTGGTGCGCCAAACTCTGGAAGTTTATTTAAGTTTCTCTCAAGTTCCAGTGGTTTCAATTGTTTCTTTCTCTCAGACAGAATAAAGTCAGTTCACAGTATATATAGTCATTGTCACGTCACACATCGAAAGACGTACGTGTCACACAGAGACTTGTACAGTCCTGCACGTAGGCCATATTGCTATCTAATACTAACAATACGTGACAGAGCTGCAGACTGACGGAGAGTTTGTGCGGTTAACCTCCGTATGTTTGTCTCATTGATGTGTTTTGCTGTTATTTATTAGATTGAGAGATTGATAGATAGATTCTTCATTAATTCCCCGTAGGAGAGAATCAGGTGTCCAGCAGCAGAAACACATCCATCCATACAAATAAATACATATTTTTAGTCTCCTAAAGCTTGTGAGAGAAGTATTTGAATGGAGTTATTTCTCACTCTGACCATTTTCCATCTGCATTCCACTGTTCGCCCGCCCCCTCCTGAGGCACCTGCAGGTGGCCTTCCACATGTTTGTCTGGATTAAGGATTAACCAGTGGTGACTCAAAGTCCTCCTGACGCCATTAGCGCACACACACACACACACACACACACACACACACTATCGCATGCATACACAAGGGTTTCAGTCGGTACCAACCCAACCCACTGAGCAGACGTATGTGTGGTCAAAGCTCAATACCCGTCTTTGATAAAAGCCATGTGGTTGGAGGGAGGACACAGTGAATTTGAAGGACACGTGTGTTTCCGCTAGAGACAAACAAACTTAATTTTTGACGTGTTTTTGACAAGTATAACCATTGCTAAATATGTTATTCACCGTTCATTCATTTATTTATGAGGCCATTCACACAGACCTCTCCTGTCTCAGTATACATGCAGACTCACTCTCTTGTCTCAGTATACATGCAGACTCAGACCTCTCCTGTCTCAGTATACATGCAGACTCAGACCTCTCCTGTCTCAGTATACATGCAGGCTCAGACCTCTCCTCTCTCAGTATACATGCAGACTCAGACCTCTCCTGTCTCAGTATACATGCAGACCCAGATCTCTCCTCTCTCAGTATACATGCAGGCTCAGACCTCTCTAGTCTCAGTATACATGCAGGCTCAGACCTCTCCTCTCTCAGTATACATGCAGGCTCAGACCTCTCCTCTCTCAGTATACATGCAGGCTCAGACCTCTCTAGTCTCAGTATACATGCAGACTCAGACCTCTCCTGTCTCAGTATACATGCAGACTCAGACCTCTCCTGTCTCAGTATACATGCAGACTCAGACCTCTCCTGTCTCAGTATACATGCAGACTCACTCTCCTGTCTCAGTATACATGCAGACTCACTCTCCTGTCTCAGTATACATGCAGACTCAGACCTCTCCTGTCTCAGTATACATGCAGACTCAGACCTCTGCTGTCTCAGTATACATGCAGACTCAGACCTCTCCTGTCTCAGTATACATGCAGACTCACTCTCCTGTCTCAGTATACATGCAGACTCAGACCTCTCCTGTCTCAGTATACATGCAGACTCAGATCTCTCCTGTCTCAGTATACATGCAGACTCAGACCTCTCCTGTCTCAGTATACATGCAGACTCAGATCTCTCCTGTCTCAGTATACATGCAGACTCAGACCTCTCCTGTCTCAGAATACATGCAAACCCTCACTTTGCATCACTTTCAGAGAGGTCTTGTAACTTTACCTTTGCTCTCTAAGTCTGGATCTGTAATTGCTTAAATATAGTAAGTTCTCTCACACTAATGACTCAAGTGACTGATCCACACACGGGCAGTGGAACATCTCGTCCCTGCATGGGAGCACAGGGGACATTCCGGGGCCTGTGTATCGCCTCTGATCTCTGGAATGAGGCACAAAGCTGGATAAGGACATTCCAGCGCTGTCTACCAATCAGCACCAGGCTCCGCCCCCTCCTCTGTGTGCATACTGATACCGAGCCAGAAGTAACCAGTTGTGCAATGTGACGGGGCTGAGTCAGGTGGTGCTGGCTCAGCCCCGTCACAACTGAGCATCACAACCTTTTTGTTTCATCAATAACAGTTGTAGTATGTGTCGACAGAAAGAGTCCTGACAAAGTAAAATGATGTGAACGAATCGGATCACATACGGTCTTATTCTTATTAGAAATATTTTGCATAGTTGTTAGAAAGAACCGTGTGAGACACTATTCAATGGCCAAATTTAAGCTTTGGACTGAGAGGTGGTTCTCTCTTTTGTCCCTGTTCTGTCTGGAAAAAAATATCTGAAGATCATGAAGTCCAAGGATCAGAGAGGTCATAGGTCAGGGATGAAGTGTAGAGAAGTGTAAAGCAGCATTTAGTTATAGTAATATTTTTCTACTTTTAAAATCAAATCAAATACTAAAGTGTCAATTTTAACTATAGGTTTTATTGAAAACTGACCCGTGTGTGTGTGTGCAGGCTCTGGATCGGGCGTTTCGGCGTGGTTGGGAAGCATTCATTACTAACTTGTACAGCGTCACGCTCACCCCCTCCTCCCCCACACCTGAGAAGAGACAGCCCAACAGCAGCAACATAGTCATAGCAGAGATGCACTGATGAAGAGGAGAGGGGGGAGGGGGGCACCGAGTGTTGCTTTTAATCTATGTACATATGGATCATAAGATCATTTGCACTTTCATTGGATTACCCTCGAAATGCTCTTTTCCATGTTTTAAACTTCAGGCATTCACCTGATACACCCTGCTCCCATCTCTGTGTGGAGTGAGAGGACAAATGCCCAAAAATAACAATTGTAAACCGCTTTGTGACTCTGGTCTGTGAAAGGCGGTATATAAATAAAGATTACTTACTTACTGATTTGGTAATAACGTTTTCAGACTTCGGATGAAGAACCTGGACTCAAGTTTCTGCCCAGAGATATTTTACATGTGACTTTTGTATCAAGTGTGATTAAATGTTTCATGTTTAATGTGATATCTTTTGTGTCAGGAAACGTTTTGAACAATGCATTAAATTAACATTAAAGAGATGAGACGACGTCACACATGGGTTAGAAGTAAAAGTGCATACCAGAGCACCGCAGCAGGACTCTGCAGCAGGACTCTGCAGCAGGACTCTGCAGCAGGACTCTGCAGCAGGACTCTGCAGCAGGACTCTGCAGCAGGACTCTGCAGCAGGACTCTGCAGCAGGACTCTGCAGCAGGACTCTGCAGCAGGACTCTGTCTGTAGCCCTGATAGTCACAGAAGCATATTTATTTATAGTATTGTATATTCAAGTTTACACCTCTGCCGTGTGCAGTGTGCAGGACCAACCCAATAACAACTGAATTTAGAATTTAAACAATTCACTATATTTTTTACAAATTATTGTTTTCTAATCATTGCATTGTACGACCGAGCTAAAGTCATGAGCAAAATCGACAAAGATCCATCAATGATTGTGTCTAACCATTTCTTTGCTATTCCCCTCATACCATCGCTTTACATTTTGTTTGTTAAAATACAATGATCAATTATGTCTAAGCCTTTTTGGAAATCTGTAATCCTATTATAATGACAATTCATAAAACAATAATTGATCAAAAGGCCAGAGTGTTGTTATTTTTTACATATTTTTCCTGTTTTTGGGAAACCTGTCAGAAGGGAGACAGGTCAATAATTGGTGAAACAATGTTTGTTTTACGGTTCAACAATTAGGATATGTTTTGCCCTTTTTTATTTTGGACTGAAATATCTTCTGGCTGTTGACTATTTTCTAGAGACAGGGAAACGGCTTCCTTCACCACCAGCAGGAAAGTTATTGAACCCTTCAGAGTCTACAGCTGCACATGTGATACTGCTCGGATAGAAAACCTGCAGCCACAGCAGCCCTTGCTGGATCGGTCTGGACACAGCATCGATGGGATGCTGTGGACTCTGAGATTCTGCTCTGTGACAATGCGACGAAGTTCATGTCTGCTGAAAGGAATAATAAAAATATAGGAGGATTTTTCCAAATTCTAGGAAAGAACAGCCCTCTCCTCTTTTTGAACAAAACTCTCTGGTCTTATTTGACGAACACGTATCACCAGGATGATTGACATTTGGGAGGACCAATAGTCTTGATGATCCACCCGGAAGAAGAAAATGTTTGGAATTTAAAGAAAGCGTGGTTTCAGTCAAATAAGCAGGACCCGGCAGGTCCCGGGACAGAGGAAGGAGAAAGACCAGGCTTGGTGAAGACAACAAGGGCCAGCGGACTGTGGCCGTTTAATTCATATGTTTTACATTTTAAGGCAGATCCTTTTTTACGTACATATTTTATTATATTTTATCCCCTTTTTACTGGTTTTATTGTTCTCATTTGGTCGCACTTACATCCAGTCTCTGAGATTTAAACTTGTGACATGCGCAACAATGACACTTCAACATTTCCCCACTGAGGGATAAATAAAGGTCATCTTGGCTTAAAAAAATAAGTCTGTCCCTAGTCCCAGTCCTTGTTTCACATGTATTTTTGGATTCTGTATTTAGATCAGTGGGGGCGGGTCCCAGCTCAAAAGTGGCCAAAATGGCGTGCGCTGACATGCTTGCAATACCACCCCGGGCCGATGGGGGTGGACCCAGAAGAAGAATTAGCCAATGCTAACATATAGCATTGGCAGACCTCTCAAAAACGTCTTTACAGGATGGTCCAAAAGTTGGCTCTTGGCCCAAAGCTCCGTTCCACATGTGTGTCAATGCTGAGGGGGGTAGATTTTTGGTCCACTCTAGTTTACTCGCTGTGAATTTTTGAAGTCTCTCGTTCAAATGAATTGAGCTCTCGCCGGCTGACGCATGCGCAGATGCGTTTTTTCAAATTTTTCTTGTGGGCGGGACCACTCGCGGCCATTTTGGATTGCTCCAGTAGAGCACATTTTTTGGCCCATTAGTTAGAACGGCAGAGATAGGCGTGACTCTGTCCGTTGATATATACAGTCTATGCATCTACTGAGCACTGATGAAAGACCACCCCACTACCACTGCTGCAACATCCAACCAGTCCAGACCATGGATCTATCCAGACCAGGTCCACCAAAAGGACACTGATTATTTCACAATCAACACCTCTCCCTGGACCTCACCAATGTCAAAATGGGAGAGTGAAGCTGATGGAGAACTCCTGCTAAGCCAAAGTAGTCAGTAAGTCCAAGGAGCCAAGATCTTCCCTTGAGGAGGTGACCAATCAAACATTCCCTGCACACATTGGTAACTTAAAAAAAGAAAGGTTTTGGTTTCGCCCAGTGATTCCCGAAGTGGCCTTTGGGGCGCCCTCTACAGGCCACAATGTGTGTTGAGGAATATGTGAATATCTAATAATTATTTGCTTGCTGAAATGTCATGTTAAACAAGTTCAGTAGAGTTTGGGAGGCTTACACTGTACTTTGAACTGCTTACAAAAGCATGGAAACAGATAAGACAGAACAAACAGTAAACATGTGCAGTATGGATGGTGTACGTTGGAGTTTGCTCCATTACAAAACAGTTATATCACAGTTGTACGTTGAAACCATACGTTCTCTTCTGCATAGTCATGCTTATATAATCATTTACAATGTATATAAGGGGTTAGCCTTTGCCTGCCCACTAGACTTCTGCTAGAGCCAGACGGGAGGCTGCGTTATGCTTGATCAGAATACGCTCAAACCTTCTGACAATAAAACTATTGAACTACGCAGTCGAAGTCTCGTTTTGTCTTACGTCTGGGTATATTCACAATTTGGTGACCTTCCGACGTGATACAAAAAGCCCAAGACAGACAATTATTATTTTTATTTTTTTCAAACACATTTTTTGCTCCAGAGCAGCGTTTCATCTTCTCTGGCTTTGCAGAAGTCTCCGTAAAGGATACAGCACCAACAAAGGTACAAAGTAGATCTACTCACAATAAGGAAAATACAGATGCCTTTTCTAAAAATCTGTTAAATTGGTCTTACATCAAAAAATGTCAATGTGGTTGGCTGCTGGCTCTTTTATGTCCTGTTTAAATGTAAATATATATATGCGCATTTTTTATAAAAGGATCGCCGCCGTTTCATAAAGCTTTTTCGGCGTGAGAAGAATGTAAAAGTAGATAGAAGCCGTTTTTCAAGGTTTTTTCGGCAGAAGTAGAATTTAAAAAACGATTGTAGTATGCGCTGTTTTTTAGAGATTTTTTCAGCGTCAGAAGAAACAAAAAACGTGTTAATTCAAAGAACTGGTTATTTTTGATAAATAGTCTAAGTAATTCGCGTAAGAAATTCAATAATTACATTTATATGTATGTACATAAAAAGTGGTAGTAGTAGTAGTGACCTGGTGGTAGTAGGAGTAGTAGGTTTAAGTGGTAAAAAGGTTTGTATACTTATTCCTTTGTAAAATATTTGTAAATTTTTCAAGTTAAATAGTTCTCACCGCTTTAGATGGACTTACAAAGGTGGCTTCTGCCCTGTTTTCAGATAAAAAGCAGGCAGCTGCGATAAAATTAACCATTAACCATTACCCAAATAAGTCCTGTGTGTGTTATCTCTCTTTTCCCCTGCATGAGAGACCGGCATGCTGTGTCTGGGAACAGGAGATTCCAGCAGGCTGGGAGAGCTGTTCCTGCATGCTTCTTGTCGCTCTGTCACTTTTGTTTTTTAAATTGAATATTCAGACGCGGAAAAGAGGTTGGCAGACCTCTCGGACAGTCCTTGGAACCAGTTTGACAAGAATAAAGGTAAGCAGACGCCTTTTCATATATAAAGTCTGTATAATTGGATATTAGCTAAATTTTGGTCTGTTTTTTGGGTCTGTCAAAACTCTCTAAATTGTATTTGAAGAAGTCTCGGGGTTAGAATCCCTTTGAGAAGAAGATAAAGTGTAGGATCCTTAGTGAAACCATGGTATAAAAGTAAAAGCAATTTAAAAAAGGGAAACGTGTTAAAGAGGCCTTTGTTACAAAAGCTTTGAAATTGACGAATTTCAGGCTGATAAAATGACAAAAGTAAAGAAGCAGCAATATTTTCGGTGATCACGGTTTAAATTACAGAGAAATAAAGGGAGTTTTTTGTTTTTTTTAGTTTGTTTTTTTGGCGTGAACAGAGTAAATAGAAGCGTAAACGTTAAAGACAAGAGTGCCTTTTGTTACAAGTGTGGAAATTGATCATTTCTAGACTTGAATGACAAAAGTATAAACTACAACATCAGTTATATTTGCTTAACAAAGTAATCTTGAAAGTTATTCTGATAAGGAATTCTTACTGCTGTATGTCTGTGTGTGTGCGTCTCTCTCTCTCATGCTGCGTTGCCAGGGTAACCGCCCCCACCCTCGCGGCTCTGCTTTCTCTCTGCTCTTCTGCTCTGATTTAAAGGGGACCTACTGCTTTTAGGATTTCTGGCTTTTCATAGTTGTTTTTCCGTTAAATTTGCGAAATTTGCCATTTGAACATTGTGTTATGACACAGTTAAACGTTTTTAAACACCATTTAGTAAAAAGAAGTTTTGAATTAGTATGTTTTTGAAACCCAAAGATTAGTGCTAAAGCTGTGCAATTCTTTTTAAGATCTAACATATTTCTAGATTCCATTCTTTTAAATCTGTTGCTTATTTCTTAACTGTTTGTGAGTTGTGTTTGTTTTTATGTTTTTTATTTTTAGTTACAAAAGCCGTTTTTCAAACATTTAAATTGGAATCTGTGTTAAAAGTTATTATTGATTATAGACTTCGTCTAAAAAAGAAAGAGGGAATTAGTATTATTAAGTTAAACTTCACCCAATTCACATTCAAGTGGTGACTTTTGTTTTTGTTTTGACTACACGCCTGACCTTGTTGCTCCTCCTGCTGATGCACACAGCAGAGGAGACTGGCTCTAAAATGTGCTCCATTTCATATTGACTTCATTTGAAAAATTCTGCAATTATTTTAAATTAGTAAAATATATGCTGAGATAAATGCATAGATAATTAATCACACAGTACAAAAGTATATAATACATGTTTTAAAGTTTAAAAGGTTGTTTGTTTTGAGTATAATTGTTGTTTTGATAACTTCTTTAGTTTCTGGTTTTAAAATGTCATCATTAGTAAGAGAATAAGTAATCTTTATTTACATAGCGCTTGGGAAAACCCAGAGCGCTCAAATTGTTTTGACTTCAGAGAGAAAAACAGTCTCATTCACATACTGATACTGTTTTAATTTGACTATAAGGCTGTTTTCCAGAACCAAGGACACACACTGTACAGGGTCACTGGACTACTGGACTGGACACTGAGGGATCAGAACAGTGGCCCAGAGTAGACACCATCCAACCAGCCGCAGATCGTAAAGACGACATAGCTACCTCCGTGTGCCCCTCCCCCACTACAGACCGATGGTCGTAGGTGGCAGTGAGACCGGGGCCACAAAGTGAGGGTTTTCTGTAGGCAGTGGTGGGTGAGTTCTTTTGCAATCTGGAAGTGTGTCCAGTTGGTTTACATCACCACAGTGTGACCTTTGAGACCTACAGGTGGTTCGAGGAGTCTGGAGACAAAATTCACACACACATACATTCACACACTCACACATTCACATTTACATATAGATACATGAAAAAGCAGAACATGAGAAAAAAAGCATTTTAAAAGTTTACTCCAATGTAAACACATATTTTTAATTGTCTATCACTTGAATCTTTAGTTGAATCAGTATTTTTTGAGACCAGAAATGTTCATTTGAATTCTATATTGTCATGGACTTAATTGACGTCTGTCCTGACACTTTTGATTTGTTGATTTTGTACTGTGTGAAGTAATTACATTGATGAGGATTAGATCTGATAAAAACACAAATTAGAGAAGTAAACTGCGCTTGCTTTTGTCTAAGGGACATTAGCAACAGCATGAATATAAATTGTCTTTAAAGTAGAATCAAAGTGACTTAACCATAGAGAGTAACTATTGCATAACAAGCTGTGTACAGGAACTGTGACACTGCACCATTGACCAGAAGTGCATCGCAAATGACCTGATGTGCTTCGAGTGAAAAGACTGTATCTGGAGATCTGATGTCCAACTGGAGAGACCAAAACCATGGCTTGGACCCTACTGATGTCCAAGATGACATCTCTCAAAATATGAACCTGATGAAGACTGAGACTCACCCTCAGGGGACCCTGAGGACCTGAGGACCTGAGAGAGAAAACTGGGGAGTGATGTTTATATTTTTGAAATCATACATTGATGAGTGCTAAATGAGACAGATACTCATGATTCTTTCTTTTGTTTTTGTTTGTCTCTAGCTTCTGGACATCTGATGATCTATTGGACACAGCCATTTGCAGAACAAGAACCAGCCAATGAAAAACCATCTATTGCCGATGCTATTGCTACAACCAGAACCACAACTGTGACAAATGCAATGGATGTTAAGTATTCAGACATCAGACAGACAAAACTTTGACTTTTTAGTCTGGGAGACTGAGCAACAGTTAAAATGTTTTAAAATGATAAAGTATGAGTATTGTAGCGTTTTAATAGTAGTAAAAAAGTAGAATTGTCCTTCCTTTGTTGTTCATAAACACATTTCCACATAAGAGTTAAAATAGTACCATACAATGTTATCTCTGATAGAGCAGATATAATATTAGAATCAGAGTTATTTTAGAGATATTAAAAGTGACAAAAGTTACAAATTAGGAATATGCCTTTGCTCAAGCTGCAACCGAGCTTTAGAGTCACAATAGAGTAAAAATAGGAATAGATAAATGCATCAACCATAGATGCTTTCAAAAATAGAGAATATTTCTAGCCATTGGTAATATCAAATGGTAAAGGGACCATTCCACAAACCTTTGCTTCAAAAGTAGATAAAGTTACTTACAGTTTTATGTACAGTTTTATTAGATACTGCCAAATTCACTTGTGTTCAAACATCTGTGAATGTTGACAATACAAAAAGTTCATATGAGTGTAGTCTAGATTAATGCCTAGATCAATGAGATAGATTAGAACCAACAGAGATTCAAAAGCATTTAAAAGCATTTTGATGCATTTGGGTATAGCACAAAAACAAAAAGTAGACATTTAGATATTGAGAAGTTTTCAGCACAGATTAGAAAATCAAACACCATTGTAGAATAATAACTGACCCCAACCCCAAACCTGCTAAAATAGATTAGCTCTTGTAAGGAAAGTAATGATTTACATTCATCCCAAACTGCCTGATAGGAGGAAGTGACAGCACTTCCTGGTTCAACAAATGTATTTGGAAAACTGACTGCCATAATAATGTGCCACTGATAAGGAAAGTAAACCACAGAATAGAGAGATTTGTTGGATTGAAATGTATGTTTGAGAATGTGGCTCAATGGAAGCAAATATGCAAACATATTTGTAGGTGGATTGGAATAGTTTTAAACTATAGTGAATAGTAAAAGTAAAGTACACAGTGTAAGATTGAATAGTGAAAATAATACAGTGAAATAAATGAAGTGTAAATAATTAGCATTAGAATAAAAGTATAGAGTAAGAAAAGTGAAATTAGCTTCAAATTTGAGACTCAGCTCGTTTTTTGTCTGTGTTTTGACTGAATCTGCTGAGTTCTTGTGTGTCCAATAGAGTTTGTTTTTGTTTGTTTTGTTTTCCAGGATAGAGGATAAAATCCACTGATATTGATTTAAATATTGATTTGTGATCACATGTGTATGTGATCAAGAGAGGGACTGTGAATATCTAATAATTATTTGCTTGCTGAAATGTCATGTTAAACAAGTTCAGTAGAGTTTGGGAGGCTTACACTGTACTTTGAACTGCTTACAAAAGCATGGAAACAGATAAGACAGAACAAACAGTAAACATGTGCAGTATGGATGGTGTACGTTGGAGTTTGCTCCATTACAAAACAGTTATATCACAGTTGTACGTTGAAACCATACGTTCTCTTCTGCATAGTCATGCTTATATAATCATTTACAATGTATATAAGGGGTTAGCCTTTGCCTGCCCACTAGACTTCTGCTAGAGCCAGACGGGAGGCTGCGTTATGCTTGATCAGAATACGCTCAAACCTTCTGACAATAAAACTATTGAACTACGCAGTCGAAGTCTCGTTTTGTCTTACGTCTGGGTATATTCACAAATACAATAGAAGTACATAGACAAGAAAACAATATCACGTTCATCAGATACTGATTCATCCACTCGTTATTTAAAACCTATTGCACTTTAAATAAGACCGTTTCTAATACATGTTTATACTTCTGTTGCTTTGTATCTTAATGTGGCAGTAAAAGACTCTTTTTCAAAGTGCTGGTTCTGAACTGGTCCTGGACTGGTTCTTAACTCAGCTTGGTTTTCCACCAGAGAAGAGCAAGTGGTAGTTACCATGGCAACACACTGTTACTTGACATGGGTCTTTAGCATTAGCCTGATTTTGCTGTATTTCAAATTATATTGTCCAGTTTTAACGTACAGAAAAACATGTGAATCATTAATTTTTACTAAATCTGGTGCAAAACAAATTATCTTTAGGGGGCCCCAGGAATAGTTATTATTAAAATAGTGTGTGACTGTTCTCTTTTGGTTACAAGTAATACAGCACTTTAACACAAACTTAATATTGATTACAAGCCCAAAAATTAAAACCAGAACTCTTTGCATCCGAGTGCCTCTGACTCATTTTCTCTCAAGATATCTAACTTGCCCCAGCAGAACAGCACCGGCCGGCGGCTTCTAACAACTTTTGAGCCCCTGAGCACTCGTAGCCTCTCCTTCTGACAAACTTACTATTATTGAAATAAGAAGTCAAAGTCAAACAACTGAAAATATGTCTTATACTCTCGGTTCTTCAAAGTAGAACGTTTTATTCTGATTACTGCTTCGCACACTCTTGGCATTCTCTTGATGAGCTTCAAGAGGTAGTGACCTGACATGGTCTTCAACAGTCTTGAAGGAATTCCCAGAGATGCTTAGCACTTGTTGGTGCTTTTGCCTTCACGCTGTGGTCCAACCCCAAAACCATCTGGATTGGGTTCAGGTTTGTTGACTGTGGAGGCCAGGTCTAGCCCAGGAGGCCAGGTCTGGCCCACCACTCTCCTCATTGGTCAAATAGCCAATAATCTACAGTCAATGGTCAAGAAAAGAAAGGAAACTCATTGAATGAGAAAGTGTGTCCAAACTTTTGGTCTGTACTCTCACCTCTGTTGGAGCTTCTCCTAGTTCCGGCAGCTCTCAGCAGACATGGCTCTGATCGTATATACACTGATGGGCTGTGGTCAGGTGCAGGGGGTGTGGCTCTCTGTGGTGCTAAGCGCTGGTGGAGGCTCCTCTGCTTCGGGTGTCTTCTAAAACTGGCTCTGGGCCCCTGCTCCACTGACATCATGGTCGGACAGGTGAAAAGGCACTGACGAACATCTTACAGGCAAAGGCCACTCGCTCCTGTCTCTGGCTTTTGCATCTTCAAACAGCAATCTGCCATCTGACGACAAAGGGCCAGTTGAATTGCATTGACCTTTTCGTTGCTGGTTGGAGTATGCAACAGTTCTGTGCCAAATCCACTGAAAAGGTGCCTCTTCTCATCACCTCAAACGTGAAGGAGCAGCGGCTGCAGTCAGAAGCTAACTCATTTAGAGCCTTGTATCTGATATCTTGTCCATTGGGCCATTTTCCAAAGCTCTTGGTTTAAACATACACTGGGCAGAGCTTTGACTGTAGACGCTGCTCCCTCTCCACCACAACAGTAAAAAAGTTCTCCTCAGCACCTGCACCGTCAGAGTAAAACAGGAGAATGGCATTATTGTAATCTTCTGTCTGTAAATCCTCATACAGTGTTATAAGAGCATAGTTCAGAAGAGCAGCAGGACACAATCTAAAGGCCTCTCACTTGAGATGAGTCTGGTCTCTTTATGCAGGACTTGTTCCTCTCTTCCTCTGATGTGGACTGCAGCATCCACAGGTCACTGACAAGAATAGATCCTACATTTGGTCAAAAACAAGTTTGGTGTCACTTACATTCTAATGTGCTGACACAGACTGAACAATGGCGACCTCTGCTGTAGACCTAAAATCATGGCAGGTAAACAATATGACAGAAAAACATACATGCTGTAAACCCAAACCAAATTAGTTTGTTTGCATAAAGGCTCAAATGAGATAGCATGTAAAATATAGAAAATCTGTCTCAAATAAAATTCAGAGTAAAACGTTTAAGATAAGTTTTCAGTTAAGTATGGGATTGTGTGTTCAATCATATAAAATAACACACTAAAAATGTGTTCATACCTTTTTATTGAGAAACAATAGCTGTGCCAGTTGATAAAGGTGAGGGTAAGTTTTTGGGTTATTCTTCCAAGATTGTAACGGGTCTTGTGCTCTGGGTGTGTTGCTTTCAGCCAAGTGGTGTTGGACTTCATCTAAGGTCTCTGGATTCGAAGTCATTCTATTTTCCTCAACTTCCATATCTAGCGGTTTCCAGAGATTGTGCCCTGAAACATATTTTTGAAACACATTTGTCATGTGATAATACACCAACAACAAACCACAGAAATGTACATATAAAATAAATAAGTCTTTTCATACCTGAACTTGCCATGATCCATGTGAGGAGCTTGGTTCTTCTGTTGGGTCAGGCTCATGGCTCCTCATTTCAGCAGCACACTCCGGCTTCAGTGTCTTAGCAGCTTCAGATGCTTTTAGTGGATTCAAGAAACCAATGGTTTTAAACCTGGGGTCCAACAGTGTTGCCAGTGTCATCACACTGAGAGATTACATGCTGCAGATGGACTCAGCATTCTCAAATTTTCAGCCAGTTCTTGGGCAGCTGGTTTTGTC
Organism: Knipowitschia caucasica; assembly: GCA_964034765.1. Taxonomy (NCBI): domain Eukaryota; kingdom Metazoa; phylum Chordata; class Actinopteri; order Gobiiformes; family Gobiidae; genus Knipowitschia; species Knipowitschia caucasica. The sequence continues at coordinate 6,535,419 of OZ035841.1, forward strand.
AATTTTGAGGCTTGACGTTGAAGCTCAAAGAGGATCATTGTCATCAGTGGCAGAACCTTTGACCCGAGACTCTTTTTTTCCTCTGAGAGCTCTCTTGTGGCTTGGTCAGAAGGAGAGAGCACCCTGAGCATCTCTTCAATGACTTCATTCTTCAGGAGTCAGTGGAGTGATATCAGTTGTTAATGACTCCAGGGAAACCCAGACTGCCTCCTTCTGCTCAGTCCTTCCCTCAAACATGTGCTAGGTGCTGTTCCATCGTGTTGACACCTCATCTATGGTAAAGTGTTCCCAGCTGTTGCTGCGTTTGAGTGAGCTTTTCTTTAGCCGTGGTGCTTGATCTAAAGTATGTGACAATTTGCCGTGTTTTGCTGTGTCATTCTGCTAGTGTTGTTATTTGATCGCATAATTTTCACAATCAAATTGCTGGAATGGGCAATACAAATGGTATTTGCAGCATTCGAGCACATGACCTTGCTCGCTAGGCCCCACTCCTCCATGAGGGTCCTTTTAACCATGGCCATGTTTTCTGCAGTGTGTTTCTGTGGAAAATGCTGCACTCCCAAGACTGATGTACAGAACTCACGGCTTTCTTTGTCCATAGCGGCAGGTAACTGCAAGATATGCCTCCATAGTAACTGAAGTCCACATATCAGCTGTTAAAGTAACAGCAACAGCACTCTGGAAGTCTTTTTTTGTCTTTTCTTTTTCCTCCCCTTATCTCTGGCTCACCAAGTTCTTGATGTTCTAAAAATAACCATACAGCAATATTGTATAAATGAATACTTACATGTCTGTATCTATCAACAGTACTCAAGAATGAATACAAATCATACATTTCTTACACATACCTTCTGACTTGGGAGAACATATGAGGGTGCAACAAGCTGCATAAGCTTCCTGAACCCTTCTTTTTCAACAAAGCTGAGCGGCTGACAGTCTTTGATAACCATGTTGACCACAGCGTCATCCAGTGATTGCTAGTTATGAACTGACGGGAACATAATATTAGAGCCAAACAAAGAATTTTGTGTTAATGAAGTATTTTTGAAAATGAAAAGTGAGAATGAGATATTTTTATGAGAATAAGAACTTCATCATACCTTAAGTTCTCGCAGCATGAGTGTCTGCCTCCTCATTGCCGCGCTCTTGAATGCCTCAGCATTGACGAAGTGCTCTTATCGATGGTAGACAAATCTGTGGAGCAGAGCCGAAACTTTACCTACAAAAAAAAGGTTAAATTATTTGAAAACAAAATAAAATCATTTGATTAAACACTGACCGTAAACAATTCTTAAAAGAGGAAAAGATCAAAATTATTCCAGACTTGAGAAAACGTTCTCGAAAGATCCATGAGAACAGGAACAGCAAATGTAATCTCCATCCAACAAACCCGCAACATGTTGATACAGTTTGCTTCATTATAAACACAGTTTGCAGCTGCCCTTGCTGCAAAATATATATATATATATACTTAAGTATTTATATATAGTTAAATGATCACAAAACCTTCCGACCCTTTGTCAGGAGCAGAAGAGGGCACTTCACGCCACATGCAGTTCATCTGGTGTTGTGCCAGGACAGATGGAGCCTCACCCACAGGAGGGTTGATTAAAGTGCTCTGCTTCTTCTGGTCTTCCAGTATTGGAGTGCCAAACAAGGCTAGATTTAACCTTATTTGGCGCCAAACTTATTGTTTGACACCTGTAAAGGATTTGAGAGTGTCTCCTCTTCTGATCAAAAGTTTAAAGATATATATTCTTAACGGTTAAAGTACTTGCTGCTTTACTGCTGTGTGGATAAACAACTAAACATGATGTCTTCAAAACTAGATTGATTTAATATCGATTGTTTATTATTGTTATGTTGTTTTATCTCCACATGAGTTTGTGCGGCCCATAGGAGCACTCAATAGTTGTTTTCTAGCATGTTTGTTTCCCATGAAGGTAACGCTCCATGTTTGATGCTGGTGACAAAAGCCTTAGCTGTTAGCTTATCCAGGTCATGGTTAATCCTGCACAATCTCCTTTAGTGCTTATTAGCCTGCTGCTGCAACCCTTTCCCTCACAAGGAGAGGGACGACAGCCGTGCATGCAGACCTTAGTGACTTGGGGTGAGTGCTTCATTCTCATCTCTGAAAACCACAAACATTTGTGTTCACCTCCTTTTTCACATTTTAAAGAAAGGATGTGGATCTTTTACAGTCATCCTTCATTTCTCCATAAAATGATATGGTCAAGGTATAAGGTCAAGTGTATTAGCTAAATAATAATAACATTTCCATTCCATCTGTGTACTACTCAAATTTACATTGTGTTCCCAATAAGTTAAGCAGGGCAAGGCCTGGTTAGTACTGTGATGAGAGACCTCTGGGAAGCCCACTGACGCAGTGGGACGTCTGTAAAGTAGTTGTTGGGTCATCAGGCTTTACCCATATTTTCTTATGGCTGAATGGTGGCAGTGTTGGACATGTTGCTAAGTAATAATTAAAGAGTAAACAATAACCCAAAAATAGAAATTATTATAATAATGCATAAAATGTATGTAGAGCTTTTTGGACACTCAAAGACGCTCCTCATTATTCATTCACTCATACACAGTGGTGATAAACTACTCTAGCCACAGCTGCCCTGGGGCGCACTGACAGAAGTGAGGCAACCAGTATGTGCCATCGGCCTCAACCATTCACACACACAAATACGTGGCTTTGTTTTACAGTTACTTCCTAAATACTTTGTTACTGGCTGTATGCAAGCCTGTGTGCTCACGTCACTTTGAGCATATGAGTGAAATTGTTTGTAAAGCAACATGGAGAGCAAACCAAAATATCTGAGACCATTGGCATATTGTGCAAGATTAAAAAAGTTGTTGATGAAATTGATGAAATTGTTATAATATAATTCCCTAATACTGCCTGTAAGAGCCAAACATGTGCAATCATTGGCCTGTGGGGGCGCCTGTGTGTGTTAGGTCTGTGGAGGGTAGGTCTGTGGAGGGTAGGTCTAGCATAAATAGGCTCTCTCTAATGAGCCATGCAGGTGTGCAACCCGGTAGGGGCCAATGGTTTTTGACCGCTACTTTTATGGAGTTTTGTTGTCTTGATTTATGCATAAATAAACATTGATTTTTATTATACAATGAACATCTGTGGACTTATGCACGCTACGGTTAAAGCTGACACAATAGCCATCTGAAGCGCGTCAGCCATAGCGACCGGTGTTTGGGCACATCTCAGTGGCACAGGTACAGGTTGGCCACTACACTGCCATACCTACAATATGGTTCAACCTCTCTTCCTACTGCAAAAGAAAGCAATCAGAATAGTAAATTGTGTAGATTATTGCGCACCGACAAATACATTATTTATCAAATCATCCATCCATCAATTTTCTTCCACTTCATCCGTTGCCAGGTCGCGGCGGCAGCAATTTAATTGAGATGCCCAGACTTCCCTATCCACACTTCCTCCAGCTCACTTAGGGGGAGCCCAGGGCGTTCTCAGGCCATCTGGGAGACACAGTCCCTCCAGCGTGTCCTGGGTCTTCCCTGGGGTCTCCTCCTGGTGGGACACGCTCAGAACACCTCCCCAGGGAGGCATCCAGGAGACATCCGGAACAGATGCCAGAGCCACCTCAACTGGTTCCTCTCAACGTGGAGAAGCAGCATCTCTACTCCGAGCTCCTCCCGTGTGACTGAGCTCCTCACCCTATGCGCTCCCTCAGGGAGCACCCAGACACTTTGCGGAGGAGACCGCTTGTACCCGCTATCTCGTCCTTTCGGTCATTACCCAAAGTTTATGACCATAGGTGAGGGAGGGAACGAAGATTGACTGGTAAATCAAGAGCTTTGCCTTTCGGCTCAGCTCCCTCTTCACCAGGACGCCTGTCAATCTCACGCTCCATCCTTTCCTCACTCGTGAACAAGACCCGAGATACTTGAACTCCTCCACTTGAGGAAGGACCTCTGCACCTGGAGAGGGCAAGGTACTTTTTTCTGGTCGAGCACCAAGGCCTCAGATTTGGAGGTGCTGATTCTCATCCCAGCCGCTTCACACTCATCGTCAGCAAACAGCAGAGATGAATTACTCTAGTCGCCGAACCAGACCCCCTCCGACCCCTGGCTGCGCCTATACATTTTGTAAATTCTGTAACAATATTGTCTCCAGGAGTTCAAAACTAGAGACACACTTTAATCCAAGAGATATTGATGTTTACTCAAAAGGACTAAGAGTAGATGTGTTTCAGATTAGTTGGTCTATGTCTGGATGACACATTAAAAGAAAATACATAGAAAAAGAGTGAATCTACTATCTTATATCCACAAAATTGTTAAAATTGGCTTTAAGCTGAATGCTGCCATTTCAATCTGAAGAGACAGAAACATGAATGCATGAAAAAGATGTATTTGTTTGGAGCTTGAGGAGGTGCTGGGGAGGAGGTGGGTGTTAAGAGCCTCAGGACGCGCTGATTATCAGGAAGTGGCTGCTTTTAAAGTGCCCGCTTTGCTGTCAGTGGGTTGGCAAGAGACTGGCAGAGCTGTGTGATTAGCCCTGGACGGGTGAGAGCTGTGGCCGGTCTTTCAGTCTGAATTTGCGCTTCAGCTTCATTTTGCTGTTTCTTGGCTTTTCTAAGTTGTAGTGATAGGGTTGGGCTCCGATAAGTTCTCACTTCAGCCTAAACCCTTTCAGACATTGCCTTTTATTTTTGTGAATGATCTGCATCGTCTGCCTGAGATTGTGAAATCACTCCTACTGCTAATACGTTTTCCCGGTGAAGATGTGCACTATTTTAACAATATCAGTCAAAAAGATAAAAACGTGGAGTGCAAAGCTTTGTGTAGCAAGCGATTCACCACCGCAGCAACTCATCCTCGGAGCTTTGAAAACACTTGCAGCATTTTAAGCTTGTCACTAAAGAGCGTCTCAGCGAAGCCAGCGCCTCCGCCGACAGCCGCACCGTGTAAGGACCTGGATTTGAATGACACCGTCGAGTCAAACCTAAAAGACTGCAACAAAAGGACTTGTAGCGGCGTATGTTGTAGAGAGATGCTCCATCTGCTCTTCCACTGTAGAGGTGTCGTCTTTCAGAGAAGTTTTACACAAAGTAAAAACTGTGAATGGATTTGAAAAACAAGTGACAGAAAAATAAAACAGAGCTACAGCAGAATAGTCCCGGTTTCTGTTGTTTACTTTCATGGTAATGTTCTGCCTTTGGAGCCAATTATTTGTTGTTGACCATTATTTAAACTATTTTAATAAACAAAAAGTAATGTAACTTTCTTGGCAGTAACTAATTACATTTTCAAAGTAACTTACCCAACACTGATGGTTTGTGGCGATCAGCAGAGCCCAGGGCAGCTGTGGCTACATCTGTTTACCACCACTGTGACGGAGTGAATGAATAATGAAAAATGAATGAAAAGTTTATTATTGCTACAATTTCTACATCAGTTGTTTCACCAAAAGATCTGTTGGACACATCACCAGTGAGTTTGGGCTGAATTACCATTTTGCATCTTTTGGCGCAATTGGCCGATTATGAACAAGTTTTTTTAACCAAAGGTCAGTCACACACAGAACTATCAACGGAACCTGAAATACGAAGAATACAGTCGATGGTCCCGTAGGAACATGCTTGTTTTCAGAAAGTGACAATGTTCTTAAATCAAGGTAAAAATAATCAAAGATTGAAAGATGGAACAGTGCAGCTTCTGCAGTGTTGCTGTATCTCACTGTTGTGGTGTAGAGGGAGCAGCAGCAGCAGTCAAAGCTCTGCATTAAGTTCAGTAACTCACCTGGTCCTGAGCTTTGGTTAATGACAGATACAAATGAGTTTCCTTCACAGAGACAGAGTGAGGAGCTCAGTCATCGTTTGAATGCCTCTAATACAGGAAGAGAATAGGAGTATCCTTCAAATGAGGTTTTCGAAGAAAGTGGCACTACTAATGACAGAAAAACAATAGATTAGATAAATTAACTCCAATGACTAAAAATAAATAACAACTTCATCAATATTTCCATCCATAGTCCACCCAATCAACCTGTGGATCTCTGTTGTGCTGACCCTTCCACATACTCAAAACACTGATGTTGTATTCTTCGCTGAACTAATTCCATGTGTTTTCTTCAATCAAACAACACAGTCCAGATCCAATATTGTTGAAATTGTGTCTTGGTGAGAGAGTGGGAGAATGTGAGAAGTATGGAGAGAGGTGGAGAAATGGTGATGTGCTGAGTGTATGACGTGTGTGGTGACGTGACGGCTCACTGGGAGCTTCATGATCTAGGGGCCTTCAGAGAGTGAGGGCTGCACTTTGTGATCCGCAGATGTTCCCGTCTGTCTCTGGGTGCGTACGTGTGTGATGTGAAGCAGTCCTGTATTTAATTAGCACTTTGAGGTTTCCTGTGCGAGGTGCAATATAAATAAAATGTATTATTATTATTATTATTAGTTATAACTTATCCTCTTCATATGAAATACAATTAAAAACGTCTCACTTTAATAAAACCTCAACCATGCTTCGGACCATTGTGTCGAAAGATCACTGCTTCACGAGGCTTCATATTGCCTTCAATAAAAATAGTTTTTTCTACAAAAGCAAAATAAATGTATCAGATAATCTTCTGAGAACAGGGAAAGAAGAAACAAGTAACAAATCAAACTCACAGACATGTGCACAGTTCTCCTCAAGAACAAAAGGAATCTCCAACATCAGCTCAGGCCAGACCGAGCCATGAGAGAATGAGGCTGTAGTTACAGGCTTTGGGGCGGAGCATGGAGCGGAGCCAGGCTCAGGGCACATGAGGGAAAAGCGGTGTGAAGAACTTCAGACAGAGTGCTAACACCAGAGTGGATCTATAAAACCATAATAACGCAGACACAAGGATAAAAGGACACACAGTCTGTCCACTGGGGGCACCGCACTGAGCTCTGCGCTGAGGGGTTTGTTTTCGTGCTACACGCGGCTGCAGAAGTGGGGGAAAGGTCCCGTCCTGCTCCGTCCTGCCCCGACCCGTTCTGTCCCGGCTGTCCCATCCCACCCTGTCCTGTCCCGTCCTGCCCCGCAACTGTGGGCTGTTCTGCGGGTCTCCAGGACATCTGTGTGAGTTTGTGTGTACGTCTACGTGTGTGTGTGAATGTGTGTGTGTGTGTGTGTGTGTGAGTGTAAGTGTATGTGTGCGTGTGTATCTGCATGTGCGTGTGTGTGTGTGAGTGAATGTGCGCGTGTGTGGTTAGTATACGTGAGTGCTTGTGTAGTGGGTTCTCTGCTCGTCGTGTAGACCATGTGTAGACCATGTGCAGACCATGTGTAGACCATGTGTAGACCATTTGTAGACCATGTGCAGACCATGTGTAGACCATGTGTAGACCATGTGCAGACCATGTGTAGACCATGTGCAGACCATGTGTAGACCATGTGTAGACCATGTGTAGACCATGTGTAGACCATGTGTAGACCATGTGTAGACCATTTGTAGACCATGTGCAGACCATGTGTAGACCATGTGTAGACCATTTGTAGATCAGTGTGGACCTGGACACAGCTTCTCGCTCCCCGCAGCTGTCTGCAGACTGCTGAAGCACACACTCCACACAGCAGTGTTGGGGTCATTAGCCGCATGTGGCCATACCTGGATGTCAAACCCACATCTCGTCAGATTTCTGAAGCTAAGCAGGGCAAGCTCTGGTTATTACGGTCATGGGAGACCTATGGGAACACCAGGTGCCACAGTGGAGCGACTGCGGCGGTAAAGTGCCAAACTGTTGCATTATCCTGAGGAAAGACACTTCACCAACATTAGAATGAGTCTGGTGTGTGTGGGAGGGGCTGATGGCTCATACTAGTTAGTTGCCTCACTTCTGTAAATGTGCCCCAGGGCAGCTGTGGCTACGGTAGCGGTTTATCACCCCTGAGTATATGGAGAGAAAGAATAACGACATGTGCAGCATCTTTGAGTGTCCAAAAAAGCAAATCCAGGTGTTATCATCGATTTAGTGACAGACGATGTTGGGACTAACTAGTTGTAATACAAAAACAAGTAGTGTAACTCACTACATTAGTGAAAATTTGTAAATATATTACTAGTAACTAGTCATTCATTCTTCTTTTTTTCTTTTTTTTCTTTATGCAATTGTAATTGCTTGAGAATCAAATATGATCAATAGCTGTTGTCATTATAATTAGAGATTTCTGCTCTTTAAACAGCTGAAATATTTGAAATTGTGGGAACACAATTAAGTTATTTTTATTTCTTGCACAAAAACTGTGAAGGAACGACATCTGGAATTAGTGACCAAATGTTCAAATGTTGCTCACCAAATTCTTCTGGCGGTGAACTTTACCTTTTCTTTGAACTGTTGTATCCAAATTGACCAACTTCTACAAAACAAAACCAATGTCATTCAGACCCATCAGTGTGATCCAATAACTATTCTGTTGTGAATTGTATTACATTTACTAAATACTTTGAATACATTGGCATAGATAGATAGATGGAGGGATAGGTGCTTTATTGATCCCCGTGGGAGAAATCCAGGTGTCCAGCAGAAACTCATCCATCCGTAGAAAACAAATAAAAACATAATTCTTAACGTTATTATTACTAACAATAGTAATAAAGTGCAACAGCACAGTAGGTCACAGGGCTGGGCCTTGGCCCTCAGGCGTCCCACATACATCTCATCCATCACAGTGGCTGAGGAGGTGTCAAGCTGGTACAAGGTTGTGTGAAATGATCTTCCCCAGAGCACATAGTTCCAAATGTATTTATTTATTTATTTATTTATGGACATTTTATTGGAGGATAAATCCCCATGAGATGTATCATCTCGTTTTCGTGGGGGTCCTCATGATCAAATCCAAAGAACATAGGATAGCAGAATAGATACAGTCAAGTAAAAACAAAACAAAACAAAATAATTATAACAACAACAATACAAAACAAGACAGTAATAATAATAATACAACAAATTAAAGTAAAAATGATAATACAACAAATACTTTAAACACACACATACTCACACACACCACTCATGCCACACACTCACACCAGCTCTCACTATTCGCTTATCCACTCTTTACAGATATTCATAAGATACAGTAGTTATCATTTAATAAGTGTATATCTGTATATATTCATACATACATGCATATAAACGGATACACATACACACACATATACATATAAACATGTATATACACATGCAGTTACATACATGTATACAGTACATATATCCACACACACATATACATAGACATACATACATATGTCTAAAAGCATACACATATACAGGTAAATAGATACCATGCACGTGTACATAAACAATTTTGAATACACATTATTTCTTTAGCTATATATGAGATGTTACAAACAAAGACAAGTGTTCTTAAGCTGAGTTAATAGAGCCGTTCAGAACAGAGGAAAGGATGTGAGGGAGCGAATGGAAGCTGGAAGGTTGTTCCAGTCACGAGGCGCCCGGACACTGAAGCATTATTTCCAATTTCTCTCTTTATTCTTGGGACAGTGAAGAAGAGATGTTCATTGTGACGAAGACTATACTGTGACCTATAAGGAACTAAATATTGGGATAAATAATAAGGATATTGAAAGTAGATACATTTAAATATAAACTGAAGCCAGTGAAGTTGTCTTCTACCTGAGGGTGTAATCCAAGACAACCGCTGGTTTACCAAATCCTCCATACATCACATCTCAGAAAATAAACCACTATTACAGGTTCTGAGCCTTATACACCGAACATGTCAAAATATGAGCATGTTTTTGACCTTAGTTGTTTGGGGCTGGGTCATAATAAATGTTTTTTGTTGATTTTATTCTGTCAAAACAAGGATTGCCACGACAGCAGTAGATATGTTTGCATCGACCAAAACATCAAGTGAAAATGACTGACTTCTGTAGACTGTTAAAGTCTCATAAAAGATCCATATTATAATGAGAGGTTCCCACGTTTTCAGGGATAAAGGCAGAGCAATATGGTTGGACATTTGTAACATCACATAAATATCAAGAAGATTGTAAATGGACAAATGCAGAAGTGTAGTTCATGTCTTCATCAAGCATCCACAGTGTGTCTCATGTACTCATCTCTTGCAGGTGTGAAGGCCCTTCGGTGTTGACCCCTGAACTTTGGCCCCCAGTTGTATCCCCTGCTGTCCCCCTGTCCTTCTTTACTACTCTTTTACTAGAAAGGAACTAGCGCAAATACTCACCTAAACTGGAGCTGAGAAGTAGAAACCTTTGACTTTCACTGACTTTTTAATTCTAAACTTAAGTCTTAACAGTCGCACGTGTCTGTACTTTTACTGAACCTTGTTAGTACCATTACTTCTCCACTTGTTCTCCTCTCTTATAGACCTAAGCGTTGTCAGTAGAGACACATGCAGCCTGTCCGGCCATGGGACCTCTGCTTCATTGAGGTTTCCCTTTTTCCCACTGAGTTTGCAGAAGAAGAATGGTCTAAGGAGAAGGGACACTATGGAATATTCATGATGTTAAAACCTTTGATGAATCTTCTAATTTCAGTCATCTTCAGCATTTTTAGCTTTGCAAAATGTAATGAATTCAGATATACAAGACTTGTGGCTCCACTGCAGAATAAAACATTTTAATCATAAATTTTTACTAATTGTCTCAAATTGCTGCAGAATTTAAAAGTGTGACAGGCCTCACACTGTGTATCGCCCTCTCACCCCTCAGACCCTTCTTCAGTCCCCTCCCTCTCACCCCGCTTCAGTCCCCCTAGTCCCCTCCCTCTCACCCCTTCAGTCCCCCATCCCAGACATGCCGGGACTGGAGCCTGGAGTCTCCCTGCTGCTGCTGCCTTTTCTTCTGACACATTGTGGCAGCAGCATCACACCCAGAATCTCTTTCCCGCTCGGTCAGTACGCACAGTTGGATTTAAGTTCCATTTTATTTATTGATAAAAAAAATAAAATTATGGACAATTGTTGAATTGTTGTGAGTGCAGGCAGTAGCAGCCGTGGGTTGACATGGTTCCACCTCCAGAATGTGCGGAACTACAGCACTCTGCTGCTGAGCCCAGACCAGCGCACACTCTATGCAGGGGCGCAGGACGCTGTCTTAGAGCTGGATGTGAGCCCGAAAGACAGCATCCAACTCATTCGAAAGGTACGTTCTGTAATTTGTTCAATGATGTGCTTTACTCTTTCCAATGTGTGGCATTGTCCATAAATCGTTGAAGTCAGGAAGTAATGTTTATTGAATACCGTCTTTCACACACAGATCCACAAAGCGCTTTAAGATTGTTGTGGACATTATTCCTACACACGCAGTGATGGATGCGTGGCCACCGGACAGGATTTGCCATTGATCTAAAACTATTTCATTTGAAACATGCCTGATTAACTGTGTAATGAAGGCAGTGATACATGGATCAGGTCAAAGTTTCAAGGAGAATAGAAGTTCAACCTTTGACAGTGGTGTTAGAGTCTTCTTTCCATAAAGGCCAGATTTGTTCAGTAAATGACTAATATTGTGCGTACAGATTGTACAGATTCCCCCAGATCAGCCGCAAAACTCATCCTGGTTTGCATGCTTGCATTTTTGACCAGTGCTCTTGATTATGGATTAATAGATTGAACAGTGCTTTGTGAGATGTACACATTTTAGGAAATGTTTGTATGACTGAGCACTGCTTTGAATTTCATCAAAACTTAATCCTTGACCTTTTTGGTGTCTTCCAAGGACCTCATGATTCTGTACAGTGACAGTGATTCAATTTAATTCAATTTATTTTGTATAGGCCTAATTCACAACAGCTGTCGTCTTGGAGGACTTTACACATAAGAGAAAAAATTGAACACAGAAAATACAATAACAAAACATATTGGGAGCGAGATGACCAATGTCCGTAAATGTGCATAAATATCCTGGATTATCACTGTCCTTAGACCCTCCTGCATCGGAAAGGAGTGACTCAAAAATCCATGTTAAAAATCATTTATACAGACGCCACTTTTGAGTTTATAAAAATGAATATCACATAAACGTGACAAAAGTGCAAGTTGTATTGATACATTTGCACGCCTCTGTATATTGTGGCCTGGGATTGAGTCTGTCTGTCCTCAGCTGGAGTGGAGCCCCACGAAGAAGGACACGGAGCAGTGTTCCATGAAAGGCAAGAAAGTGGTGAGCATGTTTGTGCACAGACTTGTTCTGGTGTTTGGACCACCTCTGCTCTCCTCCTCTCTGACCTCCTCTGACCTCCTCTCTCCCCATATGTGACCTCTTCTCCGCCTATTTTCTCCTCTCTGACCTCCTGTTTTTCTCTCCTCCTTTCTGACTTCCTCTCTTCTGTTTGGTCTCCTCTCCGCCTCTCTCTCCTCCTTTCTGGCCTCCTCTTCTCCTCTCTTCTGTATGGTCTCCTCTCTGCCTCTCTCTCCTCCTTTCTGGCCTCCTCTTCTCCTCTCTTCTGTATGGTCCCCTCTCCGCCTCTCTCTCTTCCTTTCTGGCCTCCTTTTCTCCTCTCTTCTGTATGGTCTCCTCTCCGCCTCTCTCCTCTTTTCTGACTTCCTCTCTTCTGTATGGTCTCCTCTCCGCCTCTCTCTCCTCCTTTCTGGCCTCCTCTTCTCCTCTCTTCTGTATGGTCTCCTCTCCGCCTCTCCCCTCTTTTCTGACTTCCTCTCTTCTGTATGGTGTCCTCTCTGCCTCTCTCCTACTTTCCCACCTCCTCTGCTCCTCACTCCTCATCTCTGACCTCCTCTGCTCCTCTCTCCTCATCCCTGACCTCCTCTGCTCCTCACTCCTCATCTCTGACCTCCTCTGCTCCTCTCTCCTCATCTCTGACCTCCTCTGCTCCTCTCTCCTCATCTCTGACCTCCTCTGCTCCTCTCTCCTCATCCCTGACCTCCTCTGCTCCTCTCTCCTCATCTCAGACCTCCTCTGCTCCTCTCTCCTCATCCCTGACCTCCTCTGCTCCTCTCTCCTCATCTCAGACCTCATCTGCTCCTCACTCCTCATCTCTGGCCTCCTCTGCTCCTCTGTGCAGGCTGACTGTGCAAACTTCCTCCGTGTGCTGCTCTTCTTAAACCACACTCACATGTACGCCTGTGGGACCTTTGCCTTCAGCCCCCGCTGCGTCTACTTGGTGAGTCCCCAGCTGCTGCTACACTGCACTGTTCCCTCTGAAACACATAGAAACAGATGTTGTCTTCTACAAACATCATCTCCACATTTCCTCTGATCGTTCCTGCAGGAAGGATTCACCCATTACTACAGGGTGCGTTCAATAATATGTTGTACATTGAGGGTTGAGACCAGTGGCGTCGGGTCGCGGCTCATGTGCTTGTAATCTGACTCCATTCTGGGGGCGTTGTACCCTTAAGCAGAATTTTCCAATTAATTCTTATGGCGACTGTTTTCCTCTTGAAAACGGCTTTACAGGATGTTCCAAAAGTCTGCTCTTGGCTCAACACTATGATCCAGATGCTGTCGAGTGTTTTTCTTTGGACCAGCTGAGTTTAGCTGCTGTGGACCTTTGAAGGCACTGGTTAAATGAACTGGCTCGTGCCGGCTAACGCATGCACACATGATACAGCCTCCACTCCGAAAGTGTTTTTTCGCCATTTTCCTGCGGGAGGGGCTGCCCGAGGCCATTTTGAAACTGTCCATGGGGACCACACATACATTTCAATGGGGGAAATAGGCGTCACCAAGTCTGCTTTTATTTACAGTCTATGGTTGAGACACGAGTAGATGGTCAGTGTTTGTTATTGTCAGAGTATTTATGTTATGCAGACATGATGTCAAGGAAATCAAGATCATGTATGAGGGAATAAATACAAATCATCTAAATAATGTAATGTATTGATCTAAAACTGCTTCATATTAGAAATGAATGCACTGACTGACTGACAAGGGAATTACAGGGACTGAACACACACACAGACCTGTTATAGAAGCCGTAGATTTTCTTTTAACAGTTTCTGTCTTTGCTCCCTCGTCATCTCTGAACTGTGAGCTTCCTGTTCTGGAGGTTCTTTATAAATCCAGACTTTTAAACAAAGCTCTTAGGATTGTTAATGAGTCTTCTGGCCACCCTGGGAAAGCCATGTTCCAGCTTCTTCCCTCTGGTAGAAGATATCGCTCTCTGAGATGCAGGACATCTCGTTACGCTAACAGTTTTTATCCACAAGCTGTTATCAGTGTGAACAGAGCACTTAAATGATTTGCACTTGTTTTGAACTGTTTTAGTCGATCGATTTCACAGTGACTTTTGTTTACTGTTTTATTTTTTTTATTTTTGTCTTTTAATGTTTTATGTCTGTATTTGTCTGTGCACACTGGAGACTTTTCGCTAATGTATTCCAATGTGGTTTTTTTTACTGCAAATGGCAAATAAACTGAATCTGAATCTGAATCTGATCATGTTAGGTACTCATCTCCTTAGACTCACAAAAAGGACTCACAAAAACGCCTCCTTTCTGCGTCATGAGTTGAAACCTAGTGTCTGTGAAAGTGTCCTGGAGTCACCTCAGTCTTCCCTCCTCAGGACGTGCAGACTCTGTCCATGAGCCAACAGTTGGATGAGGGGAGAGGCCGATGCCCGTATGACCCGTACCAAGCCAACACGGCCATCAGCGTAGGTAAGAACCCGGCCCCCTCTGGATCTATCTATTTAACTTCAAATAATTAATAGCTTATGGGCCATACATTGCAGCGGCAAGCAACAGACGATCATATGGATTCCACGCATCTGATTGGCTGTTCAATTTTAAGAGAATATGCTTTTTTAGGAATTCAGACAAGATACCCACAATAGGAAGTTAAAGAAAAATAAATGTCACTTTCATTTTTGTTTTGTAGATGCAAAATTAAATAAAATATGTTAGTAATGGTTCACTGAATTGGCCATAACAATGTGTTCTGGTGAGAGGCCAAGTGAGACTGTGTGTGTTCCCAGATGGAGAGCTCTACACGGGGACAGTGGCAGACTACAGAGGCAACCGTCCCGTCATCTCCAGACACCTGAGCGAGGGCGGCCGGAGGGACCTGAAGCTCGATGACACTCTGGGCTGGCTCGATGGTGAGGCTGCAGCACATCTGTCATCTCAAACCACTTCACACAACATAATAGAATCATGCTTTCTCTGTGTTATTTTCGATTCTTGAATATGATCTGCAGAATATATTGTGAAAGTATCAAACATACAGATAACAGAGGTACAGTACTGGCTGGATTATTACGCACACCTGTTCACAGACCGCACCAGCTAAATTTGAAAAGAACGTACATTTTGTCCACATGTAGGCCACACACAAATCCCTCCAATCTCTTATGACAACACCATTTCTACTACAGAAGAAAATCCATAAACTTATATATAGCCCTAATCACATTAGGTCCAGTGTATTTTTCCAACACTTTCTCGTTTCAAACTCGCTCACTGTTCACATAAATACACCGGGAAGATGGAATGTGTGCTTCATCATCGGCTCTGGAGTTTTGCAGTTGATAGAGCTGTGTCCAAATCCCTTCTTGGACACCAGGGGGCACTGTAACAAAAACAAACAATGACCACATCGCTCTACAGAGAGTACTGTATGCACTAGTCTTAGCTAAAAGTAGAGATACTAGTATGCAAATCAACTCTGGTATAGATACAAGAAGTGGAGTAAAAGTAAAGTCCGTTTTTATATGGAAAAAAGTTTATAATTCTGCGTATTGGACCTGGTAGTGACCCAATGGCTGTGAGACGGTCACGGGGCAGCATGATAGATAGATTGATCGATTCAGGTGTCCAGTAGCAGAATCCACCCATAAAAACAAAACACATATTTCTAAAAGTAATAAAATGCAGCAGCACTTTAGGTCACAGCAGCAGAGACACAACTTTTAGTCAGGGTTGTGTTTACAGAGCTCCAGGATCGATTGTTTTGTAGGTGCCCCACAGGAGAGAAACCCTTCCAAACAATTGATCCTATCGCAGGAGGGCAGAGTAACTCACAGTGACTGCTGCTGAATGGCGTCGAATGGTTGTATCTAAATGTAGAAGCACGGCTAACCCACAATGATTGAAACCACTTAAAATCATGGTGGACCATTTCAAACCTCCAAAATGTAAGTCGCCAAAAGCATTACAGGTGAGGAGGTGAGGAGTGAAAGTCAAAAGTGAAGTCTAAAAGTACTGATACCAGGAAAAATACATACTACTTTCTGGACTACAAGCCGTGACTTTTCTCAACGTCTGCGGCCTAATGTAGTGATGCAGAGAATTTTTATTTTTTATTTTGTTGGAGCTGGACTGATGATGTAGCACACATTCCTGCTTCCTGATGTGTTTATGTGAACAGCAGACAGCTATATACACGAGGAAGTGCAGGGGAAAGACAGGACTGGTCTCAGGACAGGACTCCAACACGTTTAGTAGGATTGTTTTTGTCTAAAATACATTGAATTTCCCAGAATTAAGTGATACATTACACATGAAAACCTGCAGCTTATGTTGAAGTGCAGCCAAAATGTACTTTCTCTTAAAATGTAGGTGGTTTATACAAAGATAATAGGTTTAATAGTCTAGCAAGTACTGTAGTTAGGGTCGGAATGCAAAATGGTTGAATCGAAGGCTCTCAGTTAACTCCATAACTATTTGGTTTCACAAGTTTGAAAGCAACATTTTGACAGAAGGGACAGAGGAATGTGCAGTACAGTGCAGTCCAGTACAATATGTGGTCAATAAGCAAAAGTTTTAAATTAAATATCATTATGTCAGTTATCAGTTAAGCGCCTTCAGCAGGTCCAGAATGCTACTCCTCACTGGGACATGTGAGAGGGAGCACATCACCCCTGTGCTGGCCTCACTGTCTCCCAGTCACATTCAGGGTCGATTTGAAGATTCTGATGCTTGTTTTTAAGTGTTTAAAAGCTCTTTTGTATCAGACTCAACTGTTATTATTGCATGTTTCTGTCAGATCATTGAGGTCAGAAAACCAGCTTTTGTTGAATGTGACGTATTGGTATGACTTGGCTTTCAACACAAGTTCTATTTTTACATTTTTGTGTGTATTTCATGCCGTTTTATTTTTCTTGTTATACAGATTTTTTTAACCTCTTTTTTCTTTAGTTCATGTAAGTAAGTAAGTAAGTAATGTTTATTTATATACCGCCTTTCACAGACCAGAGTCACAAAGCGGTTTACAATTGTTATTATTTTTGGGCAGCCATGTGAAGCATTATGGGCCGCTGGTGTTGTTGTAAATGTGCTATACAGGTAAAATTGACATCAAATGAAATCTCCTGTCTTCAGAGCCCACCTTCAGCGGCTCCGTGTTCGTCCTTGAGGAGGAGAAGGTCTTTTTCTTCTTCAGTGAAGTGGGCCGAGAGTTTGACTTCATGGAGCGGCTGATGGTGTCCCGCGTGGCTCAGATCTGCACGGTGAGTCCCAGGCTTCATCATAAAGAAAAGACCATCTGACCAACTCCAACTTGAAACCTAAAACTAAGTGAGATTCCAAGATGTTTGCCTGGTTTCTAAAAATCTTGAATTGCCTGGTCCCACCACCACTTTTACACAGATTCTTATTAAAAAAGTGTTTTCAGCCAATCAGCTTTTTCAGTGCGTGCCATCCAGTTTTGGAACTCAATGCCAGTTCATACGAAAGAGCGCTACACTCAGGACTTTAAAAAACATGTTCAAAACTTCTGTCTTTTTGTGAAAAGACTAAAATACAGTCTTTAAAAGTTTCTCTTCAGATTGTATTCTTTTAATAAATATTTCAGTGGAGAGGAACAATAAGAGTCCTATCCAATGTTTTGATGCGCTGCAAAAGTGAGGCATCTTTAAAAAAATAAAGATAGGAAAGATAAGAAGAAAAAATATTAAGAAAAAAATAATGTGACAGTTTCTTGATGGCAGTAAATGTGAGATGGATTAAATGTTCTTATTGAATATCTCAAAAAAGAAGAACATTAGAAATTAGGCATAAAACACATTATTTCACGTTTATGTTAAAAGCCATTTAAGTACATGCGTGTGTGTGTGTGTGTGTGTGTGTGTGTGCGCGTGTGTGTGTGCGTGTGTGCTGTTGTGGTGATGTGTGTGTGTGTGTGTGTGTGTGTGTGTGTGTGTGTGTGCGCGTGTGTGTGTGCGTGTGTGCTGTTGTGGTGGTGTGTGTGTGTGTGTGTGTGTGTTGTGGTGATGTGTGTGTGCTGTTGTGATGTGTGTGTGCTGTTGTGGTGATGTGTGTGTGTGTGCTGTTGTGGTGATGTGTGTGTGCTGTTGTGATGTGTGTGTGTGCTGTTGTGGTGATGTGTGTGTATGCTGTTGTGATGTGTGTGTGTGCTGTTGTGATGTGTGTGTGTGCTGTTGTGATGTGTGTGTGTGCTGTTGTGGTGATGTGTGTGTATGCTGTTGTGATGTGTGTGTGTGCTGTTGTGATGTGTGTGTGTGCTGTTGTGATGTGTGTGTGTGCTGTTGTGGTGATGTGTGTGTGTGCTGTTGTGGTGATGTGTGTGTGTGCTGTTGTGGTGATGTGTGTGTGTGCTGTTGTGGTGATGTGTGTGTGTTGTGGTGATGTGTGTGTGTGCTGTTGTGGTGATGTGCGTGTGTGCTGTTGTGGTGATGTGCGTGTGTGCTGTTGTGGTGATGTGTGTGTGTGCTGTTGTGGTGATGTGTGTGTGTGCTGTTGTGGTGATGTGTGTGTGTGTTATTGTGGTGATGTGTGTGTGTGCTGTTGTGGTGATGTGTGTGTGTGCTGTTGTGGTGATGTGTGTGTGTGCTGTTGTGGTGGTGTGTGTGTGTGTGTGTGTGTTGTGGTGATGTGTGTGTATGCTGTTGTGATGTGTGTGTGTGCTGTTGTGATGTGTGTGTGTGCTGTTGTGATGTGTGTGTGTGCTGTTGTGATGTGTGTGTGTGCTGTTGTGATGTGTGTGTGTGCTGTTGTGATGTGTGTGTGTGCTGTTGTGGTGATGTGTGTGTGTGCTGTTGTGGTGATGTGTGTGCTGTTGTGGTGATGTGTGTGTGTGTGCTGTTGTGGTGATGTGTGTGTGTGTGCTGTTGTGGTGATGTGTGTGTGTGTGCTGTTTGTGGTGATGTGTGTGTGTGCTGTTGTGGTGATGTGTGTGCTGTTGTGGTGATGTGTGTGTGTGTGCTGTTGTGGTGATGTGTGTGCTGTTGTGGTGCTGTGTGTGTTGTTTGTGACAGAGTGACGTGGGGGGGCAGCGGACCCTGCAGAAGCGCTGGACCACCTTCGCTAAAGCTCAGCTGCTGTGTCAGGAGGACGGGGAGCTGCCCTTTAACCTGATCCAGGACATCGACACGCTGTCAGCACTAGAGGGCGCTGACGACACACTCTTCTACGCTGTCTTCACGTCCCAGTGGTGAGAAGTTCATTCAAGTCTCAAAATGGCAAAATAGAGAAAAAATTGCATTGAGAATATGACAGTATAATGCTGTGTGTGTGTGTGTGTGTGTGTGTGTGTGTGTGTGTGTGTGTGTGATCCAGGCCTCTGCGTTTGGGCCGCTCCGCTGTCTGTGCCTTCAGCCTTCGCAGCATCAGAGCCGTGTTCTCTGGGAGCTACAAGGCCCTGAACCGGGACACGCTGCAGTGGACGTCCAGGCTGCAGGAGAAGAGCGCCAGCCCCGGAGAGGTCAGCGACTGTTCTGATCTCTGGAGACCGCAACTAGTCTGACTATTATGCCTCTGTTTGGTTGCTTCTTACATATCATAGTATATCTTCGTCATCAAAGGGTGACAGTAGCTCAGTTGGTAGAGCATTGGCCTTTGAGCCAGAAGGTCGTGGGTTCGAGCCCACCTTAAGACTTTCACCATCGACACACTTTCACACTTAACCTCTGGGAACACCAGCCACAGTGGGGCGGCTGCGGCTGTAAAGTGCCAAACTGCTGTTGTGTCTTTAGGCAAGACCCACATTGCCTAGAATGAGTCTGGTGTGTGTGTGAATGGTTGGTGGTGGTCGGAGGGGCTGATGGCACAGACTGGGTGCCTCGCTTCTGTCAGTGTGCCCCAGGGCAGCTGTGGCTACAGTAGTAATTTATCACCACCGTGTGTGGAGTGAATGAATGTTAAGCAGCTTTGAGTGTCCAAAAAAGCGCTATATAAAACTGATGCATTATTGATATTGTTATTATTATTATATCATATGCCTACAATTCCTTTCTGAGTACCTTCATTGTTATCCCACCACTGAATATTCAATATAACAACAATATAAATTCTGACTAAAAATCTTTGTTTTTCATGTTTTACCTTTTTCCAACTTGAAGTGCTGAAGCAAACCTCAATGATTTTGTTAAAGGTCAAAATAAAATCTAAATTTCTAAGTACAAATGTGATGCACTACAACATTTATAGCCAAGCCTCATTTGCAAGGTCCGTCCTGATCAACATTTTACACTATGTTTACATTAACATTATTCAAAGTCAAAATATCCACTGGACAGGTTTGGTCAACTGCAATGAAACCGTCAACCATGAGTCAACCTTAAAACATGTATACATTTAATATGTGGGTACTTGATTTATTTCCACTTTTTTAAGATAAGATAAACTTTATTGATCTCACACTGGAGAAATGCACATGTCACATTTGGCACAGATAGAATCACTCAGATTGTGTAAAAGACAGAAGTGTTCAACATCTTAAAGGCAAAGAGGAAATAGTGGCAATAGCAGTGCTGTTTTTCTCAGTCCTAGTGCATTAGTGACTTAAAGTGACTTATTGTACAGTCTGACAGCGATGGGGATAAAGCCCCTGCGGTAGTGCTCCTTCTTGACCATCCTGCTTTGGCCTTTCTGTCTCTAAAGTCCGGCAGTGACTGTGTGAGAGTTAATATTGTGTTGTTTTCCCAGTGTGGGCTGCACAATGCCTCGGACTCTGCTTTGCGATTCGTCAAAGAGAACTTTCTGGCTGAAGAGAGCGTGCGGGCCCTGGACAGGAGCCTCACCTTAGTGTCCCAGCACCTGTACCGCCACATCCGCGTGCAGAGGGTGCGTGTGGCCAATGGGAGGCACTACACCACGCTCTTTCTGCTCACAGGTATGTTCCATAGGGGCATAGACAAGTTTATTTGTATAACACAAGGCAACTCAAAAGGCCAAACGCACAGAAACATTAAAATCCTGCACCAATAAAAAAAAAAAAAAAAAAAAAAAATTATGAAAGAGTTCTGATATAATCCTGAGACCTGAGACCAGGACTAATGTGAGATGACTTCAGGACAGACCTGAGACCAGGACTAATGTGAGAGGATTTGAGGACAGACCTGAGACCAGGACTAATGTGAGATGACTTCAGGACAGACCTGAGACCAGGACTAATGTGAGATGACTTCAGGACAGAGACCTGAGACCAGGACTAATGTGTGAGGATTTCAGGACAGACCTGAGACCAGGACTAATGTGAGAGGATTTCAGGACAGAGACCTGAGACCAGGACTAATGTGAGAGGACTTCAGGACAGAGACCTGAGACCATGGACTAATGTTTTTTTTGGGGATCAAGTATATATTTTCTGTTGTGTTTGAGTTTAGTCCGTGTTCTCTAGGAGTCAGTCAAACATAGATCTGAGCGTGGTCTGTTCATGTAGTTCATGTTGGATCAAATCAGGAACACATGATCTCAGCTTCCAATCTCAACAAAGTACTTCCTGTCTTCTAGATAGAACTTAATCCAATTTAAGGCGGTCCCACTGACACCCACCCAGTCCTCTCGTCTCGAGGATCTCATGATGGTGTTAGATCTATCAGGACTTTGGTCAGCCGGGTGTCGATGGTCACCTAATAAGTGCCATATTGGATTCAAAAACATTAAATTGTTATATATTATATATTACAAGTAAATGTGTCATATATTTTAATACAATATTGCAATTGAATTATGAAAGGAAATATACCCTCTTGTGGTTTCATCAAAACACACAGCGCCGTGGGATATTAAGCATAATGACATTCTCCACCATCTACTGGATATTATTTTTTTCTTTTCATAAATACAATATTTTTCATTATTAAATTTGGAATATCAAAGTGAAAAGTCTCAACATAATGTTTAAAGGACAAGATGAATCCCTGTGACTATGTTCCTCGTCAGACTCGGGGTTCGTCCACAAGGTGGTGCTGCTGGGGACTGGAGCCCATGTCATTGAAGAGATCCAAGTGTTCCAGCCGCCTCAGGCCATCACCAGCATGAAGCTCTCTGAGGTAAGCTCAGGAGACAATCCTTAATACTCTGCACATGTCAGCCCTGGGCCCTGGGCCCTGCCGTTTGTGCAAAAACAAACAAACCTAAATGAAATACTTTGATCAAATGTTCAGACGATAGTTCCATGTGTGACGTCCCTGACTCTCCTGCAGGGCGTCATATTCATCGGCACGTCTGAAGGCATCGTGAGGCTCCCATTGACCAACTGCTCCATCTACCGGACCTGTGCACAGTGCGTGCTGAGCCGGGACCCCTTCTGTGGCTGGGACCGCAGCCGCAGAGAGTGTGTGGAGGTGGTCCACCCCCTGGGCCCTGCTCTGTGAGTACCACACACCACATTTGAGGCACTATAGTCATCATCGCCACAGAGGAAACAGTGTGTCTCATTTACACAGTGACTAAATTAGACGCCATCTTTATCTTGTATGTCTGGACTGTTCGATAATTGCTTTTCTTTTGCGCTGACTGTCTTCTGATGATGCAAAAGGATCATTTCTTTTAAACCAGAATGGATTTTTAAAAACGTTTACTGACAACTCTGAGGAACTGCACACAGCGGTCGTTTCCATGCACAGCGGATGTTATTGTTAGATTGAAGCTGTTGTACAGATTTATGTTTTTAGTTAATTATTGATTAAAAATGTTTTGTTTTATTGGTTATAGAAAAAAACATGAGTTTGTTTTCCCGAGAAAATAATCTTGAGGTATAACAGGCCTGTCATCTTGTTTATATGTTATCTTTTATCTTATTTATTTATCAGTGTTTTCATAATTTTAACACATTGCCATTATCAATATTCTTCTATAAATCATGTTTCAAATACAGCATAAAATTTTGGAATGTAAAACAATCATATTTGTAGATATTACACTAAATACAGTCTGTGTGGGTCATTTCTGCCCTTTTCATGTTGTGGCTTTTGAATGGAAAAAACGTAATTCCTCTTTTGATTTTGCACCAACATAATTGTAACCTGCAATATTGTGATTACAACTCAATTTGAGGACTACACACCTGAGCCTGCATCAGTATGAGCCGAGTTAATATTACTGTATGTGCAGTTACTGTATATATACTGTACGTATTTTTCCAAGAGCTATTTATAATGTGACATCTGTTATTTCTGCAATATTTGTTTTTCAAAATATTTCAATCACTAACACTCAAACACACATAGACTCTGGACGAGCTCCGCAGCCATTTGAGCAATCCTTCTGAGGCTTCCAAAATCCGGAAACACTCATAAAAATTGTTTTAGAAGCCGTAATTTCAACAACCTTCCCCCTATTTGGATCTAAATAAAACTTCAAGCTGACACTCACTCCAAATATATCAATATTTCTTGTACACAGAACAAAAAGTAAAGAACAGGCTTTTTGTTTCTTTGTCTTAATCTTCATCCCACCCAACCCAAACAAACTCATACATTCACTCATTCACACTAGAATTCTCAAAACTAATTGGTAACCTGTTCTTATTGTCATCATCATAATATTTCAAAGTTAAGGCATTAGCCAAAAATAAGTTTGACTAAACAGCAACACAATCACAAAATTAGAATCCACTGTCAGAACTATGAACAGAAACCATACATATACATGCATACACACACACACACACACACACACACACACACAAAATTGTTGTGGTGTGCCGTGTAAAAAGGTCAAAATGTTGTTATTCTCTGTCCCAATATGAAAACTAGGCTAATCTAGCTGATTTTTAGTAAAAGATGCTACAGACAGACTTCCTTAGCGATGTTGCCATGGTGACTGTGTGTGTGCAGGGTGCAGGACATGGAGCGGGCGCAGGTGGACGAGGTGTGTGTGCCTCCGTTTGGGCCTCACATACCCACAGGTCAGTGCCACTGCAGAGACTCACATTTAACACTAGAACTCCCAGAGCAGTCAAGTGTACCTGTTTGTAGTATCATTTTTATTTTTGAAATGTGAGGAGTTGCTTTTTTTCTGTCATCCTTTGGAGCTGCTGGTTCCGGACTGATCCTGGACTGGTTTTCAACTGGTCCTGGTTCAGCTTGGTTTTCCTAGAACAATGAGCAATTAGCATTAGCCTTTCAACAAACTGTTTTTTTGCTTAGTTATATTCACCAGTTTTAACACTTAATTAAAAGTGAGGAAAAGGTAGAAGACATTATAAATGGCATTTTTTAAATCCGGTGAAAAACTAAACATTTTAGGGGTGAATTTGACTGAATTCCATTGGTTTGATTGGGAGCAGTCAAAATGGCGGCGCTGAGAGTTCCAGTGTTAAAGGAACCATTTTGAACCCCAGTGAAAGCAATGTTCACCTGTGTTGCCAGTTTCTGCACACACCAGTCTTGTTAGGCAATGTGGGTGAAGTGTCTTGCCCAAGGACACAACGGTTTTGTACTTGAATCAACACTTTTATTCAACACTGGTCATTGTGTTGAATAAGAGGCAGCATGAACCAGGTCTAAACCAGGTCTAAACCAGGACTAAACCAGGAGTAAACCAGGACTAAACCAGGACTAAACCAGGACTAAACCAGGACTAAACTAGGACTAGACCAGGACTAGACCAGGACAAGACCAGGACTAGACCAGGACAAGACCAGGACAAGACCAGGACAAGACCAGGACAAGACCAGGACAAGACCAGGACTAGACCAGGACTAGACCAGGACTAGACAAGGACTAGACAAGGACTAAACCCTGACTAAACCAGGACTAGAACGATTGTCTGGTGGGGCCTGGGGAATCTTTAAAACATTGCGTTGCTAATGTTTATTACATTAATTGAAGGATCCAGTTTGAAAGGTGTAACAGTCTGTGTTTGTTGCAGCCCCGTGTCCTCCCGGTGTGTTGGTGAGAGTGTCTCTGAATGAGGTGGTCGTCCTGCACTGTCCCGCCCTGTCCCTGCTGTCCCAGCAGCAGTGGCAGCGTCCCAACAGCCGTCTGTCCGAGCAGCTCTACCTGCAGCTGCACAACGGCAGCCTGAGCTTCGTAGCCACACCTGCCACACTGGGACACTACCTGTGTGTGTCGACGGAGAGCGGCTTCCAGCAGACCATGGCTGTGTACCAAGTCCGACAGAACAGTGGGCCCCCGATGTCCCCCGCTCCTTCCACACGGCCCCTCACAGAGCTCCGGTCCCAGCCACGTGGACCTATCCTCCCCACAGCTCCCACAATCCACACTGACAAGTCTGTGCTCAGAGAGTGGGTTCCTGGGGGCCCCTGCTACCTGAAGGAGCTCCTCATAGTGAGCGGGCTGTTGGTGCTGTGTGTCAGTCTGCTGCTCACTCTCCTCATGTACACTATCCGCCTGCACTGCCACAACAGGACTCATCCCCAGCCTATCAGACACAGAGGAAGCCCCCAGCCCCCCATACCTCCCCGACACAGGGGGTCCCTGGAGCCGCAGCCTAAAGGACAGTACAGTGCCAACAGCTCCAATGGACACCTGCCCAACGTTCCACTGTAATGCCTTCCTGTTGTACACGACTTCAGTATAAACTAGAGACTTAATGGGCTCAGCACACTCAGTGGTGACTGGAGGGTGGCAGCCAGTCTGTGCCATTAGCCGTCCGTCCACCTGGTGTTCACACTGTGTTATCTGCAGCTTTTGTGGTGAACCGCTGAACGGGGGAAACATACAAACTGTACACAGAAATGGGGATCACACTTGATGAGTGCTAACCACAGCCTTCACGCTGTGACAGTGCAGTGATGCTGTGGACTGAAGAAGACCCCTTCCTATTGGTTAACATGACAGAGCTTTGTTGGATGCACAGACCTGTCCCGTACAGTGCACTGTGGGCCTAATAAAAAACATAATAATTATACTTTTCATTTGACCCTAAATCAAACTGCTGCAGGTTTTAAAGACGAGTAAAATACCAAAAACAATGGCTAAAGAACAGATCAATACACAATTACAGATTTAAATCTAAAAATTGTGGGTCTTAAGTCTCTTTTTAAAAGCTTCCAACATCTGTGGAGCCCTAAAGCGGTCAAAAAGGGCATTCCACAGACAGGCGCAGCTTCAAAGGTCTGTTTCCCATGACCTTCAGTCGTATCCTGGACGAGTGGGACTGACCGGGTCCTGCGGTGCAACCTGGTCCTGAGACCTGGTCCTGAGGTGGGACTGGGTCCTGACCTGGTCCGGAGGTGGGACTGGGTCCTGAGGGGGGACTGGGTCCTGAGACCTGGTCCTGAGACCTGGTCCTGAGTTATGACCGGGTTCTGACTTCAGGTCTTTTGTTTCCAAATACATATGTCATCAAACCACATATTTTTCTGCATCTTCAAGAATTCCTATCCATAGAAAACACTTTCTATGAATCCCTTCTGTGCTGTTTTTGTCACAGGGACGAAAGATTGATCACAGTAACATGAAATCATAACGACAGCCACCAGGCGGCAGTGGAGATGCATTATTTTCATCCATGAGCAGAGGCGTTACTTCCACACTATTGTTAAACAAAACTAAATACCTGGATTAAACTGTTCTTTGTAACATTTGTCGGGTTCTCTCTGAGTGCTCTATTCTGGATACTTTCATGATTATTTATTGCATGTGAAGTAACGAGCTTTAATAAATCGAATTAAATTACAATTAACATAAATGGCAATATACAACCAAGTAACGCAGGGAAATGGCAGCTTATGTTAATAAGTTAAATGTAAGAAACACAACATGCTGTAGTTTTACAAACGACTTGTCACAAACTCTCTCAACAACAGCGTATTTCAGTCTCTGTTACATTTTAATTTTGCAACTGTTCATCCAGTTATAAACACACCAGAGTTTACCTTGGGCTGTTTCCATCCATTGTCCCACTCCCAAACACACACTCATTCAACTTGAACTGGTGTACATGTTTTTAGTAGTAGGGGAAATAGAAGCACCTGGAGGAAACCTACACTGACACGGGGAGAACATGTAAACTCACACAGAAAAGCCCTGTCTGGAGGAATCAAACCCAGGAAATACTGACTTTAATGGACTGTAAAGCGCCAACTACTGTGCCAAATAGAACAACACATGAATGCACTAGAGTGAAGCTTTTATTATTTTACTATAATATTTAACTACCACTTCATTCTAAATTGCATCAGAAAATAACCACACATGTTTGTTTTTTTCTCTATCAGCTCAACTCTATTCTAGCATAATGTAGAAGCAGCACTCAGCAGGAGTGTCCTCTTCTCAGATCATTTCATCTCAATCACGTGAAAAGAAGATCCAGAGTTTACTACATTTAGTGCTGTTTGGTGTTAGTTTATCATGACACCCCCACAGGTCTGATGGTTAGTCAGCAGTGTACTGTTCTTATCACATTACTACGACTGCCACATCTATGAAGCTGCTAAAGATCCCAGAGCCGTCATTTTGACTGCTTCAAACCAATGAAGTTTAAAGCAGTCAATGGAATAAAAAGTTTTTACCGAAGCGACCGAACATGGCTGTTGAACTTGTGCATTCAAATGAATGAAGCAGTCAAAATGACACTTTGGGAGTTAATGGTAGAACCACTCACTTAAGAAATAAAAGATTATTTCAGAAAAAAAACAATGACATAGAAATAAACTACACGTAGATCCAAAAAAGTAACGACGTTAGGACCAAAAATGTTCATACGCTGATTGATTACATTAGTGTTAAAAGGAACCAATACAGGAGTCTTCTGTTCACATTCGGATACAGTCGTTTGGCTGCTCAGCTCAGTGCGGTCCGCAGTGAGCAGAGAGCACCGCCTCTCGGGAACTTTGCACAAGTCCTGAGCCAGCATCCGCTGCAGCAGCGCGGCGGGCATCACTGTTCTCTATCCTGGACTATTCTGATCCTTCCGGACCATCCTGGACTATTCGGATCCTTCCGGACCATCCTGGACTATCCTGATCCTTCCGGACCATCCTGGACTATTCCGATCCGAAGACGCTGGTTTCCGCAGCGGTCTCTCTAGTACCAGTGAAAGAATCTGCAGACAGCTGACTCCAGGTAAGCACATCTGTGGTGAGACCTGCTCATGTTTGGGACGCAGTGTGCGTGTGTCAGACGCAGCAGAGGCTGCAGCTCCTCGGTCACAGACTGTTTATAAATAACTGCACTGCACATTCTCTGCGGGAGCTCTTCATGACAGACATGCGGAGGATGGAGGCGGCGGTGATGAGAGTCCTCTGCACCAAACTGCAGCGTCATGAAGCGTCTCCTTCTGAAAGTCATACGGGACGACCCGCCCTGGACACACCGCCATCGCACAACGCTGGGCCTTTTATCTGCTTAGAGTTGTGTAATAAAGTGATAACAGAACTGCGGAATTAGAGCAGCTAAATGTCCCATCACTGAACACACCTGAGCTGTTTCTCTCCACACATTATTTCATATGTGTTCAGCAAATGGCCTCAAACGACGTGACTCTGCATTAAAGCAAAAATATAATATACATTTGGCAAGGGAAGATTATTTGAAGCACAATTCATTCACAACTCAAAGTTCCCAGTCAAAAACAAGAAAAGAAACATACAAATCTACAGTGCCTTGCGAAATTTACACTTTTTTAACAAATAAAAAACGGTATAGTGGGGCGTGCAATATTATTCGGCCCCTTTACTTTCAGTGCAGCAAACTCAGTCCAGAAGTTCAGTGAGGATCTTTGAATGATCCAATGTTGTCCTAAATGACTGATGATGATAAATAGAATGCACCTGTGTGTAATCAAGTCTCCGTATAAATGCACCTGCTCTTTGATAGTCTCAGGGTTCTGTTTAAAGCGCAGAGAGAACCATGAAGACAAAGGAACACACCAGGCAGGTCCCAGATACTGTTGTGGAGAAGTTTAGATTCAGATTCAGTTTATTTGCCATTTGCAGTAAAAAAACACATTGGAATACATTAGCAAAAGTCTCCAGTGTGCACAGACAAATACAGACATAAAACAACATTAAAAGACAAAAATAAAACAAATAAAACAGTAAACAAATGTCACTGTGAAATCGATCGACTAAAACAGTTTCAAAACAAGAGCAAATCATTAAAGTGCTCTGTTCACACTGATAACAGCTTGTGGATAAAAACTGTTAGCGTAACGAGATGTCCTGGATCTCAGAGAGCAATATCTTCTGCCAGAGGGAAGAAGCTGGAACATGGCTTTCCCAGGGTGGCCAGAAGAGTCATTAACAATCCTAAGAGCTTTGTTTAAAAGTCTGGATTTATAAAGAACCTCCAGAACAGGAAGCTCACAGCCCACAGTCCTCTTTGCAGAGCGGAGCACCTTGTTTAAAGCTCTCTTTTCTTTATCTGTGATGTTTCCAAACCACACAGACACAGAACCAACAAGTAAACTCTCAATGGTGCAGCCATAAAAGTTAAGCAGAATCTTAGAGTTAGTGGTAAATTCTCTAAGTTTACGCAGAAAGTAGAGACGCTGACGAGCTTTCTTAACGACTCGGTCAGTGTTTTTAACCCATTTCAGGTTAGACAGAGTTAAACCCAGCACTCCTCTACGATCTGCACCTGGGAGTTGTCGATTACGACAGGCAAATGAGAACTATTGCGACTGAAGTCGTAGACCAGTTCACATGTTTTGGATGCGTTCAACTGGAGGTTGTTAGTTTGACTCTAAATTCTAAACTGCAAGAATTTGCAGTTTAGAGTTCTTTGTTTTATATGACACAGAATTTGGCTTTCCAGTACTCTCAGGCGTTCTGGTGACCATAGTAGTTTGGGCGAATGGGACCGGTAACAGAGACCCTTCTCCCACACAGACATGCACCTCAGGCAGCGGTCCTCGTTTGTTCTATAACCTCAGTCCTGAACCATGTGGCCTCAGTCCTCGTTCTATAACCTGAGTCCTGGATCTATTGCCCGTTCGAGAGGCAGATGACCAATGTCCATAAATGTTGTTGAATGTCGAGCCTCTGCATAAGCGAGGAAACACTCTGAAAACCCAGTGGGGGAAAAGTAAGAAACGATCACACCCTCAACAGGGAGGCCCACATTGAGGGTGTGATCCGCTCAGGGCCATATGATCTAAGACACAGTTTCCAATCTCAACAAAGTACTTCTTGTTTTCTAGATAGAACTTGATATACAGTAATTTTGGCTGGTATCAGAAACATCCACCCATGTCAGGTTGTTATGAGAATCTCGGTCGACGATAAGCTCAAGGCTTCTTAACTGTCTTCCCTCATGTGTCTCTCGCTGTGTCCTCTGCAGGATGTCTCAGGTGGACAAAGACCTCCCTCCTGTCCCCGGACAGGACCCCCCTCCTGTCCTCACACCCGGACAACTGCAGTCCCACCTCAAGATGGAGCCCAAAACATTGGGGGTGAGCAGGCACTCATTATTTAGGCTGAAACGCTCCATCGAGTTAATATTAAATTAATTCAGAACAAGCTTCAATTAGGCTCCATATAATTAAATATTAGTATAAAATAATGTGATAACCTCCTGAACACGTTGTATTGGTGTGTTGCGTTGTTTATATTGTGTTGGTTGGTCCATCACCAGATCTGGGACACAGCTAAATGATATTATTAATGAATAATATTTGTTTTTGTTTTATTTTTTTAATGACCAATTCAATTGTTGTCATCTGAAGTATATTTATTGGGCTAATATTTGATTATTTGTGTTTAAACACAAATTATTGAATTGAGTTTCTCTTTAATCCTATTCATTAACTTTAACTTGCAACTAATTTAGAAAATCATGTATTTTTGGAAACACACCTTTTGGAAAACAAAGCCAACTCTCTTGTGCGAGTGGTGGTAATGAGGAGGGGGTGTATTTGGGACAATCAGAGCGACAATTCATTCCAAAGGAGGAAGGCTGCTCCATCAGCAACAACACACTCCTTTATATGATTATACTTTCATGAAAATACTGTGTTCACATAATAATAGTTACAATATATATTTTAAACGTTTACATGAAGGAAAGGAGCAGAAATGAAGAATACAATTCATATATTCTTCTGCCCCTTTTCAAAATCATATCTACCCTGACCTTTCAAATGGTACAGTTTTCACCAACAAAATAACAAAACAAAAATAACAATAAAATTCACAGATGCTTTGTTGCACATTTTTAATTAAGAAGTTTATATGATTCAATAAGTTTTGCAGTGTACAACTTTTTAAATTGAAAGATATTTTGAAAACGTTTTGATTCGTTTTCCTAAGCATTCCACAGTTTTACACCTTTGACAGATAAACACATTTGTTTTAATGTTGTTCGTGCAAACTGATGTTTAAAGTCAAACCTAGAGTTTTAATTTTCTGACGTAACAATAAACAGTGTT
Source organism: Knipowitschia caucasica (assembly GCA_964034765.1). Classification (NCBI taxonomy): domain Eukaryota; kingdom Metazoa; phylum Chordata; class Actinopteri; order Gobiiformes; family Gobiidae; genus Knipowitschia; species Knipowitschia caucasica. The sequence goes on from OZ035841.1 coordinate 6,566,904, forward strand.
TGTATATTTTCTGGTAGAGCTGCATTTCTAGCTTTAAACATGACAATAATGTCTGCAATTCTTTTATACTTTTTGATTTTTACAATTTGGACTTAATGAATAGTGAGTTTGTATGTTCTCGAAATGTAGCTCTGTGCATTAAAGAAACAAATCGTACAGAAAAACAACTCTCACCTAAAAACTAGGGCTGTCAAGCGATAACATTTTGTAATCGAGTTAATTACAGCTAAAAAAATTATTAATCGTAATAAATCGCATTTTGAACTATCGGCAAAATGATGCCATATTTTTCTGTAAATGGTTGTTTGAATGGAAAGATAAATGACGACATAGTTTACATATGTACTGTATTTGTTTATTATAACAATAAATCCACATAAAATGGCATTAACATTATTAACATTAGTAACATTCTGTCTTTCTGTAGACACTATTTTTTCAGCTCGACATGTTCCACATCTGCTAAAGCCTCTTTCTTCTTCTCTGTCTCATAAAGGCTGTGGATCCTCTTCATTATTGTGCCTCTGCAAACTATTGTTTGTTACAGGGATGAGAATGGGACTTTTGAAAAAAGTCTGAAATGCATGTCAGCCAATGGCTGTCATTAAATCTGTTTGATTTGCTCATAACATTTCACTTTTGGGGAAAAACAACATGAAATGCTATAGTGAAAAGGAAAAGTTAATTTAGCGTCTTTTTTCGCTTCGGGAGAACGCTGCAGACTCCCATTCACAGCTATAGCCCCGTGGTCACGCGCGCAGGGTGCCAGTCACTTGGCACATGCGTTAAAAGCGTAAAAAAAATGTACGCGTCACATCATTTAGAGCCAAAAAGGCTGTTGTCTCCTCTGTGTTCTGTCCGCAGGCTGTCCGGAGTGTGATTGCACTTCTGTCCTACAATACAATGATACAACACAATTTATTCTTGTATCGCCCTAAATCACAACATAAGTCATCTCAGAGACTTAACAAAACCGTTGAAATCACCAACACAGATCAGAGAATCAACAGTTAAGAGACAAAAGAATATAGAACACATGTTGATAAATGTCAAACATGTTGTAAAATGTTAAAATGTCCTGGATCATCACCACATCCTTTTTGTTAGACTCTAACTGTCCAACAGACCCTCCTGCATCTGCAAGGAAAAACTCTAAAACCCAGTGGGAGAAAAGTGAAAAACCTCAGGAAGACCCACATATTGAGAGAGGGATCCGCTCCACACGGACGTACGGGCTGCAGATCCGGACCACTGCCACACAGCGGCCACAGAACGTGGACAGGTCCGGTACAGGACTGAAGCACTCCCAGGCGGGTCGGGGAGGGCAGTCCGCAGGTGTAGACGAAGGAGGCCGGGTTCAGAGGTTCCGTCGTCGCACCATGAAGCAGACAATGGGACAACGGGTGAATAGCAATGAACAGACTACAGTCAAAATCCTGATAATCCTGATAATGCAGAAAGATAAAGTAAGAAGGAGGGGAGGATAGAGCTCAAGTTACCATACTTCTCCCAGAAAACTGACTCCCTATGCAGCTTGGCTGACAATCTAAAGAGTTTAGCCTTCCCTGACTGGACAAACAAACAAAATGCTAAATTGAAGAATGTTTTAAGCCTGGCCTTAAATGTAGAGACTGTGTCTGCTTCCTTAACGTGGGTGGGAAGCTGATTCCACAGTAAAGGAGCTTGGAAGCTAAATGCTCTGCCACCGACAGTGCTTTCTGAGACTTTAGGACCCAGCAGACGTCTGGTGTTTTGCGAGTACAATGCTCGGGTTTGTTGATATGACACTCTTGAAGATAAGAAGGAGCCAAGCCATTTATGGCTTTATATTTCAAAAGAGGAATTTTAAACTTTATTCTGTACTCCACAGGGAGCCAGTGGAGGGATTTTAACACCGGAGTTATGTGCTCCGTCCTTTTGGTACCTGTTAAGATCCTAGCTGCTGTATTCTGAACGAGCTGGAAGCTCTTCAAAGAGGTTTTAGGGCATGCTGCCAGTAAAGCGTTACAGTAGTCAAGTCTTGAGGTGACAAAGGCGTGGATTCGTTTTTCCGCGTCACTTTTAGGAAGGATATTCCTGATTTTAGCGATGTTCCGTTCGGTTTGCAGCTCTGTCCTCTGTCCTCAGGCTGTCCAGATTGTGATTGCAGCTCTGTCCTCTGTCCTCTGTCCTCAGGCTGTCCAGATTGTGATTGCAGCTCTGTCCTCTGTCCTCAGGCTGTCCAGATTGTGATTGCAGCTCTTATCCTGTGTCTGAGCTCCTCTGTCCTGAATGTTCACGAGGTACACTTCAATGAAGACATCGCGCTCTTCTTCGTCACCTTTGTACAGGTGTGTCCTCTGTCCAATGTCTTCTCCTCTGTCCTCTCTCCTCCGTCCTCTGTCCAATGTCCTCTGTCCTCTGTCCTCTCTCCTCTGTCCTCTCTCTTCTGTCCTCTCTCCTCTGTCCTCTCCTCTGTCCTCTCTCCTCTGTCCTCTCTCCTCTGTCCTCTCTCCTTTCTCCTCTGTCCTCTGTCCTATTTCCTCCGTCCTCTGTCCTTTCTCCTCTGTCCTCTCTCCTCCGTCCTCTGTCCTCTCTCCTCTGTCCTCTCTCCTTTCTCCTCTCTCCTCTCTCCTCTGTCCTCTCTCCTCTGTCCTCTCTCCTCCGTCCTCTGTCCTCTGTCCTCTCTCCTCTCTCCTCTGTCCTCTCTCCTTCGTCCACTGTCCTCTCTCCTCTCTCCTTTCTCCTCTGTCCTCTCTCCTCTGTCCTCTCTCCTTTCTCCACTGTCCTCTCTCCTCTGTCCTCTCTCCTTTCTCCTCTGTCCTCTGTCCCCGTCTTCTGTCCTATTTCCTCTGTCCTCTCTCTTCTCTCCTCTCTCCTCTCTCCTCTCTCTTCTCTCCTCTCTCCTCTCTCCTCTCTCCTCTCTCTTCTCTCCTCTGTCCTCTGTCCACTGTCCTTTGCTCTGGTCCTCGCCACAATCACTTCTGGCCTTATTCGTACATGAGCCTATTTAAGATGAATACAGATAAATGATCCAGAACGTGTTGAAATCACAAACTGCCTTTTTATATTAGTGGGATCTGTGCTCTGTATTCTCTATTTTCATCGTCTAAGAAAGAGGACACAAAACATAGATTGACCCGTGAATTCTCTCTTGCAGGTCACGCTGTCAGGGTCGGTGCTGATTCACAGCGCGAGGAGGCCCACTTTGTTTTGGGTGAGTTTTCTCTTTTCAAAGAAGTGGGATATCGCACATTGTTGCTCCCCCACGTCAAAACAGCTCCCTCAGTGGAATATTTTATCTCATCTTAAGATCCACTTCCATTTCCTGACTTTTAACACCACGTGAGTTGTGTGGTGCTCTGTGGATTACCGTTTTAAATATGTTTGTGTTTTTATTTTTCATTCATTGTAACTATTATATTATATACATATTAATGTTTTTGGTGTTAAGCTTGTTTCTGTCTGTATCAGAAAACCTGCTAACTAACTCCAAAGTGTGGTCCCATTATCTATTTCTTATTACGTGTGCTCCAAGAAAGGAACAAGAACTAAGAAAAGGTTCCTAGAGTGTGAAAACTCCGGGTGTTTAAAGACACTGTTTAAAGACAACGTATTAGGGATCATTTACTTCCTTATTCAATATCACAACAGCCGTTCTCCCGGAGGATGTTGCAGAATTAGCACTTGGAAATGCAACAATAAAACACAAGTCATTGGTTTAAGTGGGGAGTGAACCGTTTTGGAGCGACTGTAGGAGTTGAATCTGTAATTTAGAATATTTTTCAAAAAAGTGCACAATTACAATAGGGGGAAAAAAAAGGTTAGATTCTTTTGTTTGCATTATACAGATGCGTTTCTCAAACTGTGCAATTGTTTTCTTGAATTAGATTAATCGTATTATAAATTAAAAGTAGATCCGGAAAAGTCTAAGGTTAAATATATTTTTCAACCACTTGGGGAGAGCAGGGAACCAGACATGTTTCAGTGTTTTCTCAGGATGTGCTTTGTGTAATGTTTTGTGTGGCTTCTTTGTGTGGGCAGGTGAAATGCATGCTGGTCCTCCACCTGGTCAGTGCTGCTTTTGCCACAGCTGCCCTGGGGCTGCTGTCCAAGCACCTGCCCTACCGCCAGGACTCATACCACTGCGAACACTGCCGCCGGCTGGAGCTGCACGCAGTGGTACTGTCTCACTTTCGCCATACTCACACCATACTGTCACCATACTCACACCATACTTCATTAAGAGCCAGATCCCTGTGAGTGTTGACCCGCTCCAGTTTGCTTACAGACAGAACAGGAGTGTGGAGGATGCCATCTCCTTTGCTCTGAACTCTGTCTACACTCATTTGGACACTAGTAAATCTGTGGCCAGAATGCTTTTCATCGATTCTAGCTCTGCTTTTAACTGCCTTGTCCCAGGTAAACTGATTGAAAAGCTCATGTCTCTCGGTTTAAGTGTTGCCATGTGTAAATGGATTTTTAGCTTTTTAACTGACAGATCTCAGAGAGTGAAAATCAATGACTGTTTTTCTGATGTTGTTTCTGTGAGCACTGGTTCTCCTCAGGGATGTATTTTGAGTCCTTTGCTTTTTACTTTGTACACCCACGATTGTGTGTCCTCCTCTGACTCAAACTTGATCATTAAATATGCTGATGACACCACCATTATCGGTCTCATCAGTGACAATGATGAATCCTCTTATAGAGCAGAGATACAAAATGTGGTTCAGTGGAGTCAAACTAACAACCTCCAGTTGAACGCATCCAAAACATGTGAACTGGTCTACGACTTCAGTCGCAATAGTTCTCATTTGCCTGTCGTAATCGACAACTCCCAGGTGCAGATCGTAGAGGAGTGCAAGTTTCTGGGTTTAACTCTGTCTAACCTGAAATGGGTTAAAAACACTGACCGAGTCGTTAAGAAAGCTCGTCAGCGTCTCTACTTTCTGCGTAAACTTAGAGAATTTACCACTAACTCTAAGATTCTGCTTAACCTTTATGGCTGCACCATTGAGAGTTTACTTGTTGGTTCTGTGTCTGTGTGGTTTGGAAACATCACAGATAAAGAAAAGAGAGCTTTAAACAAGGTGCTCCGCTCTGCAAAGAGGACTGTGGGCTGTGAGCTTCCTGTTCTGGAGGTTCTTTATAAATCCAGACTTTTAAACAAAGCTCTTAGGATTGTTAATGACTCTTCTGGCCACCCTGGGAAAGCCATGTTCCAGCTTCTTCCCTCTGGCAGAAGATATCGCTCTCTGAGATGCAGGACATCTCGTTACGCTAACAGTTTTTATCCACAAGCTGTTATCAGTGTGAACAGAGCACTTTAATGATTTGCACTTATTTTGAACTGTTTTAGTCGATCGATTTCACAGTGACATTTGTTTACTGTTTTATTTGTTTTATTTTTGTCTTTTAATGTTGTTTTATGTCTGTATTTGTCTGTGCACACTGGAGACTTTTGCTAATGTATTCCAATGTGGTTTTTTTTACTGCAAATGGCAAATAAACTGAATCTGAATACTCTCCCCATATTCACACCAAACTTTCACCATCCTCACACCATTTCACCATGCTCTCACCATACAGTGGGGATATGTGTGTTTGTGAGGTTAGAGAACAAAAGGAATGAGGAGCACATGACACTGAGTCCAGGTCTGAGGCTGTAGCTGAGTCCAGGTCTGAGGCTGATGCTGAGTCCAGGTCTGAGGCTGTAGCTGAGTCCAGCTCTGAGGCTGATGCTGAGTCCAGGTCTGAGGCTGATGCTGAGTCCAGGTCTGAGGCTGATGCTGAGTCCAGGTCTGAGGCTGATGCTGAGTCCAGGTCTGAGGCTGATGCTGAGTCCAGGACTGAGGCTTTAGCTGAGTCTTCAAACAGAAACAGTCTAATTTCAAACCTGCTGAAATTTACTTTTACTTTTTGATACAAGTAAACTGCAGCGCTAATTTGGTTTTCCTAGTGAGAACCAGTTTATCTATGACTTAGTGATCCAAACATCTACACGATCACTCTATTACCCGTTTGCTCGGAGGGGGAACACATCATTTTGTTTGGGATGCCTCCAAAGACAGAAAGGCAGACTCTTTAAAAAGGTACACAGTGTAATTTTTACTCCCATCTAGCATTGAGATTTAATAGTTACCTAATGTAACTTAAGTTCTACGAATAGGTGCGTAGTCCCTTAGGACTTCGCTAGTGGGATATCACTCGTGACCCCCAGGTCACACGCCAGAGAGATCAAAATAATTTGCTCCAATCACCAGCCACCCTCTTCTATAAATGCCCCTGCACAAGGCCGCACCCCCTCTTGAACTCTGCCAAGCCGGGCTGGCCTGATGGGCTCGTAGCTAAGGGACTACGCACCTATTCGTCGAACTAAAGTTACATTAGGTAACTATTAATTCTACGTCATGGTGCTACGTCCCTTAGGACTTCGCTAGTGGGACACAACGCGGAGGCCGTAGGAACATGTACTCCCAGCAGGCCAGCGAAGGGTGATTGGAGCTCCGCCCGAGCAAGACCCTCACACAGTGAGAGGACTCAGGGCAGAAGAAACAATGCGTGTTACAGGGCCACTCCTACCAAGGATACCCCCAAGTAACACAGACCGTAGGTCACCCGTAGTCCCAGGACGCCTCTCCCAAGAGCTCCTGACGTGGACTACCTGACCGACCAAACACACATATAAGTACCACACCTGTAGGACGCCTCTCCCAAGAGCTCCTGAACCAGGGCGGAAAGTCAACCGAAGGCCCCCTCAGAGGAGGGACCTAACGGTCTAACTCAGTCCGCTGCACTCAGCACGGAATGGGCCACCGACCGGTCCGACACATCCAAAAGATAAGACCGGACGAAAGAAGAGGACGACGCCCAAGAAGCCGCACGGCAGACGTCCTCGACCGATGCCCCCCTGAGGAGGGCCGTAGAGGCCGCCACCCCACGCGTGGAATGCGACCTGAAACCCACCGGGGGGGCCAGACCCTGCGTCTGATACGCCCGCCGCACAGCCGTGGCGACCCAGTGCGCCAGCCGCTGAGCCGACAGCGGGGCGCCCCTGTTCTTGGGGCCCAGACACACAAACAGCTGACCACCCAACCTGAATGACGACGTCATGGCCAGGTAATGCCTCAGCATTCTGACAGGACACAGAAGGTGCCGCCGCTCCTCCTCGGGGGAGGCATGCGGTGGCGGATAGAAAGCCCTAATCCTGATGACTCTCGACCTAAGGCCGACGTGATGACCTTGGGTAGAAAGGCCGGATTGGGCCACAATACCACCATGCCGTCGCCTTCTCCAAACGACAGGCAAGACGCATGGACAGAAAGCGCACACAAGTCGCCCGCCCTCTTAGCAGACGCCAACGCCAGCAAGAGGGCCGTCTAAAAAGCGACACACTCGGGACTCGCCTCCGCCGCCGGTTCAAAAGGCGGACCCGACAGCCCCCTAAGGACCACCCTGAGGTCCCAAACTGGGGGTGTTCTCTGGAGCGGGGGCCTCCTCCTGCGCGCCCCCCGCAGAAAACGTTTAACCAACGGGTGAGAGCGGGCTGTGAACCCCCCGAATCCGTCGTGACCCGAGGTAATGGCTGCCGCGAACACCGCCAAGGTGGCGACAGCCCTCCCCTTGTCAAAAAGCTCCTGTAGGAATCCCAGAACCCCCTCCAGCGGGCAACGCCTGGGATCCCAGGAACGAGAACCGCACCAGTCGCTGAAGAGCCTCCACCTCGTAGGCCCTCACAGTGGACGGCGCCCTCGCCCCCTGAATGGTCTCCACCACCGCAGGGGGAAGACCCAGGTCTACGAGGTTCCGCCTCTCAGCCTCCAAATCCAGAGCCTGCGGCCGATTATTGGGCGTGAAAACAGGGCTCCCCCCCCCTGGACTAGAGCCCCCGGCTCGTCCGGGAGGGCCCAGGGCTCCATCACCGCCATGCCCCTCAGGAAGGGGAACCACCGGGCATGCGGACTGTCCGGAGCCACCAGGATCACCGACCTCCTCTCCTGTTCGATCCTCCGCAGCAGGACCGGCAGGAGACGCACTGGTGGGAAAGCGTACAGCAGGCCCTCTGGCCAGGGGTAATGAGCCAGAGCGTCCACGCCTAAGGGCGGCTCGTCCGCGGCCCTTAAGGCGAACCAGGCGTGAGAACCACCTCTGAAAATTCCTCATGTGGAGAAGGCCTAGCCGCACCACAGCATGAGCCGCCGCCATCATTCCCAGCAGGGACCTGAGGCGCCGAGCGGGGACTCTGGGGCCAGCCAGAACCTCCCTGGCCAGACGGGTAATGTTCATTCCTCTGTCCACGGACAATGCAGCACGGAATGTCACAGAGTCTAGCTGCAGGCCGAGATAATCATGCGCTGAGCGGGCTGCAGCTTGCTTTTCTCCCTGTTTACCACAAAGCCTGGGTCCTGTATGTGGGACAGGACCCAGTGCGTATGACTCACGGCCACTTCCCTGGATGAGGCCAGAATTAACCAGTCGTCTATGTAGGTTAAAATTCTTACCCCTGCGCGTCTGAGCGGCTCCAGTGCTGCCTCCACGCACTTGGAAAAAGTGCGAGGCGCGAGTGCGTAGCCAAAGGGGAGACGACAGTACTCGTAATTCCCCTCTCCCACTGCGAAGCGCAGAAACCTCCTGTGTTCCGGCACTATCGGCACGTGGAAGTAAGCGTCTGTCAGGTCTATGGAGGACATCCAATCTCCCTGCCTGACACACTCGAGGAGCTGCTTTGTGGACAGCATCCGAAACTGCCGTTTGGAAATGCACTCGTTCAAAATGCGCAGATCCAAAATGGGACGCACCCCGCCTGACTTCTTTGGCACTAAGAAGTAAGGCCCCTGCTGGCGTCCTGCGGGTCTACCTCCACTGCTGCGCCTCGACTCAGCAGAGAGGAGACCTCCGCTTGTAGTGCCTCTAATGATCCCCGTACCTGAGAGCGTGCTGCCCGTACGCCTCGGAATGGTGGTGGCTTTCGGGAGAATTGCAGTGCGTAACCCCTGCGCAATGTTTTCTCCAGCCATAGATCTGTCAGCAAACCTTGCTCCCTCCAGATGCTGTAGAAGTCTGTGAGGGGCGGAACGGGAGCTGGAACACGAGACGTCACGGCCCCGCCCTCTCCTGGTGTTCCTCGCAGGGAGGGGGGGTGGACGAAAGGGCCGGGGGGCCCCCTGCGTCACACCTTGAGCGCCGGGGGCGGTCACGTGTCCTGCAGGCCCGACGTCATAAGTACGGGACTGCTCATCCCACGTGACTCGGCTGCTGTGCCCCCCCCTGGCTCTTGCCTCATGGAGGGGGGGGCGAGCCCCTGGAGTGGGAGACCCCGTGTTAGCCTTGTAGCTCAGAGATGCTAACACGCGTTCGGCCGAAGCACACACACCACTACTCACCAGATCCCTCCGCCTGACCTCTCTCTGGGAGGGCATAGCATGAACCAGAGATCCGGAGCTCGTAGCTCGCGTAGCGCACTGCAAACCCTGCTCTGGGGGCTGCAGGCCTAGCGAAGCAACGTTATGTGCTCAAGAAGTAACACAATCAGAATTCACAAGATTATTTGACATGTTACATACCCCCAAATGAGACTCAGAAACGAGTAATGATGAAATGCCGGTCGGCCTTTATTGAAGGAAAACTTTCCACCCCAACCTCCTCTGCCATAGGGAGGTCGGCGGTGGGTGCGTTGCTCCCGCGAGCCACCCGTGGGTCTGTCTGGACCCGGGGGCCTCGTCGAGGGGGGACGATGGACAACAGAGCGCGGATACGGGTCAGGATGCCTCCCGGGCGAACGCTCTCTGCCTCTGTCCCGGCTCCGTGATGGTTGGTGGGCCTCGCGCCTCGGTGCTAGGTGCGGGGCTAGCCTAGCCGAGTCGTTGGCTGCAGACTCCAGTCTCGCCACCAGGGCCTGCATGTCCGGGCCGAAGAGGGACGTCTGAGAGATGGGCAGGTCCAGCAGCTGCCTCTTCTCCGCCTCCCTGATATTAGCCAGCCCAAGCCAAAGGTGCCTGGCCCCGACTTGGGCTGCAGCCATGGAGCGGCCACCGTCCACGGCTAGCGTCTGGCACATGCGCAGAATTGCCGCCGAGGTGGTCCTCGCCTGTGACAGGAGGTCTCCACTGAGCGCCTGGCCAGAGGAGAGCGACCTATTCAGGGCCCTCGTGATGAATGCCATGTTGTTAGCCAATGTGAGGACCTGTGCCGCATTGGCGTAACATCTGTCCAGCATCGCCAAGACATCCTGTCCCGCTCGGAGGGAAGGAGAGGTCTGGTGCCGGGCCACACGGATGCGGAGGGCTGCAGGGCCATGCGGACTGAATCCTCGGTGTCCGGGCCACCATCCACGGCTAGCGTCTGGCACATGCGCAGGATCGCCGCCGAGGTGGTCCTCGCCTGTGACAGCAGGTCTCCACTGAGCGCCTGGCCAGAGGAGAGCGACCTATCCAGGGCCCCCGTGATGAATGCCATGTTGTTAGCCAATGCGACGACCTGTGCCGCATTGGCCTAACATCTATCCAGCATCGGCAAGACATCCTGTCCCGCTCGGAGGGAAGGAGAGGTCTGGTGCCGGGCCACACGGATGCGGAGGGCTGCAGGGCCATGCGGACTGAATCCTCGATCACCGGTCCAAGACCAGTCCTGCACGCTGCAGTACAAGTTGTACCCCAGAGCAGGCCTCTTGGCTGCTAGGGGCTTTGGCCACTCACGTGTCGCGTAATGGACGAACGGGTCCATCCGCGGGCACAACGTGGGTTGTATGCTCCTCCTCCCTCGAGTGGTGGCGCCCACAGAGGTGAAGTCCTCCACCGTTTGGATCCAGCGATGACGTCCGACGCCGGAGGGCGAAGGGAACTTGGACGAACAAGGAAGACATCTCAGAATGAAGTAAGTACTGTGGTAGATCTCAAACGGCGCCAGAGTGAAAGAGGGGGTGCGGCTGTGTGCAGGGGCCTTTATAGAGGAGGGTGGCTGGTGATTGGAGCAAATTATTTTGATCTCTCTGGCGTGTGACCTGGGGGTCACGAGTGATATCCCACTAGCAAAGTCCTAAGGGACATAGCACCATGACGTGGAACATATATTGTAATTTACGGTACTACAGTAGCTTCACAGGACAATATGTCTTCATTGACAGTGGTCCCCAACTCCCGCTCAAACTCCTTTTTGTCCCTTATCAACCACTGTATTTCAAGATGGGGCATTGAAATGTAGAGTCTTCCAGCCACATGGACATTTATAAGTCAAATTCTAAGACTATGACAACAATTCAATAACATGGCGGAGGTAAATATTCTTAAAAAGGTCATATTTGTCATTGGTTAACATGTTTTTTCTTTTGTAGCAACTGTAAAAATTACACACAGTACCTTTAAGTCATAGCCTCAGAAACATCAACAATTGACACTTCAAATGACGACTCAAAATAAGGTTTATCAGTGCAATTTAACAGGAAGCCGGGAAACTGGGAACCTACAGAATAAGTAGTATCCAAAAGTTTGCGGTGCCACTTTCCTGATAAGGTGGAGGGAAAAACCATTATTGCTATGTAGTAGGAAAGGAATGGACCAAAGATGCACTTTTTATTAATTGGAAAACAAATAGTTAGAATGACATAATCAATCAATCCCATTTGATCACTTTAGGACAATCAGAGACAATGCTCCAAACCTAACTATTTATGGCCTGAGCAGAGATTCCAGTTCAGAGTCTGTCCTGGTGCACGACTGAAACAATGTTGTAGTTCGGATTGCTCTGTGTTGAGTAATGATGGGGCTTGAAGTGAAGGGAGAGGGCGACACAGACCCTGGTTTCATGTTCTGATACATTATGACACATGTGTCAATAATTATTGTTTAACAGCCAACATCAAACAGACCTTTTGCACTGATGTCACATTATCAGGCGGTGAGCTGCATTACTGGTCCCCCTGTGTTCTGTAGTTCATTGTATTCAGTATTGCATTCATGATTAAAAAAGAATGGTAATGACCAGAGTAGTCAGTGATTTAGACATGAATAAAATATTAATCCTAATAACAATACAATACAATACAATACAATACCATTTATTCTTGTATAGCCCTAAGTCACAACAGAAGTCATCTCAGAGGACTTAACAAAACCACTGAAATCACCAACACAGGTCAGAGAATCAACAGTTAAAACACATAAAGAATATAAAGCACACACAGAAGAAAATGTCCATACATGTTGTAGAATGCTAAAGTGTCCTGATCATCACCAATCCTTTCTGTTGGACACTAACTGTCCAACAAGACCCTCCTGCATCGACAAGGAAAAACTCTTAAAAAACCCAGTGGGAAAAAGTGAGAAACCTTGGGGAGAACTAGGGAAACCCACAGGGAGGGAGACCCATATGAGAAAGGGATCCGCTCCTCCGGACGGACAGGCTAATGATCTAGGACCTAAGCTAGCTACAGAACGTGGACCCGTGGCCGCTGAACGTGGACAGGTCCGGTGCAGGACCGAAGCACTCCCAGGCGGGTCGGGCAGGGCAGTCCGCAGGTGTAGATGGAGGAGGCCAGGCCAACATGCATTCAGTTAAGGTAACCCTCTGAGGTAAAAAGGTTCAAACCGAGGCCCAGGGCCAAAAGAGCCGTGTGAGTCACTATTTGACTCCTTGGACTGAGAGCTGATAGGCTGAAGGTTATTTCACTTTCTCTGTCTGAAAAAAAGATGTGACGGAGCGAAAACTACATGAGAAAAACTAATGATAGAAGCAAACTGTTGTGAGAGTGAGAAACACATCCGGTGATTAAACACACAAATGAAAACAAATTGTATCGTATTGTTTATCAAAGAAGAAAAAATGAATTCCCATATTAGATGTCGATACTTTATTGATCCCCGTAGGAGAAATTCAGGTGTCCAGTAGCAGAAGAAACACATGCATTCATAAGAACAAAACAAAGAAATAAAGCTTTGACGCTGGAGATGACGCGCGCTTAGTGTCACTTGAAACAAAACAAGAATACCTAAAATAAAATAATGAACTGTGAAACTCTTGTGTCAAGTTGGAATGTCCATCCATTTAATAATACATTTGTAGAAAAAATAATAACAAATAAATGACTGAACTTAAATCCTTAAAGAGCGACTAAACACCTGTGCCCAGCCTGACTCCGCCCACATGAACATTTGAACATTTTCTCCTAAAAGGCCGTTGCCTGGAGGATCAAGGGACAAGAAGGGGGGCTTAGAGTTGGGCGTGGTCTGGGCTGTGATTGACAGCTCACTTGTCACAAAAAAAAAAACCAGACAGTTGTCATTGCTGCTTAAAGCGATAGTTTACAGACCAGAAAGTCTCATTCCACCCTTGTTTACACACCAAGATAATTGTAAAGCTACACACCTGAATCTAATCCACACAATTATCTTAGAATTACTCATGTAATTTCATTTTAAACCACTAGATGTCGCCAGAATACTCCAACCTGCTCCTGGGGCGTGTGTGAGTTGGATGGGTTTATATCACTGGCTATATAAACCCATTCCAAGTTTAAAAAAAAGTTGATTTGGTGTTTAGTCGCTCTTTAACAGTAACACATGAAGCGCGGTAAGAAAAACGGTGTCCTCAGCACCACACCTGAACCGTGATTCTGGCTTCTTTTTAAGCCTGAAAGCAGAGGCCCCTCCCAGAGCGCCCTCTGCTGTATTTGCTCCACCAATATTTCAATATAGAAAGTATACATATTTTCTTTTAAATAGTTGGATAGAATTTGATTACATTACATTTTTTGTGGCATGAAAGTTGGGTACCCCAGCTTTAAGTACATTCAAAAAGAGCTGAATGTAAATCCATGTCGACATGGGGGCTCCAGTCCTCCACCGCTGCCACACATTGCGTCTTCACTGCACACAGACAGTACTGACAGTGTTTTCTCTGTAGTGACACGTTAATACTTTATGATCGGCTTGTGACGTTTCCCTTGTGTTGTGACAAAAGCCTGACGCATATTCCATGTGTCTCTTTTTATTGTCTACTACAGCAACATTGTTTCAGGAAATGCACCGGGCTGATCGAGCAAAAATGTAAAGTAAGTGCTGCTTCCCTCCATGCTTAGGCAGCTCAGTGTTTGGACATGGCTTTGGTTCTGTCTCCGCTCACTCTTGCTCTGGGCTTCCTCTGCAGCTGCTCATCGATGGGATCCTGGGAACCTTAGTGATCTTCCTGGTGCTGGAGCTGCTCGTCTGCATCACAGTCATGCTCTTTGGCCTCAGTGTGCTTGCCGCAGGGGGGCGCCAGGTCAGACCATCCACATTCTAATGTCATTACTGCTGTTTTTATTGTTTTAAGAGCTTACTATGATCCTACTGTCTGCACACAAACAAAGACATAGATAAGAGAACCTTTTTTCATTCCAGTGAATGTCAGTGTTGCAGTGCACATTACAGAACCGTAGACATTTAATTGTTATTATTATGAGTGTCATGCGGCCAAGTGCTCAGCCTGACACTGATGATACAAGAAAAAGATAACAACCAACATAAGTCCATACAAACTCTATGGAAACATAAGCCCCTGGCGGAGGTAATGATGCCACATTTTAATTACAATTATTGTAATTGAATAATCACAAAAATGAATTTCCATCCATCTTCTACCCTTTAATCCATTTCTGGGTCAGGGGGGTGGCAGTCAGAGATGCCACCCAAGTCTCATAGCACCAGCCCCTCACTGACCCTCTGCAGGTGGTGAGTCCACAGGAGGACGGCTGCTCTCTGAGTGTGAGCATAGCCTTGATCTTTCAGTGGGGGCTTTGGGCAAAGTGGGGTTAAGTGTCTTGCCCAAGGACACAACAACAGCAGTCATCAGTGGGAGTCGGTGGAGAAGGTGTAGAGGTGGGAATTGAACCCACGACCTTCTGGCCTTAAGGCCAATGCTCTACCAACTGAGCTACTGTCACCCCTCAAAATGAATTTAAATGTTTTAATTTCACATTCTATAACATGTACGAGCTAAGATGGACAAATAATGAAGGATTTTGCTCTTTAAGTCCCTGAAGAATGTCTGCAGTATTATATATATATTTATATAGTGGAAGGAACATGTAGATCTGCCCCTTTTGTTTAAAAGCCCCTGTCTCAGTCCTGACGTGTTTTTTTTTTTATAAAGGTATTGCCCATAATTTAATTCAAAGTGAAATTACGTTTTTACAATTCAATTTCTGTGCCTTCATGGTTAAATTGGGCATATTCACAATAAATGTACACTTTCACAAATATACATAACAGACGCAGATGTTTGAGGGACCTCTATCTAACAGCGTGTGAAGTAACTCGAAGTAGTGTAATGCTGTAACACTCACGCAGTATGTAAGAAATTACCAATCATATAATAATAACTGAGTTCGTGATTAAACAACGTGCTGTTCAGTAATCTGAAGTGTAATGCAAGAATCAAATAGCTAGACAGTTCCTCTTTTGCTCCAAATTATATTAGGATATCACAGTGATACAAAAAACAAAAATAAAAAAATCCACTATAGGTCCCCTTTAATGTCCCGAACAAACGGCACAGGCACGCTCCCAACCCGGCTGAAAAGTCTGTAGTTAATCCAAAATGCAAAGGAATCCTGGGATCTTCCGCAACCGAAAGCCACTTGTCCTGTACGTAAAGCAAAAAAAAGGAAGTTTATCTGGAGAGATACGCGCGTCTTCGTGCCGGCACAGATTAAAACATGCACGCGTAAAAAAAACAATAATGGGTAGATCTCACCGGTATAGACGACAGTTCTTGCTGGTCCACGTGTTTGGAGGAGGACAACCCTTCCAAATCCCTGGAACAGTCCTTGGAAACACGTCAATTCCCACAGCAGACAGTCGCCTCTTCCCCTGTCTGCGCCTGGAGCAGGGACGCCACGGGCCGCGCGCACACACCTGCCTGCCTATATCTCAATCACCGGCCATGCGCGCTCCCTTGCTTGTAAACCCCGCATCTAATACTTATAAACCGTCCACATACGTTTGTATACCACACACACACATTCAGACCCAACATTATGTGGCCGTTGCTACAACGCATCTACATCATCAAATAGATATACTTCCCACTGCCCCATCTTTAATCTCTGAATGTGTTTACATGTGTGTCCTGCAGTCTGGATCCCAGAGGCCGGTTTACCCACAGACAAGGCCTCCTCCTGCCCCCGCTGTGTCCACCAGCCCAGCTACGCCACTCCAGGCCAGTCCGCTCCAGGCCAGTCCACTCCAGGCCAGTCCATCCCAGGTGTCTAATGTTCACTACAGTCCCAGACAACACACAGAGACTAAATGGTTTCTTCTGATCTTACAACATTCGTGGCGTTGTCCATGTGCAGTGTGAGGGAGAACATTATGACTGAGAATGTATTCAGAACACAGATACACTTCATTCTTCTTTTGGCAGCATTTAAAATACAGTTACTTTGTGCAAATCACAGACACAGATATAGAGGAGTGTCTGATTGAGAACAGAGAAAAGATTGCACAGAACAGAGCTGCAGAATCACAGACTATGGAATAACAGATCACAGAAACACGTGGTCCTGTTGGGAGCAGTGTGGAGAGCTACATGTGGCCTGCACCAGAGACAGCTGTGTTTGTAAGAAATATATTATATTTCCTCCAGGCTCCATCTTCTGCGCCTGTGACGGCAGTGCAAGTGCAGGATGAGAACACCTGCTTTCTGAGTTTTCTGAGCAATAGAAAAGTGCTCCTTCCTGTTGTAGTGTGCCAATATATTAGTCAAATGTTTAGTGGCTAGCGCAATCCCATAAACTTAAATTGCAAATGTATTCTTTTAAAATCTTGAGATTTTCAAGATTATCTTTTCTCCTTTTGACTCTCATAGTTGAAATAAACCTCTGATAGAAATCATAGGAATCTCGCACCTTTTTAAGTGGGAGGAGTAAATACTACATGGCCTACTGTACTACTCTAATACATTCATATGAGTCTGGTGTGTGTATGAATAATTATCCATGAATAACAGAAAAAAAAAAAAATATATATATATATGTATATTTTTTTTTTTTTATGTATCACAGTTCTTTTCCCCCACAAAAAAAAAATGAATAATTGGCCATTGGCCTCCTTTTGGTTAGATAGTATGGTGATATGTTCAATGTAGATTAGTTGAAAACACAACCATTTAAATACTGGGTGTCGGACACATAGTAACTGTGAGGACAAACTGAATGGTGGACCCAAAGATGCAGGTAACAGATTTTATTAAAGGGAAACTAAACATCAGTGCCCAGCCTTACTCCGGCCACATGAACAGTTGAATATTCTCTCTGAAAAGGACGTTGCCCGGAGGACCAGCTTTGAGGGGCTTTGAGTTGGACGTGGTCTGGGTTGTGATTGACATCTCGCTTGTCAATCACAGCCCAGACTAAAAATAACAGACAGTTGTCATTGCTGGCCAGCATGCAGCAGCTCACCTTCTCGCCTAAACTCAAAAGCACTCACAGATCAGCCCAGTCCTGAACTCCATCTGCTGGTTCCCAGTGCACTTAGGGTGGACATTAAAATACTGTTGATGGTCTCGCTCCAGACTATCTCTAACACATCACTGCAAGTACTGGTGCAGGTTGTGATTCAATTCTCCCTCATCTGCAGTCTGCCATTTCTTTTCAAGATGCAGCTTTAGAGAAACTTCAGACAAGATTTTGACACGTGGCCTTTTAACACTGGATAATTTGTTGTTGTGATTTTCACGTAGCCAGTTTCAGCTTCAGTTGGTGAAGCGCCTCCTGCGGCTGTTTGTAAGGCGCTATATACATATACTTGATTTGATTGATTCCACTTATTTTAATTATGTACTGTCTTAACCCCATGGCACCTCCAGTACAAATATGCAACATAAACTTCAAAGGTTATGGCAAAACATTTTTTGCCATAACATAACTGTTCATGACTATATTATGTGCCGAAGAACCCAATGACGCAAATATGCTACATTGCCAAATTTGGTCAGTGAATGCTGCGTTTCAAAAATCTTTTTCTTATCCATCTCCATGACCAAAAAATAGCACAGATATATTTTTTCAACAAATATATTTATGTCGGCGTTCTACGGGTTCATTTTGACGTTGTCTCTAAATATGTGTATGTCCAGCAGGTGGCAGTGGTGGTGACTGAAGTGGACTCGGAGCCGGTGGAGGAGCTCTCCACTCCTCCCACAGAGCCGCAGGTGGAGCCCATCGAGGTCATCACTCCTGAGCCCTGAACGCTCCACGTTCCTGCTACGATCACAGAAAAGTCACAGAGTCCAGATAAAGTTTTATTCAGTACAAAATGTTGTCAAACTTTTGAACTTGCTTGAATCCTTCACAACGCTGAATATGAATCTTCACTGATAGACATGGTTTTAAGGTTTCTTACTACTTTCAGATCAAAGTACAGTTTTGTCGCCCTAACCCTGTATAGCACCCTTGGTTACAATTATGCAACATCCTTCCCTATATCTATTTTCTTTCTTCTTATCTATTTTCTTTCTATATCTATTTATTTATGTGATTTGTCGATGTTTTCAGGTTAATTCTTAAAATACCAGCTAAAATAAGCACCAAAAGATTCTGATGGCTTGAAAACCAAAAAGCCTTTTTTAAATCATGATGATGGTCCTCAAAGTGTGGGGCTTGGAATGTAGCACGTTTGACGGTTCAAATAATGACTTTAATTTTTACATTTTATTCACTTGAAGGTTGCAAGTTGATTTCATCCACATTCTACGGGACTCATTTTCATCAACAGTTTAACCACATTTATTTCCCCAAAAGAATGACAACAATCTGGAGCTAATGGCACTGATTCATGTTTGCACGAGTCACGGAGCTCACACACACGTGACAAATGTGGAATGATTGCAGCTGTATAATATGGCATCTTTTATCAAATGGTGTTAGTATGATGTATCCATGTAATATCACTGTACGATTATGGATAAATGTAAAAGTAGGCCTTTATGTAGCCCAGGATGTTCTGTTCAACTATACGACTGTTTTCACTCTCTATACATTGGTTTCAAAATCATGACAATTCAGGACTCATTTAAAACATCTTAAGAATAGAAGATTCTTAAGGAAAAAAAATAATTTAAATTGTGACATAGTACCAGAAAACTGAAACCAATGAATAGACTGTGACAGATGCACAGAGGACTACAGAACTAATAAAAAGGAAGATGTTAAACTCTGGATTGTACTTTGGACTAGTTTGTTGTATTAAAGATAATATGAGTTAATTAATTTGGACAATTTCTCTGGTGAAATGATGGCATTGATCGAAAAATGGCATGTCTAGAAAAAAACAAATAACAGGCACAGCAAAGGAAGGTTTCTCACCCATCATCTGTACTTCTTAGCAAGTAACAGGCACATTTTATTCTAACCCTTGACACTTGTTTCACCATGTATTTTCCAAGGACGATATCATTTGACTAAATAGTCATTTTCCATGACTAAAATGTATGCGTAATATTCATTCTTTGAGCCAACTGTAGCTCTTTGCCATAGAAAGGCGCTATATTAATTTTCCTTTAAAAAAAATGTAAATAAACAACATATATAATGCATCCACACAAGAGACAAAAATTTTTTTTAATGACTTGAACTTTATTAGTTTTTTCAAGAAGTAATAGTAAACAAACAACAATCCACATAATATCAGATTCGGTCCTTGGCAAGGGACTTCAAGTGAATTGCAACAACATACAAAAAAACAAAATAAAACATAAAGAATAAATAATAAAGGAATACAAAACCGAAAGGGTCTGATAAACTATGCAGTTTAACATATATCCGTATCAATAAATAAAATAAATAATATCAGTAAAAACCTATGCCTGAAGTATTTGAGCTAGAAGACGTCATTAATTAAATGTAAACCAGATAGGGGCCCCAATTGTGGTTATAATCATTCAATCTATTTATTAATCTAAAAGACACAAGAGACAAATAATAATAAACATTACATTCACTCATTTATGCATTTCTTCTACTTCTCTTGAGTGATCAGACAA
This sequence comes from Knipowitschia caucasica, assembly GCA_964034765.1. Classification (NCBI taxonomy): domain Eukaryota; kingdom Metazoa; phylum Chordata; class Actinopteri; order Gobiiformes; family Gobiidae; genus Knipowitschia; species Knipowitschia caucasica. The sequence goes on from OZ035841.1 coordinate 6,586,896, forward strand.
AAAAGAGAGAACATTCAAATATTTATTGTCCAGATTGTGTACACGTAAAATGTATTCACCATTAAGTACAAACCACATGCATTAATCCGTCAAGGGAAAGTCGCTCAATTGCTGATTCATACAATAAAACAGTTCATTAATAAAGACAAATCTGCAGTCTATGGTTGTTACTACAGATATTTTTACAGATCCATGATGGTTTAGCCATGAGAACAGGAAGTGCCACTGTCGGGCTCCTCCTCTTCCGCTTCAGACCGGAAGTAGAACACACCAGCGTCTCTCATCCAGTGTCTTCTATTTCTCTCGTACGGTTTGGACAGAAAGTCTTCAAAACGTCTTACGCAATGAGGTGAGGTGTCCCCGATGCCATGTGCCTCGCTGGCCGGCTTCACTGCACGGGGGGCTGGGGGATAGGCTTAGCGTTAGCACGGCTTTTGTTAGCACTGCTCCGTGTTAGCTAGCTCTCAGGCTAATGAATGAAGCTAGCTGCACTGCTATGATTGATGTTAGCTCTGTGTACGAGATTGGATATCTAACATGCTGAGGCATTTCTGATTATTGAAGTGTTACGCGTTGACCGGCATTGTATTGCGGTATTTTATTGTATGTAACTTAAATGTCAATTAACTAAATTTATTTGAGTATTTCCCTGAATCAAAACGGTAGTTATCGCAGAGGACTTCACCAATACAGATATGATCAAACATAAGACATTGAGTGATTTAAAAAATAGAGCATAGAGCCATTGGTCCATAAGGAACGAGTGGATGACCAATGTCCATATGTGTTGATAAAATCCATAAGTAAGAAAGTAAAGTTTATTTGTATAGCGCCTTTCACAGACCAGGATCACAAATCACTTCACACAATAAAACACATAAAATACACATACAAGTCAGATTTAAAAACAAAAACACAGAAACACTATGAACAGTGAGGCAAGAAAGCCTGTCTAAACAAATAGGTCTGAAGTTGGGACTTAAAATCATCAACAGTCTCAAACATGCGCAGACCCTGGGGAGGCTCATTCCAAAGGTGAGGAGCAACTGCCTGGATCTGTCTCCTCTGGTTTTAAAGCGAGTGCGGGGGACCATCAACAGGTTCTGAGTGGAGGACCTCAGGCTCCTGTTGGAGGAGGTGGATCAGGCCCTGGATGTATTCAGGTGCCTGACCATGAAGAGCCCTAAATGTCAGCACTAGGATTTTATTTTGATTCTGTGTGAGATGGGGAGCCAGTGCAAGGACTTCACTGCTCAACAAGGATAACGTTGTTGAATCTCGAGTCCTGGATCATCACCACTGTCCTTTGAAGCCGAGGAGGACAGAGCTCGTTCCGTATGTTTCTCATGAGTGAGCACAGTGATTATAGTTCCTAATGTTTTTTCTTTTGAATGGGAACATAATGGACTAGAGCATGCAGGATTTCTGTGGCAACTCTAGCGGCCATCTTGCTTTTCCAGAACATCATGCTCCTTTTATTTGTGTGGGATTTTGTATTGTTGATGAGTGTCTAATGTTTCTGTTTGATGCAGAGGTGATCGTGGTAGAGGCCGGGGTGGCCGCTTCGGGGCACGAGGAGGACTGGTGCAGGGGTGAGTACTTCTACAGCATAAGTACTCAGTTTGTTCTCTTGTCTTCATTAGAGATGGGTTCTTTCTCTTTATTAAACTTAAACCATACCTACTGCTCATCACCTGTGTCTGAATGTTATTAAACACAGGAAAATTAAGAGAAACTTGCTATGCTCAAACTCCATCACATGACCTTTTTTGAAGAGACATTAGATTTTTATTGGTTACTGTCTAGTGACATACTTTAGTTGTCTTTGCTCGACTTTGAGCTCTTTAATTCAATATGGTTTAAAATTGTAAACGGAAAATAATTCTGAGCTCAGCCAGGGGAAATGGCCTAATTTATATTACAGGAATGTTTTTTTTAGCCCAGATTGAGAAGCACATCACAAATACATGTTTATATTTATTTGAACATAGAATAAATATAAAAAACCGTGAGAACAAAAGCAAAACAAAAAACTACAATAAACACAAGACGATAACATTGTTTTCTTTCCTTTCTTTTTTGTTATCTGTGCTTTCAGGTATCGGCCGTTTGTCCCACACATTCCCTTTGATTTCTATGTGGTGAGTATGAAAAACAAATGATTCACATTGTGAGCACTCTTTTTAATTTCATATTTTTGAGCTGAAATTTTCTTTTAGAATTTCCTAGTGGTGTAATGCGATCCACAAATGTCAGACTTCATGATTAATATTTCATCTTCATGCAAGTCCAAGTTTCTGGCCCACGAAGAGATTAACCAAAGAGCCTTAAAATGACTGTTGATAATCGTTGATTATTATAAACTTGATTGGAGCTACTCGAGAAAAAATACATTTCACCCACTGAGCTTCTCAAGATAATGTATGAAGAAAAGATAGTGTAGATCAATACATGTTTCTAATTCCATACATCTTCTTCCGTTAATCCGTACTGGTTCAGGGGGAGTCAGAGCTGCACCCAATTCCCTTTTTAGTTTTTAGTTTTTATTGCATACGTAAAATAGATAGAAACATAAAACAGTCCAGGACTACAACTTCTATGACACACGTAGCACCTAAACGTTGCCAAAGTTGTTCTTAAGTAGATTGTGGTGCTGCTCTTTCAGTGTGAGATGGCCTTCCCTCGCGTCAAACCTGCCCCTGACGAGACTGCCTTCAGTGAATGTCTGCTGAAAAGAAACCAGGATCTGAGCCCCACTCCAGTGGAGCAGGTAAGAGCGCCGAGTCGTGCCCTGTGTCCAGAGCCAAATACTCATTCTCTTCTCTTCCACCCTTATAGTCGTCCATCTTGTCTCTGGTCACTAAGATCAATAATGTCATTGACAATCTCATAGTGGCACCGGGAAACTTCGAGGTGGTAAGTAACACACAGTATGTAACTGTAACCGTATGTGAAGGAAGGCTCTCATGTTAAATGTCTTTCAGCAAATTGAAGAAGTGCGTCAGGTTGGATCCTACAAGAAGGGAACAATGACCACTGGACACAATGTTGCAGATCTTGTTGTAATTCTCAAGATCCTCCCCACATGTAAGTGCCTCACACACAATCCAACATAACTGCCGTATCATATTCTAATGGAGGAGGATTAAATATAATAAAACACTTGGAAACCAGCTACAATAAATGATTTGTTCAGCTGATGTTTTATTATTCCCAGTGGAGGCTGTAGCTGCGCTGGGGAACAAAGTGGTGGAGACTCTCCGAGCTCAGGACCCCACTGAAGGTATCGCTGCACTTCCCCCACATGCTGCTCACAATGTTTTTTATTCATATCTGTGTGGGTTCATTATCATCAGTTCGTTTCTAGCACATCAGGGAGCAGGTTGATATGAAATGACAAACTTGTGAAGTTGCAAGAACTCGCCCTGGCCTTTGGTTTCGAGCATTTTGACGCGCCTCCATGGTTTGACAGCTTTGAGTGGATAGCATAGACTGTAGTGGATAACTTGATGAATAAATTAATACTGTAGCAATATTTCTTCACAATGTTTGCTAATGAGGAGACTGTTGTATAGTGTTGGTGACATTAATAGCATCTGAAAGTGAAGATGCATGGTTAATCTATTCAGATATTGTGGTACGGCAACCAGGGAGAGGACTACAGAATTACGACCGTGGTTGCAGTACCACTTTTGGCCAGATTGTTACATATAGCTCCTTTTAATTTGTTATATTTTTAGACAAATCTGATATTGGCCCTAAACTCTCCCCATCCAGCAAAAATACTACCACGGCATGTCATACCTAATTTTAAAGCAAATGTTCTCTTATGTAAAGCACAACTGCATCAGAGCTACTTAGATTGTGCTGTCGTTCCAAATTAATCAAATCAAAATGTATTTATAGATTGTGTGTGTATAGATTTGGCATCTTTTTATGTGTATATATTTCCTATCAACAATGAGATGATTGGTTCTGCGATTGATTCTTTTCTTTGTTCGTGTAGTTTTGGTCATAAAGCCTGAATACACTTAATGATCAGCGTGTTTATCCTGGCAGTGCTCTCCATGCTCACCAACGACACCGGCTTCGAGATCAGCTCTGCAGACGCCACGGTCAAGATCCTGATCACCACGGTTCCTCCAAACCTGCGCAAACTGGACCCCGAGCTCCACCGTAAGAACCCCCACAGGCTCCCAGCCTCTTGCATGTCGACACGTTTATTAAATTAAAGCTGGGGTACCTAACTTTTGAACCATAAAAACCAGGAACTCTAATTAAATTAATGTAATTAGTTCCTTGTCTTCTAAGCAGTTTGGTTCCATCCGAGCTGAGATTAGCAACACTCTGTCGAATCAGTTTAAGGTGAAGAAATCGTTTATTCGTCTCACTGGGGAGCAGTGATTAAGGCTCTAACGACCCAAAGTAGTCTCTGAAGATGTTCCTCAAGGGCATCACTTTGTTTTGGTCCAAGGTACAAAAATAATCCCAGTTTGTCTGACCTTTTGGGATCTGGATAACTAATTGATTAACAAAAAAATTGTTAGTTACAGTCCTACATCTTTTTCTGTACATCCATGTTTGGATGTACAGACAGAAAAGACTTAAAACAAATGATTATTTGTTAACACAATCTATGAAAGTCATTCACCTGATTAGGCCCTGTACCTGTCGCCATTTTTTTCTATCTGAATTAAACTTTTTGGGTAATATTTGGAAAATATGTAGTAATTTATAATATTTTGATGGTGAATGGAAAAAAGACTTTTTACAGTATATTATACAGTTTATCATGTTGTGAATTGAATCATTTTGCTGCTGTTGGATAAATAAAATTTCTCTCTCAGTAAAGAAGAGAAATGTCTGGCAGTCTTTTAGCTGATAAATGTCCACACTTTCTCATCTTTGTTCAGTAATGGTAGAGGATTTCTGTCTCCTATTGTTTCAGTGGATATCAAGGTTCTCCAGAGTGCCCTGGCTGCCATCCGTCATGCCCGCTGGTTTGAAGAAAACGCCTCGCAGTCAACGTAAGTTTTGGCTCAAGCATCATCAGGAAAGTACTAAGTCTGAGAATATGGCAGAGCCTGCAAATCTAATGAGATTTACGTTTCATTTGACTTGGCATTGGGAAAAATACAGTAATAGCAAAACAGTGTGACATTGTCCATTGCTGTTCAACATGAACAGATTGAAGAAAATATGGAAAGAAAATATTCCGGTTAAAGGAATATCATCATATGTGGTTGTTTCCAAAATTGTGATGTAGAGATGTGCCCTGTAGGAACAGGCTGCAGTATGTTCTTGAGTTAATGCATGACTCATGAAAAATTAATGCAATAATAATTAAAATCAATGTATCAAATCAAAGTGTTATCAATATTTATCTTAATGTATATTTTGGAACTCACTTTACACACTGCCCTACAATTCATAAAACGGCCCAGTCCCAGAGGCACGTTGACTCAGATTAGAATCCAGACAGGAGTCCTGACGTCCTTCTGTTGTCAGGGTGAAGGTGCTGATCCGGCTGCTCAAGGACATGCGGCTGCGCTTCCCCGGCTTTGAGCCACTCACGCCCTGGATCCTGGATCTGCTGGTACGTGCCCATCACTGCTGTGTGTGCGCGTGCGGCTATTGACCAAGTGCGGCTTGTGTTGTAGGGTCATTCTGCTGTGATGAACAACCCGTCCAGACAACCACTGTCCCTCAACGTGGCGTACAGGTGAGTCCGCTGCACTGGCTCTGACTTCAGTGAAACATGGAGATGATGCAAGATTGAATCTATGTGGGCTTTTCTGGAGTTTCTTCATTTTATATTTCTATTATTATCATTATTATTATTATAATTGAAAGTGCGGAAGCTGAGTGGAGGAAATTCAAAAAAGCTTTAGCGCGCAGCAAGGAAAATGTGTGGTAGATAAAAAGTGGGTGAGAAAGTCAGAAAAGGTAGTGAATGGGGGAGAAAAGTGAAAGAGGCAGATGGAAGAAAGAAGACTGTAGAGAAGTATGAGCCACACAAGGCGGAGAGAAATTGAAGTGGAGAAATGTAGGGCAGAGGAAAGATGGTGAAGGATGGTGAGTGAAAAGTTTATAGGGAAAAAAACGGTAAAAGATGACAATGAGAATGTCATTAGTGATGAGGGTGGATGACCTGAATCGTCAAGTATCAATGAGGAGGAAGAGATGCGGTAAAGAGGGTAAAGCGTCTGCCGTGGATGGATCTGATGCTGAAATTCGAAGAGTAAAGTGCTGAGGTCTGAATGTTTGCTTGAAGCTTGAAGTGGATGTGAAAGAGGTTGCACACAGGAGGACGGAGGGTGGCAAAGTTGTGCTGTGAAAAGAGCGAGAGGTGAGAATGTAAAGGTGAAGAAGTGTTTGTATGAGAGGGTGGTTGTGCGGAAACATGGAGTATGAAAGAAAGTGAAGAAGAAATCTTAATGAATTTGAAATGAAACGTTGCAGTATGATAGATGTGGTCAGGAAGGATAGGATGTAACAGTTGAGAGAAAGGGTGTGTGAGGTGACCTGGCTGGTAGAGCAGAGTCATATGTAAATAAATAGTTTGGGCAAATGCAGAGAATAAATAAAAAGAGGGACAAAGGGAGGGATTAATGGTTGCATGATCAGCCAGTGTATCCAAATGGAATGTTTGCATGAAGAGAGTTTTGTGTGACAGTGGAGGAAGTGGGAGTTTGCTTTTGAAAGGGATAGTCTCTGAATGCACCATCCCTGTTTTGTAGACGCTGCTTGCAGATGCTGGCTGCAGGCCTCTTCCTCCCCGGCTCTGTGGGCATCACAGACCCATGTGAGAGCGGAAACTTCAGAGTCCACACAGTCATGACCTTGGAGCAGCAGGTGAGTGTGGGGACGTTCCTGACGCCCTTCTACTCGATAGATGTAGATACTTTATTGATCCCCGTGGGAGAAATTCAGGTGTCCAGTAGCAGCAAACACACATCTATCCGCAAAAACAAAGCAAATAAATTGGTCAAACACTAACAATAGTAATAATAAAATGCAACAGCCCTTCAGGTCACAGCAGCAGAGGTGGAGTAGCCGCTGGGTTCGGGCCATTTTCTCTGCTCTGGTCCAAAGTAAAATGCTAAATTCTTCATTATCATTTAGCATGAATCCTCTCCTGCACTGGTCCAGATCGGAGCAAACCATGAACACTGCTTCAGCAAAAAACAAAACAACTGTTACAGAGCTTCTCAGGACTTGCTGCCGTTTCCAGCTAATTCAAAATTAAACAGACTTAGTACTACATACATAATGCGTTTACCTATTTATCTGTGTCTGTGCAGGACATGGTGTGCTTCACTGCTCAGACTCTGGTCCGAGTCCTGTCTCATGGAGGCTACAGAAAGATCCTGGGTCTGGAGGGAGATGCTAGCTGTAAGTATTCTGTCAGATCACATGAAGACTGCTCATGCTTTTTCATACTCACGCCTCCTGCAGGCTTTCATTGTGTTGGTCATTAGTGAATAATATACTCATCAGGACAACGGAGGGCAGTACTATTCATCTAAACTAGAAGCAAATTCCAAGCAGGATCCCATTATTACTACATGTATAATAGGTCCGCGCCTCCTGCATGGCGACCTCACTCCCATCACTGTGGAGTGAGAGGACACATGCCCACTATAATCGTAAAGTGTTCTGTGTTACTCTGGTCTGTGAAAGGCGCTATATGAATAAACTTACTAATGTCCAAGGATTAAATCAAACTGAACTGTATGAATCAATCAGCACTGCTAAAATGCATCGACGTGGTCTTTGAATAAGTAAGGCCCAATGTGGGATGTTGAGTATGTGGGTTAAATGGTAACTGTGCAGTCCACGCTCACATCCTTCAGTCGCTCTGATACGGAGGCGAGTTGTCAGACGTCCACTGGACTTAGCAGCACGTCACTCGCCTCTTTGACTATTGAAGTGCGTAGACAATCAAGGACTATTGGAACACTTATTTGTGTTCTACGTGTTTCCTTGTGAAGAGTGGATAAGTGCCATACTCTCTCCATTTATGATTCAAGTATATTTGGCCTGATAAGTGTTTATTAAAAAAGTTGTCTCTTCTGTGGATGAACTGCACATGTTCTTTGTGCTGCTACTAGAATTGGTTGTCTTGAAATTTGAAACCTTGACTCCTACTTAATGCCGGTTTTGGATCGGCGGAGACAAAAGGAGGGGCCATCGGGTCTGTTTAAAGCATGCTTTGCGGTGGGTTGGAACCTCTAATTTAGGCAGTGGCTGATGCAGTTTCTGATGTGCGTAGATTCATAAGTCATTAAAGCTATAGCATGTTCAGAAGAGCGTCCTTTAAGAAATGTATGTGGTGTGTGCAGACCTGGCTTCAGAGATGTCCACGTGGGATGGAGTGATCGTGACCCCGTCAGAGAAGGCGTATGAGAAGCCCCCCGAGCGGAAAGAGGAAGACGAAGCCCTGGAGGAGGGAGGGGATGGAGAGGACGAGACCATGGAGACTCAGGAGTGACTGCCACACAAGCTGCAATACTTTTTTTTGGACATGTTTTAATTGCTATTTGTTTGATTTGTTACATTTGTCGGTGAAGTTGGTGATTTTAATAAAGTCTTTTTTTTTAACTTAACCTGGATTATTGCTATTTTCTTGGTCGCTCCACAAAAAGACATAAGCTGAACTTTTTAGCTTCATATGAACTATAACTCTAGATGGACTTTAACGACTGATTTACTACTCACAAAAACCTATAGGTCTGTTTAATGGGGGAAATGTCTTTAAGCAGAAGGTTAATAGCAATACATGCGTAGAAAAGATTGATATAGACATTTTATAGTACATAAACATCACAGTTCAACTCGTCAGTACAATTGCTCGCTGTTATGTTGGGGAGGAAGGGGAATGAGGATCTATGATCATGTTCTGAGCCTCACTGCTTTTAAAAGGGTTAGTCACTTGAACATTTCAATTACAGCAAACATTTAATTTTAGTATTCAAATATATTCCTTTTAATAGCAATCAAATGTAATGGTCGTTAGAATCTATTCTGTATTGCCACAATACTATGCAAACTAGCATAAAAGTACCCAGAATGAAGTAGGATCTTGTATTTAGAGAATACCCGCTATTTGACAAAGCGCATAACGGCCATTTGAACAGGCCTAGTCCTCTTTAAATAACGGACTTTAGTGTACAGTACTTACACGGCTTTAAACAGAACAAGACTGTCACCGTTGGACCACAAGAGGGAGAGAAAGACCAGAGACTGCTCCAGGTTTTATCTGCTGCGGTTTATGTTTGAGAACGTCAAACATCTAAGGACCTGAAAGTATTAAGGCAATTGAGACCTGTCACACTGAGTTCCTGCTGATATCCCAGAGCGTCCCAGATACTGCTTTTCTCTATTCAAAGAAGTCACTATGTATTCGTTTGTACATTTAAAGGTGACATAAGTTGCATGTTGAGATATACAGAATCGTTTGTGTTTGTACGTCCCTGAATACGACAAACGGATGCTTCTGGGGGCAGAGGATATTTCAGTGAAAAATCTTAGAATCTGAAGACATTACTGCTGCTGTTTGCTGATGATACAATCCAAAAACATTAAACATTCAATTGAAAAATTAAATGTTTTTATTGGTTAAATTGGTCAAATTGCATTCAAACATGGGCAATGATAAACAGTTTATCAGGCTTTAGTTTATTTTCTAAAATAACTCAACCTTACAGCTGAGGTTCAAATAAGATGCTAAAGTAACAAACAAATCTATAAAATATCACAAACAGCCACCTCTTTAGAACCACATCTGTAAATCTCTTTCTTTCAGAAACCATTAGATCAATAGTGTTCGTTTGAATGGGATATTTAAGTGAACGTTAAGCCAGTTATAGTCCAACATGTTTCTCTTGACCACAGAGACAAGTGGAGCAATTGGATTTTCCTAGAACTAGCATTTTTGATTCTGGATTCATATTTTCTCAAAGCAACCGAAAGCCTGATCAGCAGTGAGGTTGTTCCCACTGCTCAAAACAGAATTCAGGGACAGCGGGCACCCGATTGGTCAAAGCCGACATAAACACCAGGATGAGAGCGAATAAACCTGAACATTAGAATCCCAAAGTGAGAGCGACAAACAGTAAGAGAGTTTGTTTACAAAGCATAAGAATATGAAGAACGTGAACAATACAGACTCTCTTCAAGCTCCGCCTCAAACCGCTCTGCCCTGAACGCTGAGCCCTGTGACACCGTCTCGTACCTTTGCCTTGGCACTCGCACTTTGGAACTGTAATTGTTATCCATACTGTATAACACACTTTTTCACACAACTTCTTGTAACTTTGAGAATTTGATTTTCATACAGCTTCACCGTGCAGAGGGACTGTGGCCTAAATACTCCAAATACAGACACTTCTAATATAATCATGGCTGTTTCCTGCTATTTACATCGTTACTAGGAATCTCACAGTTAAAGTGCACGAGCGAACAATATCCGATTCATCAGATTGTGTTAGGCGAGCGATTTTCAGGCTTAGTGAATGAAACCAGTGAGAGGAGTTTACATGAAAGTGAATAGAGCCAAAGGCGGCAGGAGCAGAACTTCCCCCATGAGCCCTTCACTTTTAGGCTTCACTGTGTCCATCAGTAAACCGTCTCCGAGCGCTTCTCCTCAAGGCTTGAGTTTGAGCCAGGGGTGCATGATGGTGAGGATGGCGAGCACGGAGGAGGTCAGGCCACACGCTCCCACGAAGCCTGGGCCAGTGGAGAGCAGTCCCAGGCGGTCCAGAGGGATGAAGACGTCACAAGTGTTCTTAAGCAGGTCAAGCAGCAGCGGAGGGTTGTGCTGGAAGACGCTGAGGATGAGCTGAAGCCCGGACCCCTGCTCTGGCTCCGCCCCCTCTGCTTTAGACGCCCGACAGCGACTCTCACTCTCCATGAGCAGCCGCAGCTCGTACACGTCCCGCACCAGGTTCAACAGCAGAGCCAAGAGGTAATACCTGTGCAAACACACACACCAGGACACACTGTGAATACTTGTCACATTTGTGGACAATATGAAGGATAAAAACCTGTGGTGGGGGAAATCCAATTCAACAAACAACTGTAATTACTCTTTTTAAAAATAACATTATAGAGTCACTTTCTGTTGTAGCACCCTTCAACCAGTTCATGAAGCGTTTTCATACGAGTTTGTTCTTGCAGAGAGCCAGTGGTTCATTTGTGTGGAGCTCTGACTACAAGAATCTGGAATAACCTAAAGGTTTTATTAAAAATCTGAACATATTTTAAAAGGGTGGGGATAGCATGCTAGGGATAAAAAAAACTCATCCTAAAGTTACTTATTTTTATGACACTAATTATCGATATACATATACACTTATCATTTCATTTAATTGACATAATTGAGTCCAGTTTAATACCAGGTTAGGCCACATTTCTAGCATGATGTCATGAAAGTAAAAGATGTCAGATGCAACATTTTAATGTCATGTACGATATGTAAATGTATATTTCCACTTCTCCCCAATAAATGGGGATGTTTCACAACACAAGATCATTTCTTCACCAATGCAAGATTTTTTGAGTTGACTCTGTATTAATGCAACAGTGCTGTAAATATACCAGATTGTTCCTATGCCTAATTTGCATCCGCTGTCCCATGTTAAGAAACAATGTCACATTCTAAAACATCCAACATCCACAAAACATGTCTCAAGATTATGTTTAAGGGAAGTCATTGATATAATGACAATGTTCTTGAAATTAATGTTAATTAAATTAGTTCGTCCAGGTAATCACAATTCAAAAGAGTTCCACACTGAATATACTACATTCAGTTCTACTTTGAGTCTCGGCTAGACGTTGCATATTATTAAAGATGCCATATTAGGATTTTTGACTTTTCTCTGCTTTAAACATGATTACAGTGCTACTTGGCCTTCATACACATACTCATTTCATTGATTCCTTCAAGCTTTAGTTAGAGAGCAATCTGTCTCCTTCACCGTCGAGAGGCAGTGAAACGCCCAGGTCCACATCTGTGACGATTTCAACATACATGACAAATATGATGTGCATAAGCCCGTTTTGTTGTATTTAAAATGGTCAGCCTGTTTGAGTTGAGGTGACATCATTTCTATGCAAGAGATGGCTATAATCTCACAGTTATGCTGTATAATGTGCATAGCACTGTGACACATGAAGGAGAGCACAATATGGAACCTTTAGGTTAGAGTTGGAAAGAGATGAAGTTGAGTTCTGAGCTGACCTGAAGGCCCTCTGGCTCCACTTGCTCTGCTCCAGTGTGGGCAGCAGGCCGCTCTTCGAGGCCCACAGTAAGTTGTCGCAGGCGAAGTACATGGCTCTGTTGAGGTGGCTGAGCGTGAGGCAGAGGCGCAGCACGCCATCCTTCAGATGAATGCTCCTCTTGGCCGCCTCCAGAGCCTCCACTGAGCTCCCCAAGCGCAGCACTGCAGGAGGAACACACAACACACTGCTGCTTTAGCATCACTGTGGAAATGCATCTCTCGTTTAAGCCTCTGTCCAGTCTTTGTACAGTGTCCAGACACAGAACTCATAGTGTGTACAGTGCAAGTCATTTTTTTGCCCTATATATCTGAAGAAGATGACAAAGTCTGGGATTGTGTCTTTAATTCAGACAGAAGACATGTCTCATTGTAGATGGTAGACGCACAAACACGAAAGTGTATCATACAGCATGGAGGAATGAAGTCCTCCAATCAGCAGCTGCCACGGTGCCAGTGGCTTCAACCTTGAGATAACCAAAACACCAAGTGGAAAAGTACTGGCTTCTGCATATGTTAGAATGATGAGTTAGAACTTTAACCACAGTTGCTTCAAGTAGTAGTAGTAGTAATCTTTATTTATATACCGGCTTTTCACTGCACATCGGAGTCTCAAAGCGGTTTACAATTGTTATTTCAAAGTGTCATTAAATACCTAAATATCGTACACTCAAAATGAACTCTGGTGTAGGATAACCAAGGTAAGTACTTACTTCCTAACCAAGATGACCTTCTCCTGATCCAGAACATTTATCGTATAGAGAGATTTATGAACTTATTTGTTCAGACTTTACTTATAGGATCAAAATTGAATTTGACCAAGAATATAAATAATGTAACGACTGCCTCCACTGTGTCTGTGAACCCCCTTTCTTTGTTCACGTCTCACTGTGTGTAGGAATGTCTTTACAATGCCCTTCCCCCAACGACTCATCAACTAGGATGGAGATAAGGGAGAGAACACAGAGGAATGTTGTAAAATGTGTGCGAAAATAGCATTTTGAGGGCTGCGGCTTATAGTAAGGTGCGGCTTAATTTTAAGTCCTCACTTATATCTTTGTGTAAATATCTCATAATAAATAGTTATGGCAGTAGTTTTGGTTCCTTGTATTGAGAATGAGGAGTCACGTGATAATTTGGGCGTGGTCTAATCCGGTCGGTCATGTTGATAGGATCCTCTATCGGTTGCCAGGGGCAACGCCACTAACGCTCAATATATACAGTCTATGCTAACGCTCCAGAGGTCTTTAACTTGAGCGCGTTTATTATTTCGGCAGTAGATACATCTACGATTACAACACTAGCAAGACAGTTAATGGGGAAAGTGAAGGCGAAAGGAAATGGACCGTACAGGGAAAAGCAAAACAACGTTATTTGGAGAAGCTCTCAGACATACAACAGGTAGACCCATACGAGCTTCCTGCAGCGGAGTGGCTAAAAGACCTTGACTTTTTGCCTCCGTGCACGTACATGGATATAGTCAATTACCTTGTTTTCGGTGTTAGTTATTATACAATGCAGGAGTTTAGAAGTCACAAGTCACTGGAGAGTTACGAGGCTTTCTGCTCTGGTTGGGTGCAGGACTTGGCCATCTACAAGTGAAGAAGATGACATAGTCTGGGATCGCGTCGTTAATTCAGACAGAAGACATGTTTTATTGTCAATGGTAGAGACAGCACAATCCACAGATACAACAGAATGCAAGTGTATTATACAGAGCGAAGGCATGGAGACCTCCAATCAGCAGCTGCCACGGTGTGCTTGTAGCTTGGCCTTCAGATAGACAAAACAAGGGAAAAGTACTGGCTTCTGCACATTGATAGATTGATGAGTTTAACTTTAACAAAAGTTGCTTAAAAGTGTTATGAAATCTCACATTCCCCCCTCTGGTCATACATTCACGTGTGACCATCAGGATCGATAAACAGCAACATAACATCATAACTCAATACTTAAACTCGGTACTTCACTCGGTACTTCAAAAAACTCAGAACTCGGAATACTTCAAAAACTCATAAAACTCATAAAACATGTTCAGATCTTTCATAAAACTTGTCAACAATCTTCAGTAAAATACCAAACTTCATCAGTCGATGGTGGTTCCAGATATTGCTTTGAAAACAGTCTCTCCCACTTCTCCTGTTGGTTTCTTCAGGCTGCATTTGTGTCGAGCCATGAATTCTTCTGTGACGTGTCTTTGAATCACACGTTTCAGCTTCAGTGTCCAGATTTAGCAAATCAATTCAGTCCAAATTATGTCCAAATTCAGAAATCCAGATTGTTCCAAATTATGTCCATGCAAAAGAGGACGATGGTATTGTCCATGTCTCAGAAGCTCACAGCCTGACTGGAATCAGGGGCTGTGCAGATAGTCCAAGTGTGCTGGTCCAGATGCATGGTTTCTCTTGAGGTTTCTCAGTTTTGGCTTGAAAAAAAAAAACACTTTTTGTGTAAAAAAAAAGTAGTCTTCTGTTCTCTAGATGTTACAGACAATGCCCGCATTCTCCACCACCTGAAGAAGATGACATAGTCTGGGATCGCGTCGTTAATTCAGACAGAAGACATGTTTTATTGTCAATGGTAGAGACAGCACAATCCACAGATACAACAGAATGCAAGTGTATTATACAGAGCGGAGGCATGGAGACCTCCAATCAGCAGCTGCCACGGTGTGCTTGTAGCTTGGCCTTCAGATAGACAAAACAAGGGAAAAGTACTGGCTTCTGCACATTGATAGAATGATGAGTTTAACTTTAACAAAAGTTGCTTAAAAGTGTTATGAAATCTCACACAAGCCTCCAGGCGGTGAAAACACCGTTGTACTTGCACTAACAGCAGTATTACTATTTTATTATGTTGTCCATCTTTTCATGCTGAAATATTTATACGTTGACAGCACACGTTCTTTTCTTAAGCCGAATAGTGCCACTATTCAGCTTAAGAAAAGAACGTGTGCATTCAAAGTATAAATATTTCCAGCATGTAAACATAAACAACATAATAATGAAATACTATAATTAGTGCAAAAGAACAAAAAACATACAAAAAAAACCCCATTTTTTTATTGTTTGGATGTTGTTTGTTCTTTTGCACTAATAACATTACTTATGTTGTTTATGTTTACATGCTGGAAATATTTATACTTTTAATGCACACGTTCTTTTCCTGAGCCAAATAGTGTTTTTTTGTTGGTATGTTTGGTTCTTTTGCACTATCAGCAGTGTTACTATTTTATTATTATGTTGTCCGTCTTTTCATGCTGAAATATTTATACGTTGACTGCACACGTTCTTTTGCACTGTTAACTTTTCCAAAAAAATGTTAATTTCTCAATAAATATTGCTTTGCCACATGAAGGTGTTTCAAACATTTATTTCAAAGAAATTAAAAAGGCAAGGCAAGTTTATTTGTACAGCACAATTCATGTTACAAAACAATTCAAAGTACTAAAAATAAAAAAAATAAAAAGCATGATTTAAAATTAAAAACAAAAATTCATAAAAAGATAACAGACAAGTAATTCCAGGTTAAAAGAAGCCGTGCAGATTTGTACATTAGAATAAAAAATATTAAAAAGCAGCTGAGAACAGGTGGGTCTTTAACCTGGATGTAAACAAACTGAGTGTTTCAGCTGATCTGAGGCTTTCTGGGAGTTTGTTCCAGACATGTGGAGCATAGAAGCTGAATGCAGCTTCTCCGTGTCTGGTTCTGACTCTGGACTCGGATCCAGATGACATGAGGGGTTCTGGTTGGTTCATAAGTTATGAACAAGGCACTCAAACAACACTTTTGCACATGTTCGTTAAGGCACAGCAAACAGTGACAATCTTATCCAAAGGCATTAGGTTTTCACCCTCACATTTGAGAAGCATATGCACAGGTACAGTTGAATGTAAGAATTTGAATTTGTTGCGCACAACACCAATCACCCTCTCAACGTGAATTCTGAGATGGAAGGTCTAATCTGAGGCGCATTACAGTCAATAGGACAAGCTGGAAGGGTGAGAGCTTCCTCATCCTTCCTTGAGGCAGCTGCTGGGCCGGCGATGGGGGCTGCTGGGCTTGGGCTGGCGATGGAGGCTGCTGGGCTTGGGCTGGCGATGGAGGCTGCTGGGCTTGGGCTGGCGATGGAGGCTGCTGGGCTTGGGCTGGCGATGGAGGCTGCTGGGCTTGGGCTGGCGATGGAGGCTGCTGGGCTTGGGCTGGCGATGGAGGCTGCTGGGCTTGGGCTGGGAGTGATGACTGCTCCAGATGCTGGGTCCTGCGCTTTACTTGCCGCTGATATCGCGCTCCATCTGTTTCTTTAACATTATTGTGGCCTAACCGCAAGGATGGTGTCCAGTCAGGGTGATTCTCCAACATCTCATATGATGGTTTACCTAGAACAGAATAATCTATGTAGTCAATGCTTTAAACTGGCAACAAGGTAGCATAATGTCATGAACAGAATCTCAACTATTTTTAGCAATCTCATATAATGGTTTACTTACGTCAGATTAATAAGATTATTAAACAATCTGGAATCTAAAGAAATATTAAACAAGAAGGTAACGCTATTCATGGTTTCATAAAGGGGCTCAGGGGGTAGTGGCAACACAAGACAAAAAAAAAGTTTGGGCACAACTGGTTTAGAGAACATAAGAGACAGAGACAAACGCACTTGAGTGCCCATATTCCACCAACAAGGTAGGATAATGAGCAGAAACTTAAATATTCTTAGTTAGCATTAATGGTTGGCCATTAAGCATTTTCATAGAGGCAACAGTTTGTTAGATAGTTAGCTAGGCAGCTAACTTAAGATGCACTTCAGTGTTTGCAACATTAACAGCTAGGTAACCTACACTTCTTAACTTTAAAAAAACGACATAAAGACATTTTAGGACGTACCCGAGTGAAAATGCAGAGAACACACTCTCATCGACTGGGGGTGAGATCAAAAGTAAGGTCCTTTCTTCTTATTGCAGCCAACCAAGCCATCGGGCGTCTCTTCGTCAGGTCAGACACTTGCGCTCCCTGATGTTGTATCCATTTTGGTAGCCTAAACAATTGTAAACCGTTGTTCCTACGTTTTCCTTTCTTATTGTGTGAGGTACTGGAGCAGTTTTTCACACAGCAATGAGCTCCAGGCATGGTAAAACAGAAATAGCGATGACCTCCTTTGCTACCGAGTTAACTACAACTGTTTGCCGCTGGGATCCTACCAACATGGCGGAGACGGGGAGGGGCTCTGTGCTATGACGACAACTCCTCACTCTCAATAGACATGAAAGTGAACAGAGACCAGTAGATGTTGCTCCTTACCTCTCTGCTTCACACTGGAAGATTCTTACTCTTACTCAAACTCACAGTAAAAAGACATGATGAAAGTTTTTGAGCTACATTTTTCAATATTACAATGTGGGACAGGTGCGGTTTGTGTGAGCGGTGTGTGTGAGCGGTGTGTGTGAGCGGTGTGTGTGAGCGGTGTGTGTGAGCGGTGTGTGTGCGCGGTGTGTGTGAGCGGTGTGTGTGAGCGGTGTGTGTGAGCGGTGTGTGTGAGCGGTGTGTGTGAGCGGTGTGTGAGCGGCGGTGTGTGTGAGCGGTGTGTGTGCGCGTGTGTGTGCGCGGCGTGTGTGAGCGGCGTGTGTGCGCGGTGTGTGTGCGCGGTGTGTGTGAGCGTGTGTGTGTGAGCGGCGTGTGTGAGCGGCGTGTGTGAGCGCGGTGTGTGGCGGTGTGTGTGAGCGTGTGTGTGAGTGTGTGTGTGAGGGTGTGTGTGTGTGAGCGTGTGTGTGTGTGTGGGGTGTGTGGTGTGTGTGTGAGCGGTGTGTGTGAGCGTGTGTGTGGTGTGTGTGGCGGTGTGTGGGCGTGTGTGTGCGCGGTGTGTGTGGCGGTGTGTGGCGGTGTGTGGGCGGTGTGTGAGCGGTGTGTGTGAGCGGTGTGTGTGAGCGGTGTGTGTGAGCGTGTGTGTGTGTGAGCGGTGTGTGTGAGCGTGTGTGTGAGCGGTGTGTGTGAGCGGTGTGTGTGGCGGTGTGTGTGAGCGGTGTGTGTGAGCGGTGTGTGTGAGCGGTGTGTGTGAGCGGTGTGTGTGGCGTGTGTGTGAGCGGTGTGTGTGAGCGGTGTGTGTGGCGGTGTGTGTGGCGGTGTGTGTGAGCGTGTGTGGGTGTGAGCGTGTGTGTGCGCGGTGTGTGTGAGCGGTGTGTGTGAGCGGTGTGTGTGAGCGGTGTGTGTGAGCGGTGTGTGTGGCGTGTGTGGGTGTGTGTGTGAGCGGGTGTGTGTGTGAGCGGTGTGTGTGAGCGGTGTGTGTGAGCGGTGTGTGTGTGTGCGTGGTGTGTGTGAGCGGTGTGTGTGAGCGGTGTGTGTGAGCGGTGTGTGTGAGCGGTGTGTGTGAGCGGTGTGTGTGAGCGGTGTGTGTGCGCGGTGTGTGTGCGCGGTGTGTGTGAGCGGTGTGTGTGAGCGGCGTGCTGTGCTGTGGTGGAGTCACTCACGCTTGCGGCTCAGACTCATGTGAGCTTCCAGCTGAGAGATGGTGAGGCTCAGCTCTGTGGAGCCCGCTCTCTGAACAGTGTATCCCAGCAGAGTGCATGCGTACTGGGCTGCTCTGAAAACACAACCACAAACATTATTAAGCAGGGATAGAGTAGTGGAGAAGTTTGAAGTAGGCTTATCTACAGCTTCGAACATCTCACAGAGCCCAGTTTACTCCATCCTCTGGGAGTAGAGTAGGGCACAACTTCAAATCTACCAACACTCAGCTGTCTGCCTAAACTCACAGCTCGAACAAGGACAACACTAATCACAGATGTAGGGACGAGGCCAATGGTTACAGACATTATTCACAGCTCACCTGGGGGAATCTGTACATGGAGCAAATCAGTCATACACTACTACTGCAAATCTGCCCTTTATGGACGAGTGGTAAATAGAAAGCCGGTGATGAATTAATGTCTGAAGAACTTGGAAAAGAAGTGGGGGAAGAAGGTGCTGTGGTCAAAACTAACACGGCTCCTCCTCCATCGTCCACCGTGTCAAATAAATGGGTGGCAGCCTTCATGGCATGGGGCTGCTTTTCTTCAGCAGGTACAGGGAAGAGTGACAGAGTTGATGAGATTAAGGATCAAGCAAAATACGAGACATTTTTGGAAAACAGGAACTGGGGATTATCTCATTATTGACTCATGCTATCTGGTTACATATGCAAGCCCCACGTTTCAGTTTTTTTTTTTTTTATTGTAAATAACTGTGAAAGCAAACTTTGTTGTGGTAAAAAAATCCAAAATATAATCTTTTATGGCACTTATTGTGCAATTATGTTAAAAGTTAACTGGGCTGGTCATTACAACAGATGGAAAGTCAGTAATTTTCCACTGATGTTTTGGTTATCTGAAGGTCAAAGCAAACTTATCTAATGGGGCCGCAGCAAACCGACTTGGCATTACGCTCTTATCCAACAATAAAAAGAGCATAAACGACGCTGCCTCAGCTCTCAATCTTCAACAGTTGTAACATGAAAAATGAATAATTGTTAGTGTATAATATACACATATACGTTAACGATTTAAGCACATAATAATGCTATACATCCATGTATTAGTATGTGTTAGTATGTCAAAGAAAAATAATTCTTAGGGGGGGAATATAAATATCCCCCGATCTTTCAGAGGGACATATATCTACCCCGCTGAAAGATCAAGTTGTTATCGCTGACGGAGCAACCATCTCGTGGACCCATCACCTGCAGGAGCAGCAGCGAGGGACTGGTGCTGTACCGCCACAGCTCTATCATCTATAGATTTCTCATATGCAATGTTTATTATAGATGGTGCATTGTGAGTAGTCATA
Source organism: Knipowitschia caucasica (assembly GCA_964034765.1). NCBI lineage: Eukaryota > Metazoa > Chordata > Actinopteri > Gobiiformes > Gobiidae > Knipowitschia > Knipowitschia caucasica. The sequence goes on from OZ035841.1 coordinate 6,606,998, forward strand.
TGAGATTATTTGGAAATTGTATTTTGTAATATATTTCAGGTATTTTGCCCCTTTCACAAGGTATTCTCTCATCTCATCTATCATTTTCTTACAGATAAAAGTACTCTTTCTGCTTCAGTGAACCATTTTCTTGCTGGTGGGGTCCTAGAAGTTTTCAATTTTCCTACCACTTCCTCTCTACCCCTCATTACTGCTGTTTGAATGAACTGAGCACAGTTTGGTGTGTTTTTGAGACAAGTTTATGTGACCTGCCTGGTGTCCAGTAGAAACGGTTGACACTCTCAAATTCTATCGGTTTGATTCTTACGTCTCTGGACTGCTTTACAGAACATCAAACTTAGCAGTTCTTTGATGACACTAAATATTTACACACAGATAACATAAAAACTACGTCAAATGTGTTGGGGAAGCTGAAATATAATTGGCATGATCCTTTTAGTACTAAAGAGTTTGTTTTTATTTTATTAATCCTGGTTCGACGATCTCATACCTGGTTCTAATGTGTGTCCGTCCCTCTCTCACGGTGGTTACATTTTAAAATTAACCAAAATGGGACCAAATACAAATGTATGCACATTGTTTTATATTTCATTATTCAACTTCTAATGATGTGTTGGGTTAAATTGTTTGAATAAATTAAATGTGGTTGTTATTCTAAGAAAATACATTATGTAAAACCTTGGTCGCCCATAACCATCAATGCTGCAAGTTGATTCTAATAATCATTCTAGGGCCAGACTTGGCACACGAGCCTCAGTTTGACAGGCCTGGATTAGAATATAATGAACCCCATTTTCCAAACAGAAAAGTGAAAAGAGAGGACCGCCCTTGCTTTACCAATCAGTTCCAAGTTAAAAATGTAGTTCTGTTGTCTTAGTGTCAAGTTTGTTACAGATTAGGGCTGAAACAACTAATCGATTAATCAACGACTAATCGATTATTGAAATAGTCTACAACTATTTTAGTAATTGATTAATCGTTTTCTGGTTCACACGGACTCAAACAGAGCAAAAATGACATGAAAATTTAGTATTTTTGATTAAAACCGACTTTGTCTGTCTGTCTCATCCAATCAGATAGCAGAATTAGCACAAAGAGCCTGTTACAAACATTTACTTTAAGTTTACGCCATCAATACGTCCTCGAGTGTTGCCACTTTAGCTTTTTGTGATGAAAAAATAATTTGTTTCTACACAATTCACAGCCAAGCGATTACTCGATTAATCGTAAAAATAATCGATAGATTAATCGATTACAAAATAATCGTTAGTTGCAGCTCTTTTACAGATAAGATGTTTCAAATAAGTTGAAAGCAGCGTGTTGTGTATATTATGATCTGATTTGTTCACAACACACTTTCTGTGGGAACACAAACAAAAACTAAATAGTGTTAAAACATTCCCCAGTCACATCTGTCACGTCTGCAGTTTTAACGTTTACGAACTTTTGTGGATCTTTATTGACATCAGTTTCAACAACACTCATCCGCAGGTCTGTTATGGTCTGCTCTGGATCAGCTGAAGTGTACCTGAAGAGTCTCTCCTTGGCCTGGCTCTGCGCATTGAAGCGAACCCACGACTCCATTCTTCACCCTCACTCACATGTGTTCCCTGGACCTCTGTCAGACTGGACCTGCAGACCAGGACCGAACCATGGAGCTTTTATAGACGTGTTATCCGACTTGCTCAAACTGTTAGCTTCTTCCAGCTAGCATGTTCTGTGGTAGCACGTGCACCGGAAGCGCTATCCCCATCCTACGTCCTCCAGTGTTTCCCATCCGGGTAAATTATCAATCAACTTTATTTGTATGGCGCCTTTCCAACACAAGGCCACTCAAAGCGCCTCACAACCCACATAGTATCACACAAATCAGAGACATCAATAAATACATTAAAAACAGAATAAAATCACAAATAATGGAAAAAAAAAAAAAAAAAAAACTTAAAATATTAAAAGCACACACGGGATTAAAATAATAAATAACCACAATGCATTAAAAAAAAAAGAGTATGTATGTATCAATAGAATCCTTCAGCCGTATGCACAGCTAAAAAGAACAGTTTTTAGCCCCGATTTAAAAATTGCCAGAGTAGATGCTAGCCTCACATCTTCAGGAAGATTGTTCCAGATTTTAGCTCCATAAATCTCAAACGCTGCCTCCCCATGTTTAGTTCTGACCCTTGGAACCAGTAAGAGGCTACCTCCTGTGCTCCTCAGAGTCCGGGTCGGTTCATATGGGACTAACAAGTCGCTTAAGTACCCTGGTGCGAGGCCATGGAGAGACTTGTACACAAGCAGTGCTGCTTTGAAGTCTATTCTCTGAGCCACAGGAAGCCAGTGCAGAGACCTGAGAACTGGACTAATGTGGTCATATTTCCTGGTCCTGGTCAGGACTCGAGCTGCAGCATTTTGGACATACTGCAGTTGTTTTACAGCCTGTTTGGAGAGACCTGTGAGCAGGCCATTGCAGTAGTCTAACCTACTGGAGACAAATGCATGGATGAGAATCTCCAGATCTGATTTAGACACTATGTTTCTAATTTTTCAGATGGTAAAATGCTGCTGATGTTACTGATTTGATATGACTGTTAAAATTTAAGTCTGAGTCCATTATAACTCCTAGGTTTCTGACCTTGCCTACAGGTTCCAGGGAGAGAGACTGGAGGTGACGAATAACGCTCTCTCTTTGTTTCTGAGGACCAAAGACAATCAATTCTGTTTTGTCTGCGTTTAGCTGAAGGAAGTTATTTTGCATCCAATCACTAATCTGTTGAGTACAGTGAAGGAGTGATTCCACTGGTCCATGTTCTCCTGCAGTAAGTGAGACATAAATTTGAGTGTCATCAGCGTAATTGTGGTAGAATACATTGTTGGAGCGTATTAACTGACCTAACGGCAGCATGTAAATATTGAACAGAAGAGGCCCCAGAATTGATCCCTGTGGCACTCCGCAGGTCAGAGCCATATGATCTGAGACACAGTTTCCTATCTGAACCAAGTATTTCCTGTCTTCTAGGTAAGACCTAAACCAACTTAGGGCAGTCCCAGTGACACCCACCCAGTGCTCTAGTCTCTGCAGGAGGATCTCGTGGTCGACTGTGTCGAACGCAGCACTCAGATCCAACATTACTAAAACTGTGACTTTTCCTGTGTCGGTGTTAAGTCGGATGTCATTTGTAACCTTCACTAGTGCAGTCTCAGTGCTGTGATTGGCTCTAAAGCCGGACTGGAGCGCATCAAACGAACTATTAGTTACTAAGAATTCTGTAAGTTGTTGGTAAGCAACTTTTTCCAGAATTTTTCCCATAAACGGCAGATTTGAAATGGGGCGATAATTCTTAAGAACTGTGGCATCTAGACTCCTCTTTTTTAGGAGGGGTCTGATGACTGCCGTTTTCAGGGCCATTGGAAATGTTCCAGATGAGAAAGACATGTTCACTATTTGTGTGAGCAAAGGTAAAAGACTGCTCAAAACAGACTTAAAAAATTTAGTGGGTAGTACATCCAGGCTACATGTGGAGGAACTAAGGCTAGAGACAACATCTTGGACAGTTTCATTATCTGTTGGTGCAAAGTGCGATAGCTCAAACAGCCTCACCGGCTGTTGTAATGTTATTTCTGCCTTGGAGGTGATGGCGTTTTTGATGCTCTGAACCTTGTCATTGAAAAATTGTGCAAACTCATTACATTTAGATTCTGAAGCAAATTCGAATGGCAGCTGAACAGGGGGGTTTGTTAATCCGTTAACTGTTGAAAACATAAGTCGTAGATTATTATTGCAGCCATCAATGGTTTTAGAAAAATAAATTTCTCTTGTTCTACGTAGCACCCTGTTAAACTTGCACAACTCATTTTTGAAGATATCATGATCAACCTGGAGATTGGATTTTCGCCACTTCCGCTCGGCCCTACGGCACTCTCTCTTCTGTACCATGACTGAGTCCATTTTAGTCCAGGGGGCCTTTGGCTTATTTGTAATCATTTTAACCTTCACAGGAGCGATGATGTCCAGAACATTTATAACATTGGCGGTGACAGAGTTAAACAATTCGTCAACAGTAGAACACAATGTGTTCTCAAAGTTTATCATTCCCATGAATAGTTCGGTTGTGTTTTCATTTATGTGTCTGTGTCTGACAATTGCAGATTCAGATATATATGGTTGTTTGCTATCAAAAAATACACAGAAGTGATCTGACAGAGCCACGTCAACCACATTTACATTTAAAATATTAACCCCCTTTGTAACCAGCAGGTCTAGAGTGTGCCCTTTGCTGTGGGTGGGGCCACTCACGTGCTGAGTGAGACCAAATGTTTCAAGTACAGAACTCAGCTCTTTTGCATTTTTGTCATTGCCATTATCCACATGAATATTAAAATCACCTGTAATCACTAAACTATCAAAATCGGTGCAAACAACTGAAAGCAACTCAGTGAAATTATCCAAGAAATTGTGACAAGACTGCGGTGGCTTGTACAGGACAATGATAAGAATAGAAGGAGATTGTTTTTGTTCTATTTTAAAAGAAATGTACTCAAATGATAGAAAATTTCCAAGGAGAATTCTATGAGAGATAATACGATCTCTAAATAAGGCAGCAATGCCTCCCCCCCTTTTATTTTCTCGGATTTCAGATTCAAATTTGAAGTTTGGTGGCGTTGCTTCTATTAAAACCGCATTACCTGTACTCTGGTCAAGCCAAGTTTCAGTCAGAAACATAAAATCAAGATCATAAGAACGGATAAAATTATTAATTAAAAATGATTTGTTGCACAGTGATCTGACATTAAGCATAGCAATTTTAAAATTAATATCAGTAACAGTGGGTTTAGTTAATTGATTTTTACAAGGAGCAGGAATTAGATTTGAATGTCTAACTGCTGTCCTTCTGTTATGATTTTGTTTTCCATTCAAATAAAAACATTTTTTGAAACTGATGCGAGGAACACACACAGTTTCTATTTGTCTAACATGTGAACTCTTTTGCTGTGTAAGTCCCGGATTCAGGACGGCATTGCTTCGTTGTTTAGAGCAGGAGGCAGCACGGTTCAGAGGCGAGACTGTTATTTCACTGCCAGACGGAAAGGGGTCAGTGTTTGCACCACAGTACTCACCCGGTGCTGGTGAGCAGGAGAAGAAGGAGGAGGGTGGTGGTGGTGGGGGCTCCGATGTAAACAGTCACGCCCCCCTCGGGGAACACTGAATAACGTGGCGTAAGTAATCCGTCAACAAGCTGGTGCCATATCTATTTGGGTGCAGACCGTCTGGACGATAAGCCACGTGACGCTTCCAGAAAAGGCCAAAGTTATTCACAAAAATAAAGTTAAAAGTGCTGCATGCAGACTGGAGCCACATGTTGAGCGCCACTACGCGACTGTACAAGCAGTCTCCCCGGTTTACAGTCGGGACTGGACCAGAGATAAAAACACACAACCCGGAGGACTGGAGAAGGCGGAATAGATCCATAAAATGCTTCTTTGTGACCTCGGACTGCTGCAGCTTCATGTCGTTGATCCCCACATGCACGATTACCTTTGAAATGGTATCAGGCAGGGACTGAAGCAGAGGAGGGAGACGGATGAGCAGATCTGGCACAGTGGCTCCGGGAAAACACTGAGTGACCGCGTTAAAAAAGCGGACGTGTCTCACGATGGAATCTCCAACAATCAAAGTAGTCGGGGCGAAGAGTGGACGTAGCCGCGGAGAGGGCGCTCGGTGTCCATGGCCAGAACCAGCGGGCTCATCCAGGGATGAGTCCGAACCAGGGCGCTGCTGAACACATGGAGAGGAGTGGGGGTGTTGATTCTCAGCTCCGGGCAACCCACGCTGTGTGCTCGGGGACGCTGGAGCGGCGTGAGGAGCAGGCTCGGGTCGCTGCTGCTGACCCGGTGGAGGTAAGTGGTGGTGATGCACTGGGGTCAGAGAAGGGGAATGACCACTCTTTCGTCTGAGGACGGCTTCCTTTAGGAGCGTTTTTCTCGCAGTGGACTTAGATCCACGAACGGCAGAGTACGCTGCAGAGTCCAGAGGTTCTGCTGAGGGGGCTGGGATGTCAGTGGAGAGGGCTGCATAGCGGTTTGACAGGCTTAGGACATGGGCCACGGCGCTGGATGGCTCCTCGCAGTTCGCGGGTTCCTCATTCGGAACCGGGCGCTTAGGTGTAGAAAACTGTGGCAAAAGGTGCGTTAGCCACAGATTTGGCCACTTCGAGGCGCCCCCTTGTGGTGGCCAAAACATTGGTTAGCCATTTACCACTCAGGGATCTCGGCGCTGCTGCGAGTGACTGTTTGTCCTGCAGCTCTGCAGTGAGGCGAAGGACTTCTTTACGGAGGTCTGCAATAGTGGCACGGTCCCTCTCACGAAGCTCCAATGTGAGGCGACTAATGTCGTTTATAGGGTTTGTGGTTATTGCAGTGTCGCGTTCCATGTCTGTGTAGGTTTAATAAAAGCTCATGACGTGGTGCCCTCGTGGTAGCCTCCGAGCTAGCACGTTTTCAGCAACACATCTTCATTGTCTCAGTTTGCTCTGGGCTCCAATTCACAATTCTCAAGAGCTTGTGAAGAAGTTTCAATAAAAAATACATTAAACTGTAACTTTAAAAAGACTTAAAAGCAGTAAAAAATCCATTAAAACGAGTTAGTCCAGAGAGAGACACTGCCTGCAAGATGTGAATCCTGCGGTGACTGGACCTCACCGCAGGATCCTAAATTATGGATATGATTACCTTGCAAACCCATGGATAAATATGAATAACGTGCAAACCTTGATAGTAAGATGTTTATATAGGCTACCATGGCATGTTATACATATTACATTAAAGCTACCTATCTCAAGTAAACAACCACATATTCTACTTCCGGGTGGATCATCAAGACTATTGGTCCTCCCAATTGCTAATCATTCCAGTGATACCATGGATCAAATAAAACCAGAGAGTTTAGTTCAAAAAGTGGAGAGGGTGGTTCTTTCTTAAAATTTGGTGAAATCCTCATATATCTGTAATTAGAAACATTGAACCCATAATGTAATTAACACAATACAACTGTACTGTTTGTACCTACACAATGTAAAACAATAAATAAAGACCGAAATGCAAAACTGTAACTATAATCTATAAATTTAAAATGACATGATGGATCCCTTGCAACAGAGTAAAGCCTATAAAAGTTGTCAAATGATCTACGCTGCATGGTTCGGAGATACACAAAAAAAAAATGTTTATTGGTTTACACTACAAGCAGGATCACAAGGAGAGTGCATAAGGGGACCTGATGGAGGAGGCTCAGCTGGTGCCTCAGACGGATGTGTAGAGAGGAAAAAATGGGGGCACTATCTGATATCACCAAGTAATTAAGAGTCCAGGATCAAGGCTAAAGTTGATCTTGGATGTATAATCTAGGTCTAGTTCTAACCCTATCAAACCCTAGTCCTAATCCAAACACTAACCCAGTAACCCCTGATTGATTGGCAATAGCATTGATCCTGGGCAAAAAACTTTGATATTGATCCAGGATTTTTAATTACGTGGTGATGTCAGATCAACCTAAATGAAACCTTAAGCACATGCTAAGAAAGGACATCACATGTGTGGAGAGGCTAAGATGGGACTTTAGGCTAAAGTGAAGGACACATGGGGACCACAGAGAAGACAATGGGTTTGAAACAAAGAAGTGCAGGTTTCACGGGTGGAGCTCAGGAGTGGCATAAGATGTCAGGGTAAACTCGGAGCGCGTGAGGCAAACACCCCAGATGACTCCAACATAGTCTTTCTGCGCGCTGTCTCTTTGGCAACATTGTGGTTGAGTCTCCGTAGACGTTCCTGTAGACACAGATATCTTTATAATATGTATTTACTTCCTCACTCAAAATAATCATAATCTAAACTACAACAATGTTTAAGGGTGTGTTTAATCCAAGACAATACATATAATTTAAGATAAAAAATAAATAAAGTGATTTATCTAAATTCTAGAGAAATATGGAATGGTGATTTTTCATTGTGCTCATGATTCGATTTTGCTTATGGAGCTATAATAATGTTCAGGACTTTTCAAATATGAGAAGTTGTATTTCTATATTTTCACTGTTTAAATTAAATGACAAGCCAATTGTTAGGGCCTATTATTGGACATGTGACTGTGATCCTTGAAATTCTAAGTCTGTTTTAGCGTGCTAAATAGCCTGTTTTTTATAATAAGCATCAAGATCTATGCTGTTTGTAAAGAAAAACATGTTATCTAAATAATTGCATTCTTTAGTTTACCTTTAGTTATTTGCAGCCACTTCCATTGCGTTTTCGATTTGATTGTAATTGATCCCCTAGTTGGTGGAACCCCGTCAAGTCTTTTGGGGTTTGACTCTACAAGCTTTGCACATCTAGAGACTGAACGTTTTGACCATTTCTTTGTTACCCTCAGACAAAAAAAATTTGTGTTTGTAAACATGAGAACATGTATCATTACTTTTGCAAGCCTCTGAACCCTTGAAGTCTGTTGGGTGTGTTGAACAAATACCTGGGCGTTCTGGAGGATGTTGTTCACTAAAACTACTCTTCTCCTCGCATTGAGCAGCTTTTTCACATAAGGGTCCAAGTCCAGAGCCACCCTCTGATGCTCATTTATTCGACACAGCTCTGTAAACACCAGGGCATCATAAGCACAGAGCAGACAAGCATAATAACCTCACATGTTTACAATACCTGTGGCTAAATTGTCTATGTGTTCTCTTAGATCCACTTGACTTTCTCTGTAGATATTGTAGGAGAATATAAAGCTCATCAGATGGGAGGAGGATGTTGCTGTCACAGTGAGCAGAATGTATTTGTGTTTATATTTACCTGACAGAATGGACGTGAAGGTCTAACTGCTGAATAGCGGGCTTCAGGAGGTCTATCATTCCCTCTGCTAGAACATCATTGCTGGAACTACACTCCAATAACGCCGCAGAGGCCATATCAGCAAACTATAGGATCAAAACGACCAAACCTCAAATCCTCATCGGTCATGTGACAAAACCGATTTGAGACTAGAAAACGCGTCCGTTCTGTCGATGTGGCAAAAGTGGCGGCCATCTTGCGTGTTCAGAATCGCCAACATGAACCGTTTCAATCAGGGCATATTTATCTGAATGATTAAAAATGTTAAATATCAGTCAGTCAGATAAATATACCCTGATTTATACGGTTAAAACAGTTGGAGTTATCTTTTCAGTAATACTCTTTTATCTGTTATTATACACATTAAATACAAATAGATATGTTCAAAATACAGGGGTCTGGGAACTCTAGACTCGAAGTTGCGCACCTCCATAATTATCTGTGACAGAAACGTTATCACTCATTTTTCCCACCAAAACAAAAACATCGAAAGAATTGGCAACTTATTCATATTATTTGGCAAACAACACATACATAGAAGCAGATACATCAAAACCAAGCCATCCTTCTAAGCAGTCAACTCCGAAATCAACAACTACATTAGATCTATGTCCCTCATTAACAGCAAAAAAACCCCAACTCTACAGTCAAACTATTCGAAACCTTGATACATCAAACATAAAAACTCAAGTCTCCCTTTAACGCTCCCCATAAATAGGCCTAATATTAGTCATTAAAGTCTCAAATTCATATATAAAACCTTATTCCCTTTTTACCCATGTCATTTGTTTCTGTATATAGTGTATATATTTCTGTTTGTCTTCGTCCTTTTGTAATAAAAAAAAAAAAAATGCTTGAAGTTGCGCTCTCGTCTACTCTGTCGAATACATGTAGGGAAATAACAATCGATTGACCGGAGTTTACGGATGGCCAGGCTAGCTCTAGTGCATAATAAATCCATCCTGCTCAGGACCCGGAAGTAGTAACTTTATAAAGTGCGACTGCGCGTCAGGGGTGCACCATTTTAATAAAGGGCTCGGGTCCATTTGTGTAATCGCCTCATCCAAGTCGTCCAAATTATTTAGAACAGATCTTAACCTTTTCATTTAAAAACAAAACACAAAGTCGAACACTGCGCTTCGGGTTTACCCTGTGAGCTTCACACTCCTGCCCTCAAACCACGCGGACAGTGAACACGGCGAGCGTTAGCTAACGAGCTAACGGCCTCTGCAGACAAACGCTGGGTGAGACTACACTTCATTCATCCATCCCAGCTCCAATAAATATTGCATCCATTTGCAATATATACGCGCTTTATAGGATCTTCAAATAGGGGGAATTTTAAACTGTGCGGGCTTTCTCTTAAACACCACATGCAGTCCTGACTGCAGAAACATGTTACTGGTGCACCCAGGTTAAACCTCTAGGGTACACCCAAAGACATTTGAATACATTCTTAATAGCCAAAAGTACATAGTTCCATGGTAAACTTATATGTAACCCTTGTATAATTGTCAGGGCAAAATTATCCCTCACACTCATTAAAAGTAGAGGGATCTTGCTTTAGGGTCTAAACGAGATAGAGCTGGTCAAGTTAGGAAAATTCTCCAACTTTTGCTTGAAAAATGTTTTTGGGAATTATATATATTTTTTTTTATCACTGTTGGATTGCAACTGTGGTGCTGTAGCTAATGTGTATGTTTCTGTTTTCCCTTTTAGGTGCTGGAAGGTGAAGCCTGTAAAATGAGTGCTGCTTCGTCCCAAAAAGTTGTTTTGAAAAGCACAACCAAAGTGTCGCTGAATGAGCGGTGAGACGCCCTGTCAGATATGAGCTAACTCAAGCTGTGGATTTGTGGTGTACCCCAGCGCCTACTGCACATACTGTTCAAAATGCCTTTTATTTTTTGTAGGTTTGACTAGTTTGATCTACACGCCTGTTTGTGTATGAGGTGACCTCTCGTCCCTCTTCTTTCCTACATGATGGAAAGACATTTTCAAGCAACTATAATATGTGGATGCCACTTGAATAAAGCACACATACTTCTCTTCACTCCTGACTTTCTTTCCACGTCCCTTTGACGGAGTAGCCAGTCCGAGCATAGACGTGGCCAGGCACTTCAATGCTAGTCCTCAGTATGTGGAATGACTTGAGCCACGGTCTTTGCTGTAAGTGGCTGGGTTACCAAGCACCTCTCATGTCCGGGGCCTCTTTCAAGAAGGACTAAACTTGAGGCCCGTAAGCGGCACAATGTGCTTTCCCTTCCTCTCACCTATCACTCTTTATGCTGATGTATAGTTCCATTTATGTTGCTACTGCGTTTGGCAACTTAACTACACCACGCAAATGTGTGCATACAAGTGGAAGCTGAAAAGCAGCTACATCCACAAATAAATGAAGACATAACGATGATGTGGATCCCTGTTCCTCCACCCGTATGTCCTCTTTTTACTTCCTCCCTTTTTCCTCCCAATTTTAAGCTTTACTAACATGCTGATGAACAAGCAGCCCACTGCAGTAAACATTCGAGCCACCATGCAACAACAACACATGGCAAGTGCTCGCAATCGGCGCCTTGCACAACAAATGGAGAACCGGCCCTCTGTGCAAGCGGCTTTGAATCATAAGCAGGTGAGTAATGTCTCTAGTTTTTAACTCATGTCAATGATGCTCTGCTTGGTTTAGTAACCTGGTTAAAAAGACAATAGTAATTTATTTCCATTCAACTGGCCTTTCATACAATCTGTTTTTCACAGAAGAAAAACTTGTCGAAAAAAAAATGTTTTTAGATAGCAAGACTATTTTCTAAGCTATCATGACATTTATATTGACTGTGTAATGATCGGTATAAGACTTGATGCATTACTCTATCTATTCTTGTGTATCAGTAGTCATCCATTATGATATTCTGAACTGTTATGTAAAATAGGGTAGGCCCAAATTACCTTAATGCAACAGTTTCAAAACTAAATACCATTTGGTCCTTTTCTACCTGCCAAGAGGTACATCACTGTTTGTCTTTTTTTTTTTAATCTATTTGTATCGATACATGCTAATCAAGAATATGTAAACTTCAACCCTCTGTCATAGCAAATTGTGAAGATGGAAAATGCTGGGAAGTAGCACATAAGCAATCCGAACATTGCTATAATCCCATTTAGATAAACTTTTATTGCCCTGTGGTCAATGCACAGGAAAAAGGATTGCTCCCACTTCATTCCAAAGTACAGAATCAAACCGAAGTGGGCTGGTTTGATGTGTGGCCTTAAACATCAGAAAGAAAATGTTGCATTTGTTAACACACTGAATGTGCTCAGAGCTTGAAGCAGCGGCTGGGAAAGGGCAACATCCAAGCTCGGCTGGGCAGACCAATAGGCGTGATGAGGGGAGCTGTAGGAGGCAGAGGACTGCGTGGGATCGGACGAAGCATGGGCCGTGGGCGCGGCAGAGGAGGACCTGTACTCAGAGGAGCAATGGCTCTCAGAGGTAATGTGTTCAATAAACTGAGCTTTTCAAATTGTTGATCTCTCCCCTGCATCTTGAATGATGGAAAATAATTAAAATCCTTGTTTGAAAGGTGAGCATTTCCATATGGGTCTTACCTATTCTGTTACTGTTGGTGGTAAACGGGATGGACTTTATCTAATGCATTATTTTAAATGTACTATGTTGACTTATTCCTTTTTTTAAATGTATTTAGTGGCCACGTCTCTCAGGACTAGTGACTGTCAACTACAAAATTTAAAGGCTTTCACACTGACATTTAAAACCAACAGTCAATAAATTAAAACGCGTACAAAAGGCAATTTTAAAAACTATCTTCTTCCTTCCTTCAGGAAGATTGTTCCAGATTTGAAGTGCATGGGTCTGAAATGCTCCCACCCCGTGTCTAGTCCCGACTGGGCATCAACAGGAGGCCAGTCCCAGTGCTCTTTCTTCAGAGTCAGTGCCAACATGTCACAGATGTACTTTGATGCGAGGCCATGGAGGGATTTGTACAGAAGCAGAGCTGCTTTAAAGTCTACTCTCTGAGCCACTGGAAGCCTGTGAAGAGACTAATGTGATCATACTTCCTGGTTCTCGTCAGGACCTGAGCTGCAGCCTTTTGAATGTACTGCCGCTGTTTTACAGCTTGCAGTTTGGAGATTTGATTAGTAGAAGCGTTTTGCTATTACTAACCAAGGGACACTTAGAAATGTGCGACTATTTGTGATTAGTCATGAGTTAACTTTGACATTAATCAATGATCATGATTCAATATTGTTTGACAGCCCTAAGGTTATGAAATACAATATATGGCATTAAATTAATGCTAATTTAAAATGTGTTTCTCTGGTAATCTACAAAATGATTAAATGTCTGTATGTGATATATTGAGCCAGGGTTGCAAAATTCCGATATTTCCGATACTGGATGTTTTTCGTCCCTTTGCAACCAGATTACTAACTTGAACGTAGGCTCTTGGCTAAAAGAGTTTGATTTTTGAATGACTAGCTGCAGTAACATGGTCTTTTGGCACGGCAGTAGCAGTGTTTTTCTGTGAAGTTGGTTTATAACAGTGGGACATGGCAGCTGCAGGTCGTCTGGTGGTCTGCTCGTGTTAGCATTAGCTCCTCTCACATCCTCAGGATGTGGCATCCTGTCACTGGTTTACATGACCAGTGACAGGGATACGATTACGTTTTAGTGTGCATGTATTGTTTTATGTATTTGGACTGATGGTGTCACACCCAACGTATCATGGTTCTCAATGTGTGCTCAATTATTTACTTATTATTTACTAAAGTACGTTTCATCTTCCTCATCAAAAGATTTCACTGGTGCTGCTGTGAGACGCTCCCTGCCTCTTCATCGTGGAATAAAGTGCGATGCGTAGCTTCACCACTGCCAGCCTCTTGCTGTCACATACCAACTTGCGCGCAAGTCGTGACTTATGCGTAATGCCCAGCAGAGGAGCGTTCTAGTCACAGCTGCCCATGGTAAATAAAAAGTAACGTTGTGGCGGATTAAAAAATAAACTGCTTTACATGACTAAATTGTGGATAGTTGACGCGTTGCACTAAAACTCCCGGTTCTGCGCAGTGGACCAGCTCCCATGATGCTTTGTATCAAATTCGCACGTGGCTCTCATGCTCGGTCGCGCTTTGACCAATCAGAGCTGCTGATCAGAGCAGCGTTAGAGTGGAGCCAGAGCCGGAAGAAAACAAGCGTAGTTTGTGGCAGTAAAGTGTGGATTTAAAGAGAACTGAAGGATTTAAGAAAAAAAGTTCAGGATGACAAGGGACACTAAAATCCCTACAAATCAATTTTTTAAGATTTAATTTAGTCTGCAATACCACGGGCGCCGCCTGTTCCCATGGGTGGGACAGTTACAAGCTAGTAATACCCTATCCAGTTATTATAGATTCATGGTTGCACCCAACACTGGTCGCAACTTGCAGGGTAGCAGCCTACGCTGAGACAGCCAAATCTCCCTATCCACACACTTCCTCCAGCTCTTTTGGGGGTATCCCAAGGCGTTCCTCCACGAAGAAAAGCAGCAGCTCTATTCAGAGAGACTCCCATGTGAACTAACTCTTTAATCAATCTCGAAGGGAGCGCCTAGCCACTCTGGCGGAAACCCGTCCTTTTGGTCAGTTCTCAAAGCTAATAACAATGGAGGAAGGTGGGTATATGGATTGACCGGTAAATCAAGAGCTTTTGACTTTCCTTCGTCCAATACAGCGGCTGAATCAGTTTTGTCGGTCAACCCAGAGATACTTAAACTCTTCCACTTGAGGAAGGACCCCTCCACTCACCTGGAGAAGGCAAGGCACCTTTTTTCAGGTTGCGCACCATGTCCTTGGATTTTGAGGTTTTTTTTAATGCTGTACGTGCTCTAAGGATTCCACATCCTCCATTGCTGCACCGTTCTGATTGTGGCTGATTTGAAGTGAATGAATACGCTCTCCCTTCATAGTGGAAAATGAAGGTAGTGGACTGGCCATAGATGCATTCTGGAGAAGCAGCTGTTTGCCGTAGCGTGGCCATAATGTGGTCTGTGCAGAAAGAGGCAATTGGAAACAAAGCTGGATTATGGGAGTGTCAGGAAGTGTCCATGTCTTCCGCCTTGTCTTTTCCTGAAGCACAACTGAAACTCTAAATTAAAGCTGGGGTGCCTACAATTTCCCCTGCATTAATTCATGTTGGTTCTGCCCAAAAGTAAAATGTTGTGAACAAATCAGACCACAACTGGCAGTCTTGTTTTATTTTTTGCATATATGCGAGGATTTTATGAGCCAATCTAAATCCTGGCAGACAATAACTGAAGCACTGGTTTGGATACATTTGAGCCATTTGACACTTTTGTGCTTTATTCCCTGCTCCAGGAAAGCGTATGGGTGGCGGGCCTTTACGAGGCCGTGGTCCTGCTGGAAGAATGGCCATGAGAAGAGGTGGTCGTCAACGTGGAGGCATGCCAGGACGTGGAGGAGTCATGTCCAGAGGAGCAGCTCGAGGAGGACCTGTCAGAGGTAATGGCCTCTATGTGCTCTAATTACATGTAGCACACTGGCCATATGAGAAATGTGGATGTGATGAAGATGCAAAAACCATTGTGTGTGTGTGTAAGTTGAGCCTTGTTCACACCTAAAATTCCAGTTATTAAAAATCAGCCACAATCCCAATTAAACCAATCTTGAAATTGTGTTGTGCACTCAAGTATTCAAGAGCTGCAATGATTGTTTGTCCACTAGATGTCAGTGTTACAAGCAGATCTGAGCTCAGGCATTGACACATTTGAAACAATCTGGCAAAGAAAGCCTCAGTGTGTTACAGGGCTTCATCTGCCCATCACTAGCGATAACGAACATACCCCCTAAAAATTGAGACTTTTGTATTTTTGCTCAGTCAAAACTCATGGGAAACATGTTTGTGCTGATGGTCTTTGGCAGCACTTGTATTTACACATACATATTGGCCTTAAGGGCAGGCCTGTCAAACTCAGGCCCGTGGGCTAAATCTGGCCCACGAGACCATTTTAAGTGGCCCCCGAAAGTATATTAAATTATCCTTATCGCAGTAACTCGCATCATTGATGGTGCCTACTATGGCATGTCATATCTCATGAAAATGAGCATGTGACTGTATCTGTTCTAACATGTTAACTAAAATACAACTAGAAGTTGTTTTATTTTACACTTTGTAGTCTCTTAAAGTGATAGTTCTTTAACATATCTTTATTACGAGGAATAGCCTCTTGAGATGCATCATCTCGTTTTCAGGAGGGTCCTCAAAAATAGCAACACAAGTAGCAGCAGCGGTTGTCAAATAAATGCAGTTACAGTAAAGTGTAACAAATAAAAAACCTAACAACAAATTACAGTAAATAAATTCAATAAAATAACAGACAAAAAAAACTAACAAACAATACAAGGACAGAAACATTCGCTCACACATACACACACACACACACAAAGCTCTCAGAGGTCAGAGGTCACCCTACTCCTCAAACTAGGACAGTGAAAACCAAAGGATATAATATTTAAAAGAAAGTTCAGTAGCAGTTACAAACATTACACAGATGCCTTTGTACAGCAACTTTAAAAAGAGAAAAAGAAGTTAAAGAGCGAATAGAGGCCGGAAGGTGATTCCAGTCGTTTGGGGCTTTATATTGGAAAGCATATTGGCCAAGTTCTTTCTTCACACGAAGAGTGTGAAAGAAAAGCTGGTTTGTGTGACGAAGATTATAAGAGGAATTAAAAGGGGTTAAATATTGCTTTAAATAAAGAGGGTAATCCAAAAAATTGGGACAGAGAGAGCCAGGACAGCTGCTGGTACATGTCACAGTGATGGGTCCTGTAGGGCAGCGCAGAATGAACCTGCACAGGCTGTTGTAGGCAGTGCTCAGAGGATGGAGAGAAGTGGAGGTGGTATTTTGATAAACTATGTCTGCATAGTCTAATATGGGAAGTAGTAGTTGTGAAATAATCCTTTTCCGTGCAGATAAATTAAAACAGTCAATGGATTGATAAAGTGTTTTCAGTGAATAGTTAATTTTGTGTACAGTTTTGTGACTATGGGTATTGAAAAAGATTTGAGTCTAGCCAAAGACCAAGATACTTAAGGTTGTCCACACATTTGACTGGGGACAGATCTAGAAAGTGGAGATTTAAATCAGGGAGAGGTTTATTGGTCTTCTTGAAAAGCATGTTACAGAGTTTATTTAACATTTAGAGTTACAAACTAACATAGTTTGTAACTCTAAATGAATTACACATTTTAAGAATTGTATTAAATTGACCTCCTGGCCTTAAATGTTGATATAAAATAAGTCACTTTATGAATTCTAATATTACGCGCAAGTCCCGCCTTCCCTGCTCTTAACTATAGCTCAGAATCCATGATGCCGTCCAGTTAACCATCGAGCCAATCGAGCCTCGAATGCGGAGCTCCTTAGGCCTGGAACTCATGAAACTGAACAAGAATCTGACATCGTGCTGAGTTCCATTTATACTGACCTATATCCAAATCAGACCCTCTGCAGATGTGTCCTATAATGTGCAATTAATGTTAAGAGCTACTTCCGGGTTTGCACGACCGTTTTTTGTACATCCAAACATTTTTTTCATGAAAACTTTAACAAATAATTCTGAAAACCTCTGCATGTGTATTAATAATGTATGTGTATAATGTGTTCTCTGATTAACATTTAAATGTGTTACGGAAACGTGGCGTAGACAATCAGAAAGGAAGGGGGAGGGAGCTTGTATCTCTCTGTGACAAACTGCAGACAATCACTTTAACTAATGTTTTACCCAGTTGTGGTTGAATCCAAACCTGCTTGAAAATAATAATCCAAACTTATGTCTCATACAACTATTTTATCAAAAGACTTTTACACTTCTGTCCCCAACCAGCTCTTGTGTTTTTAAATTTGACACCCCTGCTTTAGAGTAAAAGGAATGATGGGGTTTTCCTGAGAATTAGTTTTATTTGTGTATAACATGCCATGGTAGCATAAGCGCCTACTTGGCTATTTCTGGTGCATTTGCAGAAATGTGTTTTGATGCACCATGTCCCTGTCAAACTAATAAAATTAAATTGGCCGGAGGGGGCATTAGCATTTAGGGCTGAAAGCGAACTTTTCCAAAATGTAAAAGAAAAGATCCCATGTATCTGTCAAAATCTAGTTAAATATTCCAGATTGCATTTAATTTTACCTCTTTGTTTGCTTTGGTTCTTGCCAATCTTTTGAACCATTTCCATTTTTCTTTACTTATCATGGCCCCAGGAAGCGTGCTTCTGAAGCTCTTGGAGATCAAATGAACTAAAATCTAATTAGTTATAAGACTCGTATACTAATGTATCCACTACCTTTTTGTCCCTGTTGGACATTCACTCAAATGATGACCTTGGATCAAGTGCTGTAGAGGGATCCAAGAGTCTGTGTTGATGAATCCAAAGTGTAAATGATACATAATTTGAAAAGTCTTGACATTTTTGACATTGAGACTTTCTGCATGTAATGGAATGTGTTTTTCACCGCTTTTTGTCTTAGGTCGTGGAGGCTTGAGGGGCCGAGGTGGTTTCAGTGGCCGCGGGGGCAGAGGCCGTGGCCGTGGCCTGGGTCGTCCGTCAGTGACCCGGGAGCAGTTGGACAACCAGCTGGACGCCTACATGTCAAAGACGAAGGGCCACCTGGACGCAGAGCTGGATGCCTACATGGCCCAGGCAGACCCTGACATCATGGAGTGATTCTAGTGAACTGCACTGTTGCTCATTGGGTTTTGTTTTTTTTTAGCTTTATTACTCCTTATCAATGTATTTATTTCATCAACTGCACAAAGTACAACCTTAAGTTGTTAGTTTTGTATTCAAAATATGAACTGTTTACTGTAGGTGTCAAATTATTTTTTTCTTGCATTGTCAGTTTTTATGGAAATGAAAGTTTTTTAAAAGAATTTTAATGAATCCAGAGAAGAAAAATAAAATGACCCTTAAAGACACTTCGTTCATACGCTTTTTTAAAATTATGACTATGTAGTACAATATTATGGTGGTATTGGTGCTATTTTGAATGTATTTTGGTGTGAAGTTCGGTGGTGAATGATTATCAAAAATAACTGACTTTTATATTTGTGATGTCTTTAAAACCCTTGCATTATCCTCGCGTCAACATCACCTGTCACAGGGATTAAAAATACCCTAAACTATTTTTTTTTCAAAGATTTTTTTTCTCTTAATTTGACCGACCCCGGGTCGGTTAGATCCTTTTAGACCCTAGTTTTTAATTGGTCCAAAGTAGCCATGGGTCAGAGCGACCCAAAAGGATGGTGTGAATCAAGATATTTGTTAAGTTAATCGACCACCAGCCCCACCCCGTTGTCGATCGTCTTCGTGAGGGAACAAGAGCTTGTGAACACAAACCTGTAGGTGGCAGCAAAGCCAAGGCGCGGGCCATTTCCACTGAATAATGCATTGTCTGACAGCTCCCGTAGGAAGCCCTGCTCGCTCTGAGCCCTTCCCTACAGACTGGGCTCCATGTTACAGTGCAATCTGAGGTACTAACGAGTGATGGGGTTATAGAAGTAAAACCATAACGACCGTCAATATTGACGCTGCCCTGGCGTGTGTGACGTCATGTTGGTGACAGCCAATCACAAGCTTGCGTTTAGAACCTGGCCCCGCAGACGTATTTCTTGCAACATGGCGACGGTCCGAAGAGATCACGACTGAAAACAGCGCTTTCCATTCTAATCCGCCTCTAGCCTGTCTGTCAGGATGTGCTGGTGTTAACGACAGCCACCGAGGCCGAGCTGGAAGACCATGTTCCCAGAGGTAAGGCTGGCAGCAGCGGGGAGTCCGAGCACTTTGTTTTCAGAGCCGTAGCTCGTAGCCTCTGGCGGCTAGCACCAAGTAAACACTGACAGCCTCTGGCCCAGGATTACATTTAGCACTGCTTAATACCATGAGCCGAGCAGAGCCGCGGCCAAACCCGTCCTAAACGAACTGTACCGGACTGAGAACAATGTCTGCTTAGTGTCCAGACGATTCGTCCTCTGAGTGTGTTCACTTCAGTCAGGTGCGCCATGCCTTAGGTACCACAGGTACCACAGACACTAGACACAGGTACCACGGGAGTGTCATCGTGACAGACGCATGTAAAACTATAAAGAGCAGTCTGGGACAGCTCATGAGTGTCTGCAGAGGAATGTTCATGTTCCATGGATCTTTGTGCTTGACTGTCTCCTGAAGAGTGTCCAGACTATATATATAAAGCTTTTCCTTCTGCTTTGAAGCTTGTAGCATTAAGTCCGGTGGAACGTGGCATGTTCCGTGTGAAGTGAATCCTCCTGATGCAGACCTGATTAAAGATCAGTGTCACATGACAGTGGAGCTGTCAGCGTGACAGACTCTTAACGACTTCTACATCTACAGCAGGGCTCTCCAATGTTTTCCTCGGAAGGACTTTTTCAAGACAAAATGGCAGAAAGCTTCTTGTATGCTCTCTGATATATTGGGCGTTTATGTACAGTCGTTAAACAGCTGAAGTTGACGCATGTGTTTACTATAGCTGCAGCCATGTGAATTAAATCTGAAATATTCTTCAGGCTTAGACTATCAATCATTTGGGGCACGATTTACGCCTGATTGCCCTTGTATTTGCCATTGAATACAGATTCATGCTTCCCTGATCTGTAGTTATCACTAAAATATCAATTAGAAGCTTTGGAGACTTGTTAGAAGGCTGAAATATCAGTCACAAAATTAGACATTTAAGTCTTTTTGGACATGGCATGCATAAATGCATACCATTTGGGAATGGGATTTTTTGTGGGAAAATGTTTAGTAAACAAACATAAGGGTGAATAAAGATACAGAGCACCACTCCTCACAAAAAACACATTTGTTTTGGTGAAATGCAGAAAAGAATCCCATTCAATTAATTGGCCAAATTGATTGTCACAAATAATTGTTATTAACAGCCGTCCCTTCATTTTATACCTTGAAGATATTTGTAGGACGTACATCCTGCTTCGACAATAGCAGGAAAATGTTCAGTGGGAGTTGACAGTCTGTGTCTCTAGTTGTGGCCAAACTTTGACCTCATCTAAAGACCTCACAAATGAAATTCTAAAATGTTCTGTCATAGAAGGCTGGTAATGTCTGGCCTTTTTGTATTAATGATAACCTGGCTCTGTAAGGTTTAAGGGAGTAACAAGTAAACAGTAACAAAATGGTAACTGAGATTATTAATTTAAATGACAGTTGATTAAATATTTATTCCTATTTTTACTCATGTTAACAAACAAGTAACTAGAAAGATAGGTACTTTATTGATCCCCCGAAGGAGAAATTCAGGTGTCCAGCAGTAGCAAAAAGAAAATTGATCATTCTAAAAAATAAAAAAAGATAATAATCAGCCACAGCCCTTCAGGTCAGAGCAGCAGAGATGGAGTAGCCTCTCGGTGGAGCAGGACGGGTCAGAGCAGTAGAGGTGGAGTAGCCTCTCGGTGGAGCAGGATGGGTCAGAGCAGCAGAGGTGGAGTTGCCTCTCGGTGGAGCAGGATGGGTCAGAGCAGCAGAGGTGGAGTTGCCTCTCGGTGGAGCAGGATGGGTCAGAGCAGCAGAGGTGGAGTTGCCTCTCGGTGGAGCAGGATGGGTCAGAGCAGCAGAGGTGGAGTTGCCTCTCGGTGGAGCAGGATGGGTCAGAGCAGCAGAGGTGGAGTTGCCTCTCGGTGGAGCAGGACGGGTCAGAGCAGTAGAGGTGGAGTTGCCTCTCGGTGGAGCAGGACGGGTCAGAGCAGTAGAGGTGGAGTTGCCTCTCGGTGGAGCAGGATGGGTCACAGCAGCAGCGGTTTTGGGCCATTTTCTCTGCTCTAGTCCAAAGTAAAATGCTAAATGCTTCATTAGCATTTTTCAAAAAGTCAGCATTCCCTCAGTGGATTTTCACCTGATCCACTTGGTTTGGAATCCTCTCTGCTCCGGTCTGGACCAGTGCAAAATCATGAACATTACTGCAGCAACATCTCAGGCAGAAAAAGCAATACAAAAAAATTGTTAATCAGAGCTACTAAGGACTTGCAGCCGAACCAGAAGTTGTGATAAAGAAACTGAACGAGCGTCTCAACTAAATTACAACATAACTAAACAAAAGAGACGCTTGGCGAACTGTAGATGAGGGACTCAGCTCCTCGAGCTGCAGAAGATCGGCAAGTTAAATGAACAGGTTTGGAGGACCGGCACAGCACCTGCCTGACCACTGCCCAGACCTCTCAGCCAGCTGCCACAAAAAAAAAATATAATTTTTGTTTTTTAAGATTTTTTTTCAATTTAACAAAAGAATGCTTGAAAGCTGCCTGATGTACTCTACTGGTAATTAACTACTATTGAGAATCGATTCACTTGGATGTGTTTGGATCTCAAAAGGCCGGTGGTCTCATTCATGTTCTAGAATGATTTTATATTTACAGTCTATGTCAAGTACAACTGCCAGTAAAGCTCTGAGAGGAACAAAGAAATTTTGAAAAATATTGAAAAAGGCAATGTTTTTCCTCAAAGCTGCCATATTAATGTTGTGTCTGTCCGTTCTACTGGTCAACATAATGCAAAGTTTTTTCATATACATTTGTACATTCACTTTGACTTGAACCAGAGCAGACAGATCCAGGCAGTGGCTCCTCACCTTTGGGATGAGCTTCCTCAGTCTCTGCACATCTTAGAGACTGTGGATGATTTTAAGTCCCAACTTAAGACCTATTTATTTAAACAGGCTTTCTCGCCTCACTGTTCGTAGGCCTCTGAACTGTTTTTCTGTGTTTTTGTTTTTAATCTGACTTGTATGTGTATTTTAATGTGTGAAGCGCTTTGTGATCCTGGTCTGTGAAATGCGCTATATAAATACAACTTTACTTTCGTACTTTTAACAGTTTCCATAGTTACCAGGAAAGAGTCATCTGACTACTAAACAGGCTCCTTGAAATGTTGTGATGCCACACGAGCACAACCCACAGTGCATTGGGGAAGTAATAAAACAGCTTGAACGTTTGCATACTTTGTCCTGTTACTACCACAAAGACTTTATTATGTTGGAAAAGCAAAATGATGCATGAGTTACTGTTGGGCAAACAAGTATTAAGTCAGCCAGCAATAAAATAAAAAGATATGACCACAGCACCTTCTTCCACGTGTTGATTATGTCCTCCGCTTTTTAGCTTCTTGGGGCTTTATTTTAACGCTGACTTTATATTTACCAATTTGACTCATAAGTTTGTGTAAGCCCTCAGTCGTACAGGGATTAGTCAAAGCAAAGGAAGGTTTCTCACCCATCATCTGTACTTCTTAGCAAGTTTTCCCGACGTTTCGTCCTCAACCTAGCGGACTTCTTCAGGGAATGAATTCTCGGACCGCGCGTTGGAGATTTATAACCTATGGGTGTGGTTAGCCACACCCTAATCCTGATACTAACTCATAAACAATCTAAGGTCTGCTTGATGTAGAAGGGAGCAGGTCTAACGACCCTGCTGAGGCTAACGACCCTAACTCCTTAGCATGTCACAATATTATTGATCATTATGTCTTTGATTTTCATGGCCTAAACAATCAAATTTAAATATATTTAACAAAGTTTAGATTACAGTCTTAAACTTGAAAATAATAATCAATTAAAATTAAGAAAATAAGAATGAAATCAACTTTATTTAAATTCTCTAAAACAATTTAGACCCAAGAGCGGTTCTCTTGGTTCCATCTTCTTTCTGTCCCCCTCTGTGATGTTGCTGCGCCAGCTAACAACTGTACAAGATTGCTCATGCCATTAGTCATAGTAATATTCATTATTCAAGTAATTTTTTAATAGCAATAAGCTGTACTCCAAAGAGTTTTCTCGAGACAAATGATTGAAATGCAGTGTTTTGTGTGTTTAGGCTTGCCTGTCCTTCTGGGGATGGGGAGGCCTCGGAGTCGTGCTCTTCTTCTTTACTTTTGGACCCTTTGCCATTTTCTACCTGGCCTTCTACTTTCTATGCTTCATTGGAGGGTGAGTAGTCTAAATTATCCATACAAACTACTTGACAATACACATAATCCATATATGAAAAGGAGAAGCTAGCCTACTTTTATACAACATACGTTCAATGTAATTAGCGACGCAATTTAAGAAGAGAAGAAGTAGGCTGTGTAACATTATCCTGTAAGTACTTCTCCCTAAGGCCCTCAGCACAACACCATGGATCATCTCCATCTTTGAATAGGATTTTCCTGCCATCACATCCCATCACGTCATAATTCAGATCAGATGACGTTCCTGGTTAAATGATAAAAAAGATCAACATTCGTTCAGACATGTTCACGGCCGATTACGTCCCTGTCGGCGCAATGGGGCAGTTTCAGTAGCTTAGTTGCAGCATCGTTTTGACATGTTCATCGTGAGCCAGCTCTGAGCTATAAGGAAAGAAAACAACGGAGTGGACCTTGGAACACTTGGAACAAATAGTCATTTATTTTTCAAACGTGTGTACATCAAAGACAAAAAAAAAACTGCAATATAGTTGGAATGAAGTCTCTCGTCAAAATGGGCATTTGCGTGATTCTAACCCCCGACACTACAAAGACACATTTAAACATTTATTCACCTCCCATAATTCTCTATGATCATCAACAAAAACCTTATTCATTTGTATTGTTAAACTCTGAAATTGAGTTGAGGGAAATATGTTAATGACACATCCACAATCAATGCTTTGTGGTGAGAAAGTTGTGTATTTAAAAAAGAGCCTTGTATCGGGATGCGTATTGTCATGAGGTTCTTCGCAATACCCGGCCCAAGTCACAACATGTCCTTCTCCTGTTTCCAGGGGCTTTGTTGTCCTCCTCCTCTATGGGAAAATTAACTCTGAGAAGCACCTGGAGAGCTGTGAGCACTCGTACCTGCCGGCCACAGCCACCGGCATCATGACCGTGAGCCGATCCCCGTTGGTCCTTCATTGCTCTGAACCTTGAGCACTTAACCCCAATCCTGGCTTTATTCCACAGACACTGGAAGAGATGAAGCTGGAGCTGAAGCCTCCTAAGATCGATCGGAGACTAACAGGCTCAAGTTTCATCGATGAGCCGCTGCAGCAGGTGAGGGCAGACGGTTGGGGCTGAGTACAGTCAGAAGGATAGTTGGACGAGCGCCATCTTCTGTTGATGATAACATGACCATAATTTTGTCAAATCCTATCCTGTCCCGCTTTGTGATTGTGTGATTCATACTTTCTGAGTGCTAATGTCACCCATGGCTTTTGACTTATCCTAAAACAAACTAATTAGAGCTAAGTCTATTTGGACCAAGCTTTTTGAATACCGGGCTGTTATTAGCATGGAGATGCATTAAAATAATCTATGGGCCGGAAACAAGAGAGAGGTCAATCAATCGCGACAAGTAATCCAATACGGCGGTCGTGGTTTGATGCCCACCTTTTCGACCCAACTACCCACAATGCCGTGCGCTCGAACCGGAAGCTCGAAACTCTTGATGCATGTATATCAGGAACTTCTCCCTGGTGGTTGTATAGGAATAGGGCAGGATGATATTATTATTTACCTTTCAAATAACATGAAAAGAAAAATTAAATAGTCTTGGAGTAATTTCATCTGAATGTTGACCAGAGTTTGTCCTGGTTTTGCTCTGAACCTCAAACCTGCTCAAACCTGCTCCTGTAGATCATTGATTTTCAACTTGTGCTATTGCCAGGTGTGTGTCACGCATGTCTTGAGCAAAATTTGGAATCATTGATCTCGTTACATACCACATGTTAAAGTCTGATTTAGACATGTTTTTACAAAAGTGCAACTCATGTAAGGATGGGAAGGATGGGAAGACGCTTGGCTTTGGTTTAAAACTGATTTGTTCCAGATTTGCTGTAATTTTCTATCATTTTGAATTGTGGTTAAACATTTCTGATAATTGTGTCTCATTCATGCCACTTGCTGCACAGGTGATCCAGTTTGCTCTGAGAGACTACATCCAGTACTGGTACTACACTCTGAGCGAGGATGAGTCCTTCTTACTGGAGATTCGGCAAACGTTGCAGAATGCGCTGGTGCAGTTCTCCACAAGGTCTGCACACTTTGGTACAAAGGTTCCTTGGTTGAGCAAGTTCTAATATTGTGCTCCGTAGGTCCAAGGAGGTGGACTGGCAGCCGTACTTCACCACTCGCCTTGTGGATGACTTTGCTACTCATTTACGCGTGTTTGGAAAAGCCCAGGACCGACTTGCAGAAAGGGACGACAAGCAGGGTTAGTGCAATCTGTTCAGTTAAATTCATATTATTATTGTTATTATATAGCTCTAAATCATAGAAGAAGACTATACTCATATCCAACAGATCACATAATCAAATAGTTTCGATGCAGCAATGCAATAATAACAAACACCTACAGTGGCCTGAAAAAGTACCTAATTTTTTTCATTTGTGAGAAATTTCAGCATAAAATCACCATCAAATGTGATCTTTTTCAAAATAACACAAAGGAAAAAAACAGTGTCTACTTAAACAAAACCACTCAAACATTTGGAGGTTGCCATATTTTAATGAGGAAAACAAGCAAATAACAGAAGGAGAGACACCTTAAAGATGCCCTTCCAACTATAAAACAAACTGATAAGAATTGGCCATTCAGAGGCTTATAAAGAGCATGTACACAAATGGATGACTCATCTGTGCTCAAAAAGGTTTGACTTGAAGACCATATATCAGTTCTATTTGTCCACATCTTAGCCTGCCTCTGACAAGTTGCTCTGGTGGCGTTGCAGGATGAGTCAAATTTATTTATGAGGAACAAAAACTATACAGATGTCTAAACTTTTGAAAAATATGTCCAAATTATACCTTCCACAAGGCCACAATCCCTACTGCAGGGGTCTCCAACCTTTTTCAATCGGAGAGCTGGAAGAGGAAGAGAGCTGCTCATAATATAAAATCTACATCATGACAAAACATGGAGAACACATAAATATACCATAATACTGTAAACCCCTATATTTATAATAGATGTGTGATGACTCAAAATGTAATCATTCAAGATCGTTTGTTAAATCCTAAATCCTTTGGGGAGCTCTCTGAAAGGGGCTGGCGAACCACAGGTTGGAGACCCCTGCCCTACAGTATTCCAAGATAATGTTATCAACTCTTTAGGGAAGTAAATGTGTGAGAAGTTACTGTTTAGATTAAGAATTTTGTGGCAAGGGTGGTTTAGAGGACCCCCAGGAGTAACACAGTGGACATGTGCTTACAGGGGACAAGCAGGGGGAGATGGTGGACTGCTTCTTTGAGGCCGAGGTGGAGCTGGAGAGGACGGTGTGCAGAGACATGGTGTGCACTAGTCCCAAAGATGAAGAGAGTAAATGACGCACATCCCGTTCTCCCTGTGTAGTGCCCGTGTTAACCACACCTGTCTGTGTCAGGTTTCCTGCGTGACCTGTGTGAGTTACTTCTCTACCTGCTACTACCTCCTGGAGATTTCCACAACAAAAATATGCGATACTTCCTCAGAGTAAGTTTTCTATTTCACTGTGAGTTTGCCTACATGTCTACAAACAGGACTCCTCCTTACATACAACTAAAAACAAGCTGGAGCAGTATCTTCCACTTTGAGTAATAAAACAAATGTATCCATGGAATCACCGTAAGAAATGTACATGATGTAAGATGTGTGGGCTGAAAATCCTGTTAAAAGATTTCACACTTGTGTGTGTTATTAAGGGCGTGTTCACTTGGACTGGTTCAGGACAGAAACCATGAACCAGTCTGGTTCATTTGCTGAAGATCTGGTTCTATTGTGAACAACTGTTTGTGAATACTACAGGATTCTCATTTCATACACGGTGCACAAATACATAGAGGGACAAAGCTCGTCGACACAATATTAAATATGTGAGACCTTTATGATGACCCCTGATCGAGATGCAAGTTATTTGCTTGTAATTTTCATCTACTTATATATATGTAAATATATACACGTGTATGTGTGTGTATAATGACCAGCATATCATATCTATCATATCTAATTGAAAATACTGTAATAAATGTTCAATACCTAAAATTGCATTGTAAATAACTTTTGACTGTAGTAGAACTGTGTAAACAATCATGCAACTCTCTTTACCTTTTGTGCTTTATTTATTTAAACACCTAAATATATTATAGCTGTCTGTCCATTTAAATGTTCTTATGGTGTGCAAAAACATTTTTCACTTTTTGCACTTTAGATAACTGCACAGATAATGTCCCATTCTGCAAAAACGGTAACTTCCACGTACTGATCTAAATCGTAATAGTAATAATAGTTTTTCTCATGAATTCATGGACGAACCTTTTTCGAGTTCTACAGTTCAGAGAAAGAACTCTGGACTTCCTGCAGATAGTTCAGGTATAATCCACCATGCCAGGTGTAGAGCCCGTAAATCCATTGTGCTTCTGGGGTGTGGTACAGTCACATATTTTACAGGTTGAAGGAATAATTGCAGGTTGAACATCTAAAAGGTCTAAAAATGTTCACTGCTTTTTGTGTATTTGTTAAAATGTACAATATAGAAAAATAAATAAACTGAACCTTGTTGAGCCTGTGTGTGATGTGCTGTGTGCAGGAAGTCCTGGCCTGTGGAGTCCTCCTTCCTCTCATTCACCAGCTCAGTGACCCGGATTACATCAACCAGTTTGTGATCTGGATGGTATGGTTACACCCGCTCATGGACATCACACAGTTTACACTCTCTGAAGAAGTGCGCACAGAACTCACATGAAAACTTAGACATGTAAAATGTTCACTAATGCATCAAAGTGTGCAGGGAGATTAGTACTTTACTGTCACAGTTTTAGATGTAATGATTTCTATTAGATGCTAGGGCTGCACGATATTGGAAATTAGAGCGGTATTCGATATGAGTGTTTAATATTTAGATAAAGATATTTTTGTCTTTCACCTAAAATTGCAATCTGCATTGAAGCCAGTGGGGGCGGGTCCCAGCTCAAAAGTGGCCAAAATGACGTGCGCTGACATGCTGCAATACCACCCCGGGCCGATGGGGGTGGACCCAGAAGAAGAATTAGCCAATGCTAACATATAGCATTGGCAGACCTCTTGAAAACGTCTTTACAGGATGGACCAAAAGTTGGCTCTTGGCCCGAAGCTCCGTTCCACATGTGTGTCAATGCTGAGGGGGTGGATTTTTTTGGACCACTCTAGTTTACTTCGAATTTTTGAATTCTCTCGTTCAAATGAATGGAGCTCTCGCCGACTGACGCATGCACAGTTTTCTTGTGGGCGGGACCACTCGCTGCCATTTTGGATAGCTCCAGTAGAGCAAAATTTTTGGCCCATTTGTTTGAACCATAGACTGTATATATTAACGACAGAGTCACGCCTATCTCCGCCGTTCTAACTAATGGGCCAAAAAATGTGCTCTACTGGAGCAATCCAAGATGGCCGCGAGTGGTCCCGCCCACAAGAATATTGGGAAAAAACACATCTGCGCATGCGTCAGCCGGCGAGAGCTCCATTCATTTGAACGAGAGACTTCAAAAATTCACAGCAAGTAAACTAGAGTGGACCAAAAAAATCCACCCCCCTCAGCATTGACACACATGTGGAACGGAGCTTTGGGCCAAGAGCCAACTTTTGGTCCATCCTGTAAAGACGTTTTTGAGAGGTCTGCCAATGCTATATGTTAGCATTGGCTAATTCTTCTTCTGGGTCCACCCCCATCGGCCCGGGGTGGTATTGCAGCATGTCAGCGCACGTCATTTTGGCCACTTTTGAGCTGGGATAGGCGTGACTACGTCCGTTAATATTTACAGTCTATGATTAAAACGCAATATATACTTTTTTGTTCGTTTGTTTGTTGAATGTTGATGTGTCTGTCTGCTTTGTTGTCTTTTAATAAAGGAAACATTTATTTGTTTTAAATAAAAAATAACGAATAAAAAAAAATATTGCTCATCTTTTTGATATGAATATTGCACGCACCAATATCGCGATAACAATATTAATTTGATATATTGTGTGGCCCTATTAGATACAATCTTTATTCAATATCTAGTATTATCAATATTTGTATTTTTATTGTTTAATTTTTTTCCTAAAAAATGAAAATATTTGGACTGGAATAAAACTAGAATATAAATGCATTAATATTTCTGTTAAAATGTAGTGGATACAATCTGAGTTGTATCGTATTGGAAAGTCATAGGCACCTCCAGCACAGGTACATTTTCTGTGTAACGTGACCAAAGAGAAGAATCTCTTTGCCTCAACATTCCTGACATGTATTTAAAGGCAGACGACATGTGTCCTCAGATCCGGGACTCCAGCTGTAACTATGAAGCCTTCATGAGCATCCTGAAGCTGAGCAACAGAGTGACGGAGCTGGAGGCCGTCAAAGACAAGGTGCTGGAGGAGCTGCAGTACCTGCGCTCGCTCGACACGGCAGGAGATGGTGTGTCCTCTCATTACCTTTTTTGATTTGGATTATTTTTGTACTTTTTAATAGCAGATACATATTTTACACAAAATATATTGTATAACCATGTGTTAGAATTAGTTCCCTCTGCTTCATCAAAAGTAATGGCTGTTGTCTCTCAGACATCAATGTCATCAAGAACCAGATCAACAGCCTGCTGTTTGTGAAGAAAGTGTGTGAGAGCCGCATCCAAAGGCTACAGTCCGGAAAGGTAAACACACTCCCTTTCTAATGTAATGTTGTGAACCTCAGGGTGACATTCCAGTTGTGGTACATTGTTGTGGACATTGAAGGACACACATGACATCAGGCTGCTGAGGTTAATAGCCATGGCTGTGGCAAGTTTGTTCCACCGGAGGAGTGAGGGATGGTTGAAACTATATTCAATGCAAAATGTCTGGGGTCAAAGGACACCTGGGATTAACTAAAACGTAGAGAGCCGAAGCCACAAGACCGGTCCATTGAAAACACCTTATTGTGTCTGTAGTGTATTTCAGGATTTAAGAGGAGGAAATGTAATTATTAACTCACTGACTGCCAGGCATTTTCTGATTTGAGAAGTGCGTTCTGCCAGCAATTTCAGGTGATTTGACCCAACTTTGAAGTGCCACAGAATATTCATTTTTTAGACGATGTAAACACCAAGGGCACCAAATTAAAGATTAACCTCTCTGCTTTACTCTGAAAAAAACAGTTTGTTTCTACCTCTTACCGTTCTTGAGCTATTCGCCATTGAACAAAGCATACTTTCGCCCACAACACCTGGTCTGAGCAAGAAAAGAGAGAAAACGAGCTGTATGTAAACAGGAACATATCAAGCAGAAAAGAGACTTTTAGATGCATTTTTGCTGCTTTAGTGACAACTCAAAACATCTTCACACTTGTTCCATTACAAAAATTATAAAAACATGACTCTGAAATAATACTTTTGATGGCAAATTGTTGGCAATTTATTCACAGATAGAAAATTTAACTTTCTTCTATACCATCAACCAAAACGTCAAACAACAACAACACAAAGATCAATAAAACTATAGATGTATAAAATAGAATGAAGCGTGTGAATTTGAGTGTGTGTGTGATTGTCAGTGTGTGAGTGAGTGTCTGTGTGCGTGAATGTCAGTGTGCGAGTGAGTGTCTGTGTGCGTGAGTGAGTGAGTGCGTGTGAGTGTTCGTGAGTGTGTGTATGAGTGAGTTTATCTGCTTTTTCAGTCCTCCCAGTAGTTCAGCTTTGAGTTGTAGAGGTTGAAACACTGTGTGCAACGGAACACGACGCGCTGTGTACCATTTGTAGTTCTCCCTCCGTGAAGAAGAGCTCCAGAAAGTCTGGATCAGATGAATCCAGCTCCAGAAAGTCTGGATCAGATGAATCCAGCTCCAGAAAGTCTGGATCAGATGAATCCAGCTTCGCAGCCTCTGTCCGCAGTCTCTGAGGTCCAGGAGCTACTGTGAAGGGCAACTGACTCGGCTCCCACTGATCCTCCTGTCAGCCATCCTCCCCAGAGCTTCTGGGTGACGAACGTGCTGGAAAATGGATACACACAATAACTATATTATACAGTGAATTTGTTACAATAATCAATACATAAAATACAATGAAGGCCTTCCTCCCACATTATTGACTGACTACTTTTGGACCAAACACAGTATTATTATATTATACTATATTATTATTATATTATATTGCCATGGGATGTACAAGAATAGAAATAGTAGTTCTTTTACCTTTTTTGTGCACAGCAACTGCTTCTTGATGCACCACCTGTAAATAATATACATTTGTAAATCACTATACCAGGAGAATATATACAATAATTTGTACAATGGTATGAGGAGGCATTATCTTTACCTCCATGCCCTGTCAGCCCCAATGGGGGAGGGCTCTTTTATCAGAATCTGTGAATGAACACATTTCATTTAGTCAGAGCTATGTCACTGCAACAAGATGTTCAAGTATGAAATAACTAAACATAAAAATAATAAATACAACAATGATAAAACGCATAACTGGCATTTACTAAAGAAACAGTAGGATTTCAGAGCTGTGTTACTTTGCAGATCAGAGCAAGTTTCCGCGCCTTTCCCTCCTCTCAAGTTAGCATATTCAAGGCAATTTAGCAAGTTCTTACCTTCGACTCTTTGTGGAGCTTCTGGAGAGGATGCTCTGCTGGATTGAGACTGCAACCACTTATCCGATAAATCATGATCAGGTTCTCTGAACGAATCCGAGGCATCAGTAACAACAGCAGCTGATACGCTGCGAGAGGCGGAAGGTGCGTCCCTGCTCCGGGCTCTTGCTCCGCGCAAATGTGGCTGCAGAGACGGACCTCCACCGGGGTCTCCACTCTCTCCCCTCTCGACCTCACTCACTGATCCGCGAGTCAATCTCTGAAGCAGTGTACACTGCTTATAACTATTCTTTTTCGCCATCACTCTTGCTATACTATCGCTAAACTAGATCGCTGATCCGTCTCAATGCTACGCTATCATCGCTCTGCTACAGCAGCACGCTCTCCAAACACTCCCACACTCCTCCTCCTTCTCTCCACTGACTTGTGACCTCTCCTGTGGTGCAATACTGCATCCTACTGGTGTTGATTTATCATTACAGGTACATTTGCACTATATATCAGTATTGTGGGTCATTCACAAGGTGCGCCAGACATTACTGTAGCCTCCCGTGTAATAACATGAAAAACTCGTCAAACTCGTCATGGGCAGTGAGCGTTACAATTCAACATGACGAGTTTTGTCGTCATGGGCAGTGAATGAGTTAATAAATAGGTAATTGTGAGAAGATTGAAGAACCAATATGGACTGATGGGTGTTTCAATGTGGAATGAATTAAGTGAAGTTATGGATGCATTTGTTTAACTTGTGCCGCTGACTCTTACAGGAGTTGGATGCATTGAAGTTGGCCGCCAACTTTGGAAAGCTTTGTGTCATCCCTTTGGATCACATACTGGTCCACAACATTGCACTGCAGTTCTTTATGGGTGAGTACTAATTGTTATTAGTTGGTAACGTTTTGTATATAACAAAAAGAAGTATGTTCCTCTTCAAACACAAACATACAATCATATTCAGTATGCACAGGACAGATTCAGGTATTCAGGATCATGATTAAAACTGCGTCCTTCAGTTCAGAAGGCACACACCTCCTGAGCTTCTGTCCTCCTGTCGAGTCTGCAGTTTTGAATACTACAACAGCATTACCAATGAGCACTACAGCAGTACAGACCTGCCACAGCAGCAGGTTATTTGGGGGTCTGTTTATAATTAATATTAAATAATAATCAGTTTTATATTGCGCTTTTTTGGACACTCAAAGACCCTTCACGTCATTATTCATTCAGTCCATACAGGGTGGTGATAAACCACTACTGTAGGCACAGCTGCCCTGGGGCACACTGGTTTGCACAGACACCCAATGGGCCTTGTTTCTGCATCTGTGATCAGTGTTGTCCTTGTGGGAGCTGTGAGTTTGGGAAGACTGCTGAGTGTTGGTATATTTGCAGTCGTGCAATATACTTTCCATTCCCAGATGGAGTAAACTGTGCTCAGTGGGATATTCAAAGCTTGGGAAATGTCTATATATAAACTTTACACTTTGCACTCTCTAGGGGTCCCTTGGACGAAAGGACCCGTACTCTACACATAGCTTTGAGGACTCACACTCTAACAATGATCTATTACATAATTAAACTCTCTCATGTGGGCTCTATTTATTTGTGAAGGCACGATTTTACTTTTGCTTTAGTTGTCTGTAACCTTGTTGTGCTTTCTGTAAAACGTCCAAGAGGAAATCTTTGTGGTCGTAACTTTGACAAATATGCAAATGTTTCAAGCTGTTTTAGAACTTTTGCAAGTCACTGTAGTTGTCAAGTCAGACGTTTTTCACACTGGTGCACGGTTTCAGACTTTATGCAGGCAGCTGGGGCCCAGGCAGAGCTGTTTTTCTGGCTCACAGTGGAGGGCTACAGGGTGACAGCGCAGCAGCAGCTGGAGGCCATGCAGCTGTGGAGCAAAGACGGGAAGAAGCAGCCAGCCACCACCAAGGGCCTCCTGAAGGCAGCAGCGCTGGGCGTCTTTGACCAGTACCTGTCAGAAAAGGTCTTTCAATCACTCGTCTTACCATCTATAGATCTCTTTGGGCAGCATGACTCCTTGGCTTTGTATCTGCAGGCATCTCCCAGAGTTCAAGTGGATGAAGTTTCCATCACCAAACTTGGAGAGAAACTGCAGAAGGACGACCCTACTCCTGAGATTTTTGATGACATCCAAAAAAAGGTAATCTTTGAAACACCTAGCATCATGGGATAAATATGACACGAACTAGAAGAATTGCATGTTATCACGCTTTAACGATCCTTATTGAATCATGTGTGGGTGCTGTGATTTCAGTGATTTGGCTCAAAATAAAGTATTCAATCAATCAATCCATCTTAATAAGGCTATTCTTATCTATTTTGTCTAATAATAATTTGGGGGTATCAGAGAACTATTGGTCCAGTTTATCATATGGTTGCTGAGTAACATCCCTAGCGTAATGTCCTCAATCTCAACCAGGATCATAACACGGAGAAATATGTGTGTTTTACCAGATACCCACGTACCTGTGCGTGACCTAAATCAGGGATTAAATAAGATGAGATAAAACTGATCTCACAACAAAGACATATACATTCATACTTTTCTGTAGTGGCACAGTACTTCTACTCTAGTCTAGATAATAATATAATATATAATGTAAATGTTGTATGATACCAGAGCCTGGGAAAAATTTCCCTGCTCAGAGCTGACAACATGAGCACTTTTCTTTAGCACCTTTATATTCTGAGTCTTTGTGTGTGACTTGTAGGACTACAATTATTCATGCTAAAGACTTCTAGGAAATGTAAAAGTAACAAAATAATAGGGCTGTCAAAATTATCGCGTTAAAAAAAAGATTTACGCGTTTAACGCCTGTCCGAATGACCCACCCATGTATAATAATATCATTCAGAATGCTGCGGACACGTGTGTGTGTGAAATGGCGACAGAGCAGGACTCTTAAAAGATTACTCGCATGACCGCGGGGCACTTGCTGTTGTTTGCTATGAACTGAAGTCCGCATCCTCCGTGGCTGCAGCGTTCTGACCTGGGGCAGCTGTGGCTGCCCTGGACAGCAGTTCCCACCTCCAGCGGCTGTGAGCCGCTAACAACAACACGGCGAATGGCGCCGCAGTAACGTGATCCAAGACCATACACGCACAGAACTATTCTCTGCATGTTGCTTAACCTAACCAAATACACCGCTGAAGCTGAACTATGGAGCCTCAAGAAGTGTCCGTGTCTCATCCTGAAACGCAACTAAACTCGCTAAATTAAAGCAGGGGTACGTAAATGTTCCCTTTCATTAACAGCTCATGTTGGTTGTGCCAAAAAGTAAAAGGTTGTGAATAGGGATGTAAATCGGCGACCGTTTAACCGGTGGTTGACCGTCACAGCGTTAACCGGTCAAAGCTGTCGGTTAAAAAAGAGAAAAAGGGGAGAGGGGAGGTCTCTTAATAACGCTATTTTAAGCCCTATTTGCACGGTGTGACGAGCGGGTCTGTATCTAGCTGTGTGCGCCCATGTATTATAAACTCCGGGACGACTCTCATGCCGCACGAGCCACATATGCACACACGCGCACACACACACACACACACACACACACACACACTTTCCCCCTCTCCATACGTAACATCCACACGCATCATCTCTCCCCTCTGTTACCGTCAAAGTTGCACACTGGCGCGGGTCAGAACTACATTGGAGCTTACATTTACACACACACACACACATATACATACACACACACATACACACATACATACACACGTACATACACACACACATACCAGTCTGTCGCGCTCCTCTGTGTCACGGAGCCCAAAGGATTCGCGCAGATACGCAGCTCCAGTCAAAGCACATGGAACATGTTTGTGTTTATGGTCCTCGGGATCAGCTCCACACACATCACTTGTATTTAAACTTTTGTGAGGACCTGTGAGACGCGTCACTCGCTGCTCTGACCATGTGAACGAGCCGTCGTTTGCTGCTAGAAAGTTTTGGTATTAACCCGCAGCACAGCAGAATGGGAAGATTAAAAAAGCAGTTCTCTGTGCGCAAAGGTGCCGGAGCTGTTGCGGGTTTTGGTGCCGCTGTCTCAGCTCTGATCCAGTAGAACTCAGAGCTGCACTTATGAAAAGTACGTGGCTCGAAATGGCTGTTATTTCAAAGAACGTGGACTATTTTAAACTACGCGGTTAACCGGTTTCAACCGGTTAATGAGGCTCGGTGGTCGGTCATGAAAATTCATAGTTTTTTACATCCCTATTTGTGAATCAAATAGATTTGAGTACATTTGGTTTGAATGACAATGTGTCATTACATTGATAATCTCATGTACTGTAACTGTGGAGTGGATTTTGAATAGAATGTTAAAAATGCGATTGATCATCAGTTAACTCATCATTACTATGCCATTAATCAACTAAAACATTTTAATTGTTTGACAGCCCTAAATATTACCCATCAATGTACTCCTGAAATCCTCTAAAGGATTAAATGACGTAGTGAATGTTTAACTGAAGCATGTTCTCTTGTGTTCATGACAGGTCTATGACATGATGCTCCGCGACGAGCGCTTCTACCCTTCCTTCAAACAGAGCCCGCTGTACGTGCACATGTTGGCGGAGCTCGACATGCTGAAGGAACCCAGCTACAGGGGCTCTGATGATGGGGAGGTGGAGTCCTTTAACGGCTCCCCCACTGGAAGTCTCAACCTGGTACGTCCAACATTGACTGAAAATCAGATGAATGTGAGTGAAATGAAACTGACAAAGCCTCTGTTCATCTTGTCTCTTAGTCTCTGGATGAACTGTCAAACTCCTGCCATGACGAGTCTCTGCATCTCCACGCCTTCATCTCAGACACAGGTGCCTGCACACAGAGGCCGCCAACCAGGACTCTGGATCCTGGATGTGATGTCACATGTAGGATGGGTATTCTTAGGCCCTGTTCATGCAGAGACTATTTCAGTTGTATCAGAAAAAGTATTTTGCCAAATTAATTTCTCGTCTACACGGAGCTGGTGAATCTGCAGACTGCAAACAAATGTTTTGAAGCCTGGTCCCAGAGTGGATCATATTGAAACCGCTGCATACACGTCACCGCATTTAAGCCGAATAGGGAACTATTTCAACATAGTTCAAATGCGACGATTCGATAGTATTGCAATAATTGGGCCACAATTCAATTATTATTGAATTATTGAGTATTACGAGTCAAATACAAATATTGACACAAATGTCACATTTTTTATGGTCTGCACATTCACTGAAGTGCAAACACAGAAGGGTAGTGCAAAAAACCTTTTCCTTTGAACTTGTTGTTGACTGAATCCTTGTGGATGAAACACTGAGTAAACTCGGAGAAATCACAAAAGTTAAATCAATAATTATTGAATTAAATAATGCAATACTTTTCGCTGCTGCACTGATTTAATTACAGGCGCAAAATATTTACTGAACAGAAACGATTTTCCCCCAACACTTATGATGACAACACTCCTCCACTGCGAAAACTGTCAGGAAGAAAATACAAGAATATATAATTCAAATATCTGTTTGAAGAATAATGCAAAATGTTTCTCCTAATTTGAAGAAAGAAGAAAAGGCCTCCTCTTCTCTTAACCAGCTGGGCAGGGACAGAGGAGGGTTTTCTGTGCGTTTTTGTCGCAGCCTCACAGCGCCACCTCCTGGTCTAAAACGTTCATTACACAGCCCTCTCGTGAATTAGATTGGTTTGAAGCTTGTTACATTTACAGAGCCGGCTCCATCTTTACATCATGCTGTTTCAAAACTAAACACTATTTGGTCTCTGTTCTGACTGGGCCTAAAGGAAGCTGTTGT
Source organism: Knipowitschia caucasica (assembly GCA_964034765.1). Lineage (NCBI taxonomy): Eukaryota > Metazoa > Chordata > Actinopteri > Gobiiformes > Gobiidae > Knipowitschia > Knipowitschia caucasica. The sequence continues at coordinate 6,645,298 of OZ035841.1, forward strand.
TTTCACATATCATTCCACATTGACTTGAACATATTTTAGATTCTACTGGTTCTGACAAAATGTTTTTACAGAAAATGATCACGTCATGTCATTTTCATCTCCTTCATTATTCCAATTCTGGGTTTGGGGGCAATCAGAGCTGCCACCCAAATCACATAGCACCGGCCCCTGCAAATTATTTGTAGTTAATCACAGTTCGGCTGGTGGATTCTGAGAGGTTATTGTAGAAAGATACTTAAATCTTGTTTTTACCAAGATTGTTTTAATAGTTTTAAATCTAATATTACTTGTTGCTGCCAAATACAAAGTGGTATCAGCCATCACTATACAAATGACCAATCCCTATTTCCATGCACACAACTCATACTTTGTTTTACTGTCTCCTTCCAGCGTTCTGTCATCTTCATTCCCTTTTTATTTTTTCCCTTTTTTTCTCCTTCTGCATCTGCATTTCACCTCCCCTCGCTGTCTCCATCTTCCCTGCGTCCTCCCCACGTGCTTCTGTACGCTTGTATTGAGAATGTAGTAGTTGACGCTTTTGTCCCGGGCTTGTGGGCTGCTACAGGGGTGTGTAACGACCACGGGAAAACCTACGCGCTGTACGCCATCACGGTCTTCAGGCGCAACGTGGACGGGAGCGAGGACTGCTGGAAGACTTACCGCCGCTACTCTGACTTCCACGACTTCCACATGAGGATCACAGAGCAGGTAGGGAGCTGTCAGAGGCCGTGGTATTGACTTTGCACAAACAAAAGTAGTCACAGAGGAATAACAATCAAAGGCACAGAAGAGGAGTGAATATGATGTGAGTGTATCTCCTTAGAATAACATGGGAACTTTCTTACATCGCTATGGAAAGAACAAAAATATGCGGTTCCATTGCTCATAAACCATTTAACTAATCAACATTTAGAGAGTGTCATTTGATGCTACACTTTTTCAGATGAGGTGGGATTTTGATTCTGTCAGTTTACCGGTCAATCTTCGTTCCCTCCCTCACCTCTGGTCATGAGCTTTGGGTAATGACCGAAAGAACGAAATCACGAACACAAGCGGTCGAAATGAGTTTCCTCCGCAGAGTGGCTGGGCGCACCCTTAGAGATAGGGGGAGGAGCTCAGTCACACAGGAGGAGCTCGGAGTAGAGCCGCTGCTTCTCCACGTCGAGAGGAACCAGTTGTGGTGGCTCGGGCATCTGTTCAGGCTGCCTCTTGGACGCCTTCCTGGGGAGGTGTTCCGGGCACGTCCCACCGAGAAGACCCAGGACACGCTGGAGGGACTATGTCTCTCAGCTGGCCTGGGAACGCCTTGGGGTCGTCCCGGACGAGCTGGAGGAAGTGTTTGTGTGGATAGGGAAATCTGAGCGTCTCTGCTTAGACTGCTGCTGGAAGAAAATGGATGGATGCTATTTATTGGATTTCTAATTGTTCTTCATATAAATGTAAAGTAGTAAAAAGGTGTCAGAAAGACAGAGATGTTTATAGAGAACATTTGTAAAGATTCAGTCATTGATGAAAGTTAAAGCAAATCAGGGTTTTTTTTACATTCATTTGAGTCGGCGGTGTTGGTCACAAGATGATTTCATGCACATTTTGGGGGCCCCTGATTTAAAAATGTTAGATGTCAGGGTTTGGGTTAACCTTGTATTTTTTTCATATTTTTGCCAGTTTGAAAATCTAGCATCCATCCTCAGACTGCCAGGCAAAAAGACATTCAACAACATGGACAGAGAGTTTTTGGAAAAGAGAAAGAAAGACCTAAATGCATACTTGCAGGTAATGTTGTTGTTTTCCCTGTCCATTTTGTTTTTTCTAGGAATATTTTTGATTCATTTTATCTGTGATTTTCAGCTTCTACTGAACCCGGAGATGGTGAAGGCATGTCCCGCTCTGATTCACTATGTATACGACTTTCTGGAAAATAAAGCATACAGCAAGGGCAAGGGAGAGTTTGCTCGCAAGGTATCTGCCATTTACCACACTCTCAAATATGGCTATTAAAAATCATGAAACCACTGGAATGGCTGCGTCCCTGAGCGGACATGTGTGAAAGGGTCTGAAGCATGTGAATTTCCTGTGGACGGATACATTTACAAAACAAGTTTCCAAAGTGCTGCTCAGAGATAAAATCAACACATTTAAATATGCACAAAGTAAAAACAATAAAATACTAGAAAAAAAAATAAAAACAATGAAACAAATAATACAAAACAAATAAAAAGAGGACAACAACACACGCGGTGTTAAAAGCCAGAGAGTAAAAATGCATTTTAAGACGAGACTTAAAACATTCCATTGCTGTTTTGACGTGGGGGCCACACAAAAGATAAACATTCAAAACAAAACATTCAAAAACAAAGGATTTCTAAACAGTGTGAGAGACACAATAATCAAATATAAAATAACCAGAGCTCTAATACAATCAAAGTGTGGTTTATTATTTCAGTAAATGTGACATATACAAGAAATACAACCATCGACCGCGAGGCATGTCCTCGTAGATCTGCTCCTGAATCCTCACGTTCCTCAGTATTAAAAGGCATAAACATGTCAGTCTCTCTGTGGCGTCTCCCAGTCCGGGTTTGACTGATGACTGTCGCTCACACCCCCTCTGCCGTCTGTCTCTGATACAACTCTGATATAACTATCAACATGACCTGGACACATCGTTCTCTGCCCAGATATGAAGCTAACATCTGCCACCCTCCCGCCCTTGGCCTCGACGCTTCTGCAGAACAACAGATCGTTAGCTCGACCTTTGTAACAGAGTACATGATCTATTATTTGATTTATTCTCAAGTTAAATGGATTCATAACCCCAGTTATTTTTTGTGAATACTGTAAATACTACAAAAGGTCGAAGTACCAAAAGAAATGTGATGAGCCACATTATTATGAAGACCAGAAAAGTAATAGAAAAGGTAATGGAAAAGTTAGAAGTATTTCAAAGTACTGCAAATGTTATAAGACTTTCGAAGTGTACAACCTTTTTAGAGTTTTAGAGTAGGTTTGAACGCTAAAAAAAAAAAAAAAAATTCAAGCCAAAACACACGAAAATTGAAAGACATTGAACTGTTCTCTATTGGAGCAGAACAGGTATTTTTGTTGATCATTAGTATATAATAAATGTAATGTATGCATGAAAAAAAACCAAAAAAACTACATTTCATGCTTGAACTTAAGTTTGAACTGTACACTGCTTGTGTCCCCCTTTTTAGATCGACACGTTTGTGAACCCTCTGAAAAGCTCCATGAGAAACGTGTCCAACGCGGTGAAGGCGCTGCCGGACAGTCTGGCCGAAGGCATGAACAAAGTGTCCGACAACATGGGCCGCATGTCAGAGCGCCTGGGCCAAGACATCCGGCAGTCCATCCTCAAGGTATCTGCTGCACATTCTGCTTTCAATCCATTCTGTTCAGTATTCTGCCATATTTAACACACATAATCAAATTCATGTAGTAAAGTATTGCAATCTATAATTGAATAATTATCTGTTTCCCTTGGATTATGTGCCTCTATGATGTCTGTTTGTTGTGACTCTATGATGTCTTGTCTAAACCCGTGTCCTGACTGTAGATTTGTGGTCCTTGTTCCTTTCATAATCTCGGTTAACCTTGTGCTGTTCATCTGAGAACCAGAAGTACTTCTGTACAGTTCACCATGTTCTGTAATGCTCTGGTTCACAGGTGCCTCCAATGCTCCCAAAACCAGAGCTGGACCCTGAACACTGCCGAGTGTCTGCACAGCTGGACGATAATGTGAGTCAAACTTTGATGGGACAAATGGCCCACTTTACACCCCACCAAATGCTAACATAGTTATCAACATGCTGCATGAATGCCCACTTCTATAGTCACAGAAGAAAAAGGAGCCAGGAAAGCCTTCGCCAACAGAGAGAACAGATTCAGATTAATTTATTACCTTGAGAAATGTGTTTTTGAGCAGGGGGGTCAGTAGCACCCACAGATACAGACATAAAAAAACAGACAATACACACATAACATTCGTTGACACTAATGCACAATCACCTGCTGTTATGCGTATGCATAATAGTTCTGAGCAGGGGCGCATTATCAGGCCATAAAGAGAACATGCTAGCAGTTAGCCATATTGCATTGTGTTATCAAGTGTGAAACATGTAATAGTAATCTTAGTCATCTTTATTTATATACCGCCTTTCACAGACCAGAGACACAAAGCGGAAATATGGTCCTGAAGTGTGAGCCTTGTTTTCTCCATGTGGCTGTAAATCCAGGTGGACGACAACATCCCTCTGCGGGTCATGCTGCTGCTCATGGACGAAGTGTTCGACCTGAAGGAGAAGAACCAGTGGCTGCGGCGGAACATCAAGAACCTGCTGCAGCAGCTCATCAGGGCCACCTACGGAGACACCATCAACAGGTGCTCGCCACAAGGCTTTGATCCACTGGTCTTCTCACATTAAATTTCATATGGTTTCACAAGGAAACCTGAACCTACAGAGTTTGGGTACTTGCATAACGCAATGGGGGGACTATATGAGATTTAAATTGTAGATTAACGTATTATTTTCTCCCTGACATCTCATAGAACCACTGTCAAACTCCCGGAGCGAGTGTTCCAATTATTGTGGGATCACACCACTTGGCTTCCCCTGTAAGGTCTACTCCAAGGCTCTGTAGGAGAAGGAGGGCCCCTGTGCTGCCCTTGAGTCATAATGACCTGTCACAGATTATTCTAAGTAGAAGAAGAATACCCTAATATAGGGTCTAAAGGATCTATTTTAACCAGGGCTGGTCAAGTTAGGAAAAATAATCAAAATTCAGCTTGACAAAATAAAATGTTGGTGCCTTCTCTTTTCTTGTGACTTTGTAAAATGCATTCCAACCTCTACTGTGTCCTCGTTTTGTCGGCAGTGCACGCACAAGTCCCTTGTTTCTAATTCAGACTAAACTCTGAATGATTTTCTTTTGGTGCAGGAAAATAGTGGACCATGTTGACTTTATGACATCACCAGAGCAGGTGGCTGACTATGTGAAGAAGTTCAGGTAAAACTTGATGGAAATGCACTTTTGTGAAATCAGCATGAAGCATGTTCTGAGAAGCTCTCTGACACAGGGACTCGTATTGGCCCAACGGGATCCTGGCCGAGACTTCTCCACGCAGAGACAAAAACGTACAGATGAGGACCCGAGTGGCGGCCAAAACCAGCCTGCTGGGCATCATGCCAGGTACACACCTTTTTCATTTACAAGACCACACCACAAAGAGGACGCAATCAAACATATTTATGGACAGAGGTAAAAAAGACATTGTTTAAAGGTTCCATACCTTCAGTATATCTTCTTACGCACATGTGTGATAATAATTTGGGTCATACACCATACAACACTCAAAACTTGCAGAGAGGTGACGTCACCTCGATTGAAGTGTAGTATTTTAGAGTTTATTTAAGGGACAAACTGTTACGTGGTGGAAAGGAGGAAGGACCCAAAATCCAATACTGCTAAAATAATGTAATTTCATCCAAAAAACTAAACTTAACTGAATGTAAAAACACCGAAACTGAAGACGAAGACAAGAACCACAGAACAAACATTCAGTGGACTGACAACAAGAGGGAAAGAGCACGGGGAATTAAACTGTGAGGCACAGGTGTAACACGTCAGGGCGGGGCCAGCAACAGAACAGGAAGTACAACTCAACAAGACACAGGAGAACTCATAATACAAAATAAAACAACAACAACAATTTATCCTTGTATAGCCCTAAATCACAACAGTAGTCATCTCAACCATCAAAACCATTGAAATCACCAACACAGATCAGAGAATCAACAGTTAAGACACAGAATATACAAATATGTATTGGTCCATAAGGAGAGACCAATGTCCATGAATGTTGATAAATGTCATACATGTTGTAGAATGTTAAAGTGTCCTGGATCATCACCACAGTCCTTCTTGTTAGACACTAACTGTCCAACAGACTCTTGTATCGGCAAGGAAAAACTCACAAAAACCCAAAACTGAAATAAAAAATGACAACCATGACACACTGTCCGAGGTCTTTGCTCGTGGCTGCACAGATCAGAGCTGAGGCTGAGGCAGTTTTAGAGAACTACAAGTGTTCATATTTTTTTATCATAAAGCCTTTAGAGTTTCCAAAGCATGTGGCTTTAAATATTGTATTATGCTGCCTGCGCTTTGAAGTAGATTTAAAAAAACTGATGAATAGTGTTTGAGTAAAATACAATTTTTATGGTTTTACAAATGGCATTCATACAATTAGTGTTTGTTCACCTGTAATGGTGGTGTTACAATTTTGCTAAACTGCCTCATAATGGTCTCAAATTTGACTTGACTAAACATGTGTATAACACACACACACACACACGTCTTTTCTGTATTAAAAGAGCAATGTGCAAATGTGGCCAAAGGTGGCACTCTCCCTGACTCAGGTTGCCAGGTATGCAGACAAATCCAGCTGGGACCATAATAACTGAATAGACAAGAGTTTTTTCAATTGTAAATCTATAACCAACACATTTTTCACAAACTGATCCCCAATAAGAATCCTGGTTTTATTCCTTGTTTTGTTCTTAATGATTTGAGAATCACAATGAGACCTTTTTAGTTCTGCGACCACATGGTACTTCACCAGTGAGATTAGCTCGAGATTAGCACAGACGTTCTGATTGGTAAAACGGTGGAGGGCGGGACATCGAAATGAAAACAATAACAAGATTTAGGGGCTGTAAAACGAATTCTTTAATTTGAATATCTCTAAAAACCGCTGAACTACTTTTATAAGGTTAAAGAAGTGTTAGAAAAGAGCATGGTTTATAAATGCCTTTTGACAGATTAGGGCCCTTTAATGATTTGACATGAAAATCTTACATATTGTTACTTTAAATCGACTGCGTTCTAAAGTATAACGCGCCTTTTGCTGCAGATGAGCTGAAGCACATCATCGGTGCAGACACCACGCGGAAGGGCATCCTGCGGGTCTTCGACATGTTCCAGTACCAGCCCATGAACCGGCGCCTCGTCTACGTCTTCCTCGAGGGCTTTTTAGAAACCATGTTCCCCAAATACAAGTTCCCCGAGCTGTTTGTGAAGCTGCACTCGCGCTCGCCTCGCATCCACAGATACAACCAGAAACTCAAGCCGTGCGTCACAAAAAGGTGACCCCTCCCCTCCGCACCGGGACCACCCCCAATGCGAGCCGGGACAGAACACACGGCGGCGGGCGCGGTGGAAACGGGGGACCACAGACAAACTAGAACGGATAGATTCTAGATTCTTCTGTTATAGATCTGTTTTTTTTTATGGAAGCGATCAGTACTGCTGCTTTTGCTCCAGGGTGAGACTTTGGACGTCCTTTTGTTTCATCATGTTTTGAATTTTAAATCTGGCAACGGTTTAGTGTTTTCTGGGTTAAAATCACTCGTCTGGATTTCAGTCGGCGCATTCTTGAGTGTTGTGTACATTTACAATTGGGTGAGGTTTCGATAAGTTGTTGATAGACACGTCACGATAAATAATAATAATGGACGATTTATTTGTTCGGGAAATTATTTCAATAAATATTTAAACTATTGCGTATGTACTTACAGAAGCAGAAAGCCACAGGATTAAGCAACAATTAGCAAAATGTCATTAAAAAACCTGCGGGAGAAGATATCAGCCGATTACTTCATTTCAATTATTTATTTTTGTATAGCCCTAAATCACGTCAGTAGTTTTTGCAAAGGGCTTTACAAAGTTGTTGATTTGCCAACACAGATCAGAAAATCAAACCATTAAGTAGTGATGCATTACTTTCATTCACAAGTAAAGCATCTTTCATTTACAAAGAAAATGGAAAATCTCCTTTTGTACCGACTATAGACACTGAGGCCCATAACATTTGACCCATTGGCTATTAAGTCAAATAAGTCTATAAAGTCGTTGCCATGCCAGGCCTAGTTTAACAGAAATCCCCGGTAGACATTCTAATAGATTATGTTTCATAGTTTAATATATTGTCCATTGTTATTGGAAGAGTACATTTATTTTTTATCTTTTTTTATTTATTTATATTTAGTTACATATTAATCATTGTGTCTGCAAACAGCATGAAATTAGCACGAATTAGCACAACAGCTAAATATCATTCTTTGTCCTAAGGCAGGTAGAAACATACTGCCTCAGGACAAATACCCTTTTCATAGAATTGACTGAAATTCAATGGTTTTATCAGTTTCTTCTGGGACAAAACTTGGAAGTGACAAAGGTTCCAGAATTAAATGTTCAAAAAGTGATGAAACACATTTGTTCCAGTGGAGCCTCTGTGAAGCTGTAGGAGTCACGCTGGAGTCACTCCCGCCTTACCTTCTACGGTCCGTGTTCTGAACCTTAGAAACCAAATATGTCGGTAGCACTGAGCGAGCTTCAAATGTGACCCAAGTGATTCTGGAGACTAGAGTTCAGAACATCCGTGTGTAGACTAATCCTCATCACAGAATGTCCTGTGTGCGTGTGTGTGTGTGCGTGTGCGTGTCTGTGCGTGTGTGTGCGTGCAGAGAAAGGTGTGTGTGAGAGAGACTGCTGAACGTCTGTTTTAATGGCTTTTATTCATGTCTTTACTTTGTGCAATATTTTTCTATACAACTTCATTGCATGTGCATTAAAATTATATTCTATTTTGAAAGGACTCCTTCATGGTTTTATCTGACAAGACGACGTGCGCTCAGTGGGTGATGTAAAGTAGCCGTGCTGCTAGTTTCTCTCGTCGTTCCCAGTTTGAGTTTGTGCCAAATCTAGGCACATTATAAATCTATTATCACAGGCTCAGAAGCGACGGTGGCAAAGTGTGTTTAAAATCATATTTGTTTTACTCATAGTACAATAAATATTACATGAAATTTGAGCCCAGCATTTGCCTAAAGATCAATAAACATGATGTAGACAAACGTTCAAAACATTAATGAATGGTAAACTGGAACAGGCCAAAGAAGACTGTAATAGTTCTTTGTTGAACTATGTCCTTGACTCCAGTTTCCCTTTTTACAAAGTGTATGATTGATTTGGTGAATGACCCACAGAAGGGAAACGGTTCTGTTTTTAGGTAAGACTGGGGGAATAAAAAACATGGCATGAAAGTAGATCTGTCAGAGCAGCAGAGAATTCCACTGAACCAAACCGAGACTAAAGTCTCAGATCATGGACCAGCAGCTGAGGACAGAGTGACGTCAGTCTCTTTTCACCATGATCTACTGATGTTTGACATGTCACTTATGGCAGTGCAAAACATATTAGTTTAATGTTTCAAGTATATTACAGATAGTTTTTCACAGTATTCTGATCTTTTTATATTCTTATTCTTTTAAAATAAACATCAAGAATTATTGTCTACTTTTCAAAACGAGCCACACAAATGCAACACAAAACTTCATCTGGTGTTGGTTTAAACCTGGTTTGTATTGATTTGTGGCTCTCTGTTCCTAAAGTGGGAGTTCAGTAGGCAAGTTTATTTGTATAGCACAATTCATACACAAGGCAACTCAAAGTGCTGAAAAAAACAAGATCGCAAAAAAGATTAACCTTTTTTTAAAAAAATGATTTCTATGCCCCAAAGTTCTTATGGATTTGAACCATCCTTTTTCAGTAGTAAAAAACATTTTACAGTTTGACTGTAAAAGAAAAATCCAAACAACGAAGAATGAATGCACAGAGCCTCAGTCCCGCACAGCTGACGCTATCCATGGGTTTCAGGGATAAATGACATTATTGTGGTAAATTGTTGTAGACCGAGAGCCCCAACCCTTGAACATAATGTTATATTGTTTTCAACACTTAAAGAACACATTGAATATTGTTCATTAGAAATGAGCAAACGATCCATTTAATCTTGTAATCTTTAAATTGTGGCAGAGGAGAGCGGCCGCAGTTCTATGGGCAGAAGATTCCAATATCTTGTTTGATATGAAAGTATTTAATGTATGAAAAATGGAAACATCAACATTTGGGAAATGTGAAGTAAACAGACCCAACCATAAAGTGCTTCAGAAAGATGGTGTTTGGTTGTTTTAGCTACCTTCAGCATCATTAGAAAGGGCCTCCAAATAAATCTGCTGAATCCATATAAAGGAATCTACCACCTGTCATGATTCTATATCGTGTACATGGCCTCCTTGAATATTCAGTGGTGATGGTTTCAAATGTGTCAGAACCTCTGAGCTCAGACCTTACAACACTGACATCTAGTGGACAAATAATCATTACAGCCAGGGGAGTAGCACCAAATTCTGGACTCCGGGTACAAACACACTCGATGGGCCCCACTGTGGGACAAATAAAGGATCTCTTAATCTTAATTTTGTAGACATTTAGATGCATCATTAATACTGTAGCTAGTTAGCGCCACTACAGTCTCTGCTATCCACTAAAAGCCATCAAACCGAGGAGACTCATCCAAACTCTAGACTGTCCCGAGTTTGCATTGAAACTGGACGCAACTCATGGTCAGCTGTGAACGCCCCTTAAGGCTCTGAAACAAGGTGAAGCTGGGAAACCTATTGAGCCAATGAAACGCTTCGACACTGTTTAGGCAAAACAAAACTGGCCGCAGAGTCATGTGACCGGCTTGTTTTGATTCAACAAAGTGTTTCGAAGCGACACACTCCAAAGCCTTGTTCATCCCTAATATTCAGACCTGTGCAAGAAAAAGTGACCACATAAGCACTTTCTCAAAACCTCCGGCTTTATTATCATGTAACAAGATCTTTTGAAGAAACGCATGAAAACATTTCTTTACAGGAAACCATCATTATTGCTACTTGATGAAAGTCCTTCACTTCTGACTTTATATTGAAAAATATACACCCATAGAAAAACAAATAAAAATACACAAACAACTTTGTGAACATCTTAGGATTTAAAATTATTTTAAAAAGACAAAAAATGTACAGCACAAGCAAACACCCATTTTCTACACATTTAAAGCCTAATGCACAAAAACATGGGGTCTCAAAAAAAAAAAAGATTAATTTGGCCTCTTTATACTTTTACAAGAACCTTTCTGTTGGAAAAAACGAATACCCCAATTTTAAGTAGTTTTAAATCTGTAGTTGCTATATTCTCCATTTACTGAAAAGTTCCATGGACAAGTCTTCATTTAAGCGGTTTAATCTCAAATTAACAACTTGCTTGAAACAACAAATGTAATCAAGTCATCTTTTTTGTTGATTTTATAAGAATTGTAGTCATTAAAATGTATACTTCACTCATGGTTAGAGCCTGGATAAAGGACAGCTGCCTTTGGACCCAAATGTCTCATATGGATTTGAAACTCTTTTATAAATCTGACAAATGTGTCTCAACATGTGGTCAGAGCGCCGCCAGCAGAGTGTCCACGCTCACTGTGCACAGGTCACTGTAGAATGTGCCCTCGTTGTCCCCTCCTCCGAACACCAGCAGAGTCCTGTCCTCCGGCCTCTGCTCCGCCGTCTCCATGGTGATGAGGGAGTGGCCTGCTCTGGGGAGGCGGAGCTCTGGGACAGTCACCTCTGTCCAGGTGTGTGTGTCTGCAGCAGGAAGGGGGGGGGGGGTTATTTTGATCCACAAACTTTACTATGAGACACATTTTACCCACGCCTGATGCCCGGCAGCGTCCAGCCCAAAACGTATGCGCTGTTTCCAATAAACAAGGCCCACGTTTGACACCAATCAGCGTCTCCTTTTCTTTTTTGTTTCAGAAATATTACTCTGAGACCTGTTATTACTATGAAACAAAAATGCAGGTAACTGAGCTTTAATGTGATTTGCGTATTGAGTCTGGCAGAACTGTGTTAGAGAATTCATTTGACCAGGATTAAAGTTCAAAATGTACGTAAAGATTACTGCAATATTTTTTCAGCCTTTTTTTTAATTTTTTCAGCACAGTTCTAATAAAATATATTTTCACTCCCTGCCACCACCGCAGCTGGAACATTTTCACTATTAAAACGCCACTGGAAAGGCACGGCACGCAATATGACAATATTAGCACAGTAATAGGTCAGAGTAATGTTCAGAGCAATTTTCCAAACAAAACGTGCCTCCAAATGTCCCAGTCCTACCCCAGATGCACGTGTTCTACCACTTTCATCACGCAGTTGTAACCAGCTCTTGAGAAATTCACAAAACTAGTTTAGAAGTAACACTTTTGTTCAAATGGCAGAAACCAGCTCTGTGCATGACATCATAGTCTGTGGATTTGGCAAAGTGTAACGAGTTTCTAATGAGTCAAGTTAGAAAAGTTCCTGATACCAAGATGGATGGAGCTAAAACAACTCCGGGTCTGTGACTTATGGGGATCACAGTTGGAACAAGGTTAAAGGCAGAAGAGTGAGACGTGAGGGACAACAAAGTTCTTACCAACGTCAAAAATGAAGGCGTCCGTGAGCGCGTGGTTTCCGTTGTAGCCTCCGTGGATCAGGAACTTTGAGTCTGAGAGCGCAGCGCTGCCGTGCCAGCTGCAACAGACAAGAGGTCAGCACAAGCACGGCCTGGGGCTGCATCCCATTTCACACATCAGACAGAAGCTCCAGGTTTGTCATGTGGACTTTAGGGCCGTGTCTCTCATATATAGAGATTATATTAGATTTATTTTATTTTTTTACTGAAATTTTACAGACAACTGAAGTGAAAGGAAAATACATGATTCTAATTTTTAAAGAAAAGTGGGCATTACTATTAATTTCCTTTGAGAGCATTAAATTGCATTTAAAACATTCCTCATGATGTTCATACCTTAACGCCCACCTGTGTGTGTGTAATCTACTGTTTAAGAAAAATGAATCAGTCACTTAACATTAACATGGCCAAGGAGCAGAGATATAGTCTTAAGCATGGTTCGATTATTATACAAACATTTCCAAAGCTTTCTCCAGCTCTTTCCATTATTCTGAAATGGAAAGAATATGGCACAACTGCAAATCTACCAAGACGCTGCTGTCTGTCCGAACTCCCACCTCCAACAAGGACAACACTAATCACAGATGCACAAGGCCAACGGTCACTCTGGAGGAGCTGCAGACATTCAACATGTGGAAGAAGATGCTGTCGTCAGATGAGTCCAGAAGTGAATTATTTTGTTCAAATACAAAATAATTAGTTATTGATGGCTCAAAACTAACACTGCTCAAGTCCCCCAGTGCACCTCCCCAGTGTCAAATATGACGGTGACAGCATCATGTTATGGGGACACTTTTCTTCATCAGGGCCAGGAAAGAGTGTCAATTGAGTTGAGGGGAAGGTGATGGGGAATAATACAGGACATTTTAAGAGGAAAAACTTCTGGAGCTGGGAATCCCATAGTATTGGCTTGTGCAGAATGAGTACGCTTCCTTTCATTTAATAACAACAAGTATAATTTGTCTTTCACCTCACAGTTGTCTGTTACTTTGTTGTAATATCACTTTTTGAAATCGAGAATATTGTCTTTGGAGTTCATGTATTAGAATGTGTTAGAGCAGACCTGCGAGGAGACGGGGGCTTCCCACATGTACTGACTGCAGAGAACTCCATGAGACCTGGAACAGAAGACAGGTGTCACTGCATGAGGGATGGGGGGGGCGGGCTATGATCCAGTCTAACATGTACAGTGAGGGGGGAGGGGCGGGCTCTTACCCAGGTCTAACATGTACATGTCGTTGAAGCACAGTGGCGTGTCCCAGCCTCCGAACACATACAGGCTCCTCTGCTTCATCAGGCAGGCAGAGTGTCTACATCGCCACAGACACAGAAGCACAGCAGCTGTAAGTGCGGCTCGCAGCTTAAACAAGACACAAACTCAACTCTTCACAGCTGTTCTCGTTGGTTTTACTTGTCATGTAACCTCTCACAGCTGTTTTAGTGGTAGGAGCAGTAGTAGGAGTCCCCCGGGGAGAAAAGTTGCGTGTTGGAATGATGAAAAGATCAGGTCATCTACTGAACGCTGATGCTCTTCTCTTACTGTATGGTTCAATCACAAAATTTCAATTATTGTGTTGAAATACACGTTCTGGAGTTAAAAGTCCTAACTTGAACCTCATTGAGATCTTGTGGCTTTGTCTAAACACAGTGATTGATGCCAAACATCCCAGGACCCTGACAGAACTGCAGCAGTTAAGGAATGGTCAAATATTGATCCTGATGGATTTGCCAGACTGAACTGAAACTACAGGAAGCGTCTGGTTGAAGTTATTGCAGCCAAAGGGGAGAGAAACCAGCTCTTAAATATGATGGTTGTTACTCATTTCCTGTCCTTTGGTTCATTGTATGCAAACATCATTAAGAATGTCTGAGTGTTTTTAGTTAAACAAAAACAAAATTAGGTCCAGTATCATAGTAGTGCAATAGTTGTGGGAAAGTAATGTATGGTTTTTATAGAGTAATGCTTGGTAGTGTTCATTAGAGCGGGCCTCACCCAGAACGTGGCGCAGGCTTCTCTCCAGTGACGATGGGCTGGTACCAGATGGACAGCTCAGGGTCAAAGATGTACAGGGCTTCACTACAGCCGTCCGGCTGTGGGTGGGGCCTGGGGAACACCCCTCCCAGAACCCACAGCTCTCCTCTAAACAGGGTACAGCTGTGATAGGCCAGCGGAGGCACCTTCCCCTGGGCCTAGAACACACACACACACACACAGGAATATAAACGGGACAGTGCAACCTGACAATACAGGAGGGTCTGTTAAACTGTTGGTGTCTAATGAGAAGGACTGTGGTGATGATCCAGGACACTCTGAAATTCTACATTTATGGACATTTGTCAAGTCCCTATGGACCAATACCATGTGTTCTATATTTTTGTGTGTTAACTGTTGATTCTCTGATCTGTGTTGTTGGTTTCAATGGTTTTGTTAAGTCCTCTGAGATGACTGCTGGAGAAGGTTGTCAGTGCTTGAATGTTCTAGCTTCAGGCTACAGTGTTCCAAGAGTGTGTGGCCCTCAGAGAAACTCGTCTGTTCATAAAATGTGTGCATCTGCGTTTGCCTCGGAGGTGAAAGGAGAAAGTACCTCCACCATGGTCCACTTCCAGCTGCGCGTGTCCAGGATGTGCACGTCGTTGAACCACTTGTTGTTCTTGGAGCCTCCAAACACGAAGATACGCCCTGAGTCCTGGTCGTACACTGCAGTGTGCCCAATCCGAGCTTCAGGGGTGGGACCCAGGGCCAGGGTCTCTGCTGTCATCCAGCTCATGTCCTCTGGGAGCACAAGGACATCAATTCCATTTAGTATTAAAATCGATTAAATAAAACTGATTATTATAAAATTAAAAATAAATATGCTTGATTAAATATTTTAATAACTGTTTAATCGTCAGAGCAGTTAAGCAGTGATAACAAAAAACGAAACAACTTATACAATAGATTTGTCTGGAAATATCTATTACAAAGCCCCTCAGTCTCTCTGCACCTGAAGTAAGTAGGTAAGTAAAGTTTATTTGTATAGCGCCTTTCACAGACCAGGATCACAAAGCACTTCACATTTAAAACATACAGATTAAAATAATACATATACAAATCAGATTTAAAAACACACAAGACTAATCATGAACACAATTCACAGAGGCCTATGTGCAGTGAGGCGAGAAATCCTGTCTAAACAAATAGGTCTTAAGTTGGGACTTAAATTCAACAACAGTCTCTAAGATGCGCAGAGACCAGGGAAGCTCATTCCAAAGGTGAGGTGGTCTTAAAAGAGTGCGGGGAACCATCAACAGGTTCTGAGTGGAGGACCAAAGGCTACTGTTGGGAGATATAGGGGTGGATCAGGCCCTGGATGTATTCAGGCGCTTGACCACAAAGTGCCCTGAAAGTCAGCACCAGAATTTTTGTTGATTCTGTGTGAGACAGGGAGCCAGTGTAAGGCCAGTGTAAGGACTTCAACATAAGAGAAATATGGGCTCTCCTGAAGGTGCGGGTCAAAAGCCTCGCAGCAGAATTCTGATTTTTACTAAGACATGTAACAGGCTGTTACAATAGAAGTAGTTTACATATGCCCTATGTTCTTTAAACATTGACGCAGCAGTAGTAGTGGTAGCAGAGCTCATGGACAAAGTTTTGCTCCAACTCGCTCTGACAATTGACTTTGACATTGAAAAGTAAACGCTAATGTTTGGCTTAAACCTGTGGATGAGCTCTATGTGATCCTGGTGTCTAGATTTTGACATTGTCTTTGTAGGTCCAGATATGTGCCATAAGGATTGATCTAACAGATGCCTTCAGATGCCTTGTGGGGGACTATTTCGTTTGGGAAGCAGCAACAGGTCTGCTCCTAATGGACACAAAGATAACCCTGTGGAACAACCGCCCAAATAAGGACATTTTCACTCTGTCAGTCCACTCCTAATGCACAGCAGTAGCATCAGCATCAGCAGCTCTGAGACAGCACTTACCAGTGCAGAGTTTCCACATGGGGTCCTTACAGAAGTGCATCTTGGCGCCCTGGCCTCCGATCAGGATGGCTCTGTGCTGGTCTATGGGGCTGAGGGTCTGCCCCCAGCGCCCAGAGGGAAGCGCACAGGATGGAGAGGCTGGAGAGAGAGAGAGGGGGGAGAAGGTGAAGAGGGCAGAGAGAGTCAGGGCAGAGAGAGAGAGAGTCAGGGCAGAGAGAGAGAGAATCAGGGCAGAGAGAGAGAGAGAGTCAGGGCAGAGGGAGACGGGGCAGAGAGAGAGAGACGGGACAGAGAGAGAGAGTCAGGGCAGAGAGAGAGAGAGAGTCAGGGCAGAGAGAGAGAGAGTCAGGGCAGAGGGAGACGGGGCAGAGAGAGAGAGACGGGACAGAGAGAGAGAGTCAGGGCAGAGAGAGAGAGAGAGAGTCAGGGCAGAGGGAGACGGGGCAGAGAGACAGAGAGAGACGGGGCAGAGCGAGAGAGTCAGGGCAGAGAGAGAGAGATAGGGCAGAAAGAGACTGCCTCAGCTCAGCACTTACTGGGGGTGTAACAACTTGTGATTCTTACAATTCATTTTGATGCAAAATGCTTGATGACCCAGACCCATTATGCATTGCAAAGCAATGGACATTTTATTTATTTGCTCATTTTGGTGACAAAAATGACATTGCATTGAATTATATTAATTGTAATTTACATTACATCCATCCATCCATTTTCTTCCATTCTGGGTTGAGGGGGTGGCAGTCAGAGCTGCACCCAGTACACAGAGCACCAGCCCCTCACTGATCCTCCTGCAGGTGGTGAGTCCACAGGGGCCTTGATTATTCAGCAGGGACTTCAGGCAAAGTGGGGTTAAGTGTCTTGCCCAAGGACACAACGACAGCTGACATCAATAGAAGTAGGTCTTGTGGTGGGCTCGAACCCACAACCTTCAGGCTCTAAGGCCAATGCTCTAAATTTTTTTCATGTATTATGTATTATGTATTACTCATGTATTACACTACATGAGATGTTCTGATGCACCGGGTCTGGGTTTGTGCGTCTATTTGAACCAGCAAAACTGAACCAGAGCAGTGCGTAGGTGGAGGGCAGGAAGCAAGCTCACCGTTCTGAGTGGGGGTCTTGGTCTTGGCCTGTCGGCTCTTGGTCTTGGCTGGATTTGAAGGGGGCGTTTGGACAGCAGTGACAGGTGTTTCTGTGACAGTAAAAGAAAAGGGTGAGAATAAACTCAAGGGGTGAGTGTGGGATTGTATTAATTTGTACTTTTAGGCCTTTAGGATTAAGGGAAACTGCATTGTTGTAAAGCAACAGTAACAACGCAAGATTATCTTTTAAAAACAGTTACATTTATAACATGCTTGCACCAAGAGCCAAAGCAATGAACTGGTTTGACTTCCTGTTACAATGGCAATAAAAAGAATTCTGATTCTGAAAAGTTAAGGCTTTTAATGAAGAAGTATATTTGAAAATATAAAAAGCCTCTGACAATTCAACGAATAGTATCAAACCGTCTTGGCCAACATTAATTGTAATCAAGGGCACATAGGACAAGCCTTGTGTGGTTATGGATCGATCAACCCTTAAATGATGATTGCCACGATTACATTCGAAAGGCCTTCTTGGAGACGATCAGCATCAGTAATAGGTCACCAATTATCCAAAAACAATAAATTCTTATTTGGTGAAGGAATTGGATAGTGTTTGATAAAAAAGGCACATGGTAAAACACATGAAAAGTCCTGACCAGGTCCCTGTTGCGGTGAGTGTGTTAAGAGCTGCTGTCGAGATTTGGGCTGGCCTCTGGCCTTCCTCACGGGGGTTATGGAAGGGTTAGGGCAGATGTTCTCCTCTCCAGGATCACTGCTCTCCTCTCCTTGTCCCCTCTTCCTCTTGGTGCTCATGTCCCGGTCTGACACCTGACACACACCAGCCACAGGACACAAACAACATCAACATCCTTTAGACAGATACTGTATGTTGTGTAGTGGAGCGTGTGTGTATGTGCAGAAAAGATGTGTTACAAAAAAGCAGCAGAAAGTCTAAAAAAGGAGCCACCACCAGTATCAGTGGGAATAACAAGCCCCCAAACCAAGCAACCTAAAACAGGCTCATGAAAGCACACAAGCATTCTGGGAGGGGACCACTTTGGGCTTTAGTCCCATATGAACCAGCCCGGACTCTGAGGAGCACAGGGACTGGACTCCTGTTAGTGCCCAGAGTCAGAACTAAACATGGGGAGGCTGCTTTTCAGATTCATGCTGCTAAAATCTGGAACAATCTTCCTGAAGATGTGAGACAGGCCTCCTCTCTGACAATGTTTAAAACCAGGTTAAAGACAGTTCTGTTTAGCTGTGCATACAACTGAGGGATTTTATATTTTTATCTTTCGTTTTAATGTTCTGTGATTATTTATGATTTTAATGCTTTCTTGTTTTGTTCAGCACTTTGAATTGCCTTGTGTATGAATTGGGCTATATAAATAAACTTGCCTTGCCTTGAACATTTGGGATTTTGGGAAATGTTTTATATTTGCTGTACAAACGTTTCTCCTCTAATTCAGGCAAGAGCATGCAGGCCTGGTTCAGTGTTGCTTATAGTTTTGGTGTGTGGAATTTGACTTCAAACGAGGCCATTGGTGGTAAAAGGCTGTGTGACACTTATTTGGAGCTTTCCACAAAGAGGCAACCATTGTGGTGTGGGTCAGAACACAAACAATGATTGAAATTGATCTCGCAGTTTTGCGTTTTAAAGTTGTACCATTGTCGGTATTTAATTTGGGATGTTTTTGTGGTGGACCTGTGTGTATGTTTTGTGCGTTGTGGTGAGGAGGTGGTAGCGTTGGTGTGTTTCCTTAGCAGAGCTTACCTTGGGTGTGTACTCCTTCACCGTCAGGACCTGCTCTGGTTCTGCCCACTGGGCTCTTCCCTAAGAACACACAGCATACACTCCTTTCATTCTCCAAAGCCCCTTTTGTGACATTTAAAGGTCCTATATCACGCTTTTCTTCATGTTTCACACTCAATCCTATACACATGTGTGATATTAATGTGTATGATACACCACACAACAATCAAAGCTTGTGAGATTAGAGCCATCTCTTGTATAGAGGTGACGTCACCTCGACTCAAACGAGCTGATCCAGAGAAGAGTCTGCTCCTCTGCCTGTGAGCCCGCCTCCCCCCGCCCGTACGGTGACGTAGCATCACGCTTTTGTCGTTAATCACCTGTACTTAGTAATTTCATACATAAGAATAAACTTTTTCCAACAATGACAATCTGTCACATCGAGCCCTATGTCCTCGATGCACAATCAGACCCTAGTTATTTAGTTTACAGAAGTATACAGCGAGTTAGCGTCACTACTTACAGATTGAGGGGGTCCGAGTATCGTCTTTTACCGTGGGAATAACGTGTTTCCAGATCAGCCTTTGAGTAAGTCCAGTTCCATTGTCTCTGTAGTTCTGGAACAGTCTCAGTGAAGTGTCGCAGATGAACCGGTATTATAATAGATCCATGAGATGAACAGATGAAAAAAGTCGAAGCGCTTTCTTCCTCTTCGGGCCAAATAGTGTGTCACATATTTACACCCATAACACACTTCATTCAAATTGACGTGATCCTAACACTTTTAGTCGCTGACAAAAGCATAAAAACAGCAGCTCTATGTGGTGTCCGCGAGACCAGACCACAGACGCTGGACTCGGGAGCCGGAGCCTGTGCGCTCTGATTTGCTGTTTTGATCTGTCAATCACCTTCCGCCGGCTTTTAATTTATTTTTATTTTTATTATTTTTGACAAAAAACAGCATACTAATTGTGTATTGTTTACCCCGTTTTGACAAAAGTATTTAACAACTATTTTAAATACAAAGCAAACGGGGTCATGCGCGTCATCAGTGTGGTTTTTGTCACTGAAGTGGACCCGAGCGTTTCTGTGCCTCACGCTGGGGAAGGAGACAGATTGCTCTCTTACAAAAGATTGACAGAATCAATGAATAAACTACTGTGGGCTTGTGTATGAAGGCCAAATAGCATTGTAATCATGTTTAAAGCAGAGAAAAGTCAAAAACCGTGATATGGGCCCTTTAAAAATGAGGCTGGGCACCATTTATCGGTTCCAAGTAGAAACCGACCCTTTTCAGTCAATTCCTATTGGCAGCATATAAATGCAATTAATTTGGTCCTTTTGGTTTTTAATATGGAAATGCACCGGGAAATGCTTTGGACTTGACGCGGTATTATGGTTAGCTTTTAAGAATTATCAATTTTATTTTTGCTGCTACTGGACACCTGAATTTCTCCTACAGGGATCAATAAAGTATCTATCCACCTATTGAAGTAAATTTAGTAGATGGCATTACACTATTTTCATTTTACGTGACTATGATTCAGCCTTATTTGCGTAAAAAGAAAACTAGGGGAAACATGGGGCTGGATACTAATGAAGCCAGCAGAGGAAGCACCATCCGAGGAGCCGTCTGCCCCAGGATCAGCCCAGGATGTTTCTGGGTGCACACTTCATTTACTTGGTCATACTGACAGACACAGTGGCTCTATGACAAACATGTCTGGGTGGCTCCAATAGGTGCAATGCAAATTCTCTTTTTTTAAAAGTCAGTCGCTCTCGGCCTCAGTCAGTCAGTCAGTCAGTCAGTCGCTCTCGGCCTCAGTCAGTCAGTCAGTCAGTCAGTCAGTCGCTCTCGGCCTCAGTCAGTCAGTCAGTCAGTCAGTCGCTCTCGGCCTCAGTCAGTCAGTCAGTCAGTCAGTCAGTCGCTCTCGGCCTCAGTCAGTCAGTCAGTCAGTCAGTCAGTCGCTCTCGGCCTCAGTCAGTCAGTCAGTCAGTCGCTCCTCTCGCCCTCAGTCTCTGTATCTCAGACCTCCACACACAGCCGCAGCGTGACCCCAGATGTCCAGGTCTCCTCCTCCCAGCGCTCCCACGACAGACACCTGCAGTGACATGTGGATTCTTATATTTTCAACAGGGAAATCTCAAACAATACAGAGATATTTCATTTTGAAATTACATAACGCAGTGATCTGTACAAATCATATTTGATCTCGTCAGATAATTGTATTACTTGTGACTTTTTTTTAATCATAAAAAGGTATTTCGGTATTACTTTCATTGAACATGAGTTGTATATATAATTTGTATATATTTCTATGAACAAGGAATGAGGTTTTGTATTGTATACTGGGTTTAAGAATCTTTAACTTGAATTGCTGCCATTTGCATTCAGGGTTCAATGTTTATGGCCAAAAAATGGCGTGTCTGTTTTCTTGATAAAATTAGCTTCAAAACTATGTATAAGATCTCAGTGGGGGCTGCACTGACATTAAAGGAGCTGTATGTAATAATTGTAAGTCAAGTTATCATTAAATGGCCCTAATATGTCAAAAGGCATTAATAAATCATGGTCTTTTTGAGCTGGATTCGGCTGCGTATCTGGCAACCCGAGTCAGGGAGAGTGTGAGAGGACAGTGATTGCAGTACTACTTTTGACCAGATTTCTACATATGGCTCCTTTATACTTTGATGTCCACTAGGGGGCCAAAAAATACACACCTCTTCGGTCATGTGTTTGAAACCACTGATCTAGAAGAATAATTTCAGTTTGTGTTGTACTTATAGACCTGCTTCAGAGTAACCCACTTGTTGAAAGGTGTCAGTTTGCCGATGGTGATGGGAACTCTCGCTGCGTCGTCCAGCTCCGCGTCCACGGACAGCCGCTCCCCCCATGGTCCACTGCTGAAGAGGACCACCTGCTGGACGGAGGCGGGTACTGCAACGGCCACTCTGGAGGAGCCATCAGCACTGCAATACACAAAGGAAGATGCAACAAATCTGGCTCAATGGAAGAAGATATATTCAGCAGTGTTTGTCTTTTTTGGGCCTTACACATGTGAAATGAGAAAATATATGGATAAACATGACCAAATGCACAAACATCTGGATTGGCAGACCTCTCAAAAACGTCTTCACAGGATAGACCAAAAGTTGGCTCTTGGCCCAAAGCTCCGTTCCACATGTGTGTCAATGCTGAGGGGGGTGGAATGTTTTGGACCACTCTAGTTTACTCGCTGTGAATTTTTGAAGTCTCTCGTTCAAGTGAATGGAGCTGCGCCGTCTGACGCATGCGCAGATGCGTTTTTTCACAATTTTCTTGTGGGCGGGACCACTCACGGCCATTTTGGATTGCTCCAGTAGAGCACATTTTTTGGCCCATTAGTTAGAACGGCAGAGATAGGCGTGACTCTGTCCATTAATATATACAGTCTATGGTCCTAGCATTATATGTCCATGCTTGGCCCGTCACGATAATTGGTTTTATTGGCATCTTGAATAACTGGTGTATATTTTGGGCATTATTCATCGTCCGTACATTGGTAATTGCAATAATGGACAGGTCTTTGCTTTTGTCTTTGTAAAATTGTGTTAGTGTGAGGAAAAGTGTGAGGAAACTAGCATTAGCATTGTATCTACTCTATCTTTTTTGTATTTATTTTTTTCTCAATTTTTTATTTAAAATTTGTATCAATACTTAATATGGCTACATTACGCATCTCCATTCCATTTATCTCGAAATAAAGTGTATTTTTTCACTTAACATTTTTCTTTTATTTATGCCATTAATTGGCATATGGTATATTTCTGATCAGTATATTGAAAATCGTCATATTGTGATATAATCGTTATCGTGATGTTATCGTTATCGTGCGCTTTGTATCGCGTATCGTATAGTATCGTGAGGTACCCTTAGGTTCCCACCCCTATCCAGGGGGCATTGTCTTGGTCCTGGTTCCTCTGGTTGGTCATCGTGGTTTCAGTTTCAATCCATTCCTGCTCTTGTCTCTGGTTGAAGTTCCCACGGGCGCCTAATTTTTCCACGGGTCATTTGCTTTACTCCGTGTTTGTAAAACTTAATTCTGAGCCTCTGTGCCGTGGGTGACTTTTCAGAATGCATGTGCAGTATAGGAACATTTGTTTACATTCCACGTGACCAGGACGTAAGGAGTTAATCCAGTCATTGTTCAAAATAAAAGGACCAGTTTTAATGTCTCACGGCCAGGTACCAGTCCGCGAACCGGGGGTTGGGAACCACTGCACTATAGTACTGCAATATATAATAATAGTTCTAAAGCGTATAATCCTGGTTTAGCTCTTGTTTCGGCTGTTTTTGTGTGTCTTCTTCATGCTCTGAGCGGCTTGTGTCCCCAGCACCACTGTGTCATGCTCTGATTATTTACTATACGCCAATACGCCGAGGTTGAGCAATGTTCTCCAGCATTGTCGTCGGTGCTTTGAGTTGCATACTCAACACACGAACCACGTCAAAAAGGCACCTGCCGCAGCCGCAGAAACATGGGTGCTGCAAAGGATCTCTTAACCCCTCCCTTGTTGGGACCATAGACTCACAGTCTATGGTTTGGGTTTTAGATTGTGAGCTTATTGTCTGACCCACTCAGTAACAGAAGGTGGCGGTAATGCTCCACTAGTTGGCTGCCAACCGCCGTAAAACCCAAAGAAGAAGAAGGATCTCTTTATCTTAAAACGCATGACAATCATTTGCACCAATGTACGGGACCTTTGACTTTGCATTCTGTAAGCCATGCCGTGGTCTGGTGGGAACAGGGTTTACTACCCCATCTGCAGTCTGTGGACTTACAGATATCTAACTTTATTGTTAGACATCACTTTAGTTCACCAGACTTGTCCAGGAGCCAACAAACCCCAATTGCTAAACTGTTTTGCCCAAATTCTAGGCTTTAGAATTAGCAATGATGGAGCTGAAGTTGGCTGAATGGGAAAATACCATTTAAAAAGACATTTGCACAATGTGTCTGCAGTCCATGGACTTATGCGTCTACAGTCCGTGGACATATGTGTCTGCAGTCCATAGGCATACAGTATGTGTCTGCAGTCCATAGGCATACAGTATGTGTCTGCTGTCCATGGACATGTGTGTCTGCAGTCTATGGACATGTGTGTCTGCAGTCTATGGACATGTGTGTCTGCAGTCTATGGACATGTGTGTCTGCAGTCTATGGACATGTGTGTCTGCAGTCTATGGACATGTGTGTCTGCAGTCTATGGACATGTGTGTCTGCAGTCTATGGACATGTGTGTCTGCAGTCTATGGACATAGTGTCTGCAGTCTATGGACATGTGTGTCTGCAGTCTATGGACATGTGTCTGCAGTTTATGGGCTAATGTCACATTATAGTCTCTCACCTGATGAGTCGTTGTGGTGGAACGTTCTCCCAAAACAGCGCGTAAACAGCAAACTCGTCCATTCGTCTGTCGATGTGCCGCTGATCCACTCTATAACACACTCTCTCGCACTTTGAGCGCTCTGTCCACTGCTTTCTGTTGTTTTCAGTTTCTTTCCGCGCTGCTCTGTGTTTAGTTTTGGCGCAGTCTCTCCCGCCACACAATTTGACACAACAGCACTTCCGTCGCTGTTGGAGAGAGGCGCGCTTGTTTTAATCTACGGAGTACAGCAGTGAGCGGGCGGGTGTGACAGGGCCTTTGCCAGCTGTCAGCGTGTAAATGAAGCGTACTCCCAGCGAGATAAGCAAAGACATATAAAGATCATAGAAGACAAAATATCTTTGTTTGTCTATTATAAAAGATCCATGAGATAACCGCTGTCATTTTGAGCGTGATCCAAATAATGTCGCGGTAGTTCGATAGACTGTCGTTCCCCCTCTGGTCGCTTCTGATTGGACGAGCCAGCCGTTTCACCAGCGCACCTGCTGAGCCAAAATATAGACATATTCCCACAGACCAATGAATGTCACATGACCTCCTCGGAGACGCCATCTTTGATGGCACGCTGCTGTGTTTGTGCATTCCATTAAACAGAAGAATGAGAATAAATGTAGATATTCAAACGCAAATTGGAAAAAAAGGGCAACTTTTGAGCAAATAATTGTATATTAATACAATGGCACCACAGTTTAACGTGCTACGGACATGTTTTACATATTTGATCAAATTATGCAGCAAAAATTAACAAGCAATGCAAACATTTCTCAAAAACTTTAGATTTAATACCAGTTGGAGCTCCATTTAATTATTTTAATTATATTAACAATTAATTTAATTAATGCTAATGCCACACGGACACTCTGGATTGCTGTTATTGTTTATTTCCGCGTTTTTGACCGTATGTTTTGGTGAATGGTGGGCAACTGATTTTTCCAGGCGTAAAGAGCAGTTTATTTTATGACACAGATCTTTTTACAGAAGCAATGCTGTTTGTGAACATTGTTTTAGCCCACCATAGAACTATTATTATCTATTTAATACATTTACGTTGCCCTCGAGAGCCTCGGACGCGACACCGATCCTCCTCATAATAAAGTAATCTAACGCTAAATAATGAAACTCAAGTTACCAGCTATCAGCATACACAAGTTAGTACTGAGTAAATTACGTCTGTCAACACATTATGAGATACGATACGCACCTGACACAAAGTGCTCCGAGCATATTCTTGCGTGTTTTGAGGGAGTTTCTTGCCTGTTTATCTTCGCAAGCCATAACCTCCGTAGTTGTTCTGACAAAAGCTTAGTCTTCTCACATTCATGAAGTCTAATGATGGGTATACTGTAAAATCCAAGTTTAACGGAACCTCCGGCACGATTTGAACATCCATTGACCCAGCAGGAGATGACCATTTTCAACTTTATCACGACATTAACACGTTTCAGCTTCTTTTTCTATTGTTTTGCCCACAGCATGCCAATACAAATGGCGCCGGGTCGGCAAATCCCCGTATGTAGTGACGTCATGTGGGAACTATGTATTTATATATATCATTTTCATTCCAAACTATGAAGTCGCAGTATTTTACATCCAAAATGTGAAGCTGAGCCTGAACCTGATAATAATATGGATGATTCCTGTCAAGCTGTACAAACTCTCCCTCCCTGATGAGACAGAATCCTGGCTGGCCTGCTCACTTTTTCAGACTGACCTCATGCTGTTTGCTCTCTGGACACTGAAAAATAATGAACATTAAAGACTGGATCTCTAATGTTGACAATCATGATTAATACATTAATATGTTAACATTTGTTTTTTAAAGTTTAATATTGAAATGGTGCTGTATTACAAGAAATGTGTGAATGTGACCGGTGTGCTCAGAGCACTGTGTCCCTGCTCTGGTCAGGGAAGCTTTGGGAGACACCAGGCTCTGAGATTAATTTCTGATTAAAGCATAGATTTTTTGTGATTAATTGCATGAATTAAAGTGTTAACTTTGACAGACATAGTTAAAACATGTTTTCCCAGATCGACCAACCCTACAGCAAAAAGTCTGCATTTGTCTTACCTTTATCTCACAAACCCCAGTTCCGTGGCAGTCACAAGAAACAAGTGCATCAGGTGAAGCTCCCATGTAGGGCCACTTTGGATTTAGCCACAGCCCACTATCCACACAACAAAATCCCTCATGGGACTGGCCTTCAAGCTGCTCATATTTTTTTCGAGCAGTTGCCTCAAATTTACAGCCATATCTGAAATGTAAAATAGTGAGGGGGAATATAAATGTTTGCAATATGAACCTTTTCAAATAAAACATGCCCTGCCTCAAGTTAAACAGAACTTGGTAGTCGTGCAAACAAATGATTATTCCTCCCTTACCTTTCCCTAATAAATACCATGTTGCTGCTGTTGAAAACTTTTGTGTTTCCGGGTAGCAGACTGACTTTATCAGAGCCTTAGATGGTCTTTGTAGACTTCCCTGCACAACCTGTTTCAACTTGGATGCAGTTATTCTTCCTGCTCTTTGGTTGAACCAGATTGTTGAGGAGCTCTGTTTTCTGGTTGCCTCCTCTACTGCTTTAACCTGCGCTTCACTGAGCTCCTCAAAACTGAAGCCCCTGCATGCATCCTGAAGCTCGGCTGGAGAAAGCTCCACAGTGTCTGTTGTTCGGTAGGCAAGAAGAGTTTTTGGCAGTATCGATACAGATTTGGGAATAAAGTCTTGGTAATATGGTGCCCTAAGCATCAAGGCAGCACTTCTTGGCAAGTTTTTTAAATCCTCAAAAAACCGCACAATAGTTTTTGAGCCTTTATCTACGTTAGGACAGTAGTGTTCTGAAGTGCTGCTCTCTGAAATCTTGCCTGGAGAAGTGTAAAGCAATATGCAAAAAATAACTCAATTCCTTTTAATCCTGGAGAAACTCATACTATAGCAACATACTTACCTGACCCCCCTGAAATCACATGGTCTAGTTTCTTCTTTTTACTTCGAGCAGAAGTAAAATCTATTGAGGCTACTGGTGCAGCTGGTATCTGAAGACATGTTAAGTTTTCATTCAAACAATAAAATTAAAACATATCTTATAAACAATACCTTTTTAACATGAGACGGCATGAGCCACTGGCATTTTTCACTTGTGCATGAGGCAGTGCTTCTCATATTGCAGTCAGCTTCTGTTGCAAACAGAATCGCTCCAACATGAGAGCAAGATTCAGACAATCTGAAACAAATTAGAACATTAATGTCAGGAGGATATGATAAATAATTTAGTCAGACAAGCATTAACAAAAGCAGACTAAATTTATAATTAAAAATATGTGAATGAATAATACAGTTGTGTAATTACTGTATAATACAAAGATTATTGAGGGGACAACTCTGAAAGAAGAATTGTGGCTGGGACCATGCTCTGTATAGTCGGTCTGTTGCAGTGTGGTATAATTAGTTTAATAGAATTGTATATTTCATCAGATTCAAAACATGATAACAATGCTGAATGCTTTTTTGTTCTTCTCGCTCCATGTTGGGCTCATACAGGGAATACAATGTATGTATTCAATATAAATGTAATTATGTAAAGTTATGTATGTAGCCTATACTGGTGCATCAACAATACAAACACATATGTATGCTTACTGTAAAATACCCAAGAAATGCATAATTTACAGCTTAAATACATCCACTGAAAGAAAAAAATTAAATGTCGTACCCTGCCATACAGTTGCAATGTGCTGTGACCACCTCTCCACTTTCTCTAGCTACAAACCAGGCTTTCAAAGGTTTGTCAGATGATCTCTGCGAATGGTTGACCTACATTAAGAAATACAGTATGCATTAACATTTCACTTGAACTTAATTGAGTTTGCAGATGGAAAATTATGTACGTTATGTATTTTGGATGGCATCACGTTAACGTTAGGTCATATAGACCAATACATACCACAAAAGCGCTACTCACCTGTGCAAAAACAATGCGGGAATCATTTTTAGCTTCTTTGCTTCCCAAATGGTTAACCCAACCGGGAACAAAGTAATTATAAGCTTCCAAGCTTTTGAAAGCTTTCATTTGGTTCGCTGTATAAAAAGATGTCTGGAGGACGAGATAATTAATGACGTCCATCGCCTGAACAGCCGGTAAATGCTCTAACTCGTACGACCATTCGTTTTTTTCTACACTATACGGGTCAAACCCTACATGTAACTTGATTTTGTCATCATATCGGGCCCTTTCCAGTCCATGAAGTTCGTTAGCATAGCCGCTTTCCTCCATCGCGCGTTTGTTTTGAACAGGACGACACACTTCCTGACCCCCGCTGCTGTGTGGCTCCGCCCACTGGACACGTGATCGAAACCCAGCAATAGAAATATAGAATATAGAAAATAGAAAATATAGAAAAATATAGAATATATACAGAAAATATTCTGTATCAGCAACATTGACCCTGATATTCGCCATTATTTACGCATTGTTACTGAGTGAGCTAGAATTCAACTGTTTACAATGAAACGAAAAGGATGCATCTGTTTATAATGTCACGAATAGCAATGATTATTACACATTAGTGTTTGTATAATAATTATGCTTAAGTTAGAGATTGTATTTAGTATAGAGTTATTGTTCACTTATGCTGTGTGGTCCTCATTCCTACTTTTCTATAAGTAACTGGTAATGCAACAATGAAATGTCCCCACTGTGGCTCAAATAAAGAATCACTTAATCTTAATAGTGTGCTTTTTTGGTAAACCTTCAACCATGCATTGGTACATTTGGACAGGTGAGTGAGTGGAGCATAGAAGTATAGCTCAATCACACCAGTTGTACAGCATCGGGATCTGATCAGAGCGGCCTGAAAAGTTTGGGAACCCTTAGTGTTCCAGGACTCAATATATGGCTGATTGGCGAGAATTTTTGAATTAACATAAAGTAAAAGCAAATCTTATTTAAAAATCTCCATAATATTTACTCTACCAAAAAAAAACAACGCAATGGTTTAAACTAGACAACTATCTGTAACTAACACTAATCTATTCCTAGTGTTAGTTATTTTCTACCAGCGCACTTACAGTCAGACATTTTGGAACAGGCAGTTTATTCATAACACAGCAGGTTTGGTGTTCAGCCTCCAGGCGAGTGACATTATTATTCTTCATCAAGTCACTGCAAAGCAAAGGCCTAACCTTCTTGTTGCAGCTCTTAACACATATTGGGAAACATCATACATACGTCTAAATGGGCAGACTCAAAACCAAACTGGACCCACTCCTCCCATCACCTCATGGAGACAAGTTACTCTATCTTTTCACTTTTTTGCCATACTTGCACATTTCCTGTCATTTTGCAGTAATCCTATTTATGCCAAATATACATTTCTCCATTGGTAAGATCAATCAAGTTTAATCTCATCTTATCTTAACACCCCTTACTAACATAAAAGCCTTAAATAATACAACAAGAAAAACTTTATTGATCTCACAATGAAGAAATGTGGCAACATATTCCAAATTAATTCTGCAAACAAGTGTGTGCAGGCTATAGCAATACCAAATTTAACTAAATCTGAATCAATAACCCTGGATTGTTTGGATACATGTGTGTGTTTTATTTTACTTGTGAAAAAATATACAGTATTTGTCGTAACGCCTTCTTACCGCGTGGTGGCGGTAGTGATCCAAATACGCTCATTTCCATCCCTGTCACTGCCTGTCATCCCCCGTAGAAGCTTCTCGAAGGACCGCCGCAAACATGATGGTGAGTCCGCAGTCTTCTCAACTCTATCCCGTCCCATCCTCCCTCTGCACGTCCCCCATCACCGGGAAACACGTCCGCACGGGTTCGCGTAGCCCTCCCGCGTCCGTTGAACCGCATATTTTTGTAAAGATGTTCCAAAAGGTCGCTTTATTATTAGCCGGTTTGTGCTAGCATGACGCCGCTACAGCACGGAGCCTGAGGGCGTGTGCACAAAGCCGGCTGTGAAGCGTGCTGCAAGTGCGTTTATAAAGAGAATATCTACACGAAAGTTCTGTACCATCAGATACGCCAAATATGTTATAAAAAGTGTTGGATCCGTGTTTGCATGTCTAATAATGGGGGTACTGGTCTCGTGTCATTTGCTGTCCTGCTTATATGCTTTGGGTTTTCATTAATATTTATAAACATATCCATCTCAGAGACGTGTTGTGAAAATAATAGTTCAGCATCAGAGCAGGGTCACTGGGTTGGGCTGTGGTCATCCCTGTGCGCATCCTCATCCTATCTGAAGGATTTATCATTCATTTTGTGGAGGTGGTAGGGGTGGGCGATATGGACAAAAATAAATATCTCGATATATTTTTTCCAACTCCTGATAACGATTATTGTCACGATATCTTTAAAATTAATCATTTTTACACAATGGTCTGTAATGTTTTGCTGCCAGGGCATCTAAAAATAGACAGTGTAGATCTAAATAGAAACTTTTTATTTGTAAAGTGCTTCACACTTCTTTGCAAAACACGCACAAACATATTTTAACATTAAAATCAAATTCAAGTAACACATAAAGAACACATCCAAATAGTCAATAGCTCAATATTTACTGAAATGTACAAATAAAGCAGTGATTGGCTTTTTAGGCACACATTAGACCAAATGGGCATCTGTCCTTCTCTAATTGTAATGTATTGAAAAATAAAAATGAAAAAGCATATCTTCAAATTGACTTTCATGATATTATTGTCTACGATATATTTTGCCCACCCCTAGGAGGTGGTAGTTTCAACTGCAGGCTGTTTGGAGTTTTGTCATTTAGATATGTGATGAAGAAAGCAACATTTTTATCATGCTGATCAGTTATACAATGTATGTATACTCTCAATATGATCAGTCTGTCATACTAATGCAGGCATGTCCCAACTCAGGCGTCAACAAGTGTCATTTTGTGTGGCCCTCTGCCTTGCTAACCCAAGGTAGTCTTTGAGATCATAAACACAAGTTCACTGTCATCCATCCAACTACAGCTCAGCCAATATAGACCCAGCCAATTCTAAAGCCCAGTAGTCTGGAATTCATTCGTCGACTTTATTTGTACGTGCTGCACAGAATAGGTTTTTAGATTGTGTCACAAACTTTCAATAATTGTGCTGCTGTAGCTGTTGAGATGGTAAGCCTTTGTCATTCAGCCAACTTCAACGCTGTTCTGGATCATTTCAGAACAGCCCAATGCCAATCAAGACAAATTTTCAGTCAGTGATGTCGACCCCTGGACTAGTTTGGTGATCTAAAGTGCCCCTCTTACTAAAATGTTTGGACACCCCTGTACTAATGTATTAATTGTACTAAGGACAAGAATAAGATAATAATAATAATAAGATGACAAACATGCTATGAAATTAGTCTATTCTTTGGCTATAAAGTTGCTCAATGTGGTGGTATGTGGCTATTGGCTGTGTTTAAAAGTGGTGGTCAGATTTACTTGATTCATTTGCAATTGCTGCAATAAAAGGGTGTATGGACTTATGATAAAAACAAATCAACAGTAATCGGCCTAATGTGAGCTCTGCTGTTCATGTGACATGTGTGTTTGTGTCTGCAGCCCACACCAGTGATCCTGCTGAAGGAGGGGACCGACTCGTCTCAGGGAGTGCCCCAGCTCATCAGCAACATCAACGCATGTCAGGTAATTCCCCCACAAACATATCCCTCCACTCTGGTCTTCTCATGGGGGCGCCAGTCCAGTGTTAATTTTGGAGACATTTTAGTTTAGTCTGTCTTTTGACTAAAATTTCCCTTCGTCTCATTCTATCTGTCCACTTCAAATATTTATGATTTATATTTTGAGGCTGCAGATATCTGGTCATGTCCATTCCCATTTGAAAACACCACATAACTCGACTACTTTTGGAGTTTTGGGACGTTTCCCAGAAGTATTTTAAAAACTGCGTCTGGATAAATCATTGACTGCTTGTTATATGATGTTGAAGCAGCACCCTTATGTTTGTGTGTAGGTGATAGCTGAGGCTGTGAGGACCACTCTGGGGCCCCGTGGCATGGACAAACTCATGGTGGACCCAAGAGGTGAGCCCAAGCTGCTGAAGCATGCTGGGAAACACTCACTGAGCATTTGTACTAAGTGAAGAGCTTTTTTATTTGATTCTAGGCAAAGCCACAATCTCCAACGACGGGGCCACCATCCTGAAGCTGCTGGACGTGGTACATCCTGCTGCCAAAACACTGGTGGACATTTCTCGCTCGCAGGACGCTGAGGTCAGGAACTCTCTCTCACACACACACACTGACGCTCTTCCCGTGCCTAATGTCAGCCATTGGCTGAAATGTCCCATTCTCATCCCTGACACAGACACACACTCATACAGACACATACACTCACTCATCTCCATGTTCTAACATTCCCCTGTCCTCTGGCTGCAGGTGGGAGATGGCACCACCTCTGTCACGCTGCTGGCGGCTGAGTTCCTGAAGCAGCTGAAGCCGTACGTGGAGGAGGGGCTCCACCCACAGACCATCATAAGGGCGTTCCGCACCGCCACCAGCCTGGCAGTCAACAAGATCCGGGAGGTCTCTGTGTCTGTGAAGAAAGACGACAAACGGTACGTAGATTTGAACCTAATCACACCTTTTGGGTGGCACAATGGGGCAGTGGTTAGCACTTGTGCTTCACAGAAAGAATGTCCTTGGGGTAATTCCACCTCCACACAAGGCCTTTCTGTGTGGAGTTGGCATGTTCCCCAGTGCTGTATACATTTGTTACTTAAAGCTGCACTAACTGATTTTGAGACATTTTCAAACGTAAGCGATGGGCTCCCTCTCTCTGCTCGCCCTCCCCGCACCCACGGAGCCGAAACACATTCTCTTCCTTGTTTCACCAAAACTCGATCTAAAATATGTCACGCCAGCACAAACCTGCGCTACTTATTCTTCAAAAGGACGTATATCCCAATGCACTGCATGGATATGGATTGCATTTTTGTAATGAACACAAAAATAAATTCATTTAGTGCAGCTTTAACTAAGATAGCATTTGCTTCCATCTGTTGAATGTGTATCAGTAAATCAGTATTGGCCAGTATGTTGTTCTCTGGACTTTTGCATGTGGTTGTCAAAGGTATGTCTGGCCTCCGGTCTGCCTTGTTAAGATTTCCCCTCTGGTATCAATAAGTTATTTGTGGCCATGTTAGCAATGGTCTGTTTAACGACAGCATAGGCTCATCCTCATGGATCTAGCCGCCTTTAGCAACGAACGTGACGCACACACTTTTGGAAAATTGGAAATTCATGACCATGGAGCGCATCCATGGTCATGAATGCGCTCTGTCCACTCTGTCACCTTGCTAGTATTTGCCTCATATAAGAGTGGCAGTAATCACACACAGGTGTTGTGTGGAGGCATAGATCTTTTGACAGTTTCCTTGGTTGATGGAGTGTAAGATATGTGTAAAATATGGATGATGATTATTATCACGTGTTGAATATGAGAATTAACAGCAGTGATTGTGTCCACGGTGACGGCCGAAGGACCATGTTGACAGTTTAAATGTGCCTTTCTGTTTGGACTGACCCTGAGCCTTTGCAGGGAGCAGAGAGAGCTGCTGGAGAAGTGTGCCGCTACGGCCCTCAACTCCAAGCTCATCGCAGGACAGAAGGACTTCTTCTCCAAGATGGTGGTGGACGCAGTCATGTCTCTGGATGAGCTGCTGCCGCTCAAGATGATCGGCATCAAGAAGGTTCAGGGAGGAGCTCTGGAGGTACAGCTATCTTTTCAATCCGTCCAATTCACCAGAGTATTCCTCCTACAGGGTAGTTCCACCTTCAGCGAAAGGTATAAACGCTAATATTAGTTTTTAATATCTTGTATTGTATAACTACTATTGGCATCAACTGAAGTTAACCAAATGACCAATCAGGAGTATGGTTGGTACTTTCTCACCCATAATTATTTGTCATCTTGATCCTGCAGTTATTTTCATATTGTTTGAAAATCATATTGAGCAGTGCAGCCCAATGAATTCATCAATTATGTGGTTGTGGATGTAAAACAATAGGTGTTGAGACACAACATATAATTCCATGAATTTTTGATATAGTAAATATTGCCACCAGCTTATATTTGAGAGTGTCCTGGAGGTCACACTCTACAAAACCCTTGTAAGCAATAAATGGTGTGTTGTGGAAAAATACTACAGTGACAACAGTCCTAAACCACTGCCAAGTCCAGTTGTAAACCGTGTGCGTCTGTTTGTGTGTATGACAGGACTCCCAGCTGGTCCTGGGCGTGGCCTTCAAAAAGACCTTCTCATACGCTGGCTTTGAGATGCAGCCCAAGCGCTACGACAACCCTCAGATCGCGTTGCTCAACGTAGAGCTGGAGCTGAAGGCTGAGAAGGACAACGCAGAGGTCCGCGTCAAGTCTGTGCAGGTGCGCAACCATCCACTACCAGTTTCAACAAGGAAGGAACAGGAGATAAGAATTAATATAAATTACAATCTGCACAAAACAGGAGGTCATTGAGCGAGAGGGCTTCCACCTTGGGTACTAGTGGATCAGGAGGATTTTGATGCAAAACACATTAATGTATAAACAAGCCATCATGTCATTTATTAAAGTTTGTTGAATATGGGGATTCTGGCACATAATCAGAATGAACTTCTTAGAGCAGGAGGCTTCTAGAACAGGAACACATTATCGTATGACAAATTGAGTCAGAGATTCCAAGAATGCATCAACTTTTCCCTCCTCATGAAGAAAGTGTTCAAATTTGCATTCTGCTGGAAATAATAATCTAAAACGTCTGGTCAAACTGTAGATGCAGTTTTACTGCAGAGAATCCTAAAGCTCATTTAGAAGCTGAATGAAGCGGGAGCTTTGTTTGTGTGACCATGGCATCATTGTGTGACGGGGCGAGGGGATGTGTTTTTTGCCAGAAGCTGAAAACTTTTCTTCTAGGTTTACTTTCTTAGCTGAATATTAAACAGTGTTTTTATTGGTCAAAATGGTTTTCTTTGATCATGTTGATATTGTGAAGTCGCTATTGTCTCTAAGGGCGGCACGGTGGGTGAGTGGATAGCACTCTCGCCTCTCAGCAACAAGCTCCTGGGTTCCAATCCCGGTTGGACCAGGGCCTTTCTGAGTGGAGTTTGCATGTTCTCCCTGTGTCTGCGTAGGTTTCCTCCGGGTGGTCCGGTTTCCCCTACCACTAAAAATATGTACAATAGGTCTGGCATGTGCCTCCTGTACTGGCACCCCCACCCAACAATTGTAAACCGCTTTGAGACTCCGATGTGCAGTGAAAAGGCGGTATATAAATAAAAGCTTACTTACTTACTAGCTTACTTACTCTCCCCTCAGGACTACCAAGCCATTGTAGACGCTGAGTGGAACATCCTGTATGACAAGCTTGACAAGATCTACAAGTCTGGGGCCAAAGTGGTGCTGTCCAAGCTGCCCATCGGAGACGTGGCCACGCAGTACTTTGCCGACAGAGACCTGTTCTGTGCAGGCCGCGTGCAAGAGGAGGACCTGAAGAGGACCATGATGGTAGGACCCAAAACTGGCCTCTAGAGTACTAGCTTTTTATAAAAATAGTCATGTTTTTTATCATGGATATTCCACTGTGCCTGTCTCTTGTTTATGGGCGTTGGACCTAATCCACATAATGTATTTTTATTTATTTGGATAAAGCAAAGCCAATGCAGCTGTTGGTTACACACTTCCTGTGAGTTTGCTCCTGAGTCTATTAAAGCACCAGAAAAGAGACACATGCACTCACATGATAAATTATTATATCTTGAATTACAGCTATTATTTCAATAATGATTAGGTACAATGTGTAGTTTTTACTCCCATCCAGCGTTGAGATCACATGTTCCAGTCTGTTGACCGGAAGCACTATGGGAGCTTTTTAAAGAACAGTGTATTTTTGACAGTGGTCCCCAACTCCTGGTCATTCGAACCAGGCCGCCAAGTGAAGAATCATTTAGTTTGATAAATGATCGGATCTCCATACGTCTTGGTCATTCGACACGGTAGCCTTAAAATGTAAACAAATGTGCTCCCACCACATGGTGGCTGAAGAGAAGAGAGTGAAAGTTTGCGATTCTCGCATCCTTTGTCCCTTATCAATGTATTTCTAGTTGGCGCATTGACATGGAGTCCTCCTCTCTCATGTACATTTATATAAATTAAATTCTAAGCCTATGACAACCATTCAAAAACATGGAGGTAAATATTCTTAAAGTGATAGTCTGTAACTCTAAATGAATTACAAATTTTAGGAAATGTGTTAATTTGACCTCCTGGCCTTAAATGTTGATATAAAATAAGTCATTTTATTAATTCCAATATTACGGGTAAGTCCCGCCTTCCCTTCTCTTAGCTACAGTTCAGAATCCACGGTGCCGTCGAGGTTAACCAATCGAGTCATGTCAATCATCTGCGCTGATGGTCGCAGCTGCGCGCATGCTCAATTGTTTGTTTTTGCGGAGCCTCCGAATCAAGCCTCCATTAGGCTCTGGAACTACATGAAAACTGAACAAAGAATTCTGAACATCTGCGCTGAGTTACCCATTTATATACTGAACCTATATCCATAATCAGATCCTCTGCAGATGTGTCCTATAATGTTCAATTCATGATAATAGCACTTCCGGGTTTGCTGCGATCGCTTTTGTGTGCATAAAACATTTTTTTTTTCATTAAAACATTAACAAATAATTCTGAAAACCTCCGTGCATGTGTATTAATAATGTATATGTATAATGTGTTCTCTGATTAACATTTCAAAATGTTACGGAAACGTAGGTGTAGACCAATCAGAAAGGAAGGGGGAGGGATACCTCTCTGTCTCTTTCTGACAAACTCCAGACAATCACTTTAAATGTCACATTTGTTATTGATTAACATGTTTTTTTTATTTCAACTGTACAAATTACAGAGTAGATTTTTAAAGTTTGAGAAGTACATTATTTATTACTGTTTTCCTTAACATTTTGAAAGATGCTTTCTCATCCTCGTTTTTAAATAAGCTTCCTCACGAGAATGAAATGCAATAAATCACTTATCAAAAGTTTGATTAATATGATAGGTCCGTGTACGTCGCGGCCATTCTATTTTTGATTAGGAAAGAAAATACAAAAAACGAATATTGGCCGTTTCCCGTTTTCCGTTTTCAAAATAAAATGTAGAAAACGAGAATTTAATCCGTTTTTCGATTTTGTGTTTTAAAATTAAAAAACGGATAACGAAAAACAGGTCATAATCCGTTTTTCCATTACACATTTACACAAGAAACACCAACATCGAAAAACCACGGCAAAAATTTGATTTTCTTTCCACTTTTTAGCTACTGTTAGTCTATGGATAATATGCCAACAGCTGCAAACATGGCGGATCTCCATGGTAACAGTGGATTTTCCCGAAGGCTATTAACGAAGTCACCTCTGCACCACTATACATAATTAGCATACATTTGTGCCGGCGACAAAAAAAAAGTAAAATTAACCAAACACCTGGACATACCTCTGCGATTCCTTTTGAGACTTCAAGTTCAAGCCGATTGTCAGGACAGATGTCCTGATTTAGGCCACGTTCAAAGCACCATCTTCTCACATTTCGCTCTGAGAAACCCACAGTTGGACCAAACTGTGCAGTTAGCGCGTTGGCGATCTCACCACAAGCCATACCACTCATCCTTCTCTCTATAATAAAGTCGGCGAAACTATTTAAGGCCATTTGAAAACTTATTAAAGTAGAAAAAAAGACAAATTAGTTAGCCACTGTAACAGCTGACGTCTTCTCACAAAGTAGAGTGACTTCGGCCGCTTAGTGGCATAGTGGTAGGCATGGTTAACAGATTCCGGGTCAGCTTCAAAGTCGATGAAGATCAAGAATGGAAAATCAAATTTTTGCCGTGGTTTTTCGATGTTGGTGTTTCTTGTGTAAATGTGTAATGGAAAAACGGATTATGACCTGTTTTTCGTTATCCGTTTTTTAATTTTAAAACACAAAATCGAAAAACGGATTAAATTCTCGTTTTCTACATTTTATTTTGAAAACGGAAAACGGGAAACGGCCAATATTCGTTTTTTGTATTTTCTTTCCTAATCAAAAATAGAATGGCCGCGACGTACACGGACCATGATAGAACGCATCATAATCACTTTTTGTGATTGAGTTACTGATGCAGCCTGTGCTAACCTCATGTGTGCTATGCAGGCCTGTGGCGGCTCCATCCAGACTTCTGTGGGGAACATGACCCAAGACGTCCTGGGACAGTGCGAGCTCTTTGAGGAGGTGCAGTTGGGAGGAGACAGGTGAGGATCAAGCGGCTGGAATTTCACATCATCTGCAACTTTAGTTTGTTTGACCGATGACCAGATTGTACTTGTTTTTGAGAGTGACGTTTGCCACTATTTTGATCTCTATTAAGCTGTAAAGTCGCAAGTCTGCTAAGGTTGTTTTTAACAATCATTTGTCAAAATAACATAATTATTACCAATTGACCTCCGCCTGGACAGGGCCTTAAATAATTGCAGTCTTTTGTAAATTGTAAATTCTGACCACTATCTAAGTAAAAAAATGTTTTTTGGACTCTATTTCAGCCCTGTATACTAATGCGTGTGTGTGTGGTAGGTACAACTTCTTTAAGGGCTGCCCCAAAGCAAAGACCTGCACCATCATCCTGAGAGGAGGAGCGGAGCAGTTCACAGAGGAGACGGAGCGCTCCCTGCACGACGCCATCATGATAGTGCGCCGTGCTATCAAGGTCAGTGACCGCGCCCGACTGACGAGGCCAAAACCATCCACCGCTCAGTTTCTGACTGTTTTGTTTGTGCACAGAATGACTCTATTGTGGCCGGAGGCGGCGCAATAGAGATGGAGCTGTCCAAATACCTGCGGGACTACTCCAGGACCATACCAGGCAAACAGCAGCTGATTATTGGAGCCTACGCCAAAGCTCTGGAAATCATCCCCCGCCAGTTGTGCGACAACGCAGGCTTCGATGCCACGAACATCCTGAACAAGCTGAGGGCCAAACACGCACAGGTGAATACTGCTTTTCATCTATTGCAGGAATAAGAACTAAGGTAGTAAATGTTTCATAAACTGAATGATTCGTAGTAGTATCCATATGGTGTTATGACTAATGCAATATTGGATTATGGCTGAAAAATATATCACAATATAAGTGATTCATATCGGTCAATATCAATAATATAAGTTAAACTACCCCGTTTTCTATTGATATAGAACACGTGTCTATAACGATATATATCGTTTTATCGCCCAGCCCTAGGCCTTTCGCGATATTCAATAAATCAATCGCATGATAATTAAAATTAGCTCGATATTTTT
The DNA here is from genome assembly GCA_964034765.1 of Knipowitschia caucasica. NCBI lineage: Eukaryota > Metazoa > Chordata > Actinopteri > Gobiiformes > Gobiidae > Knipowitschia > Knipowitschia caucasica. The sequence continues at coordinate 6,685,300 of OZ035841.1, forward strand.
CCTGGCCACGATGAATTCCATTTGCATGCTTGTTTGTTTTCCCGTCTCTCTTCCTCTTTGGTCAGAGAGCCGCAAAGTGGTCACGCGTGACGCGAGCAGACTGTGGCCCTGTCCACACGAAGTCAAGCTCAGGCCTAAACGCAAAAATACTTTATCAATCCAGTGTATCGTCCATACGAGGCCGGCGTTTTGGGGGGGTGTAAACGAACATTTTTGAAACCAGGTCCCAGAGTGGAAAGATTTCAAAACTCCGTATATGCCGCTCCGTGGTTACTGCCTCTCCGCAATGTATCTGAGACGCTTGCGTCATCGCCCCGCCTCTTGTTAAAGCACGCATGCGCCGCACTCAGAAAATAATGACAACAACAATGTAGCTTGTTGGTTTTGTAATCCAGTGTGACCCGAAGCAACAGTTCAACCTCATCGTCCGTCCATACTAATGTAGTACCAGCTCGCCCACTCGCCATGTTGTCTGTTTACAAAATTCCGCGCATGCCCACGGAAGTTTGGGCTTGATCCCGTCATTGCGTCACAGCGCCACCAACAGGTCTGGCATAGTTTCACAGCGTTTTCAGGCGTATTGACTACATTCATATGGACGCACACATTTACTGAGCTAACTCCGTGTTTACAGAAAAAGTTTCTGAAATTATAAGCGTTTTGTCTTCGTGTGGATATAGCCTGTAACAACTCAAAAATACAAAATGCAGCCAAAACGGGACCTAAACCAGGACTAAACCAGGACTTAACCAGGATTGACAACGGGGGGACACAGTAGTTGTTCTCATTCAGGCTCTATTTGTGACTAAACTAGCGCAGTTAGCTAACTAGCAGTTAGCTAATTAGCTAGCTAGCGTGTTCGCCGATGCGAAAGTACCGTTTAATAATAAAATAAACTTATGATGCACCTCCGTGAACACATACTGCTGTTATATAACGTCTCTGGAAGGTCTCAGGACAAAGAGACGCTGCAGAGCTGCATTATTGGCAAGAACTTTACACCAAAAGCCGCTAGCATGATGTTAACGGAGTTAGCATCAAGCCAGCGGCTTTTTACTTTCGCCACTTCCGGCGGTGGTCTTTAAAAATAAAAGTGTATTTCTCTTAGGTGTACCTGCATCATTATCATTGTATTAGATCAAAATAATCTCAGAACAACACTATCGCCTATCGCAATAAATTTTGAGACAATTAATCGTCCAGCAAAATGTGTAATCGTGACAGGCCTACCCAGCCCTATATTGGATCATGGCATAATGCTAAGAAAATTGTATTTGAGCAGCAATGCAGATTTATATTACTGTTGGGTTGCACCATCTGAGGTCGTACAACTAAAACGCCTCAAAGATGGTAGACAATTGTTCCGAATGAGAGGGAAACGGTTGGAATCATTGTGACTGAACCCTTATCCCTCCCTCTGCAGGAGTCATTTCAACATAATTGAAAATTACTTCTATTATTTTTTACAATGCTGTTGTAAATGCGACATGCTCACTATTGTGGCCACGGCAGAAAGATGGACGCTCTTGTCCCTGCTGTACCTGTGCTCATGGTGTCCCCTGTTCTGTCGTAGGGCGGCATGTGGTACGGCGTGGACATCAACAATGAGGACATCGCAGATAACTTTGCTGCGTGTGTGTGGGAGCCGTCTGTTGTGCGGATCAACGCGCTGACCGCTGCCTCTGAAGCCTCCTGCCTGATCCTGTCTGTGGACGAGACCATCAAGAACCCACGCAGCAACATGGACGGGCCCCCAATGGGAGGGGGCCGGGGCAGGGGCCGCGGCAGACCCCACGCACACTGAGGACTGTGCACTGGACTTTTCCTGTTTTTTACTGTTGTCACGGCGGTAGGTGGAGCTGTGTGTTTGTTGCAGAGCTCTGTGTGAGGTGTCTCTGCTCTGGACAACTATTTATTTGACCAGTGTTACGAATAAAGTCACAGCTCAAAGTTCTTCTGAGTGACATTATTTCTCAAAGTCTGAACTCAAAATTCTCAAGGGTTTCTGAAACAAGTCCTGTGGTCAAGTCTTAATATGAAAATGCAACATTTACTCTTAAAAACATAAGTACCCACTTTAATGATTGAGTGACTGCATAAAGTTAGTTTCTTTAAGAACTTGTCTTTTTATAACAAGTTCTCATTCATTTAAAGGGAATGTGGAGCGGGAGTGAGGAACCATTTGACTCAAGACCAGCAGTGGAATGATGGAATCTGCTACTTCTGATCTCTGGAGTTCAGAGAGAAGTCCCATGCTTAAGGTGCTTTCAACAATAGGTCCTGACTTGGAGTTTTTTCTGTTTAAAAACACTAACTACATTAGTTACTAAAGTAATTTGTTACACTAAAATATAATCTAATTACAATAACTAGTATTGGTTAGTCAAAACATTTCATAACCTATTCTTTATTTTCAGTTAAATGTTAGTAGACATTTTCTGCTGATAAAAAACAATGTAATCCGTAAATCTAGGAACCACTTCTCAAAATGAATCTCCCAACAACAATCCTAAGGTCTTCTTCTCAAACACTGACACCATGTTTTTCATGAGTGACTTCAGAGCTGACCACATCGGCCACACGTCCAGTTGTGTGTCTGCCGCTGACCACAAGCCTGTGGTCCTGTGACCTTACGTGTCCTTAGAAGGACCATGTGTTTCACAACAGGACGTTCATCTGGACCGTTTCCAGCACAGTCAGTTTGTGGGACAGGGACATGGGACTCAGTTGGACAGGAAGTCCACAGAGGCACGCACAGAGAGGTTGGTCAGGACGTCCACAGCAGTCACTTTGATCTCTGTGTCTCCAAACTGCATGGTGGCCCTGATCTCCCTGCGCTGTGGGGGGGTGGCTGGGGGGAGTCCTGCAGTCCTGGGGCAGGGCAGAGCTGAATTGGCGGGCAGCTCCAGAGTGATGGTCCCACACTTGCTGACCCCAGGGTCGGTCACGTACACTGCGTCGTCACAGCAACTGCAGTAGATGTTTATAATGATCTTCTTCTGGCCGACGCGGGCCGGGGTGTAGCTCCGCCTCACCACCTCTCCCAGAGCCACTGATTGGTCAACACAGACGAAACGGTCCAGGATGTCTGTGCACCACTGGCGCCCGTCCTTCAGCAGCAGCTTGTCCCGTGGGTGTCTGCCCTCCACAAAGCGGTTGAGCACCCCCACCCCGTAGGTGAGAGGGCAACGACGCACCCGGATCACGCTGGGGTCCAGGCCAAATAACACTGCCCCCTTCAGGATGGTGAGGCCCACGTCATGAGGGATGATTACCCGGCAGCAGCGCCCCACCGACCTCTGGATGGCCTTCTGCAGCATGGGCGACTCTGCGAAGCCCCCCACCAGGAAGAGGAAGTGCACACCCTGCACCTCTGGGCGCCGCAGCAGCTCCTCTAGAGGAGACACGAGGACATGCACGGGTCAGGACGGCTCACATTAACACACTAACATTGTCTCAACTGTGCAAAAAGTAACATGACATTCTTTATAATGATGAGCCACGATAACTTTTTGTAATCTTGATTAATCATTCATTTGCATTTAACATTACTGTAATTCTCATCTATAATTCTCAGCCTACTTTTGTTTATTGCTTTGAACCATACCGCTTGTGTAGCGAGGCCTGTGTATGTATATTTATATATATATGCAAAGGATATCAAAAATATTGATTTAAAAATGATTTGCTACATAGAACAATTACATTAAGCATAGGTATAAATTAGTTTCAGTGACAGATTCACTTTCCATCAGGACAATGAGCCAGGGGTACAATATAATGGTTTAAATGATAATGGTTTTTTTATGAAAAATAAAAATTATGTATCATTTTGCTGTCACTTAACAGTTGTCTGTTACTTTGTAGTGGCCTTTTTCATCATGTTTAACATGACGAAACTGGCTCAGGTTTGCCACAAAATACAGGACGTTTAATCTGGTTGTGTTTACAGTCTATGGTCTACATGCACTGTATGTGTGAGGTGGTTTCTTACCAATGTGTCTGACGATGTTTTGGATGGTGGGCTGGAAGAGCTCGTGCATGGCCTCCTGAGTGAGGCGGAGCATGCCCTGGGAGGACCACTTCACTATGTTCATACTACACACACACACATGTTCACAAGTCAGATTTAGGAGTCCTCACAGCTTAACCATAGACCGTATATATGAAGTGCTTCTAAACCCGTTCACACTAGCGCGGATGTCCCCCAGGTGGCCCCTCCCCAGTCAGATGCTGAATGCTCAATGCTTCCTTTAGGCACATATACAGCACACACCAGTGTTCTTTTATGTACAGATGGTCGAAACATTGCTCAACGTGGCTAAGCTGTGTGCCTCTGTCACACAGTTGGATGCAAAGTTTTCCTCTTAATGCACGTCTTTGCATTTGGCCAAGAACCGTGTAGTCAACCCGACTGAAAAGCTGTGCCGTGAACCAAAACAGAAAGGGGTTGATATTAGTGTAAATGGAGCTAAAACCAACTCCATGTCTGTGGTTGTAAATAAGTTTGCAGAACATGTGTCCTTCAATGGAGCATAATAACAAATATGGCCAATATTTATTACATATCAGAAACAGATATTAATTTTCCATCACATTCTTCTCACCTGCTCCTCCTCAGTGCCGCCTCCACGCTGTGCCCGCGGTGCCTCTTGTAGAAGTCGATGAAGGAGAATGGAAGGCTGATGTTGAGGGCGTTGGCGCGTCCCGGGGCCGCGGTGCGTTTGCGGGCCTCAAAGGCAATACTCAGGTCCACCCAGGCTGCGGGCCGCTTGGCTTTGAAGCTCTGGATGAAGTCCTCCCCGAAGATCTCGCACAGCATGGACTCGAAAGCCAGGTCCACCCCCACTGCCCCGTGTGGCCCCCCTGCGTACACGCACACAGCTACACTGACCCACTGTGCAGATGGGACTTCCACAATACTGATACAATATATACAACAATTATTCAGTATTACTTGTGTTCATTTCGGCATTATCTTTTACATTACAGTGTAATATAATTGATTTAGTACTACGACAACATTCTATTGAATTGTATTGTGCCAAGAGTGAGACTGGTGTGTGCGGGCCGATGGCACATACTGGTTGCCACACATCTGTCAGTGTGCCCCAGGACAGCTGTGGCTACAGTTGTAATTCATCACCACAGTGCATGGAGTGAAAGAATAAGGACATGTGAAATGTGTTTGAATGTCCAAAAAAATCACTATACATTAGTAGTAGTACCTGTGGCCTGTGCACTGGTACCTGTGGCCTGTGTGCTAGTGCTGGTACCTGAGGCCTTGTACAGCTCCTTCAGGGTGTTCTGGGGCTGCTCAATTTGATGCACGGTCAGATCCACTGTGCCCCCGCCACAGTCCGCCACCACGTAGCGATCACCTGCGAAACACACGCAGCTGTTCAGGCCTGACAGTAAAGGCTGCTCATAGGAATCAGGAGTTGTGTGTGGCTAATGTAGCTTTTCCTGAGCGTCATTCATCAGACAAATAATTGAACCGCACACCAAAGAACCACTCTCCAAACTCTCTCTCTTCTCCTCTCTCCGTTACCTTTTCTTCCTGGGAATTATAAAATCTGTGTAATGGTCTTTTATCACTTTAATTGTCTAGTCACCTTATACTTGTCCCTTAACAGAATGATCTCCGCTGTGTGAAGGTGAGGTTTTGTAGGTCTTTCTTTGACTGTAGATGTAAACACTACTGACCCTATATATATATATAACATATGTACATTACAATAATATGCAATACTGTAGTAAAGTAAGAATATGTGGAAATAAGTTCAGTACGGCATGAAGCCTCCTGCTGTAAGGAGCTGCACTACTGTGTGTAGCGTGGACACTGACCTGTGTGTAGTGGGGACACTGACCTGTGTGTGGCGTGGACACTGACCTGTGTGTGGCGTGGACACTGACCTGTGTGTAGCGTGGACACTGACCTGTGTGTAGCGTGGACACTGACCTGTGTGTAGCGTGGACACTGACCTGTGTGTGGCGGGGACACTGATCTGTGTGTAGCGGGGACACCGACCTGTGTGTAGCGTGGACACTGACCTGTGTGTGGCGTGGACACTGACCTGTGTGTAGCGTGGACACTGACCTGTGTGTAGCGTGGACACTGACCTGTGTGTGGCGGGGACACTGATCTGTGTGTAGCGGGGACACCGACCTGTGTGTAGCGGGGACACTGACCTGTGTGTAGCGTGGACACTGACCTGTGTGTGGCGTGGACACTGACCTGTGTGTGGCGTGGACACTGACCTGTGTGTGGCGTGGACACTGACCTGTGTGTGGCGTGGACACTGACCTGTGTGTGGCGTGGACACTGACCTGCGTGTAGCGGGGACACTGACCTGCGTGTAGCGGGGACACTGACCTGCGTGTAGCGGGGACACTGACCTGTGTGTAGCGTGGACACTGACCTGTGTGTGGCGTGGACACTGACCTGTGTGTGGCGTGGACACTGACCTGTGTGTGGCGTGGACACTGACCTGCGTGTAGCGGGGACACTGACCTGCGTGTAGCGGGGACACTGACCTGCGTGTAGCGGGGACACTGACCTGTGTGTAGCGTGGACACTGACCTGTGTGTAGCGGGGACACTGACATGTGTGTAGCGGGGACACTGACCTGTATGTAGCAAGGACACTGACCTTGTGTAGCCTGGACACTGACCTTGTGTAGCGTGGACACTGACCTGTGTGTAGCAAGGACACTGACCTTGTGTAGCGTGGACACTGACCTGTGTGTAGCGTGGACATTGACCTGTGTGTGTGGCGTGGACACTGACCTTTGTGTGTGGCGTGGACATTGACCTGTGTGTAGCGGGGACACTGACCTGTGTGTAGCGTGGACACTGACCTGTGTGTAGCGGGGACACTGACCTGTGTGTAGCTCTGACCACAGCTCTCCACTGCCGCTCTCTACAGCAAAGGTACGACTGTGCCTTGAGCGCCGGAGCTGCTGCCGCGCTGCAACACACACACATGCAAACAAGCACACACTGTTTGGATTGGGGGTATGTGGTCTGTGTGTCTGGTGACAGCCTGTTGTGTTTTCCTCCTCCTCTTCCTGCCTCCTCCGCCTCACATGCACTACCTCTTTTCCCGCCTCTGATGTCCTGCTGCTGGAGTTGTGGAGTTCTGCTAAGGCCAGTTCATGTGGTGCGGCCGGTAAGGACAAATAAAAATCTGAGGACATGACCAAAGCACGAGCCCAGGCAAAATACTCTTGAGAGAGCAGCTGGAGCAGCTTACACAAAAGTGTGTGGATCTGGAGGAGCCATCTATGACAGAGCACTGACAACACGGGTCACCTCATGACCTCCAAAGCCTCTGATCATGACTGCCACACACGCTGAAATATTGCCAAAGGTCTCAGCTAAGCGGAATCTAAAGATGGGAAGAACCACATTCATGATATCAATATCAAGATATGAATGTTTAAGATATCGGAAAACAACAAATAAAACAATCGAACCCCTGTTGTATCGTATCGATATTCATCAATATCAGCATATGACATATTTAACATAGTTCAGCCCTACTGCAGAGGATCCAGAACGTATGGGCCACATCCAGCAACGTAAAGTCTCTTCGTTAAAATACAGGGAAGGGTTGCTCAAACTGAAACCAGTACCTTGTCTGAAGCTGGAGTCCAAGGGACGGGAGCTGTCTGTGCCCAGGCCGTTGGAGATTGGCTGCATGCTCAAGTCAATCACTTGGTGTAGGCGGAGCTTGCGGCAGTAGATGGAGGCGGCCTCGGGCTCCAGAGCAATCAGCAGCTGCTCGGGACAGTGTGGAGACATCAGGCCAGCCTAAACACAGGAGACAGGGGCCTGGGTCAGACTGGACTGTGCACACAAAGCTCTGGATTATTGATTCAAAATGTAACACTGTGTCCTTTAAACAGTGTTTGACAGTACAACTTCAACTGAGAACTGACAGTGTGATCACACATGACCATCATCTACTACACATCTGATGTCATGGCTGTCAGCCTGTCGCTCAGCTGGAGCTCTGTGTCTCAGAGGTTTAAAGTGGAAGAGAATGAATGGATGGAGGAGTTTTGACCAAATTATTATTCAGTTGGATGCTACTTTTGGTAGTTAGTTTTTGTTTTGATTTTTTAAACAAAATGAGCGAAGCTGCTTTGATCGATGAAGTGTATTGTAGACTATAAAGCCCATTCATTACTAATTGCACTTATAGTCAAATAAAGATTATATTGTTAGCTTTAACAGTATCTATAACATGCCATATTAGTCCAGACTCTCGGTGGGGGGCACACAAAAAACCTTTATGTGTGACGCAGATAGCCCGCAGACTGCTGTTTGAGACCCCTGATTTTGTTCCAATTCTCACAGAATATATTTTCTCACTTCCCCAAATGGATGGCAGTTGTACTTCATTTTCCATATTTTGTCTATATACTTTTACTTAAGAAATGATTTCACAACTTTTACATATTTTCAAGATCATGACTAAGGGTCAAAATAAGCACAGGTACAAACTTGTGAATGTATATTCCTTGTAAGCACAACAGAGGGAGTCTCTGAGGGCTGTAAGACTAGAAAGTGTGTGGCCTTGAGCTCAGGGTGGGGGCTCGTCCTTCTTCCTGTTTGCTCGCCGCTCTCCTCATTGTGCTCTCCTGGTGACATCATCCACACAGGACAAGGCTCTGGGTGGGGCCTTGGCTTCGGGACGGAGGGGTCTACTGAGGTCTACTGAGGTCTACCGAGGTCTAGAGCAGACCTAACCACACTGTAAAAAGACTTGAAATACGAATTATTTCAATTTGACTTGAAATGAATTGATCCACTGATGGAACCAGGTAATCACAAGTTAAATTACAAGTAACTGATATATTTTATAATCATTCTTCCCACTGGTTCTCTTTTTACAGACAGATATGATTTTAATTCCCAAAGTACTTTTTTTAAGCACTTTGAGTTGCCTTGTGGGAATTATTAATTCACTCCACCTGTGCTTGCCGTTACCTAGTCAATGGAACATGTTTTCTATCATTGTACAGTACTACCCTTTGTGCCACTAACTTGGTCTTTCTTAATAATGCATCGGTTTTATATATCGCTTTTCTGGACACTTAAAGCCGCTTCACATGTCATTATTCATTCACTCCACACACGGTGGTGATAAACTACTACTGTAGCCACAGCTGCCCTGGGGCACACTGACAGAAGCGAGGCAACCAGTCTGTGCCATCGGCCCCTCCGACCACCACCAATCATTCACACACACACAGACTCATTCTAGGCAATGGGGGTGAAGTGTCTTGCCTAAGGACACAACGAAAGCAAACCTCAGTGGGAATTGGTGGGATCGAACCCACGACCTTCAGGCTCAAAGGACACTTCTCTGGACATTCTTTACTTTTATTTCAATTACGGGAAAGTATGTGATGCACTTCCAGCCTGAACAGACTATCTTTGAGTTGCTCTTCGACTTCGTCACAGTTGGCACCTGTTGTTTTCCTGTATTTTGCAAACAGCATGGGCTCGGCATGCAACAGAGCTCCCCCCACTTTACACCCTGCACTGCAAAAAGTGATGAAAAATAAGTCAAAAATGGCTCAAATTTGGCAAAATGTACATTATTTAAATTTGAGCACAATGTGACAAACAAGATACATTCTGATAAAACAAGATTTGCCAACGTGACAAGCAAAAATGATCTTGTTTTAAAAATATACAAAAAATGTGGAGCAACAGTTCTTGATCAGACTCAGAATCCACTCATTTATTGCCTCATGTATTTTTCTTTTTGCAGTGTGCCCTCTCCCCACCACACTGAAGAGCCAGAAACTGATTCTAAACACTTTACCCAGTCTCCCAGTGGCCCCAGTTATGACAGTAATTAATTAGAAGTTATTTTGATACACTGGATAAACACAGAAAAGTTGAGTTTTGGTCGTTATAATACAGTAGATTATCATGTTTAGATTCTGGTCACATGTCTTTTTCACTTCTGTGGTCTTTGATTTTGCAAGATGTTCATAAAAGAGAATGTTGTTGTAACTATTTCTGCCACTAGATGGGGGTGTTTTAGTGATCCTGGCATCACATGTAGATGCACAGCGGTCAGTACCAGGTAGGCGGCCTCTCTCATGAACTGCTTGGCTGGTTGTCTCCACACGGCCGGCACAGTGATGACCCAGCGGATCTGCTCCGCCTCCAGCACCGTGGACGACTGCTCCTTCACCTCCTGCACACACCACGCAAACAAGCGTCGTTATGAGGTTTTATAGAAACATTTATTTTGGGTTGCCTTTTGCTTAGTTTAGAATTGTATTGTATTTTACATTCGTGATGTGTGTCGTTTTCCCTAAAAGAACGAGGTACATAATTACACCTTTATACATGTGAGAACTGTTGATCATGAGAGGCCTTCAGGTCGACATTTCCGCCTTCTCAGAGCGAAGTCACATTTACAGTGAGCAGGCCATTGTGTAATGCAGTGGTTCTCAAACTTTTTACACCAAGTACCACCTCAGAAAATACTTGCCTCTCCAAGTACCACCACGAATGACCAACACTACACAGTAGCTTAATAAGCCTAAGTATTCATCAAAAACAACACAGTTTACACAGTTTGAACAGTTTCTTACTGTAAATATAGGGGGAAAAAAACTGTACTTAAATAATGATTCAAGTAAAATGTTTGATTCAATACAAATTGCAAAGCCTTGACTCACTGTGAGTGATATTCTCGAGTGGGATCTTTGTCCAACAGAAGGTTTGGACATTGGTGCACTTTTGTTTATAGGGCTATGCTTAGTCTGCTGCCCTCTTTCATCTGCCATTTACTCACACAAAGAGATGTTGGTTCATATGGTTTGGATCAAATGAACTTTTGTTGCTCTCTGTTCCTTTTGCACAGAACTGGGGAAAAAAAGCTTTAGTAAATGCTGCTAACCCTACATGGAACATGTTGCAAAAAGACTAGAAATTATCTGAACTTATTTCATTGAATCATTCATAGATCCAGATGGAGAGAACCTTAGACGTCCTCATTGAACTGTAACTATTTTCATAATCCGTAATTTTAAGAAATTGCATGTGACTGTTTTTGTAATCTGTAATTGTGTGTAACTTTTGTCCAGGACCCCCTTGAAAAAGAGGTTCTTAATCTCAATGGGACTTACCTGGTTTGTTTTTTATTATATTTATTTCAGTGATTCTTTGGCCTAACCTGGCAAGAGCCAGATTGATGATTGTGTAGAACTCTAATGCATTCTCCACAATATCAATCTGGGACTTCTGCAGGAGAATCCTTTCGGGGAAAGGAGGGATAAGCAGCAGAATACTTCAAGCTGATTGGGCGAAGTGACGCTGTGTGCCCGCCTACCAAGGTTGCCGTCCAGAAATGCACAAAGAGCCTCTCGGTGTTCATCTTTCAAAAAAGAAATTGGAGATTTTGCTAAAACTGACTTGATAGCCTCAGCTACACGTCCGTCGTCCTGCGTAGCCATGTTTGTTTTGCTTCGGCCCGGCACTTCTTGCTTTCGTCAAACCCGGATATCCCGCCCTAAAACCCCAGACTGGCACGTGATTGGCTTGAACACCTAGATGTTCTACTCGAAAAGGGTTGGCGGGAGCGGGGCAAGATGTATTCTCGAGTGTTTGTGAACTCACAAATACCGCGAGAATTCAGCTTGCAGGCAAGGTCTTTGGCTTACCACTAGAGAGAGCCCCTAGTTGTACGCATACCGCACTTTGAGAATCACTGGTGTAATGTAAATGTAAATGTGTACTTTATTGTCCCCGTAGGGAAATTTGTCCTCTGCATTTGACCCATCCTGATGCCTCTAAAGACTCACGTCAGGAGCAGTGGTCGCCGTAGTAGTAGTAATCTTTATTTATATACCGCCTTTTCACTGCACATCGGAGTCTCAAAGCGGTTTACAATTGTGATTTTTGGGATTGGGGGTGCCAGTACAGGAAGCACATGCCAGTTCTATTGTACATATTTTTAGAGGTAGGGGAAACCGGAGCACCCAGAGGAAACCTACGCAGACACGGGGAGAACATGCAAACTCCACTCAAAGGCCCTGTTCCAACCAGGATTCAAACCCAGGACCTTCTTGTTGAGAGGCAAGAGTGCTGTCCACTCATCTACCGTTCCGTCCAACGTATTTATTTGCACGTGTTACGATTGTATTGTGTATTTTTGTTGTTTTAATTGCATTTCATATTGTGCAGAGCAAAAAAGCACACTGAGCTTTTGGGTTCCCTTGAAGACCTTCAAAGTGACAGGCGGCCACGCGGTAGCTTGTTTTATAGTTCATTTTTGAAACCATAAAGAGAGAGAAGAAATTGTGTTTATGGTTCGACAGAGTTGTGCTGGCAATAATTTATACTTTACTTTAAGCTCCCCCTTTCATCTCTTTTAGATCAGAAGTGTCCAAAGAATTTAGTTTGTGAGATACTTTAGGTCTTTAACCAGACTTGTCCAGGGCCCCATACTGTAGCTTCGATCGTACAAGCTTTTTGGTTTCTCATTTTGTCCCACTGGATTTATAGAGTTTTTCTTTGTCGATGAGGAGGGTCTAAGGACAATGGTCCAGGACACATGACATTCAACATCATTTATGGAGTTTATTGACATTTTTCATCTGTCTCTTATGATTCTCTGTCTGTGTTGGCGAATCAACGACTTTGTATAGTTCTTCAAGATAACTACAGTTAGGATTTAGGGCTGTACAATAATAAATGGAATCAAATAAAAGAAATCAGGTAATTTCTCTGACGCTCCATTGTTCCGACGTCTCAATACTACGACCATTTCTTTATCAATGACTTTGTGAGCAGCATGGCCAAGAACTGGTCAAATGTATGGCTTTTAAGGGTGTTATTTTTTCTTGGTTTAGTCTTTTTCAAGCACAGTTAGAGTGAGTCAGCTCCTGCTTTGAAATGATTGTAAACGTGATTTTTTGATGAGGCAAGTTAGAATTAAAATGCAGAGGCGTCTCTACCCACTCAGCACGTTGTGGCCATCCTCCGCTGGAAGTTGATGGTACTATTAAAGAATCAAAGGAAGTCGTCAGTGCTCAGGAAGGTTGGTATTTTCAGACATATCGCTCTGCATCTCAGGGGCCTCCTTCTGACATTTAACTTTTGGTTTTTTGTTTGTGCATTAAAACCAAAATGCATGCTTAGAGGGTGTCTAATATGGGGAAAAATGGGTCCTGCAGGTGTCGCTTAGAATTTTAAATCAAGTGAGCAATTTCTGCATATTTCTTCCCTCTGAGCATCCGTAACTGCCAGCGTATCACTGATTCAGTAAACACATGTGTGAAGAGTGGCTGTGAGCTCACCTTGAGGGCGTGCTCTCTGAAGAAGCGCAGGGCGTGGGCGAACACCTCGATGGCTCGGACTTTCCTGCCATTTACTGCCTCCAGCTCTGTTTCCATGGAGACATCCTGAAGAAAAGACAAGAGAAGTCATGCGTACAGTCACCTTGTCACTAATGTAACATGAACAGATCGAAAGTCGAAATTGGCTTTTTTGCTCACACTGTTAAGGTGAACGTCTGTATCAAATCCAATACTTCACCCCATCCTTCCCAGGTGACTCTCAAACCAAACAATGATCATATGTATATGTATGTGTATATGTATATGAATATGTATATGAATATGTATGTGTAAATGTATGTGTATATGTATATGTATATATGTGCATAGTGGGGCAAAAAGTATTTAGTCAGCCACCGATTGTGCAAGTTCTCCCACTTAAAATAATGACAGAGGTCTGTAATTTTCCTCATAGGTACACTTCAACTGTGAGAGACAGAATGTGAAAAAAAAATCCAGGAATTCAGGCCCGTCTGAAGTTTGCCAGAGAGCACATGGATGATACAGCAGAGGATTGGGAGAATGTCATGTGGTCAGATGAAACCAAAGTAGAACTGTTTGGTATAAACTCAACTCGTCGTGTTTGGATGAAGAAGAATACTGAGTTGCACCATACCCATAGTGAAGCATGGGGGTGGAAACGTCATGCTTTGGGGCTGTTTTTCTGCTAAGGGGACAGGACGACTGATCCGTGTTAAGGAGAGAATGAATGGGGTGTATCGTGAGATTTTGAACCAAAACTTCCTTCGCTTTGTGAGCGCTTTGAAGATGAAACGTGGCTGGGTCTTCCAGCATGACAATGATCCCAGACACACCGCCCGGGCAACGAAGGAGTGGCTCCGTAAGAAGCATTTGAAAGTCCTGGAGTGGCCTAGCCAGTCTCCAGACGGCAACCCCATTGAAAATCTGTGGAGGGAGTAGAAAGTCCATGTTCACTGCTCTCGAGAAGATCTGCATGGAGGAATGGGCCAAAATACCAGCTACTGTGTGTGCAAACCTGGTGAAGACCTATAGCAATCGTTTGACCTCTGTTATTGCCAACAAAGGTTATATTACAAAGTATTGAGTTGAATTTTTGTTATTGACCAAATACTTATTTTCCACCATAATTTACAAATAATGTCTTTAAAAATCCTACAATATGAATTCCTGGATTTTTTTTTCACATTCTGTCTCTCACAGTTGATGTGTACCTATGATGAAAATTACAGACCTCTGTCATTATTTTAAGTGGGAGAACTTGCACAATCGGTGGCTGACTAAATACTTTTTTGCCCCACTGTATGTTTGTATATACATATGTACGGTATAAGTGTATATGATCATTGTTGGCGTCAAACATGTTTTAGACGTTGCCTAGTGATCAGCAATGCACACAAGTCTACGTTCACAACAACAGTGTGTGAGCGTGTGATTGTTGGAGCTGCCGGGTGTGGACCTCATTCGTCTCAGAAGACTTCCTGATGCACTTCCTTCTATACTTCCTCTTCCTTGTCTGCTTTCTCCAAATGGGTGTTCTCCTCTGGGACTTGACATTCAGTGGTATTTACATACATGTACATGTACAGTTTAGCACCACTCCTCTCTTCTACAGCAACAGTCAGGTCATTGTGTCAAAAGGCTAATTGATTATTAGAAAACCATTGTACAATACAAAGTCATATGAGGATGGCATAATAATCAACAAGGGTTGTGATGATTAGAAAAATCAAAAACATGTCCAGCCACAAGTCCGGAACTTCAGGCACAAACACATTACATATTCAGGAATTTACACTCCTGAAGACAGATTCTGTAAGACAAGCTGTTCTTACAGTGGGCTTGCAAAAGTATCAATACCGCTTGAAAAAGATTGTGTCCTGATATATTACAGCTTCAGCAACTTTTCTTACTATTCCCTGTCTCTGCTGAAGAAACGTTTTTGATGCTGCCCCACCGTAGTTAACACAGGGTTAGAGCTCTAACCCTGTGTTCCCCAGGGAGGTGTTCCAGGCACGTCCCACAGAGAAGACCCCGGGGAAGACCCAGGACCCGCTGGAGGGACTATGTCTCTAAGCTGGCCTGGGAACGCCTTGGGGTCCCCCCGGACGAGCTGTAGAAAGTGTGTGTGGATAGGGAAGTCTAAGCGTCTCTGCTTAGACTTCTGCCTCCGCGACCTGGCAACGGATGGAGCGGAAACAAAATGGATGGATGGGTTGGACAGTGCTCTGTGAGTTAAAATGTTTGCATCTTACTATTCTTGAAACTTGTCCATAGCTTCACCCCTCAACTCTCTGTGTGCTCCTTGGACTTCATGATGTTTAGTGTTTAGTGCAAAACTCTCTAAACATAGCTTGATATGGCGTTGTTATGGTTAAGGGAAGATTAAGGAATCCTTCATTCGTCCTCAGTGGGGATATTCCAGGAGAAAGATGTGAGCATTCAGCCTCAATAGGACATTATCAAAGGCTTTCATGCACCCAGAAAAATACATCATGAGTAATACTGATTCAAACCCCACTTCTCAGTTTATCACTGAACTACCAATGGAACCAATGGAAAATTCCTTATAGACTCATGAGCTCCTGCTCAGCTGTCACAGAACTGATAGTGTTTTCAGAGGTTGAGTTTAGTGAAATATGTCACTCCTGATATTACTTGGACTTTTATGGTTAGCGTACACGCCAATAAGCACAGGCCATTGATTTGAAAGAGCCGACATCTTGGGTCGTCAGGTCTGTCTGTGATTGACAAAACTCAAAACGTTATCGGAGTATTTGGACAATATTTTCAGGAAAAGTGCCCAAAGGTCCAATAACAACTGACTAAATTTCAGAAACCGCTCTGCCCATGTTAGTTTTGGAGAATTTGTCATGAGTTTGAAAGCCGAGCATTAGGACAGAGGGGTGGGGCGTGGTTGTTGGAGATGGCTACACTCACGCTGGTGCTGTGGATCTTCATCTTGAACTTGTCCAGGTAGAGCCAGAGCCGGGCCTCCTCAGGGTCCATGTCGTGGTAGAAATCTCGGGCAGAGAAGCCGAAGCTGTGGAAGCGCAGGTCTGGGGTCAGCAGCAGGCACGTGGGGCTCTTGTGATGGGCCACCCCAGGGTCTCCGCCCTCCCAGCGCCTGCTCCCGTGGGACACACAGACAAACATGAGACAGTGGACTGTAACAAATCATAAATCATGTTTTGAAAGAGCCTTGTCACTTTGGACTCACTGGAAAAAAACACATGGAAAAACCTGATACTAAAGTGAGTGAAATGCTGATGCCGATTATAATCTGTCGATGTTTTCTTGATTATTTTATGGATAATTCATGCAAATCCACATTTTACCCTTATTTGTTTTTGTTATACAGGAACCCTGTGGCTTATATTCTGATGAGGCTTATATGGGTATTTTTGTGATAGAGTTGTCAGAGTAGAGTTCTTGGACGTTATTTCATTTTTTATTTTTTTGCAGTCAAAATAGACTGCTGAATAAGTACCAGCATGGAAGCTAACAGTTAAGCTGTTTAATACCGTGTCATTAAATCATGTTGTGACCATTTAAAAAAGTCGTCTATCTGCTACAGTACAATATGAAAACCTGTGGCTTATATTCAAGTGGGCCTATATGTGGACAAAATGTACTTTCTTTTAAAATGTTGCGGTGCGGCTCATATACAGGTGCCTCTTATAGTCCTGTAGGTACGGTACGGTACATTGTTTGATTTATCTTGTCTACTTCAGGACCAAGGCCAGCGACTTCCACTCAGCACAAAAAGATAATATTTTAATTATGGCAATAATAGTGTTTTGTTGGAGCTTTGAGCTGACAGATCAAGAGGTTCCATTATGTCGAAACAAAGAGATGTCAAACTTGCGGGCCGGGGCCACAAGTGAGGCGTTGGAGCAGTGATATGGTCCCGTAAATGTTGCCCCTCACTTCATGATGTGGATAGCCTCGGAGTCGGTGAAGCTGAAGGCGTAACCGCTGGAGGTGGTTCCAAAGTCGATGGCCACGACCACAGAGAATGGACAGGTGTTTGATCTCGTCGCCGCCCTCTGCAGGAGAAAAGCAGCGTGTCAACAAGACCACCAAGGCCACAAACAACATTTCTTAACTTCTGTCATTAACCACGTTCCAACGTTGTGCCTCATCAGTCACTGACCTGGAGTTGTGTTTAGATCCTTCCACACTAATATCTAGAACTTCTGGTGCAAACACATCCCCACTTCTGACTAAATGCTCGTGTTTCAAGCTTCTTAAGCTTTGATGATGTCGCAGACCATCGGTTATGAGTAGAATCTAATTCTGCTGTGAAGAGCCGAGTGTGCACTCTCCACGCACTGAAGCTGGCAGTGCTGGCCGTCCTTGTGACAGCAGCCTCAGTCATTACAGTGTATCCAGTTTACAAACACATGGGGCAGGCTTGTGTCCTGTCCTGGTGTTAGTGCGAAAGGAGCTAAAAACAACTTCAAATCTTTTTTTGATGAGAAATAACGTTGGAACATGGTTAAAAACGCAAAAAGACAATTTTGCAGATTACTTGTCTATTAGAAAGTCTTTGCAGTTCAAATAAATATCATGAATAGGGAAAGTTGGTGTTACCGGGGTGTGGGGGGGTGTGAGGGGGGTGATGTCACACTCGCTGCGCACTGTGGAAGGTGAAGACGGCACCGAGAGGTCATCTGGAAAACATGCAACAGCTTTGTCACAACTGGAACACCAATCTCTCACTGGTGTTCCAGTTGTGAAATCTCCTAATCTCCTTTATGTCCAACCTGCTCAAATTAAGATAATAGATCTCATCTCTTTGAAGCTACACAAAGCGATGTCATGCTGCCCTGTCTCTTTAAAGGACCAGAGCACACAAACAATCCGACTAGAATGACTCATAACGAGGACATCCGGGGGAGTGTTGAGCATCAGACACTGATATCAGGGCAGGCAGGTGTAAGGTGTAAGGTGCCCTAACTTTATAAACCAAGATCGTCTTTTCCATTCAGAAATCACCATTTTGTTTGATTCATGACACGTTGTGATTCATCAATCACCCCAAACCCCAACTTCCTGCTCTTTCAATGTTAAGTTGTCCTTGTAAAAATTTTCTGTGAAAATGAGTTCAGTCAATGATGGAAAGAAGACGTAAGAAATAGACATTAAAAGTAAAAAAACAGATTGTCAGTGTATAGAATATAGTAACTTGAGCACTATCCACTCCGCTGTCCTACTGTCTGTTTCACGACGGGATGAGGGAAACCCTAGACCCAAGCTCTTCGACCTACACCTGGTCGCCCCCGGCCCAGACTCATGAGCTGCATCCCCCTCCCCGCCTGGGAGCCTCTTCAGTCCTGGATCTAATGTCTTAGTTATGGATCTACAGCCTCAGTCCTGGATCTACAGCCTCAGTCCTGGATCTACAGCCTCAGTCCTGGACCTAGAGTCTCTGGGAGCAGGTCCCTCTCCCTCTCTAATCTGTTGTTGGCAAATCAACAATTATATAAAATCCTTGTTGTTGGGGCAACACAACATAAATAAAATGTATTGTACATTTATAAATAAACAGCTCCATGTTTTGTTTACATAAGTATTAAATAAATTCTATTCTTATCATTGTCCTGTACAAGCCACCGCAGTCTTGTCACAATTTCTTGGATAATTTCACTGAGTTGCTTTCAGTTGTTTGCACCGATTTTGATAGTTTAGTGATTACAGGTGATTTTAATATTCATGTGGATAATGGCAATGACAAAAATGCAAAAGAGCTGAGTTCTGTACTTGAAACATTTGGTCTCACTCAGCACGTGAGTGGCCCCACCCACAGCAAAGGGCACACTCTAGACCTGCTGGTTACAAAGGGGGTTAATATTTTAAATGTAAATGTGGTTGACGTGGCTCTGTCAGATCACTTCTGTGTATTTTTTGACATGTGTTTTGATAGCAAACAACCATATATATCTGAATCTGCAATTGTCAGACACAGACACATAAATGAAAACACAACCGAACTATTCATGGGAATGATAAACTTTGAGAACACATTGTGTTCTACTGTTGACGAATTGTTTAACTCTGTCACCGCCAATGTTATAAATGTTCTGGACATCATCGCTCCTGTGAAGGTTAAAATGATTACAAATAAGCCAAAGGCCCCCTGGACTAAAATGGACTCAGTCATGGTACAGAAGAGAGAGTGCCGTAGGGCCGAGCGGAAGTGGCGAAAATCCAATCTCCAGGTTGATCATGATATCTTCAAAAATGAGTTGTGCAAGTTTAACAGGGTGCTACGTAGAACAAGAGAAATTTATTTTTCTAAAACCATTGATGGCTGCAATAATAATCTACGACTTATGTTTTCAACAGTTAACGGATTAACAAACCCCCCTGTTCAGCTGCCATTCGAATTTGCTTCAGAATCTAAATGTAATGAGTTTGCACAATTTTTCAATGACAAGGTTCAGAGCATCAAAAACGCCATCACCTCCAAGGCAGAAATAACATTACAACAGCCGGTGAGGCTGTTTGAGCTATCGCACTTTGCACCAACAGATAATGAAACTGTCCAAGATGTTGTCTCTAGCCTTAGTTCCTCCACATGTAGCCTGGATGTACTACCCACTAAATTTGTTAAGTCTGTTTTGAGCAGTCTTTTACCTTTGCTCACACAAATAGTGAACATGTCTTTCTCATCTGGAACATTTCCAATGGCCCTGAAAACGGCAATCATCAGACCCCTCCTAAAAAAGAGGAGTCTAGATGCCACAGTTCTTAAGAATTATCGCCCCATTTCAAATCTGCCGTTTATGGGAAAAATTCTGGAAAAAGTTGCTTACCAACAACTTACAGAATTCTTAGTAACTAATAGTTCGTTTGATGCGCTCCAGTCCGGCTTTAGAGCCAATCACAGCACTGAGACTGCACTAGTGAAGGTTACAAATGACATCCGACTTAACACCGACACAGGAAAAGTCACAGTTTTAGTAATGTTGGATCTGAGTGCTGCGTTCGACACAGTCGACCACGAGATCCTCCTGCAGAGACTAGAGCACTGGGTGGGTGTCACTGGGACTGCCCTAAGTTGGTTTAGGTCTTACCTAGAAGACAGGAAATACTTGGTTCAGATAGGAAACTGTGTCTCAGATCATATGGCTCTGACCTGCGGAGTGCCACAGGGATCAATTCTGGGGCCTCTTCTGTTCAATATTTACATGCTGCCGTTAGGTCAGTTAATACGCTCCAACAATGTATCCTACCACAATTACGCTGATGACACTCAAATTTATGTCTCACTTACTGCAGGAGAACATGGACCAGTGGAATCACTCCTTCACTGTACTCAACAGATTAGTGATTGGATGCAAAATAACTTCCTTCAGCTAAACGCAGACAAAACAGAATTGATTGTCTTTGGTCCTCAGAAACAAAGAGAGAGCGTTATTCGTCACCTCCAGTCTCTCTCCCTGGAACCTGTAGGCAAGGTCAGAAACCTAGGAGTTATAATGGACTCAGACTTAAAATTTTAACAGTCATATCAAATCAGTAACATCAGCAGCATTTTACCATCTGAAAAACATTGCCAAAATTAGAAACATAGTGTCTAAATCAGATCTGGAGATTCTCATCCATGCATTTGTCTCCAGTAGGTTAGACTACTGCAATGGCCTGCTCACAGGTCTCTCCAAACAGGCTGTAAAACAACTGCAGTATGTCCAAAATGCTGCAGCTCGAGTCCTGACCAGGACCAGGAAATATGACCACATTAGTCCAGTTCTCAGGTCTCTGCACTGGCTTCCTGTGGCTCAGAGAATAGACTTCAAAGCAGCACTGCTTGTGTACAAGTCTCTCCATGGCCTCGCACCAGGGTACTTAAGCGACTTGTTAGTCCCATATGAACCGACCCGGACTCTGAGGAGCACAGGAAGTAGCCTCTTACTGGTTCCAAGAGTCAGAACTAAACATGGGGAGGCAGCGTTTGAGATTTATGGAGCTAAAATCTGGAACAATCTTCCTGAAGATGTGAGGCTAGCATCTACTCTGGCAATTTTTAAATCGGGGCTAAAAACTGTTCTTTTTAGCTGTGCATACGGCTGAAGGATTCTATTGATACATACTCTTTTTTTTTTAATGCATTGTGGTTATTTATTATTTTAATCCCGTGTGTGCTTTTAATATTTTAAGTTTTTTTTTTTTTTTTTCCATTATTTGTGATTTTATTCTGTTTTTAATGTATTTATTGATGTCTCTGATTTGTGTGATACTATGTGGGTTGTGAGGCGCTTTGAGTGGCCTTGTGTTGGAAAGGCGCCATACAAATAAAGTTGATTGATTGATTGATATTTCTAACGTAACAATAACTCTTTTGGACCCTGCTCCTCTTCAAGCTGAAAAAATCAAGCAAAACCACTCGTCGCACATATTCCACCGTCTGACAAACTGCCACGGCTGAGCGCAAGTTTATGTGGACGTATCTGAAACATTCACTGAAACAAACTCTAAATATTGCTTTTTGCAGAGTACTGTTGCCATGACGATTACAAGCCTATTGTCTCCTGAATGCACCCAGACTCACTGTGATAGTGCAGCTCACACGGCTCCAGCGCTGCCTCTGCCATGGTCCCTGCAGCAGCAACACTTCAGTCAGATCCTGAACCGTCCTCCTGAAAAAGTGAGACAAACTTCCACTCTAACTCTGTTTAGTGTGATACATGGAAGAAAAATCTACAATGTTCTTTAAAATAAAAGATATAGAGGAAGAGGTCCTTCATTTGACCCACAGTTACATCGAGTTACAGTCATGTAGTAACAGCAGGAATGTACAACTGTGTACTTCTGTATACTACTTTATCTTTAGCTTGATTAAAAAAAACAAAAAAAACATAAAGTATAAACCTTCAAACTCTAGTGCAGTCTTTTAAGCTGAGGGAGCCAAAGTCTCATACTTAAGTCTATTTCTGTGGGAGCCATACATATTTTTCTGTACAGTGATTGTGTGTAATTTTTGTGTGTAATATTAGTCTCAGAATGTTTTTTTTTGTTTAATATTTTTTATGATGAAAAAATCCAATCTAAAACTTTCATACTATTACTACGTACCGCTAAGATTTGTCTGAGAGCCAGACACGATCATCAAATTCTGACACCTGAGCCAAAGGTCCTTGACCCCTGCTCTAGTGCAAAGAATGTGTCAGATACGTACACACTTTTCTGATGTTTATAATGTTTACTTCCTGCTTTAGTAAAGGACTTGCTCTTCCATTACTCAAATGTCATGGATCTGCTGCTCACCGATGTGGTTTGTTGACACGAGTAGAGGACGTGTTTTGTTTCTTTGAGTCTGCAATATATTTTGAACACCTGAAATGTCAATCTTAAACAACATGTACTTTTGTATTCCCGCCCGTCCGTCTGTGTGGAGCAGATCCCTCTCTCAATATGTGGGTCTCCCCGAGGTTTCTCACTTTTCTCCCACTGGGTTTTAGAATTTTTTCCTTGCCAATGCAGGGGGGTCTGTGATGATCCAGGACACCATAACATTCTACAACATGTGTTCTGTATTCTTTTTGTGTCTTGACTGTTGATTCTCTGATCTGTGTTGGTGATTTCAATGGTTTCGTTAAGTCCTCTGAGAATACTACTGTTGGGATTTGGGGCTATACAATAATCAATGGTATTGTAAATTGTGTATTCAAGAGCCTGTATCAGGGGTACTCAACTCCACTTTTCCTCAAGTCTCCAAATTCAGATTGGAGTCAGTTGAGAAAATGGGTGGGGTTTGGTGTGCTCCTTGTTTGTTTGGAATGAAAACCTGCAGCCAATCAAAAACCCACCTTGAGTTATCATTTGCTCCATCCTAAAGTTGCTCAGTGTGTTTTGAATGATGAAGACCCCAAATCATTTACTGAACATTGGGGTCAGTTGCAAAAAACTGTCATACTGTCCTCTATAGACATCATTCTAATCCGCTGTTAACAGAATTGAAAGAACTTAAACTGCACGATTTTATTTATTTACATTTATTTTATTTTATTTTATTTTATTTATTTATTTTATTTATTTATTTTATTTATTTTTTTTTATTTATTTTATTTATTTTATTTATTTTATTTATTTTATTTATTTTATTTATTTTATTTATTTTATTTATTTATTGTATTTATTGTATTTATTTAATTTATTTATTGTATTTATTGTATTTATTGTATTTATTTTATTTATTTATTTTATTTATTTATTTTATTTTATTGTTTGATTAACTGTAAAGGCTCATATAATGTGTCAATGCGTCTGGAAACGCCTAATGTACAAAACTGGCTCTCGAATCTAAACATCTCCTTGTGCAGCCTGTATGTTGTAACGAACTTATTTGCCTGCTGCGTAAATATGTAAATCCAACATATTTCCATTAGCTTTATAATCATGTGCGTTGTCCCTATCAATGGGACTTTCCTGGTTAAATAAAGGTGAAGGTGACAGTGAGGCCTTCAGCACAGAGCGAGTTGTGTGTGTGTGTGTGTGTCTTGAGTGTGTATGTGTCTTGAGTCTGTGTCTGTGTGTGTGTGTGTCTTGAGTGTGTGTATGTGTGTTGTCTTAAACCATCTCTGGAATTGTCACGTTCTACTGTATTGTTTTGAGTTTGTTATTTTGTGTGAGATTGTGAATGAAGAATTTGACTAACCAATTATAAAAATCATTGAAAATCATTTGAGGGGCCACAACAATGCGCTTGACACCTGTGATAATCAGATAATAAATTGAGTTTGCATAATTGTAAATGAAACAAAACATTTCTCCGTGCGCTCACTCCTGATTGGACACTTATTATGTCATCCCACAACTTCCAACACACACACTCTGCTTTCTTCCACTCTGCATAAACTCCACGAAAGCATGACTTAACTGTTCAGTCCAGATGAAGGCGATCCCAGGACAGCGGTCGCTCCTCCAGGGGAAGAGGAAAGGCGTAATCCCTGCTCTCAATGGTTCCAAATGTAGTGAAAAGTTGCTGCTCCTCTCACTATGGTCCAGTCTCTCTGCTGTGCCTCTCCGGGCTGTAGTGAAAGCAGTGACACAGCCCACCCAGCGGTCAGAAGGAGGGGTCCAGGGGGAGGAAGGGGGAGGAAGGGGGAGGGAGGGGGAGGGGAGGTCCCAGAGCAGAAGGTCCAACTTACATTGTCTAAAACAAGGCTGCATCAAGTTCCAGAAAACTGGATTTTTCATCTCACGACCCAAATTTCTAACTAAACTGACATTATATATGTTTTATTAATGAGTTGGTTGACCCCAGTTGTCTTTATTTTAGTGTAAGTCTAAAGGGGATTTAAGACGCAAAATTAACTTTTCCCAACTTTTGACCATGTTCTAGTTCAAGGTTCTCACACCTTCTCCCTCTGGAGACTGTTATGGCAGTGAGCTACTTCTTTAAGCAGTTGATAAAAGTCGACATAATGTAATCAGCATTGGGGAGAAACAGAAAATGCACCAATTCATTCAGAGTACTACTAGTTTTGTGGCTCAGTTGGTAGAGCATTGAGCCTGAAGGTAGTGGGTTCTAGCCCACCACAAGACTTTCTCCATTGACTCCTAGTGATGTCTACTGTCATTGTGTCCTTGGGCAAGACACTTAACTCCACTTTACCTGAAGCCCCCGCTGAATGATCAAGGCTATGCTCTCATCGTCAGAGCAGCCGTCCTCCTGTGGACTCACCACAGGATCAGTGAGGGGCTGGTGCTCTGTGGGTGCAGCTCTGACTGCCACCCTTAGTGGCAGTCAGTGCTTAGTTTTGGTCAGGAGCATGTGCTGCAGGAGGATACATACTGTAGGGAGGACATGGAAACTTGGAGGGAGAGATAAAGAGTGAAGAATATTGGAGACTCGAGAGTCCCAAAACAATGGGTCTATAGAGCCGGTTATCAAAACTACCAACGGAATTTAGGGTGATGTTTCTAACAATTTCAAAATTAAATGTAGACAATAATACTTGGAGTACGTCACAATAATACTTGGAGTACGTCACTATTTGCCTGTCAATCATTGTGCTCAGCGTCAATCAGGCATCACCCCTTTGAAGAACCTTGAAGAACAAATGTCTGTGAGGGTCACTGCAAAGACAGTAGAGGACCTGCAGAACAGAATATTTACCGTAATAATCACATACGTAGCAATTAGAGTGGCCCTGTGGAAAACGAGAGGTGGGACTAACCGCTACTTTTAATCCTATCATCCAAAACATCTCCACAAATTTCACATCAATATTTTATCACGTTTGACCTTTTGTTTTGTTACGTTAGACCCTACAGCATTGGCAAGGAAAAACTGTGAAACCCATTGGGAAAAGATGAGAAACCTCAGGGTCCAGTCCAAAGGACAGGGCACAGAAGCAAGAGTGCCGGAGAGCAGAGAGAAAGTGGAGAAAGTCCAACCTCCAGGGTGATTATAGACTCTTAAAAGAGAAGTTGTGTGAGTTTAACAGAGTACTACGTAGAACAAGAGAATTATACTTTTCTGAAACTATTGAAGGCTGCAGCAACAATCTGCGTGTTCTATTTTCAACAATCAATAGATTAACGAATCCCCCTGTTGAGTTGCCATTAGAACACTACTCCAAATCCAGGTGTAATGAGTTTGCACAGTTCTTCAGAGACAAGGTTCAGGGTATCAGAAATGCCATCACCTCTACAACACAAGTAACAATGCAACATCCAGTGAGGCTTTGTGAGCTAGCTCAATTTGCACCTGTCAATGATGAAACTGTTAAAAAGATAATCACAGGTCTTAGTTCCTCTACCTGCAGTCTGGATGTACTACCTCCTAGATTTCTGAAGTCTGTTATGTGTAGTCTATTACCCTCATTGACACAAATAGTAAACATGTCTTTTTTATCTGGAACATTTCCAATGGCCCTGAAAAAGGCAGTCATTAGGCCCCTCCTAAAAAAGAGCAGTTTGGATGCTGCGGTACTTGAAAATTACCGTCCCATCTCAAATCTGCCTTTCATGGGAAAAATTCTTGAAAAAGTTGCCTACCAACAACTTACTGAATTTTTAATATCTAATGACTCATTTGACATGTTTCAGTCTGGCTTTAGACCACACCACAGTACTGAGACCGCTCTAGTCAAGGTAACAAATGATATTCGGCTTAACACTGATGCAGGAAAAGTCTCTGTTTTAGTCATGTTAGATCTGAGTGCCGCTTTCGACACCGTTGACCATGAGATTCTCATGCAGAGACTGGAGGACTGGGTTGGTGTTGCTGGTACCGCCCTAAGCTGGTTTAGGTCCTATCTAGAAGAAAGGAAGTATTGTGTGGAGATTGGAAACTATGTCTCAGATAATATGGCCCTGACCTGCGGAGTGCCACAGGGGTCGATTCTGGGACCTCTCCTGTTCAATATTTACATGCTGCCATTAGGTCAGTTAATTCAAAGTATGAAAGTGTCCTACCACAATTACGCTGATGACACTCAGATCTATGTCTCACTGACTGCAGGAGAGCATGGGCCGGTGGACTCACTCCTTCGCTGTATCCAGCGGATCAGTGAGTGGATGCAATGCAATTTTCTCCAGCTAAATGCGGACAAAACCGAAATGATTGTCTTTGGTCCCGAGAAACAAAGAGAGACCGTCATTTGTCACCTTCAGTCTCTCTCCCTAAGGCCCTTAAATAAGGTCAGAAATCTGGGAGTAATAATGGACTCTGACTTAAACTTCAATAGCCACATTGGATCGCTAACATCAGCAGCTTTTTATCATCTGAAAAATATTGCCAAAATTAAAAATATTGTGTCCAGGGCAGACTTGGAGATTCTTATCCATTCTTTTGTTTCCAGTAGGCTGGATTACTGCAATGGCCTGCTCACAGGTATCTCCAAACATGCAGTAAGACAGTTGCAGTATATTCAAAATGCTGCAGCCCGAGTCCTGACTAGAACCAGGAAGTACGACCACATTAGTCCGGTCCTCAGGTCTCTGCACTGGCTTCCCGTGGCCCAGAGAATAGACTTTAAAGCAGCTCTCCTGGTGTACAAGTCTCTCCATGGCCTTGCACCAAAGTACATCCATGATATGCTAGTCCCATATGAACCAGCCCGGACTCTGAGGAGCGCAGGGACGGGACTCCTGTTAGTGCCCAGAGTCAGGACTAGACAGGGGGAGGCTGCTTTTCAGATTTATGCAGCTGGAGTCTGGAACGGTCTTCCTGAGGATGTGAGACTGGCTGCCTCTCTGTCAATGTTCAAATCCATGTTAAAGACTTTTCTTTTTTCCCGTGCATACAACTAGAGAATTTTATCTTTTTAACACACCTTGTTATTTATTGTTGTAACTTTTTGTGTTTTTAACTATTTTATTGTTTTTAATTACTTGTGTGATTTTTATGTTTTTAAATTACTTATGTGATTTTAATGCTTTTTAATTACATATGTGTTTTTAATTGTATTTTAATGGTGATGATTTGTGCATTGTGTGGTGTGGACTGTGAGGCGCTTTGTGTTGCCCTGTGCAGGAAAAGCGCCCTATAAATAAAGATTGATTGATTGAGGTTATACATCCAGGACTCAGACTTCAGAGCCAGGACCAAGGCCACGCGGTGCAGGACTAAGGCTGCAGAACGAGAACAGACGCGGTGCAGGACTGGGGCTGCTCAGCTCACCCATAGGTGAGGGAGGGAACGAAGATTGCCCGGTAACTCGAGAGCTTTGACTTTCGGCTCAGCTCCCTCTTCACCACGACGGTCTGATACAGCGACTGCCTCACTGTGCACGCTGCACCGATCCGCCTGTCAATCTCAAGACCACGAGATGCTTGAACTCCTCCACTTGACGAAGGACCTCCACCTGGAGAGAGCAAGGCACCATTTTCCGGTCGAGCACCATGGCCTCAGATTTGGCCTTCACACTCGGTCCCAGTCCTGGTTTGTTGGAGCCAACAGGACAACATCGTCCGCAAACAGCAGAGATGGAATCCTGTAGTCCCCGAACCGGACCCCCCCCCCCGACCCCTGGCTGCGCCTACAAAATTCTGTCCATAAACACAGTAAACAGAATCGGTGACAAAGGGCAGCCCTGGCGGAGGCCAACATGCACCGGGAACAGGTCTGACTTACTGCTGATGCGAACGCAGCTCTGGCTCCGGTCATACATGGACCGGACGTCCCTCAGCAGAGGACCCCGAACCCCGTACTCCTGGAGAACCTCCCAAAGGACACCCCGGGGAACACGGTTGAACACCTTCTCCAAATCCACAAAGCACAAGTGGACAGGTTGGGCGAACTCCCATGAACCCTCAAGCATCTGATGGAGCGTATAGCGCTGGTCCAGTGTTCCGTGGCCGGGATGAAAACCTCACTGCTCCTCCTGAATTTGAGATCGGTCGAAAGTCTCTTCGCCAATACCTTAGAGTAGACGTTACTGGTAATCCCCATCTTTCAGATAGCCATTCAGTAATGGGCCAAGGAAATCCTGTCAAGCAATATCTGCCAGAAAAAAAAACAGCTTAATTGCAAACGTCTACAGCGCTGGTAAACATAGCAGCATGGCAGCAGAGAGTGGCTATACCTCCTCTGGCTGTAACTGCAGACACAGCAAAACAGCCCAAAAGACTTCAAAGTGAGGAGGAGAAGAGCGAACAAAAGTGAAAAAATGATCATAGAAGAAATGAAGCCCGGGTGAACATAGCTAGCTTACATTATATCCTCGCTGAGAGGATATACCAATACTTTTACCAAAAAGTAGGTCAAAGTTGTTGATAATACGCACGTAAGGATTCCATTTAATTGTAGGACCACACAATGGGGTTGGACCAAAACGGGCACAGCCTTTACCAGCATGAGTATGAGCAAATAATACCTCAGTCAACCCCACTGGAGGCGCTATTGCTTCATTTATAGATCGCCACGCCCCCTCAACTGACCTACCTGATCAAACCGAGCACACAGAGGAGGTCACAGTACAAAAGGGATATTAATGATCAAAGTTAGAAATGATAGAATACACACAGGCATCGGTCACAATGCTTGGCAGCATTTGGGACACACAACAGTGGAATTGGTCACGCTTGCTCCGCATGTGGCGGAACCATAGATTGTATTAAAATGAAGCCGCAGTAAACCAGCAGAGCAGGTGAGGTCATCGCAATGATATAGTAAAAGTACAACATTTGAAGCAAGAAAATACACATTTTTACTGCCTTACTGGCCGATTGTGTTAGACATATCATGTCCAAACAGTAGAATTCTGAGAATTCTATCACACTTTTTTACTTTCTTCCCTCATGTGCTGTACGGTCCGCTGACCTGTTTAATTGAAATTTCAAATTAAAATCAAGAAAAAAATATCTTAGAATAGAATAGCTCACATTTAATGGTCCAATCTCACACTGACAGACCCTCGTTCCATTGCACTGGACTTCGTTTTGATGAGGAAAGGCGGCTGTTTAATGTCCAGTGCTGCTTTTGCACATTCAGAGATTGGCTCTCATAGATGAGAGTAACTCAATCTGAGTCTTTCTCGCCTGAGTAGCTGCTCAGGAGAGAAATGCTGGACAATACATGACTCAAACATCTGTGGAAATGAATGAAAAGCGAACAAGCCCATGTTTAATTAAATCCTCTTTAAACCCAGCTTTCTCAGTCCTCCATAAACTGTGGACTCCATGTTCCAAACTTGGAGCACACACGTCTGTTTTGGGTTCTTTTTGTTCCCAAAGTGAGGCTCAAGTTTCACCCTCACCGAGATGATTGACAGCACACATTAAGCCCGCCCCCTCCCTCTGCACTGGGCCTATCTCCAGTGTGTTCCCCGCCTGCCCAGAGAGCTGCGTACGGGGCCAGAGAGAGCCTGGCATCTGTTGCTGCATGAGTTATGGTCACTTTTTCAAAACAGCAAATTCCTCGCAGAAAATATCATTAAAACAGAATTGAAATACTTCTGTCTGCTATAAGGGGATAATCTAGGACATATGTGACTCATTATTATACAGTTGGTACATTTGATATCTCCATGTGGAAAAAAAACCCTGTTTCAGTGAATTTCAGTATGTGCCTTTACAAGACATCAAAGGAAACGCGGTAACTTTTTCTTCAAAAGGACGTATATCCCAATGCACTACATGGACATGGATAACACTTTCGTAATGAATACAAAAATAAAGTCAGTTAGTGCAGCTTTAAATTAGCGATCAGAGTTTTTTGTCCATCCTGTATCACCGATTCAGAACAGCGACGCCGATGAATGTCAATAACTAAGACATGTAAAAGGTTTGCTTTCGCCCTAACAAGTCGTTTTTCTTTTTTGACCTCAGTGCGGGCAAAGTTCATACATTTTTTTCCTTTGAAATAAGAGGTTTGTTGTAGGGATGCACCAATTGTGACATTTTGGGCCGATACGATACAAAGTTAAATACAGTTTTTCTTCAGCTTCGTGCAATCGCAGTGCTTCTCAAATGTCCAATGTTGTTTTGTTTACATTATTTTCTCGCAGTCCGCCGTCTTGAAATCTCACTGGACACATCCTGTAAATTGTTGCCACACGATCGCCGCCATCTTTTTCGTTTTCTCTACAGAGGAAAGTATCTCTTTGCACGCGCCATCATCAGTGAATGACATTCGTATTTGCCGATGGTAGTTCTCACGGCAAACAGTAATGGGAATTCTTCCTCAGTGGAACACTTGTTAATGAAGAGTCATTTGGACCATAGACAGTAAATATTAACAAACGTAGTGACGCCTATTTCCTCCGCTGAAATGTGTGATCAACATGTACCTTTTCAAAATAGCCCCTCCCACATACACATTTTGATAAAACACTTTTGCGCAAGCATTAGCTGGCAAGAGCCTGACACATGGCTGAAAAAACGCATTCATTCAGTCCACAGTGGATAAACTAGGCTGGTCCAGAAAAGCTGGACCAACTATTGGACCAGGCTGTAAAGCTGTTGATGGTGCGATTGTGAACGGTGGACGGTACATCTGGATAAGTTCAGAGATGTCCATTCAAGGCTTTATAAAGGTAAAATAAGAAACTCTTAAAATCAATTCAAATATTAACTGGAAGCCAGTGCACAGGTGCTAAAAAGAGAGTAATGTGCTCAAGTTTTTTTGGTTCCAGTGAAAATGCACATAGCAGAATTTGGCAGAGGGGCTTTGAACCCATGCTCTGTCCCAGCCTCCAGCACTTTAAAATATGTCTGTGTGACTCCTGTGTGACAGGTTGAAACTGCTCACACTATACTGCAAAAAGCCAATCCAAAAATGTATTCAAAACATTCAAACCCCCGTTAATTGCTATATTTGGACTGAATCTGGCTGCTGTGGAATGAAAAACCCAGTTTGTGATGGGTGAAAACAAACAAAAAGTGAATATAATTGTGAAAAGAGAATTGGATATGTTTGACTCAACATGGCGACTTTTCATTTAAGTCAATAAACCTTGAGTTGAAGTGGATAAAGTGGATAGATCCTCTTCTGGTTCACAGGGTTTTTGTTTTTAAAAATTCTCATTATGACTACTTATAATTACTAATGGTATTTAAAGGGAACATAGCCTGTTTCTCTTTTCTAGTCTAATATCTAATGATCAATGATCAGAGACATTACGTTTGTAGAAGTCATATGGAGGACCAGGAGGTGCTGTGGTCAGAGGAGTCTTTATGATATTTAACTATTACAATGTGTACTACATTATTCACTATCATTTGCTTTGTGGCTTTGGAGAGGGCGTTCGACCGTGTTCCGTGGGGTGTCCTTTGGTTCTCAAGGAGTACAGGAGTACAGGGGTCCTCTGCTGATGGCCGTCCGGTCCTTGTATGACCAGAGCCAGAGCTGTGTTTGGATCAGTAAGTCAGACCTGTTCCCGGTGCATGTTGGCCACCGCCAAGACTGCCCTTTGTCACCGGTTTTGATCACTTTCATAACCAGGGGCCGGAGGGGGTCCGGTTCGGAGACCACAAGATTTAATCTCTGCTGTTTACAGACGATGTTGTCCTGCAGCTCCAATAAGCTGCAACATGGACTCTGACGGTTTGCAGTCGAGATTGACAGGTGGACCGAGGGAGCTGAGCTGAAAAGCAAAGTTCTTTATTTTTACCGGTCAATCTTCGTTCCCTCCCTCACCTATGGTCATGAGCTTTGGGTAATGACCGATTGAAGACAAGATCGCAGATACGAGCGGCTCTACTCTCAGAATAATGGAACATTATGTATTTAGCGTCCTTTGTGTTCACTTTGTCCATAAACGATGAATGAGAATATGACCTTCTGCATTTCATGTTTTAGAATGGCATCAATACTAAAGTGAATTACGTATGTGTAGAAAACTTCTTAATCCTTAAATTACCTCCCGTCGAGCAGCACAATTGGGGAGTTTGTTTATAGACATTTATCAACATTTATGGACATTGGTCATAGCCAACCAATGGCTCCGATGTGATTGTTATTATCGCATTTCTGTGTTGGCGAATCAACAACTTTGTAAAGTCCTCAAGATGACTATTGTTGTGATTTAACAAAGTTCAATTGAATTGAATTGAAATATCTGTTTTTTGTGAGATAAATCCAACATGGCGTGGTCTACTGGAAGGCTTGTTGAACATAACATTTGTTCTAAATCCAGACGTAGTGAAACCGCTTTGTTAACAACGTCCGAGTCTGAGGACCTGTCAAAGTGCAACAAGTTTGAAAACAGCATTTAGGCATTGGGGAAAAATATTCACGCTGATTTGTGCCAGAAGTTCCTGATAATATTGTGGTGTGTGACGGATGAGGAACACTCGTGATGTGGGTAAAAGTGAACAGAATGTGTGCGTTCTCCCATGGGTCACTCTGCGCTGCATGACGCATACGAAACCCATCAGTTCCTTCATGGGCACAGCGAGCAGAACATGGGTCTGGAAGCCATTAGCTGGCACGTCTCCGGCAGCGGCCCCACATACAGGGCCCCTCAGCAGCCCCCTCCCCCGCCCTCAGACCCTCTCATTGTCCCCCACATCTGTACTCCATTTTTACCTCCAATTTGTCGGCGTCCAGGTTTGTATTTCTTGGCGTCTCTGCAGTCGTTCTCACAAAACGATACTTTGACTGTAAGAGCTGCATGTCTGAGCTTTGTGTGATTTTGACAATAGTTACCGTGGATTTTCATATTTTAGAATTTGAAATAAAATCACGATGCACATGTTGCACCGCTCTGTGTCACTGTCCCAGGCCTGGAATATGAAATATGAGGATGTTTAACCCTTTAATTTTCACTCCTTGATGAAAGCAATGTACATGTTCATTTTATCTTGGTTTTTCTAAGATGTAGGAGCACCAATACGTTATGTTTTTTTTTTTGAACCCCAAGATTTTTATATTATAGGCGTTGACCAAATGGTTGCAGCTTGATAGTAGAATGATAGAGATGCCACAATGAGGTAGATTTCAGTTCCAAGCGTCAAAGATATAAAGTGACTCAAAAAACGAGCCAACAAGTAAGGTATTGGATGATTGTACTCAGATCATATCTGATTATTGTGTCTGTTTATGCGGCTTATTCTGATAGATTTGGTAGTTAACAAATTGATTGTTGTCTCTGGACAATTGACTGGGCAGGGTGGTGGCTGGATTCTCACACATTACAAAATACATTATAAATCATAATGGTTACAAATTGCAGGCCGGTGTGTTTACAACAGGGGTCTCCAAACCTATTGTTCGGGAGCTACCAGTAGCTCACCAGCCTTAGTTGGCTCCCCAACGGATTTAGAATTTTACACATAATCTTGAATGTATATATATATATATATATATATATATATATATATATATATATATATATATATATATATATATAGTCATTACATATCTATTATTATTATTAATAATTAATATTAATATTAATAATTAATAATATTAATCTATTATTATTATTATTATTAAGTATAAATATACGTTTATATACAGTATTATGGTATATTTTACATATTAGTAATAAAAGATTTTGATTACGACTGCCAAAAGGAGTATCTCTCTGCCTCTTCTGTTGTAAAAAAAAACAAAGTAGCTCTGATTAAAAAAAGGGTGGAGACTCCTATTTTATAACGTGCCAAACGTGTAGGGGCTGAGAAAAGCTTCTGTACTTTGTTGTTGAGCATTGTCTGCTTAGATTGGACAGAGCTCAGAGAATATGTCGTCCAGTTTCACGTAAGGAGCCGTACTTTATTCATGGTTGCACTTATTTTATGTGCAGTATGAATAATGTGGGTCCCAGTATTGACCCTTGCGGTATCCCACAGGTTATGTTCATACAACTTCACTTGTGCTGGTCCATCTGTGCCATCTGTCGTTTCTTGCATGAAATAGCTCTCCAATCATAGAGCCCTGAAGTCAGTTCTAAAATACTGGAACAATTTTTTCACTAAACAGTGACAGAAGGAGACTGCTTACAAATTAGGTCAATTGATTTGAAAATTGGGATGATTCAGATTCAGAACATAACTTGTAATTCTATGTAAGTATAAAAACACAACATTTGTAATTATTCTCCCAAGAGTCACCACACTCTTTAGTCTACACACTTGATAAGAAATCCCCACATTAGAATCCCTGATGTCTTTCCCTGGTGGAAGTTCAAGAAAACATTACATGTATACCACACTGGTGGAGCAGAGACCCAGGCCTCCCCACCAACATGTGATTTGAATTATGAATAAAAAAAAAAACACTTTTGATTTCCATTTTGTATGTTTATTATCCAACATGACATCATATACAGTATAGTCACCAATACGAACCATGGATATTATTCCCTTTTCAAATATACATTGGTACAGTGTTGACAATAGACATGCAGCATTGGTCACAGGTGCTGTTTGTATAAATAATCCTGAAAAACATTTACTATGATGTAGCTCCATTGTTACAATCAACAATCATGCATTCCGAGTGGTTTTCATCCAGACACAAACGACTTCCCCTTTCACTACAGGAGTATTTACACAAGTATATTTACAGACGACTGGGGAAAGATCTTAGTGGTTTTGTTAAGCTCTAAATAACATCTAATCTAATGTTAAAGGAATAGTTCACCGTTTTTACATACTGACATATGTTCTTACCTTACCTTAGACTAGTTAATATGTACCTGTCTGGTCTTAGTCCGTGCGCTCTGTCATGCAAACGGAGCAAAAACGGGAGCACAAACGCAGCCTCCTCTGTATATTGTGTAGGACCAAAAGGTAGCTCCCGCTAGAAGCTACCAAACTCTTCCAAGTGTTCCCTATTAAATGTATATAGTTACGTGACGTGTTACACTGCAAAGTATAGTAACACAGAAATGTAACTGTCGATTTTCTCAGCGGATAAAACGGGTACTATATTGTGAGGCGTAGTAATCTGAGGAGCGCTACGTCCGCGCACTAACTTCTCTCCGTACTACAAGTCACGCTGCTTCTATTGACGGAAGTGAGCGAGAGAGAAGTCTCCGGAGAGAAGTTAGTGCGCGGACGTAGCGCTCCTCAGATTACTACGCCTCACAATATAGTACCCGTTTTATCCGCTGAGAAAATTGACTGTTACATTTCTGTGTTACTATACTTTGCAGTGTAACACGTCACGTAACTATATACATTTAATAGGGAACACTTGGAAGAGTTTGGTAGCTTCTAGCGGGAGCTACCTTTTGGGTACTATACAGTATACAGAGGAGGCTGCGTTTGTGCTCCCGTTTTTGCTCCGTTTGCATGACAGAGCGCACGGACTAAGACCAGACAGGTACATATTAACTAGTCTAAGGTAAGGTAAGAACATATGTCAGTATGTAAAAACGGTGAACTATTCCTTTAATGGTTAGGCGGAAAGGGAAACAAAAATTGACTAGTGGGTAATAGTGCATTTGAATAAATATCAAATGAGAGTACCGTAAGCCAGAGGAATGTACCAGTGACATGTACACAATGTACATGAGAGGACCTAAAGTGCTGCGACTTATGAGACAGAAGGAAAAGAACCACGGTGTGAAACAGTGTCAGAGTCCTGGGGCAGGCGCCTCGGTCGCAGACCAGGGCAGAGAAGATCAGTCACAATAAAAGGCTTGAGCCAATAATCTTGTGAAACAATGTGTTGTAATTAACTCATTGTACTGAGAATATATCTACTTCTTAAAGCTGCGGTACCTGACTTTCACTTTTTCAGACAAAAACGTATTCAGACTTTTACAAGAAAAGTCTTGTAAAAGTATTCATAAGTGATCAATAATTCATCTGCTGTTTATATGTTTAATGCCATACTCTGGGACATCAAAATAAAGCACATTCTCTTATTTTATTCTAGTTTTCACTTAAAACGTGTTTCTCTATTTAGGCGAGGATTTGTTTTTAAATGACTTTTTAAAGACATCACTTGGAGAGATTCGAACTATGTTACAATAAGTTGTAATCTTTCTGCATGTTTATATTAACATGTACCAGTGAGACCCCAATGAAGTCTATGGTTATAAAATGTGACGTTATACCTTGGATTGTTGGGTAAAGCGTCATGTTCCACGAGCAGTGAATATCAACACTACACTTTCATTAGTCCGTTATTAAAACATGTTTAACATCCTTGGGTTAAATTGACCAATCACAAATCTTTTTTTTTTAGCTGAATTTTAAGGATTGTTCCTAATTTACCCAATCCTGGGTTATTTATACCCTTTAAAACCCTAATTTAGGGTATCTTTAACATTTTATAGCTGTGGTGGGTCATTTTGACCCAAGGACAACACAAGGGTTAAGTCCATGTACAGTTGTAGCCTGTGTGGTGTATGCACATGCACATGCACATGCACATGACTGGCAGCTGCCACTGACTCAAACTCTCAAAACTCAAATGAAACTCACAAATACAGATAAAAACATGGATGGATGAAAAAAAAAAGGATTTAGAAATTGTTGTAGTAATAATGTCATTCAGCGATCCTACACCAGCACAGACTTAGGAGAAAAATAATTTCAGTTCAGAACAATTTTGAACACAACCTCATAAACTGACATTGGTCCTTCACATTTGAAGACTCGTCCTTTGGCACATCATTAGTATTATGCATGAAAGCTTTGGCACAGCCACGGACCCTGTTTCAGGAGGAAGTGTGTAGTGTGAGTCAACACACGGATGGTACTTGTGTGTACGTGTTTCCAAACTCAGAATAAAGCATTTTTAACAATACCCTCAGTTCTGCGTCTCATTAATGTCACTCTTTCCAACGTGTTTTCTATTTTCAAATGATTTAACGTGCAGTTCGTGCAAGGTGGCCCAGGAATTTACAGGAACTGGATGCTTTTTGAGAAGATAAAAAAGAAGAAGAACCTACCTCCAAAGACTCCCAGCTGTCTTTGTTAAAGGGCGATAAACGCTATTGAGAACTGGGAGATGGAGATTACAGATCAGGGTCAGAAGAACCTCATTTCAGTCTTTCTGAGTTGCTGTATGTAGGTTAATGAGTGTTATCGTTCATAATCTCTGAAACATGGACAACAAAAAATTATGTAAATTGTGTAAACGTTCTGTATTTACATCAGCTCAACGTGGAGCTGACATCACAAACTCCAGTGTTTCCGATACACTTTGTGGAGGGAAAAAACATTTTAAAATTTGATTTGGTAAAAGTGATGCACCTGAGCTTCCAGACCAAAGCACTTCAGTCCAGTG
The DNA here is from genome assembly GCA_964034765.1 of Knipowitschia caucasica. Classification (NCBI taxonomy): domain Eukaryota; kingdom Metazoa; phylum Chordata; class Actinopteri; order Gobiiformes; family Gobiidae; genus Knipowitschia; species Knipowitschia caucasica. The sequence continues at coordinate 6,723,298 of OZ035841.1, forward strand.
GGGGGGGGGGGGGGGGGGGGGGGGGAACGCACAATCCAAGGTTTGAGGGGGAGCGCTGGGCTGTAGCACCACCTGCTGGTCACACACTGCTCTCTCAGAGAATGACTGTGTTGAAATCTCAGTAGTTTTTGTACAAGCTAGTCCACAGGCTGTGCACGCAATCAAGTTATCACAGGGGCAAACACAGACACGAGCAGGTCAAGGATGAAGGACGAGCAAGCAAAAAGACTACATATAAAATGTCCATTTCACCCATCACCTATCACCGCCCTCTTCTCTGGAACAAGTGCAGAAACATACAAACTCCTGATAATTATGTAGCCATTTTTTTCAAATCTTAAAAACATAAAAATCCGTCACTGCCAGTTCTGCAGTTTTGAACAAGAAGTGAATGAAACCGCGTTTATTACTGAGCCGTTTCAATATCGCAGTATAAAGTTAAGACACTCAAAGATCTATGTGCGGTAGAGTTTCATTAAAAAGTACCCCCAAAAATAATATTATATCGTCTCCTTTAAGTACCAAATATTTACTACCCCCCAAAAAAGATTAAAAAATTAAAAGATAAAAGTAGTTAAATTATATAAATATTAAACGAGGGGAAATGTTTCTTTAAAAGCGTTTGAAAAGCGCACACTCAGGCGGATGTGTGATGGGGAGGCCTCAGCTCAGGGAGGAGTTGGAGCAGTTGTCGGTGCTGCGGCTCCAGGACCTGCGGGTCGGGGTGGAGGAGGGCGTGGAGCTGTTGGAGGGGGGCCCCGAGCCGGCCTCCACCTTCAGGCCCAGCTCAGTGCGCAGGGTGCGGCAGATCTCCTCAGGCAGCTGCTGGAACTCCTGGTCCAGGTCCCGCTCCAGCTGGTTCTGGTGCTGAGAGAGACAGAGACCAAGTTGTATTCTTGTGCTTTGAAAACGTGCTCACTGACTCATTCCACGTTGTTCTAGTGTGATTTGTTGCGATTTGGAAGCTAAAAGCGACTCTGGAGCTGTATCTAATACAGGGGTATCAAACTGGTTCTCAAAGGGCGGGTGTTGCTGCAGATTTGTATTCAACCTGAGCAGGAGCACACGAGACTCCACCCATTTCCTCAGGTGAGTCCAGTTTAAACCTGAAGATTTGAGGAAATGGGTGGAGTCCTTTCTGGAACTAGTTTGACACCCCTGATCTAAACATTCACCCTCTAAGAGAATCAGCCAGAAAATGTTGTAAAGTTGTTAAACGCACAAAAAAGACAATTTTTCATAATATGTGACCTAAAAAATTCAGTTATAACCTGCTCGAGGTGAGTCTTATCAAAATCAGAAATGTCAATCAAAAGTCAAAGAAATCCAAAGTAGCTGTGGTCCTGCTGTAAATGTAGAGTGAGGGTGTAGTGGCAGTGTGTGCTCACCAGGGGGAGCTGCTCGTCTATATGCTGCAGGACCTCTCTGTGCCTTAGTGCAAGCTTGTCCTGCCTGCGGCTCTGGGCCTCCTCCAGCTACACATGCAGACACACACACGCAGACACACGCAGACACACGCATACACACGCATACACACGCAGACACACGCAGACACACGCAGACACACATAGGCAGACACACGCAGACACAGACACACGCAGACACAGACACACGCAGACGCAGACACACACAGACACGCATACACAGACACACGCATACACAGACACACACATACACAGACACACACAGACACACGCATACACAGACACACGCATACACAGACACAGACACACGCAGACACAGACACACACAGACACAGGCAGACACAGACACAGGCAGACACAGACACACGCATACACACAAAAAAGATAAATATTTCGTGGTCAAAATCAGCGTTTCCAAGTTGTGCTCTCAAGTTGACTTTTACATGTTTTTACCAAGTAATCATATCAGTCAAAATATTTGATAACTAAAATAATCTAAATGTTGTGAGATCAATACAGTTGATCTTATCTGCAAATGTAACAATGTGTGCAAATAATGAACCTCTTCATCTTCATTGTGTAACCTGTTGTGTGCACTGGTGAAGCAGCTGATGTGTGTTTCAGTTGAACTTTGTGGAGATGTTTTAGAGAGCCGTGCTCTTACCCTGCGGATCAGGGACACCGAGTCGTGGATGTGCTTCTTGTTGATCTCGCTGAGTTCCCTGGAGACAAAGGAAGAAAATCCATCAGCAATGGAAACAAATAAATGGTTTATTGCCAACATTTAAGTTATTTAAATAATGGACAGTTATTTTAATAATAACCGCTCTATCATCAGACTCCAATGATGACTATTTGAAATATTAGAGCTACACGGTAGCTGAGTGGTTAGCACTCTCGCTTCTCAGGAAGAAGGTCCTGGGATCGAATCCCAGACAGGGCCTTTCTGAGTGGAGTTGGCATAGGTTTCTCCGCTTTCAACTAAAAACATGCACAATAGGTATGGATGTAATGGATGTGTTGGTTGGGGACTTAGATGCACCAGTGTGTTCGGCGTTCGCTTGAGTCGTCACCGTGTGGCGCAAATGGAACATTATCTGAACTGAACATTGTAAAGTGCTTTGGGTGACCTTGGTCTGTGAAAATGCATTATATAAATAAAGTACTTACTTATTAAAAAGCCATTTTATTAATAATATAAAGGATAGTCAAACATTTTCACTGAGTTTCATAGATTTACTCTGACACTTCAAATATTTAAACATTTAGACAAAAAAAAAAAAATCAGATCTAAGCTTTAAGCTTTGAGTAGCCAGACCCCCAGCTGACCACTCCCAGTGCAGAGGGCTGGTCCAGAGGAATCAAGGCCTTCAAAATGTTAACCGCAAAAATATGTCATAATGCAAATGTATAAAACTATAATTGTATTGTACATTTATTGTTGCTTCAGCAAAAGAATTTAACATTATGGATCTTGACTGTGGCTGACTGCGGCCGTACTTACGCTTCGGCCTTGTCCTTGTCTCGGCTGCGGGCCTCACTGATGCTGTTCTGACGTCTTCTGTCCAGCATCTTCTGGAGCTCCTTCTTCTCCCTGAGGACACACCCCACAACCTCATGTGTCTTTTTTCTCATCAAAATGGGAACGTGGACTGGTTCTTCATTAAAGCAACAATGTTTTGGTTCACCAGCTCTCAGCATCATGTCTATCACTGTCATGTGTGATGTATATTTGTGAGTTTAGATAGATTTGTTTAATAGTAACAAACTATAAATGCACAGGTGAACATGCAGCATTTCTGTTCATCCAAACGATTAAACAGATCTGTGAGTAATCTCCTCTCAGTAAAACTAAAGCTGTTCTGTGAGGGCCTCAGAGCTGTTTAGAGCGTCAGTAAACAGCATCATGAAGTCCAAGGAGCTCACCAGAGAGGTCAGAGGTGAAGTTGTGGAGATGTTTAAAGCAGTTACACTAATATAGGCAAAGAAATCCACAAACTACAGAAATCAGAATGAGTCAGACTTGCAGAGTTGTTACGCACTTGTCACATGTGTCTTTGAGCTTCTTGAGCTGCGAGGCTTGGCACTCTTTGGCCGTCTCTTTGAGCTTCTGAAAGGCCTGGGACAGAAACACAGCAGTCACAATCAGGACAAGACCTCATTTCCACACGAGGAGGAGGTGGATCAGGTTCATGAGAGGAGAGGTTTACATTCGATCTATTTTATTACTTGTCATGATTAGATGATTGACAAGAATACATTTCTAACAGAAACGCACATAAAGCATTGTATCTATCAGACTTCAGCAGTGGAACAATGGAAGGAGTTTAGTCTATTGGAAAGAGTTGTAACTGCAGCTTTTCAAGGATGTGAAACTTACAGACTGAAAACAAAATCTTGGGATAACAAAGTGGGTTAAAACACTGGAAAAGAATCTCACAAGATAGTATTCAACTTATGAGTTGTGACGCCTTTTCCCATATCTAATGATTATGTGTGAGGTTGTGTGTGTGTCCCGGGGTTCTCACGGGGTCTCCATGTGCCCCCTCCCCGACAATCAATAAGAAAAAAACTTGGTGTCTACTTGGATTAGGGGTGAAGCCTCCGTCTGCACCTGAGAGGGGAAATGTGTTTTATGTAGAGCGGGGCAGTGACGCGGCCTTCAGTCACAAGGAGAGCAGCAGAAAAGGATATTTACTATGACGATTTTTGACATTGGTGATAGTTAAAAAAACGGGCCATTGAAGCGCCTCGAGAAAAACAAAACCCCCATCCTCCGTCATGATTATATGTGTTTATCAGAGTGAAAGCTATGGACCTCCAACAGCTGGGCCTCCTGCTTCTTCCGCTCCACCATGTGCTGCTCCCTCCTCAGCTCCAGAAGCTCGGTCATCTGCCACTCCTTCAGCTGGACGCTCTGCAGCGCGATCTCGTGGTCCAGGGCAGACAGCTCCTGCTGCTGGACGGGGTCGAAGGCCTCACTGAACACAGCAGACAGACAGAGCCTCTTGTATTGTTCATGTAGCCACTTATTCAAAAGTTCGGCAGCACTTAAGGCGAAACATGTCTTCATAAACACAGCACATCAGCCCAGGTCTAATCACAATCAAAAAGAGAAGAATGATCGTAGGGGCGTGCCTAATCAAGAGCATGTGTGAAAAAGATGAAGGAATTGGTCCCAGACATAAAACACCCAAACTTAGATTAAAGAATATACTTAAAATCCTTTCACATACATACAGACGTAGATGCAGATAAATACAATTACAAAAGAGTATAAAGAAATCCAGTCATCATAAAGTCCTTTCAGTAAATCAATCCCAAAAGTTTCTCTTTGGGTAAACTCTACATTAAAGGTCACTCTTGAGCCCGAAGAAGATTTGAGGAAAGGACTTTTCATCTAATAAGAGCGGCCAATACAGTCTTTCTCTGTTTAGCGAGGCAAATCCATGCAAAGTTTACACATAAAGTATTTAAAAATAATCCATCCATCCATTTTCTTCCCCTTAATCCATTATTTTAAAACAATCATCTCCACAAAACATCAGCGCAGGGACTATGAGTGGGAATGAGCTCTTGAGCTAAAACCTGGTACAATATATCTTTCCCTTTGAGGTTAATGTTGATTACGCTGTCCTTGTCATTTTAAACAAATAAACTAAACTAAACATGACTCCTACTTCACAGAGGGGTGTGTCCTTTGGCAACTTTGGCCATGCTCTTCTTCAGATTCATCTCCACAGAGAATGTGATCAAAGATTGTTTTAACTTTGTATCTGAAATCTCTAACTTCATGGAGGTGGTGCTTCATCAAAGTATCGATAATTAGTCTGAGATATGCAGCAGATCTTCACGTGCAGTAAATGCTAAGTGACGGTGACACCTTTTTGTATAATACTTATTCAAAGAACACTTTACTGTAACAATCATAAATATAAACCTCACTCCTGTGCCTTCAGACTGGATCTTATGAAATAGCAGAGTATGAAGTAAATCAATGTGTTCAAGTCAAACACAGAATGCATGGAGTCTGTGCCAATAATCTGTTCTACCAAGTGCATGATTTTGGAGACTAAAGCTAATTTTGAAAAGGTCCTTAGATGAAAACTCACTTCTTTTTGATGCTGCGCTTCAGATTCTTCTCCATCTGACTGCGCCGCCTCTGAGTGTCTGACTGCAGCTTACAGCTCCGACTCTTCTGCCCCTTATTCAAGTTAACCACCTGCACAACACAATCAAACTCACTATCATCTATTCAAACCATATTCCTGCTGGAAGTAAAGATAGTCCCACCTTTTTAATGTGCTTCCGGCGCATGTCTTTGAGTTCACTATTGTGTTTTTTCACAGCTTTTAAGTAATGTTTCTGCTGTTTCAGCTCCTCTATGGACATCACTGGAATATCTGAGAATGGGAGATGGTTAAATGTGAATTACTTGAATTTAAGCCAGAACATGCAACAACAGTTAGGCCCACACAATACATTTGTATCAATTTATAGGCTGATGGCATGTACTGGGACAAGAGTGGTGTGAGCCTCATGTATACTGGGACAAGAGTGGTGTGAACCTCATGTATACTGGGACAGGAGTGGACTGAGCCTCATGTATACTGGGACAAGAGTGGTGTGAGCCTCATGTATACTGGGACAGGAGTGGACTGAACCTCATGTATACTGGGACAGGAGTGGACTGAACCTCATGTATACTGGGACAGGAGTGGACTGAACCTCATGTATACTGGGACAGGAGTGGACTGAGCCTCATGTATACTGGGACAGGAGTGGACTGAGCCTCATGTATACTGGGACAGGAGTGGTCTACATGTTGCTTGTTGTGTAGCTATATTCTCTGCTCGTATATAAACATAGTGAGTGATATATTAATTATAATTTATAGACAGGTCTAGCTACTGTCACAGAAATGGACCAATGGGTGCAGGGCCGGCTTACCTCCCAGAATAGTGGCTATGAGGTCCTCCTTTGGGCTGGGGGCTAAACGCATAAGCAGACAACACAGAGTGATAGGACGCATGTGGAACATGTGCATGGAAAACAACAACATGGCAACATGACACCGAGAAGCCACATGGTCCTCGAACCATGTGCCATTCTAATGTCACATGAATTAGAATGGACACAATTACAAAAGATGATATTTAACTCAAAGGAGCTACCTTGTTTGTGTTATTTTGGCTTTTCAAAATGGAAAGCCTACATAGTTCGGGACGAGACAGATTTTGTTGGAAATGATGGATAAACATGACGATGAATGTACCAGAGGACGAGGTTTGGATTAAAACAACAGTGCATTGAAGGCGTGCTCATTTAACAGACAAATATCTTTATTGACTAACTATAAGGCAATACATAAGAATGACCAAAAGGGTTGACTACAGGAGTGACCATAAGAGTGCTCATAAAAGAGTGCACATGGAGCCTCACCTGGCAGGGGGATATCGGGGCACTCGATCCAGGGGTTGGGGACAGGACTGGCAACTTGGGAGGGTAAGGGGAAGGCCAGTTTGACATCATCGTCTTTTTTGGTGAGCTCTCGTTCCCCGGGCACGCTGGCCGTATGCTGAACACAAATCATTTCAAGAATAAAAACATCTGGACAAACAAGATACTAAATTACAGTTGCTTCTTCCCTTACACACAATCTTGAGAATAATAACGGAATACAAATCTGACACCAAGTCAAAGAAGAATCCAAGGCACGCAGCTGTAGAATCATTTCTATTTCTCATATAAATGATCGTGCAGTGCTCCTCAAATCCTTTTTTGGCTGAGTGCACACAATTCTAACTGACTCACCTCCACGGTGTCCAGGAGAACAGCCAGCTGAGTCTCTCGTTTATCCAGATGTTTGATGGGATTTATCAAGGCTTCTGCGTATTCTAAGAACACCATTTTCAATAGATTACAGAGCTGTACATCTCAAAGCAGCAGAGGAGAAAGAGGAGTCATAGTCTGAGAACCGCAGCAGTAAAAAGGTCAAATAGACAAAACTACATCACCTGCTCTAATCGACTTAATGGAGGAAATGACAATTGCTATCAACAAAAATAACTTTGTGGACCTGTGTCTTGTCTGTGTGAATGTGGTTATTGTTTTGTATCTTGCCATCCATCCATTTTCTTCGTCTTAATCCCACCCATTTCACACAGCACCAGCCCTTGTCTCTTGCCATTGGGGTTAGTGTGTGTGTGTGTGTATATATGTGTATGTGTAGTGTGTGTGCGTGTGTGTGCGTGTGAGATGTGTTTCGTTGAAGCATACTGTGGAGTATTGCTTGTTGTTTCTGTATTGTATTGTATTAAAGTGTGTCTGAATTGTTGGAAGAGGATTGTTTAAATATAAGCTTTCTGTAAATAATTGAGTGGCTGCATAGACTCCGCTATCCTAGTGATTATATCAGATTTTGGCACTTTTCAACTCTTCAACGCTTTCACCAAATTCAACAAATTTATACATCGTTACGACCGGCTTCACCGTCTCATTATTGCTATTACTTTTCACACTTTTTCAGATATTTACACTTTTTCCCATTGACTTACATTGGACCAGTACAACAGATTACTCCCCATACAACACATTACCACACTATTCATTACCACAATTCATTACCACAGATACAATCAGGGCTGGACTGGGACAAAAAAACGGCTCGGGCATTTTTGCCTTCTTGGCGGCCCAGGCATGTTTTTTCACGTTTTTTACAGTTTGTTTATACCAGGCGTCTGCAACTCAAAAGGTTCAAAGAGCCAAAAACAATATCTGTCTGGAGCCGCAAAAAATAACAGCCTTGTATAAGGCTTATATGATGGTAATACAGGCTGCAGCTGTATTAGCTACATTAGCCTAATATCTAAATGACAAAGTAAAGGCTACAAATGCATAATAAGCATTCATGATTATCAAATGTGTATTTTCACTGCAGCGTGTCCTGGAGAGAATGATGCACCACAGGACGACTCTGGTTTAACTTTAACTTCCATTTTTTGTCTTCATGCAATTGTAGAAATACAGTAAATAAATCTGCTTTTTGGCTCAGAGTGCACATCACAGGCTGAAGTTTGCTGGAGCTGAATGTCCTTATTGGCCTTTTCTTTCACCGTTTTTGCGAAGGTATTTGAAGTCTGCTAATAGGTGCTCTGAATTTGCGATGAATGAATCCTTCACGTGATCACCGTGAACGGTGTTTAGCGCGTCATTGTTCCTCGTGTTGTAACAAAACTTCTCAATACAAACATGAAGTAGTCCTTCCTCATTGACTGAAAGCAAATGTTATTATTATCGACTCTTTCTCTTTTTAGCTTTGGGATCCATGGCACATGCCGGTTTGTTTACAACAGCAGCCGCCTGGCGCGGGCCGCTTCACAGGATATGACGCACTACGTTGACAGAAATGTCGAAATTGAATATTACTTAGGCACATTTTTGCAGCATTTAAAAACGTTAAGAATGTTTTTCATCCTACAGAAACCACATTCAAACTAGAAATAAAATATAGCCCTCCCACTCCATTTCAGACATTTTTTAAAAGACTCCAGCCGCAGGTTGCCGACCCCTGGTTTATACAGCATGGAAGAAAATACTAGAGGATCAGGATATGTGCAGTTTCAACAATTGAAATAAAGTGCAATAGTCTACATTACAAGAGAGTAATAAACATGTCTCAGAGTGAAGGAGGTGGACACAGACAACACTCTTGTTTGTTACAGGGATGAGAATTGGTCAAAAAAGTCTGAAATGCATAATGCCAGCCATTGTCTGTCACTAAATCTGTTTGATTTGTTCACAACATTTTACTACATGGGCTCAAACATTAACTTTTAATGCAATGGAAAATGTAGGTACCTGAGCTTTAATTTAGTCGCTCTTCGAGAGGAGAGGGGAGACGCGGACTGTTTCCTGCAGCAGTGTATTTATTGGGTGCACAGATTACACAAAGACATGCATGGTCCTGTGCGCGTTTATGGTCTTGGGTATATGGTCACGTTGAGGCTGCGCGCTCACCGTGTTGTGTTGTGAGCGGATCTCGTGGTTCCCGCGTCCAGCTCAGAGCCGCTGGATGCTTGAACCGCTCATTACAAAGCGGCCGCAGCTGTCTCGGAACACTGCGGCCGCTGAGGTGGCGGAATCCCGTTCGAGTACATACAACAGTTGGCCGCGGACATACGCGCCCCCCCTCAAACATTTTTCACAAACATGTTTTTTGTATGAAGCAGACAGACCGGCCCAAATATGGGCATCGGCCCTTCGGGCATTGCCCGGTATGCCCGATGGCCTGTTCACGCCTGGATACAATACATTACAACATCTTACAACACTTACAGCACTTTACAACACATTTGGCACCTTAAAACATTCTTCTTTCTTCATCATCTTCAACACTTTCTTCATCTTCTTCACCTTCTTCATCAACTTCATCATCTTCATCTTCTTCCTCCTTCATCTTCCTCTTCTATCTTCATCTTCATCTTTTCCTAAATCCTCTTCCCTCTTCTTCCCCTTCCTCCTTCATCCCTCACCCTTACAACATCTATGCAGCCACTCACAATGGCTTCAGCCATTGTACCATTTCTAGTTGATTGTATTTCTTATGCAGGTTTGACATAAATGAACAGATAAATTACTAAGTTGTAGATTGTGAGATGGCCTTACCCATGTGCTCGTTGGGGATGTAGTCGTGAGCCTCGGTGCACACCAGCAGAGAGGGCAGGAGCAGCGGCTGGTTCAGCTCGTTCTTCAGGTTAATGTAGTGGTACCCTAACAACACAACAGCTCAGCGTGAGTCCACCTCAGAGGCAGCTGGTCCAGATGAAGGCTCTGGTTCCACTCACCAGGTCTGATGGCAGAGACCGGGAGGATGCGGTGTCCAATGAACTTTCCATCTCCCTCAAAAACTGCAATTCTCAAAGAGGCCAGTGTTGGCAGGATCACCTGAAAATAGTCCATTGTGTTACTGTGTCCAGTGCAAGGTCATGTGTGGGTACAGATAGTTAATATAAGTTGATATAATAATTGTCTTGACCCAAGTATCTCTTGTTTTTCCTTTTATTACACGTGTTACTTTGAAAAAGGACAGATGAGGTTATGTTAAAGCAACAGTATTTATCTCATATTTTTTGTTGCCATGATGTTGGAGGTTTTAGGGAAAGGAAGTAAGTATTAGTCAGGTTTTGAGAGTTGCAAGAGGAACTTTAAAATCATGTATAAATTGCAAAATGTTAGGTCACTTGTAAAATGCAGCTGCACCTTAGTGAACACGAAGCTCTCGTCGTCCCACACTGGGTCCAGGGAGTTGTTGTTGGATGTTTTGGTCCTGTACTTTCTCTTGGTGTCGGTAGGCAGGCCAAACATGTCCACCTCCACATACACACCCACACGCTTGTCTGACAGGAACTGGCCAGAGATCACCTGCACACACACAGATATACACAGACACACAGCCTTTGTCCATCAGTTGGTTTTAACAGTTCCTTAAATAATAAATCGGCAAGGCAAATTCCAAAGGAGGGAAAGTACATGTGCATGTGTAGGTCGAGAGTCAAATCTCGACCTGTGACCTGGAAGCTCATGTGAGTCTATAAAGCCATGTCTTTCTCTTGCTGGTTGTATGTGTCTGTGATGAAATGAGCTAAAGGCGTTTGTGCCATTGTTTTGGTCTGCTCGCTGCCTATGGCCCTGTGACTGCTCGTCAGTCAGTGTCAGTCTATCGAAACGGCCAGTACACTTCATATTCAGCAGCAGCACCAGCAGCAGAGCACTCACCCGGATCTTGATGGTGTTTGCCACGATGCCGTCCACTGTGTCCTCTGTGAAGGGGTCGAAGCATTTGTCCGTCCTCCGCATGAACTCGGGCTTCAGCAGGTATCCACTGTGGCCGTTGTATTCAAAGACCCCCATGTTGAGCTGCATGGGGAGGTCTGAGCAGGAAAACAGGTCAGTCATCTTTATTTATATAAATAGATTACAATCTATTTGAAAACACAGACTGTTTATAATGAAATAAAAGACATTTGAGTCCCGGAGAATAAAATGAAAGTAGAGACTTCTTTAATTTAATTTGTCCCTATAAACAACTACTAAGTACTGTGACTATTACTATAATCTGTAGTAAAAACCATTGTTTATATGTGTACAGAGCACTAGTATTTTCAGAAGGGACCTTTGATGAGAAGTGGGATTTGATTTAATAAGTTTTCTTCTTCGCACTCCCTTTCAGACAGAATTGAATGTCATTTTGTACCTTAGGACTTGACTGTATTTGTCTTAGTTGTACTTATTTGTGACATTAAACACGGTTTAAAACATGTTTACACTTTGGTGCATTGTTACGCCTCAAAAGGTTGGACGCAGCGTTCCCAGTTCTGTGACTGGCTGCAAATGTTTTTACTTAAGGTACAGAGACTCCCTGTCCCAGACCCTCCTACATTTGATCATGTGTTGCTAGTCAGGGAAACTCTAGCACAGTGGTTCCTAAAGTGGGGGTCCCTCTTGGGGTCGCGGGATGATTTCCATAGAAATAAAATGAAAGTGGAACAAATATATAGCCCTGAAATATTTGTGTTGCAATTGATTTGATTCAATTGGACTACTTCTTAAATTGTGTTTGGAGAAGAGTCTAATAAAAATATTGTGGGGCAGCCAAAGTTTTTAACCTGCTAAAAACTCTAGCAGACAGAAGCATGTAATGTCTTTAAGAAAAAGGAAAACTCTTACCCAGGGTTTGGAAGTTGAGTGTGACCATCTGGCAGCCTACGTTCCAGAAAAGCTGAGGGATGTAGTTGGAGCTGTCCACCCTGGTTCCTTTGGGGTAGATGCGACTCAGCTGGTTCTTGTTGTATCTGTGGGGCAGTTATGGACTGGTGCAACTGAGACAAGAATATGAACAAGAGCTTTTTCATTGACACCATTGTGGCACTCTGGTTTCTCTGTGTTGTAATTAACAGTTTACCAGTACACATGTAAACTGCACTTGAGGTGTGAATCCTATCGCTATAGCCGCAAACCATCCGTCAACCACCTTTCAGTCCATCCATTTTATTCCGCATTATTGATTGCAAATTCTCAGGGGCAGCAGTCTAAGCAGAGATGCCCAGACTTCATCTGGGGGAATCCCGTGTTCCGGGCCAGATGAGAGTCATTTCCTCCAGCGTGACCTATGCCTTCTCTTACGCACCCAAGAGGATTGTGCTCTGGGCTCCTCTCTGATATCTGAGATCCACACTCCATCCATAAGTGAGTGCCAGCCACTCTGAACTGTCTGCTGTCGTTGTGTCCTTGGGCAAGACACTTAACCTCTGGGAACACCAGCCACAGTGGGGCAGCTGCGGCTGTAAAGTGCCAAACTGCTGTTGTGTCCTCAGGCAAGACACTTCACCCCCATTTCCTAGAATGAGTCTGGTGTGTGTATGAATGGTTGGTCATGGTTGGTGCATGTCTTGTTCATTGTACGGTCAAATGGACTGTAGATAGAGACATAAGATATAAGACAAATGAAGCCCGAGGTGAAAGGATACTCCACAAACTTCTCTGGGGAGCTCTTCAAGATGTCCATGCCTTTGGTCTCCACAAATGACGACATCTCAAAAAACCTCTTTCGTTCTATGCAATAAAAAACACAATTATTATTATCATATTTATTACATACTTTCTTTGATCCAGGAATTGTTGGATCAAAATGTTTTAAATCCAACAATACAAAAACATGTTTATAATTCAGCAGTTTTACTAGTGTAGTTCAATTCTCAGTCTAGTCTACTCAAAGCTAGACAAAAGCACTACAGTGGAAGTCATACATTTACATACACTTTCGATAAAAACGCACCATAAATGAATTATCAGGATAATCTTAAGAATGAATAATAAGCTGGTGCACTCCATAACATTAATGGCATCATGAAAAAGGAAAATTATGCTGATATTTTGAACCAACATCAAGAAGTTTAAGCTCAGTCACAAATAAAACTGACAATGACCGCACAATTCCAAACCTGCACCAACAAGGCTCAAAGACACAGGGTCCGGTTCTCCATGTGTCTGTGTGTGTGTGTGTCATCTGTGCGTTTGTGTGTCTGCATGTGCATGTGTATGTGTGTCTGCGTGTGCATGTGTGTGTCTGCGTGTGCATGTGTGTGAGAGTGGCACACTTACTGCTGGCCACTTCAAAGCTCTTGAACTTGACTGGTTCAATGTAGTTGACGAGGTTTGACATCTCCTCTGTGGCGTTGACCTCACTGCTGGCCGTACCCTGTTACATGGTTACACACAGTTACACACAGTCACACACACTCACACACACTCACACACAGTCACACACAGTCACAGTTACACACAGTCACACACAGTATCAGTCACAGACGGCATCAGCCTCTTTTATCGCATCACATTAGACAGTGTTTGAGATGGACACATGGTTATCCTGAAATTTGACAATCTTAACACCTAAAACAGGTGAAGATTTAATAATAGAAATATTAATATAACGATTGAAAAGTACACAGGGCACTCTGTGGCACCTTTCTTCCTCCAGAAACTATAGAATATCACAGACCTTTGTGATAAAAACTACTCAGCTCCACACCCTGTCCCAGTCCAAACTCCTGCAGGACTGAGTCTGAACAGTCTTCTTGTTTAGTCCAGTGTTTTTCAACCACTGTGCCGCGGCACACTAGTGTGCCGTATGATATTGTCTGGTGTGCCGTGAGAAATTCGTCTACTTTGTCTAAAAATAACTGCATTCGCTATTGACGAGCGGTGACTTGTTTTGAACTGTGGAGTAACCATGTAATACTTTTTCAAATCAGTAGATGGCAGCAGATAGCTAAGTACTTTGAAACTGAAAAATTGGATGCGACCACTGGCTGTAACAGGTCAGCATTGTGGCGAGAAAGGTAAAATTGGATGCGACCAACAAATGAGGGAGGGAGCGAGACAAGAGCTTTGTGGCGAGTGAGAAGTGAAAGTGATAGAGACGTTTTTGAAAATGAATTATGCCGTTTCTGAACAGGATTAACATCCTCCGCTCTGCCCCGGGGCAGCTGTGGCCGCGTTGTAGTGGTTTAACTATGAAATGTACAATTTTTGTACAACAGCTCTCGCGAACGCACTTCTGAACTGGGTACTGAGCGCAGACCATAGTCGAGTGGACAGAACCACAGACATGCGGACCGGACAGAACCATGGACTCGCGTTCAGGACCTCCCGTGTCCCTCATCCAAAACTCCTGAATTTAAAGCTCGGATACCTAAATTTTTTCCCATGCACTAACAATGCATGTTCTTTGTGTGAGTTATTATTTGACTATTTGGGCAGAGAGTGGATTTTCTTAGTTTTTTTCCACACAGTTAGTGCCACTTTATTCCCAAACTCTTGTTATTTGTATCGAGAAATATTAAATAAAGCTTAATTTCAAGGCCTGGACTTAAGCATTTTGATGAGAATAACTGTATATTGTGAATATAGGCTACAGAGTATACTGTATACATTATAAGATAAGATACGATATACTTTATATATCACACAGAGTATGTACAGTATATATTTTTTTACATTAGTACTGTATACATTTTTACATTTTCTCCTGGAGGTGTGCCGCAAGATTTTTTCAGTGAAAAAAGTGTGCCTTGGCTCAAAAAAGGTTGAAAAACACTGGTTTAGTCTGTCACTCATTTATGCCTTTACCTCTCACCCTGTTTCACTGTTTACGAATACGATGTGACAAAGACTTTATGAAAGGAGATCAGTTTATCACATAAGTGTTACCTCATCTGAGTTGGGCTTTTTCAGCTCCGTCAATGGCTCCTCTTCCTCCTCTTCCTCGCTCTCCCCCTCTCCTCCTGTGGATCAAATTAATCAAAATTATCTGTGACATGCAGTGTTGTGAAAAAACAGAACATACACATTAGCACTAACTCCTGTACTCTATATTTGCTTAATCCTTGTGCTTTCCTGGGGTCCTGTCATGTTTACATCTATAGAAATAGATTTTTTTTTTTTACAGAAAGTTCACACTCAAGTAACAAACAACTGTGAAAGCAGCATTACTCATGATTTTGTTATTTTACAATTTTAAAAAAGAGTAAAGAGTTTTAAAGTGCCTTTAATTCCTTCCTTCTCCTACCGGAGAACACTAGTCAGAAACAAAGTGCAACAAGATTCTGGAGGAGCTGCAAGGTGCTGAGCAGGACATAGGACAACTGATGTCGCACACAGATCTGGCCTTTATGGACTAGTGGTGAGGAGAAAGCCATTATTGGAAGGAGCCCATAAGTAATATTTTAGAAAAATATCGTTTTGCTTTCACTTCACACCAACGGTCCAAAAGTTGAAGGTGTATTGTACTTTTGAGATGTGGAAGAGATACAGTGCCTTGCGAAAGTATTTGAACCTTTGAACCTTTCAACATTTCGCCACATTTCAGGCTTCAAACATAAAGATATAAAAAATGTATTTTTTGTCAAGAATCAACAAGTGGGACACAATCGTGAAGTGAAACAAAATTTATTGGATAATTTAAACTTTTTTAACAAATAAAAAACTGAAAAGTGGGGCGTGCAATATTATTCGGCCCCCTTGCGCTAATACTTTGTAGCGCCACCTTTTGCTGCAATTACAGCTGCAAGTCGCTTGGGGTGTGTCTCTATCAGTTTTGCACATCGAGAGACTGGAATTCTTGCCCATTCTTCCTTGCAAAACAGCTCGAGCTCAGTGAGGTTGGATGGAGAGCGTTTGTGAACAGCAGTCTTCAGCTCTTTCCACAGATTCTCGATTGGATTCAGGTCTGGACTTTGACTTGGCCATTCTAACACCTGGATACGTCTATTTGTGAACCATTCCATTGTAGATTTGGCTTTATGTTTTGGATCATTGTCCTGTTGGAAGATAAATCTCCGTCCCAGTCTCAGGTCTTTTGCAGACTCCAACAGGTTTTCTTCCAGAATGGTCCTGTATTTGGCTCCATCCATCTTCCCATCAATTTTAGCCATCTTCCCTGTCCCTGCTGAAGAAAAGCAGGCCCAAACCATGATGCTGCCACCACCATGTTCGACAGTGGGGATGGTGTGTTCAGGGTGATGAGCTGTGTTGCTTTTACGCCAAACATATCGTTTTGCATTGTGGCCAAAAAGTTCAATTTTGGTTTCATCTGACCAGAGCACCTTCTTCCACATGTTTGGTGTGTCTCCCAGGTGGCTTGTGGCAAACTTTAAACGAGACTTTTTATGGAGAGACTTTTTATCTTTGAGAAATGGCTTTCTTCTTGCCACTCTTCCATAAAGGCCAGATTTGTGCAGTGCACGACTGATTGTTGTCCTATGGACAGACTCTCCCACCTCAGCTGTAGTTATCTGCAGTTCATCCAGAGTCATCATGGGCCTCTTGGCTGCATCTCTGATCAGTCTTCTCCTTGTTTGAGATGAAAGTTTGGAGGGACGGCCGGGTCTTGGTAGATTTGCAGTGGTCTGATACTCCTTCCATTTCAATATAATTGCTTGCACAGTGCTCCTTGAGATGTTTAAAGCTTGGGAAATCTTTTTGTATCCAAATCCGGCTTTAAACTTCTCCACAAACAGTATCTCGGACCTGCCTGGTGTGTTCCTTTGTCTTCATGGTTCTCTCTGCGCTTTAAACAGAACCCTGAGACTATCAAAGAGCAGGTGCATTTATACGGAGACTTGATTACACACAAGTGCATTCTATTTATCATCATCAGTCATTTAGGACAACATTGGATCATTCAAAGATCCTCACTGAACTTCTGGAGTGAGTTTGCTGCACTGAAAGTAAAGGGGCCGAATAATATTGCACGCCCCACTTTTCAATTTTTTATTTGTTAAAAAAGTTTAAATTATCCAATAAATTTTGTTCCACTTCACGATTGTGTCCCACTTGTTGTTGATTCATGACAAAAAATTAAAATTGTATATCTTTATGTTTGAAGACTGAAATGTGGCGAAATGTTGAAAGGTTCAAGGGAGCCGAATACTTTCTGTACATATGGAATACATTTGAGACAAGGATTTATTTTAATGACCCAGGACCTTGTTTCACTTAGGACGACAAATAAGCACTGGTTTGAAGACTAAGCTTAAGCCGTTTTATTTAAACCTGTCTCTGGTGGACCCGTGGCGGTGTGTTCACTGACCAATGGACTTGCGAGGCTCCGAGTCTCTGATCATCCTCTCAGCGAGCCTCTCCTCTCCGTTGGACAGATACTGGCTTCCATTGCTCTTGGACAGGGGGGAGTCTGCAAACACACAAACAAACTAGGGATGTAAAAAACTATGCATTTTCATGACCGACCACCGAGCCTCATTAACCGGTTGAAACCGGTTAACCGCGTAGTTAAAAATATTCCACGTTCTTTGAAATAGCAGCCATTTCGAGCCGCGTACTTTTCATAAGTTTATCTATGCGTTCTACTAGATCAGAGCTGAGACAGCGGCGCCAAAACCCGCAACAGCTTCGGCACCTTTGCGCACAGAGAACTGCTTTTTTAATCTTCCCATACTGTGCTGCGGGTAAAGCATTTTTAAGCAAAAGACGGCTCGTCCACATGGTCAGGGCAGCGAGTGACGAGCCGCGTCTCGCAGGTCTCCGCTAAAGTTTAAAAGTGATGTGTGTGGATCTGATCTAATGACAAGGACCAGCAGCACAAACAGGTTTCATGTGTTTGACTGAAGCCGCGTATTTGCGAGGATTCTTTGGGCTGCGAGACACAGAGGAGCGCGACAGACCGGTATGTGTGTGTGTACAATACATGTGTATATGTATGTGTGTATGTGTGTGTGTGTACAATACATGTATGTGTGTGTGTGTAAATATAAGCTCCAATGTAGTTCTGACCTGCACTAGTGTGGAACTTTGGCGGTAACAGAGGGGAGAGATGGATGCGTATGGATGTTACGTATGGAAGTCGCCGGGGGCACACAGCTGAAGTGTTTGTGGGCTAAATGTGTGTGTGCGCTTGACCGCGGTGTGTGCGGTCAACCACGTGGCTGCGTCACCTTATACATTGCATATGTGGGCAGGTTTACATGTTACAAGTTTAAAGAGCTGAAGCAGCGAATATAGGCGTGTGTGTAATGACAGTGTGTGTGTGTGTGTGAGCGTGTGTGTGAGCGTGTGTGCAAAGACAGTGTTTGTGTATTGACAGTGTGTGCGTGTGCATGTAAAGACTGTGTGCGTGCGTGTGAGTGTGTATGAGGACAGTAAGTACCACTGGTTGGAGGAGACTGCTCCTCCAGTTCTTTGCGGCGGATGCTTCCGTTGCTCGACGGTCTCTGGTGGTAATGCTTCTTCTTGTTCTTGATGAGGATTTTTCCCATAAGTTCTTGGGGCGAGGGCAGGACCTGACCCGGAACCAGCTGTGGAAGAAGGACATGTCAAAGTATTTACTTCATACATCTGGAGAGCGACCCAGAGTTTGTAATGCAAATGTAAATAAATAAATGATCCAATCTATCTAATACAACTATTTCCCATTTGGAAGAGTCCTGCTCAAAATCAGAACCTAAAACGACAGTACATATTCCTCCAGCTTTTGAGGTGCAGTTACCGGATATTTCTCCAGAGGCTCGATCAGCAGTGCGTCTCCAAAGATGGTCCTACAGTACTCCGCCATCTTTGCCTGTTGCTTCGCCCTGGTCCCCACATGCACACAAACACAGGCACACAATCACAAACGGCTTTATATAGATGTGTTTATTTTTACATCACCGAATGTAAGAAGTTGATGCACTTACGAATCCACATGGTTTTCGAAGGAGAGGTGGAGAGGATACGGAGATGTTTTGAATGCAGACTCTGCTATGGCCTCGATGACTTCCTGCAAATCAAAAGCACAACATTTGGTTTATGTGGATAAGAACAGTATCGTCAAACATAAACAACGAGAGCTAATAATTTTAGGCAAATTATTTTGTACATAGAATTCTGTATATTTTTTGTGTTTGTGTGTATTTGTTGTGGCATTAGAATAAGTAGAGTATAAAATGAAAGTAACAGCTCATAGAAAATACAAACATTAATATAAATTCAAGCTTTTTAATATCGTTTCCATCCGTCATTTTTATCAAATGATTACTTTAGACTAGAGAATGTGTTTCTGCAGTGTCTTATGACCTTGAAGGAGATCTCAGTGGTCATGGTGAAGCCGTGAGTGATGTATGGCTCCTCGTCTGGGGGTCTTCCCTTCCAGCAGTCCAGCTCCACACAGCGACAGCCTGTGAGCAAGACCTGCCGATACATCTCCACCGAGGAGAGGCCCGTGAGCTGTCCCACTGAAACACACACACACACACGTACAGATTGCGAAAAAATGTATCTTGGGAGAGTATCTCGGTCCTACCTCTGGTCTTCTAAAGCAAAAGTGTTAGGCCAGTCCTCTACTGTCTTTCACATATTTTCAGCAACCCACACAGATGTTCTTTGCATTTGCAGCTCCTTGAGTTTTGTTAATATCCCAACCAGCTCCTAACCGGCTCTCAACCGGCTCTCAACCGGTGTAACAGGCCGTTTTATACCCCCTGGCCAGTTTATTTATTTATTTTTATTTTTATTTATTTATTTATTTAAGCAGGGACAGTACATATTAATGACCACATATAGAAATATGTAAATAAGTCAGATTTTAGCCATAGGCTAATTTCCATCTGTTGTCCCTAGACAGGTTGATGTGAAACATTCAACATCAAAATCACAAAACAATATTAGAGAAAAGACAACTACAGGACAAAGCATATAACAAGATACACATTCACAAACTGTAAAAGGTACATACCCCGGGGTTAAAATAGCCAAGGCCAGAATAATGCCCCGGGGTATAAACTGGCCTAGGCTATTTTAACCCCCCTTATGCCAGTTTAACCACCTCTTGTTTTAACTAATAATAACAAAATATACGTTAATATTTTTTTAAACTTCAAAATTATTTAAAATAATTTAGAAGTAGTTTGTTAATTACTCTGTAGGCCTAATTAGTGTGATTGCTTTTCACACCTTGTTTGTGAGGTGATGAGTCAATGTATCTACTTACTTATCACATGAAACTCTTATGGTGCTTTCACACCGGATCATGCATTGCGGCAACTTTCAATACAAAGTCAATGGTGACACGGACTGCGTGGTAGAGACACACGGACTGCGTGGTAGAGACACACGGACTGCGTGGTAGAGACACACGGACTGCGTGGTAGAGACACACGGACTGCGTGGTAGAGACACACGGACTGCGTGGTAGAGACACACGGACTGCGTGGTAGAGACACACGGACTGCGTGGTAGAGACACACGGACTGCGTGGCAGAGGAACAGGAGTGGAAAACTGACGCACGCAGGAGATAAATATTGCTGAGCGTTTCCTCGGGACGCTCGCGCAGCGACCAATCAGAGAGCCGCTAAGTGGTCACGGGGACATTAGTGGTCTGAGCGAGCAGACATACATACTGTAAACAGCCAAAACAGGAGCTACACCAGGACTAAACCAGAACTAAACCAGGGTTGACAATAGTGCTTCTAAACATGTGAGTTTTCATGCCTGTGAATTTATGCAACTTCTTCGAGCATGTTCGCCGATCCGGAAGTACAGATTAATAATAAAATAAACGTATGGTGCACCTCCGTGAACACATACTACTGTTATAAAGTCACCTCCGTGAACACATGACATGAGCAGATGCACTGTTGCCACTGGACACAACCCAGGCCCAGAGACAAGATGAAGCTCGGGCCACAAACCCTTTTTAAAGAGAAAACCATTTTATTAGAGCCAGGATATAATTCATGATGTTTCTGGCTTGTTTTAGGCGTTTCCATTGATTCCAGTGGTCTACAAAAATCACCAATTTCAGACAAGGTAAGGTAAGGTATTTTTTCATGTAACAAAAAAGCAATGCATTTTTTTCTTGTGGTTTTAGATGTAAACACAACCGACTGACTATAGAGCTACACGCAGCTTATGCTACTTACAAGGATCGAATGCTGACACGTGAGCTTTATAAACTTGCCCAAAGCTGTACTTTGGACATATTTGTCTGGTGTGGAGCTTCTGAATGTAGAGAAAGTCAAATACCTGGGGCACGTAATCAGGAGTGACCTCAGTGATGACAATGACATTCAGAGGCAGTACTGTCAGCTGTATGGACAGGCTAACACTGAAGCACGGAGATTTCACATGTGTACAGAGAAAGTGAAAGCTTTGTTTAAAGCCTACTGCACACCTCTCTATACTGCACACCTCTCTATACTGCGCACCTCTCTATACTGCGCACCTCTCTATACTGCGCACCTCTCTATACTGCGCACCTCTCTATACTGCGCACCACTCTATACTGCGCACCACTCTATACTGCGCACCACTCTATACTGCGCACCTCTCTATACTGCGCACCTCTCTATACTGCGCACCTCTCTATACTGCACACCTCTCTATACTGCACACCTCTCTATACTGCACACCTCTCTATACTGCACACCTCTCTATAGTGCACACCTCTCTATAGTGCACACCTCTCTATAGTGCACACCTCTCTAGTGCACACCTCTCTATAGTGCACACCTCTCTATAGTGCACACCTCTCTATACTGCGCACCTCTATACAGCGCACCTCTATACTGCGCACCTCTCTATACTGCGCACCTCTCTATACTGCACACCTCTCTATACTGCACACCTCTCTATACTGCACACCTCTCTATACTGCACACCTCTATACTGCGCACCTCTCTATACTGCGCACCTCTCTATACTGCGCACCTCTCTATACTGCACACCTCTCTATACTGCACACCTCTCTATACTGCACACCTCTCTATACTGCAGAAGAAAAAAATGCATTGCTTTTTTGTTACATGAAATGTCTTTTACCTTCGAAATGTCTGAAATTGGTGAATTTTGAACTATTAAAACAATCTATGGGCTGGAAACAAGAGAGAAAGTTCACGTTCACAACAAGTAATCCAATATGGCAGGGTCATTTGATGCCCACCTTTTTGACAAAACTACCCACAATGCCATGCGGTCGAGCCGGAAGCTTGGAACGCTTAATGCATGTATTCTGGCGGGGGGTTAAACTGGCCTGCTACACCGGCTCCTAACCGGCTAGATGAAGTGCTGCCGGATAGTGAAATTGTGATGTACACCAATTACTTTTGTACACATTACATTTATGGTTGGTTCCAACATCTTCCAAAATAACTAAGTTAACGATACATTTGTTTCATTTAAGTAGCCTACTAGTCTACATTGGATTTCCATAGCCATACTAGTGAAATCCAATGATCTCCCCTCCTTCCTCCGTCCATGCAGGAGCACGGACAATCGAAGGAAAAACCACTGGAAACGCCTAAAACAAGCCAGAAACATCATGAATTATATCCTGGCTCTAAAAAACTGAAATACAAGATAAAATGGTTTTCTCTTTAAAAAGGGTTTGTGGCCCGAGCTTCATCTCGTCTCTGGGCCTGGGTTGTGTCCAGTGGCAACAGTGCACTATCTGCTCATAGTGTGAACCTTTTTTAGGTCGAGTGCACACGCTTTCTTGTGTGAGTGGGTGTGCCTGTGCATGTGTGTGCGCATGTGTGTGTGTGTGTGCGCATGTGTGCGTGTGTGCGCATGTGTGCGTGCATGTGTGCGTGCTTGTGTGTGTGTACCTGTGAGGTAGGTGTTGTGGGACGAGTTGATAAAGTAGTGAGATAGTGGTTGGTTCATGTCATCAATGATGTCCAGTCGTTCTGGAGGCACTGCTCCGTTCTCCTCTCCTCCCAGGTATCTGCTGAAGGCTTGTAGGCTGATCTGGTCTGCACAGACACACAAACACACAAACACATAAGTCACATGTTAGCTCGTAGGCGTTCCAGGGCAGCACATTTGTCCCCATTTCCTATTCCTGCGGTGAAAAATTCTTATCTCACGCCAAATATTTGTCCTTACACCAAGAGTGCACATGGGCCGCACTCTCAGGCCGCACTCTCAGGCCGCACTCTCAGGCCGCACTCTCAGGCCGCACTCTCAGGCCGCACTCTCAGGCCGCACTCTCAGGCCGCACTCTCAGGCCGCACTCTCAGGCCGCACTCTCAGGCCGCACTCTGACTCTCACTACTTGCAACGCATTCTTTAAGGAGGTCCCACTAACGCTTCCTCAAGGAGGAAAAAGAATGATCTGTGAGTGGATGTCTCCATCGTTATGTCTTATCCTTAAATTTGGGAGTGCATCACTCGCACAATTTAATTGATCAGAATTCTGTATGCACACTTTAATGCTACACTTATTTAGATCATATGGAGACTTTTTGAGCCCTGTCTGTTTCTGTAAATCATGTGTGTCAGAAATGAAGTGTAACAATCGGACATCGAGGAGCAGAGTTCAAAGCCGGAGGTGAAGCGTGTGCACCTCTCTCCAGCTGGCTGCTGTTGGTCTCGTAACGCTCCATGATCTGCCGGACCTGCTCCCTCTTCAGTGGCGGGTACAAGACCTCGTTCAGCCTGGAGTCTCTCTGCGTCCGGTTTAGGAAGTCCATGAACTGGTCCAAAGAGATGAACGGCTTCCTCTTGGAGCCGCTGCACAGAACCACATCACAAGAGAGCTTTATGTGGCGTGTTCAGACCGCGCCCACAAGCTGGTTATCCACACATCTTTACTCTCAGACCACAGACGTACTTCTTGTACATCTGTGGTGAGCCTTCTGAAGCGTTCGGAATCAATTCCTTTTTACATTAGGTCCCAGTTGTCTCATTATATTGGGTCTCAATCATCTAGTTTTTATATAAATAGTATAATACAAATATATATATAATACAAATATATATATATATATGTATGTGTATGTTTAAGCCTAGACTACTGCTAATTGGACGCTGCGGGTCGTATGACCGGATGGACTGTTTCCCTCGCTCTCTAAGACCTGGGAGGAGAGATGGGAAAGCATCTTCAGCATAGAAACATACACATGTTTGCATGTATATGTATACTTAGCATGTATATGCCCACATGTTAGACTTAATAATTACGTACATGTATGTCAATTGGATCTTACCATTCTTCAAATATACTTTGGATTTCCGGTCGTAAACACAAGCTGTCCAAGAACTTCTGAAAAGCCTCCCAGGTGAAGTCGTCCGCCTTGATGCCCTCGGACTGCAGTGTAACACAACGGCAACCATGAAAAGTACAATCATTCATTAGCATCAAAAAGAACAAGTGAAGAATATCAAGCAGCAATGATCGAGACCCCCCTGACCTCTGAGAGCCCCAAAGGCCAGTAACTAATAATTAGCAGTAATTAATAGTCAAACAAAAACGAAATGACGAAATACTAAATGAAGATAGAAGTTAGTTTCAGACGAACAAAAACAAGCAGTCATGTTCTAATAATGTCATTGCTATATTTTATAATGTTTTTATGTATCTACTAAGAATAATGTATGGTGTTTGGCTGCTGGAGCTTACATTAGTTCTGGCACAAACAAATCAAAACAATGTGTTCAAACTCATAACGGTTCCACCTGAAGAAATGAAAGCAAAACATACTTCCTACAGGCCCTGTACTGACACATGCCTGTAGTGTCTGTGCTCAGCAGCAGAGGGCAGCAGAGAGAGGGAGAGGAGAGAGAAAGAGACCAGAGGAGGAGCAGAGAGAGCAGAGAGAGCAAAGACAGCAGAGACCAGAGTAAGAGAGAGCAGAGAGGAGTGAGGAGAGAGAGCAGAGAGAGAAGAGAGAGAGCAGAGAGAAGAGAGAGAGCAGAGAGAAGAGAGAGAGCAGAGAGAGGAGAGAGAGCAGAGCAGAGAGAGAGGAGAGAGAGGAGAGAGAGAGCAGAGAGAGAGGAGAGAGAGAGGAGAGAGAGGAGAGGAGAGAGCAGAATGTTCTACATGTTCTACACCAGTCCTATGGACACTTTAAAAGAATTTTCTTGACTTTTCTTCAGAAATAACTTTGCCAAATATTGTGCTGCAATGAAAGATAATAAATGTATACGTTGTTATACTGTACATTATATACAGACTTGACATTTCATAGATTTAAAAAAAAGTGAATGTAAAATCTGGACAATAAATCGCGGCTTTTCTCCCTCACTTTGACTACTGCACCTTATAGAGTTTTTTTTTATTTTTTACTGTGGCGCCAACAACGTTTTGCCAAGTAACAGACCAACAGTAATGATGAGTAGTTTACAACGGTCTCATCTCTCCTCCCTGCTCTACGAGAGAGTGGGAGAGGCAACCAAAACGCCTGCACTTCCTGTCTATGATCACCGTCTCATGACAACAAAAATCTGAAAAATCAGGTGTAAATATACTGTGTCTGAGGAAGATGCAGGACGTGTACCTTGTTGTTGATGAGGCTGCACTGCTCCAGAGCCGTCTCCACACGTTTCTTATCAGAGAACAGCTTCAGAATACTGAAACACAGGACAGACACATGCTCAGTGAGGAGGGATACGGGTGGGACTAGAACAGGCTCGGAGCACGACTAGAATAGGCTCGGAGCAGGACTAGACAGAGCAGGACTAGAACAGGCTCAGAGCAGGACTAGAACAGAACAGGCTCAGAGCAGGACTAGAACAGGCTCAGAGCAGGACTAGAACAGAACAGGCTCGGAGCAGGACTAGACAGAGCAGGACTGGAACAGGCTCAGAGCAGGACGAGAACAGACTCAGAGCAGGACGAGAACAGACTCAGAGCAGGACGAGAACAGACTCAGAGCAGGACTAGAACAGGCTCGGAGCAGGACTAGAACAGGCTCAGAGCAGGACTAGAACAGGCTCGGAGCAGGACTAGAACAGGCTCAGAGCAGGACTAGAACAGGCTCAGAGCAGGACTAGAACAGTCTCAGAGCAGGACTAGAACAGACTCAGAGCAGGACTAGAACAGACTCAGAGCAGGACTAGAACAGGCTCAGAGCAGGACTAGAACAGGCTCGGAGCAGGACTAGAACAGGCTCAGAGCAGGACTAGAACAGGCTCAGAGCAGGACTAGAACAGGCTCAGAGCAGGACTAGACAGAGCAGGACTAGAACAGACTCAGAGCAGGACTAGAACAGGCTCAGAGCAGGACTAGACAGAGCAGGACTAGAACAGGCTCAGAGCAGGACTAGACAGAGCAGGACTGGAACAGGCTCAGAGCAGGACTAGAACAGGCTCAGAGCAGGACTAGAACAGGCTCAGAGCAGGACTAGAACAGGCTCAGAGCAGGACTAGAACAGACTCAGAGCAGGACTAGAACAGACTCAGAGCAGGACTAGAACAGACTCAGAGCAGGACTAGAACAGGCTCAGAGCAGGACTAGAACAGGCTCAGAGCAGGACTAGAACAGGCTCAGAGCAGGACTATAACAGGCTCAGAGCAGGACTAGAACAGGCTCAGAGCAGGACTAGACAGAGCAGGACTAGAACAGGCTAAGAGCAGGACTAGAACAGACTCAGAGCAGGACTAGAACAGACTCAGAGCAGGACTAGAACAGACTCAGAGCAGTACTAGAACAGACTCAGAGCAGGACTAGAACAGACTCAGAGCAGGACTAGAACAGACTCAGAGCAGGACTAGAACAGACTCAGAGCAGGACTAGAACAGGCTCAGAGCAGGACTAGAACAGGCTCAGAGCAGGACTAGAACAGGCTCAGAGCAGGACTAGAACAGGCTCAGAGCAGGACTAGACAGAGCAGGACTAGAACAGGCTCAGAGCAGGACTAGACAGAGCAGGACTAGAACAGACTCAGAGCAGGACTAGAACAGGCTCAGAGCAGGACTAGACAGAGCAGGACTAGAACAGACTCAGAGCAGGACTAGAACAGGCTCAGAGCAGGACTAGACAGAGCAGGACTAGAACAGGCTCAGAGCAGGACTAGACAGAGCAGGACTAGACAGAGCAGGACTAGAACAGGCTCAGAGCAGGATGGTATTGTTCAGGTTTATTAGTATCAGGAAATGCCATTTTTAAAAGAGAATAACATGATTTAAGCATCAATCATGATCCATCCCAGAGATCAAGCCCTTTGACAGATGTACAACCATACACTGTAAATATTAGCGAACGTAGTGATAAATATTTCCCCGGTTTAAATTTATGTGTGATCGCCACGGATCACACATAAATTAAACATAAATAAACAGCCCCTCCCGCAGGAAAATGTTGAAAAAACTCTGCGTTATTCCTGCTTTATGAGCCATTCTGTTCCTCTCAGCTCGTCCTGACTTGGACAGCACAGACTCAGACACGCTTATGACAGGAGGTCAATTTAGATTTTGAAAATGAATATCAACAACAAACAGATTAGTGCAGGAGTGTTCTGAACAGTAGTTTTGGGAGGAGTGTACGGCGTTCTCATGTAAAGGTCTGTAACTGGAAACAAATGGCTTACTTCTTGACTGCAATCTTTCCATCCTGGTTGACTTGGAGTTTTAGCCGAGTGTAGCTGAGGGACACAGAGTAAGAGCCATTCACATTAATGGAAGGAGTAAATATACAGCATAATCACCTCCATCAGGGGGTTATGTTTTCATCTGTGTTTGTTAGTTAGTAACATCTGTGGAAATACTAACCTTGAGGTGCACCGAATTTTGACCTCATACAATGATGGTGGGAAATGCTAGATCTGACTTACTTACTTACTTACTTACAATCAAGAGGATCAAAGAGAACAACTCTGCCCTGTTGTGTGGAACCCTGCTGCTATCTCTGCACCGTTGACCGAGATGAAACCCTCATTCAATGTCCTTCCATCTAGGTATGGGCCCCTGGGTTACCACAATGGTTAACCACTCTCTTTCCGCTGGTGAGTTTCTCAATGCATTTAGAGAAGCCACAGTGGAGCCATTGGTTAAGTTATTAATAATAATACTAATACATTTGATTTAAAAACATCATTCAAAACAACCAAGGACTCTGTACAAACATTGGTTAGTATTACTTAAAAGTTGTTTAAGTACTGTAATGGCTCCACTATGGCTCATGCATTGGCTCAAACCCACTGACCTCAATAACTTCAAGCCCATTTCCAAGCTTCCATTCTTGTCCAAGATTTGAAAGAATGTCAGTATTGTTGGATCAAAATAACATCCATGAGACATCTCAGTTTGGTTTCCACCAACACCACTCGATGGAGATGGTGACACTGAAAGTGTCCAGTGACATCATGATGTCTGACAATTCTGAGAAAAACTCTGAAGTAAGAATTTTGATCCGCATTAATAGAATTCCAAACTCTAAGCTCCTCATTGGCTGCCAGTGTCCAATAGATTCCCTTAAAAATTCTGATCTCAATGTTCAGAGCGTTGCATAGTCAGGTTCCTTCTTACAACAGTACTCTGATCCTCACACTCCCGGTTGGGCTTGGAGGTCTGTGGATCTGCTGATGGTTCTGAGCCCTTTCTGGACCAGAAGAGACTCTGGTCTGTTGCACCCAAGCTTTGGAAAGGTCTTCCTCTCTCTCTGTGTTCAATAGTGTCTGTTGACTCCTACAACAGTCAGCTCAAGACCCCTTTATTTGTAGGCCTTAAATTGTCCTTGCGGCTATTTAATGCATTTAAATCTGTGCGTACTGTTGAAACTGTATTTTTATGTAATTGAGATGTGCTTTGTGATTCTAGTCTGTGAAAGGCGCAGTCAAAATAAAGGTTACCAGCTGATTACTTAAAAACAAGCTTAGATGAAAACACAACATAATTAAGAACATTTCCAAACAAACTATAGGATGCTCATCCTTCAAAGTGAAGACTGTATCAATTCCAAAGCTAGTTCAATTGATGATTGTAATCCTACTGCTCTAAATGCAACAGTTTTACAGGATATACATGTGAGAAGAAAAACTTTTGCATCCAATAATAATTCCTTCTTTTCGAAGATGAGCATTATTTGTATGTGAATGTTCCACATGACACTTTTAGATATGATTCGTGGCTTAGACAGACGCTCCGCTCTGCACTTCACACTCACGCCTTCAGCAGGAAGGTGCTGCGTGCTGCATTCTGGGACAGGATGTTGGTGGCCAGTGTAAAGAGTTCATCTGTCCAAAGCTGGAGACACATGAGAAACACATTCTGCTCAGTCTGCACATCTGTTACAGCGCCACTGCAAAACAACTTGGACAAATAATCTTTGAATTCATCCATTTTCTTCCACTTAATCCATTGGTGTGGAGGAGGCAGTCCGAGCAGAAACACCCAGACTTCCTTCATGTTCACAGGGAAGGAGCGGCTCGGGAACACACGGATAATACACAACTATTACTATATCTGCGCCCTAGTACTAAGTGAAACCTTTTAAAGGCAGTGGCAGTACAAATACACATCTCATCCCTACAACAAGGAAAATATTATTATCCTCACATTACAAACATTTAGTCACAAAGATTAAAACCTTGAAATTGTTCAAAGTACCACAATTACAGTACAACATGAGGGACACAGCCCAGATCTGACCTCTGACCTCTGCAGAGATGCTCAAGATAAAGCAGTTTTAATACTACAGTATTTGAGCCTCTCTGGGACACACACACTCCTCTCTCTGGGACACTCGTGTGTGTGTGTGTGTGTGTGTGTGTGTGTGTGTGTTCTCTGTACCTTGGCAGTATCTTCCTGCATGGCCTGGAAGTTGAGGAAGGAGATGTTGACCAGATCAGTTCCATATACCACAGTGACCAGTTTCCCCTCTGGTTGCTCCCCTTTTCTGAAGCCGAGGACCTCGCGGAGCTTTGGGTCCTGCCACCCACACACACACACACGCACAAACACGCACAAACACACACGCATACACGCGCACACGCACATACAATTTCTGTAGAATGATCATATTAATTTTGAAGTAACATTTTTACTAAAATGTGCAGGTTAATAGCCATTTGTGCTTGTTCACTTTATTTCAAGAGAAATGGATAAAGTGTCATTAAAGTGTATTTTTTCACTTAATTTATGCCATAAATATAAGAAAAATATCATCGTAGGTATATTTTTCACCAATATATTAACAATCGCTGCATTTGGCCTTATTGTGAGATAATAGTTATCGTGAGCTTTGTATCGCACATCATATCGTATCGTGAGGTACCCTGAGGTTCCCGCCCCTACTCATAACACAGACGCCCTCTTCAAGAAGGGCCAGAGCCAAGGCTCAGGTCCTTTGTAGTGCAGGGGCCACTCCTAAAGACCTTCTATGACAGGAAGAAGCTGGACAAGGTCTTCAGGAAGTTCAGCTCTGTACTGGGCTGTTCCCTGGACACAGTGCAGCAGGACACTCTGGCTGCTCTGGAGAGCAGTTTCGGAGACAGACTTATGCACCCTCGCTGTGTGAAAGAGGTTCTGCAGGTCTTTCCTTCCTGCTGCTGTCAGACTGTACAAGGAGAACTGCTGAGTCTGTACATGTCATTCTATGTAAATGAGTAAATACTACGATCATGTGCAATGTCAGCTGAATATCACTTTATCTACTTACCCTGCCTTATACTACAGTAAATAACTGCACCATTTATATAGATATATTGAAACATTTACAACTAGCTAAGAAACATAGCTACTTAGATTGTATATTTTGTGTGCTCCCTGTGTGCTCTTACAACTGTCCTGTGTATGCGCTGCAACATTGAAATTTCCCCACTGTGGGACAAATAAAGGATCTCTTATCTTAAATAACTTGTGTGTACAATTATTATTGTATTTTTCAAGAGATTTACAAATTAGAAGGAAAGGAAGAGTGGTTACCCTGATCACTCGCCTGTAAAGGTATGTATCTACTGGGCAATGGGTTTAAAATGTTAAAATTTCACTTTTATTTCACAATGCATAGTATTTATTATTTAAAAAAATATGAAAAAAAAAAGGACAGTAAAAAGGAAAGTAAAAATCAATGTCTAAATTATACCAGACACAGTATGTTTAAAATAGTTTAATTTAAATCTTTAAAAATCATTATTTTCTCAGTAAATATTACTTTAAACGAGGCATTTTTAAAATAATCAGCACAAACTCCTCCACCACTGCCCCCTCACCAAAGCCTTTGTGCTGAATCTTGAAGGATTGGTTTGTCAGAGTTTGGGGTACGGTGGCGAGCTGAGCGCCCGGAGGGGTGTTAGAACTTGTGGCGAACACCAAAATGAGCAGAGGTTAGAGTCCGTGCTGATGCATGAACAGAAAGACTAGTCTTGCAGAAACTAAAGCTCAAATGAAAGCATCACTTACACCTCTCTACTCCGCTTTAAACAAAGTCTATGTCACACAACAGACTTTGGAGCCTCGCTTCACTGACATCAAAGCTCTGTTTCTGTCTTGAGCCTGGAGACACGAGTGTGCGTCTTTAGAAGAAAACCTTGAGACTGAGGACCTGGGGGAAGGCTCCAGAGGACCACAGTGCTCTTCATGTCAAATCTAGGGGTGGGAACCTAAGGGTACCTCACGATACCTTACAATACACGATACAAAGCTCACGATAACGATAATATCACGATAACGATAATATCACGATAACGATATCACGATATGACGATTATTGATATATTGGTCAGAAATATACAATATGCCAATTTATGGCATAAAAAAAAGAACAATTACTCTTTATTTCATGATAAATAGAATGGAGATGCGTAATGTTGCCAAATATTAAGTATTGATACCAATTCAAAAAAATAAAATTGTAAAAATAAAAATAAATGCGTATCGATAATCGAATCACGGGAGAAAGTATCGCGATATATCGAAAAATCGAAATATTGTCACACCCCTAGTCAAATCCATGTCTTTTTCAAACTTTTTTTGACCATTTGACCTTTATCTACTTTTTTGCACTTCTGCTTGGATCGTTACTTATGGTGTGTGTTGTAGGTCAGACCAGGGGGCGGTGAGTGCCACTTCTGCCACTCTTTATTTAATCAAAATAATAGAGTTTCACAATGTCAAATTAAACCATTGATACCTGATGTAAGAAGTTATTACTTCAATACTTTAGAATTTTTAAGGTATAATTTCATAATCAATAAGTTAAAGACCTTGTCGGAACCCTATTTTATAGGATGACGTATTTGATTACTATCCTCTAAAATGTTATTTCCTTAAACACATTTTTATTAACATAAATCTCAAATCTGACCACAATGTCAGTCCAAAATAATAATGTTTGGATAATCATCTAAAATTATGCAGTCCTAGTGCGATATGCAGAGTCCCCACATTGTGACAGATACAAGCCCACACACACGCATGTTTGAGTGACACATGAGGTGGGAGCAGGCAGCAGGTGGCAGCAGCAGGACACACTGACCTTTGGCTGTTTGGCGTAGCGGCCTGTTCTGGTGTCTCGGATGATGCTGATGTCCAGGATCTCCACCTCCTGAAAGAAAGCAGGAGCAGAGGCTGTTATTACAGCAGCGAACACAGATCACTTTGTCAAGTGCACTTGATTGGTTTTATTCTCATCTTTCAATCAGAGCCTTTTCAAGTAATCCTGATTTATACAGTGTCACACAAAATACTTCACAACATCGATGGTTTTCCCATAAGCTCCACACACGATGACAGACGTGTGACATGACCGCAGCAGAAGGGAGCGGCCAAAGGAAACTCATTTGTCCACTTGTATCCGTGATCATGTCTGTTGGCACGCAGAACTACTTTTTTTTTTTTAACGATCCACTTGAATAATATGATGTGTCTGTAGACCCAGATTCGAGGCTTACTTAAAATGAAACCTCTTCCTAACTCTGAGTTTTCTTGTGAGAGTTGTTGTAGTAGTTTGTCAAACATAGTTACATGCAGAGGGTACAAAAACAGAATTCACAAAAATATGAAGTGCAATACGTGTCATTTAGTGGCTGATGTAGATTCTCTCTGGGACATTTGGAAGAGAACAAAATCCTCTCGAGTTCATCCAAAGTGAGAGCACATGGTCATAAAGTGGCCATAAACACAGTGGAGTTTTTACTGTAAATATTTGTTTAGAGCGACCGTGTTCCCCCGGCGCTGACCTTAGATCAGCTCACGCACAAGCAGCTCGTCATGTTTTCCTGCTCTACTTTTTACAAACATGGACCAAACACAACAGAGGATTTGAAGATATTTTTTGTGTCATGTTTTTCCTTAAAAAAAAAAAGTCTTACATAGAAAAAAATGACAAATATTCAAAAATCAATCATCAATAACCGCAAGTGGCACAAGAGGCATCCCTTAGAACAGAGTAAAACGGGGTCTGGGACTGGAACCAATGAGACCTTACATGTTCTAAATGCAAATATACGTTTGAAAGTGTCAACATTTACTAATATAGTTTTGGTCACTATATTGGCGCTGGCCTTTTAAAAGGATAAATGTCCCCTGCTCATGCACCTCTGGATCATTATTGCAGGATACTACACACAATGTTTTAGACGTTTTTACCAGACCCCTGTTCACACATCCAGTTTAACACCAGCCCAGCGACTCACACTGATAACAAACGCAAATCAACCGTCATAGAGTTTAGGAATGATGTGTTTTTGGTTCTCATTTGTAAAGTAAAGAACATTGCAAAGCTCCTCAAATGGACGAACACTGTATGACTCCAAACATGTCTCTGTGGAAACGTTTACAGAGAATGCTTGATATTGTAGGACATTTGTCAAATAGAATAACAAGTTGTTAAAAATAATCGAGGTAGGTTTAATTGTATGACCATAAACACGTTTTTTTAACAGGACTCCAGACTGCAAAGCACAGCGATAGGATTGGACCGAAGGCTCCGCAGGGTTTACTAGTCAAGTCTATTTCAAACTTGCACACAATTTTACAAAAAAACAGGCCCAGATCTACAAACATGGATGACTCTTTCCTCCTCTGACTTCTTCAGTATTCATTTTTTTAACATCTTTTTAAATTTAATCAAGTTGGAATTTTTTTCTATTAAATTGCTCCAAAAGTAAAGTAGTTCTTGTCCTCATCCTTTGTTCTGCTGATTTTTAGGATTAAAAACACGGCGAACAGAGCTGAGGTGAAGATGCGCCTTTTTCACGAGTTTCCAAAAGGAGCATTTAGACAGATAAGGCGGGTTAAGGATTAACCTCTGAGCGTCAAGCTAAGAACAAGGTCTGTTTTTGAGTTATACTTACAGCCATATCCATCTTTCCAGTTTTACCTTGACCTCTTAAAGACAAACAGACTAAAGCATCAGCCCACCTTACATTTTCAAACTCTTCGCACTATGTCACAGTATAAACAAACATGTTATTAAATAAATTATCTTTACAAAACACAAATAAAGACATCGTCGGTGTCAAGGTATAAATAGCAAATAAAATATTGCATTATTTACGTAAGAGAATTATGACTAAGAAATCTGAATTGAATCACATCTTCCCTGTATTACACTTTAAGAGTACACACTTTGTCCTTTCAACACTGATGACATCATTACTCACAACATGCCAAGACACTCAGGGCAAAAGATCATATTTAATGCAGCGTGTGATTGGTCGGTGGAGAGTTGGTCATCTCCATGGAGACCTCTTGGAGACTGGCTGAGAGTATATGACGGTGAACATTTTCTCACAGCTCTTTCCCACGCATTACTGCACCCAGGCCGAACTGCACGTCTGAACTGGTCAAACCTAGGCACCCGTTATTTACGTCTAGACACACATGACTCTGTGCTGTTATGGATATGATTGTTTCATATCGTTTAAGTACAAACTGTGTCTCAAAAGAAACTTCCCAAGCGTTCAAAATAAAGTTCTAATATAACATTTCTCCCCCGACCCCCACGAAAAACATTGGGATCCTCCTGCGTAAGTGCCTTGTATTCACTTTTAAAAAGCTGAAATTTTGTCAAGGATAGACTACAAGAAAATAAAATGCACTGCAGGGCTAAAACGCGGGATGTTTCATGTGAGTTAACTTTTGGAGAATGTAAACAATCGCAGTTTAGACACAAGGGGGCAGAAGTTGCCTTGTTATATTCGGAGCTGGTGGACAGAGAAATTCTTTGCCTTCTATCTGCTGTAAAACATCTTCAACAGGAGAAGGCCAATGTTTATAGGGCTAATTACACATGTTGAAACCAACAAATAATAGACTTGTTAGATTTGTGTTTAAGTTATTCTCAACATGGATCCATGTTGAGTAGCCATAAAAAAACTTATTTTGAACTCTTTAGACGAATTCAATAAGATATCTGAAAATGGCCAACAAAAGAGAGTGATGCAAGTGTAGAGATAGCGTCTTGTGTATATGGAACGCTACCAAATGCTTCTGCTTATGTTACGCACAGATACTGTAACTTAAAATGGTCTTTAAATGGTCTCAGTCTTGTTCAGTGGAATTCACCATCACTGGGAAGACTGCTGCTCTGATAGTTGTATTATTATTATTTATTATTATTTAGAAGTTTGTAACTTTACAGCCGCCCCACTGTGGCACCTAGAGTTCCCAAAGGACTCCCATCACAGTACTAACCAGGCCCTGCCCTGCACAGCTTCAGAGGTGTGATGGGATATGGCTTTTTGCATGCAAGTATGACCACTTCAGACAGACAGATCAAGAACAGGGACAATATAGTTCAGAAGGTTTAGCAAGAGCAGTAAAACATTATTATAAAAGTGGGCATAAGAACGAAAGACCTGGTCCGTCACTCCTCATGTTGGTTAAAGTCATCAGTAGATCATTGTCTGCACACAACAGATAGGAAACAGGACAGTCCTCAAAACGGCTCTTTTCCGCCCCTGGCTGGAGGAGAAATTCTGTGCATAAAAATAGTGAACAGAACCATTGACCAAGGGCAGCTTTGGAGGAGGGATCACCACCTCGGTCTGCCACTCCATTGGCCATGCAATGTTGCAGCACCTTGGTGACTTCAGCCAGGGAGATGGAAGTATCCGTCTCAAGATCCTCCTCCTCCCAATCTAAGGAAGTGACTGAGGGATTGAGAAGAACCTCAAAGTATTCTTTCCATCGCCCAACAATATCAGTCGAGGTCAGCAGCTCTCCACTCACACTGTAAACGGTGTTGGCAAAGCACTGCTTCCCCAAATGTTACATATCATTTGGAAACCAAGGTCAGAGTCTGGAGGAAGAACGACAACACACAATCCAACATGTCTACGGCCCAATGTGAAGTTTCCAAAGTCTGAGGAGCCATGTCTTCTGCTGGTGTTGGTTGTTTTGACACTGAACTTAATAAAGCACAGTGGACCATTTGCTCTGCTCTCACACCATCACCACTGCCAGATCAACTTTACAATTCAGAAACCGTAGTATTGTAGTGTAACATGTAATACATGACGTATTTAAGTAACTTTCCAAACATTGGTAACAACTTGACATTTTCCCATTTCAATGTAAACAATAACTTAATGTATTTAGTGGCTCAAGTAAAACGTCTTCAAATTTATTTTTAAACCCCCAGGCGGTTGTCCTTTGTATACAATTTGTACACTTTTCATACATTCATCATACATTTGATGAATGTAAAGATCCAATTATCTAGCATGGGCTCTGTCGTGTTGTCACACTTTGCAGGAGTCCATACCATACATTAGTTTCACATTTTAACTTTCAGCTGTGCTGTGTGTGGATCTCCTGCTCCTTGCTGTTTTGTGACATTGCCGTTTTGCAGTTTATTTTTGGGCAATATTGCATTAGGGTTTTTTTCGTAGATATGCTTCTCATGCGCTGTGTGTATTCTCCAACATCATGAAGTCAGAAGAACACTTTTGTGGTTTGAGTACCGTGGTGAATAGGACTATGGTCTTTCTGTAGCCCTCGGTCCTGGTCCTGCCCCTCAGCAAACACTGTCACATTTGACAGCACTCAGACCTACAACAAACTAGTTTGCTATCTCCAAGATCGCACTTCAGCAGTTTGTAAAGTGTATGGTCAGGGGTTTTATAGCCTATAAACGTATAGCTGCTAGGGCTGGGCGATATGGCTGAAAACTATATCACGATATAAGTCATTCATATCGGTCGATAACGATATATATTGTTTTGTTTTTTTTAACCTAAATAAATATATTTGTCGTGCGGGCTAACCAACCTTAGCAGCCTTGTTTACAGTCACGGGGCGATGAGGCTGGAGGAATATGTTCACACTGTGTCCCTCGTTGTTAGTCCTGGTTTAATCCTGGTTTAGCTGTTTTCGAGGGTCTTGTGTCCCCGTGACCGCTCCGTGTGGCTCTCTGTGCCGCACATGCTTCCCGAGGAAAAAGTAAATCTCTTGCTTTCGCCGAATACATCGGGTCTGTCCACTGCCTCTGCCGCCGCACATGTTATTCCGCGCACGTACGTGCATAACCATTGACACGGCATTGAAACACGAGCTATAGATCCATGGACGCTACGCATGGTGCGGTTGTTGGTGTTTTTGCATTTCCCAGAAAGTTTTGCGGTTCCTGCTCGGCTGTTATTGGTCGAGAAGCCTCTGCCTACATCCCC
This sequence comes from Knipowitschia caucasica, assembly GCA_964034765.1. Classification (NCBI taxonomy): domain Eukaryota; kingdom Metazoa; phylum Chordata; class Actinopteri; order Gobiiformes; family Gobiidae; genus Knipowitschia; species Knipowitschia caucasica. The sequence goes on from OZ035841.1 coordinate 6,761,109, forward strand.
CACAATGCCATGCGCTTATGAGTCGGCTTTACTTCCGGTGTTTTCTTCCTGTTTTTCCTGACGGAGTTAAGTTAAACTATCGAACATTCTATCGACCCCATTCTCTATTGATATCGAACACATGTCTATCGCGATATATATCGTTATCGTTTTATCGCCCAGCCCTAATGGCTGCTACTTCACAGGTTTTGCTTATTGGAGGTTAATTTTACAACAAATGTGAAACAACAACATGAAGTAGTGGAGCTCCCTGCATTGGCCCAGACAGAGCCAGAGCCCTATTCCCCATGAGTCCTTGTGTGTTTGTATGGCTTCTTTTGTCATGGGATGTATCATCTAACTATGTTCTCTTTAAATACATTTGGTTTATGGCTATTATATTTGGTCACAACAAAAAACCTCATAACAGACGGTGTTGTTGTCAGACCAGATTCTACTTACAGTGCCTTGCGAATGTATTCGGCCCCCTTGAACCTTTCAACATGTCGCCACATTTCAGGCTTCAAACATGAAGATATAAAAATTCATTTTTTTGTCAAGAATCAACAACAAGTGGGACACAATTGTGAAGTGTAACAAAATGTATTGGATAATTTAAACTTTTTTAACAAATAAAAAACTGAAGTGGGGCGTGCAATATTATTCGGCCTCCTTGCGCTAATACTTTGTAGCGCCACCTTTTGCTGCAATTACAGCTGCAAGTCGCTTGGGGCATGTCTCTATCAGTTTTGCACATCGAGAGACTGGAATTCTTGCCCATTCTTCCTTGCAAAACAGCTCGAGCTCAGTGAGGTTGGATGGAGAGCGTTTGTGAACAGCAGTCTTCAGCTCTTTCCACAGATTCTCGATTGGATTCAGGTCTGGACTTTGACTTGGCCATTCTAACACCTGGATACGTCTATTTGTGAACCATTCCATTGTAGATTTGGCTTTATGTTTTGGATCATTGTCCTGTTGGAAGATAAATCTCCGTCCCAGTCTCAGGTCTTTTGCAGACTCCAACAGGTTTTCTTCCAGAATGGTCCTGTATTTGGCTCCATCCATCTTCCCATCAATTTTAGCCATCTTCCCTGTCCCTGCTGAAGAAAAGCAGGCCCAAACCATGATGCTGCCACCACCATGTTTGACAGTGGGGATGGTGTGTTCAGGGTGATGAGCTGTGTTGCTTTTACGCCAAACATATCGTTTTGCATTGTGGCCAAAACGTTTGATTTTGGTTTCATCTGACCAGAGCACCTTCTTCCACATGTTTGGTGTGTCTCCCAGGTGGCTTGTGGCAAACTTTAAACAAGACTTTTTATGGAGAGACTTTTTATCTTTGAGAAATGGCTTTCTTCTTGCCACTCTTCCATAAAGGCCAGATTTGTGCAGTGCACGACTGATTGTTGTCCTATGGACAGACTCTCCCACCTCAGCTGTAGTTATCTGCAGTTCATCCAGAGTCATCATGGGCCTCTTGGCTGCATCTCTGATCAGTCTTCTCCTTGTTTGAGATGAAAGTTTGGAGGGACGGCCGGGTCTTGGTAGATTTGCAGTGGTCTGAAACTCCTTCCATTTCAATATAATTGCTTGCACAGTGCTCCTTGAGATGTTTAAAGCTTGGGAAATCTTTTTGTATCCAAATCCGGCTTTAAACTTCTCCACAACAGTATCTCAGACCTGCCTGGTGTGTTCCTTTGTCTTCATGGTTCTCTCTGCGCTTTAAACAGAACCCTGAGACTATCAAAGAGCAGGTGCATTTATACGGAGACTTGATTACACACAGGTGCATTCTATTTATCATCATCAGTCATTTAGGACAACATTGGATCATTCAAAGATCCTCACTGAACTTCTGGAGTGAGTTTGCTGCACTGAAAGTAAAGGGGCCGAATAATATTGCACGCCCCACTTTTCAGTTTTTTATTTGTTAAAAAAGTTAAAATTATCCAATATATTTTGTTCCACTTCACGATTGTGTCCCACTTGTTGTTGATTCATGACAAAAAATTTAAATTTAATATCTTTATGTTTGAAGCCTGAAATGTGGCGAAATGTTTAAAGGTTCAAGGGGGCCGAATACTTTTGCAAGGCACTGTAAGTGGAGGTGAAGCAATGTTAATTTTTATTTGATCTGCTTCCTCTAAAATAAGGTGTGTGTAGTTACGCTGGCAGTTTAGGTAAAAAACCATTTCTCGCGTTCTACACCGTGGTAAAGTGGCCCGGCTTTTCGCTGTCGTGGTAAAGTGGTCCGCACATTAAAAGCGGGTTGCCCCTTTATGCTGTCACTTCCGGTAAATGTGGATAAGGAAGGTGTGAGGATGAGCAACCAAAATGTAATGTTTAAAATTCATCATCACAGTGAACAAGTGCGCAGTGAAAGTAGTTACAAAACTTAAAATGTTTAATGAATTCTTATCCCCTCATCCCCCCGGCTTCCTGTTCTACGTTTACCATAGATACCAGCATAAAGGGGCAACCTGCTTTTAATGTGCGGACAACTTTACTGTGGCTATTTTTTGCTGTACTTTTCCGAAGGAATTAGAAAAAAAAACCTTTATCTTGTTCCAGCGGGCCGTACAACGACCACACAACAATAACGGACCATTTGATTAAGTAAAACCTCTCTAGCATCCAGGTAGCTTTCTCCAGGTGGGTGGAGAGGTCCTTCCTCAAGTGGAACTATGTTGATGGAACTTTGATATTTAGAGAAAAAGGAGAGACCTTGTCCTTGGGCAAGACACTTAACCCCACTTTGCCCAAAGCCCCCACTGAAAGATCAACGCTATGCTCACACTCAGAGAGCAGCCGTCCTCCTGTGGACTCACCACCTGCAGAGGGTCAGTGAGGGGCTGGTGCTATGAGACTTGGGTGGCATCTCTGATTGCCACCCCCCTGACCCAGAAATGGATTAAAGGGTAGAAAATGGATGGATGGATGGAGAGACAGAAAAGGAATATAGCAGTCCTGTAAGTAAGTAGTAGTAATCTTTATTTATATACCGCCTTTCACAGACCAGAGTCACAAAGCGGTTTACAATTGTTATTTTTGGGCATTCGTCCTCTCACTCTATACAGACCGACGCAGACACGCAGAGAACATGCAAGAAGGCCCTGTTCCGACCAGGATTCGAACCCAGGACCTTCTTGCTGAGAAGCAGGAGTACTATCCACTCAGCCACCGTACCTACACCTCTCCACAGACTTTACAGGGGCAGGAGCATCACGCAATAAAAAGACGGCATTAAAATAAAGAACGATGGACGACTGGAGAGGTGAAATAAGACGTATGAATATTGGTCGGTTATCACAGACTTTGTCGACTGGTGTGAGTGCAACCACTTGTGCTTGAACACCAGTAAGACCAAGGAGATTATCATTGACTTCAGGAGAAAACCACTTTCCCACACGCCGCTGAACATCCAGGCGGAGGACATTGAGCCTGTGGACAGCTTCAAGTACCTGGGTGTTCACATTAACAATAAACTGGACTGGTCCCATAATACAAACGCCCTGCACAAGAAGGGCCAAAGTCGCCTCTTTCTTCTGAGGAGGCTGAGGTCCTTCGGAGTGAGCAGGCCTCTGCTCAGGACTTTTTATGACTCTGTGGTAGCTTCTTCCATTTACTACGCTGCCAAGTGCTGGGCCCCGGGCAGCACAGAGCGGGACAGGAGTAGACTGAACAAGCTGGTCAGGAGGGCCAGCTCCACTCTGGGCTGCTCCCTGGACTCTGTGGAGGAGGTGAGGGACAGGAGGGTGCTAGCCAAAGCCACCTCCATCATGAACAATACCTCGCACCCACTGCACAGGACTGTAGAGGAGCTGAGGAGCTCCTTCAGTGGAAGACTGAGGCACCCTCAGTGTAGGAAGGAGCGCTACCGCAGGGCCTTTATCCCCACCGCTGTCAGACTGTACAATAAGTCACTTAAAGTCACTGTACAAGACTGAAAAAAAAAAAAAACCTGCACTACTACTGACACTATATCTGATTGCCACTTTAAATTGCCACTTTTATTGTACATATATATCCTGCATGTAACATGTTTGCACATTTCCTCCTTTTGCACAATCCATGCCAAACGTGACATGTAAATTTCTCCTTGTGAGATAAATAAAGCATATCTTATCTTATGAAGTGACTTTTTAATGCTAAACAAGCTCTGTGTGTGTGTGTGCGTGTCTGTGTGCGTGTGTGCGTGTCTGTGTCCATGTGTGTGCGTGTCTGTGTGCGTGTCTGTGTCCATGTGTGTGCGTGTCTGTGTCCATGTGCGTGTGCGTGTCTGTGTGCATGTGTGTGCGTGTCTGTGTCCATGTGTGTGCGTGTCTGTGTCCATGTGTGTGTGTGCGTGTCTGTGTGCGTGTCTGTGTCCATGTGTGTGCGTGTCTGTGTCCATGTGTGTGTGTGTGTGTGTGCGTGTCTGTGTGCGTGTCTGTGTCCATGTGTGTGAGTGTCTGTGTCCATGTGTGTGCGTGTCTGTGTCCATGTGCGTGTGCGTGTGTGTAAAAGTGGACCTGATCTCTGCTTGTCCTTTGTACATGGAACAGCTTTACTATTGTATTGTGGCATTATCTTAACATTTACCCTGCAGGGAGAGAGAAGTTAAACACCCTCTTCATTGTTTGTCCCAAAAACACATCACCTCCCAATCAGCCGTCTCTGTACGCTGGGACATTTAATAGGCTTTTGTTTCTCCGCTGATCTGACTAAGAAAAGGCCATGGAAATATTTGGGAGGGACCTCTTCCTGTCAAACGTTCAACGCGCATGAGATTGATCAAACAGAGCGGACAGATGGGAATAGAGCAAATTTGAGACTTTGTGAAGTGAAAGTAATTTGACATAATACAATATTATTCAAATAAGAACTGAAATATTTTGTCAAACCCCTTTTTGCTTGAATCACAGCAGCAGGTTTTTAGGGGGATATACAAGCGTTGAACATCTAGAGCAGGGCTCCCCAATTAAATTGGCAAGAGGTCCACTTCAATAGGGTCCGGACATCATACAAATAATTGATTTCATTGAAATCCGTTCAAGCAATTTCTTTCATATGAAATTATTGAAATTCTTCAACAACTACTACAGTAGTAAGAATGAGAATAAAAACCAGAATAAATATAGGTGTAAATAATTCACACATATTAATCTTGTTTATTTATTTTTACACAACACACCATGAACCTTTCCCAAACTCTCAGAGCAGAGGGTGCAACACATGTTAATTGCGGATGATAAGCAGTGATGGGAATAACGGCGTTGAAATAAACGGCGTTACTTTTTTCAGTAACGAGTAATATTACTAATTACTTTGACTGTCGACACCCCGTTACTGCACGTTACTCAAGTCGCACAATTAACTTTTTTTAGCTTCATGATAGGACTCGTGCGCGTGTTGACACGAGAAAAGGGAGGGTGAAATAACCTCAGCAATTATTGGCTGATCTAACTCAGGTCTAACTCAAAGAAATTGGGGAGGTGGGTGTCAGGGAAGTGTGGTCAGATGAGGCAGGTGAGGCCCGGCCTCACAGCAATCACGGAAAGAAAAAAAAGAATAAAATGGAAACAATAATACTTGGTCACTATATCAAATGATTTGTGCTGTTGTATTATTTCAATGTAACTGCTATCAAACTGTTTTCTCTGTTTATCGCGGTTTACAAAGTTCAAACATATTTCCTTTACAACTACAAGTCTACAGCTGAGAGGATGGGTCATAAATTGTGTTTTTGACAACAAACATTGGTCTTAATCGTGCTCAACCACGGCTTGTAATGTCACAAAGTGAGGCCAGCCTCAGAGTGGCTTCGCTTGTGAGCCCAGAATTTGGCTGAATCCAATTCCATCAGAAAGCTCCTTTCTTGTTCTTCATCTGCTAAAGGCAGCTACAGGTTTGGCTAACATACACATACACATTTTAAGATAATTTAAAATGCACTTAGGGTAATGTTCCAATGACGATAGGAATGATAAGAAAGAGGTGAAAGGTAAGAAGATTGATTTTAGAAATTGGATGCACCAGAGATTCGGCTGCAGCGAAACACAAAAGGAGTTTATGGAGGAGACACTAGTTTTGTTTTACTTTTAAAAACTCTTTGGATTTATGTCCAAATGGAGGATTTGCGCTCAAACTATTATCTGGACTTAAACATAAAACTGGTCTGAACTGGTCTGTGCAGGTCATGTTTAAGAACATAACACACTTGGAAATGTGCTTTTTCATACTTTTGCGTTTTGTATGAACAAACAATGCGGGCATGAAACATTTTTCTGTAGACAAACAAATTGTGAATAAGCCGCTCTATAGGTCCTGTTGATGTATATGATATATATGTTCCTCTGATTGGGCTAAAGTCAGTGCTTCACCAGCCTCACCGCACGTCACTGCTGTTTCTGCGTTCACAGTGGCGGGTGTTTAGTGCTTAGAGAGAGATGAAGAGTGAGGAGGACTCCAGCAACAAAACAGCCTTTTCTAGATGGAAATATCGGCACTATTTCAAAGTGCACATTATGTTCCAGAACGAAACAAAAAAGTAACGCAATAGTTACTTTTACTGGTAACTAGTTACTTTTATAGTGGAGTAACTCAGTAACTTTTTGGGAGAAGTAACTAGTAACTATAACTGATTACTTTTTACAAAGTAACGTGCCCAACACTGATGAAAAGGGGATCTGGCGGACTTTTTTGTTGAAGTGCTTTCTCTTCAAATAACGTTCATGTCGTTGGGCAGGTCATGCCCACAATCCACTGCCCTCGCAGTGAGCACTAAAGCTGGGCCTATGCCGTTTACTAATGCTTTTATAAAATGTTTTTAATGTGTACATTCGGGCGACACGGTGGCTGAGTGGATAGCACTCTTGCTCCTCAGCAAGAAGGTCCTGGGTTCCCGATCGGAACAGGGCCTTTTTGAGTGGAGTTTGCATGATCTCCCCGTGTCTGCATAGGTTTCCTCTGGGTGCTCCAGTTTCCCCTTCCACTAAAAACCTGCACAATAGGTATGAATGTAAATGAGAGAGTGAATGGATGGTGTTGATTGGGGGCTTTGATGCACCAGTGTGTTCTCCGTCTGGCTCCCGTCATCACCGTGTGTGGAATGATTTGAACAATCTGAACATTGTAAAGCTCTTTGGGTGACCTTGATCTCCTCCGCTCATACACAGAAGTCTCTGTCAATTTGGACACAGCCAGTGTGAGCCGCTGAACGCGAGAGCGTCCATCGCTCCGTACACAGGTGACTCACTCGAATTTAGACACTGGTGAAGTTGTTTTGACAGCTCCGTAAAGTTTTCTTCAAAAGGACTCCGCTGGATATCCGCCTTCCTGTTTACAAATCGCTTTTGGTGAAAATTTGACATATAATTGTAATAATGTACTTTTGAAGAAAACAAAGGTCCAGAGAAAAGGGTCTCGGGGCCCGGACCTGGACTGTGGTCCGCCATTTGGGGACCCATGATCTAGAGACTGAAAGTTTTGCAAACAACTCAATATTGTGCCTTCATTTTAAAATATTTTTTTAACATTTTATTTTCATGTGTACAGTACCGGCTACACCACCTCTGCTTATTATTACGATTGTTAGCTTTTTAGAATGATCATTCTTTTAGTTTGTTGCTACTCGACACCTGAGTTACTCATATTGGGATCAATAAATTATCTATCTATATCTACATCTACCTTCAAAATATTCCATTGCCACCTGCCCAACTCTGTTCTCTCGAAAATATTATTACTGTTGTTATTACTATCAACAATTTAAGATTAGGGGTTGAGTCATGAAGAACCAACACAAGGCCGTTTTTTATTTTAGCCAAGAACAGTTTTCTATGCAGCTAAAAGTAATTGATTAACTTTTATGAGAGCGATAAGTGCAGCATATGTTTGTGATGGGTCGAACACATGCACCAGCTGATAATGTCACCAGAACAGGCTTTAGAGCGTGAGGAAGGCGAGGAGGAGGAAGCTGCTTCTTTATCACACGCTCTCCGCACTTCCCTCTGTGTGCTCAGGCTGCGGCGAGTGGCACCACAGGAATACAATCAACACAACTTTGTTTTACTCAAGAAATGATTCCATCCCAAGTGTAGGGCACTGGTGAAGAATTATATAAAGTCAATTATAATTAAATACAAGTCCTTTGACACAGAAAAGTGAGTGACAAACACTGCTTATTTCATAAAAGCCTTTATCTTGATAAACTCGAGTGTGAGGAGAGTTTGGATGTTTTCAGGAACAGGGGCACGAATATAAACACTTTCACACATTTTCACTTCCTATATTCTTTAAAAGAAGTTCCTTTATGATATTCAAATGTAAAAACAATAGCATTGATCAGTAAAAAGCAATCCAGTGAGAAAGTCAAATGCAGTAAGTAGATACAGTCATGAGGTGTACCTTTGACGACAACACAAAAGCCATTTCCACTCATTGTTAGCGATTGTAAAATTAATTAATGTTTTTTTTTATTTAAAATGATAATGACGACAGAAATTACCAATGACTCTGATCAGGTTCCGTTCCCTGTACAGCCCTTTAACATCTGTGACTTTCATCACTGCAGGATCTACACTCACCTCACCCTGGACATGGACTATTCCAGTCCAGGCTGCGGCCCGTCCTAGAACCTCCCTCAGGCAGGAGGCTGACCAGACCCTACTGTCATAAGAACAGATTCTTCCCCTCTGCATTTGGACTCATTAACACTTCATGAGTGATTATGTCAGCATAAATAAATACAAATTAATAAATGTACAGTTTATTTATCCCCATTTCGAACTTTGTCCACTGCATTTGTTCCGCTTAAGAACGCAGACGTGTCGCTAATACGGCTGTTAAGCTGGAGTTCCCCCGCAAATGAAGCCATCTGATTGTATTTTTAAAAAAGTAACTCCAGGATAATAAACCACTCATTGACGAGTGTGAAACAGCATTTTAGAATTTAAGGGGTTTACATTTCAAACTAAGTCAATAGGAGCCAAACATCTCATTAGCAGTCGTCTTGTAAATTACAAGATTGTCGATTTACCAAAAGACTAGAAATGTTTGACTTGGATGTGCCCAGAGAGGGAGCTGTGCCTCTGGAGCTTCAGACTCATGGGCCAGAGTAGAATAACAAAGGAGTGTCTCGGTTTTCGGCCAAACCAAAGGGCAAGCCTCTCACCACAGACCCGAGCAGTTTGGGACATCTGCATACACAAGCGTCCTGAGGCTTTTCAACATGCACTACAGGAATCTCTTGAACTCAAATATAAATTATAATTGTTATTTATGAATTGTCCATCCAGATCACTCGTTTGGCCTTTTACACACAAATATCACAAACACGCCCTTTTCTGTCCAGATGCTTAACTTTTTAGAACTTGTTACATTATGATAAATACAGGGCCACTTTACTACATTAGGAAAAAAACTTCTGCAGTGTATTCAAAATGCTGAAGCTCGAGTCCTGACTAGAACCAGGAAGTACCGTCACATTAGTCCTAACCCAACCCTCAGACTTCAAAAAATCTGCTTCTGTAAACATGTCTCCATGGCCTCGCACCAAAGTATCTGATATGTTAGAGCCATATGAAAAAACTCAGACTCTGAGGATCACAGGGACTGGCCTCCACTGCGATTTATGCAGCTAAAATCTGGAACAGTCTTCCTGAAAATGTGAGACAGGTGTCTTCTCTGACAATGTTCAAATCCAGGTTAAAAACATTTCTGTTTAGCTGTGCATACAACTGAGGGATTTTATCTGGACTCTTTTCAATGTACAGATATTATTTGTGATTTTACTGCCTTGTTTTGTTTGCCTTGTGTATGAACTGTGCTATTCCTTGCCTTTAAAAACTAAAGCATCTTCACAATTTGTTTGGGATTTTTTTCCCAGCCAAATATTGCTAAAGAATGCCAAAAAGCTGATCCTCCATGCAATGAGACTAGTTAAATTTACATTCAAGTCTTGTAGAATGTAATTTTGTACCACCACCAGACGGCTGTGTTTCTGATTCTTGTCAAATCATAAATTCTAAACATTTCACAAGTGTTTTACTTTTCATAAATCTTTTATCATTAAAAAGGTGAAATAAGTAAATAGCTTGCTCAGAAGCAAGTTTAAAGGCAAAATTAACACAAATGATTGATAACATTTCTTCAAACAAAAAATAATGAAATGCCAAGAGCGGGAACAGGAGACAATGTCAAGACACAGAGCAATTTGTAAAGGGAATGTCAAACAAATCCAGAAAAAGAAAAAGTTACGGGGGAGGAGCATGTGACCGATGATTCTGAGACGGAAATGAGTCTGTAAGGAGCAGCAGCAGAATGACAGCGCTGTTTTGCGACGTGCACTGTCTCCAACATGAACCAGGCTGAAAACTTTACCCCGGATAAAACCAACCAGTCCTCTCCGTCATCCAGACTGAGCTGTAACATGAGAACCCCCAGAGCAGTCAATTTGACTGCTTTTAGATATGGAAATAATATTACTCGTCTCACGTGCAGTGTGGGCGGCAGTAGCTCAGTTGGTAGAGCATTGGACTTTGGCCTGAAGGTCATGGGTTCGAACCCACTACGATACCTACTACAACTGCTCCCACTAATATCTGCTGTCGTTGTGTCCTTGGGCAAGACACTTAACCATGCATTTGTGGTCTTCATAACTTGACTTCTTTTGTTTCTTCATGTAGTTTATTTCTATGTCATTTTTAAGAAATTATCTTAACCTTAGTTTTACCTTCAACTAATTTTCCACCAGAGAATAAGAAGTGCTGGTTACCAAAGCAACACAATGTTTTCAGTCAAAAGTTAAAATTAGCATTTTTATTTTCAAGTAAGTAAAGGAAAAAACCTTAAACATTTCTTTCTAATAATTAAAAACTTTGGGGGAATTTCTCAGGATTCCATTGGTTTGAATGGGAGCAGTCAAAATGACGGCTCTGAGGAGTTCTGGTCGTTTCAGAATTCTGGGAGTCTATGTCTTAAAGACCCTAATCCTGTGGCATCGTACATATACTGTACATACAAACACTTGAAGTCTTTTGGTGTGCTGTCGTGTCGCAATGACTACAAATAATCTTGATAAGATACTACAGAGGTTTTTGTTTTGTGGTCATCTCGTGGGAATTTACAAAGTTGTCAGTTCCTCTACAACAGATCATAAAAAAACAGTTCAAACACAGGAATTACAATAATAACAAACGCTCGAGTGCCCCTGGTCCTTAAGGGACGGATGATCATAGATCATCAGATGGATGACTATAAACATTAATAAACATTCTTAAATGCCCATATCCTAAAATACCCAGATCATCACTGTCCTTAGATCTTCCCACATCAGCAAAGAACAACTCAAAAACCCATTGGGAAAAAATGAGAAACCTCTGAGAGTCCCATGTGAAAGGAAGATCCCCTTCCACGGACAGACAGGCCATACACTCAGGACTGAAGAGGCTCCTGGACAGGGACCCTTATTTAAAAAAAACTTGAGAATCAACCACAGTGCGCAAACACACACAAAACGTATTATATTGCTATTGCTTTTATTCATGTTTTGTGTGATAGTTCCTCTCAGGCTCACATTTTAGTGTTTTACTTATTGTATTGTTTTTAAGTATCCCCAGTGTTTCCTCTGGAGGAGCCTTCTGCGCTGGGAGCGGTGGTTGGCTGTGGCTGTGGGGGTCGGACTCTTGGACCTGGTGGGGGCCCGGGGCCTCGGTTTTGGGTCTCCTCTGGGTCCTGTGTCGTCCCCTTTGGCTATGGGCGGCTCTCTGCTCCTGGCGCTGACGGCTCCTTGGATGGCGTTTCTTCAGCCGGTTGCATCTGAACCCTGCCAAGTCTCTTATCGTCGTTTTATTGTTTTATCGGTGCGTGTGTGTGTGCGCGTGCGCGTGTGTGTGTGTGTGTGGGGGGGGGGGGTGTTTGCTTGTGGTCTGGGGAGGGTCTGTTGGGCGGTCGGGGGGAGGGCATGGGCAGGATTGTTTTTTAGCCAAACTGTAAAGCACTTTGTGTTGCATCTGTTGTATGAAAAAGCGCTTTATAAATAAACTTTGATTGATTGATTGATTGAAAACAAGACAATTGTCTATTGTTCAATCCCTTCTTGGTTTTTGGTGAGGTGAGAAAGAGTGATATAGGTCCTTCTAAAAAAAATTGCATATTGAGATAAACTTCTGTAATGTACTGATAAACAGTAGACTTTCATATATTTTAGATTCATTACACACAATTGAAGTAGTTCAAGCCTTTTATTGTTTTAATATCGATGATTTTGGCAAAAAAGTAAAGAAAAACCAAAAATCCCAATCTACATTTTTTTTGCATATTTCATCCGACCAATAAAATAAGTGTTTTTAATACAAAAAATGTCAACCTTCAAATAATGATTTTCAGTTATGCACTCAATACTTGATCAGGAATCCTTTTGCAGAAATGAATGCTTCAGTACGGCGTGGCATGGAGGCGATCAGCCTGTGGCACTGCTGAGGTGTTACGGAGCCCCAGGATGCTTCGATAGTGGCCTTAAGTTCATCCACAGTGTTGGGTCTGGTGACTCTCAACTTCCTCTTCACGATATCTCACAGATTCTCTGGGGTTCAGGTCAGGAGAGTTGGCAGGCCGAGTGAGGACAGTAATCCCACGGTCAGTAAACCATTTACCAGTGGTTTTGGCCCTGGGAGCAGGTGCCAGGTCGTGCTGAAAAAGGAATTCTTCATCTCCATAAAGCTTTTCAGCAGATGGAAGCATGAAGTGCTCCAAAATCTCCTGATAGCCAGCTGCATTGACCCTGCCCTTGATAAAACACAGTGGACCACCACCAGCAGCTGACATGACACCCCAGACCAGGGGTCGGCAACCCGTGGCTCCGGAGCCGCATGCGGCTCTTGAGTGCTCCTGGAGTGGCTCCTGGAGCCTTTTCAAAAATGTCTGAAAATGGAGTGTGAGGGCTATATTTTATTTCTAGTTTGAATGTGGTTTCTGTAGGAGGAAAAACAATCTTTACGTTTTTAAATGCTGTAAAAATATGTATAAGTAATATCTAATTTCAACATTTCTGTCAACGTAGTGCGTCATATCCTATGACGCGCGGTCACGCGACCCCGCCCCATGCGGCCGCTGCTGTAAACAAACCGGCGTGTGTGCATCATAGACTGTAAGTGCACATGGATCCCAAAGCTAAAACGAGAAAGAGTCGATAACAAGACTGGACTAAGAATGAGAATGAACATTTTCTTTCAGTCAATGAGGAAGGACTGCTTCATGTTTGTAATGAAAAGTTTTGTTGCAACACGAGGAACAATGACGCGCAAAACGACGTAAACGGTGATTACGTGAAGGATTCATTCATCAAAAATTCAGAGCACCTATTTTCAGACTTCAAAACCTTCTCAAAGACGGTGAAAGAAAAGGCCATTAAGGATTTTAATTCAGCTCCAGCAAACTTCAGCCTGTGACGTGATGGATATGAGCAGACAGTGATGCAGGTATGTGACCTCTGAGCCCAAAGCAGATTGATTTACTGTATTTCTATAATTGCATGAAGGCAAAAAAATGGAAGTTAAACTAAAGCAGAGTTGTCACGTGTTGCGTCATTCACGACACGCGTGGTGCGACACGCTGCAGTGAAAATACACATTTGATAATCATGAATGATTATTATGTATTTGTAGCCTTTACTTTGTCATTTAGATATTAGGCTAATATAGCTAATACATCTTGCAGCCTGTGTTACCTTCATAAAAGCCTTATACAAGGCTGTTATTTTTTTGCGGCTCCAGACAGATGTTGTTTTTAGTTTTTTTGTCAATTATGGCTGTTTGAACATTTTGGGTTCCCGACCCCTGCCCCAGACCATCACTGACTGTGGGTACTTGGCACCGGACTTCAGGCATTTTGGCACTTCCTTCTCCCCAGTCATCCTCCACACTCTGGCACCTTGATTTCATGTGAAAAAAGTACTTATGACCATTGAGCAACAGTCCAGTGCTGCTTCTCTGTACCCCAGGTCAGGCGCTTCTGCTGCTGTTTCTGGTTGTGGTTTCTGTAGCCTGTTTCCTGCACACGCCTGTGCACGATGGCTGTGGATGTTTCTGCTCCAGACTCAGTCCACTGCTTCCGCAAGTCCCCCAAGGTCTGGAATCGGCCCTTCTCCACCATCCTCCTCAAGGTCCGCTCACCTCTTGGGGTTGTGCAGTGTTTTCTGCCACACTTTTTCCTTCCCACAGACTTCCCACTGAGGTGCCTTGATACAGCACTCTGGGAAAAGCCTATTCGCTCAGAAATGTCTTTCTGTGTCTTACCCTCTTGCTTGAGGGTGTCAATGATTGCCTTCTGGACAGCAGTCAGGCAGTCTTACCCATGATTGCAGATTTGAGTAATGAACCAGGCTGGGAGTTTTTAAAATCCTCAGGAATCTTCTGCAAGTGTTTAGAGTTAATTTGTTGGTTCAGATGATTAGGTTAATGGCTCGTTTAGACCTTTTCATGATATGCTAATTTTCTGAGATAGGGATTTTGTTTTTCTTTACTTTTTTGCCAAAAGAATCAATATTAAAACAATAAAAGGCTTGAACTACTTCAGTTGTGTGTAATGAATCTAAACTATATGAAAGTCTAATGTTTATCACTACATTACAGAAAATAATGAACTTTATCACAATATGCAAATTTTTTTAAAAGGACTTGTAGTTTTACTCAAACTGTATCAATCTTGCGCTGTTGCAGAACACACAGATTCTTATAGATACACACGGCACATTCTTATACAGTATCCTGTTCTTTGCTAGGACCCATTTTGTTTCGGCTACTTTGTCCTGGTTATTTAGAAACTTCAGAATCAGAGCGGTGCTTCAGAATCCCGCCACTTTGTGCACTCTTTCCAGTTCTCAAGAAATGCGCACAGATCTTTGGCCTTCTGCGCCTTGTGGTAAAGTGACAAACCTTAAGTTGGATCGTCTGGAGAGGGATCTGTCACTTTTGCATTCTGTGTTCTGCGTCTGAAATGTGTCCCTCTGCCAACGGTGATGAATTCAATGCAGTTGGTCAAGTCACTTATGAATGTGTGGACTTGTTCAGATATTGTACGTTACTATTACGTATTATATATTTTGTATTTTTAAAGGATGCTGAAGGACACCTGATGGAAGACACCCCCACCCCGATGCGAGGTAAGATAACGCTAGCGCTTTAGCTGAAATAGATGATGCTGGGGACTTCGGGTTGCAATGATTTATCTGATCATCCGTCGGTCAATAATGTTTACGTAAAAGTGCAGCCGCCACCGCCAGCAAATTAAAAATGCACAAAAAGTTGAAGGCACAACAATACCATGCACTTTGTTTTAACCATTTCAGTTTACATTCTCTACGTGTATCTTAACCAAATGCTACTTGCAGCTAACATTTGTTCACTTTTTCACTTTCAGTTTTTGTGTATAAAATACCGCACTAATACCAAAAGCCATGAAAATGTTGGTCACAATAACCGTGAGGTTACATTTTCGTGCGGTGATATTCCATGGAGTTTTTCTCATTAAGCTTATTAATCATATCATTTTGACCCATGGTTGTTTTTCAGCTCTTTAAAAGTAATTTCTTCCACTTGCTGGGCTTTGGGTTGGACAACTCCCAGGCATCACTTTGAAAATAGCGATACAATAGCCACTAATTTACTTTTTTTCTTTTATTCTGCGTCTGATAGTTTTTAACTTGAGACCAACATGTAGCTTCTTCATCATATAGATTACTTTAGGAAACAGGACTTTGGAAATGATGTTGTAAACATAACACAGATATTGGTTAGAAAGAAAAACCTCACATCATTAAAATCAGTCAATGCATAATACCAAATAAACCAAATAAAAAATTCCAATGAAAAACAGAAACCCTGAGACTTTCATCGTTAAAAAAAACACTTTTATAATCTGGCTGCAGAAAACTAACTTCATCATATTCTGCTGAAATTCTGTTCTTCAGCACATTCTTTGGGCTGCATTCAGCCTGACCCCACATGCAGACTGCAGGGTGATCAGAAAAGGAAGCGCACACTGGAGATGACATGGTTTCAGTCGCTCTATTAGAAGAATTAGGTTCCATCCCAAATACCCTTGTCATCTGTACGCGCGGCGCAACTGTTCTGATTAATGTAGGATTTGTATTGGCCTGTCCTCTTTTCCTTCTGCAGCCGTTCGGTATCTCTCGGGGACATGAGCTGACGTATAACTACACTGTGTGGTGAAAAGTACCTTGAAATAACTGATCTATTGCAACCAGGGCTGGCAAGACATTAGCTTCATGAATCAGTGTGATTTAATCAGTCAAAGTATTTCGGACTGATTTTAAGAAGCTCAGAAACCGCTTTTAGGCCACGTTCTCAAATAAAAATGTATACTATAATACCAGTCTTTTAATTTATTTTAATTTTTAAGTAAAGAATGAGAATATACACAAACCCAGGCCCAGGATAGCAAATTAAACTATAACAATGAGAGTCTGGTGTGTGAATGATGGGCGGTGGTCAGAGGGGCTGATGGCACAGATTAGAAGGCTTGGTTACGTCAGTCTGCCTCGGGGTCAGCCTTTTGAGGAAGCCGCTCGCTGCAAAGACACCAGCTACTTTCAGTGGTGCAAGAAATTCAACACACAGTGAAGCGCACACATAAGACTGAACCAAACCGATATGCATGCTCTCTTCAAGGTGCACCTGCTGTGTCTCACTGGTGCGGTTGAATTAACCCTATGATGTAGGAGCAGTAATACATTTTTTTGTAATCCCTAGTTTTCAATTTAGGCCTTTTCTAAATGGTTAAGATTAAGATTAAGATTGATGGTAAAAATGCCTAAAACCAAGTGATAGAGATGTCCTAATGACGTAGATTTCAGTTCCAAGCTTCAAGTAGATTTAGCGATTCAAAAAGTGATCCACCAAATGGTTGAGGAAACCAATAAAGGGTTAAACACAACAAACACGCTCTAAATAATAAACAAGTTCAAACATTTAAAAAAGGATAATAATAAAAACAATTAAACCTGGGTATCAGAGATTACCAATAGTAGACTGACACATCTGTCTTAACCCATTGAGGCTGGGAACGCATTCCCGCGTTTCTACCTTTCAAGCCTATTCTCTTCATTGATCAATTCTCTGGACCAATGAAATACATCAACATAAACCAGTGATGAGAATTATCTGCGGATCCGCGAATTCCGACTTTTTCTCTCTGAAAATATCATTTCGGTGAAATGTGTGACCACGGGCTGTTTGCGTAACGTACTCGAACGGGATCAACATCCTCCGTTCTGACCCCGGGAGGCTGTGGCTGCTCTGACACAGCTCAGCGAACGCGCAGCCGTAACGTGGTCATGTGCCGCGGACCATAGACGCACGGACAGAATCATACACGCGCGATCAGGATCATCCCCAGCTTGTTGCACGTGCGGGTCTTGCCTGTCTCCCCCGTCTCTCCCCCATGTCTCTTCCACCTTTTGGCCTGAGAGTGGATTTAAAAAAAAAAAAAATTCCACATAGTTAGTGACCCTTTATTGCCGAACTCTTTTTTTGACTTTTTGTATTGAGAAACATGTGTTAGTCTCACATTATTTTTGGGTGTTTTATTACCTTTCCTGTGTGGAAGTTGTATATTTTTTGTATTATTCTACAGAAGGTTTATAATAATACACTGCATTCTTATTGAAAGCCACATGTGTCAGCTCTCAAATACTTTTGAATTTATGTTTCTATCTGCTACAGAGGCCGAGATATCAATCATTCTGTAGACGTTGAATTTCAGGTTTTGGAGGTGGTTCTGAGTCGGCCATAGGTTTTACAGGTCTGTTTTATCAGCTGTGTCAGGCCTTAAAGGGTTAAAAGAATTTTCCGTAAAGTACAGGACCATTTCACTGTGATTCTGGCACACCCTATTGTAAAATTACCTTCCTGTCATCTGAAAAACATGTTCTTCTGAATAATTACAAATATAAGTATTAGTAAAAAGCTTTCTAGTATCAGCACCTCGACAGCTCACCAACACACAGCACATGTTGCACTTGTGCCAGAGAAACGCTGCAAAACCTGCAGGCAGAACTGACCCAGTATCTGAGCACAGACTCACTGGAGGATTGGATCTCACAGGATCTTACATGTATGATCTCACAGGACCATGAGGAGTGACACCATGTGGACAACCATGCAGCCCACTGACATCACACGAGGCTACGACAGCTCCCACCGAGCTGCTGTTACACTGGCAACAACGGCCTCATTCCAAACATGCCTTTACCAGCACCACATCTGTAGTTGAGTGCGTACACACACACACAAGACACACACACACACACGAAACACACACAACAAAAACAAACACATTACAGTCGTACGAGAGAGACACGGACACACACAGACACTCACACACACACACACACACGAAACACACACAACAAAACAAGCACATTACAGTCGTACGAGAGAGACACGGACACACACAGACACTCACACACACACACACACACACGAAACACACACAACAAAACAAGCACATTACAGTCGTACAAAGAGACACGGACACACACAAACACTCACACACACACACACGAAACACGCACAACAAAACAAGCACATTACAGTCGTACGAGAGAGACACGGACACACACAGACACTCACACACACACACACACGAAACACACACAACAAAACAAGCACATTACAGTCGTACAAAGAGACACGGACACACACAGACACACACACACACACACACACACACGAAACACGCACAACAAAACAAGCACATTACAGTTATACGAGAGAGACACGGACACACACAAATACACACAGACGAGACACAGACACAAGAGTTGGATCCAGGTCGAACAATATGGTCCTTGACAAAAGGAGTGTTTCCTAATCAAGGGTTTGCGAACACTTAGGTAATTATTATTCACTTGTGAACGTAAGAGTTTCTACGGGAACATGAAAGATACATCACCATCCAGTTTCGGTTCAATCCAAACATCCAGGCATTTCAACTTGTAACATTTCAACATTTTACATTCATTCGCCAGATGTAGCAAAAGAAAAAAGAAAAAAAATGAATTTCAACAAATATATTATTGAAATGAAATGCAGTAATCAATAAGTGATTTTTTGAACCTTCCATAGACTTAAACATGCTGAAAAGAGTTTTTTTTTAAATGACTTATGTATATATATTCTATAATAACTGCAGAATGAAATGTGCTAAAATGTGCCGTGCCAGAACTTCCTGATATTAGTGTGGACAAAGAAGAAAATAAAGTCCAACTATTTACACAGAACACCGCAAATCAAACTGCAATGTTTATCATAAAAAAGGTCAATTCGGTTTTCTAAAAATAGGTAAAGCTCATCCCATTGCAGTGTTGCCAACATGCCCGGGTCCACCTTGTAAATGACAGCACCGTCTCCATGGATACAACAAACAGTCATAGTCACTAATGCACTTGTGAGGGTTTTTACGAGTTAAACAAAGTAAGCGCAGGAGTAAACAAGAGCATGGCAGACCCTTCTCCACATGCAACTGCTCAGACCACTCAGTATACATGCAGACCACTCAGTCTACATGCAGACCACTCTACTCAGTCTACATGCAGACAGACCACACTACTCAGTCTACATGCAGACAGACCACACTACTCAGTCTACATGCAGACAGACCACTCTACTCAGTATACATGCAGACAGACCACTCTACTCAGTATACATGCAGACAGACCACTCTACTCAGTATACATGCAGACCACTCTACTCAGTATACATGCAGACCACTCTACTCAGTATACATGCAGACCACACTACTCAGTATACATACAGACCACTCTACTCAGAATACATACACCACTCTACTCAGAATACATACACCACTCTACTCAGTATACATGCAGACCACTCAGTATACATGCAGACCACTCAGTATACATGCAGACCACTCAGTATACATGCAGACCACTCAGTATACATGCAGACCACTCAGTATACATGCAGACCACTCAGTATACATGCAGACCACTCAGTATACATGCAGACCACTCAGTATACATGCAGACCACTCAATATACATGCAGACCACTCTACTCAGTATACATACAGACCACACTACTCAGTATACATACAGACCACCCTACTCAGTATACATACAGACCACCCTACTCAGTATACATACAGACCACACTACTCAGTACACATGCAGACCACTCAGTATACATGCAGACCACTCAGTATACATGCAGACCACTCAGTATACATGCAGACCACTCAGTATACATGCAGACCACTCTCGTCTCAGTATACATGCATACCACACTACTCAGTATACATACAGACCACACTACTCAGTATACATGCACACCACTCTACTCAGTATACATGCATACCACACTACTCAGTATACATACAGACCACACTACTCAGTTTACATACAGACCACACTACTCAGTATACATACACCACTCTACTCAGTATACATACACCACTCTACTCAGTATACATGCAGACCACTCTACTCAGTATACATGCAGGCTCAAGTTTGATTTAACTTTCAGAGGAGTCTTGTGACTTCGTCTTAAAACTCGAACGTTTTTATTGGCAATTCCAGCTTTAAAGTTTATCACACACACAGTAAAAGCGCTTTGGAAAACACTCAAGCAACTTTGATTATTACAGAGCAGCACGATTGAGGTCTTAGTTTTCAACCCCGTCACTCGTTTTTTAGTTGGGGTAGGAAGGAGTTGGCGTACAAGGAAAAAATATCTGAGCAATGATAAAAATCAAATAGTTTTTTTTTTGGTGACAAGCAGAAAACATCAGAACGAACGGTACAGTCTGTGGTACGAACTCCATTTGCGAAAACCACACTGAAACACCTCAAAGACATGTCGTTGATTCAAACATTTAAAGTGGAAGAGGTGTGTGTGTGTGTGTGTGTGTGTGTGTGTGTGTGTGTGTGTGTGTGTGTGTGTGTGTGTGTGTGTGTGTGTGTGTGTGTGTGTGTGTGTGTGTGTGTGTGTGTAAGTACCAGGCTGGAGCCTCCAGTCCAGTAAAGGAAGAATCCATCAGGGTCCACTTTGAGCGTCACAAGAGTGGGGGGTCCGCTGTTGGGCTCCTGCAGACACACACACACACACACACGATCAGAGCTTGTACATTTTCTGTCAGACAGGAGAGAACACACAAGACAAACGATAGACGCACAGAGCTGGGCATACCGACATCTGACATAGAAGTACACAAGTGAGTATAATTTACAAAGCATGGAACTACCTTGTCAAAAACATTGAATAGGCTTCATACAAACAGCTTTACACCAGTGAGAAAAAAACCCCCAACTTGATTATCACCAAACTTGTCTAGTATCTAGTTGTGTAGTGTTGTCACAAGTCAATTTCTATTATGTAAGCAATTATTTGAATACAAATTTGGTTTAACAATAATTTTGATAGTGAAAAATAATATTGGCAAAACTTTTCACAGTAGGTCAAATTTTGTCTATGCACTTCTCTATCGACACTTACGCAAATGAATCAAATTCTAGTGCTGGGTTTTATATTTGTGAAAACCCCGGCACCACAGGGTCACTTTTTGTAGGCTCTTCCTGTGACTGTGTACACCCATGACAATCCTCTCAAGAATTGTCCATGATCTATTCTTAAAATGAGACATTAAAGACAGGAACAGTCCCGTTCCAGCATGTGGAATGCTCTGCCATCTTCGGCCGGTTCAACTTCCTTGTCCCCATGTCTGTTACATAGAGCCTGAGTGAAACCAGTTTGTTTGCTTTTAGTTTGCACTTTTTACAACTTTAAAATATTCACAGATAGAACGACTAAGTCCAGTCTTATTCAGGCATTTGTGGGAAAACAAGAAGTCAAAACATGTTACAGTGGCTTTGAGAAGTACCATGACAATGTGAACTTTGTAATATAAAGCAAAGGAAGGTTTCTCACCCATCAAGACGATGGGTGAGACACCTTCCTTTGCTTTGACTTCCCTGTATGACTGAGCGCTTACACAAACTTTGTAATATAAACTGAACAATAGGGCTTGCATCCCACATTGACTTTGAAAATGTGCTGACACTGAAGACTCACATCTGTGCACTGTCCTCTCAGTGAAATGACAGCTGTTCCCCCAGAGCTATGTTTACTGTGTGTTTGTCACTAAACAGCATCATAAAGGCCAAGGAACCGGAAAGGTCAGGGCTGAAGTTGTGGAGTTTGCAGCAGAATTAAGTTGCAAAGATGGCACCACTGCAAACTTACCGAGACGGCCCTCCACCTAAACCAAGAACCCAAATAAGAAGAGAACTGATCACAAACTACTCATGTGCCTCGGGAGGACTTTGGAGGAGCTGACAACTTCTGCAGCCAGATAATAGCATAAGAAAAAATGCATTGTTTGAGCTCGTCACTCTTCTGCAAGTGCCTTTTCCTTTGCAAAAGTCTCGCTTGGTAACAGCCAGAGCGAGCGCACACACTCACGAGATCCAAGGGAAAATCAGAGCAGTAAAAAACAACTGTTCCTTCCTAGAACAGTTATCCTGAAGCCAGAAGGGAAAAACAAAAATAATGTTTTTACAAAATGAAACAAAGCAATTCATTCAAATGTAAACATTTATTTACACATTTTTGAAATATTTGCATTAAACAAAAGCTATAAATCAATGTGAAAAAGAAAATAAGATGCATCTTTGACACGACTATTGCTTTTGTTTCCAATGATGTGCAGCGTTAGTTTTAACTTTGCTTTGAGTGTAGCAGCAGACGCTCATTATCAATGTAAAACCTTACAAACTTATGTGGAGCTAGACAAATGTTGAAGTGTTACGAAGCTCGCCAAACAGCCAATGACAGATATGTTTACTTCACATGACCATTTTACACACAAGTGTAAATCAAGGTGTGATGTGAGTAAATCCAACAAGCCGTGAGATGAGCTGTCCATGAGCCAAGCAGATACGGGCCATTCCTTTGAGCAACATCACAGCTTAACTTACCTTGAGTTTGAGCTCCAGGGTCGGCTAATGGAGATCAGATCAAGAGATACAGTAGAGGCCCAGAGGTTTGCACGGGGAGAAGAGAAGACAGCGTGAAATCAAAGAGTCTGAAGACTGAACTCACCAAGACATTCCTAGGGACGGGGGAAACGTTGCTTTCATCTGTGCCTTCTACTTTGTAAGAAAATCTATTGTGTTTTTCTCTGCTTTTTTATTTATGTCACCAAGGGATCTTTATTATACAGTTCATTCGCAAAATCATTACTAAAGATTAAACATAAGGCAATATAAATGTTCCTGTAGAGAACATGTCTTCATTTCAGTGATAGTGGTTAGCGTTAGTGTGCCTTGAGGTGTCTGTTGTACCTGGGAATTGGCAAAACAAACATTGGGAATGATCTAATATCACTAGTTTGGATAAAATAAAGGGGAAAATAAGATAAGATTGGAAAGACTTTTTTGTGTGCTTGTTTTTCTATATACCGTATTGTCCAGACAATAAGCTTCACCTGATCATAGATTTTTAGAAAGACATTGAATTACGTTCTTGAACAAGCCGCACCTGTCCCACATTATAATATTCAAAAATGTAGCTCAAAAACTTTCATCATGTCTTCTTTTTACTGTGAGTAAAACTCTTGAGGGAAGGAGCAGCATCTCTTCACTTTCATGTCTATAAAGAGAACCAAAAATCTATATTGAGATATTTATAAAAAGATTTTATGAGTGAGGACTTTTAAACTTTATTTAATCTGCTTGATTGACCTCTGAACTACTCGTCCATTCTGTTGGTCTACTGTTACTTGGCAAAATGTTTTTTGTACACCAGAAAAAATCAAAAACTATAAGATGCAGCCTTCAAAAAGCAGGAAAAAAGCAGAGACTTAAAGACCGAAAAACAATTTAATGAGAATAACTTGTTAATAAAGACTGCAGAGTTTGAGGTTTGAATCAGTTTCAGTTTCAAAACAATCACATGCGATTGTTTTGTTTCCAATGAAACAGGTGTGTCACCGCTGAAAAAGGTGCACACACGTCACAGGCCACAGAGAGAACGAATGAGCAGCGAGAGAGAGGTTTGTGACCAGGAGCAAAGTGGCTCCAGAGACACATGGAGCACAGGGGCCAAGTCCAACACCCTCTGCTCTCACATCTAAACCTTAGAGTTCCTTATCCCGGCCACTTCTTTCACGAGTGGAGCGAGATGTGTCCACATGTGCGGATTGTGAAGAATACTTGTGTGCCTTGTGTAAAGTACATACATTTATATAAATCCGTAAATTTAGAAGTCCCGTACATGTAGAAGAAGCCGTCACTGCTGCAGTGTAAAGCTTTAGAGCCTGCTGCACTGAGCGAGGGCAACATGAGGTAACTGCCTTTACATTTGCCTTTCCACTGTATCACTAGCCTGAAACTTACAGAAGAGAAGGGAGAATATTCAGCACTAAAAATAATCATATTTTCATGTATCCTAATAACAAAAACAAATTAAATTGATAAGAAATGAATTGTTAGCTGCAGCTTTAGAATCTTTGAAATGTTCACAAACAAAAACAAGGAGGAGCGCTGCAGGAAGCAGGCCACGGTCTGCACACTCCCATCCGATCCAGGCCACGTCCACAGGGACGCTTTAGTGAGCTGGCATCTCCATTCACACTTGGCCTCTTTTGAACCGCCGCTGTTGAACATTTGTACACCCTGATAACGTGTAGGGACACCAGTCTGGTCCCTGGGATGTAAACTCATTATCGGATTAATTTAATATAAACCTTGACCACAAAACTGGAGTTTCAGGTCAAGAAAGTAGTGACTATTGTTAAGAATGGAATGAGACTATAGTAGACACAGGCTTCTCTCCTCCTGAGGGCCACTTGTGGTCAGGGGCCGAACATCATTTTCAGTGTTTTTTCTCAGGCTTACATTTTTTACACATAAATATATCATATTTCTTGCGGCATAGTAAGGAGTGCGAATGAATTTATTTCACAACAAACATTTTGAGAGAGACTGTAACGCTCTTCATTCGCTGATTGGAGAGTTTGTACCTCGACGTTGGAGGCAGCATGTAAAGTTTGCGGGTTTCCAACAGTGCCCGGTAATATTTGAATGGGGATCAATAAAGTATCTATCTATGGAAGCCAAATGTCTCCTGCTGAGAACTTGGTCCAGAGGATGACTTTTGCCCTTTATAGACCAGGGGAGGGCAATCATTTTCTGCTGGGGGCCACATTGGGATATCGTCATGTTGTGGTGGGCCGGGGTGGAGGGGACCGGCAGAGGCTACATTGACAACAATGTAGATCTATAATAACACGCGTAGCCATGAAGGGGTCAAATGTTCCCGGCACGGACCGTACACACGCGCACGGGACTATTCTTTGCTCGTTGCAAATGTGCGTCTTTGTGTAACCTGTGCATGCAAATAATACACCGCAGTAAGAAACAGAGCTGGACTACGAAGCCTCAGGGAGTGTCCATGTCTCCCCCGTGTCTCATCCTGAAGCAAACTCGCCAAAATAAAGCTGGGCTACATACATTTTCCCTTGCGTGAAAAATGCATGATGGTTGTGCCCCAAAGTAAAAACAGAACAAACTAGAACAGGTTTATATATAAACAGGCATACCTAAGAAAGAACCCTGTGTTTGGCCTGAACTGAACAGAAACCAGATCAAAGTATTGTAGCCTGATGTATTGACAAACTCACATTCATTAATCTAGCCCTTATAGTCAAGTGGACAGTGTGAGGTCCATAGTGGGGAAGGGTCCAGGGGTCGCATTCAGAATTCATTACCATGTGAGTAACAAGAAGTCTCAAGTAAATTGCTTTAGCTCTCGATACAAACAAATTAAGTAAAAATAGAGTAAGGTTTGCAAAAAAAAAAAATATATATATATATATATATATTTTTTAAGTGTAATGAATTACATTGCTAAGAGACCCCAGACATTTGTATGGCTCCAGATGGTGTTAGATAGGGCATAACAAAAGCAACACAAGACCTGCATTTCAGAATATACAAAACAAATGCAAATGTGTTTTTTGGCCTTGTCTAAAGAAAACAGCGACAGTAACCAAATTCACACTGTGACATTTCCCGCTTATATGTAAAGAAGATGGAAATTATTATATTTGTCTAAATGCAAATATCAGATTGGTTTAACAACCCGTTTGATGAATGTGGACAGAGTGAAAAGAATTGCAACAATTGTAACTTTTAAAGTCATAAATATAGAACAATATACTGTATAATATAGTTAAAAATGTAAAAGTAAAATGTAACAAACATGTAATCATCACCAAATAGGAATTAAATGGTAACTGCATCCAATAAAAACCAGCCCTGCAGACACTTTCTGAGGCACATAGAGGAGCACAGGGCACATAGCACAGGGCACATGGAGGAGCACAGGGCACATGGAGGAGCACAGGGCACATAGCACAGGGCACATGGAGGAGCACAGGGCACATGGAGGAGCACAGGGCACATAGCACAGGGCACATGGAGGAGCACAGGGCACATAGCACAGGGCACATGGAGGAGCACAGGGCACATGGAGGAGCACAGGGCACATGGAGGAGCACAGGGCACATGGAGGAGCACAGGGCACATGGAGGAGCACAGGGCACATAGAGGAGCACAGGGCACATAGCACAGGGCACATGGAGGAGCACAGGGCACATAGCACAGGGCACATGGAGGAGCACAGGGCACATGGAGGAGCACAGGGCACATGGAGGAGCACAGGGCACATGGAGGAGCACAGGGCACATGGAGGAGCACAGGGCACATGGAGGAGCACAGGGCACATAGAGGAGCACAGGGCACATGGAGGAGCACAGGGCACATGTAGATATCAAAGGCTGAGCCTTGGGGCATTGTGTATCCAACCACACAATATCTCGAGGTCTCTTTGTGGTTACGCAGCTGTACAAATACGTCTCTTCTGACTGCATCTTTAATACTGACTCAAAGTCAGGTTTTTTTTTTTTACTGCAAATGGCAAATAAAAATGAATCTGATCTGAAGTCCAGTAACAAACTTCTAAAACACAGAAGATAATGTGCAATGGTCTATCTACCTGCACTTTATTTGCCAAAGTGGAAGTTATTTTGGTGTCAGACAAGCCTTGGAAAGTTTTCTAGAAATATGACATTAAAGATTCTCATCAGTGTGGCAAAATAAATGTATCTCATTAAAATGTGTGATGTGAGCAGGCCTGGCACACCAGCATGCTTTCGACGCACTAGGGTCTAAATCTGCTCCACATTCACAGCCGTCGAGAAGATTCGCACACGCCAACACACAAACTGTTCGCACCGCTGCACCGAGGGCCCGTCTGAAGTGGCACACGCCGTCAGGCTGCAGGCGGAAAAACAAGCCACTAAAGCAGATCGGAAAGTTCCTTTTTAGAGCTTTAGAGCCGAGGACAATGATGTGGGGAATACACCACTGACAAGTGGCCCCTATTTACAAATGTAACTTTGTTCATACAAAGCAAAACAGAAATGAAGCCGCCCCAATTCTCACCCTAGCCTTAATTTTTTCCCTTACCCTATTTTTTGCACTGTTTAGCCCCGCCCCTCAACTCGCTCACAGGTCTCATTTCCCCTACACTCTCATCCCACAGAGCCATCTAGTTTTATCTATATGCAAACATTGACAAGAACGCAACTTCTCGTAAGCTGTACAACAATCACTGATGAAATGGTTCAAAAGCAACGCACTGCTAACAAAATATATCACTGAAATATTACCGCTAGTTCCGCGTCTGAATCTAGTCCGAGGCGGTCCCGCACCTGCAGGTCTCTCCAGAGGATACAATGTAAGCTAGCTATGTTCATCCGGGCTTGATTTCTTCTTTGATAATTTTTTCGCTTTAGTTCCCTTCTCTTCCTCACTGTTGTGTCTTTCGGGCTGTTTTGCTGTGTATGCAGTTGTGCTATTGCTAGTTGTGCTAACATGCTACTGTGTTTAGCAGTGCTGAAGAGGCTAGAGGATGCCGCCTCGTTCTGTGATTGAAGGAGAGCCGGCGTCTCTGCTCAACACTTTTTACGGCCTGAATTCATACACAGCTGAATCAATGAGCTCAAGTTTTCAATTAAATTAGGGATTATAATACAGCTTGTATGTAGTAATAAGCATTTTTATGAACGCATTAAAAAAGAAAAAAAAAATTGGGTATAACTTCTTTAAAAACGTCTCACTTTAATACTTTGTTTCATAAAGTCTTATCAGTGGTGAAATCAGACACGTTGATGTTGCGTGTTATGTGGAACACGTTTCCATACATGTCCCATTTCTTAGGAAGAATATCAATGAGTGCACTCCCCTATTAGAGGCACTTATCTGTTGAGGGCACTCATAACTCAAGTGCCCTCAGAATTAGGATATTGGGAATTTAGATTACACAAGTTGATAACCAAAAATGGTCAGGAGTTTCTCAACTGATTTAGACTAATGTTGGTGTTCTGAGTCCAAATATCACATGCATTTTGCTCTATCAGGTCAACTTTTTGAGATACAGCCATAGTGTTACGGATTACGTACGTCTACGTTATTATGAATTCTGCTTATCAAATTGGAGTAAATAAAAACTGAATGACTTTGGATACGTTGACTTTTATTTCTTGAGGAAAACTGAAAAAACGTCAAGGGTTTCTCAGCTGATGATCCGCAGAAATTTGTTTTTTACACAAAATCGATTTAAAAAAATATTTCTGTAGCAAACAATCCTGACCTGATTGAGCAAAACCAAGGTCATTTTCGGACTCAGAGCATCAAAATTCAGCTGGAAAACCCTGGACTATTTTCAAAAATATTTTTTTGTTACCCAGTGTTATTAGTTTCCTCCGCATCCAGGAATGATGTCATCACTAGAGGATTTTTGCAGTTGATGCTCATCCTTTTAAATGCAGATTTGTATTAAAATACATTTGTTATTTTTCACTTAAAGCTGTAAATAACTGTCAACAACTTAATACATATCAACAAAAAGACTAAAAGTACTATTTAGGTAAAGTAGTTAAGATTGAAGGAACCGTTTAGCAGTGTTAAGTTTGTCGACAAAAACTGACAAATATAATCACAATATAGTCACAATAGTGACTTTGTCTTGAGTCACTATTTGACGCTTTGGGCTTAGAGCTGGTTTTTGTTCATATTTTAAAAAGCGTTATCTGAGAAGCAGCAGTTCCTCCCTCCTCATCATAAAGTCCAGTATGTGGAATTCCCCGTCCACCACAGACACTGCATTCATTCATGGACAAAACCTACACTAAAGTCGTTACAACAGCAAAGCAAAGAGAATTTGGACAATACATATTTTATCTAGCAATGTTTTATAGACTGTATTTTATTTAGGGCACGAAAGAGATTGAAAAACGTAAAACTTCAAAAATGTAATTGAGTGCAACGGCAGAAAATGTATTTAATTTTACAAATATATCGAAATATAACAATAATTCATTGTGCAATGTGTTTGAGACCCACGGACTTTCCATCTGCTCATTCACTTGTCTTTGTCTTTCCAACCTGCAGAACGAGGCACAGGATTTATAAGACATTGTCTTCCTTCTTTACCTGTTTGTTTAAGTGGCACAGATGTAAAGTTAACATACATGATGTTGTGAATGTAATATGGCAGAAATAACCTGACCACAGCGCTGTGAGTTACGTCACACGTCTCCCGCGAATGCGGCTCACTTCCACAGCCTGATTTTGTGCACACAACAATCACAAAGAAGATTGTAAACAGCCACACATGACCAACAACCAACACAAGGACATAGTAACGTGGCCATATATACAAGGGCCCCAGGAGGTATTCAAAGGATTCCATAGAAAGTGGAATTTGGCTGCAAGTAAGAAAGTCATCTTGAACTACTGTATCTAGCAGAACTCCCAAAGCGCTTTACAATTGTTGTGGCCATTTTTCCTCTCACTCCTTGTCACAGATCCTACGTGCCCTGCACTACACAGGCTCGGTCTGTTAAATACCCACTTCACTTTCGTTTGTAAAACTTTCTTGCCGACATAGCTCCACAGACTGTCCATAGCCCGACACAGAAAGCACTTGGCAAGAGAATGTGTTTCGGGACCAGATTATGACCAATCACAGCGGAAAACTGGCCCCCACTTTCTTGAGAAAAGCTACAGGTCTCTTGTTAGCACAGACAGCTGAGGTAAACAAGCGGCGGAGGCGAACCTGAAGCTTCCCGTGTCTTCGTTGCCGGTTACTGCTTACACAGCGAAACATCCAAAAAAAGGCCTCGTCCCTCCGCGCTTCCCGGTTCTATCATTCTATGGTCACGCCATCCACGTTCAAATGTGTGATCCATATTGTGAGACATGAGCTCCCTAAACAATTAGCACATGAGCACCGGCTGAATGGGAGGGGGGTAGTAGGGGGAGATAGCTTCATGAGTGCGAGGAGGGGGAGCAGAAAGAGCGAGGCCAGCGCTCACATTCAAAAATGTCACAAAGTGAGTTAGTGCAGCTTTAAGAAGCGTGAAAAGTTCAAACGAAATTTCTAAATAAAATATCACGCTCTCATAATGTGCAGTAGGGGTGTGATGATATATACATTTTTCGATATATCGCGATACTTTCTCCCGCGATTCGATTATCAATATGCATTTGCCAAGTATCTATATTTGTATTTATTTTTTAAATTTGTATCAATACTTAATAAATGGCTAGATTATTTCATGATAAATAGAATGGAGATGCGTAAAGAGTATTTTTTCTTTTATTTATGCCATAAATTGGCATATTGTATATTTCTGACCAATATATCAATAATTGTCATATCGTGATAAAATCGTTATCGTAATATCGTTATCGTGATATTATCGTTATCGTGATATTATCGTTATCATGAGCTTTGTATCGTGTATCGTATCGTATCGTGAGGTACCCTTAGGTTCCCACCCCTATTGTGCAGTGATGGACAAATGAAGCCCCAGACACACTGAAGCTTTCCATGCCAGACTGAAGCCTTTGTGCTAGCGCAGATTAGCTTGCAACACTGACATCTACAATCTGCAACAGTAGCTCAGTTGGTAGAGCATTGGCCTTCAGGCCTGAAGGTCGTGGGTTCAATTCCCACCTCTACACCTTCTCCACCGACTCCCACTGATGACTGCCTTGGGCAAGACACTTAACCCCACTTTGCCCAAAGCCCCATGCTCACACTCAGAGAGCAGCCGTCCTCCTGTGGACTCACCACCTGCAGAGGGTCAGTGAGGGGCTGGTGCTATGAGACTTGGGTGGCATCTCTGATTGCCACCCCCCTGACCCAGAAATGGATTAAAGGGTAGAAAATGGATGGATGGACTGACATCTAGTGGACAAATGCAATCCTTGCAGCTTTTGATCAGTTTTCCCAAATATGGTTCCAATTTCATACAGTTCCTCTAACATGATAAAGAAGCAAGTATAAAAAATCCACTACGCTCTCCTCCCACGGAGCCATCTAGTTTTAGTAGCGATCTGATAGCATTAACACAACTTATTTTAAGGTGTACAACAATCACTAAAATTTTTCAAAAGCAACACATTGATAACAAAATCTACAGTACAATAACTTGAAAGATTACTGCCAGTTTAGCGTCCGAATGTAGTCCGAGGTGATCCCGCTCCCGCAGGTCTCTCCAGAGGATACGATGTAAGCTGGCTATATTCACCCAGGCTTGATTTCTTCTTTGATAATTTTTTTGCTTTCGTTCCGTCTTCTCTTCCTCACTGTTGTGTCTTTTTTTGTTGTTGGTTGTGTCTGCAGTTACAGCCAGAGGAAGTGTAGCCACTTTCTGCTTCCATGCTGTTCTGCTGCGCTGCAGACGCTAGAGGAGGCGTGGCCTGTTTGTAACAGCGCCGCCCCTTGCTGTGCAAGTGGAGGAGAACCAGCATTACGGTAAGTTAGAAACTTTTCGGCACTTTTTATGGCCTGAATTCATACACAAGCTGAGTCAATGAGCTAAATTTTTCAATTAAATTACGGATTTTAATACAACTTGTATGTAGTGATACGCATTTTTAGATTTTTTAGAGGAAAAAAATACTGTCTACTACAGAGAGACAGAATGTTAATGTAATGCCATTTTATGTTAATTTATTGTTATCATAAAAAACAAATACAGTACATATGTTCACTTTGCTGTCATTTATCTTTCCATTCAAACAACCATTTACAGAAAAATATGGCATAATGTTGCTGATAGTTTGAAATGCGATTAATTACGATTAATTAATCTATAATTAACTCAAAAAATTTGAATCGTTTGACAGCCCTACAAGATATATATCACATATTACGTTTTTTTTTCTCCCCATCGCCCAGGCCTAAGACCTATGGTACATGGTTTTACACAGACACTTGGTCCACACAGAAAGACCCGTCTGGACGTGGAGTCAGACCTGCCTTAATAGATTCCGCAAACTTATCAATTATCAAAATCGTTCATTACAGAACCTACAATACAGTATGCAGCTACACCGCAGATCAACTAGGCAAACACCGTTTATTTTTTTGTTTAAGAAAAAAAATATTACATCAGTAATTTAGAAAATAGACAAAGTAAAAATGTACTTGTAATGTTTTGCACTTTTTAATTTCCATGTGAATATGTAATCATCTCGACCACACCTCCATGTTTACTGATACTTTAACAGCAGTGTGGAGGCGACCCTTGGACTCCTGTCAGCAGCGGCAGCAGCGGTGGTAGAGGCAGCAGCAGCAGCAGCAGCCAGACCGCTCTATAACCCGACACATCTGCGTTTGTCCCAACTATTCTATAGAGTGCTATAATACCAACAGGAGTGGCCCATAGACCTGTATCATCTGAACCACATTGTCTCTCACAGAAAAACTGCTTCTGCTGTCATTATTGGTGGAAAGAAATAAGAGTCAAAATAACGGTGGGTCGTTGCCAGATAAGCAAAAAATAATGTAGTTACAGCATGAAAGATGCATAGTGTGTAGCTAGGGACTCCTGTCCCTGGTTGAGCTTTTCCTCACAGTGCAACGCATTATACAGAATGAATAAAACGCTGGTCAATATTCCTTGAAACCTGATACCAATATTAAAATGCAAATATATATTAAATGTGGGCGACAGTAGCTCAGTTGGTAGAGCATTGGCCTTAAGCCCAGAAGGTCGTGGGTTCAATTCCCACCTCTGCACCTTCTCCACCGACTCCCACTGATGACTGCTGTCGTTGTGTCCTTGGGCAAGACACTTAACCCCACTTTGCCCAAAGCCCCCACTGAAAGATCAAGGCTATGCTCACACTCAGAGAGCAGCCGTCCTCCTGTGGACTCACCACCTGCAGAGGGTCAGTGAGGGGCTGGTGCTATGAGACTTGGGTGGCATCTCTGACTGCCACCCCCCTGACCCAGAAATGGATTAAAGGGTAGAAAATGGATGGATGGATGGATGGATGGATGGATGGATATTAAATGTTTGTCTGTTGGAAGGGTTGATCGCTGAAAGGGATGCACGGAAATTAAATCATGTAATTCACTTTTCAACTTCAAAGAGACCTTTAAGAATATCATTTGGATGGCTACAGGAACTCAGTCTTGATGAAATACAGTTGCTCATGTAAATCTTATTGTTTACATTCACTTTTTCACACCGATTACCTTTACTAATTAAACAGGCAGGGAAAATAACCATTAGCTTCAGCCAAGGCTGAAAGCTCTATTTTAGGCCCCTTTTTGCTTTTAATTCTCACTGAGAATAAAATATTTTCAGCAGATTGCTGAAACCCTGGACTTTTTTTTCAATCAGTTTGTAACTTTGCACATTTTGGGGAACCAATGACATTCCAACAAAATTAAAAAAATATATATTTTTCTTTTTTTCTACAATTACATTTGTTTATTCAATAAAATGAATATTTACACAATAATGCA
Organism: Knipowitschia caucasica; assembly: GCA_964034765.1. NCBI lineage: Eukaryota > Metazoa > Chordata > Actinopteri > Gobiiformes > Gobiidae > Knipowitschia > Knipowitschia caucasica. The sequence continues at coordinate 6,795,001 of OZ035841.1, forward strand.
TATTAACGTTTTGTTATAGAATGCATTTCTGTCAAAAAAAAGTCATTTGTATAATATATTAATTCATATCAGAATGATTTCTTTAATTAACCTAATATTCAATTAATGACTCAATGATCAAAACAATCGTTAGTTGCAACCACAAAATATTTTCACTTAAACTGCAACCAAATATCAGTAATCAGCTCAGGAAAAGGCCTCGTCGACTCCTGATTGATTGTTTAAAAGGCAAAATCAACAAAGTCAGATGTATGTAATGAGTGCAGGCCACACATTCGCAGTCTTTAGAAGGTGCTCAGGGAGCGGCAGCAGCGGCAGCAGCAGCAGCAGCAGCAGCAGCAGCAGCAACACACTTCACACGTGGCTGTGGTTGACCTTTGACCTGAGTCTTTGGCTTTATGTCCACAGAGCTGGTGCTGGGAGCTGTTTCTCACCAGGGCCACAATCCTCCACATACACACATAGTTTAAGAAGTCTTCAAAAGTAATTTCAAATCATTGTAGTTTTAATTGACAACATTTAACAGGTAATAAAAAAGTTTTTGTTCGGATAAAGCAAATCAATCCACAGTGAAGACTGGTTTATTTCTCCTCTGTTCATGAAGCTGTTCCCAGCTCAGCCCTGAACTCTTGTCAGAGTAATGACACATGGGACGAGCAGGAAACAAAACCTGCGTTCCCACAGAACCAATCGCTGCGGCAGATTTACGTCGTATGGTAATGCATGTGGCACGCATGTTTGACCGGCGCGGCAGCTGCGGCAAGTCGTCACACAAAACACAGAAGCGAAAAAGTTTATGTTCATCTTTTTGTCCAGATGCAAATGCAGCAACCAATCAGAGAGCAGCACAGAGGCGCCAGGGACACAAGCCGCTCAAAGCAGGAAGAAGACACTTGAAATCAACCAGAACAAGATTAAACCAGGATTAAACCAGGACTAACCATGGGGGACAGTGATTGTGATCGTGGACAAATGCCTTCACCCTGAGTTCACATTCTACAGTGACTTGATTAAACACAACCGCAGCAATAAGGAAGTAACACTTCATTCATTCTGGTGCAGTTCCGTGAGCAGACACTCCTGGAGTATGACGTCTCTGGATCTCGGGACCCGGACACACTGCACTCGCGTTGAAGTACCTCATGAAAGTACATAAAAAGTTGTGTTCAAAATGCAACAATACTGCAACATTGCTGCATTGATGCAGCGGCGGTGGGAACGCAACTCAACACATTTGAGAACTCTGCACAATCCAATGCGCGTCACACTTCACCACAACACTGCTGTGCCTAGTGGCTGCAGCAGGGGTCGTGCATTTCACCAGAGCTCAAACTTGTGAAGCGTGAAGCGGGCTGTTTGCCGTGTAGTGGTCGTCTGTTGCGGTATTGATGCTGTTTGCTGCTCGTCAGTCACTGTACACATGATGAGATCGGGCAACAATTCCTGTCTCTACAAGTGCAAAGCTTGTAGAGTAGGATGAGATGTTTTTTCACTTTTATTAAATTATATTATGGTACATCTCTCCATTACGTTAATAGCAGCAATGCATGTATACTGATTCAATAGGGGCTTCCTCCAAACAAATAAATGTATATTGATGAACATGTCTGGAAAGGTAAACATGAATTCTTAACAATGTTAAACTAAGCTTTCAAACCAACATTATGGAAACTAAACAGATCTGATAAAAAGGTTTGACTGTCACTCAAAGATACTTCACATGTCATTATTGATTCACTCCATACACTGTGGGGATGAACTGCTACTGCAGCCACAGCTGCCCCACTGACAGAAGTTGCCATCAGCCCCTCCGACCACCACCAAGCATTCACACACACCCAAAGACACAATGAAAGTTTGGCACTTTACAGCCAAACCATCCCACTGTGGCACCTGGTGTTCTCCCATCAGAGTACTAACCAGACCGTGCCTTGCTTAGCTTCAGAGGTTGAACTGAATCTGGCTTTCACCTGCAAGTATGGCCACATACCATCACAAGTATGTAAAAGATAGATCCCACATCACATTTACCTGAAAGCGTTTCCCACTGCTCTGTCCTCGTCATCAGTGATGAACCGTGTGTGTCAGGACGACATGTGATGAACAGAGAATAAACACAAAACTGGTTTTTATCGTATCTTCGTCCCGGCTGTTGTGTGTGGGAGCGCAGAAGCGATCCCAAAGTTCCTGTGCCACTACAGGAACTTTTCACAAAGTTAAGTCTTTTTATCTCGTGGCCAAATGCTTTTCTCTGCAAATCAATCACATACAATCAAAAGCATTTCCATCCAGTTCCACGTTAACTCAGTTCTTGTCTCATCATTTAGAATGTCCTGTGTGTAATCTGCACTTTGTGCAGTTTCAAATCCTATTTATTGATAAGAGCAGGAGGGGCGTTGTGTCTCCTCAGCTGCAGAGTGCTCTGACCCGAGGTCCGAAGTAAGGCCCCGTTCAGACGGAGACGCTGCGGCAGTAAAAGTTTAGATTTGATTCATTTCAAACATATTTGCATACCGTACTCTAGAGGGCGTCACAAACGATTCAATATCATTTTGAGAATTGTTTCATCTCTAGTAGATTGGACATGAACATAAAGACCACCGTGGTCCATCGGTGACTGAACCATATCCAGTACTAGACCTGCCATCATTGTGGTGTTTTTAATAAAAAAAACAACACGTAGCAGTTAAGATCTAGCACAGTAGGGTTAAGGAATTTTACTGCATCGCAGGAATTCCTCTAAAATGTAATTGTGGCTGTCTGCGGGGGCGGAGGTACAGGAAAAGGCTCTAAAGCACAACAAGCTCCGACAGGAAGTCATTCAGCGACACACACAAACACACACAGCAAAACACACACACACACACTCACGGCAGGCGCTAAATACTATTTAATCAAAGTGGCCTGCTTCAGAGGGAAGGAGAAAAGTGGCAGCAGAGAGTGATAGAGCGAGTTTACATAGACTTAAATATATGTTTGGATTAAAGTGATATTCTGGAACTCTAAATGAATTACAAATGTTAAGAATTGTATTAAATTGACCTCCTGCCCTTCACCACGATTGCTTTTTGGTGCATTAAAACAGTACTTTTGTCATGAAAACAAGAACAGATCATTCTGAAAACCTCCGTGCAGGTGTGTTAAGAATGTATATGTATAATGTATTCTCTGATTCACATTTAAATGTGTTGATTGATTGATATTTGTGTTATTGAGCGTGGCTAGCTCCGATAGCTTCTTTCGCTCAGACAGAAGTAATAAGTGACAGGTGCTGCTGCTGGGAGGAACTGTAAGACAAATAATGATTAAATATTTGAATATTTACATTAATAATCTCTCTCTCTCTGGTCTTGGCCCATTGACCTGGCGCGTGCTCAGACAAGTAGGCGCGGTTTCAAGACCAATCACAAAGGAACGGGGAGGGAGCTTGGGTTTTTGTGTTTTTCACATCTCCTCTCTCTCTTTTCTGGACTTTAATAGAAATGTTTCTTCCTAAAAATCACAAGTTCTAATTAAAACTGTCAAAGCCTTTGTCGCATCATCAGTATTCACATGGACGAATGCGTGACAACTTAAGCACAACTATAGGACGCATTTTTCCCACAGAAATGAATCTGAGTGGATTACCCCTGCAGCAGCCAATCAGCTCTCAGTCCAAGTATGAAAGAGTCGAGATGTGAACTGGAGCTACCCACACGTTATCAAACCAAGATCTACTTTTTGTCATGATCCACCCCAGTTTTAAGTGGGGCTGTAACAATTCAGAACATCACTTTTTATTTCACCATGACCACGTCTTCAGTCTAAGGATTCACAGCGTGAAAGCTTACTTTTCAGATTCGTCATTTCAGACCCGAGAATAATCTGTTTCCAACAGTGCCAATCCGTCACATAGAGCCCCATGTCATTGATCCAGAGTCAGACCCTAATTATTTAGTTGACGGCGAGTTAGTTACATTCACCTTACAGATCAAGGCTTGTTAACAACTTTTACTGTGGGAATAAAACCAGGTTTCAATATCTGTTCTTTATTAACTCTAGTTTAAAAGGTAACCATAGTTCTGGAACAGTGTTTAGAGAAGTGTTACTCACAGAAAAACATTTGTTGTGGATTTCAGCTGCAGATCCTTGTGAAAAAAAAAAGTCCAGCCACATTTGCCACATTCCCCATCTACGCTCAGGAGATGTTGTGTGGACCAATTTGCCGTTTTAATTTCTTGCCTCTTTTTTTGGACTGCAAACGGCATATTTATTATGTATTGTTTTCCCTGTTTTGACTTCATGGTTTTAGAACCCTTTCCAGCGCAGAAGCTTCTGCAGCTCATCGATGTTGTGCTGCCTCTCGAGAATTAAAGCGAAAGATTGCTCTCAAAACTAAAGCTTGTGGGAATCAATGAAAAACTACTGAAAACTCCTCTGGGCATGTGTGTGAGGTCAAATATCACTGTAATTATGTTTAAAGCATAGAAAAGTCAAATAGCGTAATATGGGCCCTTTAAGGGCCAACAACAGGTTTATGTCCTTTGACATTGTGCCATTAGGCCACAGTTCATATAAAAGAGTTTAGAAGCGGAGACTAACACTGTCTCTTTACTCAGTCAGGGGCCGGCGCCTATGGCCCTTGGCACGTGTGCTGCTGGGCTCACATTGTCACCGCAGAGAGATGAAAAATGTGAATGATTGACTCTTGCCTCTCGAGGCTCTGGAACGCAACACAGCGGAAGAGCAAGCCGAGGTTGCCAGGCATGCTTCAGAAACATGCAGAAGGGAGGGACTATATTTCAGAGCAGAGATGCAAAGAATGCAAAATGAAATAAAGAAAAATGGTTGGGACAGATGCAGAAGTCTGCAGAAGTAACAGGAGAAGAGTCTAGAGTGAACCCAAGCAGAGCGCAAAAAACCGGCTCGACAAGAATGCAACAAAACATGCATTGAGCCTGTGCCCACGAGTGACCGCAGGGGAGAGAAGTGCAGGCCCGCAGGGAGCAGGACAGGGCTGGGGACCACAGATTATAGGATCTTATTTAACTATGGCACTGGAATTTCAAAAGGATCATTACTGAATTTTACTCTAAATCAAACAGATTAGAAAATAAATCAAAGCAGATGGAACGGTCATTGGTCCTTAAAGACAAACAGATGACCACATTTTCACAGGAAATGGATTTATGTCCTGGAGCGTCCCCTGTAAAAAATTAAAAATTACAAAATCTCAGAAACCTCAGGGAGTAGCAGAGTGTGGAGGGATCCACTCCCATGGACAGACAGGTGGTAACAGAGGGGCCCTCTATGCCAGGTAGCTGTGTCAGCCCCATTCAGCACATGGCCCATGTTCCACCATGTTGCATATCGTCTCGTGTGATGGAAAAATATAGCAGCAAATCCACAACAAACATTAAAACAGATTAAAAGCAGGCCAAGGCCCTCTGTGATCATAACTTGTCAAGGGCTGTATTTTTCAAAGTAATAATAAAAAAAAGTAAGTAAGTAATGTTTATTTATATACCGCCTTTCACAGACCAGAGTCACAAAGCGTTTACAATTGTTATTTTTTGGGCATTTGTCTTCTCACTCCACACAGAGATGAGAGTGGGGTCGCCAGTACAGTAAAAAAACAAAACAATAAAAGACCACAACAAAGTAACTGTAAACTGAAAGCAAAACATTACATGAATTATTTTTGTTTGATAAAATCTGAAAAACTGGTTGTACAAGTAATCCTACAACATAAGTGTTTGTGGAACCTACGTTTCCTGCATTTTTGCGTATGAACATTTTCACAAAACAACTCAAGCTTTGTCAGATTAGTTTGTGGACAGCAGTATTAACTGATGTGAATGTGTTTTGTGTCAACCATTCCATTGCAGCTCAGACTGATCCTTCCATCCTGATGAAGGTGTATCTCCGACCGAGCCTCAAGAGGTTTTCTGACTCTAGACATCTTTAGTTCCACATAGTCTCCGTTTTTGTCTCCAAACATTTTCCCATTATTTTTTACAATCTTCCCGACTGAAAAAAAGCATCCCATAGGAGGATGCTGCCACCCCCATATCAGCCGTGTTAGCTTTGATCCATACATATCTTTTTGCATTTGTGCCAAAAGGTTCAATGTTGGCCTCTTCTGACCTCAGCACCTTCTGCACATGTTAGCTGTGTCCCCCACATGACTTCTGCAAACTGAAAACATGATTTCTTATGGTCTTTCTTTCAACAATGCCTTTGTTCTTCCACTTGTCCATTAAGACAACATCTGTATAGAGTACGACTAAAATCTGCCCCATGTACAGATTCATCCAGATGAGCTGCAGAGAATCCTGGGCACATGACTATTTCTGACCAGTGCTCTCCTTGTTTAGATAAACGCTCGTGATTTAGAACAAATTAACAATGTTCTGAAATATTTTCTTTAACTTCACATGTACTTTGTTGTGGTATTTCAAAATCAAATCTTTGTTTGTGGACAAGCTGTGTTTCTGCAAGCCACTGCACGCCTAAATGTTAACAAACATGAGTAAATTGACTATTAAAATGGTAAAACAAAACCATGTTAACATTTCAATACAGTTTGAATTAATCCAAATAGTGTTTAGTTTCCACTTTTCAACATGAACTAAGACTTACGGATGTGTCTTATGCATCATGTTCTGGAACATGTAGAAGACTAGGAGCCCCGGATTGAGAAGCCCTGGTGTAGCTGACAAATCTTCTGTATATAATCTATCATTCATGTTATTAATATCCCAAATAACTTACTAAATTACTAATAAAATGTGATTGAAAACAGACGCATAAATCCACAGGTTTGATATTAAACTAACTTAAGCACTGGAGACTTCAGCTCATGTTGCAGCCCACTCAGAGCCAAATGCGTCTCGAAGTTTCAAACGTGAACTTTGAACACTCGCTCAAAGTGTAAACACATTGTTGAAAAGTCACAAATCAGAGCATGTCTTCTTTGAGCTGTAGATGAAGCAAAAAAAGCCCAGACTCCACTCTACACAGGCTAAAGCACCTCTCCGCGTCCATGCACTCACCTCGTCCCACTTGACGAACTTGCCTCCCTTCTTGAGCGCGTCGTGCACGGACACAGGCTTGAGCTGCAACGCGTGGACCCCCGGCTTGGCCCCCGCCATAGCTCGCCTGGTCTGGGGCAGAGGGGGCTGCCTTCTACCAACGCCTTGATACCAGCGCGCGTCCCGAGTCTCTCAGTAGATCCGCCCGCCAGCAGCCACACAGATATGGAGCAATGTAGGAAGGAAGTGCGCGCTCGTCCTCAAGCCCTGCCTCCTCTTCTTCTGCGAGTGAAAAGTTTACCAAACAAGTTTCCCAAAGAAGTGTTCGAGCGCGGAGGGGAGCGGGGAGAGACGCTGCTGTCACGGCCCGGGCGCTTCCTCAGTCCGTGCTCCTGTCTCCTGTGCGCACGGCGTCATGGAGTTGGCTTCACTCTCTTCCTTGTTGCTTCGAACTTTGTGAAAGTGGCCGAGTGTCCTTCCTCCTCCTCCTCACCCCTCCTCTCCTCTCCTCCCTCGCGTGTTTTCTCTTCTGTGGGAAAAGCGCGAGTGAGAGAGAGGCGCAGACAGCTGTGTCAGGAGGCGTGTGGAAAACCCTGAGCAGTTGTAACTCCGTCATAATGAAGTCTGATGAGAAGCGACATTTACACCTCTATGAAATACCTACAATCAACTCGAGTATATTTAGATGAACAACTACATGCAGCCTCTATTTTCTTCATTTTGTCCCTTAAACATGATCATGAGAATGTTTTCTGGTATTTCACGTTAATGTTTTGATTAAAATATTGAAAGGATAAAGGATGAGAGAAGACTAGAAAGGGCAACAGCTCCATCTCATGGTTAATGTTTGAGGGATTAAGTAAAAGTGAAATAAATCATGATAAGGGTTAGGGTCAACCAACTTATTGAACCAACTTATTTTCCATTCAAAAACATTGAATGATAAAACACAACAAAATTAAATTAAAAATCAGTCATGAGCCAGCATATTTTTAGTATTAGGGGAAACGGGAAGAACATGCAAACTCCACTCAAAGGCCCCATGCCAACCAGGAGTTAAAGCTAGGACCTTCTGGTTGAGAGGCGAGAGCTCGTTGTAGCGTTTTGAAGCCCGTTTACTTAAAAATCCTGGCAAAGCCTCTCGGGGGGGTTGAATATTATCCAACACATCCTCAATCCACCCTCAACGCACCCTCAACGCACCCACAATGCACCCACAAAGCACCCTCAACGCACCCACAACGCACCCTCGACGCACCCTCGACGCACCCTCGACGCAACCTCAACGCACCCACAACGCACCCACAACGCACCCTCAACGCACCCTCAACGCACCCACGACGCACCCTCGACGCACCCTCGACGCACCCTCGACGCACCCTCTACGCACCCTCTACGCACCCTCTACGCAGCCTCAACGCACCCACAACGCACCCTCAACGCACCCTCAAAGCACCCACAACGCACCCTCGACGCACCCTCGACGCACCCCCGACGCACCCTAGACGCACCCTCGACGCACCCTCAACGCACCCTAGACGCACCCTAGACGCACCCTCGACGCACCCTCGACGCACCCCGACGCACCCTCAACGCACCCACAACGCACCCTCAACTCACCCTCGACGCACCCTCGACGCACCCTCAACGCACCCCCGACGCACCCTCAACGCACCCTCGACGCACCCTCGACGCACCCCCGACGCAACCCTCAACGCACCCTCGACGCACCCACAACGCACCCTCGACGCACCCTCGACGCACCCCCGACGCACCCCCGACGCACCCTCGACGCACCCTCGACGCACCGTCAACGCACCCTCTACGCACCCTCAACGCACCCACAAAGCACCCTCAACGCACCCACAACGCACCCTCGACGCACCCTCAACGCACCCTCGACGCACCTTCGACGCACCCTCGACGCACCCTCGACGCACCCTCAACGCACCCACAAAGCACCCTCAACGCACCCACAACGCACCCTCGACGCACCCTCGACGCACCCTCAACGCACCCTCGACGCACCCTCAAAGCACCCTCAAAGCACCCACAACCCACCCTCGACGCACCCCCGACGCACCCTCGACGCACCCTCGACGCACCCTCGACGCACCCTCGACGCACCCTCGACGCACCCTCGACGCACCCTCGACGCACCCACGACGCACCCTCGACGCACCCTCAACGCACCCTCGACGCACCCTCGACGCACCCTCGACGCACCCCCGACGCACCCCCGACGCACCCCGACGCACCGTCAACGCACCCTCTACGCACCCTCAACGCACCCTCAACGCACCCTCAACGCACCCACAAAGCACCCACAAAGCACTCTCAACGCACCCACAACGCACCCTCGACGCACCCTCGACGCACCCTCGACGCACCCTCTACGCAACCTCAACGCACCCTCAACGCTCCCACGACGCACCCTCGACGCACCCTCTATGCAGCCTCAACGCACCTCGACGCACCCTCAACGCACCCTCAAAGCACCCACAACGCACCCACAACGCACCCTCAACGCACCCACAACGCACCCACGACGCACCCTCAACGCACCCTCGACGCACCCTCGACACACCCCCGACGCACCCTCAACACACCCTCAACGCACCCTCAACGCACCCACAACGCACCCACAACGCACCCCCGACGCACCCTCAACGCACCCTCGACGCACCCTCGACGCACCCTCGACGCACCCTCGACGCACCCTCGACGCACCCTCGACGCACCCTCTACGCACCCTCGACGCACCCTCAACGCACCCTCAACGCACCCTCAACGCACCCTCAACGCACCCTCAACGCACCCTCTACGCATCCACGACGCACCCCAGACGCACCCCCGACGCACCCTCGACGCACCCCCGACGCACCCCCGACGCACCCTCAACGCACCCTCGACGCACCCTCGACGCACCCTCGACGCACCCTCGACGCACCCTCGACGCACCCCCGACGCACCCCGACGCACCGTCAACGCACCCTCTACGCACCCTCAACGCACCCACAAAGCACCCACAAAGCACTCTCAACGCACCCACAACGCACCCTCGACGCACCCTCGACGCACCCTCGACGCACCCTCGACGCACCCTCGACGCACCCTCTACGCAACCTCGACGCACCTCAACGCTCCCACGACGCACCCTCGACGCACCCTCTATGCAGCCTCAACGCACCCTCGACGCACCCTCAACGCACCCTCAAAGCACCCACAACGCACCCACAACGCACCCTCAACGCACCCACAACGCACCCACGACGCACCCTCAACGCACCCTCTACGCACCCTCGACGCACCCTCGACACACCCCCGACGCACCCTCTACGCAACCTCAACACACCCTCAACGCACCCACAACGCACCCACAACGCACCCCCGACGCACCCTCAACGCACCCTCGACCTAACCCCGACCCACCCTCAACGCACCCTCAACGCACCCTTGACGCAACCTCAACTCACCCTCAACGCACCCACGACGCACCCCTGACGCACCCTCAACGCACCCTCGACGCACCCTCAACGCACCCTCAACGCACCCACAACGCACCCTCAACGCACCCCCGACGCGCACCCTCAACGCACCCACAACGCACCCTCAACGTACTCTCAACGCACCCTCGACGCACCCTAGACACACCCTCGACGCACCCTCGACGCACCCCCAACGCACCGTCAACGCACCCTCTACGCACCCTCAACGCACCCACAAAGCACTCTCAACGCACCCCCGACGCACCCCCGACACACCCTCGACGCACCCTCAACGCACCCACAACGCACCCCCAACGCACCCCCGACGCACCCCCGACGCACCCTTGACGCACCCTCGACGCACCCTCGACGCACCCACGATGCACCCCCGACGCACCCTCAACGCACCCACAATGCACCCTCGACGCACCCCCGACGCACCCCCGACGCACCCTCGACGCACCCTTGACGCACCCTCTATGCAACCTCAACGCACCCTCAACGCACCCTCGGCGCACCCTCGACGCACCCCCGACGCACCCTCGGCGCACCCTCGACGCACCCCCGACGCACCCCCGACGCACCCTCGACGCACCCCCGACGCACCCTCGACGCACCCTCGACGCACCCTCGACGCACCCTCGATGCACCCCCTGACGCACCCTCAACGCACCCTCGACGCACCCTCAACGCACCCTCAAAGCACCCACAACGCACCCTCAAAGCACCCACAACGCACCCTCAACGCACCCACGACGCACCCACGACGCACCCTCGACGCACCCTCTACGCAGCCTCAACGCACCCTCGACGCACCCTCGACGCACCCCCAACGCACCCTCTACGCAACCTCAACGCACCCTCAACGCACCCTCTACGCACCCCTGACGCACCCTCAACGCACCCTCGACGCACCCTCTACGCAACCTCAACGCACCCTCAACGCACCCACGACGCACCCCCGACGCACCCTCAACGCACCCTCGACGCACCCTCAACGCACCCTCGACGCACCCTCTACGCAGCCTCAACGCACCCTCGACGCACCCTCGACGCACCCTCGACGCACCCTCGACGCACCCTCGACGCACCCCCAACGCACCCTCTACGCAACCTCAACGCACCCTCAACGCACCCACAACGCACCCCCGGCGCACCCTCAACGCACCCTCTACGCACCCCCGACGCACCCTCAACGCACCCTCAACGCACCCTCGACGCACCCTCTACGCAACCTCAACGCACCCTCAACGCACCCACGACGCACCCCCGACGCACCCTCAACGCACCCTCGACGCACCCTTGACGCACCCTCGACGCACCCTCGACGCACCCTCGACGCACCCTCGACGCACCCCCGACGCACCCTCAACGCACCCTCAACGCACCTCTCGACGCACCCTCTACGCAACCTCAACGCACCCTCGACGCACCCCCAACGCACCCCCGACGCACCCTCAACGCACCCTCGACGCACGCCCGACGCACCCTCAACGCACCCACAACGCACCCTCAACGCACCCCCGACGCACCCTCAACGCACCCACAACGCACCCTCAACGCACCCTCAACGCACCCACAACGCACCCTCAACGCACCCCCGACACACCCTCAACGCACCCACAACGCACCCTCGACGCACCCCCGACGCACCCTCAACGCACCCCCGACGCACCCTCAATGCACCCCCGACCCACCCTCGACGCACCCTCAACGCACCCACGACGCACCCCCGACGCACCCACGACGCACCCTCGACGCACCCTCGACGCACCCCCGACGCACCCTCAACGCACCCCCGACGCACCCCCGACGCACCCCCGACGCACCCCCGACGCACCCCCGACGCACCCCCGACGCACCCCCGACGCACCCCCGACGCACCCCCGACGCACCCTCGACGCACCCTCAACGCACCCACGACGCACCCTCAACGCACCCTCGACGCACCCCCGACGCACCCTCAACGCACCCCCAACGCACCCCCGACGCACCCCCGACGCACCCCGACGCACCCCCGACGCACCCCCGACGCACCCTCGACGCACCCTCAACGCACCCACGACACACCCTCAACGCACCCTCAAAGCACCCACAACGCACCCTCGACGCACCCCCGACGCACCCTCAACGCACCCACAACGCACCCTCAACGCACCCTCAACGCACCCTCAATGCACCCTCAACGCACCCTCTACGCACCCACGACGCACCCCCGACGCACCCTCAACGCACCCTCAACGCACCCACAACGCACCTACCAGGCCACCGAAATTGCATGCTCTGCGACAGTGGCCTGTGTGAGAGAATTTGCTTTCGCTGCTTGGAGCTCTACTGTGATCTGCTTCTGGGCGACATGGATTTCTGCGGGGCCTGTCCCTGCAGCTCAACATTGACAGTACGTATGGACCTGGACCTGTCTATGGTGAGCACTGGAACCAGGGGGGTGTGGCCTCGCGTTGTGAGCATGCACGGGCACACACACACACAGAAACAACTTGCTTCATTAGAGAGTCTTTTAGTGAACACCAAACTCTGTTATTGTATCGTTCATTCTTACTGTGGATAGATGATTGTGTTGAAGTGTGGGGAGTCTTACCAATCCCACTTTAAAGGATAAAGGAAAATGTGTGCTGTGCCCTGGACTCAGATCTGACAACATATCTAGTACACAAACAACAATAAGAAGCTCCCGTTCATATATATGTATAGAACCTTTCATCCTTTTCCATTGCGCTAACATCGGTTTACATAAGACACCATAGAAACTAATAAAAACATGAATATAATCTAAACTAATAATATAGGCCAACTTCAGGCACACAAACATATATATTTCAAAACACAACTCTTTCACTCTTCAGGCTTCACACAAAAATGAGCATAATTTGAACACAGAACAAAGTCTGCTCTCCTCAGAAGTTTGTGAGTTTTTAAGACCAGTGGAAGAATTCCTGTACGCTTCTGTACCATCAGAGATATATTGACATTCGACTGTAGTTTAGGGTTTGTCAAAATCACATTGTAGCAACTGATCTTCAAAATTGCCGACTAAGTTTCCTCTATGTCAACACAAAGGTAAGTTGTGCTTCCGTAAAAAAACAGCTCAGTGTGAAGAGGCTTGACTCCAGTGTTGATAGTTTAGAACAGGAGCAGGACAGGCCTTATACAACTTAGAGCGTATTCCATAACAAAGATCTCTACACTTTTTTAATTTGTTAATCACAGAACCTTAAGCACGTGGATTATCGCTCCACAGTCAAAACTCAGGATTTCTTCAAACGTGAACCTCGGACATTTGTTTTTAGGGAACAACTGGAGTGAAATGCACAATCTTCAGGATTTAGTTTGATATATGGACATTTTCCATTTATAGGACTAGTCTTGTAACAGATCTAACTTCATCCTCTTCTGTTTAAGCCATGAGCGCAACATCATCAGCATAAAGCAAAGTATGGGGGGGGGGTCTGTTTTACACCCGGTCTTGAGCTTATAATTGTTTAATGCGAAACCTGTATTTTAGTTTTCATGAATACTTCAGTCTAGACGTTTTGCCTGGCTTTGGACTGAGCCTGCTTCGTGAAACAGAAATTACAACAGACTAAGCTTTTTGTTGATCTATTATAAATAACAAACTTTTAAATTTGAAATGTGGTTGTGGTCAGAGGAGCCAGGGGTGTTAGGGGATATAAATGGCCTCTTCGTTGTAAGAAATATAAGCTTTATGATAGTTTGATACAGTCGTAGTCTCTTATATCGCCCTGCTCTGGTGTTGCAGGCAGGTCCCACCAGGAGGAAACATCAATATATGTTTGCAGATGTGTCTCCCGAGATGTGGGGGAAAGGGACATGAACCCAACACAATGAACTGGCGGCTGCTTAGACACTGGTGGCTGTTCCTGCAGAGGGAGGAGAACAAAGCACATACAGATACACATGTGAAACCGTTAGGAGGTGCAGGCTTACGTAACAAGGTGGAGGTGAGGCGTGTAGGAGCCTGTTCACCAATGCTGCTCAACAAACTTCTGTTGCCCCTGACCTAGTTTTCATGGAAGCAAATGCAAAATGCAGCCTATCTCTGTGAAACCTGTTGTATGATGTTACTGAAACAAATGCTGCTATTGCTGAAATCAACTCGAGACAATCTGCATTCCACCAACAAGATAAGCCTCCAGTAAAGAGAGAGGACAGAGGAGGGCTGAGATCAGAGGAGTGATGACAGAAGAGAGAGAAGAGAGGACAGAGGACATAGAACAAAGGACGGAGAAGAGAGGACAGAGAAGAGAGGACAGGAGACATAGAACAAAGGACGGAGAAGAGAGGACAGAGAAGAGAGGACAGAGGAGAAAGGAAAGAGGAGATTGAGCAGACGATATGTTTTCTGAGTCTGGGCCCTATGTCAGGGCGTACCTGTGTCCGCAGAAATCTTAACATAACAATCCCTTGTTTGCATCTCGTTCACTTGTCAAGATTAGGCTTCGAAAGGCACCATGTCGCTATTCATAACTCAATATTTTATTGGTTATGACAATTTAAGCTCAAGCACAATTTCAGACTGGAGGACCAAAGTGACGTCATGTTGCCACACTGACTCCTCCCTCTACACTGCTGCCCCTGAGCTCAACATCAGCCTCAGCCGCTCAGTGACACACATGTGCTCATCACTTCATGGCTGCATTAAAACAGAGCCTCTCAGTTCTCTGCAGCTCAAGCTGCTGTTCGAGCAGCAACCCACCTCCTCTCTTACAATGCCTCTTCAGTGAAGTATCTTGTCATGTCTTCGGCTCAGCTTCTTCGCCACCAGGGTCTAGGCCCTCAGAGTCTAGGCCCCCAGGGTCTAGGCCCCCAGGGTCTAGGCCCCGGGGTCGCAAGCTCAGAAATTCTATTAAACTCCCTTCTACATACGTCATGCTGTATTCCTGCCGGGGTCTAATCGCCAATGATAACAATAAATGTATTAGTACTCAATCACAGTCTGCAGATGTCTGTTCATGCATCTTGACAATAAATATTCAAATGCAATCTTTGTCTTGTGTCTTTCCAGATTGAAGTACAGATAAGAGTTAACTACAGTCTCATTTCAGCCATTAGATCGTGTTTGTATGGACACCCAGGCACTGTACAGGGCGACTTCTGCCCCTGACAGAGGCATTTGTGCCATTGCAGGATGCATCAAATGAAGAGGACACATTTCCAACTCCACTGGCCACGCTATGCTGCTGTTCAGAGTCCTGCAGTGTTATTCCACCCACAGAGCAACAGATACAGGCCTACTGTTTAAGTATTTAGCGGTTAGACGTCTGTGAAATAAGCCTTTGCCTTGACTTAAAGCCACAGTGCAAAACGTTCTGGCGTGAACATGTCACCTGCATAAGTCCAGGAACAGAAGATCAACCTTCACTTTGGAACATTCTTTATAGAGATAGATAAGACGCTCTGTGGAAGATTATGGAGTCGCTGAGTGAATACGTCAAACAAAGACTTTCCAGTTGTCACAAGATTAAAATTTAGGTGTAACAAATAAAACCCGAAAAACAGATAAATTGCAATAATTTAATGATAGTGTGTAATTGTTATTAAAGTAGTGAATGTGTGTAGAAAGGCCTTTAAAAATGGTGTGCTAAAAACAATTAAAATACTGCAGGAGAAAAGCACTACCCCACGGTCGCACCGCCACCTCCAGGACTCGCCGTCCTCAGCCCAGGCCACCAACCCACCAAAGCATGTCGCAGCAGACACAGGGAGAACATGCGAACTCCACTCAGTAAGACCCTGAGAGCCTCAAACAGAGAACAGATTCAATTAAATGACAGCGGGATATTCCAGGCAGCAGTCCCCACTTGGAATCACAGATGACACTTTTCCAATAGTATTGCCTCAAACATTTACATCTCTATGGCAACAAGGAAGAAGAGTGGACCTGACGAGAAAAGTTGCGCAGTGCACCGTTAAAGCTGGGGTGCAAAACCTTTTAAATGATTAATAACAATAATACAGTTTTACATTTTCTTTTCAGAACACTCAAAGACGCTTCACAGCATTATCCATTCACAACTTCTGTAGCCACAGCTGCCCCGGGGCACAGTGATGGTTTGTTATCGTTGGTCCTAATAGAAAGAGTCTTGATAAAAGTGAATATATTAGACTACAACATACTGTCTTTATCTAATTAGTTATCTTTTGCATATAATAATTGTCACTATTTGACTCTTTGGGGGTGGTCGTCTTTTGACTGAGGGCAAAATTACGCGAATGTGAAAACTAGTGATAGAACCAAACTGTTCTAGAGGCATGATCCAGTAACATGTATTAGAGAGTTCTACTGTATGTTTTGTGGTTTGAAGGTCAGAGCCACCAGCAGCACCAGTGTCCCCAGAGAAGAACTGTTGCCCTTTTGTGTGGGTCATGTGTGCGCTAATGGGAGAGGTCTGACTCCACTGACAGGGAGAACTAAAGCTGATCCAATTACTGCGCAGAAGGGTGAGGACTGTGGTGTCTGCAGGTGTGTTTAGACTATGATGCAGTTTTAGTGCTGTCTCTATATGCAGTTTGTATGTTTTAATTGCTTTAATGTCATTGTTAACTCAAGATTAACCATATTTAATTGCGCATTTTTGTCCCTGTTCTAAATGTCCCTCGATTTGTTTTGAAAAGGGATGGGATGAAGGAAAAAGCTTAATTATGCCAATCCCTTCCAAAAATAGAAAATAATATGGATTGTCGACTACAAGCTACTCAATCTCTGCTTTTGTTATTGCTTATTGCAGTTTATAGAACTATTTAAATGAGTACTGCACTCTCCCTGACTCAGGTTGCCAGATATGCAGATGAATCCAGCTGGGACCATAATAACTGAATAACTGAAGAAGAGTTTTGTCAACAACAAATCTATAACCAACACCTTTTTCACAAAGGCCCGATAGACATCCAGGTTTTATTCCATATTTTGTCATTAATGATTTGAGAATTATAAAGAGACCTTTTTTAGTTTAGTTTGGTTTAGTTTATTTCTTATTTGGTGTCTCGCACCTAAAGATGTCCAGCCAGCATGGGGTTATACGACACAGAGATGTAGGCAGACATCAGAACAACAACAAACATAGAGTAAGTAAGTCATCTTTATTTATATACCGCCTTTCACAGACCAGAGTCACAAAGCGGTTTACAATTGTTATTTTTTGGGCACTTGTCCTCTCACTCCACACAGAGATGGGAGTGGGGTCGCCGAACAGGAGGCGCATGCCAGACCTATTGTACATATTTTTAGTGGTAGGGGAAACCGGAGTACCCAGAGGAAACCTACGCAGACACGGGGAGAACATGCAAACTCCACTCAGAAAGGCCCTGGTCCGACCGGGATTCGAACCCATGACCTTCTGAGTGTCCTCTTCCGTTGGAGCCAAGCATTTAACAAAAACATAGACAAATGAAAGTCCTGCGGCCACATGGTACTTTACCAGTGAGATTACCTCGACACGGTGAGTTCTGGCAAACTGGATCACAGACTTTATGATTGGTAAAATGATGAAGGGCGGGACATCGAAATGACAATAACAAGATTTACGGGCTGTAAATCCAATTTTGAAATTCACATATCTCTGAACTACTGTTATCAGGTAAAAAAGTGTTCAAATAGAGCATGTTTTATTAATGCCTTTTGACAGATTATGGCCATTTAATGATGACTGGACATGAAAATCTCACATATTGCTACTTAATAAAGGCTACTCAGTCAGTTTGTTTTACAGTGTATATGTCACCGCAGAGAAAATAACTGAAGCTTCGACATTTGGGCTGTGACCTGGAGATAGTTGTATTTATTGATGGACATGCAGTAATCACCAGTGACCGCGACTGCTTTTTTCTTCTCCAACGTTCTTTTGAAGCAAAAAGACTTGAGTGGTGTACGTAGGAGGTGACAGCCCCAAATTTGACCCACACGTATTTCTGATTCGCAGTCAAAAGACATGAAGTATACTTGTACTGGCACGCACCGTCCTCTGCACTTCATCATAGACTTTACAGTGGCAGAAGCAGTTTTTCTGCTTGTGTTAACCGCACAATAAAAAAATTGACGTAATTAAAATGGGGTTTGTGTTAACGCCATTATCAACGCGTTTGACCGACAGCACTCATTTTTACTATAATATTATACAAATGAATGTGAAAGTTTGTATTATAGTTAGTAGTGAGATTATACAGATCAATGATCAGAGGAAAAGCATTGAAATCCTTCCCTCACTTAAGTAAAAGTAAATCCATGGTCTTATTTTTACATATTTGATAAATGCAAACTTAAAAAAAATAAAAAAATAAAACTTCTGTTGCTTTGTTCAGAACCTGTGAGAGCTCCACATGGTGTACACACAGGCCTTGGACCAGGTGCTGTTACCTGAGTATTTTCTGTAGTGGATGCTTCATCCGAGGTGGTCACGGACCTTCACGATATGAAGGACTTACGGCAGGGAAAGATGGACCTGTTTCCTGTCAAAGACTGTATCATTTTCCGCTGTGGTGCGGACAATGTATTATGTATTGTTTTCCCGAGGATCGACTCTTTTTTTCACGCTCTTGAGAGTTCAGCAGGAAGGTCAGCAGCTCCTCCTGGTGCCTCTGTTTTGGCCGAGGAGAACTTGGTTCCTGCTGCCGCATGGGTCTGTTTATTGCTCGCAAATGCGCCTTCCCTCCCAGGTGGACCTCCTGTCTCAGGTGGAGGGAAGTCATGGTCCAGCAGATGGTAGTTTGTCCAGGACCCTTCTGTCCCCCACCTGCTGCCCTGTGTCCAGGGAATAGCCCAGGACAGAGCTGGACTTCCTGATGACCTTTTCCAGCTTCTTCCAGTCCCTCTCTGTGACCACACCGTACAAGAGGCTGATGCCACCACAGAGTCATAGAAGGTCATTAGGAGTGGCCCCTGCACTCCAAAAGACCTGAGCCTCCTCAACAGGTAGAGTAGGCTCTGGCCCTTCTTGAAGAGGACGTCTGTGTTCTGAGTCCAGTTCAGATTGTGGCTCCGATGAACACCCAGGTATTTGTTAGAGTCCACTGTCTCAATGTCCCTTCCCTGGATGTTTTCTGGGGCGGCAGAGTGGTCAGGACCTCAGATACGCAGTGCAGTCCCTGGTTCTATCAAACTGGGGTCTGTCTGTGAGGTAGTCCAGGACCCACTCCAGGAGTCTCCAGCTTGTCCTTGAGTAACCTTGGCTTGATTTTGAATGTGCTGGAGAAATAATAAATCTGAATCCTCACAGCAGAGTCCCAGAACCAGCCTCTCCAGTGTCTGTATGAGGTGGGATGTCAGAGCCACCAGTTCTGAGGTCCCTGAGGTCTTTGGCCTGTGGAATCTTGGCCACTGGTACCATAGCAGGTCTTCCAGATCTATGGTACTGACCGCTTGAGACTCTGTCGTTCAGCTCCACAACAGAGGGGTGGGTTGGGGGGGAGTGTCACTGTGGAGTTGGGGCGGAAGTGGGAGGAGGGCTGGCCACTGTTGCACTGCCTCTTCTTCTCCCTGAGCAGAATCTTGATGTCTGGGTTGATCCACAGCTTATTGTTCAGGAAACACCTGAGCGTAGTGTAACCGTCAAAAACCCAATATTCGCCGATTCCGAAACCGAATCCTGGATTTGGTGCATCCCTAGTTGAGACCAGGATGAGATAGACGCCCAGATCTGGAGCAGTGCAGAGAGGAGCAACGTGGTGATGGGGGCCACCGAGACAGAAACGTGGCCGAACCAAGTCGAGGCCCCTGTCCTTCATCTTAAACACTTTTTATTCACAGTATTCAAACATTTAACTATTAACCATTTTATTCTGATAAATTTGTTGTTTAATTTGATTTTCTGGTTTTAATTACCTGCTTGCTCCAGTGGCTTTAATGAGGTCCGAGGTGGTACCACTGTGGGGGCAGTGCTGTCATGTATGTGACTACACACACAGTTTAACAGGATCTCTCGGTCACACAAGTCTCTCCATGGATTCACACTAAAGTACATCTGTGACATGTTGGTGTGTATGAACCAACAGACTCTGAGCAGCAGAGACTGGCCTCCAGCTGGTCCTGAGTCCGGAGAAAACACCTTATAGTTTATACACCTTCTGCATGAACTGTGCTATACGGACAAATCTTACCCTGCCATGCACTGCATTTGGAAAGCAGTGTCACCCACAGAGGCTATGTAGCACCACCTGCAAGTGTAAGATCCCATCAGACCTCTGAAGCTAAACACGGAAGGGCCTGGTTAGTACTGCGATGGGAGACCTGTGGGAGCACCAGGTGCCACAGTGGGCGGCTGTATAAACTGTTGTTTTGTCCTTTGGCAAGAGGTGTGTGCTCAAATTGTTGGTGGTGGGAGGGGCCGATGGCACATACGGGTTATAGCGCCCTGTGTGCCCCAGGGCAGTTGTGGCTACAGTAGTAGTTTCTCACACCTTGTATGGAGTAAATGAATAATAATGACATGTGAGGTGTATTTCAAGGTTCAAAAGAGCGCTACTGTATATAAACAAATGCATTGTTAGTTTTATCGTTAAATGTGGATTATCCCATGTACATTTTAAGTTTTCTTAAAAATGTTTGCTTGTGACAAAGCTCAACATCTCATCAATTTTAATTATGACTTGGAGATCAATGTCCATCCATCTATTCTCTACCCCTTAATCTATTTCTGGGTCAAGGGGTGGCGATCAGCTGCCACCTACTTCCCAAAGCACCAGCCGAACAGGAGGTCAATGTTATGTAGTAAATAATGATTGAATTACATCCAAATCGCTTCTACCTAAAGATAAACTTGTTCATGTTTCACTGCTGCATGTTGACAGCTCCACAGTGATTTCTGGTGTTGGTTTAGAGGGAGTGTTTGTAAAGTCAATCACATCTCTCCAGTGTGTAGACACACCGTACGCTCTGCCACACAAGTGCAAACAGAGCAGCCTCCTGTTCCACACGTCGCATTGAGACAATAGTGAAAGTATTGGCAGGACTCTGTATTAAAGCAACAATGGGAATATATAAACCATATTTCTCAGAGTCTGCTTCATTCATGTCAGGCATGTCCACAGGCCAACTGTGGCGCTCTGCTCTAACCCAAACTAGTCTTTGAGATCATAAACACAGTGTCATCCAGCCAACTTCAGCTCCGCCAATATCGGCATACTTTTCCTTGTTGGAAGGTTCAAGAATCCCGTCCAGAACCCAGACTTTGTGTAGACTAAAATGCGTTTTTGATTGTGTCACCTTATGTATAACATTTGTCATTCAGCCAACTTCAGATCTGTCCAACATGAATCATATGAACATGACTCATCTCATTTGAAAAGGTTAGAACATCCTGAATCCATTATAAACAATATGTGGCCTGTCCCAACAGTCTGTTGAAAGTGAAATGTTGCTAATAAATCCGATCACAACATTCATTCTTATTAGAAACATATTTTGCAAATATTGTACAAAAAAGCCTCGTGAGTCACCATTTGACTCTTTGAGATGATTGGCTGAGTGAAGTTTCGTGTTTACTGTTAGTGTATATTAAAAGCAGGAGAACCTACTAGAAAGGAAATGAATATGTAAAAAAAGGGATGATTTAATACAGAATTGAAGAAAAAAAAATCTCTTTCTGCTCCATGGGCAGTCTGGCGCAAAGGTTGAACTGCTGCATCCAAATCTGGGCTCCGGATAAAGCAGAAGAAAACTTAGATGTTAAAATGTAACACTTACAATAAGGTCCTCCTTGACCCCATGTGTTGTGGTGGAGCATTGATCCAAGGAGAACATGAAGAATTGGAAACATTTGGCTGATACAAGAAGCCTTAATCCCTTTTATTTTTCCAAAACCCTTTGATTAAAAAATAATCAGGCCTGCTTTTGGATGAATATTTCCCAGAGAAGGAGATCATTGGTTTTGGCTAGTTTGCAAATCAACAATTTAACAAGTGAAGACCAGATTTGGTTTTGTTTAGTTGTGCTTTCAAATGTATTTATTTATAAAAGGGACAGTGCATATTAATATACATTAAACATATAAATATGCTAGAATTAGCCAAACAGCTAATTTCCATCATTAGTTATGTGTCCTCCTGAAGGGAATAAAATCCTTTTTAGTCCTGGTTTTTTGACCTGCTGCGTAAACCTAGTAAACCCTCCTCCACTCCACCTGTTCTTCCTGTAAACGTCACTTTGTGACTTGTCCTGTGTTTAGACGTGGATGGACCTGTGATGCAAGCTGTGAAATATAAGATATGGACATAACATCTGTTATGCCTCTTCAATGAGCTGTGCATAAAGTAGGATTGTACACAATTTACAATATACATTTTTATTATCATAAATTATGTGGTTTTATACTTACGTAACAGAACATCACTAACAGTGAAATGGACCACTAGTGCCCCTAGTGGTAAACTCAACATAAAGAGAAACTGCAACTATGAAAAAAATGACTTGAGTGAAATCAGAACAGGTTATTCAGCTGGTCCACAGCACTGAGGGTGGGGGTCTTTGAACAGGCCACAGACACTGGGAGGAGCCAGAGGACATCACAGAGACCGTCCTGTGTCCTTCAGTGCAGCAGTCACGACTGCTCACCCGACTCTAGTGACGCACAGCAGCGTTAGAAGGAGACAGTGATACATAAAAAACCTTTATTCTTCAATAAACACAACACATACGTTTGGGTGAACGGGATCTGAAGGCACCAGTCGAGGGTCACTGCCCTTTGTTGCCCGGTCCCAATGCAGCGGTCTGGCCTCGCTCTGGGTCTTTGAGACGCAGGATTCTGATTATTTTGCTCTCAGGGAGAGATCTGAGTAAAACAAACCAAAACAAGTTTCATTGTAACCAAATAGTTCTTTTTGTTACCAAGACCAGGGTGCCCTAAAACAACAGGTAGAAGGATGACTAATTATTATTTTAGTTAGGCTTACACTTTCCACCAGACAACTTTGTGATTAAAGAGTGTGATACATATTCTCTCAAAGAACATTGCTTACCCCATGTTCTGTGGTGTGAGGAAAATAAATTGTCGGTAAAGTTGACCAGCTGCCACCTTTAACATCATGTCCATAGATATTCTTCGATTCACCATATCCTGGACAATATTCATTCATATAAATGAAGGGCATGAATGACTAAGGGCATAAAAGTGTAGATCTTCACCATGTAGACATCGAACTCATCGAGGCAGCGGAATGGAGCCTCGGTGATGGCCCACAGAGACAGAACGAAGCACACGGTGGAGAAGGAGCGCTCCCCCCCGGACAGCGAGCGCATGTCACTGAGGTCGGCCTTGTTCCCTGAGCCCGGCTGCACCTACAAACACAAACGGCCATATTTACAACTGTGTTGTATGTAACAATATTATGATATTGTTTGACAATCTCTGGAGCCCTGGCTGGTTGAAATTAGTTTGTGTTTTTGTTGTTTAAGTTTCACAACGCAGTTTTAAGGGAAAGAAACCAAAACTTTGTCATTCCAGGGAAAAAATATCTTATAGCGAAAGAAACATAGGAAACAACACAAAAACAACCCAGAAATGAGTCGATACAAGATAGTTATTCTATAGTGTGGAACATGGAGGACTGCAATATATGTGATTGCAAGGGCTATCCATCTCCCTGATGCATATTCTAAGTCTAAAAAGCTATAGACAATATCAACTAAACCCTGTGCTCCAAATAGAGCTGCATGGCATGAGCTGCAGGTGCTGAGGCGCAGGTAGACCCCACACACTGAGTTTACTGACATGCACCTGGTCTGATGCCCGAGTAAGGGTCAACTGAAAAGAGCTTACTGAGATGGAGAGAGTTTCATCCTTGTGGTTAAAGGTCATCGATCCTGTGTAGCCTCTTTGAGCCAGCATGCTATCAAAGTAGTATTTACAGCGAGCTGAGAGAAATCTGAAGAGCAAAAAAACAAATAATTATATTGGACTTCATCAAACAGTGAAAAGAGCCGTGTGCGTTTACCTTCTGAACTCAGCATAAGCCTGCAGTCTGCGGTTCATCACATCATCAAGACTTTTAATGAAACTGTTGAGGTACTTCATCTGCTGAGCCATGTTCTTATAGTTCTCCAGAGCCTCCTGGTACATTCTAACACACACAGGGAGAGAGTAAGGCTGAAGCTCACTCAGAGCGCCTGTTCTTGGTCACCTGCCTGACCAAGGGCCTTCTCCCTCGATTGCTTGGTTTGAATAAGCAGCCAACTCTCTGCTCCAATGTTTTCGCATCCTTCCTTGAAATGCAGATAGTTCCTCAGAGCTCATGGCCTGGTTTCAGCTCTGACAGTCACTGTCGGCTGTGGGACCTTAAATAGACAGGTGTGTCCCTTTCCAAATCAAGCTAAAACAGTAGAATTTCCCAAAGCTGTTCGCTCCAGGCAACTTGTAGAAACATCAACGACAAGCAGTGGAAACGGGAGCATTGAAGCTCAGTATTCAGAATAATTTTGTACATGTGATATCCTATTTTACTTTTTATCTATTGGCAGATTTCTAAAAGAAAACCCCTTTTCACTCCCTTATAGGATTTTAGTATATATAAAAAGAAAATAAATAATACACTTTGGTATTAGGCATTGCAAAATGTGGACAAACTAAAGGCGTTGAAAGCTTTCTAGTTGCACTGTATTTTGGATTTATAAGAATGATACAATATATAATTGTTATAGTAAGTAAGTAAGTTTTTATTTATATACCGCCTTTTCACTGCAGATCTGAGTCTCAAAGCGGTTTACAATTGTTAATTATGGGCATTTGTCTCTCACTCCACACAGAGATGGGAGTGGGGTCGCCAGTACAGGAGGCGCATGCCAGAACTATTGGACATATTTTTAGTGGTAGGGGAAACCGGAGTACCCGGAGGAAACCTACGCAGACACGGGGAGAACATGCAAACTCCACTCAGAAAGGCCCTGGTCTGACCGGGATTCGAACCCAGGACCTTCTTGCTGAGAGGCGAGAGTGCTATCCACTCAGCCACCGTGCCGCCCACAGATATTTTAGTTGAATATCTGTTTGACAGGGAACTGATTTTTCATATTATTGTTCTCTTCTCAGGGCGTCCCAGATCAAATGAGACACTGCTCCTTGGGCTTGAGATATTTAGTACAATCATAAGAATACATATGTTGCCGGGTCAAAGAATGATATGACAAACGGCAGATACTGTCCCCAGTTTGTCCAATAGAGGTCACTGTTACAGCGCGTTCAGAGACGTGGGATGCTGCGCTGACAAGTTGTGGCACAAAAACGATAACATGGAAATCAAAATGATTTATATAACAAATGTAGGACAGGACGTGACGTACCCTGGGGGTGCAGTTTGCCGGGTTTATACACAGAGATATTCGAAACGTTTTGTGCATTGTATCTTGTTTAGTGTGATAAATTACAATATGGATGTTTGTTAATGTGCTGCATTGGATTTAATATGGTCTACAAGGGGCAGGCCCAATAAGCTTTGGCTTCAGCCTGTGCCTGGTCATGCACACACTTATTCATGTTATTGTGTTTGTTTTGATTTAAACTGTAATGACTGTGAATGACCAAACGACAATAAATGAAATACAGTAGAAGAAGAAGTGCTGTCAAAATGCCATCTTTTTGTGCGGTGTACGCTTGTAGCAACCGCGAGAATAGAGAGAAAGACAAGAGTTTCTTCCGTGTTCCAACTGTGGTTTCATATAAAGGAGGACACTTTCACTCGAAATGAGGCGGGTGAGGTGGATCAAGGCTTTCCCAGAAAAGCGCCCCCTGCAGGCCACCCGAATGAAACGCAGCAATTTCTTCAGTTTTTTCCCCCCAAATATGCCCAAAATCAAGTCTCTTTTGAGAAATACTTTTTTAGTACTCCCTTAGAGTGGAGTGTCCCCGATTAAGACTGTTACAACAACTGTACACCGCACAGGAGGAGAGCCTTTGGACTCCTAAACAGACACGATTTACACGAGTTGTCCCACCTCTGCTCATTCGCCCCCTACTGGCCAGTTTAATGAAAGCCAAGAATTCAAATAATTAATGCATCATACCATCTTCTGATTTCTGCTCAATGCATCTGTAGATCTGGTGTTGGTAGAAAGGTACACAACACTGTCAGACCTGCGTATGTAAAGCCGTTGGTCATCGTTTTGCCGTGAGTAAACAGATCATCGTTGTTTCACATGTTTACTTTCATTTTTGTGGGGTTTTATGAAATGTATGTACGCTTTGGTTTATGCACAGGGGAGAAAGACCACTGTTCTATTCTCAATTGTTCTGGATTTGGTTTGGCCCGTGTTCCAACCTAACTGAAAGTGAGTGCAGATATATTCAATTGTGATTCTCATTTCCATTCTTCAAATGAGAATTTTACATGTATTTCTCTTTCTTTAAGTGAACACACACCAGTTGTTTTTAGTCCACTACTGTTGTCTTATTGTGAGAGTGAAGTGTTTATTTTTTATTGTTTGTTAACACATTGTTTGTGAACTAAGTAACCAGCCTCTAATGCCGTTTTTCTCTAGAGGCAGTTGGAAATTAAAGAACCAAATCATTTTTGGAGCTGCTTGTCTCGGGTAAATTATTTTCCTGATTCAGAATAATACCAACACATATCATTTGTTTACCAGTGGGGGCGGGGCCCGACTCAAAAGTGGCCGAAATGACATGCTTGCAATACCACCCCGGGCCAGAGGGCTGGACCCGGAAAGGGAATTATTCAATGCAAATGTACGCATCTTCTGACCTCTCAAAAACGTCTTTGCAGGATGGTCCAAAAGTTGGATCTTGGCCCAAAGCTCCGTTCCACATGTGTGTCAATGCTGAGGGGAGTGAATTTTTTTGGACCAGTCTAGTTTACTTGCTGTGAATTTTTGAAATCACTCGTTTTAAATGAAAGGGGCTCGTTCCCCCTGTGCGCAGATGCGTTTTTTCACGTTTTCCACCCCCCGTGACCATTTTGAATCACTCCATGAAAGCCCAATTTTTGGCCCATTAATTATAACGCCGAAGATAGGCGTGACTACGTCTGTTAATATATACAGTCTATGCTGGTTACACATATTTAGTTGTGGCTCCAGTGAGTTCCTCCAACAGGGGGCGCTGATGCTGTGCATTTTTAGTGATGTGTGTTTGATCGGCTGACATTGATTTCCAAGGGCGGTTTTTATTCTTGAATATTTTCACATAAAGTCTCAAATGGGAATGATGCAGAAAACATGTGCGTGATTAGCGGGAATGCCGCATGTTTTTATGCATGTTTCAATTGATAAATAAAGCTCGACGCGCTCTGCCGGAGTGTACACAGCTGCGTGATGCGAGCCTCCTCTCCAGAAGAGAGACACTTGCTGCACTTCCAGCTGAAAGACATAGCTACAAGATGCCTTTGAGGCCTGTAAAGTGCTCTCCATATTCTCTTGCTTTATTTAAGTGTGTGTCTTCATTTGCTGTGCAATGCATGTGCGCAGGACCAAACCTGACGACCTCCTGGGGGTCTCCTTGTTGTTCCTGTTGAGTGCTGATCTTGACTTTAAGCCGATTGATCTCCGTGTCCAGACTGCGGGCTGTCCGACGCACCTCCAGGCGCTCTGCACAGATCTCTGAGGCTTTGGTGGTTGAAGCCTGAACATACACATTTAAGAGTAAATGACTTGATTTTATGTTTCAGAGGGTGATAAACGGCACATACCTGTAGCTCCCGCTCTCTGTCGTTTAGATGATTTTCTTGAGTTTGGATGTTGTTCAGATGAGCAGTACGTTTTTCATCATAATGTTTTTTATGATGTTTACACTTGATCACTTCCTGATCACTTAGACTCAGCTCTTCCTAAAATATAACTTGATTAAACCTTGTTTTTGTCTCACAAAATAAGAGTCCATATTTACTTTGACAGAATCTGCTTGCTCAGCGATGGTGTTGATCTGTTCTTTGTGCTTCTTGTATTCCCGCTCTGCCTTTTCGTAAGAGAACTTCAGGTCGGCCATTTGAATCTTTGCTTCTTCATATTCTGTGCGCTTTGACGTGATTTTTGAAATAATGTCTTCAAGCTCTTCCTCCTGTAGAAAAAGAGCACAGATGAATAGGCTATATTCCTTCTCTAAAATGTCCAAACATGAAAAAAGGTGATATCCAAGTTTACCAAAGGACGAAGATCTTCTGATTGAGGCTCTTCCACATTTTGAATGTCAGTCAGCTCAATCTGTAACTTAGTACTTTTATCCTACGACAAAATCATCATGTCTTACAATGCAGCCACAAAATAGTAAATTAGGTACCGGTAATATGGAAAACTGAAGCTTTACTTTGGCATTTTTCTGCTCTGCATGTGATCTTCGGAGCAACATCTGGTTTTGTTTAATATCATCGTCCAGTTTCCGCAACTGTTGGTTAAAGCGAGAGGACTGGCCACTCTGGTTGTCCAGCTCTCTCTTCAGGTGTCTAACAAGGTGGCCAATAAATGTTAGATTTGAAGAAATTACATTTCTCTGCAGAAGCGTAGGCAAACTGTTGGTCTTACCTGATCTCCTCCTCCACGTCTCCGGACAGGTAGTTGGCCCTGCTCTGGTCTGCAGCATAACTGCGGTTTGGGAAGATCTGATCACCGTCTTTGGAAAAGGCCTGAGTGCAGTTCGGAGGAGGCCTTTGGAGTTGCATCAGTCTTCGGGCTTCTGTTCGGTTCTGCACAGTGTAATGAAAAGCAGACGGTAACAATGCAAGAGCCACAATTCACGTTTTGTTGCATACCAAGTACGACTAGGATGAGACAACCCCCCCCAAATTCAATACATCACCATACAGGGGCCCGCAATCAATACATGTGATGTCGATAGATTGCAATACACAATACATTGCAATTTTATGCTCTTAAGTATAACAATAGTGGTACAATACAGGTTATAAATTCCACTGCCAGTAATCTGAGATATTTTTGTTGCATTGAGGTTCTATTTCAGGCAAATGTAACTCACTCCACTTTCTGCACAATTCTCACAAAAACATTTGGAGCAGCATAGATAAGAGACGATAGAAACAAATGTAAATGTGGACTGTATTGTCGCCGTAGGGAAATTCATCCTCTGCATTTAACCCATCCTGATGCCACTAAAGCTTACTTCAGGAGCAATGGTCGCTCTAGTACAGCGCGCGGGAACCCATCTCCAGATGTTGATGCTCGGCTTGGTCAGGACTACCGCGGCTGGAGGATTTTTTTGCTTTTGTGCATATTTTTAGTGGTAGGGGAAACCAGAACACCAGGAAAAAAAACCTACACAGACACGGGGAGAACATGCAAATTCCACTCAGAAAGGCCCTGTTCCGACCGGGCTTTGAACCCAGGACCTTCTTGCTGAGAGTGCTATCCACTCAGCCACCATTCCCCCATTATGATCACATGCATGAGAACAACATGTTCACTAGATTTTCCAGTGCATTCAGATTAAATTATGAGACGTTTGTGCATTGAGGGCATCATTCCGTCTGTAAAGGCCAGTAGTTTGGTGAGTCAATGTGATGCTCATTACCTTTATAAGAAGAATGCTTTCAATGCCCCTTTGGTCAATGAGACAGTTGGCTACAACTGGGTCCTCGATGTCCAGTGCTTGAAGCACAGAGGGATACTCAGAATGATTCACTCCTCTGACACATGGGAGAGATTAATACAAAATGCAATGTTTAAAGATACTCATGTTTGAAATAGTTATGAAGACACATGCTCACACCTCCTGCTTGTGTCATGGACCTGAGGCAGAAAAGTGCTGGTGATGATTCCAGGCCGTCGTCGTGATGGGAACACTCGGGACATGAGCCCCTGCAGTACTTTCTCATCGTCGTAGTTATCGCAGGTGAAGGCCTGCAGCTGGCCTTTGAGACACACCTCGACAGCTAAAGCATGCTCTGGGTCCTTCAGGCTGATCAGATAACCTACAAAGGCAGTTAGAGACAACTCATTGATTTGAAATATGTTACCCATTTAACTGTAGTTTGCTGAGGATTTGTACCTAAAGGGCCTCGAGGAACCTGCCTGAACTGGCCTCTCCGGTGAGCCTCGTCTATGGCTTTGAGAAGAGCGGGCATGTGTTCCCCAAAGCGACTCAGGCGATTGGAACGACTGCTCTCCAAAGTCTGAAGATTTCTTTTGTTGGCAATCATGGACTTCATCAAAGCATCATTCTCTCGACTGAAATCAACAGTATATAAATAAATATTATGAATTAATTATTTTTCAACAATTACAACAATAGACTTAGGCTCGAAAATTATGTCATTTCTTCACTTTACTTTAACCGGATAATACTTTCTGTGCAATTCATCTCTGGATTCTGGATGGATTTAATGTGATCATGGACACAAAAAAGGTCCAATTCACCGGTCCCCACAAACTGGAATAGCCTACTGTGCCGCGGGTTCAGACACACTAAGTACTTAGAAATCGATTTGTGTTTTTCTTAAATATATCCCACTCCTGCGTGATTGTCAAGTTGAACCAGTCTGCCCCTAAAAGTGACAATAGTATCACCACCGGGAATATTTGAACCCACAAAAGATAATTATTACTTAAATATTCTTGTCCTAAAGTGTATAACAGATGTATCTATAGATTTATACTTCTTAAAAAAAATATCAGGGTAAATTTAACGTTATTATAGTGTCATAAACTGCAGTAAATCTTGAGCCATGTGGCAATTCCACAGGTGTCCACAAGATGGTGGCCCCTGGGAGCAGGAGGACACACCCAAACTCTAGAGGCTTGAAGGCCTTCCTGTTTGCAGGGCATTGTTCCTCTTTTGTTGTCCATGAGTCCTTTGTTTCAGTTACACATGTAAGTAATATTGTTTATGATTATTTGTTTTTGTATATGAATTATATGAATTATCATAATTATTATTATGAAAACATATTAAATAAGATATAACCCTACTATACAGAACCATGCCAATAACAACAAATATATGTGGGTATAATAACATCAACTGTTTCATGGTGATCTGTGGCTCCAGTTTGAACATTTATACCAGGGGTCTCCAACCTGTGGCTCCGGAACTACCAGTAGCTCGCCAGCCTCTTTCAGGTAGCTCGCCAAAGGACTTAGAATTGAATACATGATTTGAATGAATACATTTTGAGTCATTACAGATCTATTATAATATAATATAATATAATATATACTTATATTTTATATAAGTATAAATATAGGGTTATATTATGCTATCTTTTGTGTGTGTTCTCCATGTTTTGTTGAAATTATTAGATTTCTTTACGACTGGGAAAAGGTTTATACAGACACATCTGAAACAAAAATGCAAACAAATCCTTAATATCTATGAACTGCTTATTGACCAAAGAACCCAAAGAATCACAATAACTTATTAATTATCACACAAAAAGTTGGAGGAATTTGTTTCCACTACAGCAAGAATGCTCAGCTCAACTGTGCCACAAAACCAACAAACATGAACAACAGGGACATTTCACAGGGATTGCCTGAGGGACCGAATGGCAGTGGGAAAGAAGCTGTGTTAGAGGCAAACTGTTTGCAAGAAAAGGACCTGTAGCGCCTCCCGGAGGGCATGAGTGGGAGCACGATGGGCCGGGTGTGTGTGGTCCGAAACAACCCTGTTTTTCACCCGCCATACAAACTTCCGAGATAGTATTATCAGTGTCATCTTGTGTCTCACCTCATCTTAGCTTGCTCTTCTTTGGCCCGGTTGCAGGCGTGTTGGTACTGGTCAATCTGCTGCCCCAGAGTCGAGATGTGGTGCTTTAGATTGTCCAGGTGAGTCTCCATCTGTTGCATCTGTTCCATCCTGGCCTGGCTCTCCGCTCCCGTGGTCTGACTAATGCTACAAAACAGCAACAACATTCAAAACAACGGTAATTGATTTTTCAAACTGCTGGAACTTCTGCAGCGCTTTATTCACTTCAGACCTGACAAAGCATTTTGAGTATAACAGATACAGTACTTGGTAGGATAAAGCATTATGGCTCCAAACTCCTCTTACCATTTCAACACAAGACGGACAATATAATACATGAGAGGAGACAACATGCAGACCCAGACAAGACCTTAAAACACTCTCTGACCCTACACCCCTCACCTCACACTGAGATACACATCAATTTTAAGTACTTCTACATTTCGGCATCTACATAATTTTTTGTCTCAACAGAATAGTTTTGTTTGGATTAGATCAGAATAGATTAGTTTTGAACAAGAATGAAGTTGATGTTTGTTAAATAACTTAAAAACGTTGGTTCTCAGGTTTTTTTGTGGAATTTCAAAGCAATATATTTTCCCCATTCCCATTTCAAGAATGCGTTTTGTTTACTTTTTCAATTTGGGAATCATCTATGGTTATCCCGATGTCTTTCACAATTACCAAATAGATTTTCTTTTGTTTTTATTCTACAATTATCTAACATATGTTTGTGCATATTGACCCGTGAGGAACTTTCTCTTTACAACTTGATTTTTGTTGGTAATTCTGAACTTTTTTCTGGTACTTGTGTGCTTGAAGCAACAAGAAAAACATTTATATACATTTTTCAGAAAAAAAACAATGAATTGGAGACCATTTCTTTTGAGTTAATTAGCCCTCATTCCAAAGATATGCATTATTTTGGGCTACATAACTCTTTGCAAAACATATTTTCTAATGTAGTTTCCTATTAAGCATGGTGTTGCCATATTTGTTCACAAAATAGGCACTCCAGGTTTAAATAGTTAGAAGGAGTGAGTACAAGGAGAAGCATACCTCAGCTTTAAATCGTTTATCCTGTTTGAGAGCTGATCTTTGTCTTTATCAAGATCTTTTAAGTTTGCTCTGCATCGATGGACAGTGAGCTGAGGGAGAGATCATTTCAAAACATGAAGCACGTGTCAAACTTCCTGTGGGAACCGGTTTACGGAGGTGAGCAGGACACACAGACCTCACTGGACTTCAGCAGAGAGTTGCGTCTTTGAGCCTCAGCCTTCAGCTCTGCGCACTTGGGCTGTAGCTCCTGGACTTGCTGGGTGATCGCTTCTAACTGCTCTTGGATCTCTTTGTACTTTTTCTCTGCCTCTTCGATCTTAAGCTGTGCCATAAAAGAACATGACATGGATTAGACTGTAGTTGTGTTGTTTGTATTAGTTTGTATTTGTTTCTACATAGTTTAACATCAATCCATTTTCCCAAGAAACAGGAAGAGAAAAAAATACATGTTTTATCTAAAGCAGTGAGATAAAACATGTATTATTTAAAGTATTTGTAAACTTTGGTTTCTACTGTAAACTGCCTTTAGATGTAAATTTGTTAATGATGACACTGAAAACACACCCTCCACTCTTGTACTTTCTCGTCATATTTCTTGGTTGAGGTCTTGTCAGCCTCCAGCTTCTCCTTCAGTGGTTCTAGCTCCTTTTCCATTTCCAGCACCTGCCACATGACAAAACCCATTATTACTGTTGCTGATCATAATGAAAGGAGCCGTGTTCTCACCAAAGCCCAGGCCATTTGTTTCTGTAACTCTCCCAATTTGCTGTTCATTTCGTCCAGTGATGCCAGGTTTTTGTAACATTCTTCTTTTTCAAGATATTTGCGTTTTAAATCCTTTAACAACTACGTCACACAAGTACAAATAATTAGGGGCCATTGAATTTAATTAAATCGATGCAAGTATTGCCACGTTTACTTCACTATGCTGTTCCACTTTGTCTTCTGTAATATTTTTGGTTGACTTGATGTGGATAAAGTCCTCTCTCATCTGCTCCAGTTGTGTCGCCTTCATGAAAAACTATGAAGAGGAAAAAGGTATTGTATCATTTAGTAAAGACAAATATATTTAAATGTAATCAAACCTTGTATTTATCCCCCTCTCCTTTGGAATGAAGGAAGTATTTGCTCATTTCTTGAGTGAGAATGGACACAGGGTTGTTAACCTTTGAAGAGAGAAAAAAATGTTTCAAACACGCTATCATAACAGTGTTGTGAAAAATGATCATGTCACATGATCGGTGACTCGCTAATCATGCCGATCAGATGGACTGACCCTGCATTCACTTGATGAATTAACAATTTAAATGAATCAACAAAGGCCCTTCTCTGCGGCCCTCATTAAGCACAAAGACAGTGACTGTTGGCCTCTCCATCGCTCATGTTCTTTTATCTGTATGTAAAAACCGGCAGCTTCACCTTTTTCATCTATATACTGTCTATGACACATGTGTCATTTATTATCATTTACCTGCAGCATTGATGGTAATGAGTTAAGATGTTACAGGTTGTTTGTTTTCAATCCAAACAAAGAATTTAAGAATATCTGAGTTTGTTATATAAAAGTAATCCTTTTGTCAAATTACCTTCATAAAACTGTCGCTCACAAAGCCTACTTTTTCTGTTTTATAAAATGAATGGACGCACACCTCCCAGAGGAGGTGTATGAGTGAGAGGGTTTAGAACCAAGCAAACGTCTGGAAGTTTGAAAAAAATCAATGCTTCTACAACGTCAATGTTATCCGCATTGACTAATCTAACATTTTAGAGGATCAGTGTCAGGGATAGGTCTCAAAACCCCGGATTGGTTAACTCTAGTGATACTGGCTGCGTATAGGAGCAGACACACATCTTGCATGAGAGATGCACCTGCCCTAGCACTTGCCCTAAGCACCTGCCCTAGCAAGTCTCTGACCCTTGGTCAGAAAACAAAGCAAGACCAAACTGTGGTCACTAGAAAGTCTATTCTTCTCTTCACTTTTCTGAAGTAGGCCTGTAAATGTGTTCATTGAGGTTCAAATCAAAATACTCCAAAACTAATTGTTTCTGTTACAACTCTCGCCTCAATGCTACCCATTTCAACAGGTCAGCGCTCAATAGATGGCATTGATCTGAATACATGGCTTACCTGAATATTAAAGTTATCCAAGATGCTCAAAAGTTCATCCTTTTTAGTGGTGACAACATTACCTGGTAAAAAGAGGTATGTCAGTATTTGATAAACTGTGCCGGTACATCAATAAACCATCAGATGTAATGAACCTACCAGTTGCACTTTTCAACTTGTACGTCCTCAGACCATCGTGCGATATTCTCACATCTACAGTGATCGATGAGCCATATACTTCAGGCTTAAAAGCATCTCTTCCTTTGTTACACATTGTAACAGACACATCGGCAGAGCTGACATAGCAAGAAAACAAACTCAACAAAACCATCTGTAGAAAAAGGCCGATTCGTTATGAACAATAATCTGTACCTTTCTCCTTCCTTGACGAAGCCTTTGAGCGCCGCACCTCTGTTTGTAGCTTGTGCATTTCCACCAAGGGCAACAATAAGAGCTGTGAGGATGGCACTTTTCCCGCCTAGCAGCAGCACAGAGGAGATGTGCAAAAAGTGGTATGTAACAATTTCAAAAGTTTGCATGAAAACAAAAACTTAGTTGGTGCCACAGGTGGTGTCCCAATGCATTCAGAGACATACAGTGCCTTGCGAAAGTAATCGGCCCCCTTCAACCTTTCAACATTTTGCCACATTTCAGGCTTCAAACATAAAGATATAAAATTTTAATTTTTTGTCATGAATCAACAACAAGTGGGACACAATCGTGAAGTGGAACGAAATTTATTGGATAATTCAAACTTTTTTAACAAATAAAAAACTGAAAAGTGGGGCGTGCAATATTATTCGGCCCCTTTACTTTCAGTGCAGCAAACTCACTCCAGAAGTTCAGTGAGGATCTTTGAATGATCCAATGTTGTCCTAAATGACCAGTGATGGGAATAACGGCGTTATTAGTAACGCCGTTACTTTTTTCAGTAACGAGTAATCTAACTAATTACTTTGACTGTAACTATAACGCCGTTATCATTTCCGACATCCCGTTACTGCGCGTTACTAAAGACGCACAATGAACTTCTCTTTTTACTTTGTGATAGGACTCGTACGCGTGTTGTCATGAGAGAAGGAAGGATGAGAAAACCTCTCAGCAATTATTGGCTGATGTAAAACATATTTCCTTTACAATCCACATGTCTACAGTTGAGAGGATGGTCATAAATTGTGTTTTTGAAACAAATATGGGTCTTAGTCGCGCTCAACCACGGCTTGTATCACCGTGAGGTCAGCCTCAGAGGAGCGCATGTGAGCGCAGAAGTCGGCTGCATACAATTCCATCAGAAAGCTCCTTTCTCTTCCTGGTTTATCTGCTAAGGGCTGCAACAAGTTTGGCTAACATACATATAACACATTTTAAGATAATTTAAAATGCACTTACGGTAATTTTTCAATTACTATAGGAATGATAAGAAAGAGAGGTGAAGTGTAAGACGGTTGATTTTAGAAATTGGATGCAGCCGGCTGCAGCAAAACAGAGGAGTTTACGGAGGACACACGCGTTTTGTTTTACTTTTTAAAACTCATTTCCAAACGGAGGATTACATATCTACGCTCAAACTATTATCTGGACTTAAACACAGAACTGGTCTGAACTGAAGTGGTCTGTGCAGGTCATTTATAAGGTAAGACCCATAACTCATAGTTTTGCGTTTTGTATGAACAAACAATGCGGCCATGAAACATATTTTGCTGTAGCCAAACAAATTGTCCACTTGATTTATATGATAAATATGTTCATATGATTGGGTTGAAGTCAGTGCTTCACCGGTGTTTCCACATTCACAGTGGCGGGTGTTGGTGTTTAGTGCTTACAGCACAGAGAGAGATGAAGAGTGAACAGGACTTCAGCAGCAAAACAGCCTTTTCTAGATGGAAATATTGGCAATATTTCAGACTCACTGAGGTTAAAGGTTAAAGGTAAAAATGCGCACCTCAAGTGCACATTATGTTCCAGAACAAAACGAAAAAGTAACGCAATAGTTACTTTTACTGGTAACTAGTTACTTTTATAGTGGAGTAACTCCGTTAGTAACTCAGTTAAAAAGTAACTGAAGTAACTAGTAACTATAACTAATTACTTTTTCAAAGTAACGTGCCCAACACTGTAAATGACTGATGATGATAAATAGAATGCACCTGTGTGTAATCAAGTGCGCACCTCAGCTGTAGTTATCTGCAGTTCATCCAGAGCGATCATGGGCCTCTTGGCTGCATCTCTGATCAGTCTTCTCCTTGTTTGAGATGAAAGTTTGGAGGGACGGCCGGGTCTTGGTAGATTTGCAGTGGTCTGATACTCCTTCCATTTCAATACAATTTCTTGCACAGTGCTCCTTAAGATGTTTAAAGCTTGGGAAATCTTTTTGTATCCAAATCCGGCATTAAACTTCTCCACAACAGTATCTCGGACCTGCCTGGTGTGTTCCTTTGTCTTCATGGTTCTCTCTGCGCTTTAAACAGAACCCTGAGACTATCAAAGAGCAGGTGCATTTATACGGACACTTGATTACACACCAGTGCATTCTATTTATCATCATCAGTCATTTAGGACAACATTGGATCATTCAAAGATCCTCACTGAACTTCTGCAGTGAGTTTGCTGCACTGAAAGTGAAGGGGCCGAATAATATTGCACGCCCCACTATTCAGTTTTTTATTTTTTTTAAAAGTTTAAATTATTCAATAAATTTTGTTCCACTTCACGATTGTGTCCCACTTGTTGTTGATTCACGACAAAAAATTAAAAAAGTATATCTTTATGTTTGAAGCCTGAAATGTGACGAAATGTTGAAAGGTTCAAGGGGGCCGAATACTTTTGCAAGGCACTGTAAGGAAATGGTGAAAAATAAGGGACAGCTACATTCTTTTCTGCTCTCAATACTCTGAATCACTCAGCCCTGACTAATGGTGCATTTTCGACTTGTGAATTTGAGTAGTTTTGGTAGGGGTGGGTGATATGGCCTAAAATTCATACTGCGGTATAACTTGGGACACAGACAGTAAACGGTATATATTGCGGTATAATTTGGTGTGTGAATTTCATTATAGGTCTAACAGGTTTTTGCATAACATTATCAAGATTTTTACTTATTTAAAATGTAAATTTTAGAGCTGGATAATGTTTATTTGATACTTTAAGGATTTCCTTGACATTTAGTGTGTGACCTAGAGAGGGCGCCATA
This sequence comes from Knipowitschia caucasica, assembly GCA_964034765.1. Taxonomy (NCBI): domain Eukaryota; kingdom Metazoa; phylum Chordata; class Actinopteri; order Gobiiformes; family Gobiidae; genus Knipowitschia; species Knipowitschia caucasica. The sequence goes on from OZ035841.1 coordinate 6,833,523, forward strand.
AAACCACCCATTTTAAGTTCCATTGTTGCAATAAACAATTGTAATAATTCATCCGTTATTGTACATTCATACATACAAGTAAAGGACAGTGAATCTAATCAAGAATTAAACTGTCTGTGTTTGCCTCATTTCCGTGTGCCTTTGAATGAATCAAAAGTATTTTTTTTCTCAGAGCTTTTTTTCCGCCATTCTTGTAATACACCCTGATACATGTGAGCACAAATCAATAACATAATCTGTATATAACACCACAAACTGTTTACATGTTTATTTAAACTTTTTGACACTGAACTTCTGGACGAATCTGGTTTCCGGGACGAATCCAGCAGCCACACTCTGGTTGTTGCCGGTCCCAGCAGCCCAAGCGTGTTGCAATTTGATGACATAATGACCTATCACAATATGTCAGTACAACAAAAATCTCTATCGTTGGCCAAGTTTTTATTGCATGCCGCTTATACCGTTTATATCGCCCAGCCCTAAGTCTTGGTATCTGATTGAGGATAGCGGTTAATGTCAGTACACTACAGATCTGTTTGAGTCATAAAGCTCTACTCTACACTATTTGTGTTGTTCCCCTTTTGATAAAAAAACAAAAAACAAAGAAACAATTCTCTTGACTTGTCTCAACTCACTTAATTCTCAATACAAACAAGGGAAGCTTTATTGTAATGAACTTACTTCCATTATTTCCAACCACAAAGTTGACGTTGGATCCAAATGTAAATGGGCCGAGGAGCGAGTGGCACATGAAGTTCCTCAGGGTGACGCTCTCCACAATGCCTGCATCACTCACCACGTCCCCCGCTGCCAGGAGCTGAGAACAGTGACACACACAGGGCCGAGTAGAGGTTAAGATATTATAAGATAGACTTTATTGATCTCACACAGGAGAAATTTACATGTCACATTTGGCCTGGATAGAATCACTCAAGATTTGTGCAAAAGACAGAAGTGTGCAAACATGTTAAAGGTAAAAATAGTCTGTGCAGGATATATTATGTACAATAAAAGGTGGCAATTAAAGAAACAGTGGCAATAGTAATGCAGGTTATTAGTCCTAGTGCAAGTGACTTAACGTTACTAATTGTACAGTCTGACGGCAGTGGGGATGAAGGCCCTAGGGTAGCGCCCCTTCTTGCACTGTTATTTGCACACTTCACAAACACGGTGTAGACTATGATGGAGGTGATGGCGGCAGGCAGGTGTGGCAGGCTATGCTCATGGTATACTATCTGCATGTATTGAGGGGGTGTAGCTCACAAGGACAGTTTAAACTCAGCCTAAAGACGTTGATCATAGATAATCAAGTGTGCAGTCAGTAATCAGATAAATATAATAATCAGGTAAATGTGTATGGTATATATTGTGTCTCTGAGTGGTTAGGCTGAGTGTTGTATTTTACCTGTATTTTAAATGCTATCTAGGCTGTAAACCTGCTTTGCCTCTACCCAAGGCAGGGACTATAAATGAAAATTAGCTTGTAGCTATGTCCCATCTGAAGAACAAATTTATTGTGCAATGTCCATGTCAAATAAATAAGTAACAATACCCAAATAAACCGCACGACTCATTCCACACTGACACACATACCGATTGACTCAGCAGTGCATCGTCCACTTCACTGCTGTTGTCATTTTCATCTCCTTCCTCTTCCTCTGCTGTGGCTTTTGCCCGTTTTCTGGGGTGTGTGTTATGTAAAGAGGAGTTTGATCTTTTGGACATTTTCAATATTTCCTACAGCCTACAAAACACCAGAAAGAACACATTAGAAAAAAGGAAAATTGAATTATACATTACATTTCTTGCCGGGCAAGGCAGACGACATGCTTTTTCAATCCTTTACAAAGATTATGTAGTCCGCGTTTGACATATAAGATCAATCAATTAGAGGAATGCCAGTTATGATGCTTCTAACAGTTATCTACTCCGGTTTTAGGGATTTTTATCTTCCAAATGAAGACCAATTATAAATGTAATGAGCACAAACATAATTGGTTTACCTCACTATTTCACTGTCAATCATTGCGCCGGCCACACATGTGTAGTGCATTGTTGAGTCTATATGTAGTCGGTAAGTAGCTAACGTCAGTTTTTAGTTATTTTGGAGAATTATCTGCAAATCAAATATCTTAAAGACAGTAGATGACCAGCAAAACACTTAAATACTGGAGAGGACTGGAGGGGCCCTGTGCAAAATAAGAGGTGGTACTATCCACAAGGGCTTCTGCCAGGAGCAGTGGTTGCCAAAGTATATGCAGTTTACTGGATGGATGGTGTTGAATTTTGTCCCTCACATTTTTTTGTAGCTTGAAAGTATTTTAAAAAGGTGGAGGGCACTAATTTGGAGTTATTAATTATACGTTAATAGTTGAAATACACATTGCTGCTGCAACAGTAAAAGTTCACATCTATATCCTCCACTTACACCAGCTTTGATTTTAATACACTGGACTAAAAAAATAAACACAGCGCTTTTGTTGTTTTCATGGGTTAAACTTATGGTGTCACCAATGTTTTTCAGTGAGAACTTCATTTGTTAAAACAATCCAAACATCTACAGGTGTGTCACATAAACACTTTGGAGTTTAGAGTAAACTTTGTGGAGTTTATTTTCGTGTGGCCCAGGTATTGGAGTCATTAGCTCTAAACTAGGAGTAGAATCTGACTTTTGACGTTTACCAGAGATATCAGTACAGATATTACCAGAGATATCAGTAGATATTTCAGCTGCTCTCCATCACAATATGAAAGTATTAGCTCTTTGGAATGTGATGTCAGGTGAACGCAACCTATAACACATGTAGTTTGTAACTTTACGTTGAACCCATGAAAATATAGGTTACACCTGTGTTTTTGTTTAGTTCAGTGTAGAGAAGGAAGTAACCATTCAAAGGCTATCGACCTGGACTCGCTCCTTAACCCTAACACAAGAGGATTTCCACACGATACAGAATGATTCAGAAATGTTTAACTCATTGACTGCCATTGACGCATTTCTACAAGACTGGGGATTTCTGTCAAACTTCCCACTTTTCGACTATTTTTGCTGATGAAAGTAGACAGTCCAGTCTTTCAGAATCTGGTTTCATATTTCACCTAGCAACAGCACACAATATTCTGTGGGTCTTGAAAGTCAATGAACTCATCAAAAACGGCTGGCAAATGGAACAACTAAAACATTTGTTTTTTTTACAAGCAAACTGAAGTTAATCAGTGTGACCGAACAAATGGTGAACTATAATATAGTTAAAAATATACATATCGACTACATTTAGCTTTAGTTACACGTGGATGAAGGCTAGCAGCTGACAGCTAAAGTTTAAAATTTAGTCTAGCGTTAACCTAGTTATATATTAACAAACAGATTCGTTGTTTCTTTTACCCATCACGTTGCCTTTCCTCGTGGATAACCTACCGTCTGTAGTTATCTTCTAAGTGTGTAAAACTCTATAAAACCGACCTCGTTCACATGAAGCAGGGAAACCACATGGAACTGTTATAATGTGGGAATATGGACAACACAGATCCGGGGGTTCGCGCTCGCGCTCAGCCTCAAACCAATGCGGAAGTTTACAGTCTGTGCGGAAGTGGACACGACTTTTTTCCCCAACACAGAGAAGAACAGGAAATCTGGTGTTGGATGTTTCGTCTTAACGATAGTTCATTACACTTGTTAATAGACAAATTTAAAACTGAAGAATTTAGGTCCCGACAGAACTGAGAGAGAAAAACAAATACTTATTACTATGTCTAAGTCTAAGTATAATTCTATGCTTGCAATAAATGAACATACATACCTGTTGATATTTGACTGTATTATTACATATCCATCTGATAAGTCTCCCATTCAAGTCACTTTACCTGTTGATGTTATTTCGGATGTTTATTCTGCTCATATTCATATTCTCCGCTGCTAATGTATAATATAGACTAATCTGTAAATACTTCCGAACCAAGTGCAATTATAGCCCAGAGTTTATCTCATTTTATTTTATTTTTTAAAATAGACTCAATTATTAAGATAATAATTGAGTCTATTATTATCTTAAATAATAGACTCAATTTGATGTGTGCAATCTGAGTGCTCTTATTTCCTTTCTCTACTCTAATGTGCGCAACGATGACACTGACATTTCTCTCCTGTGAGACTAATAAAGGTTTATCTGATCTTATCTTACATGTAAATAGCATGCAACTTTTCAGAAGACACAATTTTGAACTTACTATATATATGAGCATTTAAATCAAAGAGGTAGTCTATACATAGTTCTGTATAATTTAACAACATTTTTGCTTTCAGTTGAAATGTATGCACAGTTAAACAAAACTATTTACTGGTCCAGATTTTAGATCGTCCCCATGTGCTCCGCAGAGTCCCTGATGGAAACCGATCCCTGTGCCAGACACCAGACTCACCATCTAATTTGGCAGGTTCTCTGTCAGGTGAGGACAAAATGGAAGTGTATACATATCTTTATAAAGTCTGCAGATATTCACTACTCAAATGAAGTGCAATTCATATTACTAACCCGGATCCTAACCCCTACATTATGCTCCAAATGTATTGTATTTGTAAGTTATCCTCTAAAGTACTTGTGTTGTAAGTAAGTAGTGTAAGTAATGTTTATTTATATAGCGCATTTTACAGACCAAGGTTGTAATCATCAAGCATGATATGTACAGTACATGATATTGAAGGTTGCAGTACATTATGACTGACATGAATGATTGAACAAATGCATCATTAGTGGATATTTTATGATGAGAGCATATATTTATTTGTATATTCCACAGGGGAAAAATTCTATAAAGTTTAACGCAACATAAATGGGACTGTAGCTGCTGGTTATGACAGATCTTCAACAACAGTGGATTTGTCTGAAATGTGACACTAGCCACAGCATTAGCGTTTATAAGAATTAGCATTAGGGCCAATGATTGATATTTTATGAGACTTTTTGTGCAATTTTTTGAAAACTGACCTCATGATTATATACAACGGTCTGCCCAAGTCAGTACTTTTCCACTTGATGTTTTGGTTCTAAGATTGAAGCAAGCGTATCTATTGCCGACGTGGCAGATGCTCAGGGGAACTATCATATTTTTGACTTGGTAGAAAACCATGTGAAGGCTTTTAAACAACCTGGTCAGCCCCGGATTCAAATCAAGCCTGATGTGAGCCGCTGAGAAATGAACACAAATCAGAAACGGACAATACTATTGACCTCTTGACATGGACAGAATTTGGACAATCAAATTGGATTGCTGAATATAACCACTAAAGCTGAGTCCACTTCAAAGAAGTATAACATCTCGACCCACAAACTTAAATTTACAAGCTGGTTTGTGCAAGCAACATTTTTTTTTCATCAGATTTTTTGTGTGTGTCGATATTTAGACATATGTTCATCCCAACATGTACACATCATTGTTTCAAGATTTTCATGGGTCACATATTTTCACGCTTGAGTTAATACGTGTGTGTATGCAGTGTGGGCGATATATCTTAAATGAAAAAACAAAACAAAACATACAACACTCGGTTCAGAAATGTACGCACACAAATACAATTACAAGCCCCTAACCTGAAGTCCTCTCACATTAGTCCTGGTCTCAGGTGTCTGCACAGGCTTGTGTGGCTCGAAGAATAAACTTTAAAGCAGCTCTGCTTGTTACAAGTCTCTCCATGGCCTCGCACCAAATACATCTGAGACATGTTAGTGCCATATGAAGCAAACTCAGACTCTGAGGGGCACAGGGACTGGTCTCCTGCTGGTGCCCAGAGTCTGGACTAATGGGGGGGCAGCATTTCACATGAATGTAGTTAAAATACACAACAGTCTTCCTGAAAACCTGAGACAATGTTTAATGTTTCCTTTCATGTTGTGTAAAGCAGTTGTGGTATGAACTGTGCTATAGATACACTTAAGAGTATCAGGAATCGAAATATGTGAAACGCCTGTTAATTTAATTCAAGTTTTAGGCCCCATGCTCTTTTTATGATGGAGGAGTAACTTTAATCTCCAAAACATCTTTTATCAGAATACGTCCTTCAACATGTTCGCTGTTGTGTATGGGAACCCCGGATTCCAGTTGGGAGGAGGGGAGGACGGGAGGAGGAGAGAAGGGAGTGGACACGAGTGATTTTTTGCGTCTTTTCCTGTCCGCTTCTTCCTCCCATGCGCGCTACGTGGGCAGAGCGCACGCACAGACGCACAAGCGCACAGGGAGCCGTGCGATTTTCCTTTGTAACAACTGAATGAAGACTTCACGCTGACTCTGCCACTTCCTCCTCTCCGATTAGTCTGGAAACACAGCCTTGAGCCGCCTACACTTCGCAATTCGCCGTAATTTCATTGAATTTGGCGCAAACGCGTATGCAGAAACCAAAAGAACAGCGTCTGATCCAGCGAGGAAGGAAGGCACAATTAGCGTCCCCTTATTTGGAGAGATACAAAGAGAAAAGTCTACATTAATCTGCGTTAACACCTCTACTCGGTCCGTATCACACTCTCAGGGGGGTTATCGACCATGGCTGCTGTAACAAGCCCAGAGACGAGTCCTCAGCCCCGCGTGTATTTCCAGACGCCGGCGGCAGAAGAACTGGAGGCTCCCGTGCGCAAACAGGGACGCGTCACGGTGAAATACGACCGCAAAGAGCTGAGGAAAAGACTCAACCTGGAGGAGTGGATTATTGACCAGCTAACGGACCTCTACGGATGCGAGGTAAGCGCCGAAAGTAGCCCGTTTTACCGAGCCAAAGCATGGGGGATGTCATGGAGGAGTTTGCATAGAGAGTGACTGTTTGTTCATCCACGAAACATGTTGACAGGCGAAGGGTGTGTGGTGGAGTAGATGCAACATAATAAAAATAATAATACTAAATCTTATTGCTGTTGTCAGATAATAGTAAAGCGTTCTCAATATGTTGGCAATAATGTCCTATAAGCCATACAGTAGATGCCATCAATCCATGATTTCATCTAAATTGTGAATTAATGCCTTTTTTGGTATGCTTGTTTTATTTCAACAGGATGTTTGCTTTCATTCAGTTCTTATTATATACAATATTCAAATAAATCTATAAAATGATTGCAATGTCATCAGATGTCTTTCCTCTGTGCAAGGCTTAATTCTATAGTCGATAGTTAAACATGCATAGAGATACATGAAAGAAGAGGATATAGTACAGCCATGTGCTTCCTCAAGCGGTCATCAAAGTGCTGCTAGCTTAACTTGAGTCTCTATTGTGACGTGGCCGGGCTAAATGTGGCTGCTGCAGCTTTATAGCCTGCTGGAGGAGAGGAGCTGCAGAGCCTGGCCTGGGATTGGCTGCTTCCCTCTTAAAGCACACCTGTGAGTGCATGAAACCCCATTGGCAGGGAGTGATATCCCCTCTTAGTAACCACACACAGTCTGCATAATCTGTCATATTAAGCAGTAAATAGGCAGTGTGTGTGTTCTCAAGTAAAAAGCAGAATCAGTTGCATCTCTGTTGCAGTATTGTAATTAATTCATTCTTCATCCTTCATGGATGAAGAATGGTGTACGCCAAAAAGGAGACATAAAGGAAATAACAGATGCTAGCCTTGTTGGGCCCCTCTATCCAATTAAACAGACCATATGTATAAAAGCAGAAGTATATTACCATTCTCATTTGCCTCTCATTAGCTTTTTTTTGGCTCATTTCTTAAAACTGGGCAAAATCAAATGGACACATCTCCAAAAGCATTGTGTACTTCAAAACTGGATGTCATTTCTCATTGATTTATCAAGTTGCAAAGTGTCTGTAATCTTTACATAATGTTCTGTACTGTGGCCTACAGTCACCACAAAGAGCCACATTTATGACCTTTCACAAATAATCACATATTGTTGATTTAAAGTGATCTGTTGATTCTCATTCCAGAGTTAATTGCGTACTCCTCATCTGCAGAGTTGTCTGTCAAACTGTCAAAACCAGTCAAGAGCATAACACTATATATGAATATTTTGGAACATTTTATACATTCAGGACAGTAAATCCTGTGGCTCAACCGAGAGTCAGGTGAAACTAGAACCTGACGCAGGAAAGTGGAGTTTCCACATCTCAGATGATCAATCATACAGTTCTAAAACAGGCGCTGTCTGTTGTGAATGTTGCCAAACATGTACAGAGCTATGTGAACTTGGAGGAACTTCACCGAAGAAATGAACGAGGTCATTCTTGAACATCCTGCTCCTGAAGGTGGAGGATTTCAGTTTCAAGAAATGAGCAAAACTAAATAAAACTGTATTTTTACATGACAATACTCATTGCTCTATAAGGCCTTATTTAGAAAAATATAGTGGACTGTTTATTGTACGTTCAATCTAAATAAAAACAATCTCTATTCTTTTGATGCAACAAAATATTTCAGTTGTGACATCAATGCTCTTTCTGATCAATATTGTCTAAGACAAATCCAGTTTGAAAAATTCACAAAAGTTGGCAATTTTTAATGAAGTATTTTTTTTTTCATCTATAGCCTCATCTATTTCTTGGTTGATTTGTAGAAGCAGCTTTTACGTTCATTTTGTAAAATATTTTTTTGGCTGCCCTCAACCCTGATATTGCATTTTTATTAACAAAAAAAATATATAGCCAAAAAGTTAAACTCTGTTTATGTTATTTTATTTTATTCCATATCCTATTATGCACAATGTTGCTATTTATGTGCAGATGACAGTCCTAATGATAAAACAGTTTGGTTTTATCTGACACTGTGTGAATGGAAAGGTTCTAAAGGCTTTTGGTGAAAACCCCTAATGATATACATCATCATTAGGTACATGTTAATGACTTTTAGCCTTTTCAATGGATACTACTGCTGAAGTAAAAGTTGATACACACATGTTTCAATAAAGCCCTTATTTTATCTTTTATTAGACAGACATTGTTTAACAGTAAACTGAAAGTTATTATTCACAATAGGGTCTTCTTACACTTTACATGTGTTAACAAATTACAGCCTCAATCTTAAGATTCTAAATTTATTAAAGAATTCCAAACAAATCTCAGGAATCTGAAGGAAACTAAGTCTAATCTAATCGACACACAACACACAAGAGGGGATCAGTTTATTACCTTTATCTTCAAGAAGAGGCCCTGTTAAAGTGAAAACCTGCTCACTATCTACTCGTGTGCACGGAGCTCAGAGGAAAGCCTGTGCAGCTCGGGCCAACGCAGATTTGATTGTCCTTCCAATAAAGAAGCGTCTGTTCGCTTCGAAGCTGGGCTCAGATCAAAGTGCACCTGAGACACTGCTGGACCCTCAGTACCACGAGCCCTCTCTTCCTCCGGGTCGTGGTCAGAGCTGTGAGGGGGGCCCCTGCTCTGTGAGGGGGTCCCTGCTCTGTGAGGGGGTCCCCGCTCTGTGAGGGGGTCCCTGCTCTGTGAGGGGGTCCCTGCTCTGTGAGGGGGGCCCCCGCTCTGTGAGGGGGTCCCCGCTCTGTGAGGGGGCCCCCCGCTCTGTGGAGGACGTCTGACAAGAGTTCTCAGATTTGTGGTTTTAGTGCTTTGGGGAAAGATTGTTCTTTTATACCTTAAATGTTTATTATTTTTGATTATTATCATTATTATATTGTAGTGGTGAACACTTGATTCAATGTCACTGAATCTTCTAACCTCTTCTGAACCTCTTCTATCAAGAGTTTGTTGTTTGTGATGTTTCCATCCCTTGGTCATTGTCTGTTGTTTTCTCAAATCAAAGCTTTGAGATGGGATGATGTCTGAGACAGACGCTGTAGCTGATCTGTTGCATTTGCACGTCAAAAGGTGCTAGTATGATTATCACATTTCTCGCTAACTTCAACCTCTATTGGTCAGTGTGCACAGCAAGTCACAATCAGCTGCAGAGGCAGAGAGTGAACCAATGATTACTGTAAAATAAGTGTAAGTACAAGAGTGTGCAACCCAATGATGCAGCGTCCAGCCGGTATTACATCACTTATGGTCCATTGGGATAGAATTCCCTTGCTCTCGATCAGCTGGAGGTGTGTGAGACATGGAAGACTTGGGAAAACGGCATCTTTTAATAGATTTAGCATTTTAGGACATTGTCCCTCAGTTTGACATGCATCTTATCCTTCAGGATCTCCCCGTCAAACACAGAGGCAATGGCTTTCCCGTGTGCGAGTCTCCAAACTTGTGACAATGCAAAACAACTTGATGTAGATTTAAGTTTGGATCGATAAACTGCACCGTGAGACCTAACATAGACATGGGGCACACCTTTGATGTCCTTATCACTAGTAATGCCTGTTGCAGCCACGTCATCTTTTAAACAGTCTGCATGTCAACATAAACAGTTTGGTAAACTGACGAACATAACCAAAATATTTTAGTGATGTTGACATGAGTTGTTTAAACACAGCAAATTAACTCCATAACCTTTGCTCAGTTTATAGTAACTGTTATTATTCTTAACCATCTTTGCTGTTTGACTGCTGTCGCTGTAGCATCTCTGTGATTGACAGCTGCCTGAGTTATTCCCTGTATACTTCTGGGTGGCAATTTATCATGTGTTGAAAGTTCTTGGGAGTGTTGTCCTTAGAAATAGCTAATGTAATATATTATAGAGACCAGGTATGTCTCGAAGCAATATTTATATCGGCCACTGATCAGTGCAGAAAACCCTTTAGTCTGCGCCAACACACAGACACATCCAGACCTAAGTGTAACAGTGTAAAAATGGGCATTTTAGAAACAAAGGCTAAAATGGATCTGTACCAGAGGAGATAGTTTGGCTGAACAGGGTTCTCTTGGTGTGGACTTGTTCTTGGAATTTTGTTTTTTGCTATCATCAATAATGATTATATTCAAATGTAGATGTGATGCTTTTGTACAGGGGCCATACTTTATCAGACAAGGCAAATCTAAAAACTTGTGCACCAAACCGGTTTGGCCTCTGCATGCAGAGACTTGATACCACTGGATCAATTCTATAAGAATACATTTACAAGAAATTAATAGTGCTGTTTATTGTTCCTCAAAGTGTTAAACCTTTTCCCTCTGATAAAAATGTGTGAACAACTGTGTGTCACCTCTGTTTTCTGGGCTCATGCTGAAACACCAGTCTGCTCTCAGAGCCTCCACCAGAGCCTCAGTCAGTGGGGACTGTGTGCTCCCAAAGCCCAGAACATCGTTTGGGCAATCCAGCTTCTCCTTTAGGGGGTTTAAACTGTGGAACTCTCTCCCCACCAGACTGAAACTACAGACTAACATGACCATCTTCAGTAGAGAGCTCAAACAGTGGTTAAGATCCAGACAGACTTGTTCTCATGTGTAAATGTTATTGTAATTCTTTTAAATGTCTTTTATCTTCTGTAGTGTAAAAGCCCGCTGTGGACTAGTGTTGAAAATTAGCACCTGTGCTATAACACTCACAGCAATGCATCTGGTTCGTCCAATGTTATTGTTATGTCCATATTAAATTAATAAATAAATTCTAAATTACAGTAAATATCAAATGTCATTCTGTTTATAATTTGCTTTTTTAGCCAATGCTGGCTTTAGTACAGATTCCTTCCCATGTCCTATGTCCACCTCCGCAGCAGAGACCAGAGCAGAGCTTCATGCTTCATGGTGTCGTCCACTCCGCTGAGCTGGCATTGACCCACATTCTCCTTGAGCTGAGTTCCCTCCCTGTCTACCTGCGCAGAGCCTCCTCCGGAAAAGGACTGTTGTCTTTGCATGTGGTTGATTGACATGTTCTGATTTGAAAGTTTGTAGAAGACATGAAACATCACATTTCTAATTATGTTATTCCTTTCTCTTGGTGCTAAACACAAATGGAACAGTTCCAATTGTGAAGGTGCCAACTTAAGCTAATTAAAGCCTAGAGGGGATTTCAAAATCAATGTGCTTTGTTTCACTGACTCAACACAACAGCTTTCAAATGAGGATTGGCTTTCTGGGCACTGAAGTAGTTTAGACAAGACATTTACTATAGTAAAAAACATTTTCTTCATTTCCTGAAGAAAATGCAGCAGAGGATCTTTGATGCCTGAGATTGTCACTTAGACTTAGACAGTCTTTATTTATCCACAAAGGAAATTGTGTTGTCACAGTAGCTTGCATAGTGTTTCACAATAAAAAAATAAATAAAAAAAAAAATTATAAAAAATAACGTTAAAGTAACAATCTAAAAATAAGAATCATAAGATAATATATGTGAGAATAGAATAATCTGGACAGAAGTACTCAGGAATATATATATCTGTGAATATGTACACATTTACAGTATAAAATATAGAGGACAAATATTATCTGTCACAGAGCGGTGACTTGTTGTACAGCAGGATGGAGTGTGGCATGAACGTGCTCTTGTACCGCTCACTGTGGCAGCTGTAGGAGTCTGTTTGAGAAGGAGCTCCTGTGCCCCGCTATAATCCACAGGTGTAGGAGTCTGTTTGAGAAGGAGCTCCTGTGCCCCGCTATAGTCCACAGCTGTAGGTGTCTGTTTGAGAAGGAGCTCCTGTGCCCTTCTATAGTCCACAGCTGTAGGAGTCTGTTTGAGAAGGAGCTCCTGTGCCCCGCTATAGTCCACAGCTGTAGGTGTCTGTTTGAGAAGGAGCTCCTGTGCCCTTCTATAGTCCACAGCTGTAGGTGTCTGTTTGAGAAGGAGCTCCTGTGCCCCTCTATAGTCCACAGCTGTACAGTAGGTGTCTGTTTGAGAAGGAGCTCCTGTGCCCTTCTATAGTCCACAGCTGTAGGTGTCTGTTTGAGAAGGAGCTCCTGTGCCCCTCTATAGTCCACAGCTGTACAGTAGGTGTCTGTTTGAGAAGGAGCTCCTGTGCCCCGCTATAGTCCACAGCTGTAGGTGTCTGTTTGAGAAGGAGCTCCTGTGCCCCTCTATAGTCCACAGCTGTACAGTAGGTGTCTGTTTGAGAAGGAGCTCCTGTGCCCCGCTATAGTCCACAGCTGTAGGTGTCTGTTTGAGAAGGAGCTCCTGTGCCCTTCTATAGTCCACAGCTGTAGGTTTCTGTTTGAGAAGGAGCTCCTGTGCCCTTCTATAGTCCACAGCTGTAGGTGTCTGTTTGAGAAGGAGCTCCTGTGCCCTTCTATAGTCCACAGCTGTAGGTGTCTGTTTGAGAAGGAGCTCCTGTGCCTCTCCATAGTCCACAGCTGTAGGTGTCTGTTTGAGAAGGAGCTCCTGTGCCCCTCTATAGTCCACAGCTGTAGGTGTCTGTTTGAGAAGGAGCTCCTGTGCCCTTCTATAGTCCACAGCTGTAGGTGTCTGTTTGAAAAGGAGCTCCTGTGCCCCGCTATAGTCCACAGCTGTAGGTGTCTGTTTGAGAAGGAGCTCCTGTGCCCCTCTATAATCCACAGGTGTAGGAGTCTGTTTGAGAAGGAGCTCCTGTGCCCCGCTATAGTCCACAGCTGTAGGAGTCTGTTTGAGAAGGCGCTCCTGTGCCCCTCTATAGTCCACAGGTGTAGGAGTCTGTTTGAGAAGGAGCTCCTGTGCCCTTCTATAGTCCACAGCTGTAGGTGTCTGTTTGAAAAGGAGCTCCTGTGCCCCGCTATAGTCCACAGCTGTAGGTGTCTGTTTGAGAAGGAGCTCCTGTGCCCCGCTATAGTCCACAGCTGTAGGTGTCTGTTTGAGAAGGAGCTCCTGTGCCCCTCTATAATCCACAGGTGTAGGAGTCTGTTTGAGAAGGAGCTCCTGTGCCCCGCTATAGTCCACAGCTGTAGGTTTCTGTTTGAGAAGGCGCTCCTGTGCCCCTCTATAGTCCACAGGTGTAGGAGTCTGTTTGAGAAGGAGCTCCTGTGCCCCTCTATAGTCCACAGCTGTAGGTGTCTGTTTGAGAAGGAGCTCCTGTGCCCTTCTATAGTCCACAGCTGTAGGAGTCTGTTTGAGAAGGAGCTCCTGTGCCCCGCTATAGTCCACAGCTGCAGGAGTCTGTTTGAGAAGGAGCTCCTGTGCCCCGCTATAGTCCACAGCTGCAGGAGTCTGTTTGAGAAGGAGCTCCTGTGCCCCGCTATAGTCCACAGCTGCAGGAGTCTGTTTGAGAAGGAGCTCCTATGCCCCGCTATAGTCCGGTGGAGTGGAGGTGTTGGATTGTACATGATGGAGAGCAGTTTTTCCAGTGACCTTCTGTATCTCACTGTTGTAAATGTCTCCAGCTGACAGCCAATCACATGTCCAGCTTTACGGATCAGCTTGTCAATCTGCGGCTGTAAAGTGCCAAACTGCCGTTGTGTCCTTAGGCAAGACACTTCACCCCCATTGCCTAGAATGAGTCTGGTGTGTGTGTGAATGGTTGGTGGTGGTCGGAGGGGCTGATGGCACACACTGGTTGCCTTGATTTATCTCTGCGGTGCGGAAGCTTCAGTTCCCTGTACCCAGGAGAAGAGCAAGTGGGTCATGCCAACCTGTGTCAAATGAGTGCCCTATATTCCAATTTGCGAGATGGATTTCAAATCTGCAAAAACAAAACATTAACAACCTGCAGTAAACCAAACAGAATTTGGTCCGTTGTCCTTGTCACGCTGGCTGTTGTTAGCACAATTAAACATGACACAATTTTATGGCATTGCTTCAAAGAACTGAAGTGACGCTTGAAAGACTCTAATGTGACATTAGAGAGCTACAGCAGCGTGCTTTACCACCAACATGGCCGACTTCCGGTGAGCTGAGCGTTGTTTCACAGGATGTGACGTCACGTGAAAGTCGAGAATCGAGTAGTACTTACTTTATACATTTTCATTTTGACCAACTTGAATAAATGAAACACTAATCAATGCAATTAAACAGAGATGAAAAGTACCACATTGAAATAATGATCTAGATTCTTATCATTTCATCTTTTAGCGTTATTCAGTGATTTCAAAACCCTTGCCCCCCCTACTGGAGGAAAGTAGTTTAGACGTGAATGGCATGTTTCCCTGACGACCAGCGCAGTGTGAATGAGCAGTGTGAGGCGACTGTAATCCACTTAGAAGTGAATGGAGGCAGTGAAGTCCCAGGTTCAAGCCAAAAGTGACATAATGTTAATCTGTAATCTGTGTTTGTGTGTGCGTATTCTGTTTTTAATCACATAAGCTCCACTTGAACGACGACTGCCTGTCACCCCGCAAAGCTCTGGCCTATCAAAACTTTTTTTCTTCTTTTGCGAAACAAAAATCACATCTGATGTAAAGGAACTATAGGTTGTCACAATAACATATGATGATGGAGGATATATTGCTTCAGAAAAAACCTAGCCATAACCGAAAGTCACAGTCAAGTTTCTAATTGTTTTTTTCATAAGGCTGGCTCTGAAAATAAACAGGCGATTTAAGTAATATTTAGCCATAAAAGTGAATTATTAAAAAGCTTAAACTTACAAGCACCTTTTATAGTACAAAATGGCAACAATCTTAAAGAAAATATACAGACAATAAATAATTAGCCTCAAATAGTATGATTTTGTTGATCAACTATTTAGCAATCAGCCGATGTAGTAACTATTGCGATGGGACTATGTGGCCCATTGAATTCGCTGACACAAATCAGAGAATCAACAGTTCAACACAAACATTTTTACAATAAAAACACATAGAGCCATTGGTCCATAAGGGGCGGATGACTAATGTCCATTAATTAGATTAGACTTTATTTGTCACTATGCACATGCATAATGAAATTAAAAGCAACTCCACCAGTGCAGGAATGTACACACAGAATAAGTTAATACACAGACACAGAAATTATTAGAGACATTAAAGTGCGCAGTTGCATCTATTGCTCAGGAGTTATAAATATAATATAAAAGATATAAAATTCAGTGCATATGAGAATTCAATAGTGTCACAGCTTTTGGAAAAAAGCTGTTTTTCAGTCTATTTGTCCTTGCTCTGATGCACCTGTACCGCCTCCCTGAGGGTAGCAGGTCAAACAGAGAGAATCCAGGGTGAGAGCTGTCTTTAATGATGTTCTCTGCTCTGCTGAGGCAGCGGCTGGTGTAAATGTCCAACAGAGAAGGCAGAGAGCAGCCAATGATCTTCTGTGCTGTCCTCACCACTCTCTGCAGCCTCTCTCTGTCAGCCACAGTGCAGCTTCCGTACCACACTGTGATACAGTAAGTCATCAGGCTCTCGATGGCTGAGCGATAGAAGGTCAGCAGCAGACTAGAGTCTAAATTGTACTTCCCGAGTACCCTCAGAAAGTGTAGCCGCTGCTGAGATTTTTTTTATTATTGCTGAGATGTTTTCAGACCAGGAAATATCAGCGGTGATGAGGACCCCGAGAAACTGAAAGCTGTGGACCCTCTCCACACACTCACCGTTGATGTAAAGAGGGGCCAAGTCTGTGTTGTGCTTCCTGAAGTTAACAATGATCTCTTTGGTTTTCTTAGTGTTAAGAGATAAATTGTTCTCTGCACACCAAGCTGTCAACTTCAGGACCTCCTCCCTGTAGGCTGCCTCATCACCCTTTGAAATGAGACCAACCACTGTGGTATCGTCAGCAAATTTAACGATAAGGTTGTTGCTGTGGGTTGGCCTACAGTCATGGGTATAGAGGCAGTACAGGAGTGGGCTCAACACACAGCCCTGGGGTGAGCCTGTGCTCAGTGTTCGGGTGGAGGAGAGGAGACGAGGACCAAGACGCACAGTCTGAGGCCTGTTGATCAAAAAGTTTTTAATCCAGGCACATGTGATGGATGGAAGACCTAGCGTGCTCAGTTTAGTGGTGAGGATGTCCGGAATGATTGTATTGAACGCCGAGCTGTAGTCCACAAACAGCATGCGGATGTAACTGTGCTGCTGCTCTAGATGACTCAGTGCAGAGTGGAGAGCTACAGCGATGGCGTCCTCTGTTGACCTGTTCGCCCGATACGCGAACTGGAAAGGGTCGAAATTGACTGGGAGAAGGTCTCTGATGTGCTGCAAGACCAGCCTTTCAAAGCACTTCATGATTACCGGAGTGAGAGCCACAGGGCGGTAGTCATTAAGGCTAGTGATGGGAGACTTCTTTGGGATAGGAATGATTGTGGCTGATTTCAGGCAGGAGGGGATGGACGCTTGAGCCAGAGAGAGATTGAAGAGCTTTGTGAAGATGGAGGCGAGCTGGAAAGCACATGCTTTGAGCACCTTGCCCGGTACTCCGTCAGGGCCCGTGGCCTTCCTGGGGTTCACGGATAGAAGCACCCTTCTAACCTCGTGCTCCTGAACAGTGAAAGGGGAAGTGTCAGAGCGGTGTAAGGGTGGGAGCAGGGCTGGAGTAACACAGCGACCCAATGATGGTGAGTTCAGGCCAGGAGCAGATGGGGGGTTATCAAAACGAGCAAAGAAGCAATTAAGCTCCTCTGCTAGTGTCGCGCTCAGTCCTGTAGCTGTAGCACTGCAGCCTCTATAGTTGGTAATGTTTTGGATGCTCCTCCACATTTCTCTATGGTTGTTGCTGGACATGTGGGACTCTGTTCTCCTCTTATGATCTTTCTTAGCTCTTTTGATTCCCTTCTCCAGGTCAGCTCGAGCGGCACTGTATAGCGCTCTGTCGCCAGACCTGAAGGCAGCATCACGAGCTTGGAGAAGTGTGCGGACCTGTTTAGACATCCAGGGTTTCTGGTTTGGGAAAACCCGGATGGTTTTGTTCACTGTCACATTGCCCATGCAGAACTTGATATAGTCCAGCACTGCCTCTGTGAACATTTCCAGGTCTTGATGTTCAAATAGGTCCCAGTTCGTCTGTTCAAAACAATCCTGTAATTTGGAGAATGCGTCATCGGGCCAGATTGTGACAGACTTTATGGCAGGTCTGGCGCTGCGTCGTAGAGGTGTGTAGGCTGGAAAGAGCAGGAGGGACAGATGATCTGATTGCCCCAAGTGTGGGAGGGGAATAGCTCTGTATGCATGCTTAATGTTTGTATAGACATGATCCAAGGTGTTCTCCCCTCTAGTGGGACACTTTACATGTTGGTAAAATTCTGGGAGTACAGACTTCAAATTGGCTCTGTTAAAGTCTCCTGCGATGGTAATGTTGTTGAAAGTTGAGTTGAGTGTCCTGGATCATCACCAATGTCCTTTTAGTTAGATCCTCTTAACAGTCTAAAAAAACCTAAATTCTGTCAGGTTAGGTGTCGTGTGAGACAAAGTTACGCCGCTGCTTACGTTTCTGTTGCTCACCTGTCCATCATTATGTAAAGCCCGCCCTGACAATACGATTAGTCCGGTCAGATCTTATTTGGACATGGTTCCACCTCATCGGAGCAGTACCAGACCGAACTTCCCGCTGGAAAATGATGTAGGCGGGGCTAAAGTTCGGCTGCACCCAGGCTGTGTCACAACCATTGAATACAACAAAGAGAAACTTACATTATTTGATTTGTTTTGGCATAGAGCAGGGAGGTCAAAGTCAAATACATCAGATGGCCAAAAAATCCATTTTGTTACAAGCCGAGGGCCGGATTGGTTCAATGTTTACAAAACCATATAAAAATGATTGCATATAACCTATTGATATACAGTAAGTCCTTATACCGTGTTTTAATGATTTAATGAATAACTCAGTATTTTTGTATGGCTCTGTCAGTAATTTCAAGTGAGAACATTTTTCAACAGACTCACAGAAAACACATGTCCTGAACAATAAGTGAATAATCCAATATTATTATATGACTTGGACCGTACGCGCGCTCTGATTGGCTGATTACCGGTCTGATATTTTCCCATCTCGGACCGTTACCATATAATAAAACATTTATTAACCTCGCTTGCTCGGTCTGTGCAGAGAAATATCAGACCTTGGCCTTTTTGCACAGACCTCGCCCCGGCTTGGTCTGTACATTAAGGCCGCGGTCTGATATTTCTCCATACAGACCTCGCGCTCGGGTAATAAGCCGTTATAATCTTATGGCTCTGTGCGGGCCAGTTCCAATACTAATCAAATATCATCACAGGGGCCAAGATAATTCGTTCACGGGCCGGATTTGAGACACGGCATAGAGGCTTCAATCTGCCTCCCCCTGATATTGCAAGTGTGTGAATTAAATAACCTCTGTATTCACCTGTGTGTGTGCGTTTGGTGGTTATAGTGTGTTGTTTGTGTTAATAAAGAGCAGTGTGTGTGAACAGAACCGAAACAAGAGTGAGGTAAAGCAGAGTGAATCTCGGACTCGGAAGCACAGTAACACGTGTGAAAGCGGTCTTTGTTTGACTTTTTTAGGCTCGTATTGTTCTCTGTTTAATTGCGACGAGTTATCCTGCCTTCTGCAAATGGCCAATTGATGAGGAACTCCTTCTGCTTCCTCCTGCTGCTCTTGTCTCGGGTCTGGCGCTCATCTCTGGCCCGTTCCGCCCCTTCCCTTTCCTGCACCAGCTGCCTGCACTTCTCCCCCGGACCCTCACCCACCCCTCTGCTGAAAAAGAGGCAGTGTTTTGGCTGTAATTCAAGCAATCTTTGACTGAGAACAAAAAAATCTTCTATCCATGTCAGTCTGAAAAGAGACAAGGGAAGTTCATTTGTAAAGCACAGGTCATACACAAAGCAACTCAAAGTGCTTCCCTAAACAATAGAAAAGGAAACTCATAAAACAAAAATAATCACAGTTTATTATATGACTTGGATCGTACGCGCGCTCTGATTGGCTGATTTGTAGCCTGATATTTTCCCATCTCGGACTGTTACCATGACAATTGATTTTATATCTTTCCTCGGTAAAAAATAAATCATGAGCGACGACTGGGAGCATTCTGGGAAGTAATAACAGCAAACAACGACAAAAACACAACTACTAACAGTCAAGAAGAGATTGACAACTTCGTTTCAGACCAGAAGGCTAAAAACACGATTAGGAAAACCAAGTCGGACATGAACATACTTCACAAATATCTAAAAAGCATCAGTAAAGACACAGAAGAGATTGAGAGCTTACCAGCGGGCGACCTCAATCATCTGATAAGCAAGTTCTCCATGTCACAATTTGACAGTTTGGTTGCATGTGTTTTTGTTTGTTAAAACCGATCAATATTTGCATAAATTGAAAATAGTCATATAATAAAACTTTTATTAACCTCGCTTGCTCGGTCTGTACAGAGAAATATCAGACCTTGGTCTTTTTGCACAGACCGCACCACGGCTCGGTCTGTACCAAAAGGCCGCGATCTGATATTTCTCTGTACAGACCTTGCGCTTGTTTAATAAGCCGTTAGTATTAAAACAAGTTGAGGCATGACTTTGAATATTGTCAGAGTAGTGGCTTTGACAATGCAGCTTATACTCTGAGACCAATAGGAGCAAAATCCCTGTGCTCCTCAGAGTCCCAGCAGGAGGCCAGTCCCGTTAGAACAGATGTACAGGTAAAACTTTCATAGTTTTACAGTTTGGACGGACCAGTAATCTTCTGGAGACAAAGGCATGGACAAGAATCTCATTGGCTGAATCTGACTGAGACCATCTAAAAAGCATTGGCGCAGTCTTGTGTTCAGAACTTCTCTTGGTAGCTCCTTCACAGTTTCTCAATCATGCATTTAAGAGTTTTCTATGTGCCTCACTGTGTCTTGCCTCGCTATTTTTATTATTTTTGTCTGTGTGTGCTTTGTGGTGTTGGTGTCCCCGGTGTCTCCTGTTTGTTCCAATGTTGTTTTTTCTGCAAAGGGCAATACATTGATTCTGATTCTGAGAAAAATACTGTACTTTATACTTTCACTGTGTTCTGCTTTGTCAGTGAAACCTAGGAAAAGTGCGTTAAAATACCACATGAGTATTTTGGAAAGTTCTTGTCCATCTTTCACTGGTCCCTGGTTACTACAGGCTTGTTGCGCTTCTTATTACTGATAAAAATGTACTTGTTCCATAGTCATCTGAGAGCACCGACCACAGAGAGTTTGAAGTTTCAGTGTCACCGACAAAAGCTGTTTGATTCTTATACAGAACAAGATTTAAATAAAAAAAGTGAACCGAAATGGTGTTAAAGGACAGCCCTCATCCTGTCTTGGTTAAGTAAATCTCTGCGATAAGTCACGTGTCATTTTATGGTGAAATTGACGTGGGATTTTAGGCACAAACCTTTCCAGCCCTGACAGAAATCGAATCATCAGCGCTATTTTCCACCTTTTTAAACAAATTTTGCATCTCAAAATTAGTCAAGAGTGCTGCTGCAGTCAATTTACTTTCATTAAACTTCACGGCGTGCTTCTGTTAAAAGCAACTGTGTCACTTGGAGGACAAATACAAGTCTGGTTTATAAGTCCAGTCACTGTAAGCCACTGAGTTTTGTGGAAGTTTTTTTTCTTCTTTCTTTTATCAGTGTATTAAAACATCAAAAATCAGAAGGCCCTGATGATTTAGTCTATTCTTGTCCCAATAAATTATATAAAATTACAACATGTGTCTCTCCAGTCCACCCCCTCCCAGGCCGGCCCTCAGCCCACAGCCCACAGCCCTCAGCCCACAGCCCACGGCCCTCAGCCCGCCCTCGCTCTCCGGTCAGCCTGGAGAGGGTCTCACTAGTGCCCTTTGGAGAGGAGCCTATGATGGAGCCTGCTGGTCTTTGGAGCAGGGGACAGGTGCTGAGGCAGCTGCTGCTCCCCCTCTGCTCCTCATACATTATGTTTTCCACCACACTTCTGTGCTGTTTCTAAGCTATGTGCCCGGATCATAATGTACAATACCAAACATGTCCTTATTGATTATTTCAAATGACTTGAATTAATTAATTTACTTCAGTGTTAAGTGTAATTCTTTTCAACAACAGATGTTTTTGATTAATGCCCTGCCCCTTCTGTCCAAATGCTTCTTTGTCAAACTTGCTACGAATCCGAATGACGTCATGAACAGAGTATTTCTTCAGGTCAAATTACGCTCTTAGCATGCCAATTATAGCGCCCCATGTTTCAAAATATTATGTCATTTCCTATTTCTACAACTAGATATTTTAGCATTTGGATCCTTTTCTCTTTCATACATTTTCATCATAAATAACCTCTTACATTAATAATCTCTTACTGTTTAAGGGTCAAAACTAAGGTAACCAAAGAGAAGTTTATGTTTTTGGTCTCGTCTCAGTATTGAAGTTTCTGGATATCAGGCGCATGCAGGAGTCCCTAAGCAGTCCCCATACCCACTCTTTGGAAACAGTGTATGCTTGGTATTTGTATGATTGATATAACAACACATTTTGGGACTCATTGAGCATCATACTGCAGAATTGATATTTAAGAGCAGTTTGATTTATGACAAATGGTGTAAAAGTTTTGGCGAGTTAATTGGTTATTATTTTGGGGTAACAATTATAAACTGCAAATCTTTGTGGTTCTATGGAAAGACAGTTAAATAGTTAGCATCGTTAGTTAACATAACAAAGGGCTGATTGACCTGGCAGGTTGCTCTGACAGACCACGCTCCCCTTCACCCGGTGGTCTGTGGAGGAGGGTGTCCCATGTGTGCGACAGGAGGAAGGCCCCCTCATCTCGGTTGATGTTGTTGTTGCCCCGCTTTCTGGTTTCAGTCGCTTCTTTGTTTCAGTATTTGTTTTGTTTTACTCCCCAGCCCGAGAGAGTCTCCCCCATTGGGACATAATTTTCATATGTTGGATGTTTGAACTGTTGTTCAACTGTTTGAATGTGCCTGAAATAAAGAGAGATATATTGAATATTAGTTTTAAGAGCAAAAAATGTCACCAGATGAATTTCAAAGTATATTTGAAATTCACTTCTGATGGAACATATTTTTCTTCTCATGGAAATCCTATTTTTGCATGTTCTTCCTTCCTTTACCACCATCTAGTGGTCAAACCAGGTCCAACTCTGGTTCCTGACGTGATGAGAATTAAGATATAAAGAAATGGATCAAACGGCCTTGAGTACCTCTTATTTATCGTGCATGTTTCTTGTTTGTGCAGGAGGAGGCCATCCCGGAGCTGGAGATAGACGTGGATGAATTGCTGGACATGCCGAGTGATGTGGAGAGAGCAGCCAGAGTCAAGGTAGTGGCTGTGTGTGGAAGTGTGGAAGGATGGCCGCAGCAACAGAACCAGGGCTAACAATGTGTCACTGTGTTGCAGGATTTGCTTGTTGATTGTTTTAAACCCACTGAGGTAAGTGGCCTAAAGCTTGTTGCAGATGAATACATAAAGACCTTACGATCAGACTGATAAATATTGTGAAAAGCTGCACTACACAACTTTACTGGTGGAGGGTCTACTTTTGGCTTATATCTTAAATGTAGATTTTCCTTGGACGTTCCTCTGTTTGGCTTCAAGATGGGGCACCTAGCTTTCAAACCATAAAAGGAGAACTAGAAAATATGACTAGTTTCTGCCCTTTAGGTTCAAAGTAAAATTTCACTCAATTTCTTTCGCTGTGTGGGTCATGACCATGTCTTCAGTCGGATGAGGAAGAGTATGACTGCAGCTCAGATCTCCATGAAGTAGGAATGTACGGTATTTATTATGGACCCCCATTCTTCCTGGGTTCCACTATGTCTGTTGGTCAGAAGCAGGACAGGGCCTGGTTAGTGCTGTGATGGGAGACCGCTGGGGACACTAGGTAACCCTGTAAAGTGCTGAACGTTTGTTGTGTCCTTTGGAAAAATATTTTAAATCTGTTATGTAGTTCCATCAAGAACCATTATTTAAAACCATATTCAAGTTCTGTTTTTATTGTGTTTTACTCACATCATTAATGAAACTGTTTCACTTCTCTGACAGGACTTTATTTCAGCTTTGTTGGATAAAATCCGAGGGATGCAGAAGCTGTCTACGCCTCAGAAGAAATGATGTTTGTGTGTTCTCCCGGTGCTGCACCCTGGACTCTGGACTCTGGACCTCCTGGACTCTGGACCTCCTGGACCTTTGCTGTCCCATCCTTTCTCACACGTTCACGTCTCCTCTCTGCCGCTGACAGTTCCAAACTCCCAGGCTGTGTTCATGTGCTCACCTCTGTTTGAATAGTGTGTACACAAATGTGGCTGTCTTTTTACTTATACTTATTAGTCCTGTTTTTAAGCTGGGTAACCTAACTTATTTCCATAAATAGTGGTGGAGAGTGTGTCTTCTGAGCTGAAGGTTGGTGGTTCAAATCCTGCTCGTAACATATTCACATTGGTTGAGTGATATCATATTGGCCTCAGCTCCCACTGGTAAATGCTGCTGTGTGTCCATGGGCAAGACACTTAAAGAGCGACTAAACACCAAATCAACTTTTTTTAACTCATAAACTGGATAAATATGTTTATTGTAGTGCTGTCTACATATCCTGGTCATTTTTTTGACATTTTAGTTCAAATTAGATAAAATATCACTTATGAGCCAAAAAACGTCTGTGTGGCGCCCTCTCAACCTTTTTGGTGGTACTACATTTGAATTTGGTCCTGGCCTCTCCATTGACTCTGAAGTTCTCTATGCCATCAGTTGTTCTGTGTGACGTCAGTCTGTCTGAGCCAGTGATATGAACCCATTCAACTCTCACAAACGCCCCAGCTGCAGTTTGGAGTATTCTGGCGCCATCTAGTGGATTAAAATTAAATTACATGAGTCATTCTGAGATTATTGAGTGTGATTAGGTTCAGGTGTGTAGCTTTACAATTATCTTGGTGTGTAAACAAGGGTGGAATGAGACTTTCTGGTCTGTAAACTATTGCTTTAAGCAGCAATGACTACTGTCTGGTTTTTTTTGTGTGACAAGTGAGCTGTCAATCACAGCCCAGACCACGCCCGACTCTAAGCCCCCCTTCTTGTCCCTTGGTCCTCCAGGCAACGCCCTTTTTAGAGAAAATTTTCAAATCTTCATGTGGGCGGAGTTAGGCTGGGCACAGGTGTTTAGTCGCTCTTTAACCTACCTAGTCCCCAGTGTCTGTGTACACTAGAGTGTGAAAAGGTGTGCAAATGTAGAACACAATATAAATGTGGACATTTAATGCATGTTGTGCACCAGAAAGAATCTTATAAAAGTAAAAGGTTGCGACAAAATCAAACCACAACTCACATTCTCTAATAGAAGACAACCTTGTATACTTTTAGTCACTATTTGACAAATTGGTTTGAGAACTATTTAGCTGAGTGTGGGTGCTCCTCTTTTGGGTGTAATTGTATAGTTCAATTGTTTGTGGTTTGAAAGTTAGGTATCCCAGCGTTAAGTACAACATTCCTTGTTATTGTGGCAGGTATTTGAAATCAACTCTCAATATTAAGAGATAATCAAAATTACTTTTTCACAATAGCTTCACAAAGCTAAAGAGGGGTTTGCTCTCGCGGTTTGGCATTTCTGTGAAAAATCATGCATCTCCCCAGTGAATCTGATCTGAAATCACACAATCTTTGGAATCATGGACCTCCTTGAGTCTGATCACATGGGTTTGAAAATCCACCCTAAAAAAACTAGATCTGTGCTTTTAGGGTGGACAGCTTCGTTCTGGTTGTTGGTACTTTTTCCTCAATATAATCAACTTTTTTGCTGCAGTTAGAATAGAAGTAGTTTTTGTAGAACGTGTGAACAAAGTGAACAATTTCTTATCAGGGCTTGGCATTAATTAATGTTTCTACAGACTGGCCTCAAATGCAGTAATAGTCTTAAAGATCCAGTCATCTTCAGTTATCACTTTTGCTCTGCCTGAAATGTGCCACAGTATCCCTGGTATTTATTTTGTTTGTCATCTTATACAGTGAGCAGGCCCACTGGTTAAAGACTCACTGTGGAATATTGTTGTCATTACAACAAAACTGGTCAAAGCAGATCCCATTTAAAAGGTCCTTATGTCACACATGATGGTTATGAGTGCATTTGTTTTGGCTTTTGAATTTTACCTGAAGAACCTTTGCGTTGACATGTTATTGTGTCAGTCTGAACACCATAAATGCGGCAAGAAAATACTTTTCCCTATGAAAGGAGCCGGTAGGATGAATGCAGTCGGGACATTAGGAGAAGAACGTGTAGTAAAAGTTTGCAGTGTATTGACCTCATGTTCAGTCTTTTCACATTAGAGCAGATCTTGATTCATTAGCATCATTACACTCATGCTACTGTTTCTGTTGTGTTTTAAAACATAATATTATACAGAAATGATTAGACACAGTGACAATTCAGCCAGAGGAGGGCGCTATTAACGACTAGGAGCTGCTATCCTTACGATCAACAAGGACTTGGAAGGAAGTATTTTTAGCCATTTTCAGTCAGACTGTTAGTAAAGTACTGTGAATATTCTCATGGTCATGTTTTGTGCGTGTGGTCATGTATATCACTTATACATCATGTAATGCACTCCAGAATGACATAACTTAAAACACAAATGGTGTAAGGAAACACATCTTCTTACGCTAAAACTTTTGGAAATGTAATCTGCCAAAGTAGAGATTGTTTCAAATAGAAGCAAAACAAATATTAGAGCTGATGCCAAGCCCTGTGTCTTCTTCTCTGTAGTGTCTGTCACTGTCTACACATGATTGAGCCTGATATCCTCGTCTCAAGCTGCTGTGAGGGTTAGGGTTAGATCATCTTCATAGTGGGAGTGGCTTGTAGTCACGGTTCAGTTTATATGATTGAAATAGAGTGTAGAATGTCCCATAGACTGTGTCTGGGGTGGACAGTAATACAGGACTCAAACTGAAGAGCATTGGCTTCATTCACTTTCAATAAACAGAGAACTCCTCTTACTCTGTGCTTGTATCACACTCGCTCTGCTGATTCTGCTGCTTTATTTTGACATATTTTTATATATGACCCTCAATAAATGACCAATCCAGTGGCTTGTGAATAGCATGAGCATGAAGAGAACAACCCCACTCATGATGAAAATTGTCCGGCTTCTTCCAGGAAAATCCACGTCAGCACTGTCCAGTCCTTTCTGCAGTCTGTGAGTGACTTCAGTGCCAAGTGCATTCAAACCCTAAGTAGAAGGGTGCCTTTACTTTGGAACGGACACTGTTTTACTACAGTGTTCACTACCTTCTCCTCTGCATTGCCTTTGCCCAGAATGTTCCGTGGTGGTGGTGTAAAAACATGTATTTCTGTGTGACTGGTATCATCAGACTAAAGAGAGCGTGGGTTCTGTTGCCGTAGCAATTGTGGCTACAATCCTTCATGTTCAAAAGAGTAGAATTCGCAGAAGACCATGAGAAAACATTCTCATCCAACTCTTTCAATTAAATGAGTCAAAGAAATTTGATAGGGCTTGTCATATACTATAATACTGATATATGACATATTTTATGTCAAATGATATTTATTATAAAAGGTGAATGCCGTAGTCTGGAACATTCTTGGCAAAGCTTCAGTTACAGCTACAGTGATTCAGCCACTGTCCATTTGACACCCCATACGTTTATATCCACGCCCAAATGCATCATGTAACCATGATGCATTGCATAATACAACGTTTTTTATTGATACATTTTTCAATTAACCAAAAACAGTTTTTCCTCATCCCTGATGTGACGGAGGGGAGATTAGATTAAACCTAGATTAGACCTGGCCTGTGTAGACAACAAAAGCATGTTTGCTTCTTCTCCTTCAAAATACTGACTCATAGATCAATCAAGTGTTTGTGTTACTGAACCAAGTTTTCAAAATCCTTAGTTACATCTTTTTTATTAGGCCCCTGTTTCATCTTCCTTTTTGGTCATATATTTAAACTACGCATGGTGGATGAGCACTGGTATCTGATCATGGATTAAGATTGTTGCTAAATTTAAGATTTTAGATCAAGAACTTGCTGATTATTCCCCTGGTGTAAATAATTTCATTATTACAAGCTCAGAACACTAACTTCAGGGCCAACAATTATGCAAATAATTATCCAAAAGGAAAGGCAGATAATTATACAGTTGTGCTCATAAGTGGCATGATCTGAATGCCCTCGTATGTTTCAGAGGATAAAAAGATCATGAAAGGTTTGGAGGTAGAAGTATCACAGCTGGAACACAATTGTAAAGAACATCATTTTTCTGGAGAGTTATTTTAAACAGAAAAAGGCTTTGTTCATGTCGTTGTTAAAGGATCTGTCTCAGTCTGTCTCAGTGTAACGAGTTTGAAAAGGAAACAAGCAAACGCAGAAGGGCCAGAGGGACATGTTTGTCAGAAACATGGGTCTCAGGACTGTTTTTGAAGTGGAAAAAAAATGATGCCTCATCATCCAACCAGATGAAGCTCAGCTGCAGAGATCTTGTCAGACTTCTGAAGTTAAGCAGGCTATGGTCTGGTTATTAGTGTGATGGGAGACCTCTGGGAATGCCTTGTGCCACAGTGAGGCAGCTGTGAAGTGTCAAACTGTCATGTTCTCAGGCAAGACCCACAATGAAAAGAATGGGACGGGTAAATGGTTGGTGGTAATCGAAGGGACTGATGGCAGGGTCTGGTTGCCTCGCTTCTGTTAGTCTGCCTGAGGGCAGCTGTGGCTAAATAAAATCAATGCATTATTGATTTATTATTAATCTTGAGAGGAAAAAGAATTGACAGAAAGATAACTTCTTCTTGGGCTTGTATACTTATGGGCACAACTGTACTTATAAACTGAAACCAAGATAATGGAAGTTATTTGCCTGACAGATCCTGTTAGTTTCTGTGATTAACTGACTTGTAGACTGACTGCAGCCAGTATACAACTCCTAAAGCTAATACTCTCACACCTTACAACTAGAGTTATAGGGGAGATTTGTCCGCTCTTCTGGAATAACGGAGCTATTCAGTTTGATACAAGGTTAGTTTATCAGAATTTTACTGGGTCAAGCTTCACTAAGGCGAATACCGAAAACAGAAACAAAATATCAACCAATGATATCCATCGCAAAGTTCAACATCGGCTTGTATGTATGCATTGGCCTAATCATATTTTCTTATTTCCTTATAATCTTTGCTCTCTTATTTCCTCTCTTCCCATTTAAACAAACAAATGTTGCCTTAGATATTATTTATACGACACAGACCAAAAACATGAGACAAAAACGCATTATGAATACTGCCACTTGTTACAGAATATGTTTTTTTTTATTTGTAATGAGATTTATTTTGTTAGGCCTCGTCACTGATTGTTCTGTAGAAAAAAAAAAATCACTTTTTTGTATTTGTCACTTGTGTAATCAGTTGTTGAGGTCAGACATGCAGGATGCTTCATTGTGACGCAGAGGTGAGTGGTATGGACAAACATCAATATGTGCCTGTGAATGTGAACGTATCCACGGACATGACTTTATACCCAATTTTGTTACTGTTTTCTAGAGACGATGCCCATGTTTTGTAAATCCTCAAAACATATTATTTCTAGATGATTTAGATACGTCATAATATATCATAAATACCACTTAAACATGACATTGTGTTAGAACTACATGCATTAGAGTGGATGTCTATCTGTCATTCCCAACCCAGCATTGGACTTCTACTGCTGAGACTGTTATCAGAAGTCTGTTTTGTACTCTGGGGCTGGGTTCTTTTTAAACGTAGGCCACTGTTGATTGTACATGAAGCTACGCGAGCTAAACTCAGTATTAGCCAAATGACAATGTTTTGACGACGTTTCCGATCC
Source organism: Knipowitschia caucasica (assembly GCA_964034765.1). Classification (NCBI taxonomy): domain Eukaryota; kingdom Metazoa; phylum Chordata; class Actinopteri; order Gobiiformes; family Gobiidae; genus Knipowitschia; species Knipowitschia caucasica. Next base: position 6,862,985 of record OZ035841.1, read on the forward strand.
AACCAACGATGTAGCAATATCAACAACAGGTCTTTGCCCAATTTTGTTACACTTTTATGCAACTTTAATAAAAATGTGTGAATTTTACGTTTTGTGTGTGTTGTTGTAGTTTTCCCACAGATCCAGGCATATTATTTTAAGTATAAGCAATATATTTATTATCAGGGCGCCAGAGCATGCTGGAGTTATTATACAAGTTTTTAGCTATAATTGAAACTGGAGCACCCAGAGGAAACCTATGCATAAACATGTAAAATTTGCAGACTCCATACAGAAACGCCCTTTCTGGAGGTGGAATAAAGAGTGCTGACCGTTGCACCACTGTTGCATAGAAGAAGTCAACAGGTGGATTTCCCCAAACTCTCTGGCCTTATTTGACGAACACGTATCACCAGAATGATTGAGAATTGGGAGGACCAATAGACTTGATGATCCACCCGGAAGTAGAAAATCCTCCTATAAGTCTTTAGAAATGGTGAGTCCAGTCTTGAAAATGTGAGGAATATGGGTGGAGTTTGATCTGCTCTGTTGGAATTAAAACCTGCCCTTCAAATGGCCCTTTGAAGACCGTAAACTTTAAAATAATGCTTAAGGCAGACTTGTGCTGTCAGTCACCGTTAAGTTTCATACGACATATTTATTAGTTCCATAGTTATTTTGGCAAAAATAACTTCTGAAATACAAATCTATCAGGAATCCACTCCTGAGCCCCATTTCCACCAGACCAAGTGGTGTGGCAGGTTTGCATGTAAAGTCTATTATGTATAGCTAATAATCGCATGTGTGTTGCGGAACGCGCGTTTGGTACAGAAAGTGCAGTTGCAGCTGATATAAGTTGACATTACATTAATCTCATGTCCAAACTTTTCCCATTAGTGCAGCTCTTCATTCATCATTTCACTTCAGTTAGAGTGAGCTTCTGTTGTGTTTGATAGATAAATAAGTCTGAAAAAATTGAAATATTCCAGACTATAAGCTTTTCCCCCTCACTTTGAACGCTGAGGCATATACTAAGATGCAGCTTATTTCAATATCCCTTAGTTTTTTGGTTTATGGTGAAAGTTTTTGAGCTATAGTTTTCACTATCACAACAGGTACAAGATTATAAATGTCTTTCTAACCATTAGAGCCTGTGGCTTATGATCAGGTTATACGTTTTTAACAGTTTCCTAGAATGGAAATGTCTCTTAGAATGTGTGTTCATTAACCGATCTGCAAATGATAATATGACAGCTGACAGCCCTATCCAGTTAGGCAACCATGGATAATACATACCTCGTGCACGTCGCTGCGTGATGACGTCATTTGTATATGATGTAGACGCGGAAGTGCTATTACTAGAGTGGTGTCTGTTGATGTTCAGTGCGATATCGTGTAGAATCATTATTGTACATGTAATTATTACTATATATTCATCAGTATTGTATATATAGGGACATGTCACGGAAAAAGAAAGAGGAGTATCACCGCTTCTTCACCGTCAGCGACTCCCGCACTCATGAGAAGGGCCACACGGAGTACAAGATCACCGCCAGGGTACACATGTTTTCATTAGATGGTTAACAGTTGGTAGGATTTGTTTTTAATTAGCCTGGAAAATTCAATAAAAATATATCATTCAAGCTAGAGTGAGTACTAGCCAAGAGCGAGGCATCAAGATTATACTCAAGATAACACAAAATTAAATGAAATAAAAATAGCATTTTGGTATTTTTCCTGACTTCCTGAAGGACATGGGCCGCAGGTATGACATAGGTAGAAATAGTTACCATAGCAACGACAGCACGAATAATCTCCATTCTCTATATTTAATAGTTTTGTGAATTTTAGTGAAAAAATGAGACATCTTTGAATGAAAGCGATTAACCGTCAGATAAGTGCTTTTCTTGAGCAAGAATTGCATTATGGTATGGAGGTGGAGGAATTACATTTTAGAACTCAGCATTCATTTATATTTCAGAACTGCTTCTTAAATCAGCCAGCATTTTATATTTTAGCAACTATTTCATTTTTATTGTTGAGAGTTTTGTAAATTGCTTATTCTGTATCCAACAGACTAATGTGTGTAACCCAGAGTATACCACAGTAGCCACAATAGTGCCTTTGTCAGCTTTGGGAATGAGATCACATGAGTGCTGTGATCTTGGCATTAGCTGACTACACCAATGATGGGTCCATAATTATTTTTAAGTCAGAACAGTTCTATGGGAATTCATTTTGAAAACACAATAAATGGAACTATGTAATAAAATATGTTTTTGTCCTACAGTCATTAATAACCAAACATCTGAGAAGCTTTTATAATAATACGTTTTTTGAATCTGAGTAAGATTTGTAGTTGTGTCAGCTTTATGACCCTGCGACTTGCTCTGCAGTTTGTTTCCCAGAGTCATCCGGAAGACGTGAAGGAGGTGGTTGTCTGGAGGAGGTTTTCTGAGCTCAAGAAGCTTCATGGAGAGCTGGCCTACACTCACAGGAACCTGTTCAGACGACAAGAGGAGTTCCCCCCTTTCCCTCGGGCACAAGTCTTTGGTAATGACATTTTCCTCTCTGTGTGTAGCTACACACAACAGCTACACACAGCTCTGTTGTGAACCAATGAGGGATTACGTAAACACTACAGCTGATTGTTAAAGGACCTTATAATATTGCGGGTTACAAAAATAGACTTACAGTTTTTTTAACATATGTTTGAACTTTTTTGTGCAGTGGATGTATGTACAGCCCATTTGATAAGTTAATCCTACTTTGTAACGTTTGTGTCAGATATACAATTGCTCTGCATGGTGAGTTATTACATTATCTTTTTATTATGATAATGTCTTTTTAAATCCAGATATGACCAATATTAATATAACATATATAATCTCAGTAATAACTGACCAATTTTTGGTTCCCGAATTTGGCTTTGGTGCGAACAGACCAGACCTTATTCTGAATGGCTGGTTTCCAGGTCGTAGCGGCCTGAGAATTGTTGAGGAATGGAGCCGGCCGTGGGCTGAGTGTATGAAAGTGGTTTTCTTTGTGAAAGTTTGTACGTTCATCTTTGTGTGCGTTTGCCTCTATAGTTCCTTTATCTTTGTGAAACACATTGGAAACTTATTTTTAGAAGTGTGTTATTTAAATAAAGTGGAATGGAAACTTCTCTCATGAATAACAGGTTTTATTTACTTATTTAAAAAAGGTCAATGTAAAGTTATTTGCATTGCTTGAACTCAGAGTATGTCCTAGTTCTTGTGAGTTTCGTGTACTAATTTTAGCACTTTACTTTAAAATAATGTGATAACCCCCAAACACCAAAAAGTTGGTTTCTTAGTCACATTCTGTATTAGTAATGCAACACGACACGTATGTTTCAGGGAGATTTGAAGAGGCGGTCATAGAGGAGAGACGGAGAGCTGCAGAGGTCATGTTTAGCTTCACCACCACAATACCAGCTCTGTACAACAGCCCACAGCTCAAAGACTTCTTCAGAGTGAGTGGATTATTATTTGTTTATTTTATGTTGATGTTGACACTTTGGACTTTACAGATTTGAGCAGATATGCTACTGTATGCTGCTATGGCATACGGCATAACCCCAGTCTCAGATTCCTCACCAACAGATCAGAGAATGATGAAGAACATGACTGTTATAATTTACTTCTGTGTGGCTTAGATCGACATGTGGCAGAATGTGGTGGAAGTTTTGCTTTTGCTAAAGATCTCTGCACTTTTTATACCTATCCATATATTCTACTTCGATTTATTCACTTACTAAAACATGGATCATCATCAAGATTAAGTTTCAGAGCCAATATGGACATAAATAGTGTTCTTTGAAATGTTTCTCAGTTGCTGCTTGTGGAGCTTTGTAGAGCTGTAGTTAATCTAGCAGTATTTCTGAAAGAATGATATGTATAGCACATGTTCTTGGTGGTTGGGTAAAGGTACAGGTACAAACCATAAACCATTTGTAAAGGGTTTTTTAATTCTTTTTTTTCTTGTATCCAAAAATATTGTGAAGTAAAAGTAAAACTGGAAGTCTATAAGTACAGACCATAGACTGTACAGACCTGTACATAGTAGGAGGAGCAGTCGCCTGATTCCAGCCCTCCATGAGTTACAGAGGCATGGACTGAGTATTGATTCTCCTTTCATTGTTTTGTTGTAACAGTCGTTTTGTCTGTGGGGTGAGCTGAGAAACTGTAAACATCTCAATAACCACTTTATAGTTTCAGCATGAATTAGCACCAGTGGTTTGATTTGAGTCATGAAGACGGGCAGGGCCCAAAAGATTTGTCATGAGCTATTTTTATCCGTCATTTTATTTACGTTTGAATGATTGTCTAAACAAACTTGCTTTAATAGCTATTTGTTTATTGTTTATAAACTTTGACTCACAAGCCTTTATCAAGCTGCAACAGGACAAAAATCCAACAAATCCTGTTTATCCTGGTGTAAATGCAATGTACTGTGCACAACCGGTGTCTGCACAGCTGACTGTGAACCTGAGACAGAAGTTTGTTTCAGATTCTCCTCATGTCTGTGAACTGTGTCACAACTTACAATCTCACGAGACTAACACTCCTTCTGTCTGCAGCCAGCTTTACATTTCTATTTCATTTAAGTACTTTGAAAGTAGCTCCACTACTGAAGGTTTCTTGTTAATACCAAAGTGAAAAATGAGTCTAATGCGTTTATCCCAGTCACAGATACATCCAGAATAATCAGAGATCCCATGTTGGCAGAGTGTGCTGTGAATGTATTCAAACATGTTGTGATGTGTGTGTTGTGCTTGCAGGGTGGTGAGGTGTCGTGTCCTTTAGACCCTGCTGAAGTAGAACCATCTGGAACATTGCCTGCCCCTCTTATCCCCCTGCCAAAACGTCGCCCCTCAGACTGTCAGCCGGCAGATGAAGAAACAGGACGCGAGGCTCCGACTTTACCCCAAGATCTAGGAAACAACCTGAGCTTAGAGCTGGGGGAGCCTGAGGTCGCGGCTGAAGCCCTCTGTGAGATGGGGGGGTCTCCTGGAGGACAAAGTGACCCAGAGCTGGATGACAGAGGTACCACTATTAGGGTAAAGTGCGGCGAGACTCAATTTCCACCAGATGAGACACAAGATTATGATAAAAACAGTTTACAAAACAATGAGCCCAATCATGCAGGTTAAAACCCACATCACTGTTTTACTTTGATTACACTTAGGATAATGTTATTATGTTAATGTTCATAATGGTAGTAATGAAGTCATGATGATGAGTTTATGATAGAATATCATCTAAAATCTAAAAAGACACTACAAATTAGCATTAGGGGTTTCAGTGTAAGAAAATTCCAATCTTTTCTTTCTTATTTTGTAAAGCACTCTTTGAGTTGCATTGTGTATGCTCTGTGCTACACAATTAAAACTACAGTGCCTTGCGAAAGTATTCGGCCCCCTTGAACCTTTCAACATTTCGCCACATTTCAGGCTTCAAACAAAGATATAAAAAATACATTTTTTGTCAAGAATCAACAACAAGTGGGACACAATCGTGAAGTGGAACGAAATTTATTGGATAATTTAAACTTTTTTAACAAATAAAAAACTGAAAAATGGGGCGTGCAATATTATTTGGCCCCCTTGGGCTAATACTTTGTAGTGCCACCTTTTGCTGCAATTACAGCTGCAAGTCGCTTGGGGTATGTCTCTATCAGTTTTGCACATTGAGAGACTGGAATTCTTGCCCATTCTTCCTTGCAAAACAGCTCGAGCTCAGTGAGGTTGGATGGAGAGCGTTTGTGAACAGCAGTCTTCAGCTCTTTCCACAGATTCTCGATTGGATTCAGGTCTGGACTTTGACTTGGCCATTCTAACACCTGGATACGTCTATTTGTGAACCATTCCATTGTAGATTTGGCTTTATGTTTTGGATCATTGTCCTGTTGGAAGATAAATCTCCGTCCCAGTCTCAGGTCTTTTGCAGACTCCAACAGGTTTTCTTCCAGAATGGTCCTGTATTTGGCTCCATCCATCTTCCCATCAATTTTAGCCATCTTCCCTGTCCCTGCTGAAGAAAAGCAGGCCCAAACCATGATGCTGCCACCACCATGTTTGACAGTGGGGATGGTGTGTTCAGGGTGATGAGCTGTGTTGCTTTTACGCCAAACATATTGTTTTGCATTGAGGCCAAAAAGTTCGATTTTGGTTTCATCTGACCAGAGCACCTTCTTCCACATGTTTGGTGTGTCTCCCAGGTGGCTTGTGGCAAACTTTAAACGAGACTTTTTATGGATATCTTTGAGAAATGGCTTTCTTCTTGCCACTCTTCCATAAAGGCCAGATTTGTGCAGTGCACGACTGATTGTTGTCCTATGGACAGACTCTCCCACCTCAGCTGTAGTTATCTGCAGTTCATCCAGAGTGATCATGGGCCTCTTGACTGCATCTCTGATCAGTCTTCTCCTTGTTTGAGAGGAAAGTTTGGAAGGACGGCCGGGTCTTGGTAGATTTGCAGTGGTCTGATACTCCTTCCATTTCAAAATAATTGCTTGGACAGTGCTCCTTGAGATGTTTAAAGCTTGGGAAATCTTTTTGTATCCAAATCCGGCTTTAAACTTCTCCACAACAGTATCTCGGCCCTGCCTGGTGTGTTCCTTTGTCTTCATGGTTCTCTCTGCGCTTTAAACAGAACCCTGAGACTATCAAAGAGCAGGTGCATTTATACGGAGACTTGATTACACACAGGTGCATTCTGAACTTCTGGACTGAGTTTACTGCACTGAAAGTAAAGGGGCCGAATAATATTGCACGCCCCACTTTTCAGTTTTTTATTTGTTAAAAAAGTTTAAATGATCCAATAATTTTCGTTCCACTTCACGATTGTGTCCCACTTGTTGTTGATTCATGACAAAAAAAATTAAATTTTATATCTTTATGTTTGAAGCCTGAAATGTGGCGAAATGTTGAAAGGTTCAAGGGGGCCGAATACTTTCGCAAGGTACTGTAACTTGCCGTGGACTGAGTGTGTGTAACATAGTTTGTCCAGCAGAGGGCGGACTGTGCATTAGTGTGATTTAGTCCTGCATTTTTTCCCCTACTTTACTGGACTTGTGTCATGTTTAAAACTAGCAGATTTTTTATATTGAGTTAAATTTCCAAATATTTTTAGCATCGAACAGCTGCTATTGGTCGGTGTTTGTTTTCTAACAATGTTTGATCTAAGTAATAACTTACCATTCAAACATCCTTTGTTTATTAAAATGTCCCTGGAAACAGGACACCGGCCACTTTTATGTCCACTTGTTTCTGAAACGTTGTCACTAAGAACAGCCTGGGAACCACCTCATCGTGCAGGCGATGGTTCATTCCACAGACATTGTTAGTTATTTCCAGTTCCGTGTTCTACTGATGTTGGTTCTCTGTTCTGTTCCCAGTTCCATCCCCGTTTCGAATGGGGGATTTGCAGGAGTCGCAGGAGGAGCTGAATTCTCTGTTTGATTCAGAGGTAGAAGATCCACCTCCACAGACTGAAGTCACTCCACTGCCAATGTGTGACCACGACCTCGCTGCCTTTGACCCTTTCTATAAACAAGGTGATGCATGGTGTTAAAGTCTACTCTCTGGTCAAGGGTCAAGTAACCCATCCAATGCAAGGGGTACCTGAAAAGATCTTTTATTCATTTTCACTATTCACTATTAATATGAACTTTCACACAGATGTTCACTAAACGTCTTTACAAAACAGTCTTTACAAAACTAATTATCTAGAGAAAACAGCTGCACTATACATTTTATTATAAAACATTGATGAAATTAGTACTAATACTTATTATTTATTTATTTATTTCAAACTGATTAATTCTTACTCCTGGTCCTGTTTTGGTTCAGTCCAAACATGTACTCATTTTGTTAAGTTCAATATATTAAGCCATTTGGTCAAAATACCTACATAATGTAACTAAGAAATACAAAATCAGATGCATGATGAGCTCTTGGTAGAACAGTTTTGTGACCCCGACCAAAGTGACAGTCCTGTGGGAGCTGAACACTTTTTTGAACTTTTCTGTGTCCCTGTTATTTTTCTGTGCCAAAATACATCATATATACAGGAAAATAGTAGAGAACCCTGGATTAAACCCTGCTATTATGTTTTGGCCTGAGTCCTGGATCTACAGCCCGTCCGTTTGTAGGAGCAAATCCCTCCCTCAATGTGGGCCTCCCTGAGGTTTTTCATTTTCACATAAAGTGTATTCTTAGATGGACAGAAAAATTCACTCCTATTCTTACTGTGTGTTTTCATGTTAAAGCTAAGAAAAAAACCTTCAAATTGGTAAGAATTCTGAGATTGCCATAACCTCAGGACGTCTGCAGCCTTGACCAGAGATGGATTAAACGTTCTTTTGTCTCAATCTTGACTAATGGTTGAATTCAAATGGTGCTCCTGTTGTTCCAGGTCACTCTGATCACTGCAGTGACCACTCAGAGCTGTTCTCTCTGCCCTTGGACATCAGCACGAACACAGGGGCTGAATATGTGACCGCTGCCTCTGCTCAGCTGACCACAGCCATGGGACAAGAGAAGGACGGGGACTTTAGTGCCGCCATAGTCTCCTACAGGACAGCAGTCCACACTCTGATCACTGGAGTCCAAGGTAATCATCTCCATTGTGTAATACTTCCATCCATCCATCCATTTTCTACCCTTTAATCCATTTCTGGGTCAGGGGGGTGGCAGTCAGAGATGCCACCCAAGTCTCATAGCACCAGCCCCTCACTGACCCTCTGCAGGTGGTGAGTCCACAGGAGGACGGCTGCTCTTTGAGTGTGAGCATAGCCTTGATCTTTCAGTGGGGGCTTTTTGGCAAAGTGGGGTTAAGTGTCTTGCCCTAGGACACGACAGCAGTCATCAGTGGGAGTTGATGGAGAAGGTGCAGAGGTGGGAATTGAACCCACGACCTTCTGGCCTTAATGCCAATGCTCTACCAACTGAGCTACTGTCGCTCTAAGTGTGTGTGTGTGGTGTGTGTGTGTGTCTATGACAGTATAAAATGTGTGTTTGTGTGTGTGTACTACAGTATAAAGTGTGTGTGTCACGAATAAGTCACCAGTGAAGTTAGACTGAAGTTAACAGCATCATGATGTATTTACAGATGTTTATATATATGTTATATATAAACATATATATTATATATATGTGTTTATATATCAGAACAGATGAGTAGCACGTGTACAGACTCAGCAGTTCTCATTGTGCAGTCTGACAGCAGCAGCTGCTCTCCAAAGCGGACAGAGTGTCCTGCAGGGGGTGACAGTCATGGTCCAGCATATATGTTAGTTTATCCAGGACCCTCCTGTCCCCCACCTGCTGCACTGTGTCCAGGGAACAGCCCAGGACAGAGCTTACTTCCTGATGATCTTGTCCAGCTTCTGTCTGTCGCTCTGTGATGCTGTAGCTCAAGCAGACCACACCGTACAAGAGACTGATCCCACCACATGTTACTGTATGTGTCGTGTCGGGCGCTTTCCTTATTCCGTATTTATTTTGGTAAAGCCCCTCGAGACACTACTGTCACTTCCATTGTATCTTGTCTGTGTTTTCAGGAGATCCAGAGCCACTGCGCCGGGAGGCTGTGATTAGAAGGACGTCCCACTACCTGAAGCACGTGGAGAGCCTGCTGGAAATGCACCCCTCACCCACACACTCGCAGACATAGCACTGCTTACAAGGCAATGGTCACAAGCAAAGAAGTGTCCCCCATGTTTAATGATCGATGCTACTATTTCACCCTCACCACTACTTTCAATATTACGAACAGTTGTGTTGTGCTGGAAAAGAGTGCCTTGAATGGACCCTTTTAGAAGACAAACCCTGGTGTCATGATGCCTCCAGAGACCGATCATTGTATGAGTGGATTTGGGTTTGAATTCCAGGATTGGAGCTGGACCTTTGGGCAGTTTTCACCCCGAGTCAGAGGGCCGTGCATCACATCCTGGTGCGAGGAAGAGATAACTGCAGTTTGTTTAGCCTAATATTGAGTTGAAATTATGAACATTATCCAAATTCCTTAAAGGTGAAAAGAGCTGCAGAGAACACACAGCTTGAATAGTGTTTCTGTTGTGTACGTGTTCATACTGCTTCTATCTGACACTTTGGTTGTTATGCCAACACAGAGAGAGATGCTGCTGCTCAGTCTATACACAATATGTACTCAATTCTATGTTTATATTATAATAATTAATACATTGATGTAAGTAAAACTCAGATAATTATAATATTGTGAATAAAATTTATTTATAATGTTTTTACATATTACTGTAAAACAACTTACAAGGGGACAGTATTTAATGTTTCCATTTTCAATTACATCTGTATTTTTTATGTGTCCGCAGCTAATTGGTCAACATGTACAAATCCTATTTGACCTTTCTGAACAAATATTTGAAGTGGAGTTATTCTCAAATAAAAATACAATTAACATGATGCATATAATATTTACATTACAATTTTCAAGCAGAAAGATTAAATCAGAGAGTAGAATGAGGGTCTCATTTGGGTTGCTACATTTTTTTCACATAGAAAGCTGAAACCAGAAAAGTAAAAAGTTACATCTTAAAGGTCTCTCTTCATTTTTCACAGTCCATCTTAATCATATGTGTGATAATACCATACAACACTCACAACGTACCTAATTGTACCCATTTTTTACATAGAGGTGGTCCCCTCATTTGAAACGAGTGAATCTGTGCTCCTCTGCCTGTGAGCCCGCCTCCCCCTGTAGCCTCACTCTGACTGAAATGACTTAAAGGTAAATAATTTGTTGTGAATGCTAAATGTTAAGTTTTCGCTGGTACATAGTCATTTCAGACCTGAGATTAAACTTTTCTAACAATGGCGATCCGTCACAGAGAAGCCTATGTCCTCGAACCAGAATTGGACAGTTGTGGGTGTTATGTGCTAGCCTGGAAAAATCCAGACTCACCGCTGTACCAGCCGCTGGATAAAAAAATACAGAGGGGAATCATTCTGGTCTCACCAGGCTAGTTATGTGCAGCAATACGAGCAGAGCAGGGAGTAACCAATAACACTGTGGGTATTATACAAACTATACTAAATAGGTATTTCTTAAATGCTTGTTTTCCTACAGATAACATTCATAGCACAGATGCATTTCAGTCTGTAGCTTGTACCAGTATATTCATTGTACACATGTCTGTGCACAGGCCACAAAGCAGTCTCACTACAGAGACTGGAGCTCCTTGTCTCAAGGTCTTCTTTGTGGTGGAGGCTTTGACTTCTTTCCAGACCTTCTCCTTGATAGCCCTAGCGGCAAATGTGATCAGGACCGTACTTTTTATAATTAAAGTGGTCATGTTCGCACTTCTCTCTTTTGCTCACTCAGTGGAAACTGTCCACACGCAGTGGAAAAACGTTATTTGTTTCTGGTGCCACTGACTGCAGATGTCATTGATGTTTGCTTTGAAAGCCTGATCCCAGCAGACAGTTCTGTCATAGTTCTGTCATCGAGACCTCTGGGAACACCAAGTGCCCTGGTGGGAAGTTTGTGTATGTAAAGTTCCTCAGGCAAGACACTAAACAAGAATAATTGATGACTGTCGGAGGGGCTGATGGCACAAACAGGTTTGGTCACTTCCTGTCAGTCTGCCCAAAGTCAGCTGGGGTTACTGTGGTAGTTTACCACCACTGTGGACGGGGTGACTGAATGTCATGTAAAGCATCTGAGCATTGACTTTCTCCGGATCAATCGATGTAGAAAATTGTATCTGAAAATTATTGATAGATTTTTGATATTTAAGATTGAGCATTATGTGCTTTTTAAGACTCATGGTTAAGGACTAGAGGAGCCGGATGAGGCTCCTGGGTGTGGGTGAGCATGGATCATCCCTCTTTTGTTTCTGTTTCTATACCACACCTTAGGACTAAGTAGACACTAAGTAAACACTAAGAGGGCCACATTTCGAATGCAGCAGACTTTTTTTTTTAAATAAATAATTATTTTGGTTTTTTTGATACTCTATATATTTTTGCCTCCTCTTGATTTCATGAGGGTTTGGCTGATAGAGTATTCCTTGTCTTTGTCCATACTTTTGGGAGCACAATGGACATCTTGCTCATTGGGTCGCAGTGAAGTCAGCCATGCCACGACTTTTATGCTTCGTGCATTTTCTGAAGGATGGCGTTCCACTCTCTGTCCTCTAGTTTCCATTAAATGTGCGAAAATTGCTGCACCTGTGAAGCAGAGATGGAGAGACAAAAGCTTTCACTGGGTTTTAGCATATATGCACACTCCATCAGCACACTGCCCACTGCAATTACACCCAGCACTCTGCGGCTGAGAGCGTAACAACCCTCTTTGTGAGCCAGGATCAGCTTCACATGTTTATTTACCATTCAAGTGCAGTTGGCTGGTGCAGTGCTGCTTTATGCTTGTTCTTGAGTGACTGCATATGTGTATATTTACAGTCTATGATATGTGTATACACTATATGCTCTTTTCAATATTCTATTCCATGTTCTTATTCTTCTGCCAGATTTTGGTGCGCTTCAACTCTTTCAACAGTTATGCCTCGTTGGGTTCATTGTGACATTACATTACCTTTGAACGTCACGGTTTGGTGAAGGCAATCGCTGATGTTTGCTATTTCTTTTGATATTTGTATTACTTGTTGTATTTGTACTCAAAGTTGTGCCTTTTCTTTCTTCCTATCCAAATGTTGACTTTTCTGTATTTTTACTTTTCAACAACGTACAACTTTTAAACAGAAAGGTACTGTGTCTACTGCAGGCTCAAACCTTTCAGCAGTCTTGCATTTCAACAGATTACTTCTTATATAATAGGGTAATAAGTTATTTTCTGCAGTAATTTTTTACATTCTCCATAATGGTGTTACTCCTGCATGTGTGGCAGGATGGAATGTTACAGTTCATTTTGAAACCTATTTTAGAAAGAATTCAAAAGAATAGAAATGGGCAGCTTCTCTTCTACAACGTACCCTGCTACAAGTCTATTCATTTCTGTCTTTAAGGTTTGACCTGACAGCTTCATTCAAGTCTAGGTTCTTATACCGTGGGACTGTTGTGCTGTCGGAGGCGGAGGCTTCGCTGAGTTGCTCCATCCTAAAGACATGTGTGATGATAATTTGGGTGAAACTGTTAGGTTTTTGTAGAAATAGGATCCCAAAAAAAGTGTAGACTGAGGTATTTACAGTTTATTATTACAGATTGATACTGGCAGGCAGGCTGTGGAGAAGGAGGCTGGCAGAGGCTGGCAGAGGCGGAAGCAGCAGTTGAGCACCTGGGAAAAATGAGGAGACGAAAGTTAAAAAAATACAGAAACATTTGAGTAATCCAAAAATTAGCGCAGAGGCAAAAGCACTACCAAACAAGACGGAATTATCTGGCGACGAACTGCAGTCAATGCTGGGTGGTAGGTGATCACACTGAGATGAGCTGCAGGTATTCTCAGCTGCCACGGAACCAGCCACGCCCCCGTCACCAACAGCTCTGCCTGCAACACAAACACAGGGAGCAGAACACAAATCCAAATCCTCACAGAAACACCACACAACACTAAAAACTTGTGTAATTATAGCCATTTCTTGCGTAGAGGTGCTGTCACCTGAGTTCAAACAGCTGGATCTTTGCTAAAGTCTATCGACCATACTCTGGACTCAGAGAGAGGCTGCATGTGCTGATCATCATGATTCAGTGTTTCAGTTTCTCCCCCTGTCAATCACCTCCTGGAGGCGGGCTTCTCACATCACAAATTTGATCGAGTTGTTTTACTTCCTCTTGAGAATGAAAGAAAAGGGTCGTTCTCTATCTAAAGCTTGAGGGAATCAATGAAGAAACTTGGGCATGTGTATGAAGGCTGAATAGCACTGTAATGATAGCATTGAAAAGTTGAAAAGCGTAACATGGGACCTTTAATAGTTGATGAGTTTCTGCGGTGGACAATCGCTGGCTATGCTCCACGACAACGGTTTTTTCTTCTTGACTGATATCGTTGAAATAGTGTCATATCTTTACCGGTAAAATCTTTATAAACAAATCTCTGTATGCGTGCACGCAGGCACACATACAGCGGCAGTGCAGTCTCCCCAGATCTCCTGAGGCTGGTGGGGCCGGAAATAAAGTATTTAGGTAGTATCTCTAATAAAGTTACACGTATTTCCATAATAATGCGCTACGGCTACCTTACACAAATTGTAATTTTGTTGCCCTTAGAAAGGACAAGCACAAAATTCAAATACAATGACATTTAGAGAGCACTATAAAACACCCAATTATGCTGTTTATAAGCTAAAAGTTGATTTGGTGTTTAATTGCTATTTTCAACAACTCCGCTCATGACCAGGTGTACACAAGCAGCACTCAAGGGACGGTGGGGGAGGGAGAAATTCAATCCACTCATGTGTTAGTTTTTGAGCTTTTCCCTGTCCGGCTTTTACTGAACCTGTTTCCATAACAACAGCAACCATCACACATAAGTGTGGCATAAATGTCACACAAAGAATGGGTAGAGAGAGAACGAGTGGATTTTTATATAGTTCCTTCGCCTCTATAATAAAAACACAATTTACAGTGCGAAGGCACTTTCTGTCATGTTTACAGCCATAAACATTTTATTTAGATGTTTTTACTGAACGTTCACACACAAGTAACAGACGAAAATTATATGATTCTGCTATTTTATATATACATATATATTTTATATATACAAGTATTTATACCGCATGAGTTAATTCTTTGTGGAACCCCCTTTATTTTGGGGTATGACTCTACAAGATTTGCACATCTAGAAACAGAAAGTGTAGCCCATTCCTCTATACAAAACAACTCGAGTTCAGTCAAAGAGAGCATTTGTGAACAGCAGTTTTCAGGTCTTTCCACAGATTTTCTATTGTACATTTATTTTTGTGTTTAGCGTCAAAGTTCTGCTGAAAGGTAAAGCTTTGCCCCAGTCTCAAATCTCTTGCTGACTGTCGCAGGTTTTCCTCCAAAACGTCCCTGGATTTGGCCCAATCCATCTTCCCAGCTATTCTTACAATCTTCTCAGTCCCTGCTGAAGAAAAGCAGTCCCATAGCATGATGCTCCCCCACCATATATGACACTGGGGATGGTGGGGTGAGCAGTGTCAGGTTTGTGCCACACAACATTTTTGCGTTTGGGGAAAAAAGTTCAATTTATGTCTCATCTAACCAAAGTTCTTTTTCCACACGGCAGCTGTGTCCCTCATCTTCTGGCAAACTTCAAACAAGATTTTTTTATGGCCTCCTTTCAATGATGGCTTTCTTCTTTCCACTCGTCCAGAAAGGCCAGATTTGTATAGAGTACGACTGGCTGTCCCATGTACAGACTCCCCCAGCTCAGCAGCAGAACTTTGTAGCTCCTGCAAAGTCATATTGAAAACTTGATTCTATATTCCAAAAAATTATGGGCAAAATTATTCCATTCACTTACTAAGTTCACGTGTATCGTTGGGACGGCGGGTACTGAACAATATTGCAGTGTAAATTGTATAAGAATTTGGAACAATATACACTAGTTAGTTCTTCAAATGCGAGTTAAAAAACATGTTTGGAAACAAACTCCCAGAAAAGAAGTTGCAACCAGATGGTCCATCCGTAGTCATGGTGATAGTGATAGTGGTTGTCATGGTAACAATTGCCATGGAGATTGTTCCCATAGTGATGGCTGCCATGACAGCATTCACCATGGAAACCATTACTGTTGCATCTGCTGCTATGGTCGGCACTAGATCATATATGGAATCGGAACGAAACCGGGAGTAACGAGCATACTAGTTTTAGACTAATAAGTCCTTAAGTGGTGACTGGTTAAGTTTAGGCGTCTGATTAAGATGGTTAAGGTTAGGGTTAAGGCTGGGTTGGGGTTATTTTATGGGAATGGCTGGTTAAGTTTAGGCATGAATAGGTAGTTTGTTATATTTACTTCCGCTTCCGTCCCGATTCCGTATATGATCTAGTGCTGACCCTGCTGCTGTGGCAATCACTATGGCAAATGTTACCCTGGCAACCATCACTAGGGTAACTGTTTCTATGGCAATCACTATGGCAAATGTTACCATGGCAACCATTATCACCATCACCATGACAACGGACAAATAATCTGGTGAATCTTGTTCTAAAAGCGAATTTCACACAACTTTTTTTTAATGTTTCTCACTAGATTTATAGTCTAGTAAGTATTGAGATTTATGATTAATTACTTACATAGTACTGGTTGCCATGGCAACCACTATGGTAACTGTTACCCTGGTAACCATCACGATGACAACTGTTACCATGGCAACCGTTGTTATGTAAGCAATAACCATGGCAACTGTTACTATTACAATTTTGTTTTTTAAATTGTTTTCAAACATTTTTCTCTCTAGATTCTTAGTATAATAGGTATTATTTACTGTTTATTGCACTTTAGAATTGATGTTGATCGAACCACATCACAACACATTTTCAGGTTGTGTGATGTCTGCTGAGCTAATCAAGTTTGTCGAGTGTCCTGGATCATCACCACAGTCCTTCTTGTTGGACCCTCTAACAGACTATGACACAATGAACAATTGGATGGATTATTTGAAATACATTCAAGTTCAAGTTCAATATTCCTCGCTCCCACTAATGAGAAGGAAGAATTGAATGTAATTAAGAAATGTGATAACAAAGCATATTTAGACTATTTTGTTGAAGTAGGAAACTCTTACAAAACTCACTTCCAGCCTTTAATCATCTGCAAAACAGGATATAGGATCGTATCTCATCTCTTCTATAAACGCCATTCTAATCCACTGTTCATAGAATCCAAAAAAGTTAAATTGACCTGATTAATTGTAAATGTAGCAGTGTTTTGACAGCGTGTGGACAATTGTAATGAAAAATCCCGATCTCAGGGTTGTGTTTTTGGTGACGGAAAAGTCTTGTAAAATGGTACAAACAATTTTGCCTGTTTTTCTCTATAATAGCCTGGAACCCATACATTTGTCAGTCTTGTGCTGTGAGATTGGAGCAGATGTAAAGCAGCCATTACATATCCCAGATGAGATGAGGGTGGGCAGGGCGGGGGTTGTTGATGACAGATGAGGACAGTAAAACAGGCAGCGTCGCTCATTTCCTTATGTCAGATGCCCATTTGGTGCCACAGCCGCGGACACCAGAGCTCGAGTGAGTATGTTTTTACACTGCCACAATTCAGCATTCAAGTTTCTGCTATTTACTAAATGTGTCTGGTCAAATTGATTCTAATCTCACAGCCCCAGCGTGATGACAGTTCTAAAGTAATACAATGTTTTGTTTAGAGTACATTTTTACCTTTGTAATCTTTGCTAGAAATATTATGTTTTGTGTGGAATACTTGAATTTAAGGACAATATCCAGATGTTGTTGTAGTGTAAGCAAACAATGACATTCCAAAGTTGAGTGATGACTAATTTACTGCCACATCTTTGAATATCAATGATAACAAAAAACATGTGATACAAGAAAGACTATTATTACAAAAACAAAAGAAATCTTGTTAAACTTGGCAATAATTTAGCAAAAAATATGTTTTACCAAATGTAGATTTTTGTGCATTTTTATATAAATTTGAATCCAAGCCAAGTGTGATTGTCGGACCAAATACCACAGGTTTATTGCCCCTCTTAAGCCAGCTGTTAACGGCTTTCATTTGACTCCAAAAGCGGCACAGCTTTTCAGGGGCTTTGAAAGGCTAATCTGATCCTCGTATAAGCACTGGCCCATCTGGCATAAAAAATAAGCAGAGTCGGGTGTATTTGAATGGGAGAGAGTATTTGTATAATTATAATTTCATCCTCACAATGAAACGGCCGCTAGTGACAATCTCAAAGAGGAACATCAATGTATCCCTCTGTATTTTTCTCCATGACTGGTCTCCATTCTTTGTCCTCATTGCTTGTAGATATGAACACATGTACTGTATCTGGTGGACGGCACACAAAGTCCATAAATGTCCTGAATCATCTCTGTTCTTAGACCATCTTACATCTGCAAAGAACTAAAAAAATGTGGGAAGACTCAGGCAGTCCCATAGTAAGAGAGGGATCCTCTCAGTTTACCGGTACAGGTCAAAGAGGCAGGGTTCAGGAGTCCCATCATCACGCCATGTGGTTTTTTTGTTGAAGTGACAAATGCGTGGACCAGTTTATCCAAAGCCAAATAGAGCACTGCTACGTAAGCCGCTACTTGCGTCACAGGTGGGGCGTCACAACCTGTGCTCTCTGGTGTGTGTGTGATCAGTCCCTCCTGGCCAAATGCAGGACCCCTTTAACAGAAGCAGGTCAGAATGTCGAACTTTGGATTGGTTAGATACTCGTGGAGCAAAGCCGAGCTCCCCACTTTGTCCCAGTTGTATCTGGCGTAGCATCATGGCCCGTCGTGCCCGTGTGCCCCATCCCATTGCACTTCTTTGATTGCACTTCTATGATTGCACTTCCGCTCTGCCTCGCCACCCTGTTGCACCTGTGGCAATCACCACACAAACTCAAAAACGAATAACAAATATTGTGAGTAAAGATGAAAACGGCAAAAAATACCAACTTTAGTCGACTAGGATCAGTAAGTTAAAAAAAAAGTGTATGGTTTTTTTTAGATTAAGATGCAGATTAGTTATATTTAGGCACAGGCAGTATTATATTTACTATTTGACTCTTTGGGCTTAGAGCTGAATGAGAGGGAGAGCTCTTTTTAAACTTTGTAGTCACTGAGGCTGCTCATGGACTGGCTGCATCTGGTCAGAATGTGCGGTCTGTCAAAGGGACACGATTAGAAAACACATGCCCACTAAAAAGGTTTGGTTAACACAAAAGACATTTTTACAGTACAAAAAAAACAGACACAAGTATACATACAGTACATGGTTTGAGAATGGGTTGGATGAAGAAGATGCGTATATGTCACAAGGCAAGAACAATATAATATAAGACATCTAAGTAAACAACCAAAAATAAAACTCACTCTTCTTAATGTAAATTTTGTTTACGGTCAATTCTCTGTTTTTCTTTCCAGAAGAATGGTCGATCACTTCTTTGACATCGCTCCTCTCCAAATGAGAATATGCGAAAGCCCTTATTCCTTTTACCTTACCACCTGCCAAGAGCCTCCAAAAGAATCAGTGACCCCCTTTCCACAGCCAGCCTTACCCTGTCCCGCCGGCAGAAGCATCAACATTCAGGGAGACCAGGGACACATTTTGGAAGGTTTGGGAATTGGAATGAGTTCAAAAGCTGTGACAAAATCAACAAATTTGGGAGCTAAAAATAAGAGGAAGGAAGATTTTGGTTGGAATCAAAATTTGCCTCCAGTGAAAAAAAAAGCAGTAAGCCATGAACACTGTGGAACGAGTAAGAGAAAAGACAAGGATGAACTAAAAGTTAAAGTGGGAGAGTTGAAGAAGAAACTTTCAAGTTTTCAAGAAAAAGTGTGGAAGACTTTTGGACAGAATGAGGGACAGAATATGAGGATGGCCAGTGAGAATCTTTGTACAGGTAACATGGAACAAAACAGAAACCCTGGTCCTGGGGTGGAAGAGCTCAAGACAACTCTGTGGTGGGAGTGTGCTGAACTTTCCAAAGGAGAGGTTCATGACGAGCCCCAGTTGGGAGAAAATGAGCATCAGCAGTTTGCACAGTTGTTGAAGGCTAAGCTCAGAAATACCATGGCCAGGGTTGTCGACCGAGTTCTGACCATTTGTACTGAGACATCTGGACCGGAGCTTCTTTCTTCTTCTCCGGTTGTTTCCTTTGTGAATGACAAAAGGGGGATTCTGGAAGAAGAAACAAAGAGATTATGGGAAGTTTACGGCAAAAAGTGTATTACTCCAAGACAATCAAACCAACAAACTGAATCAGCAGCTTTTCAGACCCGCCCAACTGAGCCCAGCCTGTTTGGTCATCTTACCAACTCCTCATCATTTCATGCTCATGCCCCTTCCCCCTCCCCTTATCAACCTCATCAGCATCTACAGTCAATGGAGGCCTCCCCCCTGCTACACTACTCCATGCAGCAGTTGTACTCCAGGACTATGTCACGTGGACATTCTGCCAGAAACCTCCAGATGGACAGAAAACGCTTGGCCGAGTTGGAGCAACCATACTCCTCAACTGTTCTTCCTCCTCTGGTGGGATTCCCAGAGTCCACAGGTCCTGATCCAGTCCCAGGGTGGGGGAATGGGAGGAGGGCGGGTGTGGGCGTACATGGAGAAAGAGGTGCAATGGACCTACACCTGTCCGCTTCAGGAATATCCTTTTTCTGAAACATAATCCGTAATAACATCATAACACTGCAAACCAAATACAGTACATCTACAAGATGTAGTCAGGCACGAGGGTGCAGCGGTTACACCAAGAAGGTCGGTCTTCTATCCCCAGGCCAGTTGGGGCATTTGTGTGTAGAGTTTGCATGTTCTCCCTGTGCCTGTACAGACAGTTTCCCCTACCACTATGTATTATGCACAATAGACATGAATGTAATGAGTGAGTCAGGTTGGAGGCTCATAGACACACGCAATAGCAGCATCTTTGTATGTTGGATACAGAATGTCCTTTTCTCTTTGTGTGTATTCGTTTTTCAATGACATTTTCAATTTACCGGCTACAAACACACATTTATAGACTATAGTTTTGTTTGGCAGAAAACTTGCATGATGTCATAGTGGTATAATCCCATCATACGAATACATACCAGTTTGAATGGATCTAAAAACAAGCCCTGGTGTTTTTTTTATGTGGGGGACCATATAACATAGTTTCATTCTCATTGATTCAGCAAAATTAATGTCTTCTTTAACAATGCGAACGGTCAGGACGGCTTGTCCCCATGTCATCTGAAGAAGGCCAAAGTCATGTTCTTCTACACCCACTATCCCAGCGCCAACACACCCAAGAACAACTTCCCTGATGTCAAGGTCAGAATAAAATACTTTTCAGATTTTCTTTGTCTGCATACAGTGCCTTGCAAAAGTATTCATAAAGTGTGAACTTCAATCAATCAATCAATCAATCAATCCTTTATTATCTCACACAGATGGAGAAATTCAGTTCGATGAATAAACATCAAGGCCGGCCGCGTACTCTAATTTTCCGCGCTCTTTATGACAGTTATTCAACAGCAGAGAGCAAAACAGACACATATTTCAACAAACATGGGGAGAGACACGGTACATGTGGAAAAACATGCGGATCTTTTTAATGGGAAGTCATCACTCTGGCCCGCCTCGTCCAATATAGCGCGTCAGAGGGGAGTGTGGGTGGGGGAGGTGGAGGGGAAGACCACCATAGACTGAAAAAGAGAGAGAGGCAGACATGTAGAAGGGGGGGGGGACTGTAACTGGTGTTATGGGTTGTGAGTCTGAGATAGATAAGAGTCCAGTGTCAGCCTTGAGTGGCCGTGTGTGGTGGTGGAATGTGAAGGACAAAGATAGCGCAGGTGCCTGCAAACATTGGAGACAAAACAACACATGCCCTTGTGGGAAATTTGTATAAGCACTTTAGCTGATCAATGAAAGGCAGTGTAAACTAAAGCCAATATGTCCAAATTATACTGGAACTGGACCCTCCGTTCACCGTTATCCGGAGTTGACCACGTCAGTACGAGGTTCCACCGTGAGGCCCAAGGCCTTCAATCAATCCTTCCACGCGTTTAAGTCCATCCAAAGATCTCACTCCCAGGTCGTTAAGGGAATGTTCGATCCGACTCACACCCCGTTGTGTCCCCACTGTGCCCTCGACCACGACTCTGACCAACTCGCGGAAACTCTCCTTGTTTTCCGCGGACAGCCGCTCGTAAATATTCTGAGTGGACAGCCCTCCAACTTTGCGGTAGATCAAGCCAACTCCAAATCCAATCAGGAGGAACCCTGCTACCATAAATCCAAAAATGTATATATCCTCAATGTCCTCGATGGACAGTCCCGACAGACAAACGGGGTGCCACTTTTGCCAGTTGTCAAAAACGTACCCAGCAGCCGCCGTACCATCCGGGCAAACGGCATCTCCAGAACCGCCTTTACGTGATGAAAAAATAGTATCAATTGCGTTGAGGGACCAGTTGATTAATTCCATCATTTTTCAAGTTGTATACAGGCAGAAGTCTAGGAAAAAAGACAATGTTTTCTGCACATTGTGTCATGTTACAACCAGAGACATACTTTATTTTTTCCAAAATACCACAACAAATGAACGGGCAATTGTCAAGTGAAAGCAAAAGGATACATGATTTTGTAAATAATAACACACATTTGAAAGTGAGGTTTTCTCAAGTAGTTCTTCAGCACCAGCTGTTACATGGTCATGGGATCCTCAGCTGAAGCCTTTGCCTCCTCTGCCATTCATGACATTTTGGACCATTGGATGTGATGTGTCCCCTGCTTTGCTTTCTGTGACTTTCTATTTCTCAGGCCTCGTCCCCATAGTGATTGTGATGACTGGAGCATTGCATGACATTGTAGTTCTAGTTCATGTAATTTTCATTTGCACTCAATAAATGTGTGTACAGTGGTCTGTCACAGTAACACGGGCCGCCTTTTGGGGACTCCCTATATTCTGCTGTTTTTTTTTGTTTGTTTTTTTCACAATTTTGCAGTGCTTCTCAAATTGAGCTGACACTACACTACACTCCTCTGTATTTCACCAATTATTTGACATTAATTTAAGCCAATATGTATTACTTTCATTTTATTTTCTGCAGTTTAAGTTTGTTTCATGCAGATTGTGAGAGCCACGATTTCTCAAAGAAAAATATGTCTTATTTCAGTTCAATTTGACCTCAATTCTGAAGTATGAAAAAGTGTTTGTAAAAAAGTTCTATAAACGGTACAGGAGCAACACTTCCCCCAAGTGGCCTCTGTCGGGACAAGCAGCTGCCTGGAGACCTGTGTCATTCAAGACATTAAAGAGACATAAATCAGACTGTAAATACATCCAGACTTGATAGGTTGTATTTTGCACTGAATTTATTTCCTGTGCTTCTTTTAATTGTAGGGCGGGGGCACCTGCAAGCGGAGACAGACGGCTGCAGGTTGGACAAGACAAAAAGCTGAATCACATTTTAAACTTGCACTCCAACAAAAGTAATGCATTCCAGGTAAGATCAAATGTACAATGTAAAATATAATTGTGAAAAATCTAAAATCTAATAGTAATGAATGAATCTAACTTGTTGCTGTCCCATGTCCCGTGCATGGAGGATTTCAGCAGAGCCATAGAGCAGTTTCACATGATACGATATATCATGTAATCAGGCCAACAGACCTCCACATAGTGACCCACATAGTTCTTCTTACAATAGTTTACTTTCCAATAGGCTTCACAATTTAGCTAGCTTCAAATATAATTAACCTGAACACTTGGAATACAGATTGATTGATTTGGGTTGAACTTTATTTTCACATGGTTTGTTCTGCATTACTGATAATATTGATTCAAAAAGGTTAAAACACACCTGGATGTATCACTAAAAGGGACGTTTTAATATATTTTGTTCATATTATTGTACATTTTGAACGTTCTAGGATGAAACATTCTAATGTACTTCAAATGACTGTATTCTGAGTTATTGAATGTGTGTTCTCGGTACCTGTCCTAGTTACTATCCTAAAGATGCTTCTGGTTATTTTCATGCCATTTTATAAAATTTAACAATAATATTCTTGTGTTTTAGGTCCCTGTGAATTCATCAACATTTCTGAAGTGGCTTTAAGGACTTTAATGTCACTAACTGGATTGGCAGAGACAGGGACAGGGACAGTGCTGGAGAAGAGCCCTTTATAGAAGCATGTTTGAGCTGGACAGAACGCTGGCCGATGATCCCTGGACGTCCAGTGGGATAGTCCTTTCATTGTGAGCAGGGTCTTGTGACACCATTTAGCACAATCCATGACCCTCTAATTGGATTAACACTGGCAGGGAAGGAATTTTCTTCCAAAATAATGAAGACACTTCTCCCAAGAAAACGTTATATTTGTCTCAGATATTTCATCTTCATCATCTCCATATGTCTGATTAAAGGAATCCTCACTCTAAGATCAAACTTTAGCCACTTTTCCCAGTTGAAAAAAACACCAGTAGAAAACTGGATCAATCAATTTGCTTTATCAAGATTTATTTTTGATGTGTTTCCAGTTAAATATGTGTGTGGAAGTTGTGTTTCATGATGTTAGTGGTGAGATTGTTGGGCATGACCAGTGTTTGTGTGTTGTGGGGATGAGGGAAGACTGTACAGTAGTGGTTTCTCACACATCCTGCTCCATGTGTGTGTCACGGTGACGGCATACACTATGTTCAAATATGAAGTGAGAAAAGAATTGATATAAGGTTTTAAATCAAATCATACCATGGCCTCATGAGCCTGCTCTGTTTCCCTGTTTATAATGTTTATGCTGTTGTGTCTCTGTACAAAGTGGCGCAGAGAGAAGCACCAGGCGCCATGAGCTCTTTCTCAATGATTACAATACATTATAATATCGTACAGTGTAATACAGTGAACTGTTTTTGTATCTTTCGGTAGAATGACACCATCATTCATTGTTCCCAAATAAAACAGTTCTTCATCTTTGCATAATTAATTAAAAGGAGTCTTGGCCCAATACACAACATAATAATGACATCCCACTATCATTCCATACTGGCTCAAAGACACTTCTGAGACTGAAAACACTGAATACTTGAATTATTCTAAAAGAAACACAATCCCAGGGTTAGGAACAGAAAGAACCACATATTAGAGTAATATTTTGGATAGAGGTAGAAGTATTTGGGATGGTAGTAGTAGTAGAAATGTTGGTGGTGATGGTGGCTATAGTTTGGTCTTGACTTCGAACCGAGTCTGGTCTGGTCTTGCTCATAGTTCTCTCACACACACAAACACACGCACACATGCACACATGCTTGAACTAGAAGTACTGCAAATACTTCAAAATGTAGATATATCAAAAGTAATGTGATACATCACACATTGTTACGAAGAAAAAAGTGATTTCCGTGGATAAAAGTGTACTTCAAGTAAAAGTACTTCAAAGTATTATAATACTGAAAAGTTAGTTAAAATGGTTAAACTAAAAAAAGGGAAAAAAGTACAGGTTTACGGACAACCACATCAAAAAAGGTATAACGCTGTTGAGACAAAATCTGGCTGAAGATAGAAGAAGATGGACGAAGATAGAAGAAGAAGGAATAAATGGATAAAGTGCTGTATGTGACACATGTTCCTGCAGTCACTGAAACAAAGATCCAGTCTGGGAGCAGCCTCATCACATGACTGCTACATGGTTGGCTTCTGAGGCACTGTATCCTTCCTATAGACCCAAACAGACTTTATGTTGTTGGTAATTAACCGAGTCCTGTTCAGGGCTGAAGAAAATGTATGCCTAAGTTGCTAAATTGAACCATCACTGTGACAAAAAGCCATTTCAGGCTTGGTCAGCACATCAGGAGATGGCAGGCAGCGGGGACATTGGCACACCGCTGGGACCGCCACACAAAACAAATCTCATACTTTGAAATTGGGAATGTAAGTAAAGGTTTTCTTCTGAGGAATGTTGGAGGAATGAGTGAAAGATCTTTTTGCTGTCTGTTGCAGTTGGTTGAACCATGGCAGGAACCGCAGTGCTGATCCTGGAGCTGGTGCTGTATGTCAGCTGTTTCGTCTGTGGAATTGTGACGGCTGCATCTATAACCATAACCCAGGTACCACCCAGACTCCTCTCATCTGACTTTAATCACATTTTGTTTCTGTAACTAACTGAAATGTATTATCAGTAACTTCACTGAGAGGGAGAAAGTGAGCCACAGATGGTGCTTAAAAAAAGCTTTCATGCTCACCCTGAAATGTGTGCGTTATGCTCACACATTTAAAGAAAAGTCGGTCACAAAGTGATCGTTGTTGCAATTGAATTATGCTACTTTCTTTCATTTCCTTAGTTTAGAAACAAGCGTCCAGTTTGTGTAGCTTCTTCACATAAGAAATACAGTTTTATTGATCCTGGTGACTCTGCAGTGGGATAGAAGGTACAGGGACTGGATCATCTGGAAACAAAATGTATTAGTAAAAAGAAATAACATTGAATCACTGTTCTCTCCATGGTGGTCGTTACTTCCAGTTTGATAAATGTTCTTGCCTTGGAAAGAGAATTACTCTATTTCCATGATTTCATGCAGGTGATATTGCGTGGTTGTGCTTTCATCAGAATATTTTACGTAATTTATACCTTTATCGATCTTTTACAAATGACAGCTTTGTTTCTCCCACAGTGAGAACACAAAACATTTCTAAATCTGTTTGTCTTTCACAAAGTTGCACTACTTTTTTGAACCACGTGGTGGCGGTGGCGCTCCATACTCACGCTTGCCTCCGAGGACATGAAAAGTTCAGGGGCCTAAACCCCGGGCTTATCTAAAAAATATTTCTTCTTATCTATTTAAGCAGGGGTGTCATACACTCCATTTTAGTGGCCCCTGACAAGTTTTTCCTTTAGACTAAATACGTTGAACTTGCAGCAGTGATAGGATTTTTAAGTAAACGCCCAATTTTAAGTAATTATGAATGTAAATTAAAAAATAATTAATAAAGCTATCAAGAAGAAATTCATATAAGAAGTCATTTGTATTAATGCAGTGCTCCAGACTTATGGGAATCACAAATATTTAGTGATCCTTTTCTGTGTATTTGTAACACAAATAAGTAAGTAAGTAAGTAAGTAAGTAAGCTTTATTTATATACCGCCTTTCACAGACCAGAGTCACAAAGCGGTTTACAATTGTTATTTTTGGGCACTTGTCCTCTCACTCCACACAGAGATGGGAGCGGGGTCGCCGAACAGGAGGCGCATGCCAGACCTATTGTACATATTTTTAGTGGTAGGGGAAACCGGAGTACCCGGAGGAAACCTACGCAGACACGGGGAGAACATGCAAACTCCACTCAGAAAGGCCCTGGTCCGGCCGGGATTCGAACCCAGGACCTTCTTGCTGAGAGGCGAGAGTGCTATCCACTCAGCCACCGTGCCGCCAAATAATCTATGTTTAGCAGATTATTTGTCATTTCTTAATCATTTGTTGAGCTGCTTGGAAGATAAAATGCTCCCTTAAGCCTAGCGTACATCGACAGAGAAACTGGGGACAACTAGTTGCAAGGCGGCTTTTGGCAACTGAGAGGAGATGGTGGGAGATGATCAGTTGCCGAAATCGGTCGATGTGCGCGCTCTTACAACTGGAGATGATCAGTCGGTCTCCAGTTCCAGTCAGTTGCCCGTGTTCTACTTTTCGGCAACTAGTTGTCCTCAGTTGCTCCGATGTGCGCGCTCCATGCGCCGCTCCGACAACGTGTGTGTATTGCGTGTATAGCGCGCCCGCAACCGTTTATGTCAGAAAACACACTGTAGTTGAGGCCAGTTGCTGTCGATGTACGCGCTGTTATTCAAGAGACTGGCCTGCGACTCAGAGTTGCCCGTTTTCGCCAGATTGTCGATGTGTGCGGGGCAGCAACTCAGAGGCGACGGATATAATCAGTTGCCAGTCCGATGTACGCTAGGCTTAACACTACAGTGCATACAGTATGTGTGTAAAGTAAATGAAATTTGAATATGCTCAACATCCTGTGTGTAAAAAAAAGAAAGAAAAAAAAAACATGTCGAAAGAATGTTCTTGAGATGCTGAAACCGGGCATCTGTTCTTCTTGCTCTGTCTTTCTTGTTCACAGGGTCGCTTTGCAGGTCTGTGTGTGCTCTATGGGCTTGTTTCTTACAACAAAACTTCTGAATCTATCGACGTGGTGTCCTCCAGCTCTCCGTCTGTGTGTCACTTTGTCTCCACCATTGCAGTTCTCATGTCTGTGGTGGGCTTCTCCCTCTCCCTGCACTGCCTCTACTCTTTCTGCATCGACGGAAACATGAAAAGGTGACGAATGCTGCATCGTGATCTTGAGAGTATTTATTTTGACGTGTCATACTGAATGGATAAACAGAAGTCAACATAGAAGCTGTCAAAGAGGAATTTTACTTTTGATTTCCCCAAAACAATTTTTAAGCAACCAAACTGTTAATGCAAGGCTCTGGCCTCCACATCACAGTTTAAGAATGTGTCTTATACCTCAAATGTTTTCATAAAAACACAAAAGAAAAACATTTGGACAACAGGACGGAGGGAGGCTCCAGGTCTGTGTCAGGTCTTGCTTCTTCATCAGGCTGAAGTTGGAGATTTTTCCTTATCATGCAAAATATAGAGATTTTATACTGCTTCTTTTTATGCTAGAGTTAGATATTTTATTTTATTTGAGATTTGTTAGATCTTACGAGATGAGATATTTCTCTCAGCAACAGACCGAGCAAATAAAACATGTGTGACAAGCAACGAGTACCGTATTTTTCGGACTATAAGCCGCGGCTTTTTTCCTGGATTTTGAAGTCTGCTGCTCATTGTGAGGTGCGGCTTATTGTTTTTATTTTTTCATGTAGTGCCAAAAAACAATTTGCCAAGTAACAGTAGGCCAACAGAACTGATGAGAAGTTCACAGAGGTCCAATTAAAATGTAAGATTTGTCAATTAAGCAGATTAAATACAGTTTAAAGTCCTCACTTATAATATCTTTGTTTAAATATCTTAAAATAAATACTGTAGTTTTTTGGTTCGTTGTTTAGACATGAAAGTGAACAGAGACCAGTAGATGTATCTCCTTACCTTTCTGCTTAACACTGGAAATGTATTTATTAGATTTTATTTCACTTGATTTGATTTCAGAATAGAGTTATAATTCACTTATCTTGTGCTGTGTTCTCCTCATTCCTACCGTCATTAACTTTCCCACTGTGGGATGAATCAAAGATCTTTTAATCTTCATCTTTACTCTAAGTTGGTGCAGTCAGTTCACGGCTGGATGTGATGTGGTTGTTGACAGGGAGCGGTTGTGGACGACCTTCACGGCCTGTGTCTGCGCAGGATTCCTCTTCTTCCTCCTCGTCACAGGCTGCATTCTGAGGAACGGCAGCAGTACACTCTGTAACTCCATCACACAAGCAGTGCCTAATATAACCAGGTGATTTCCTCTGGACTGGGTGTGTCTTTGTAGGTGCAAACGTTAGCGGTTCAGAGTCATAAGATGCATATCATTAATCAGAAATATCCTATTTTTATTCAGTTGTGATGAAGCTCAATGGAAAGCTTGGACAAGTCCGCTCAAAGGAGACCGCTTCTACAGCAACCTGCACAAATCTGAGGTCAGCATCTTTTTCTTAGCTTTTTCTGCGACTTCTAAAATCAATTTTGATCACATGTATCAAACAGACTCATTTTAGAGGCCACTGAAATTATTTAAATGTATTATATTTAACTGACCAGCATTGACAATGAGAGGTTTATATGTCATGGCTTGTTTTACCTGATCTATCCATTCGTCCATATGTCTACTCTGTCTATCCATCTTCTTTCCCGTGATCCATTTCTGGGTCGGGGGTGGGGTGTGGCAATCAGAACGGCACCCAATTCACTGAGCACTAACGCCCCTGATTATAAAGATATTTTTTATTGAAATGTAAATCCATCATGTTAGAAATGGGCCAGAGTTTATCAGACTAGAAGTAGTAGGAAACTATCTCAATGACATCAGAAAGAGAGATGAAGTATCCGTCCCAAGATCTTCAGCCTCCTCCCGATCCTCCAGTAGATGAAGTCCACCAGGAGAATAACAGAGTCCCAGTCCATGCACTGTCCAGTACCAGGGACTCTAACAAGACCACTGCTACAACAGTGAGACACTTGTCCCTCACCCAAAGAAGGAGGGACATGACCCTCTCATTCATCGGGAGAACTCCAACTTGTGGCGACTGAGATCAGAAAGCTGCACAATTTGGACATGCAGTAGGCACATTATGTTGTTAAATGAGATCCAATGTCTCCTATATCACTTATTCAACCCAGTTTTTAGCAGTGTATATCCCATTGGCAACCCTTTTAAGATTCAAGAATTGACAGTGTTTGCCATTTGCAGTAAAACCACATTGGAAAAACCGTGCAAGACAACCCCAACCCAGTTCTTACCACGGCGCCAATCAAAATTCTTGGGTTTCATATGACAGGGCAGTGGCGCAAACAACAAACGTAGGACAGGACGTGACGTACCCTAGCGGTGTAGTCTGCCGGGTTTATACACGGAGATATAGTAGAAGAAGAAGTGCTGTCAAAATGCCCTCTTTGTGTGCGGTGTACGCTTGTAGCAACCGCACAAATAGAGAGAAAGACAAGAGTTTGTTCCGTGTTCCAACTGCGGTCTTATAAAAAGGAGGACACTTTGAAAAAATCACTCAAATGAGGCGGGTGAGGTGGATCAAGGCTCTCCCAGAAGAGCGCCCCCTGCAGGCCACCCAAATGAAACGCAGCAATTTCTTCTGTTATTTTTTTTTTTAAATGGCCAAAATCAAGACTCTTTTGAGAAATATTTTTTAGTACTTAGAACGGACTGTCCCCGATTAAGACTGTTACTACAACTGTACACCGCACAGGAGGAGAGCCTTTGGACTCCTAAACAGACACGATTTACATGGTTTTCAATGGAATCAAAACTGAGTTGTCCCACCTCTGCTCATTCACCCCCTACTGGCCAGTTTAATGAAAGCCAAGAAAATTCTCAAATTAAGATACTTTTTACCATGTTTGAACATTTTTGGACTTTTTTCTTCACTTTCTGCAGTGTGTGACTGACTGCTGTCTCTCTCCTCAGACGACCGTGTGGGTGAGCCTCATCTTGTGGCTGCTGATCGGAGCTTTGGGATTCGCACAGAGACGGTTCACTTTGACGTTTCCTGGAGGCTTTGAGTTGTCTGCAGGAAGAGTTTTAGCAGATCCAGGAGTGACTGCAGCAGAGACGGAGCCTTTTTTCAACTGCCCAGCGCGACGACAATAAGATCATCACTTTGTTCACTACAGAAAAGAAGAAATCAACTTATCCTTTAACTTGTAGATTTATACTTTTTTCATTCCATCATTACCAATTTTATCTGAAGTTGTGTATTCAGAATAAATCAACTTGTATCGCACGTTTGTCACACGTTTTGTCATAAAAAGTGAAATGTATGTTGTGCAAAAGTTTGACTTGGAAAAATAGTTATCTATCGTTGTTAGATGAAAACGTAAATAACTTTTTCATTATAGTAATTAGGTTATTATTATTTATCTTTAAGTAGCTTATTCCAACCTAGTAAAGTTGGACTCTTAATATATATATATATATATATATATGTATATATATATATATATGGAGATTCAGACCACGGATGTTAAAACTCGAAAGCTCCTTACCATGCATGGCGGGTTCCATCCCAAATCCAGCACCCTGAGACTGTACGTAAGCCGTAAAGAAGTAGGCCGAGGACTAGTGAGTGTGAGAGCCACTGTCCAGGACGAAACATCCAAACTCCATAACTACATCATGGAGAAGGCCAAAACGGATGACGTACTCAGTGAATGTCTCAGGCAGTGGCGAGATGAGGAGGTGCTGGAGGAGAGCCCATCATGGGAGAACAAGCCCCTACACGGCATGTACCACCGGAGCATAACAGAAGTGACTGATCTCAAGAAGTCCTACCAATGGCTAGAAAGGGCTGGCCTTACAGGACAGCACAGAGGCACTCATCATGGCTGCACAGGAACAGGCCCTGAGCACCA
This sequence comes from Knipowitschia caucasica, assembly GCA_964034765.1. NCBI lineage: Eukaryota > Metazoa > Chordata > Actinopteri > Gobiiformes > Gobiidae > Knipowitschia > Knipowitschia caucasica. Next base: position 6,894,659 of record OZ035841.1, read on the forward strand.
GAGCGATAGAGGCCCAGATATACCACACCAGACAAGACCCAAGGTGTCGGTTGTGCAAAGAGGCACCTGAGACGATCCAACACATAACTGCAGGGTGCAAGATGCTGGCAGGGAAGGCCTACATGGAACGCCATAACCAAGTGGCTGGCATAGTGTACAGAAACATCTGTGCAGAGTATGGGCTGGAAACCCCAAGGTCTAAGTGGGAAACTCCTCCAAAGGTGGTGGAGAATGAGCGTGCAAAGATCCTGTGGGACTTCCAGATACAGACCGACCGAATGGTAATGGCGAACCAACCTGACATTGTGGTGGTAGACAAAGGGCAGAGGACAGCCGTGGTGGTGGACGTGGCAATTCCAAGCGATGGTAACATCCGGAAAAATGAACATGAAAAGCTTGAGAAATACCAAGGGCTCAGAGAGGAGCTGGAGAGGGCCTGGAGGGTAAAGGTGACAGAAGTGCCCGTGGTGATCGGTGCACTCGGGGCAGTGACCCCGAAGCTAGAAGAGTGGTTACAGCGGATCCCCGGAACAACCTCGGATATCTCGGTCCAGAAATGTGCAGTGCTAGGAACAGCAAAGATACTGCGCAGAACCCTCAAGCTCCCAGGCCTCTGGTAGAGGACCCGAGCTTAGAGAGGGATAACCGCCCGCGGAGGGCCAAAGGTGAGTGGACAATTTTTTTTTTAAAAATATATATATATATATATATATATGTCTTTATTGAACAACAACCAAAAAGCATGTGACAATATATCTGATAAAGACCAATAGTGTTTCTCCAAATCAATGTATTTCTGTGGCGCTCAAAATCCCAACATCATTTTTCTACTGTCGCCCCTATGAATACGGTACAAGAGGTAAATCCTCCAGCTCTGGAAGTCCTGACCAAGCCGAGTATCAACATCTGCAGATGGGTTCCCGGGCGCTGTTACTACGGCGACCACTGCTCCTGACTTTAGTGGCATCAGGATGAGTCAAAGGCAGCGGATGAATTGCCTTATAGGGATCAAAAAAGTGCATCTTTACCTGTTTTGTAAAGTATACTTGGCTATAGTTAGACCACTCTCTCTGTAAATGCCTGAAAACTGAAACATAATAAACACTGTAAGGTCCACTTGAAAAATACTCTGTGTGACACCAAGTTTCTGGAGTCACACATACTTAACTCAATGCTTGTCCTGCATTCGTGTTTTTTGCTATAAAAAAGCTTGGTCTGCTGCTAAACAATCAAAACAAACCCTACTGTATTATATCTTTTTGTACTCGATTAGATAAAAGAGCACTGAAGATGATCACCTTTGATGCATCACTGTATTATTGATATGAACGACTTCACCTCATGGTTTCTATGGAGAACTGAAAGATCATTTTGAGCAATTGTGAGCATGTTTACTCATACTGTATCTGTGGTTTACACGTACAGTAATAGTAATAACAACACTTTTCAGAATTTAAACTGTAATGGCACGACTCTTACTAAATGCACCACATTCACTTCCAGGGTTTTATGGTGCATTTTGCCTCATATTCATAAATGTGAAATGTTCAAATGACAGCAGGATGTTCAGTCTTAAACACAAGGAAATACAGAACACGATGAGATGTAGTTTCGTTTTTCAACTAACCCTAACCCAAACAAAAGTACTTGGACAGAACACACTTGTAATTACCAATTCACAAGGAAAGAATCTTCTTTACCCGTCGGCCGGTGTTTTTGTGTGAATGAAATCATTATTTGATTCTATTTTTTTAATCTGCTTTGGGATTCAACACAAAACCGTAACACAAATACTCATTCTGCTTTTGTAGTATAGTTCTTCAATTATATCCAGTAAGTGCTTTTAAATCAAGAGACAAAATGTGATACAATAATCGGAGAAGGATCTGTTCATGATTGTGTGTATTATTATTATGTTTGGTAGGCTATTTAACACTTGCCTAATGTTTTGCTGATGCTTCATAATGAGCACGTAAAAAAAACTGACAAACTGGTAAACTGGCCATTTACATAAGTCATAAAAATGATAGTTTACTGGGGACTTTTCCAAAATAATTTCCCAACTTGACTGTTTTCTCTCTTGGAGCCTTTGTGGTCACAATATAACAGTTTCACATTTCCAGCTCCAAGATGATCAAGGCTGGGAACTGAGTCCAAGCTACAAACCAGGTCGGTTCAGCCTCTAAACACCCAAACCCAAGTATTGCCACGGCTCTGGACTGTACAGGCCGTGTCAACCACAGACTGTAAATATTAAGGGTTTCCCAGTACACCCCCTTTTACTGGAGGCTATAAAATTTATTCACTTGACAATAGAAACAAAAACACAATGATTTGAAATGGAAAGTTTAATGTAAGAAAGACATGATGTGGTCATAAAAATGCATTTCGAAGATTGACAGTTGTTGCAGGACATAATAAAACAACAAGAAAAGCATATTGACGAAAGCATGCAGTTGGGTCTTTAAATGTAGAGTGGGGGTTGGCAGTAACAGATTTAACTGATCCTAAAAAGACATTTTTTTTTTTTACTGAGTGGGCGAGAGCAGGGGTGGGCAACCTTCTCCACAAGGGGATATCACCAGGTTGTGTAGAGTTGGGTTGGAAGTTATGCTAATATAATGTAGCAATTTTGATAATGTTGCTTTGGCATTAAAAGGATTCATTTTCACAAAGTTTGGTCCATAGAATTTCAACTGTTTTTCATAGATTTGTGAAGGAGATTTTCCAGCTCTAAAAACGGTAGTAACAAATCTGATGCTATAATTTTAAATCTTGAAATGGTGCGTATCGCTTTTTGTTCTATAGAGTGGGTCTGCTGGCTTAAAGGTCAGGTCAGGTGTGTGTGTTTGCGTGCAAGTGCTAGAGACTGGGGCCCCTGGGCTCAGAACAGGGCACAGCTGCAGTTTGAGCCGGCTCCCTGACTCAGGATGCTGTGCTGAGATGAAGCCAGCTGCTGGATGAGGTTCCAGAAGTGGCTGAAGGAGATGCCCTCTCCGGAGCCCACACCCATCTTCCTCAGGATCTCAGAGAGGCCCTGCTCCGAGCCGATGCCCTGCAGAGACACGTTTACATGTTACAGAGAAAAGCATCAACAGAACACGGAAAACACCCAAACAATGTGAACTGGACTGAACCAAAGTATTGGAAATGATGTCATGGTGTGGATTTTACTTTTGTTTTACTTGGTTTTGTTTTCACTTAATTTCTCTGATGTTTAGTTTAGTTTTACTTTCTGTCTGGTCTCCCTGGTGATTGTTTGCCCCGCCCCATGTATTTCGCTTGTGTCTCTCTGTGTCTACATGTACCTGTGTCTCTCTGTGTCTACATGTACCTATGTCTCTCTGTGTGTATATGTACTTGTGTCTATCTGTACCTGTGTCTCTGTGTCTACATGTACCCATGTCTCTCGGTGTCTATATGTACCTGTGTTTCTATGTCTATATGCACCTGTTTCTCTCTGGTCTATATGTACCTGTGTCTCTCTGGTCTATATGTACCTGTGTCTCTCTGGTCTATATGTACCTGTGTCTCTATGTGTCTATATGTACCTGTGTCTCTCTGGTCTATATGTACCTGTGTCTCTCTGGTCTATATGTACCTGTGTCTCTCTGGTCTATATGTACCTGTGTCTCTCTGGTCTATATGCACCTGTGTCTCTCTGGTCTATATGTACCTGTGTCTCTATGTGTCTATATGTACCTGTGTCTCTCTGGTCTATATGTACCAGTGTCCCTCTGGGTTTATATGTACCTGTGTCTATATGTACCTGTGTCTCTCTGGTCTACATGTAACTGTGTCTCTCTGTGTCTATCTCGACCATAGACTGTAAATATTAACGGACGTAGTCACACCAATCTCCGCCGCTCTCTAAATGTGCACTTTGTCCCCGTAGGGAAACTTGTCCTCTGCATCTGACCCATCCTGATGCCACTAAGAGCAGTGGTTGCCATAGTAATACATGTATACATGTACCTGGGTCTCTGTGTGTCTATATGTACCTGTGTCTATCTGTGTCTATATGTACCTGTGTCCCTCTGTGTCTATATGTAACTGTGTCTTTCTGTGTCTATATGTACCTGTGTCCCTCAGTGTCTATATGTACCTGTGTCCCTCTGTGTCTATATGTACTTTTGTCTCTGTGTCTATATGTACCTGTGTCCCTCAGTGTCTATATGTACCTGTGTCCCTCTGTGTCTATATGTACTTTTGTCTCTGTGTCTATATGTACCTGTGTCTCTCTGTGTCTATATGTACCTGTGTCTTTCTGTGTCTATATGTACCTGTGTCTCTCTGTGTCTATATGTACTGTACCTGTGTCTCTCTGTGTCTATATGTACCTGTGTCCCTCTGTGTCTATATGTACCTGTGTCTCTCTGTGTCTAAATGTACCTGTGTCTCTCTAAATGTACACTTTGATTGTCCCCGTAGGGAAACTTGTCCTCTGCATCTGACCCATCCTGATGTACCTGTGTCTCTATGTGTCTATATGTACCTGTGTCACCTGTGTATCTCTGTGTCTATATGTACCTGTGTCTCTCTGTGCCTATATGTACCTGTGTCTCTCTGTGTCTGTATGTACCTGTGTCTCTCTGTGTCTGTATGTACCTGTGTCTCTCTGTGTTAGTTTGTATTTCTGTTTCTCTGTGTCTATATGTACCTATGTCTCTCTGTGTCTGTTTGTACCTGTGTCTCTCTCTGTCTGTTTTACCTGTGTCTATACTGTATGTACCTGTGTCTTTTTGTGTCTATTTGTACCTGTGTCCCTCTGTGTCTTTATGTACCTGTGTCTATCTGTGTCTCTCTGTACCTGTGTCTCTGTGTCTATATGTACCTTTGTCTCTGTGTCTATATGTGCCTGTGTCTCTATGTGTCTATATGTACCTGTGTCTCTCTGTCTACATGTACCTGTGTCTTTGTGTCTACATGTACCTGCTGTGTGTGTCTACATTTACCTGTGTATCTCTGTGTCTATATGTACCTGTGTCTCTCTGTGCCTGTTTGTACCTGTGTCTCTCTGTGTCTGTTTGTACCTGTGTCTCTCTGTGTCTGTTTGTACCTGTGTCTCTCTGTGTCTATATGTACCTGTGTCTCTCTGTGTCTGTTTGTACCTCTGTTTCTCTGTGTCTATATGTACCTCTGTTTCTCTGTGTCTATATGTACCTGTGTCTCTCTGTGTCTATATGTACCTGTGTCTCTCTGTGTCTGTTTGTACCTGTGTCTCTCTGTGTCTATACTGTATGTACCTGTGTCTTTTTGTGTCTATTTGTACCTGTGTCCCTCTGTGTCTATATGTACCTGTGTGTCTCTGTGTCTATATGGACCTGTGTCTCTCTGTGTCTTTATGTACCTGTGTCTCTTTGGTCTAAATGTACCTGTGTCTCTCTAAATGTACACTTTGATTGTCCCCGTAGGGAAACTTGTCCTCTGCATCTGACCCATCCTGATGCCACTAAGAGCAGTGATTACCATAGTAATACATGTATACATGTACCTGTGTCTCTGTGTGTCTACTGTATATGTACCTGTGTCTCTCTGTGTCCATATGTACCTGTGTCTATCTCTGTCCATATGTACCTGTGTCTCTGTGTCTATATGTACCTATGTCTATCTGTGTCTCTATGTACCTGTGTCTCAGTGTCTATATGTACCTACAGTATGTCTATCTCTGTCTATATGTACCTGAGTCCCTCTGTGTCTATATGTACCTGTGTCTCTCTGTGTCTATATGTACCTGTGTCCCTCTGTGTCTATATGTACCTGTGTCTCTCTGTGTCTAAATGTACCCGTGTCTCTCTAAATGTACACTTTGATTGTCCCCGTAGGGAAACTTGTCCTCTGCATCTGACCCATCCTGATGTACCTGTGTCTCTATGTGTCTATATGTACCTGTGTCACCTGTGTATCTCTGTGTCTATATGTACCTGTGTCTCTCTGTGCCAATATGTACCTGTGTCTCTCTGTGTTAGTTTGTACTTCTGTTTCTCTGTGTCTATATGTACCTATGTCTCTCTGTGTCTGTTTGTACCTGTGTCTCTCTCTGTCTGTTTTACCTGTGTCTCTCTGTGTCTATACTGTATGTACCTGTGTCTTTTTGTGTCTATTTGTACCTGTGTCCCTCTGTGTCTTTATGTACCTGTGTCTATCTGTGTCTCTCTGTACCTGTGTCTCTGTGTCTATATGTACCTTTGTCTCTGTGTCTATATGTGCCTGTGTCTCTATGTGTCTATATGTACCTGTGTCTCTCTGTCTACATGTACCTGTGTCTTTGTGTCTACATGTACCTGCTGTGTGTGTCTACATTTACCTGTGTATCTCTGTGTCTATATGTACCTGTGTCTCTCTGTGCCTGTTTGTACCTGTGTCTCTCTGTGTCTGTTTGTACCTGTGTCTCTCTGTGTCTGTTTGTACCTGTGTCTCTCTGTGTCTATATGTACCTGTGTCTCTCTGTGTCTGTTTGTACCTCTGTTTCTCTGTGTCTATATGTACCTCTGTTTCTCTGTGTCTATATGTACCTGTGTCTCTCTGTGTCTATATGTACCTGTGTCTCTCTGTGTCTGTTTGTACCTGTGTCTCTCTGTGTCTATACTGTATGTACCTGTGTCTTTTTGTGTCTATTTGTACCTGTGTCCCTCTGTGTCTATATGTACCTGTGTGTCTCTGTGTCTATATGGACCTGTGTCTCTCTGTGTCTTTATGTACCTGTGTCTCTTTGGTCTAAATGTACCTGTGTCTCTCTAAATGTACACTTTGATTGTCCCCGTAGGGAAACTTGTCCTCTGCATCTGACCCATCCTGATGCCACTAAGAGCAGTGATTACCATAGTAATACATGTATACATGTACCTGTGTCTCTGTGTGTCTACTGTATATGTACCTGTGTCTCTCTGTGTCCATATGTACCTGTGTCTATCTCTGTCCATATGTACCTGTGTCTCTGTGTCTATATGTACCTATGTCTATCTGTGTCTCTATGTACCTGTGTCTCAGTGTCTATATGTACCTACAGTATGTCTATCTCTGTCTATATGTACCTGAGTCCCTCTGTGTCTATATGTACCTGTGTCTCTCTGTGTCTATATGTACCTGTGTCCCTCTGTGTCTATATGTACCTGTGTCTCTCTGTGTCTAAATGTACCCGTGTCTCTCTAAATGTACACTTTGATTGTCCCCGTAGGGAAACTTGTCCTCTGCATCTGACCCATCCTGATGTACCTGTGTCTCTATGTGTCTATATGTACCTGTGTCACCTGTGTATCTCTGTGTCTATATGTACCTGTGTCTCTCTGTGCCAATATGTACCTGTGTCTCTCTGTGTTAGTTTGTACTTCTGTTTCTCTGTGTCTATATGTACCTATGTCTCTCTGTGTCTGTTTGTACCTGTGTCTCTCTCTGTCTGTTTTACCTGTGTCTCTCTGTGTCTATACTGTATGTACCTGTGTCTTTTTGTGTCTATTTGTACCTGTGTCCCTCTGTGTCTTTATGTACCTGTGTCTATCTGTGTCTCTCTGTACCTGTGTCTCTGTGTCTATATGTACCTTTGTCTCTGTGTCTATATGTGCCTGTGTCTCTATGTGTCTATATGTACCTGTGTCTCTCTGTCTACATGTACCTGTGTCTTTTTGTCTACATGTACCTGCTGTGTGTGTCTACATTTACCTGTGTATCTCTGTGTCTATATGTACCTGTGTCTCTCTGTGCCTGTTTGTACCTGTGTCTCTCTGTGTCTGTTTGTACCTGTGTCTCTCTGTGTCTGTTTGTACCTGTGTCTCTCTGTGTCTATACTGTATGTACCTGTGTCTTTTTGTGTCTATTTGTACCTGTGTCCCTCTGTGTCTATATGTACCTGTGTGTCTCTGTGTCTATATGGACCTGTGTCTCTCTGTGTCTTTATGTACCTGTGTGTCTCTTTGGTCTAAATGTACCTGTGTCTCTCTAAATGTACACTTTGATTGTCCCCGTAGGGAAACTTGTCCTCTGCATCTGACCCATCCTGATGCCACTAAGAGCAGTGATTACCATAGTAATACATGTATACATGTACCTGTGTCTCTGTGTGTCTACTGTATATGTACCTGTGTCTCTCTGTGTCCATATGTACCTGTGTCTATCTCTGTCCATATGTACCTGTGTCTCTGTGTCTATATGTACCTATGTCTATCTGTGTCTCTATGTACCTGTGTCTCAGTGTCTATATGTACCTACAGTATGTCTATCTCTGTCTATATGTACCTGAGTCCCTCTGTGTCTATATGTACCTGTGTCTCTCTGTGCCTATAGGTACCTGTGTCTCTGTGTCTATATGTACCTGTGTCTCTCTGTGTCTATTTGTACCAGTGTCTCTCTGTCTACATGTACCTATGTCTCTGTGTCTATTTGTACCAGTGTCTCTCTGTCTACATGTACCTATGTCTCTGTGTCTTTATGTACCTGTGTCTCTCTGTGTCTATATGTACCTGTGTCTCTCTGTGTCTATATGTACCTGTGTCTCTCTGTGTCTATATGTACCTGTGTCTCTCGTTGTCTGTTTGTACCTGTGTCTCTCGGTGTCTATATGTTCTCAAATCATTAATAACAAAACAAGGTATAAAAAGAGGATTTCTATCGGTTATAGATTTGTTGTTGACAAAACTCTTGTCTATTCAGCTGTTATGGTCCCAGCTGGATTCGTCTGCATATCTGGCAACCTGAGTCAGGGAGAGAGGGAGAGGCTGCAGTACCACTTTTGGCCACATTTTTACATACTGCTCCTTTAAATCATTATTCTTTTTGCATTCCTACATTTTGGGTCCTCCTTGGGTTCTCCGCGTGACAGTCATACATCTCTTGGTCTCGTTCCCTACGTCAGCGATTCACTTCTGTCTCTCAGTCATTACAGAAGCAGAGAGGATGAGTGGGAAGATCCGGCCTCACAGCAATAAGGACCCTGGAGTTTAATATCCAGGGTCCTTCTGTGTGACGTTTGCTTGTGTCTCCCTGTGAGACTGGGTCAAATGCAGAGGACAAAAGTTTGCTTCGGGGACAATAAAGTATACCAACCTTAACCGGGGAATGTAGAAGGAAACTCGCAGTGTCGCTATAATCTGGGGTAGAACATATCTGTCTTTGATCTTAATGTTGCTGTGCACGGCTCTTTTCAAATGACTAAAAACTTAAAAATTGTAATTAGATGAAACATTTGTAAGTGAACTCTTTGTAACAGCTGCTTTTACACTTCTGCACTGGGACTAAACTCATCTTAATCCAAAACAAAACAATGGGCACTAACTGTCATTCATATTTGACAGTGTACAGTTAAGTACGCTTACTTGAGTTAAAGTGCTAATAAGTGACAAAGTGCTGGGAGTTTTTTCTGGTTTCTGTTGTGAAACTAATCAGGTGTTGTGATCTCACAGATTCTTTTGCTTGAGTATTTGAAGGAACTAGAACTAAAAGTTCCTCTAAATACTGTATTGAGTTGACTGTATTGTGCTTTACCATTTAAGCTGCAGTACAGTGTTCATGGTTTTACACTGGTCCAGACCAGAGCAGAGAGGATTCATGGTCCCAACCAAGCGGATCAGAAGATAATCCACTGGAGGAAGGCTGACTTTTTGAAAAATGCTAATTTACCATTTTACTTTTGACTAGAGCAGAGAAAATGGTCCGAACCAAGCGGCTACTCCACCTCTGCTGCTGTGACCTGAAGGGCTGTTGCTGATTATTACTAATGTTAGCTTTATAGAAATCAATTTTATTTTTTATTTTTGCTGCTACTGGACACCTGAATTTCTCCTACGGGAATTAATAAAGCATCTTCTGTATCTATCTATCTACTTCCACCCTCCCTGCTTATAAAATACAGAAGTGGTACCCCAAACACACAACATGAACTACAAGAAAATCTTTTAAAGACTGAACAACCACTCGAGGGGCGCAGACCCCAGCCAAGAGGCGCAGTTTTACCCAAATGTATTATTATAGTGTGTTCACTTCTACTAGATAAAAAAATTACTTCAGTTCCTTGTTCAGTCGGTTTGACATGAACTAAAACTGGGCACAAGGTTGAGACTGCGACTGTATACTTTTAAATTAAAATGTAGGTAATTATTTGAGACCATTATATTTAGTAGAAGCCATTGTAACCGCTTACTATCAATGCTAATAGCGAGAATTTAAATTTAGTGGAAGCATCACCCATACCGTTTTGAATTATGGTGCAATCCAACAAACAGATGGACACACAAAAATACCCTGAGAATTACAGTATACCAAGTGAATGGATGAAGCCGCATGGAGCAGGCGCATCGGGAGCAGCGGCCTTACCTTGACCAGGTTGGGCATCTGTGTGGACAGGAGGCCCTTGAACTCCTCCGTCTTCAGGGTGGGGCTCTTGTCAGCGGAGGCCGAGTGGAACTTGGACACCAGCGTGTGGATGGCGGTCTCCAGGTCTGAGTACTGCAAACACATGTGCAGACAGAAAACACTGTGAACAAGACATGAAAACTACTTTCATGTCTTTACTATCGCTCTCTCATATGTGGTTTTAGAGTGATTCATCATGTGTGTCACTTTACATAGAGAGACTCATGCAGCTAACATGTAGAGCAGTTTCATCACTGGGAGCAGTTGCACCCACAGAGATTATGACTCACTACCGTAATATTCTGTATACTACGGATTCATTTGCAGATGTGTACATGCAAGTATATCTTTCACTGGAGTGTTGTGTAAATCATGCTTTCTTCTTTAAAGGTAAGGGTGGACATTTCTGATCTCCGTAGGGCAATTAAATCCTCTGCATTTGACCCATCCTGATGCCGCTAAGGCTTATGTCAGGAGCAGTGGTCGCCGTAGTAACAACACTCGGGAACCCATCTCCAGATGTTGATGCTCGGCTTGGTCAGGACTACTGGAGCTGGAGGATTTAACCTAGTGAGCAGGATTTCAGTGGTAGCGGAAACCGGAGTACCCGCAGGAAACCTACGCAGACACGGGGAGAACATGCAAACTCCACTCAGAAAGACCCTGTTCCGACCGGGATTCGGACCGAGGACCTTCTTGGTGAGAGGCGAGAGTGCTATCCACTCAGCCACCGTGCCGCCAGCTTTATTAAGCTAAAGAGATTTTATTTTACTTTTTGAAGAATAGAGTTGTGCTATACTATATATATCATGTACTGTGTGTACTGTATCATGTACTCTGTGTACTGTATCATGTACTGTATCATATCCTCATTCCTACTGTTCTGTAACCTGTGATGCAACACTAACATTTCCCCACTGTGGGACGGATGAAGGATTTCTTAATCGCTCCCCCTGACTCAGACGGCCACGGCACGCCCACTGGTTTAATTGGACATTTTTCTCCCAATTTCTTTTCCCAATCTGTGAAAACCGGATGATCACTCACTGGATCTGAGTGGATGTCACGTAAAGGGGCAGCGCACAAATCGGTACGGCAGGACTTCATTTCTCCATCATGTATTCATAAACTAAATGAGCCACGAGTGTCAGAGTCTCACTATATTGCAGAGAGAAGAATGTATTGAAAATTGAAATCAGGGGAAAAATGTCTTCTGGAAAACAATAGCCCCTCTGTCCAGGTTTTCTGATTTTAAAGAGAAATCTAGTTTTTCAGGAGGAAATTGCAAGAAGATGTTCAAAAAGCAAGAATGTGTGAGATGCACATTGTAAACAACTCCACAAGGACAAATTACAAACTGATCGAAGCAGAACATTGTCTCAGTCGAGTGAATTCACTGATTAAAGAGATGTCTTTAAATCGGCAGCACAATAGATAAATATTACTGGTGAGCATTGTTGAGTAACAGATTACAAGTATGTATTCTGGATACTTTCGAGTCACAATACTCTCAATACATTATTATTTCACAGGAGCGGTCACTGTGGCGCCTATAACCCTAACCCGTGTAGATCAATACAATCCCCCAATATCAAATCCCACTATATATTGAACAATGTAATTTTTTTCCTAATTAATTACACATTGACAATTGTACAAAGCCGTAATTGAGTAATAATCATAATGAAATATATATAGATTTTGACTTAAACTCTAAAACAATTATTTGATGTTTGGACTCTTGGAGGGCCCCCTGCGGTGCCTTTGAGACCTCTGTGTTTGATCATGCAAATTGGGATTCAAAATAATGTATAATAATATATCAGAGAGTAAAAACTGAACTCTAAGTGGTTAAAATGGGTGTCTAACAACTTTCAAAAATACGATAAATTAAATCCCTAAAAACAGTGCAAAAAATATATGTTATATTATTAGAAACATGTGAAAGTATTCCGTATTCCACAACACACTGCTCTGCTCCAAATACATTTTAAAGCAGAGATTCAGAATTCTGAAACGTCTCCCCAACACCGGTGATGTCACACACAGTTGGAGAATTATTGTGCATTGTGTGAAATATATTAAAGATGACATATTCATTTTAATTTGCAGTAATTGGACACCAAACTTGCCACATGTATTCAAACTATTGTTCAAAAGTTGTAATGTTGTGGAGTTTTTGTGATCAACAAACTGTGTATAAGTGGTTACAGACTCAGAGCCATTACAATGCTATATTACTTCAGGCAATCCATGAGCTCACATCCACTCTCAGGGCAGATGAACTTGGCTGAACTGGGGAATGTGAAAGAGTCCAACGCGCTCCCGCCTGCCGGTGTGATTGCGCATTGTTGGCACATTCTCGAAAGCTATTCCATGTATGCGGCCCAACAACCTCGTCTGGAGCCGCGCCTTATGAGTAAGAGCACATGTAGCAACAGGCCCCTTTCTTCTGCTGCTAACACATGCACTAATCTATATTCTATGTGTATTTGGAGACAGATCTTCTCTCCAGCCATGACGCAGACAGAGGAGCGCGCGTAATGTTGCCTCCACGTCTTAGGACATGCAAGACGCACGCATCTGGCTCAGTTCGACACAGCCTCAAAGTCAAAAAGTCCAGTTTAAATGACCCAGTTTAGTCCACGGGGCGCGCTGGCAACTCCAAAGGCGGACGCACTCGCTTTCCCAGGCCCACAAGCGCAGGACAAGCGTATAAGTTCTGACGCACATAGTATATGAAAGAAACTTTACCTGTGGCATGTTGAGTTGTGAGAGGACACTACTGCAGATCTGCGTGTGGAAAGCGTGTCTCAGGGGCCAGATGTGCGCCAGCCAGGGGTCCCGAAGAGCCCGTGTGAGTGAGGGTGAGTGAATGGAGGAGGACAGAACCAGTTTAGCTCCCGGTCGCTGGAGTTTGTTTGCAGAGTGCGGTGGAGAGGCGCCACACCCAGAGCCCCAGTCTCACTCCACCCACGAACGGTCAGGATCAACTTCAGCCTGATCTCACTATGGGGTGTTTCCTCTGTGAATCTATGGACTGAAGTTTCAACATATACAGTAGGATCTAACGGAGAGCAGTGTTGGGAGAACACGTTTAAATGTTTTTGGTTAGAAGTTTTTATGTATTATGTTACATGGTCCAATTATACTGGATTGTGTAAGACTTTTCCTTCCATTGGTATTAGAGTGTCAAATGACAATGAATTAGATTTGAGATCCTTTCCACATTTCCCTAAGATAATTTCCATATTTCCTATAAGAGGAAAAACATTCTTACATTTTCTTCTGCTTTATCCGTTACCGGGTCCCGCTGACAGCAGTCTGTAGAGGCCCCTATTTCTCTATCCACACACACATCCTCCAGCTCATTCTACTGGACATGGTCTTTCCTGCGTGTCCTGGGTCGTCCCTAGGATCTCCTCTCTGCGGGACAGGCCTGGGACAGCTCCACAGTGAAACACTTTTTTGTGTGCAAAATATAGATTAAATTTTCATATATGATTGATTGTAAAAGAAGAACATATGGTTTGCTTTTTCAGTGTAATATTAATTCGATCACATTATTATTTTGTAAGTTCTGATTAAAAGTCTTCCACTCAAGAACTGCCAATGACAACATATATAACATAACTGGTTTTACAAATATGAAAAGTGGTTACAAAAAGGTTTTCTGGAGTGTCTGACCCCTGGAAGGACAAACAAAATCAAACAGTTTGAGAGGATGACTAATTTACAGTAATGTGTCATAATTGGATTATTCTTATACCACTGTCAAATTTAATGTATTCATTTCAAGTTGGGAGATTCTAGAAAATATTTCTGTTGTGGCCAGTGATCAGATACAAAATCAGAACAGCAGTGATTTTGGGTGGCACACATGTCTACCATAAGAATACTGAAATTAGAATAGGGTAATTTTGTACTTCCCAGACGCACACTTTCATAGTGACAGATGAAGACGTCAGGTGCACTATTTTAGATTCCAATCTGAATCACAGGATTGTTACATTTAACAACATTGATAGCAATACTTCCGTTTCCTCACAATTAAAAGCAGTGCCAACAAAGTGAACAATGTCTCACATGTCAACATCGCAAATAGGAAGTGTTACATGCATTGTGGTTAGCCTAAAATCTCTTCCTTCAAGCTAAAGATGGCAGATTACCTGGCAGAAAAAATTGTAAATTAAAGCCAGAACAAAGTGTTGTATTTCAAATAAAGAATATTCTGATTACGTAATCTTGTTACTCGCCCTATAGACCCAGAAAAGGCCCTGTACCTGTGGGTTGGTGTGGTTCTGGGTACTTATAGGGACTACAGGTGTAAATTAGGGACTACTGGTACTACCTGCTGAACTTCATCTCTCATTTTGGCTAAAGTTTACACTGTTATAAAAATTAAAATAATACCATCATTGGAGGTAAAGCCAGGAGATTACAGGAAAGGACAAGTATGAGTCATGTTTATGGAGCGGCGAGCCCTCACAGGAAGGGAACATTTCAGAGCAATAGACATTTGAGAAACAAAGAGTCTTTGTGCAATTGTGCAATTGTGTTTTTGTGCAAACAAACACACTTTAAACCTGTAATAAATTGTGCACTATGTAGGCCTTGTAGTTTTCTACATGTCTACTGTTTTTGCATGTGAGGAATCTTTTACAGAATGGTATGAACTCATTCATCGTTCAGGCTGCAATAGTTTATCTCTATATTATCCCTAGAGACATGCCTTTGTTTTGTGGCGTGTTTTGTAAAAATGTTAAGACAAAACTCAACTATGCTCAAAGCTCGAGTTATTGACAGATGCAATGCGATGTTCATGATGAAATGACATGTTCATTTCATCACAGACATATAAATAAATGACTATTTCATGTCCAAGACCCTGCACTGCACCAAACTGCCTCCGAAGGCGCTGTTGCCGTGGACGCGCATGCGTACTGCGGAGCGCCGGGACACGTCATGTTTTGAGTGGAAGTAGTGTGTGCGCATGCGCTGCTGTCTCTGTCTACTGTGCTGTCTGAAGAGAAGACACCGAGGTAAGACTCCCGCACGTTACCGCAATTTAGCACATTTTCCCGGTTCTCTGCCCGCACCACGGCCGGGGGTGAGCTTCGTGGAGCCGCTTGAAGCTCCGAGGAGCCGGGCTTTCGAACCACCGTGCGGAAAAACAAGTTCTTAGACCTGACGTGGCTGTGTCCAAGTCCACGTAAGCCTAAAGTCAGCGGCTGCATCACGGATCCATCATCAGATGTGATCATTGAATGAAGAGCGGCTTCAGCTCTTGTCAATATGAATGTGTTTACTGTAAACCATGTAGTCTTTTAGTCTGGACTCTGCTGAGCTGCTCCACACTTCAGGATCCGAGGATCATGGCACATTCAGTTCATTCAGTCAGATGCTCTATAGGACTGATGCTTCCATGGCTCTAACTGTGAAGGCTTTCTATACAATAATAGTTACAGTTCCTTCAGATGAACGTAGTTTTCGAGATTGTCTTCATGTCTCTTCGGAGCACTGTGATTAGGAATACATCTGATACTGAGACTTTGGCTTGTATCTGCCTGGTATCCACTGACCCCAGTGACTGAAATGAGCAATAGAAGGGTTGACCCACATTAGGAAAGGGATACAAATGCTTTGATTTATTCAAACTGGTGACTTATCTGTATACTGTTGGTCCTCAGATGCGTGCTGTTCTGATCCTGTCACTCCTGGCCCTGCTTGGCCTTGGCTCTGGAGAGGAAGGGGCCCGTCTTCTGGCCTCCAAGTCTCTGCTGAACCGCTATGCTGTGGAGGGGCGCGACCTCACCCTACAATACAACATCTACAACGTGGGCTCCAGGTCAGAAAGTGTGTCTGTGTGTGTTGTGTTGATGATTATAATGACTGATCAGAAGTCTCCATCCCCCCAGTCTTAATATCGTCTATTAGGAGATGTCCTGGGTCACAGGCCTGAGTTTGGCCCACAACACATTTTATAGTGGCCCCTAAAATTATTTTGATTAGGCAAGGCAAGTTTATTTGTACAGCACAATTTCATATACAAGGCCACATAAATAATCACAGTAGACAGATTATTATGATGAATGATTATTATTAACTTGCTGCCATGGCATGTTATATATATTTTTAATTTATTATAAATTTTTAACTCAACACATCATTAGAAGTTAAATAGTTAAATATTAAGACACTTAAGTTTTTGTCAAATAGTAATAGTAAATCCAAACATTTTTTAAAGTTTTTTATTTTAAACTGGCCCCCGACCAGTTCCTATTTCTTTCATTTGGCCCCTGACCAGAATGAGTTTGACTCCTGCAGATGAAAGGTGACTGTGAAGTGTGTTTTGCAGCGCTGCTCTGGAGGTGGACCTGTCGGATGATTCCTTTCCTCCAGAGGACTTCGGGATTGTTTCGGGAATGCTGAATGTGAAGTGGGACAGGATTGCACCGTATCCTTGCACAAACATCATAGCTAGAACATTTGGCCAGCGGTCAAGGGAGTGGAACGTATACTGTATATGAATGGAGTGGACAAAGCTATCTCTGGGCTCAAAGAAGTGTTGTCCTCCCAATTTGGCTCCATTTACTTTCATTATAAAGTAAACTCCTCTTAGTGTTACCTGTTATTTCACACTCACTATTTTGGGTTTAAAAGTCCATGATTTGATCCTCTGAGATCTTGACAATGTCTTTGTAAATCCAGCTATAGACCCTTCTAACCGCCCAATCAGGTGCCTGCTATCCCCAGCTTCAGATAACAACAGACCACCACTCCTGATTGGCTCTTCGGTTGTTGAGTTGTTGCTATCTGAAAATTTGCCTCAAAATTCTCGCCCGCGGAGCTTATCCGAGGTCTAGGGCTGATGCTACGGGTGACTCGTCTGTCCACTACTTCCTTCCCTCACTCACACATCTATTTAATTCTTGCTAAAGCAGGTCTTATTGTTGAGCCTTGACCTTGTGCTGTAGAGCCAGTAATGTGTCGCACACAGTGGTGCTGCGGCCGCTGAAGGCTGGGTACTTCAACTTCACCTCAGCGTCCGTGAGCTACGTCGCTCAGGAGGGAGGGCCTGTTGTGGTAAGTGCTGCCCTTCTGTAGTGGGACAGTGTGGGTGACCGTAGTCTCCTCCCCTCACTTCTCCCTGTGCTCAGGTGGGATACACCAGTGCCCCAGGACAAGGAGGCATCCTGGCCCAGCGGGAGTTCGATCGTCGTTTCTCCCCACACTACGTAAGTGTCTGTCCCACTGCTCAAGTACTCAGTTGACATCTTATGCGACACACAGGAACTCTGTGTAACTTTTTAACGAAATAATGGACAAATAAAATGGAATTCTACAATATATCAAAGTTTTACCTTTCAATCCCAGATCCTCAAACAGGACCTCTTGTATAGTTTAGATCAGTGTCTCGGGCCGCGAGGGTACTGCAGGGGGCCACGAGAGGTCATCAAAACATAAAAAATAAAAAATATAATTATTGTATGTTTAATTAATATTTTGTTTGTAATATTAAAATATTTGTGTTGATTATTTGATTTGAATAATCAAATTGTAATCATTTGTGTATAACAAAATGGGGCGCGTTTGTAGCGGAGGCTATTTAACCCAAATAAAATAACGAGAAGAACATATTTTAAATGTTGTCTTCTTGGTTATTATTTCCTTCTTGGTTATTGTTTCGGGGGCCGCGCAGACCCGTCACTGTTGCCGACTTTGGGAATGGCCAGAACACTAATTATTTCACACTAGAGTCAAAGGACTGAGAAGAGAGCAATGGCAGTGCACTTGTGAGTGTACACAAATCACACTGAATAGTAAACTGTAGAATACAGATCAAGTCAAACTATGTTTTAACAGACTTAATGTGCTAATTGAAATAATATCTAATGAAAATGTACCTTGAATTATGTTGAATTATTTTCCCAAAGCCCCAGCCCTTCACATGTTTGTATCTTTTGAACTAGAATACAGGAGGTGTGAACTATTCAGGTTTAGAAATGTCTTCTACAGAGGCCACATTGGCATTACTGGTCATCTTTTGTTTCTGTGTTGATGCTCAGAACCGCTGCCAAGAAAACTAGACAATATTACTGTAATATATTACAAAAGTAACTAGTTACTCCCAGCACTGTTCCATGATTAACGGACCTGTGTCTTTCTCTGTGTCCTGCAGCTGGACTGGGCCGCCTTTGGGGTCATGACCCTGCCCTCCATCGGCATCCCCCTGCTGCTCTGGTACTCCAGCAAACGCAAGTACGACTCGTCCAAGGCCAAGAAGAACTAAGAACCGCCTTCTGAGGAGCCGCCTTCTGAGGAGCCGCCTTCTGAGGAGCCGCCTTCTGAGGAACCGCCTTCTGAGGAACCGCCTTCTGAGGAACCGCCTTCTGAGGAGCCGCCTTCTGAGGAGCCGCCTTCTGAGGAGCCGCCTTCTGAGGAGCCGCCTTCTGAGGAGCCGCCTTCTGAGGAGCCGCCTTCTGAGGAGCCGCCTTCTGAGGAAGCTACTTTTGGACATATTTTCAAAATTTTGTAATTACAATAATGACTGTGTGGAGATGTGCATCTTGGATCAAGGTCTGTGTCAGTCGCAGCATCGAGTGTTTTGAGCCATGGACTGAGCTTTATCAGCAGATTATAACATTAAGAGTCATTTCTACCAGCCCTACATGTCCCTACTCTACTGGGTGTGCATCTGGATCTGGTACCATCGCCATGCAAACAACCGGATTTATAGAAACTCAGTGATATCTATGGAGAAAAATCACTGAAAGTTCCGACAATTCAGAAAGTGTGTGGCTGGGTCAGAACCAGTGCCAAGCAGGTTCTGAAAAAGTCTGATCCAAGTAAACGGGTCCAATGCTCCAAACTGGGGTAGAGCAGGGACAGATGGGGCTGGTGAGGAGATATAAGATAAAGGGGCTATATCGTGCAAGTTGTGTTTTGGGCACACCTTAATTCATCCAAACCGGTATCGCTACATATTTTTGACAGTAACATCACAAAGATCTACAACAGTTTGATAAATTAAAGTGTCCACTTCCTGCCAAGACTGCAGAAGTGATTCTCTGTGGCTGGCCCTGTCTCTATAGTGGTTTTTAAAAAGATATTGGCACAGAGCATTCAAGCAAGTGAACTATATCTGCAAGGCTTTTAACAGATGCATTGACAACCTGCTTTATTGGTATACAAATGAACTCAAGTCTTGAATTTAGGACACTGAACTAAAACACTTAGTAAGTCGGCCCATGACCATTGATGCAATTTAGCATAATATATGTTCCTGCTATTTGAAGTAACTTACACAATGCAAAGTGGTCCAAAGATCTTGACCATGATCAGAACATGTCTTTAATAATGTGTAGACAGCAGGGGGTGCTCTGAGGCCAGTCACACCTCACACTAAACACGTCATGAGACAAGAGTGCACGGTCGACATTGCTTTGTAAATGTTTTTTTTTTTTTTTCTATGGGCGTATGACTGTCTTTTGTTTAATAAAATCACATCCAATGCCATATGAGAACAGTGACTCATTGTGAAGGGGGTGGGGAAATAACAAATCTATCATGCAACAGGATGAAGTGGGGCAATGTTTCTCAAAGGGAATGGCCATGATTAAATGTAATCCACATGTTTCCACGAGGCTGTTTCTCCTCTGAACAACATCTCTGGAGCTTCAGGCGTAGCGGCCTTGCCTTTTGTGTTTCTAGAGGAGCCATCTTTTTCGAAAAGAGCTTTTATTCTACTGCAGAAAAGTAATGTAAATTTAAAGTTTTGTTTATGGATAAGGGACAATGTACAAAACCATGCAAAAGATAATGCATTTGTAACAGATTCCTCTCAGTAGAACCACTTTCCAAATGCAGTCCCATGCCAGGTGAGTGCACACGAGTACATTTAAGTCCATGGTTCCAGGGGCAATCTAAAAGAGATGCTTCAAGATTCAAGAATTTATTTGCCATTTGCAGTAAAACCACATTGGAAAAAGTGTGCAAGACTACCCCAGTGTGCACCACGACCCGAACCCAGAGCTCTTGTCTTGCCACTGCGCCATTTTCTGGAAGACTTCCCCAACTGCACACTCATCTGGACCAATAAGTGCTCTGCCAGAAATAATGAAATTCTGGGCGGGTTGAGTGAGCTGTCAATAAATGCATTCCAGGTGCAAATAACTCATGACACAACACCATTGAGGGACAAATATTCTTAAAACAACCTGGTGTTAATGTCTGCATGATATAGCATTGTGGCTTAGAGTCGTTTTAATGCCAACATTATACAGTTTTCCCAAAGGAATTGTGGACATGTGACACACAGATTCGCTGCAGTGAATGAATGAATCCACATATTATATTTCAGCTGGACATAGACGCTTTCGAGCACTCCCAGAGCAGTCATTTTGACGGCTTTAAATTTTGAAAGCGTATTTACTCTGCGTTTCTAACTTTGTGACTTTTTTTGTATCTTTACCATAGTTTATTTTTATGTCATTATTGTTATTGATTATTTATCTTTTATTTGTGAAATGTGAGCAGTCATTTTCCAACACACGTTTACTGTCTGCACTTAGCATTTAGCCTTTCTGTATATTTCAATTTATTTTTAACTGTTTTAGCAGTTATTAGAATACCTTATAAATTGCATTTTTTATTTATTTAAACTGGTTGGAAAACAAAATACCATTGGTTTGAATGGGAGGAGTCAAAATGACGGCTGTGGGAATTTAAGGATTAGGGAGAGCGGTGTGTTCTCTGTGAGGGATCTCTGCCGTGAATCGTCTCTGGAGCGGCCGTTGGAGGAAGTGAAGTTTCCGCATTCTTGGTGATCTGGGAGCGTCGTGTCTGCGCCAGTCCGCTCTTGCCTCAGCGCGTCTCTGCAGCAGGCGCAGCGAACACAGGGACAGGCGCACATCAGACGGTCCCCGACACATCCAGGGGCCCATCGCACATCAGACCGTCCCCGAGCCATCCAGGGGCCCCCGGCACGGCAGACCGAGCCGCGGCTGCGTCCACCCTCACGGGGAGAGTGACCAGATCCACAGGCGTCATCAGTCCTCCAGGTAACTCCACTGCGGGCATCACACTTTCAGCATTCTGTGTGTTTATATTGTCCATGTATGTAACTGAATTATGTTTGTGTTTCTACATTTATTTTCACCGTGTGTGTGTGTTTGTAAAGCTTTTTCTAATTAACTATGACATAATATCTCTTCATCTTGATTTTATCTTGTCTTTTTGTAACCTCATGTTCTGGAGGTGGTGATATCAATGGCATTACAATGGTGTGGTATGACTCATGGCTCAAACTATTAGAGAAGAAAGGGAAACTAAAATTATCCTATGTGTTGTGTTCATAGACTGTAGGTTGTGTGCTGTTTAGTGATAGGTGAGAGTTGTAACATCACCACTTTGACCAATCAGAGACCAGATGAGAGGAATATGATCCCGCCTTCTCTGGTTACACACACATTCCTGGTGGTTACTTGATGAGATCTGTCATCTCTGTATTGTTTTTCTGAAACTTACATTTGTTTAGGAAAATACAGTAACGACAAAAGCCACCAGACTGAGACAATATACAAATTCAGCTTCTAAGACAAACTGGTGTATTTTCCCCATGCCTTCATTACTCTTTTAGGTCTTTGCAGCACAAACTTTTTTGAAAACTTGTTCTTCTTTATAAATGAATGAGTTAAATGTTTTTACTCATTACAATTTGCCTGTTCATAGTTTCCTGCAGATTGGAAATGAAATGGTTTTCAAAAGTTCATATTCATTAGTTTTTCTTTTAAATGTACATATTGTTTTTTTTTTTTTTCAAACATGTATTTATTGAAATTTTACAGTTTTTTATATGAACACAAGGCACTTTCACAACATGGATGGGGTGTCTACACAAGTATTGGATAAAGTAAATATACACAAATAATGAAATCAAATGAAAATACAATATACTTAGTCTGCATCAGTCCAACCATCAACTGAGATATTGTTATTCCTAAGAAAACCATAGAAGATATTCCACATTTGTAGAAAATTGTCGAGTTTGTTTTTACTGACCCAGCTTATTTTTTCTAAAGCTAAATACAAAACCATGCCTTTCAACCACTGTGCAACAGTGCTCGGAGTGTCTGATTTCCATGAAGTAGCAATACAGCGCTTGGCTTCCAAAAAACAAATGTTCAATAAAGACACAACGTTTTTTGAGGTCACAAAGCCCTCGGGGTACAAATTCAACAAACACATTTTAGGGTCTGCAGGAACGTTCTTGCCCACAACCCCACTCACAAAAGACAAAACATTCTTCCAGAATGAAAAAATATGCGGGCAATCCCACATACAATGGAACAAAGTGCCCTTTTGGTCCTTACATTTCAAGCATGTGTCTGGAATATTGGGATTAAAATGGTTTAATTTAACCGGGGTGATGTACCATCTACTTAACCATTTATACTGTAACAGTTTGGAGTTCACATTTATAGATTGAGACTGGGATAATTTGCAACATTTTGACCACTGTTCCTCTGTAATATCTTGTTGCAGATCTCGTTCCCAAGCCCGGCGAAAGCGTTGAGATGATTCTGTAGATCTATTTTCAAAGAGAGTGTAAAATAGTGAAACCTGCCCTTTAGAGTGTAAGAATTTTAAAATGCATTCTTCCAATGTGGACAGGGTTGGGATTGACAGACATTGTTTTCGCTTGGACAGAATAAAACTGCGGAGCTGCAAATATTTAAAGAAATGCTTTGAAGGGATGTTAAATGTGGATTTCAAATCTTCGAAAGACATGAGGGTCTTGTTTTCATCATACAAGTCCGCAATTTTCTCTAGACCTAATGTTGCCCAGATTTTAAACCCGGGGTCTGCCTTGCCAGGGGTGAATTCCTCATTTCCAAATATTGGAGAAAATTGAGAAAGATCAGCTCTTTCCCCCAAATAAGTCAAGACAGTGCCCCAAACCAACAATGTATTCCGGAGGAAAGGATTTTTTGTATTCTTAAGTAATGTGCGCTGATTGGCAGAGAAAATGTATAAGTTTGGAGGAATACTGATCAAATGTGTTTCCATTGAAACCCAAGCAGGGAGGTGGTCTCTTTGAAAATAAAACATACATGCTCTTATTTGTGCTGCCCAGTAATACCATTCGAGGTTAGGCAATTTTAAACCACCTCTGTCATAAGGTAAATACAGTAGAGAGAGTCTAATCCTGGGGCGCTTTTTGTTCCATATAAAAGCAGAGAAGAGTCTATTAATTATTCTGAAAAAGTATGGCGGGGGAGCAAGAGGAATACATTGAAATAAATATAAATACTTGGGCAATATATTCATTTTTAGTATATTTATGCGGCCAATCATCGAGATGGGTAAATTGTTCCACCTATTTATTGATTGTACAACCTTTTCATCAAGGTCCTTGTAGTTTTTTGAGACAACCTCATCAATGGTAGGAGTAATTCTGACACCGAGGTAGGTGAAGCCACTAACGCAGACCTCAAAGGGGACATGAAGGGGAGGATTCATTCGTTCAAATTTGTCCAAGAATAATATAACGGATTTTGAGTTGTTTATCTTATACCCTGAAAAACTACCAAAATATTCTACTAATTGTAGTAAAGCAGGTATTGATGTTTTAAGGTTAGAGCAGAACAATACAACATCATCGGCATACAAGCCAATGCGGTGCTCGTTATCTCCTATTGAAATTCCCCTTAGACATGCGTTATTACGGATCGCAATTGCAAGAGGCTCAATTGCTAATGTGAATAGTAACGGAGACAGGGGGCAACCCTGTCTCGTCCCTCTATACAACTTAAAAGGAGTGGATACATGCCCGTTTGTAAGTACAATAGCCTGGGGGTCTGCATAAAGCAATTTAACCCAGTCCAAAAATGACTTTTTTATCCCAAATCGTTGAAGAACTTCAAATAAGAAGTGCCATTCAACCTTATCAAAAGCCTTCTCGGCATCTAACGACAAAATTGCAGTGTCTTTGCAACCAGAATTCTCAAATATAACGTTCAGTACCCGTCGAATGTTGTGAAAACCATGCCGTCCCTGAACAAAGCCATTTTGATCGGTATGTACCATTTGTGGTATCAGTTTCTCTAAACGCCTAGCCAAAGCTTTGCAAAGAATTTTTAAGTCATTGTTTAAGAGGGATATTGGTCTATAAGATCCACACAAAGTAGCGGACTTGCCTGGTTTTAACAGTAGTGTAATAATGGCTGTGTTCAGCGAAGGAGGCAGAGTTCCATTATTTAAAGACTCTTTGTACATGTCAAGCATGGGTTGCATTAATAAGTTGTGAAAAGATTTATATATTTCAATGGGAATTCCATCTGGCCCTAGTGTTTTGGACCCCTTCATGCTTCTAACGGCTGTCGCCAATTCATTGGTACTAATTTCCAAATTTATGTCAGCCAATAAATTATCTTCTAGAGGAGTGATGTTCAATGAATCTAAGAATTGTTTCTGGTTGTCCAATGCATGAGGAGAGACTTCTGATATGTATAAATTCTCATAAAATGTTTTAAAAGTGTTATTTATTTCTTTGAAGTTACTAGTCTCAGAGCCTCCATTAGTTTCTATAGTGTTTATGGAAATTGAGATTCACTGTTTGTGATAAAGTAGCTCTTTCCTGGTTTGGATATGTGAAGCGTCCCTTCCAGTTGATCTATCAATTTCCGGTTGAAGAACACAATTAAAGTCTCCACCTACAACACAGGCACCAGGCAAGTCTGCCATAGACAGGAACAAATTCCTGAAAAATGCCGGATTATCAATGTTGGGGCCATATAAATTAATTAAGTTCAGTCTGATAGAGTTAATTTCACATTGTATAATAAGGAATCTCCCTAGTCTGTCTGCTTCTACATTTATCAGACGAAAGGGCACTGAACGATGCACTAGAGTTATTACCCCACGAGACTTAGAACTGAAAGAAGCTGAAAAAATATGACCAGTCCATCTCCTTCTCACCTTCACTAGATCCTCTGGGATCAGATGAGTCTCTTGCAAAAACACAATCTTAGCTTTCAAGTCCTTAATTCTGCTCATTACTTGCTTAAGTTTCACTAATTTGTTAAGACCCCTCACATTCCAGGATGTGAACTGTAGTTCAGAAGACATGGTAATGAATTATAATATTGAGACTACACAACATATGGGTAACAAGCAGTGGCGGCCGGCCAATAGAGGGCGCTAGGGCGCCGCCCCACCACTCACAACTTGCCATGTTACCTTGAATAAAACGTTAAAAAAAATAATAACATTAAAATATTTCGAAATGTATGTGTGTTTTATTTCAGATGTGGAAGAAATACTTTATAGTTTATGCTGAGTTGGATTGATTAAGCTCATCAGCGTTGTCTGTGTCGGACTGAGGACGTATTTCCGCCTCAGGGCGCAAAAGATTGCGCCCTGAGCCGTCTATGGACTCTCGTTAAAAGTTGTACATGCGCAGTAGCTCCTCTTCAATGCAAGAGATAAGACGATTTGGGGGCGCAGGAGAAGTGCGCCCTGAGGGGGCGGGATCGCCCGCGACCTGTACTGTCACTGTCTGTGACGTCCGTTTACAGTGATTGACAGGTCAAGCTGTGGGAGTTTGAGACAAACGTAAAGAGACGCAAAATGGAGAACGAGAAAAAGAATAATTCAGTTAGATCACTCAAAACAATACCGTTTGAGAGAAGATCATACCAGGAGAAGGTTGAGGTTAAAGAGCTTGGACCTGATCAGCCAAATATTACCATTAGTCAGCAGTCCAGGACCTGGTTCAGCGCCAAATCTTGGCTAGCAGCATGTAGCGAGGCTAATGCTTTATTTTGCTTTCCATGCCTCTTGTTTCAAACATCAGGATCTGACCCAGCATGGATCAAGACAGGTATGACTGATCTGAAGCACTTTTTAGAAAAGGCAAAGAAGCATGAGCAGACTGGTATCCACATGCAAAATTCCCTCAAATTAGCTATGTTTGGGAAGATAAATATTTCATCCCAGCTGGATGAAAGCTACAGGGTAGGGATCAGAAAGCACAATGAGGAGGTTGACAAGAATAGGCACATCCTATCAAAAATAATAGACTGTGTCAAATTCTGTGGTGCATTTATATCTAGTCATCATATTCATAGCCCCCCCAGTAGAAAATTCCACCAGCCGCCACTGGTAACAAGTATTATTAAGTGTGTATATTATAGAATAAGGTAAAACACAAATAGGATTAAAAAACAAAAGCAAACCACCACAACATAAAGTGCCTATAACCTGAACATAACAAGATGTATTTCCCCAAATGAAATACACAATCCCCTCCCAAAATCTACACTTCCAAAAGACTCCCCGAAGGTTGAGTCTAGCTATGAGGCTAAGCCGGTCCACACGTGTGAGGAACAGCATACTCAAATGGTCAAAACAAGGCCCGGTGCAAAAAATAAATAAAAAATAAACAAAATATAATAGTAATGATTAATAATAAATGATACACACTTTCTTTCACAATCAGAACATACATTAGTAAAACACAAACAGCTAAACAAAATAGTTCCAGATCTAACACACTGCCTGCTTCTAGACAGTATCAAAACAGTGTTCGTAGTCACATGAAGCAGAAAGGATAAAAGTCACCTGCAGTTATTTAAGTATTGATGAGGAAGATTGTAGCGCTACTCCGCGTCCTCCGCTGACGTCCCGCTCCTCTCCTGCCTCAGCCTTCGCACAAAAGTCTCAGCTGCCTCCGCTTTTTCAAACGTGTGGCGTCTTCCCCTGATAGTCACAAGCAGTGTAGCTGGATGGACTAACCCGTAGCGCAGATCCTGAAGTTTTAGACCAGCTAGGTCCCTCTTCACGGCATCAAACAGCTTTCTCTTCTTAAGTAACTCGGAGGATAGATCCGGGAAAAACATACTTTTCTTCCATCTACGAGCACGTTGCCTGCGCTTCGGGCTGCATTCATAATACGGACCTTGTCAGCGTAGTTGAGGAGCTTCATAACCACTGCTCTGGGTCGCACGGTGGGATCTTGTGATCCCGAAGCAGTACCGTTATTCCACATTCGGCCAACTCTGTGTGCCCTTTCAATCACCAGAGGTTGTGGAAAGTTGCGTTCCCCGAGCGTCGTTGGAATCCATCTCTCCAAAAAAACACACAAATCCAATCCTTCTTTTGACTCTGGGAGGCCAACCAGTCGTATATTCGAGCGGCGAGCACGGTTTTCCAGGTCATCCACTTTACGCAGGAGCTCCTCCACTCTGGCTGTAGTCAAGCTAGTTTGGGCTCCCATGCGGGACAGCTCGTCTTCATTTGAACTTATTCTCCGTTCAGCTTCAGTTGTCCGATTCGTCAGTGCTGTCAAATCTTCTTGCACTTTGTTAACAGCCCCCAGTAAACCGTCCAATTTTGACGCAAAGTATTCTTTCATTGACGAGAATTCACTACTTAGAGAGCTGATAGCGGCTAGTATCTCACACGAGCTATCGCTAGCCTTCTCATTGCCAGCCTCAATGCTACTTAGCTCCCCCGCTAGCTCAACAGCGCACGGGGAATTACCCCCGGGTTTAGAAGATTTCCCGGTCTTCCCGGCATTCAGTTTAGGTGGCATTCTGGTTCCTTGCGTTGTTCAAAGATGTTACTGCTGTTTAGTCCATAGTACTGAGTGTCTGATTGTTATTAGTTAAAAAGTTACACCTGAGCCTCGGACGCACGTGCTGTTAGGAGCGCACCATAACCGGAAGTCCGTACATATTGTTTTAGTTGAATGTATAATGATCCGAGGCAGACAATGTCTGTGTGATTTATCAAAGTATTGACATACAGACATGACGATTGCATAAAACGTGAATCCAAGCTGTGGAGCAGAGCTCAGCCGAACCTGCGAGCAAAGCCACAGTCTGCAGTTTTCCAGGCTCAGGCAGGGTGAAAGAAGGACGAGGACGAGGACGAGGACGAGGATGTGAGGACACCGAGAGTTCATGAGCCCTCAAACACATCTTTCTTATCAGGGAAATGGTGCGTGTGTGTCTGGATATAGTTTGGATGAACATACAGAAACTGTAGAGTATATTCCCGTTTCTTATCTTATTATTATAATGAATAGTAATTTTCCACCAACATCACAAATGTCTGTATGTTTTGTTTTCCTGCCCCCTGTTATCTAGTTCCTACAGTAGATGTTGCTGTGTCGTTGCTCAGCACCACACTGGGTGAGGTCATGACTTGCCCAAGGGCACAACGTCAGCTTGTAAAGTGGAAAACAAGAGTGAGGTTCATGGGATTGTGGGTGTGCTGTTATAACAGCTGCTCAAACCTGTACACGGTTTGGTACAGGTTCTGTACAATCTTTATCTAATAAAAACAAACATATAACCTATTGGAGCTGACGCTGCAGACTTCGTTGGGTAAATCCTCCGAAACATGGATCTTTCCCCGAACATTTCAGTATTGTTTAGTTCTGTTTGTGTTGAATAGTGACTGTGTCCGAGCACTTAGCACCCCCTGGTGACCACAGCAGGTCACTGCAGCCCATAGAGGCAGCTGCAGGCACACGCTGCATCAGTACGTCATTAGTACGTCTTCAGTACGTCATCTACTCAGGGACCGTCCTTTAAACACACACTGGTTTTATGTCCTTACGATATCCCTCTGTGGTACATTATTGTCTAGCTAAGTTCTGTTTTTACACTGAATGAACTGTACCATTTTATTATACTTCACAAAAAACAAAAAAATCTTTGAAGTCAACGTGATCTGTGTGACAGGTTGAAATACAGGATTGTGATTCAAAACTATTGTAAAGGGCAATATATTATATGATTTCATAACAATTAAAAACAGATTTAATGAGGGATAAAAAGTATATACGTTAAAAATGTACAAGTAAATCTGTTACAAAGTTCATGGTTATTGGTTTGTTAGACTAAGGTCTGGTGTTCTTTTTGAAAATAAACTGCAGAGTGAGGACGCTACTCTTTACTCCTGATTATTCATTCTCAAAGCAACCACGTACCTCTCCCAAAATCACGGAGCAGAGGGCGCAACATCTGTTGTTCACATGTTGTTCACTTCTGTCTGTTTTTCATTGTACGTCTGTTTAGGCTTAATGACCATTTTACAATTCTGTTTAATAGACAAAACTGTAGACAACACTTACTTTGACTGAAGTCTCCTAACATATGTATGTACCTGGTATTTGAGCGGAAAAATAAATTGATAGATATGTGAGTCGGAGAAGGTACATGAAAGATACAGCACCAAGTAATAAAGAGTCTTGGATCCTGTTCCAAGTTGATGCATATTTGGAACATTTACCCTTTTCTTAACCATAACTTTTACCCCAGTCCTAACCCTTCCCATAGTGAGCCCTGGCCCTAACCTCTAACCCCCAACCCTAACCTTACTTTAACCCATGAAACATTGGTCCTGGGCAAACTACTCGTTCAGTGGTTTTGGACCGTTGATAACTTGGTGATATCAGACCGTGTGTGCTGTGAGTTCTTTGTGCTAACTCCCTGTGACTGTGTGCTTCAGTGATGGTGGGCTCTGGTCCATGATGGAGTGTGGTCTGCTCTCCTGCAGTGAAACATGGCGCTCTTCAAACCAGGCAATGTGGAGGACTTCTACGAGCTCGGAGATGTTTTAGGAAAGTGAGTCCATTATGTTCCAAAATGGCCGCTGCATGACTTACTGTATGAAGCTCTCCCATCTCATGTTATCACAATTGCACTTACTTTCATTTAAAACCAGTTTAATCCCTAATTCTTCTAGGATTTGTACTGTGGGTCCTTGGAAAATCAATATCAATCACGTCTCTATAATAAATGTATATATGTATTTATTTACGTATTTTCTTTTTGACCAAAATGACACTCAAAAACCCAGTGAGAAAAATGTGGGTGAATTGTATCATTTTAAAGTCATATCAAATTAAAATAAATATTGTCATGTGTTTTATGGTCAAAATGTACAGATTTTGTGCATAGTATTTAGTCTTCAAAAAGTGAATATCTAAAAAAAATTAAGTATCTTATTATGAGGTTATAACAAGAATGGCCGATTAGACATTTATCTTGTTTTAAAAAGATACAAGAAATGTCTCCCTTGGAATGAGAAAATAAAGCAACTGTTCTTGAAATAAGTCTAAATTGCTTGTCCCATTGGCAAATCTCGTTTTAAGACTGAATGTAGTCAAATTAAGATAAAAACTACTCGATTCAGGCAATTATGACCTCATATTTTATACATTTTTGCAGTGATATGTGTGATGTGCTCTGTGTCTCCCAGGGGCCACTTTGGGCAGGTGCGGCGGGTGTGCGAGCGCTCCACAGGGCTGTACTATGCTGCCAAGTTCCAAAAGGTGTGTAAGAGCACCAGGGGCCTTCACGGGGTGGAGCGCGATCAGGTGGAGCGCGAGGTGGCCGTCCTGCAGCTGCTCTCCCATCCCAACATCGTGACCCTCAAAGACCTGTTCGAGAGCCGCGAGGAAGTGGCC
The DNA here is from genome assembly GCA_964034765.1 of Knipowitschia caucasica. Classification (NCBI taxonomy): domain Eukaryota; kingdom Metazoa; phylum Chordata; class Actinopteri; order Gobiiformes; family Gobiidae; genus Knipowitschia; species Knipowitschia caucasica. The sequence goes on from OZ035841.1 coordinate 6,925,488, forward strand.
CTCATCCTGGAGCTGTGAGGCCCCGCACACGGAACACACATCTCACTCCAGCATGTTCACAACGCATGACCACAACTCTGACATTCACATTCATTTGTTTGATTATTTACTACATGTGTAAAAGTCCCCAGTGTGCACCAGACAAGTACGAAAATAAAACGAGGTAAAAGCAGAGGAATACAAGAGCAGGTAACCATTGTCACTGTGAAATGGATCAACAGTTTCAATCTTTATAATCTTTAAAATCTTTAAAGTGATTGTCTGCAGTTTGTCAGAAAGAGACAGAGAGGTACTTGATTTGAAAAAAAAATGACGCAAGCTCCCTCCCCCTTCCTCTCTGATTGGTCTACACCTACGTTTCCGTAACACTTTGAAATGTTAATCAGAGAATACATTATACAAATACCTTATTAATACACATGCACGGAGGTTTTCAGAATTATTTGTTCACGTTTTAATGAAAAAAATAGTGTTTTAATGCACAAAAAAACCGATCGCAGCAAACCCGGAAGAAGCTATTAACATTAATTGCACATTATAGGACACATCTGCAGAGGATCTGATTATGGATATAGGTTCAGTATATAAATGATTATGGATATAGGTTCAGTATATACATAAGTACCTCAGCACGGATGTTCAGGATTCTTTGTTCAGTTTTCATGTAGTTCCAGAGCCTAATAGAAGCTTGATTCAGAGGCTCCGCGAAAACAAACAACTGAGCATGCGCGCAGCTGCGAGCATCAGCGCGATGATTGACAGCCCTTGGCATGACTCGATTGGTTAACGTGGACGGCATCGTGGATTCTGAGCTATAGCTAAGAGAAGGGAAGGCGGGACTTACCCGTAATATTAGAATTAATAAAATGACTTATTTTATATCAACATTTAAGGCCAGGAGGTCAATTTAACACAATTCTTAAAATTTGTAATTAATTTAGAGTTACAGACTATCACTTTAAAGTGCTTTGTTTAAACCTGGGACGTCAAATACATCAGAGGAAAGGAAAATCCAATGTTTTTGTTTGGCTCTGTCAGTAATTTAAAGTGAAAACATTTGTCAACAGACTCACGAACAAAAATACACTTTCTACAAAGAGAAAACACACGTCCTAAACATGAAATGAATAATCCAAAATGTTTTAATGGCTCTGTGCGGGTTGGTTCTAATTCTAATCAAATATCATCCTGGGGGCCATGATAATTAAATTGCGGGCCTTGACTTTAACACCCATGGTTTAAACTGATAACAGCTCGTGGAAATGAGCTGTTATCAGCTCTTTCAAAATGACAGCTCTGGAAGTTCTCCCAGAGCTGTCATTTTGACTGCTCCCATTCAAGACCATGGAATTTTGAGAACATCCCCCCAAAATTTTAAATGTCCCCCATTTTTATTTTTGTTTTGAATTTTTTTATATCTTAACTCACACTAAGAGCTAAGACTGGAATATGTAAATGTGCACTTTATTGTCCCCATAGGGAAACTTGTCCTCTGCATTTGACCCATCCTGATGCCAATAAGGCTTACTTCAGGAGCAGTGGTTGCCGTAGTAATGGCGTCCGAGAATCCATTTACAGATGTTGATACTCTGCTTGGTCAGGACTACCGGAGCTGGAAGATTTTATCTATTGAGCATATTTTTATATAACTTGAAATACAGCAAAAAACAGTTTCTTGAAAGGCTACCAAATGCTAACTGGTCACACAAAAAGTCTGGTCCAAATCTGGTGTATATACAGCACCTCCATGAAACATTAACAGACGTAGGGACGCCTATTTCCTCAGTTGAAATGTATGTGACATGGGCAGATTCAAAATGGCGCCTCCCGCAGGAAATATGAAATAACGCTTTTTTTATGCGTTAGCTGCACAAGCCCCATTCATTTAACGAGTGCACTCAAAAGTCCACAATGGCTAAACTAGACTGGTCCCCCAAAAAATACTCCCCATACACAGATCTGGAACTAATAACCGACTTTTGGACCAGGCTGTAAAGCTGAGAGGAAACAAGGTGTTGTTAGAATGCACTAGATAATTCTTGTTCCGGGTACACCCCCACTGGCAGGGATGGAGATTGCAAGCATGTCGACGAGGGCCACAAGAGGGCAGCAGTGTTTTTGAGCTTTAGTCCGTGTGTGCACAGGGTAAGCGGAGGAGAGCTCTTTGACTTCATCGCTGAGAAAGACGAGCTGCTGGAGACAGAGGCCATCTTCTTCATGACGCAGATCCTCCAGGGCCTATCCTACATGCATCAGCAGAACATTGCACACTTTGACCTCAAGGTGCTCCGCAAACATCACACGCCTCGAGACATCTGTCCCACTCTCACTTTCTCAAAGCTAAATCACCGTTTGAGATTATGAGCTTTTCTCTATATTATCATTGTATTCCCTCTCATTTGCCGTCTCAAATTTGACCGATTCTCCTGAGTCCGAGACATTTTTCTGCAAAAGTCCTCCACGGGTACATGCTGACTGTTTGAAACACGTTTAGGACAGTGGAGATAATCCCACTAACTAGAATGAACTCTACAAAAGTGTTTATATAATGTCTTAACGTCTTGTAATCATCATGTCTGAGATATTTAGGCTACATTAAATTATATGGAAATCACAAATGACAAAATATGCCTTAATTGATCCAAAACACTTTTCAATGGTTTTAATTCTAAATATTGTTTATTTGATGAGCGGTTGTGTTAGAAAAGTGCTCAGGCTCTGTCTCTTGTGTGCAGCCGGAGAACATCATGCTGTCAGAGAAAGTGTCGCGGCCAAACATCAAACTGATCGACTTCGGCCTGGCTCAGCGTCTGGACAGTGGGCAGGAGTACCGCAGCAACAGCGGGACGCCCCAGTACATCCGTGAGTGCATGTTAAAGAGACGTGCGTCCAGAATAGCAGGGCTTTAAAATGTGGATACGGCTGAAAGCTTTAAGAAAGGACTTCTCCACAAGGTCGTCATAATTATAGCTTCACATTTCCCGTCCTCACATTTCTTGTAAACAGGATACAGACAAATAAATTGTTCTTTGTCGGCGGGGTTTTGTGTGAGGTGGGCCATGGCTCTGAGGTGTTGTGGCTTTTGCCTTTGGATCAGTGTGGTACCGTTCACAAAATGATGAAATAAAGTCAGACAATTCAGTTGGTTCAGTTTGTAGAGCATTGGCCTTCAGAATTGGATGCAGCTCTAATGGCCACCCTGCCGACCCAGAAATGGATTAAGGGGAAGAAAATGAATGTCACGGACATTTCTCATGTTTTTCATACCAGTTTTATACAGTTCTTTGGTCTAATGGTGACCCCCCTCTCACCAGCCACCATGACACCAGGATAAAACGTAGAGAATGTATGAATTAATCTGTACGAAGGATAAAACTTGATCCGATTATTTGTGAAGTAGAAACATTTTGATCTGAATAAAGCGACGCAGAACAGTTTTGTTCTTATTCTCATCCTGTGTTTCCCTCACAGCTCCTGAGGTCATTAAGTATGAGCCTCTGACCACCGCTGCAGACATGTGGTGAGTCTTCAGCTCCTTTATCTACGCATTCCACACAGATGACCATCTGTATTCATTTGTTAAAAAAAAGCCAAAGCCTCAGAGGTCTGACAGGATTAGGCTCTTACAGGCAGGTTTCAATGAACACCACAATTTAAACTAATAAGAAAAAAACTATGAATCTAAGTAAGTAAGTGATCTTTATTTATATAGCGCCTTTCACAGACCAGAATCACAAAGCGCTTTACATTACAAACTCCTCACAGAGATGGAAGAGGAGTCATGTTTTTAGTGGTGGGCGGCACGGTGGCCCCTAATCTCACTATGAATCTGTGAGAGTCATAGTTTTTCTTATGAATCTCACAGACTATGACTATAGTCAAAAGCACAAAGTCTTATTATAACACTGTGGTAGTAACAGTTGAGGTTGGAGTCAGTAAAAATCAGGTTAAAAAAAATGTATTTCATGTTAACTTGTTGTGTTCCAGGAGCATCGGTGTCATTACCTACATTCTGTAAGTATCATAAGAATCTTCTCAGTTCAGCTTTGGGACAGTTGGAACAAGAGGTCACAATATGAAACTTGTAACTTGGCTCCAAAAGTATCATTTTACCAAAACACTGCCCACCTTTAGTTACATAACTAAAGGTGCAAGAAAGATAATGGCCTTATTTACATCACAGTGACATTAGAAAACCACAGTATCAATATCGTTGATAGTGAGTGGACTATGTCTGTTTCATAACATTGTTCTCTCTGTATTGAGATTTCAAATGCACTAAATACACACAGTTGTTTACATCCAGCCGTCATGTCACTGTTCTGATTATGGACATCACAGCTCGTCATTAGCGGTCGTGTGAAATGTATAGTCAAACAAACATGTTTTATATTCTCAAACAATAACATGATTGAGCTGGAAATATCATGAACTCATCAGTTGTCCCTCCTCAGGCTCAGTGGTTTGTCCCCGTTCCAAGGGGACACAGACGCAGAGACGCTGAACAATGTGTCTGAGGTGAAGTATGAGCTTGGAGAGGGGCCCTTCAGAACCACCAGTGACATGGCCAAAGACTTCATCCAGAAGCTGCTGGTGTTCTGCCCGGGGTGAGCACTGCAGAGCCTGAGCCACATGGGACCACACATTTTGAATTTCAATTACCAGATTATCTAAATATTGGTCTTGAAATGGTCAAATGAGACCAGGGGAGAATTAGAACCTGGTGGGTGATACATAGGATACAAGGTAAAAAAAGGTTAATCAGAATCAGAATAATAATCAGTTAATAATCTCTGCATTACATGGTTAAGTTTAATACATGGAAGATTTGACTCAAACCCTTACAGTATGATGTAATTGTGTGGTTTGACATTGGCAGCAGATATGACACCATAGCAACCACAAAGTAAACAAAGGCCAAAGTTTGTTTCATTTATACAATAATCATGCATTATAAGAAAAATGCACTTTGCAGTTACATCATAATGCATAGGTTTTATATAGCGCTTTTTTGGACACTCAAAGACGCTCTACATGTCATTATTCTTTCACTCCATACACTGTGGTGATAAACTACTACTTTAGCCACAGCTGCCCTGGGGCACACTGACAGAAGCGAGGCAACCGATATGTGCCATTGGCCCTTCCAACCACCACCAACCATTCATACACACCAGACTCATTCTAGGCAATGGGAGTAAAGTGTCTTGCCTAAGGACACAACAGCAGTTTGGCACTTTACAGCCGCCCCACTGTGGCTGGTGTTCCCAGAGGTTATGTGTCTTGCCAAGGACACAACGACAGCTGACAGTGGGAGTCGATGGAGAAAGTCGGGCTCGAACCCACGACCTTCTGGCTCAAAGGCTAATGCTCTACCAACTGAGCTACTGTCGCCCTAACATAAGGACAAGGTTCCCCACGAGGACAATAGTGCTTCTATCGGTCCCTAACCCTAACACCTGAGTCATTACACCACAAAGTGTATTTTTGTCACAGCTGTTTTTTATCAACTAGTTCATGATAAATACAGTTACTGCACATATAACATACAACTCTTTCAAATCAAACAAAATAGTTACTGCCAGACACACTTTATTTCCCATTATATAAATATTTAGAAACTTTCAACCAGCTTCTAAAATGTTGGTCCTAAATTCTCAAAGTATAAATGAACAAATTGACAAATGGGCAATGAACATAATCAGTAAAGCCAGTGCAGAGCTGATGAGTGCTGTTGTGTGCAGGGACCGGATGACGGCAGACGAGTGCCTGCTTCACCCCTGGATCAAGGTAACCACTCCATGACTATGCTTTCAGTTTATGACATTAACTGAACCCATGTTATTGGGTTGAGGTCTGGAGGATGAAGAGGCGGCCCCAGGACCTTGAAATATGATCAGTGCTCATCTGCAACTTTTTCCAACACAACAATTTAAAGAAAACAGAAAACAGAAAACTTGACGGACAAAGACATAAACACACTCCCCACATGTGAAGCAGTCTGTCTACGAAGATAAACTACAAGACAAACGGCAGCCAGCTTTAGCAGCTCCACAATACTCACTTTGAGAGACTGAAAACGCACAAAACATGGGCTGAGTGAAAGTGAAAGGCCTATTGTCATGCTGGAAGACTCATACATGCTTCATCTTCAATCTTTGTCAGGACACTACTGACAATGAAAACAAATTACACTTTTTGAATCCATAAATCCTATGTTCTTTCAGCCCATCACGCGTAAGCAGATGCATAAGAGGAATCGATCCTCCATCAACATGAAAAACTTCAAGAAGTTCAATGCCAAAAGGAAGTGGAAGGTGAATATCTTGTCCTTGTGTGTAGATGTATTTTGTGGTGCTTGTGTTGAAGTTGTATGTGCTGCTCTCTGTAGATGTCTCTGAACATGGTGTGGATGTGCACCAGGCTGCTCAGCCTCCAGCAGCGCAGGAGAGCGGGGGCAGAGGCCGACCCACTGCAGGTGAGACATCCTCCCAGAGCCACTGCACTGACCCTCACAATGCAGCTAGTCTTAAACCTTCGTCCTTTGTTTATTGTCGTTGCACAAATCTGCGATACTTTTTCTTCAAAAAGATGTATATCCCAATGCATTGCATGGATATAGATTGAATTTTCGTAATGAATACAAAAATAAAGTGAGGTATTGCAGCTTTAAGAAAGACTGACACCTGTCTGTGAGATTGTGGGGGACATTTGTCACTGTGGGGGAGCAGCGGCTCTACTCCTGTGTTCTGAGAATGCTGTCTCCTCAGAGAGAATGTGACAGTGATGTGGAGGACGCACAGGTCAAAGCCGGGTCTCTGCTGCGGAGGCGCCTCAGCAGCTCCACCTGAAGCAGCGTTCACAGGTGAGTTCACTACAAGTTTTCTGCATCTGCTCCCACAGTTGTGTGGCCCCTTTTTCTTACTCCAAAAGATTCTTGAGGATACACAGCATGTCAGGACATAACAACTAGTGGATCTCTTGTTTCAACTTAACCCCGTTTGGTTAAAGCAATCTTAGAAATCGTGCTGGGGTCACATCCAGTCAGCAATCCGGCCTTCTGCCCCTAGCAATCGTTAAAGTCTGGTCAATTTTTATTTCCTACATGTACGTCTGGGTCTGATCCTAGTGGCTGCAGTTTCCTCGGTTGAATCCCCTCCAACCATTCAGCGAGCGAGGGAGGCGGGTGTTGTAGGTCGGTGTCAGTGACGCCACCGACACCGCCAAATTTGCTGCTTGTAGTTTGGCAATGGCAGCGAATGTGAGAGTAAAGTAATCCATTATTATTCATCTCCCAATTATCAATAACGGAATGTGGATCAGAGACATATCAGGCACACACGCAGAATCAGTCCCGTCTCTCCCGTTGCTTTGACCAGTAGACTCCACAAGACGAATAATTTGACTATTAAAAAAACACAGCATAACAATAGAGTTGATGAATGTTGATTAGTTCTTAACTTTTTCTAGAATTCTGCAGTTTTGAAGACACTCGGAGGCAGCGATGTGATCTCCTCCCATCGTTGTGCTGCTCAGAGAGACCCCCAACGCTGAGGGTCTGACCATGACCTGCCCGGGGGACAAATGGTGTGGAGCAAACACCAGCATCACTTTATCAGCTTGTGACTCTTACCTCATTATGTGTGCAGGGCAAAAAGAAGATGCACAATGTTTTAGTGATGTTTATTTTTTTATGTAAAATGACTAATGCATGATAATAAGACCAAAACTGTTAACAAGTGTGCGCTGATCCCAGTCCTCACAGCGTGTTCCTCTGTATATTCTGCTTCTCTGAGGGATCAGACTCATGTTTACTGCTCGTGGATCCAGGAAAGATGAGAGGACGGTTCTTTAGCTGCACACAAAACAGTGGAAAAGGAAAAGCATTTGAACCAAACTTGTCAACGCAGTTCTGTAACTTCATAGTGATATTTTTGTACAACATCCACTGTAGTCCAACAAAGCAATGCATCGTTTATGTTGCCAATAAATACACATTTATATTTGTGAATGGATTATGTGTTTCTGTTTCAGGAATAGTCTTGAATAAAAGTAAAATATGTTTTCTTTCAAAGGATGTGTTTTGTCCTCGTTCAGACAGACCATAGATGGATCCTTCAGAACAGTGATTGGCCCAGTCCTCCTGTCGTAGAGGCCGCAGCCCAGAGTGTGGCTGCAGAATACTCACATAGAGGTCATGTCGTTGAGGGCGTGGTCCAGCTCCTCGCTGATGGCTTTGTACTTGAGCTTCTGAGCATAAAGCTCGTCTGTCACACAGAAACCATCATGAGTCCCGTGTGTCTTATGTAAAAGTGTACAAGTGAACAGGACTTTACCTTCTAGATCGTCTATGGTCTTCTCCAGTTTGGCCACAGACCTCTCAGCAAACTCTGCTCGTGTCTCCGCCTGTGGAAACGGTATTATTTACTCCAAACTGGACCCTTTGTGATGCGCACTGTCGTTTTGGCCTCTGCATCCCATTCACAGGTGAAACTATAATGATTACACTAACGTAAAACATTTAGGCTTACAGCTTGTAAAAAACCATTTCAAAATCTCAGAAGATCAGAATATTGTGGAAAAGGGACTAAATTACAAAGGAGCCCTGAGACTTTAAATGTTCTCAGTCTGATTCACCATCATGGGGAAAACACAAGACAGCTGTGCAGAAAACCATCTCTGACACCCTCCATAAGGAGAGAAAGACTCAAAGAGTAATGGCAGAAGAAACTGGTTTCTCAAAACACATTGACGTGTGGGGGACCTTCACAGGAGTGGACTGAGGCTGGAGTCAGTGCACCAAAAGCACCTCACACAGACGTTTCTTGGACATGAACTATAAATGTTGTATTTCTCTTGTTAAACGGCTCTAAGCTAAACTTAAACATTTAATGGTTGTTTGAGGAAGAAAGTAAAAAAGTTGAGGTCCAGTGTGAAGTTTCCTCATTCTGTGATGATTTTTGGGTTCTGCTGGTGTTGGTCCACTCTGCTCTCCTAAGTTCAGAGTCAAAACAACCATCTCCAGGAGATTTGAGAATACTTCATGCTTTCTTCAGCAGAGAAGATTTATGGAGACCATCAGATTTCTGTGCTGACCTGAACTCCAGAGAACGTGGCATTGATAAAAGAAAGATGCTATTGAAGCAGAGCCACAGGCTGAGAGCATCCATGCCTCGCAGCATTAGGACAGGGGTTCTAGCAAAAGGGCCCGAACTAAGAACTCATGCAGGATTATGGTTTTCAGAGGGTCCACATTTCTCTGTATACAATTTCATGTATCATTCTCCATCCATCCATTTTCTTCCCCTTAATCCATTTCTGGGTCGGGGGGTGGCAGTCAGAGCTGCACCCAGTCACAGAGCACCAGCCCCTCACTGATCCTCCTGCAGGTGATGAGTCCACAGGAGCTGAGATCTTTCAGTCGGGGGCTTTGGGCAAAGTAGGGTTAAGTGTCTTGCCCAAGGACACAACGACAGCAGTCATCAGTGGGAGTCGTGAAGTAGGTCTTACGGTGGGCTCGAACCCACGACCTTCAGGCCCAAAGGCCAATGCTCTACCAACTGAGCTATGTCGCCCTGAGTTTCACCTGAACTCAGTTAATCAGAGGAAAAAATACATCCACGTGGAAACTAATAAACAGACATTCTATTTAATGTGGCTTTTACTTTACAAACACCAGCTTTAAAGTAGATTTGATTAAACAGTTGTTCCACCTGAGGATGATGTTACAGAACAGGCCTATGGTGTTCTACCAGTGTAGTACTGGTGTTGTACTGGTTACACTGGTGTAGTACTGGTTACACTGGTGTGATACTGGTGTGAAACTGGTTACACTGGTGTAGTACTGGTGTGATACTGGTGTGAAACTGGTTACACTGGTGTAGTACTGGTGTGATACTGGTGTGAAACTGGTTACACTGGTGTAATACTGGTGTGAAACTGGTTACACTGGTGTAGTACTGGTTACACTGGTGTAGTACTGGTGTGATACTGGTGTATGAGGGAGGTGCTCTCACCTCTTTCAGCTTGTCGGTCAGGATCTTTATCTCCTCTTCATACTTGTCCTCTTTCTGCGAGTACTGTGGGTGAAGAGCAGGAGAGGAAAATATGACATTTGCACTGATGATGATGATGATGATGATACATGTATTAGAAAATATTTGCAAAACAGACTCACTCAATTGGTGAAAATGTCAACAATGTACAGATGCTAACATATAACCACACTTTACTTGCACTAGAACACACAGTACTTTGTAAATAATGTTACATTTTTATATCTATTATTATTTCCAAGATAGAGTTTTTATACTTATTATAGATTCTAGAGATTTAGAGATTTAGTTTTATTTTAATTAGGGCAGCTACTGTTCAGGATAACGTGTGTGGTGTGCTCCTCTTTCCTACTGTTCTATAACTTGTGATGCCACACTGAAATTTCCCCACTGTGGGACAAATAAAGGATCTCTTAATCTTAAGGAATAGAGGAATGGAGACACTTTGGAATTGTTTGTGGTTTAATGGATTTATAATATAAGCAAAAAAATACTGTACTACTTGGGCAGACAATAGTGTATATTTGTTTATGCTCACACAATGTATAGATATCAGATGCATTTTGATCACTCTCCATCCATCCATTCCCTCTCCCATGTGAAGTCCATCCTGACAGTTTAGGTTGTAACATCCCAGTTTGTGTCCCAGCCCGTGTCCTGTTGAAGGCCTCACTGTACCTTCTCTGCCTGCGCCTCCAGCGACTTGAGGTTGTTGGTGACGTTTTTCAGCTCCTCCTCCAGCTCAGCACACTTCCTGTAGATGAGTGGACAAGTTAAGTTAAAACCGACTCGGCCTAAACAAACAGCTTACACCTTAAAACAATATATCAATGGATCAAGGAGAGTTGTCAATAAAAAAATTTATGTCAGTAAAAAAAGATGGTAGATCACCAAAAATGCTAGAATTTGGCAAAATATGTCTTAATTTGTGCACATTTGGGGTGCCTTAAAACCAGATTTGCCAGTGGGACAAGCAGAATGATCTTGTTTTTAAAAGACACAAGAAATTAGAAAAGAATGAGGAAACCGTTTAAGACCTAGAAGACTTGTCCCGTTGGCAAATCGTTTTAAGACAGTCAGAATATACTAAAAATAATATAAAACCCAGTGGATTTATGCCTTTATTACCTAATATTTTGGTATTTTTGTTGTGTAATGTGAATGGTTTTTGTTGTTGTTGTTGAAACTTACGCCTCTGCCAGCTCTGCTCGCTCCTCTGTGCGCTCCAGCTCTCCCTCCACAATCACCAGTTTACGGGCCACCTGCAGACGGGACAGTATGATATGATGGTGTTGTTGCATAAAGAGTGCGTGTGTGTGTGTGTGTGTGTGTGTGCGTGTGTGCGTGTGCGCGTGCCACAGACCTCCTCATACTTGCGGTCCGCCTCCTCTGCGATGTGTTTGGCCTCCTTCAGCTGGATCTCCTGCAGCTCCATCTTCTCCTCGTCCTTCAGGGCTCTGTTCTCGATCACCTTCATCCCCCTGTGGAGTGTCATGTACCTCTGCTCTCTCAGTGGATCCAGATTATTGTAATCTACACAATTTTAGCGAGAACCCCATTCATTTCCTTTTGTTTCATAATTATAAATACATTCCCACAAAAGAAAATTCAAATGGATATACAGTCTGGACAGATCCAGGACTCAATCTGCAGCCGTCTTGGTTCTACACAACCTCAGTCTTGGTTCTGCCTGAGTCTTGGTTCTACAGCCTGAGTCCTGGGTCCACAGCCTCATTCTTGGTTTTACACAGCCTCAGTCTTGGTTCTACACAGCCTCAGTCTTGGTTCTACACAGCCTCAGTCTTGGTTCTGCCCGAGTTTTGGTTCTGCAGCCTGAGTCCTGGGTCTACAGCCTGAAAACTGGGTTTACAGCCTCAGTCTTGGTTCTATAGCCTTAGTCCTGGGTCTACAACCTGAGTCCTGGATCCCTTTGAGATTCTTTAAAATACAGTCATTCGTTGCAGATGCAGGAGGGTTTAACCACATGTATTAACATTTATTAACATTTATGGACATATGGACTAATGGCTTTCCAGTGTTCTCTGATCTGTTATTGGGGAATCGACAACTTTGTAAAGTCCTCCAAGACGAGTGCTGTTGTGTATTAGGGCTTTTCAAAAATAAATGAAACTGAATATTTCAATGAATCAATTCTTCAAAAGTTTAAAAAAGCATTCATTTTTACCCATAATATTTTGCATTTGGGGAAAAGATTTCCTGACCACAGAACCTTCTTGCGAATGTTAGATGTGCCCCTTTTTTGCCTCTTTCTTTCAATCTGGCTTTATGTTTCTCACTCATCCATAAAGCCCAGACTTGTGTAGTGTATGAATATTATTGGAGCTGTGAGTTTGGACGTTCCTATCTGCCTTTCTCTTGAGCTCCTTGGACTTCATGATGCTGTTTATTGACCAACACACTGAACACAGCTCTGAGGCTCTTGCAGAACAACTGTAAATGTACTGAGAGGAGATTACACACATATGGACTACATCTAATGGTTATGGCAAGATGTGAGCATTCAGACAGTTTTAGGCTTTAAGGCACTCATTTTCAAAAAAGTATATATATTTTTTGGGTGCGGTGGTAGTGGAAGATTGGAGGTGGGAATTTGTTTGTATATAACCCTAAGAGTGGCACAGTTGGCAGAGTATTGGTATTCGGAACCGCTGGTCAAGTGTTCCCACGAGACCTATACTCCATCTGCTCCCACTAATGTCTGCTGTTGTTGTAGCCTCGGGCAAGACCCTTGACCCTACTTTGCCTGAAGCCCCCATTGAAAAACCAAAACTGTGTTGTCACTGACGGAGCAACCATTCTCCCGTGGACTCTCCAGCATCAGTGAGGAGCTGGTGCTATGAAGATTGGATGGCATTTTAATAAAGGGGGTAAAAATGAATGAATGAATGTTTTGCTGTGCAGGGGTATAGAGCACCTCTCGCTCTCGTCTGCTGCTTTCTCCGCTTCCTCCAGCTTCTGCAGGGCTGTAGCCAGTCGCTCCTGGGCGCGGTCCAACTCCTCCTCCACCAGCTGGATCCTGCGGTTCAGGGAGGCCACCTCTGCCTCGGCCTGCACAACACATGCAAACGTAGCACAGGCATTTTCCACAAGATGTTGATGACTTTCAATTTGGAAATAAATTAAATTAAAGTAGTACATATATATACTATTTTATTGTACACAATTATATCCTGCACAGACTATATTTTTTAACCTTTTTTAAGTGTTGCACATTTCTGTCTTTTGCACAATCTGAGTGATTCATGCCAAATGTGACATGTATATTTCGTATATTTCTCTAATCTTACCATATATGGATAATCATGAAAAACACTGCAAAAAGTCAGGAAAAATAAGTCATGCTACATTTTGGGAAAAGGTATCAACATTTGAGCACATTTTGACAGCCTTAAAAAAAGATGCCAAAAAGACAAACAGAATTATCTTGTTGTTAAAAAATGTTTCCCTTGAAATGAGAAAATGAAGGAACAGTTCTTGAAATAAAACTACATTTCTTGTGCCATTGGCAAATCTTGTTTTAAAACAGGCAGAATGTAGTCAAATTAAGACAAAAACCACTTGATTTAAGCATTCATTTCCTCACATTTTATAATTTTTTGTAGTGAACGGATAAAATAAGGGATCAAGAAAACACCTATAACTAGTGGTACTGCTAAGTAAGAAATGACATTCATCTAAAATGTCCTAAATGGTTTATTTAAAAGGTTCCTACAGCGGCTGGTTCTTTTGACTCTTTAAAACTGGGGATACTTAGTTAAAACAAGTTCCTAGTATTGGTATGAGAGCAAACAGACTGGAGAAAATATACTACAGCCCACACTGCCTCACACAACGTTCAAAGAGACAGGTTAAAAGATTAAATTTGCTCCACTCCGCCATCATGTGGTGGGGTGAACATGGAAGTGATGACCCAATGATGCTTCAAGAACTACAAAGAGTTTTCAGTCAATTTTTCTGATACAACAAAAATAAAGCATTTAAAGCAATACAGATTTACAAAAATATCCGAAAACTCCCATACAAGTGGATTCATTAAACAAAACAAGCTATTCATTTATCAGGAATTACATACATTGACCTCGCCAAGACAATAATGACTTCCCCGTGTCAGTCGCACTAAAGTCTAACAATTACAGACGACTGGGAACTGAAATTGGTTCCTAGAGCGTGAAAGACCCTTCTGAGAAAAGACCAAATACTTGAGGCAGGAGAAGGCAGTGTGCTATTGTTGTGTGGGGCAGATGACAGCAGATGACGGTCCGGTGGCCAGCTGAGATCATAGACAAAAGGCAAACCCGTGCTCCCAATCCCTGACAGCTGCAGGATTCTAGCGGCATGCCAACAATGGAATGCACTAGACCACTTTTACACTCACTGGAGACAGTAAGGATCGAAGAATGTCACAAAAACACAATGCCTTTGGTTGTTTTTTTACTATGTTTTTTACTATCTATCACACTACAAATACGATACAACAGTGATACACAGCAGACTGCAGAACTTTTTCAACTGCACAAAGTCAATAGCTTATAAGAAGGTTCATCTTGTCGTCTTGCTTAAACACAGAAGAGCAGAGTTTTTTTGACCAGTGTCTATCTTGGACATCAGCGGGAAAGGGAGGTGAGTTGTTTGAACCCGTGTTGGCTTTTCACCACACGGAGTACAGGGCTGTGTTCAAATCAAAGGGTAAAAACAAACCTCTGAGTTTCAAAATCAGTCCTCTAAATTTGATATAAAATGAAACATGTCAGACCAACTTATACATAGATAAGAGCAGTGTGTGCAACAGCCCACGCTCAACCAATCACGTCTCCACGGCTCGTTACGCTGCCGTTATGTAAAGTAACGTCCTTTGTGTGTAGTTTATAACCTTCTTCCCCGATCCACGCAATTTAAGCAACGTTCTAAGAAAGACTTTATTGTTACTGTGTCGCAAAAACGATACCAAATGATATATGGTGTAGTTTTTGCAAAGCGTGTTCCGAAATTTAAGTTCATAAACATGCTTATTACTACATACAAGTTGTATTATAAATAATCCGTAATTTAATTGAAAACTTGAGCTCATTGATTCAGCTGTGTATGAATTCAGGCCGTAAAAAGTGCTGAGTAGAGACTTAGCGTGACGCCCGCTCTCCTCCAATCACAGAACGAGGCTGCGTCCTCTAGCCTCTACAGCGCTGCTAAACACAGTAGCATGTTAGCATAAGTGGCTATAACTCCTCTTGCTGTAACTGCAGACACAGCAAAACAGCCCAAACGACACAACAGTGAGGAAGAGAAGAGGAAACTAAAGAGAAATAATGATCAAAAAAGAAATCAGCCCGGGTGAACATAGCTAGCTTACATCGTATCCTCTGAAGAGACCTGTGGGACCGGGACCGCTTCGGACTATCTATGCTCGGACTATCTATTCTCGGACTACATTCGGACTACATGGCTCCGTGGGATGAGAGCGTAGGGGAAATGAGAAGCCTGTGAGCGAGTTGGGGGCGGGGCTAAACATTCAAACCTTGCAGAGACGGTATAGCTCCTTTAATAGAGATTAAATATTAGTTTAATAAGTTTTATCTTAATTTATGTTTTTCTTTTCTTTTAGTCAATAGTTTGTGTATCAGCTGTTTGTGTGACATGCTCCCCTTGGCAACCAGCGTCTCTCAGAGTGTGAAAGACACTTTTGACAAAGACTGACTTCGCCTTGATATCAGTAAATGACATCCTCATAAACTCTCATAATCAAATCAAGTCATACACAAACGTTCTATCTACACACACACACACACACACACATACACGTTTTTGTTACCTGGTGGGTCCCTTTGACAGGGCCGTTCAGAATGGGACCCATAGACATAATCTTTTTTTACTGGGACTACTTTAAGTAATACAAAACAGTCAATAGAAACCAAACAACTATTTTAAAGGAATTTTATTTTAGATTTTGTTTTCGAATTGCAGTGATTCTATTTTTGACATAGAATTTAATGCCACTCCATGTCCGATGTCTAAGGTCATCTGGACTTTTTTTTTTTTACCATTATTGAAAATAATGTTTAGTTCATAAAGCATAACATACTACTGCCTGCTTTATAGTGATTATCTGACATTGTAACACCGTACATTTTAAATGTCAATATTGTAAATCAGATTATGATAATATAATTCAAGCATCAGTTTTCCCCTGTGAGTGCTGAACCCTCAGTTTTTCACATTCTTAACATGAGCAAAGGGATGTATCAAAAATCCAGACTCATTTATTCTTAGTGAGAAGACTGATTAATCCATTTTTAAACATGATTAATTATCTGTGAATTAAACTGAACATGAGAACATCATGTTCTGTCATACACAACGACACAAGCTCATAAAGCCTCATGATCAAAATTGTCTTGTGCTTAATAGCATTTTCTGTAACCAAGTAAAGCAAACAGAAGTTAGTATTTCCCAATCAGTGGTTCAGGGCCTTGACACAAGATTCCCAAGGCCGTACCCTTAATAAGGGTGTTTTGTTTTTGGAGGGTTTGATGCTGCTCAGAACAGTGACCGCATCACTGCAGAAGCTGCACCCACTGTCTGTCTTTCTCTCACTGAGAACCAAACCTGAGACACTGGCTGTCCAGGAGAGGACCAGGACCTCTGCACCTGGAGAGACTTCTCTGAAGTGAGTTTGGGATGCCTCCTGCAGGAGGGAGTACCCTTACTTCACCCAACTTCAGTACAACATTTTAACACTTAGAAGAGGATGTGGATTTTGAGTGGTTGCAGCTCCTGACCACTGCTTGGTCGGTTCCTGGGTGTAATGCTATGCCTCGCTGGCTCATCCATGGGCCTATTATGGGTGTTTGTTGGGATTGAGAGGAAGAATGCGTCACAGTGCTGGCTGTGGCTTAGGCCTGTCTGTGGGGTATAAATAAAACACATTTGGCTGACATTGTCCTGGGGATTATCACACAAGTGTGAGGGCGTGGCCCGGTGCATTCTCTCTGCCTCTGTCACAAAACGGCCTTCAAATTTTTATTCACAAAAGAAAAATCTAGTGGAAGTGAAGGCTGTTGTAGCCAGAACAGGGCCTCTGAGTGGAGTGGAGATTTCCTCTGTCTCCTGGTCCTCTCCTGCGTAGGTTTCCTCCAGGTGCTCCGATTTCCTCTCAACTTCTGGAGCTGGGTCATCTTCCACCACAGAAGGGGCTCATAGTTACTTATATGAATAGTTTTAGTCTCCGCATAATCATCAGGATGATTTGATCAGGTCATTTGTGTAGTTCCTGTGAAGACCTACAGGTTATGTCAACTCATGAGCAGCTGTATGTATTCTACAGAAAGCTATAACACACTTTTACTTTAGTGGATAGTTGCACAGACACAGAAGATTGGTTCAGTTAGATTCAGCTTTATTCATTTGTACTGTATGCAGCATGCTCACACAACACACTCTGTGTTGTGCTTATTGCCACTAGATTTATTACGTTTTCTATAATATGGCTTTAAATAGAAACAAGCACATTCATTTGACATGTAATGGCTCAGGTTTAATATTGCACTTTTTCTATGGCTCATCTCTCAGTCTGGCTCCTACTGCACCGTGGAGAGGACACACACAAACACACACTCGCACACATGCACGGCACTGCAGGAATCCACGTACATTCATAGAATATAAAAATGTTTTCAATATCAAATAGAGATTCTAACATTCAGTCAAACTCTCATGCTCTCACTGCTCAACCCACACAGTAGTGAGTTCATACATCTATATTTAACCTATTGTAGTCCACTTCAAGCTCCATGTTGTCAGGTATAAACTCTATCTAATGCACACCCTCAAGCCAACTAATGTGAAAATATTAGCATTTCGTTTTGGTACTCGGTAATAGGAGGAAATATCACAAGAATAATGATCAGTGGTTTTGTGGTCAATAAATAGCTCTGTGGTCGACTCATGTAAGGAAAGGGGAGAAAAACACTGAAGATCGGAGAGGCGTATGTGGAGACAGAGGAGGCTGGCTGTCCTGCTGCTGCAGGGAAGGGCAGAGGATGTGCTGGACTGGAGTGGTGCGTGTGGACCGCTCCGAAGATCCAGAGGTCAGAGCTCTACACCGCACGGCCTTCTGGGACAAAAGGAACAAGTAGAAACAGGATCAGAGTGAGTCATGTGACTCAGGGTCAGAGTGCGTCATGTGACTCAGGGTCAGAGTGAGTCATGTGACATAAGGTCAGAGTGAGGGTCATGTGACCTCTGACCTTTGAAGTCGTCCTCGTCGGTGAGCACTTCTTCATCACTGACGTCCTGCAGCTCCTGACTCTGCCAGCGCACCGTGCACAGCTTCTGCATCATATGTGAAGAGTCACTTATTTAATTCTAAATGCACTCAAGTAATGTTTCAGATTCAGATTCAGATTCAGAAAACTTTATTGATCCCAAACGGCAATTCATTCGTAGCATAATGTGGATTTACTTTGGACATTGTAATCCATCTACTGCATTTAAAAGTTTGGAACTTTTTAAAGTTCCAAACTTTTAAATGCATACCCTGAGGGATTCTGTCCATGCCAAATGTCAATTTCAATATAACAAGATCAAGATCTTAGATCAACTAAAATCAGTACCAAATCTTGTGTCTTGCATTATTCTGCCTGTCTGCCCATGGAAGGGGGATCTCTCTCTGCCTGTTCCTCACAGATTTTTAGGTCCGAGCCCCGACTGGGGTAAGGGCCTATTGGTTTCACAATGGTGAATGCAAGGGATGGCGGCCTATTAGCGCCCCCTACAGACTATATCAAAGTTTTACATGGGGTTAATCACATTTAGTTTTGTCAAAATGTTTAAAATTTTGCGTTTTCGTTTTATTTGGAATTGTTCATATAATTGTCCCTTGACAAAAAGTTGTGATTTAAATGATGTTCATAGAAATAAATTACAGTGTGATATTAGTTTGTTTAAACAAAGCACGTGAAGAGTTTTGTGTTTTATGCAGAGTTTAGAACACGATGAAAAGGTTGTCTTAACCTAAGTTAAGACAATATATTCTATTGAAACAGGAGTTTTACAGAGAACTGTCATACAGTTAAATGTTGCCAGAAGAAAGTGACTCGGTTAGCCCAGAGGAGGACCGGCACCTGGCCCTGGAGGTGGAGGCGCTTTAAAGCTGTTGCTGAAGAGGCTGAGTCTGTACAGTGTGTGACCCAGAGGGGGGAGAGGATGAGCCTCATTTTGTTTTGTATAGTTTCTAAATCAAAAGTCTTTTGGTGGCTTGAGGGTAAAATTATTAATTGAATGTATCACACACATGTTATTTCAATGTAATGCGTTACACTACAATATAATTGCATTACACTACTACTGCATTACTTTTAATTTACTTTAACCAAATATACAGTGCGAAAGTATTCGGCCCCCTTGAACCTTTCAACATTTCGCCACATTTCAAGCTCCAAACATAAAGATATAAAAATTAAATTTTTTGTCAAGAATCAACAACACAATCGTGAAGTGGAACAAAATTTATTGGATAATTTAAACATTTTAAACAAATAAAAAACTGAAAAGTAGGGCGTGCAATATTATTCGGCCCCCTTGCGCTAATACTTTGTAGCGCCACCTTTTGCTGCAATTACAGCTGCAAGTCGCTTGGGGTATGTCTCTATCAGTTTTGCACATCGAGAGACTGGAATTCTTGCCCATTAGGTCAGTTAATACCAGAGGTGGGACAAAGTCATTGTTTAGCAAGTCACAAGTCAGTCTCAATTCATTGCCCTCAAGTCCCGAGTCAAGTCACGAGTCAAGACAGGCAAGTCCCGAGTCGAGTCCAAGTCAAAGGCCAACAAATCTCAAGTCAGTCCCAAGTCCTACGGTTTGACTTTCGAGTCCTCTCGAGTCTTTTTGACCGCGATTTGTTTCTTGTTGGTCTCCACGTACTTTTGTAGGCAAACAAAATAATGTTAGGAATCATTTTGCTGGTGCATTCTCGTTGGTCTCTGACCCATGGACTAACAGTTTGTTCCATGTCGTTGTCTGCTGATAAATCAAAACTATCTACGTGATCTAATTGGATGTTGTGCCAGATGCAGGCTCAGTTACACATGCACAGACCACACATAAAATCAGAGCAGTCTGTGTCAACATACTTTTTATCTTTGGAGTTTTTAATGGGAAGTAGCAAGTGCAGCATATATGAATATGAGTATTGGGCTAGGACCTGTATCTATATAATCAGTTTAATGTCCGTAGTGGTTATTGTTCCAAATGTCCTACTGTAGAATAGGGGTAGTATGAGGGGTCTAGGCTTTGGACCTGGGGCAGCTCGCCATCAACTGGACCAGCATTAGCAATATCTCATAATTACCAATATATCATTACATAATAAAATGTCTCATATAAATTAATTCAATCAGTCAAAGCACTGATTCTCATATCAATGCACCATAAACAATAGTGCAAATATTAATCTAGCTTAGTGCACATAATCAAAACAACTATCTAATGTATGCAAACTTTAGCAGGAGGAGCACAGCAAAAATATACTCATAATAATAGGCCTCTGCGCCCACACAGAAAAATATAAGAAAGAGCCAACAGAGCAGCGCAGGCTAGAGCTAGTTTGACTCACCAGTTCCTCTTTAAAACACGGCACACGGTGTGACAACTGCGTCGATTCAATTGTATGAGGCGCCTGTAGTGAAAGCATTTCAATTACGGTTTGTAGAACAAAGTATGACGTTAGGTCGCGATAAATACCTGCAGCTCGCTCATTTCCAGCTCCCCTAGACAACACACCCACCGGTGAATGCAGTCCGCTTGTTTAGGGAAGTGTTGCTGCGCGAACTGCGGGAAACTCACGTTCGAACTCTCTCGCGAGCGCTACAACTACCGCGAGACTTTGTTTCTTCAGAGACGGCATAGATAGAAAGAGAGATGCGGAGAAAGGTAAAAATGGCCCGGGTTACGCAAGTCTTTACAAGTCAATTGGCGCAAGTCCAAGTGAAAGTCAGAGTCATTGATGTTAAAGTCCAAGTCGAGTTGCAAGTCTTTTTATATTTGGTCAAGTCGAGTCTAAAGTCATCAAAATCATGACTCGAGTCTGACTCGAGTCCAAGTCACATGACTCGAGTCCACACCTCTGGTTAATACGCAGAAACAAAGTGTCCTATCACAACTATGCAGACGACACTCAGATCTATGTCTCACTGACTGCAGGAGAACATGGACCAGTGGACTCACTCCTTCACTGTATCCAACAGATCAGTGAGTGGATGCAAAACAACTTCCTTCAGCTAAACGCAGACAAACTGAAATGATTGTCTTTGGTCCCCAGAAACAAAGAGAGAGCGTCATCAGTCACCTCCAGTCTCTCTCCCTAAAACCTTCAAACAAGGTCAGAAATCTAGGGGTAATACTGGACTCAGACTTAAATTTTAATAGCCACATCAAATCAGTAACATCAGCAGCTTTTTACCATCTAAAAAACATTGCCAGGATCAAAAACATAGTGTGTCTAAAGCAGACCTGGAGATTCTTATCCATGCATTTGTCTCCAGTAGGTTAGACTACTGCAATGGCCTGCTCACAGGTCTGTCCAAACAGGCTGTAAAACAGCTGCAGTACATTCAAAATGCAGCAGCTCGAGTCCTGACTAGAACCAGGAAGTACGACCATATTAGTCCGGTCCTCAGGTCTCTGCACTGGCTTCCTGTGGCTCAGAGAATAGACTTTAAAACAGCTCTGCTTGTGTACAAGTCTCTCCATGGCCTCGCACCAAAATATATTAGTGACATGTTAGTCCCATATGAACCAGCCCGGACTCTGAGGAGCACAGGGACTGGACTCCTGTTAGTGCCCAGAGTCAGAACTAAACATGGGGAGGCTGCTTTTCAGATTCATGCTGCTAAAATCTGGAACAATCTTCCTGAAGATGTGAGACAGGCCTCCTCTCTGACAATGTTTAAAACCAGGTTAAAGACAGTTCTGTTTAGCTGTGCATACAACTGAGGGATTTTATATTTTTATCTTTTTTTTTAATGTTCTGTGATTATTTATGATTTTAATGCTTTCTTGTTTTGTTCAGCACTTTGAATTGCCTTGTGTATGAATTGTGCTATACAAATAAACTTGCCTTGCCTTGCCATTCTTCCTAAAAACAGCTCGAGCTCAGTGAGGTTGGATGGAGAGCGTTTGTGAACAGCAGTCTTCAGCTCTTTCCACAGATTCTCGATTGGATTCAGGTCTGGACTTTGACTTGGCCATTCTAACACCTGGATACGTCTATTTGTGAACCATTCCAATGTAGATTTGGCTTTATGTTTTGGATCATTGTCTTGTTGGAAGATAAATCTCCGTCCCAGTCTCAGGTCTTTTGCAGACTCCAACAGGTTTTCTTCCAGAATGGTCCTGTATTTGGCTCCATCCATCTTCCCATCAATTTTAGCCATCTTCCCTGTCCCTGCTGAAGAAAAGCAGGCCCAAAGCATGATGCTGCCACCACCATGTTTGACAGTGGGGATGGTGTGTTCAGGGTGATGAGCTGTGTTGCTTTTACGCCAAACATATCGTTTTGCATTGTGGCCAAAAAGTTCGATTTTGGTTTCATCTGACCAGAGCACCTTCTTCCACATGTTTGGTGTGTCTCCCAGGTGGCTTGTGGCAAACTTTAAACAAGACTTTTTATGGATATCTTTGAGAAATGGCTTTCTTCTTGCCACTCTTCCATAAAGGCCAGATTTGTGCAGTGCACGACTGATTGTTGTCCTATGGACAGACTCTCCCACCTCAGCTGTAGTTATCTGCAGTTCATCCAGAGTGATCATGGGCCTCTTGGCTGCATCTCTGATCAGTCTGCTCCTTGTTTGAGATGAAAGTTTGGAGGGACGGCCGGGTCTTGGTAGATTTGCAGTGGTCTGATACTCCTTCCATTTCAATATAATTGCTTGGACAGTGCTCCTTGAGATGTTTAAAGCTTGGGAAATCTTTTTGTATCCAAATCCGGCTTTAAACTTCTCCACAACAGTATCTCGGACCTGCCTGGTGTGTTCCTTTGTCTTCATGGTTCTCTCTGCGCTTTAAACAGAACCCTGAGACTATCAAAGAGCAGGTGCATTTATACGGAGACTTGATTACACACAAGTGCATTCTATTTATCATCATCAGTCATTTAGGACAACATTGGATCATTCAAAGATCCTCACTGAACTTCTGGACTGAGTTTGCTGCACTGAAAGTAAAGGGGCCGAATAATATTGAACGCCCCACTTTTCAGTTTTTTATTTGTTAAAAAAGTTCAAATTATCCAATAAATGTTGTTCCACTTCACGATTGTGTCCCACTTGTTGTTGATTTATGACAAAAAATTTGAATTTTATATCTTTATGTTTGAAGCCTGAAATGTGGCGAATTGTGAAATGTTCAAGGGGGCCGAATACTTTGTATACTGTATATATATACTATATACATGTATATACATACTAAATGTAGCTTATTATGCTACTGCATGAGGTTAATAGGGCTTTTGGCATTGCACATAAAGTGCATTTAACTTTACATAAAAATAATTACATTACTTTAATTTAACTTTTACATATAGATAAGTGTTAAGGTCCGGTTGGGGCCAGGGTCAGGGCCAGGGTCAGGGCCAGGGTCAGGGTTGATGCTGTTTGTCCTGTCACTGTGACGTATTGTTGAATGTCTGTTTGCCATGTGTACAGACGGGTCACCTTTGTAGCCGCTGCTCCCTGGGACACACCGATCACTCTCCTCATGTGCTGCTCTAGCCGGACCCTCTCCCTCTCACTGTGTTTGAAGCGGGCCTCAGCGTCGCGCAGCCGCAGCAGCTCATCTTGGAGCAGACTGTGCTGTCTCTGAAGAAGAGCCAGTTCTCCGATAGCTCCCAACTCTGGGCTGTCCCCCTGCGCTCGGCAGCGCCACTCCTCCTCCGGCTGCAGCAGCAGCTCCAGGATGGAGTCCTGCTTGATCACTGCGCCCTGCACACAGACACATTCACACCAGGACTACACCATTAGGAAATATCTAAATGAGACAAACATCACCACTGTGATAAGACTGTGATTCCAAGAACATCAATGTTGACTGTGCACTGTGACTTTTAGACATGTTGCCTTGTGAGCATTCAATATTTCTATATTTGACTTATTTTTATTAATTAAAAAACTGAAAAGTGGGAAGTGTCTACACCCTTTCCTCTTTGTGGGAGCAATTGCCTTCAGAAGTTTCCTGGTGATTTCTAAATGATTGCATAATGACCTAATGACTAAATGAATGAGAGGTGGTAGGAGGCGAGGGCCCCAAGAGAGTTGACTCACCTGCAGAGCATGGAGGCCGGTGCTCAGGCTCAGCAGTCTCTGGCAGATCTCCTACACACAAACAGAGCATAATACTTTGGTCTCCTGCTCATCATGCACAATACTATTTTGATTTTCATTTGCATCTTAGAGTTCATTTTCACAACCTTGTGGTACGTTCTATGGATAGCATTGTCAGGCATCAGTTTAAGTTTCGTTATTGTGTGACACCCAACTCCAAAGAGAAGAGGGGCACCCAGCTCACCTTATGTGCGAGGGCCCCGTTCGGAGACACTTCCCCATGACCTGAGCAAGAGAAGCAACATCATGGTTCACATGGTTGATGGAGTCTCTGTCCTTGTCTGATGTTACCGAGGACATGGACTATCACAATACTCACACATAGGACTGTGTTCTGCTGAGGTGGTGCCAGATGAGCCGAGAAGCAGGTCACTCAGAGTGTCCACTATGAAGAGAAATATTATTTTGTTATGATTAACTAAATACAAAAAAAAACCAAACAAATTTAGAAATAGAATAGATAGAACTGGTTGTTCACATTGTGCTGTTGTATCCTAGACCAGGTTTAGTGTGTACCTTCTTTAGTGGCCTCCAGCAGCAGCCTCTCGGCCCGTGGAGCCTGCAGTGTGTCTGCTCTGAACAGAGAGCGAGGATTGACCGAGTGCAGGCTCTGACCGCTGCTCAGCTCTGACAGCTCAGAGAACAGCGCCACCCTCTGGTGGAGCAGCTCCAGCACTTCACCGTCCTTGTGCTGCAGATCAGCTGTGCAGAGAGTCTGTTTTAGTACATTATACTGTATACTGGGATTATCCACAGAACAGGTCTTCTGACCTTTCAGTCTCCTGATGCGGGCCTTGTGTTCTGACTCGATCAGAGGGAATGCCTCCCTGGAAGGGCATCTGGGTCAAACCAGAGGGAAAGCATCACTCAGAAAACTCTCAGCAGCAGACAGACACATGTAACAGGTGTACCAGAGCTCCAGCCCTGGCACAGAGGGGTCATACTTGCGCACGGCCTGCAGGATGTGCTGGCTCCACACGTTGCGCTCGTCTTTGGAGGCAGCGTGTAGCTCGTACATCTCTGGAGGAGAAGCGTCGCTGATGCAGAACATGCCCCTGTCCTGGTTCGCTATGGCCCTCACCATGAGGTTCTGCAGGGACAACACCGGGGGCTTGTCCTGCAGCCACACAGCACCACAAAGAGAATTCATTGGTTTTGTTAAGTCCCTATTGTGATTTAGGGCTATCCAAGAGTACAGATTAGAAAATTAAACAACAGAGTTGTTGGTCAAACACATGGATTAAACAATATTTACAAGAATTAGCCCAATACAACAAAAAACATACTAAAATAAAATGAAAATCTGCACAAAGAACCTCAAAATAATTTATGATCTACCCTTAAAAAAGCACTGTTCCACATTTCATTGTTCTTGGCACTGTGTATTCTTGCCACGGACAGCTCTGAATATGTGCTGTCAATGAATGTCATAATCCACAACCGGCAGGAAACAGTGCGTACGGTGGCATCCTGCTTTTTTATAATAATATCACTATAATTATGACTTTGTCTTTTCATTTCTATTCAGCCTCTGTCCTATTGTCTTTTTTATGGCACGATGATGGGATCCTTGAATTGGATTTTTCATTTGCACCTGTGGACTGTCTCCCTCACCCTGGACTCGTGCCTTAGTCAGCACTGTGTGGCCTTAGTCCTCGTTCTACAGCCTGAGTCCAGGATCCATAGTCCGTTCGTCAGTGGGAAGGGATCCCTTTCTCAATGTAGGCCTCCCAGAGGTTCATCACTTTTCCCCACTATTTTTTTGTTGTTATTCCATGCCGGTGCAAGACGGTCTGACAGTGTGATGACCAAGGACATTTATGGACATTGGTCATCCACACCTAATGCATCAATGGCTCCATAAGGTGTAAAAATGTTATTTTTTCATTTTCCTGTTTTTTAACCATGTTTGATTCTCTGATCTGTTTTGGCAAACGACAACAGTCCTCTGAATATAAATGCATTTAATTGATTTGAATTGTGGCAGATTTTGGCCAATGCAAATTGAAATTGATTAGGGAAGAGCAGTGTTGATGTGTGAGAACATACCAGGCTAGTGAAGATGTATTTCTGGTCCTTCTCTTGTAGAAACACCAGGATGTCTGTCATGAGGAGCACCTGCACCTCTACACAACACAGGGAAAGCGAGAGGGAGACCAATGAGCTCAAAATATCGATACAACCTGGACGTATTGTGGTCTTTCAACACAGCATCAAATAATTTGAACTGACCTGTATGTACACTCATGTCTATAGACCTGCTGCTAACACCTGCAAGGATTTATACCTGATCTATTTTCTAATGAGTTCATAAAAATGCGTTTTACTATATAAAAGTATTAAAATCCGTAATTTAATTGAAAACTTGAGCTCATTGATTCAGCTAGTGTATGAACTCAAGCCATAAAAAAAGTAGAAAATTATCGTGACGCTGGTTCTCCTCCAATCACAAAACGAGGGGCAGCGCTGTTACGAACAAACTGCCTCCTCTGGCGTCTGCAGCTCAGCTATACACAGCAGCATGTTAGCAGAAAGTGGCTATACCTGCTCTGGCTGTAATTGCAGACACAGCCCAAAATATGCAAAAGTGACGAGGAGAAGAAGGATCTAAAGCGAAAAAATGATCTCGGACCACTTTTTTTTAAACGCAAAACTGGCGGCAATCTTTCAGTTATTGTACTTTTTATTTTGTTAGCAGTGCGTTGCTTTTGTTGTACAGCTTGTAAGAAGTTGTGCTAATGCTAATGCTTGTGAGATTGCTACTAAAACTAGATGACTCTGTGGGAGGACAGTGCAGGGGAGAGTTGGAGGGTTTCTCAAAACAAGAAGCCTGTGA
Organism: Knipowitschia caucasica; assembly: GCA_964034765.1. Taxonomy (NCBI): domain Eukaryota; kingdom Metazoa; phylum Chordata; class Actinopteri; order Gobiiformes; family Gobiidae; genus Knipowitschia; species Knipowitschia caucasica. Next base: position 6,952,769 of record OZ035841.1, read on the forward strand.
GCGAGTTGGGGGGCTGTGCTAAACATTCAAACTGAAAAAAACCTTGCAGAAACCTTGCAGCTCCTTTAAAGGTGCCTTGCCCACCTGTTCTAATGGAGTCTGCTACGTGTATGTTGCCATAGATGTAGCTATGCTTGGAATGTCACTCAGCATTGTTTATAACTTCAATTACGGATTTTACGGTTTGAGAATCTGAATTATCACAGTGAGAAAATCTGCATTTATACAGCCTGGCGTCACATGCATGGGTGGTAACCGGTTGGAATGGGTTTCTTGCATATTTTAGGATTAAATGAAGTCGATCAGACTTTTCCATTGTGTAATGTTAATTTTGACCTTGATCTCCAATTCATGAGGATAGTTATCTTGGCGATCGTTAGGGCCATACAAGTACTGAGTTTGTGGAGACCAAGTAAAAACTTGGGATAGGGCAGTTTAAGAGTGTTAACAGTGATTGTCCAGAATGAGGACAGTGAGCATGGATATCTGTGTCTGTTTCTGTGCACTGAGTGCAAATGTTTAATCATGAAAAGCCCCTTGTAAACAATCTGTTTATATTCGGAATCTGTTCATGGGGAGGTGTTGACACGCCATCTGGTGGATGTATTGTGCCACCAGACTGGTGCGTTGTTGAGAGGAGAATGGCACAATGAGACGGTGCTGCATGTGACGGATGTTTCTGAGCGAACCAAACAGGAACTGGCAGGTGACAGGAGAAAGAAGACATGTCGAACTGTGAAAACAAGAGCTAAACCAGGACTACTGGGCAGACTGGAACTATAGATGAACGTCTGTTTTTGTTTGATTTTCTAATTTTCTATTGGTAAATAAAGAGCTGTGTAAAATCTACTATGATGCTTCCAGACCTTTGAGCCGTGAGCCGGGGCTCTTCCAGAACAGCGTGCCCTCGTGCAGCAGGCTCCTGCGCAGCAGCTCCTCGGGCCTGAACACACGACCGTCCCTCACACGGGCCACTACTTTGGGGTCCAGGATGCTGTGGATTTCCTCCACCCTCTGGCTCTTCTGCAGCTCATCCATCTAAGTACATACACATGACAGACATTACACACAGTGGACAAGGGGAGAACAACCTGGACTTTGACTCAGTATCTACTCTCTTCTTTCCTAACTTTTTAACACACACACATGTAGTGATGTCACCTGTACAAATGTAGTGTGATGTCACTGCATGTCGTCACCTGTTGCTCGATGGCGGTCAGCAGTTCTCTGGCCTTCAGATGGGCCTGGGACAGAGAGGATGCCTCTTCTTCATCTGGACACAAATTTCAGTTACTTTTACACCAGGACTACATTTTATATTGTGGCAGCAGTATTCAAGTAATGGAGTAGATCAATAACATAACTTAAAGTAGCAATATGTTGTAAGATTTTCATGTCAAGTCATCATTAAATGGCCCTAATCTGTCAAAAGGCATTAATAAACCATGCTCTATTCTAATACTTTTTTTATCTGATAACAGTAGTTCAGTCGACATATTTGAATTTCAAAATTAGTTTTAAGAAACATTTGACCACAGGACTAAAAAAGGTTTCGTTATGAATCTCAAATCAATAATGACCAAACAAGGAATAAAATGAGGATTTCTATCGAGGCCTTTGTGAAAAAGGTGTTGTTTATAGATTTGTTGTTGACAAAACTCTTGTATATTCAGCTGTTATGGTCCCAGCTGGATTTGTCTGCATGTCTGGCAACCTGAGTCAGGGAGAGAGGGAGAGCTTGCAGTGCCACTTTTGGCCAGATTTGTACATACTGCTCCTTTAAAATAAATGTATATTGTAAATCTAAATAGCAACTTAAAAAAAGAGTGAAAAGAAGTAAAAAAGTAACATTTGATAAAAATCCTATGCCTAAACATTTATTTTGCCCTTGTGTTTTGACCAAAAATAAAACCTTTTTGTATTTAGCAAATATGTTGTGTTCATAAATTGACCACTGTTATACGGATTTACTGACAAATATAATGTATGTAATGTAAATAGAAGTAAAAGTATATGGTAGGAAATTGTAACTTTTGAAGCCCTTTTCTGCACGTGTACAAACAAATGAATGAAACAAAGCCTTGACACAATCACAGGTTTATTAAAAACAAAAGTAAAGCGCAAAACCAACAATTTAAAAAGTCCAAAGTAAGTATGTCTGTAGAGAGGGGACGAGTGGTCATTCATTGCTCTTTGGTAATCTCCTCACTTGTGGGAAGGGATTCTCAAACAAATAAATATACACACGACAACTTAAGTACAAGCACAAAACAGAACGGCAACACTTGAAAGAGCGCGCTACAGCACGCTCAAAGGATGGTTTGGCTTAGCTTGCTATAGATAGCTAAATGTAGCTAGCTCACTGTGTAGAACAGACAATGAAACATTTACAAGAGTAAATACACTTCAGTGAGAGCTTTGGGCCAACGGGATACGTAGCTAACCAGTTATTTCCAGGATTACCACAGAATAGTCACAAATCAAGAACTGGGCGATCTCCCTGAAAACCTTCTTGTTCCGTGTTGAGTTGTAGCGCTGTCTTTGAATTCTTTCTTCGGCATAAAGAGGGTAACGTGTCGACCTCGACCGGGACGTTGGCTTTCTGTGCAATTCCATTTCTCTCGAGTGAGGAGGACGTGTTATAGCCTTTTATAGATCAATGGTCATAGCAGAGCAGCCGGTTTTAAAGATGGCGGGTTGAGTTGTTTTTACCATAGGGTCGGACGTCGCTTCCAGTGACGACACTTGTTGACTAATCAGTTTAAGGCAGTCGGCTGACGTCAAGTTATGGTGTAGCTTGGGCATGCTTGGAACCACTGTTGAGATGGTACGGAAAAAGTACCCTGATCCCAAGCCCAACCCTAGTGGAAATGCAAAATAACCGCGCTGTGCCGTGCCATACCGTCACTAGACAGCCCAAGCACCAGGTGCTACCCAGATCTGGTCACACCGGCAAATAAGGACCCTCCCAGACAACAAAGATGGCTTGGTGCAGACTGGAAGCGCCTTGCACTGAAGGTGGTACTGGTCCACAGGGAGAGGCTTCTCCTTCTGTAGTGGCCACTATTCACTGGCCCAGCACCAGACACCATCACCACCACCTTTGTGTCACTCTGGGTTTGAGGGTTACACTGCTTGGAGTGTTTCCCCTTGTGAAAACCCTTTTTTTTCTCCAAAGGTCCTCAGGTTGAGGCCCTCACTCAGATGCCCCACTCCTTTGTGGGAGCCCTTTGACAGTTCCCAGATTATTTGCTTCTCATACAAGACGGCTCTCCTCCTGGCAGCACCGGTCCACCTTTGCGTCCTATCCATGCACCTATTATGCTGGGTGTTCTGTGAGTATGGGGAATGGTGGAACTGTCAGTGGGTGCAAAATGGGTGGTAAGGCAAGGCAAGGCAAGTTTATTTATATAGCACAATTCATACACAAGGCAATTCAAAGTGCTGAACAAAACAAAGCATTAAAATCATAAATAATCACAGAACATTAAAAAGAAAGATAAAAATATAAAATCCCTCAGTTGTATGCACAGTTAAACAGAACTGTCTTTAACCTGGTTTTAAACATTGTCAGAGAGGAGGCCTGTCTCACATCTTCAGGAAGACTGTTCCAGATTTTAGCAGCATGAATCTGAAAAGCAGCAGAGGTGTGGACTCGAGTCATGTGACTTGGACTGGACTCGAGTCATGATTTTGATGACTTTAGACTCGACTTGACCAAATGTAAAAAGACTTGCAACTCGACTTGGACTTTAACATCAATGACTCTGACTTTCACTTGGACTTGCGCCAATTGACTTGCAAAGACTTGCGTAACCCGGGCCATTTTTACCTTTCTCCGCATCTCTCTTTCTATCTATGCCGTCTCTGAAGAAACAAAGCCTCGCGGTAGTTGTAGCGCTCGCGCGAGAGTTCGAACGTGAGTTCCCCGCAGTTCGCGCAGCAACACTTCCCTAAACAAGCGGACTGCATTCACCGGTGTGTGTGTTGTCTAGGGGAGCTGGAAATGAGCGAGCTGCAGGTATTTATCGCGACCTAACGTCATATTTTGTTTTACAAACCGTAATTGATATGCTTTCACTACAGGCGCCTCATACAATTGACTCGACGCAGTTGTCACACACTGTGCCGTGTTTTAAAGAGGAACTGGTGAGTCAAACTAGCTCTAGCCTGCGCTGCTCTGTTGGCTCTTTCTTATATTTTTCTGTGTGGGCGCCGAGGCCTATTATTATGAGTATGTTTTTGCTGTGCTCCTCCTGCTAAAGTTTGCATACATTAGATAGTTGTTTTGATTATGTCCACTAAGCTAGATTAATATTTGCACTATTGTTTATGGTGCATTGATATGAGAATCAGTGCTTTGACTGATTGAATTAATTTATATGAGACATTTTATTATGTAATGATATATTGGTAATTATGAGATATTACTAATACAGGCCAGGTTCCTTCCCCTCCATTGGTCCCTTCAGTCCTTTGGAACAATAACCACTACGGACATTAAACTGATTATATAGATACAGGTCCTAGCCCAATACTCATATTCATATATGCTGCACTTGCTACTTCCCATTAAAAACCCCAAAGATAAAAAGTATGTTGACACGGACTGCTCTGATTTTATGTGTGGTCTGTGCATGTGTAACTGAGCCTGCATCTGGCACAACATCCAATTAGATCACGTAGATAGTTTTGATTTACCAGCAGCCAACGACATGGAACAAACTGTTAGTCCATGGGTCAGAGACCAACGAGAATGCACCAGCAAAATGATTCCTAACATTATTTTGTTTGCCTACAAAAGTACGTGGAGACCAACAAGAAACAAATCGCGGTCAAAAAGACTCGAGAGGACTCGAAAGTCAAACCGTAGGACTTGGGACTGACTTGAGATTTGTTGGCCTTTGACTTGGACTCGACTCGGGACTTGCCTGTCTTGACTCGTGACTTGACTCGGGACTTGAGGGCAATGAATTGAGACTGACTTGTGACTTGCTAAACAATGACTTTGTCCCACCTCTGAAAAGCAGCCTCCCCATGTTTAGTTCTGACTCTGGGCACCAACAGGAGTCCAGTCCCTGTGCTCCTCAGAACAGGAGTCCAGTCCCTGTGCTCCTCAGAGTCCGGGCTGGTTCATATGGGACTAACATGTCACTAATATATTTTGGTGCGAGGCCATGGAGAGACTTGTACACAAGCAGAGCTGTTTTAAAGTCTATTCTCTGAGCCACAGGAAGCCAGTGCAGAGACCTGAGAACTGGACTAATGTGGTCGTACTTCCTGGTTCTAGTCAGGACTCGAGCTGCTGCATTTTGAATGTACTGCAGCTGTTTTACAGCCTGTTTGGACAGACCTGTGAGCAGGCCATTGCAGTAGTCTAACCTACTGGAGACAAATGCATGGATAAGAATCTCCAGGTCTGCTTTAGACACTATGTTTTTGATCCTGGCAATGTTTTTTAGATGGTAAAAAGCTGCGGATGTTACTGATTTGATGTGGCTATTAAAATTTAAGTCTGAGTCCAATATTACCCCTAGATTTCTGACCTTGTTTGAAGGTTTTAGGGAGAGAGACTGTAGGTGACAGATGACGCTCTCTCTTTGTTTCTGGGGACCAAAGACAATCATTTCAGTTTTGTCTGCGTTTAGCTGAAGGAAGTTGTTTTGCATCCACTCACTGATCTGTTGGATACAGTGAAGGAGTGAGTCCACTGGTCCATGTTCTCCTGCAGTCAGTGAGACATAGATCTGAGTGTCGTCTGCATAGTTATGATAGGAAACTTCGTTTCTGCGTATTAACTGACCTAACGGCAGCATGTAGAGATTGAACAGAAGAGGTCCCAGGATCGACCCCTGTGGTACTCCACAGGTCAGGGCCATATGATCTGAGACACAGTTTCCAATCTCCACAAAGTACTTCCTGTCCTCAAGGTAAGACCTAAACCAACTTAGGGCGGTGCCAGCGACTCCAACCCAGTCCTCTAGTCTCTGTAAGAGGATCTCATGGTCGACGGTGTCAAAGGCAGCAGTAACAAGATTAAGATTGAGACTTTGCCTGCGTCAGTGTTCAGCCGGATATTGTTTGTAACCTTAACGAGAGCAGTCTCAGTGCTGTGGTGGGGTCTAAAGCCGGACTGAAACATATCAAATGAGTTGTTGATTATAAGAAATCTAGTAAGCTGTAGGTAGACAACTTTCTCAAGGACTTTCCCCATAAATGGCAGATTTGAGATGGGACGATAGTTGTTAAGTACCGTAGCATCGAGACCGCTCTTTTTTAGAAGGGGCCTGATGACTGCAGTTTTCAGGGCCTTTGGGAATATTCCAGAATGAAGGGACATGTTTACTATCTGTGTGAGTGAAGGTAACAGACTGCTCAGAACAGACTTCAGAAATATAGTGGGTAGTACATCCAAGCTGCATGTGGAGGAGCTCAAACTGGAGATTATCTCTTAGACAGTTTTATCATTTACAGGTGCAAAGTGAGTTAGCTCAGAGAGCCTTTCTGGCTGTTGGATGGTTATCTGTGGATTGGAGACAATGGCGTTTTTGATGCCTTGAACCTTGTCATTGAAAAAATTAGCAAACTCATTGCATTTACGTTTGGAAGTAAGCTCTAATGGCATTTGAACAGGGGGGTGTCATAGTGTGGGTTTTATTTTTGTATTTTTGTTTTATTTTGACATTGTTCTGTGGTTTTGGTTTTAGTTGTACTTCCTGTCTTGATTGTCTGCCCCGCCCTGATGTGTTTCACCTGTGTGTAACCCAGGTGGTAAAACCTGCGTGTGTCTGCTCAAGCCTTTTTATATTATCTCCCCACTCACTATAGCTATATATATCTGTTAGCAAATCACTGCGTTTTCTTTGTGTGACGTCATCACGTCACGGGACGTAGTAGGACGTATCACGCATTCTAATATGGCGACCCTCATCAGTCTGTAGTGGCTGTGGGGGAAGCAACATCAGAGGCGTGCTACAGGTCTCTCAAACACTCGATTTTCTTCTGTTTAACTTGTTCCATTTTTCGTGACACTTACCTGGTTTATGCACTAACTTATAGGAGTCTCCTACCGTGTCCCAAACCGAGTGGGAAAGGTCTTAAGTAGGGATTCATCACGAACTGGTGAGTGCAGTCTTGTTATGCTACCGTTAGCATTAGCGCCGCTTAGCTAGCGCCGATTAGCATTCTATTTCCACAGTGTTAATGCCTGTTTCTGGACTATGTCCACAATGAATTTAATGTACATGCAATTAACATGTGAGAATACTGTTTCCAATGTATGTTGAAGTGGCTAAGCTCCCGTTTTTATGGTGTTTAGTCAGTGTCCTAAAACAGCATATGTAGCTGTACATTTACATTGTCACTATGGTGTTGTTTTTGGTTACTGTTTATACTATATTGATAATGACTGAATATGTACTGATCTTTACAATACAGTAAGGTTAAAATAGTATTATTGAACATTGTATTTTGAATAAGATTGATAGCATTGCTATTTATGGATGAGATATATTATGATTCTTATTGTAATATTATATGTATCATTGATTATATGTGCACATTAGCCTGAGTGATTTTAGCTTTAAACAACTAGCTTGGATCAGAACTAAACTGGTACCTGGTTATTTATTGGAGCTTTGGTCTTGTTCTCAAGGGCCATGGTTCCTACTGATTCGATGATGGCGAGCTAGAAAGGAGCAGGCAGAGAGCCTATAGTCTGGCACTCCGCTGAAGAAACGGAATTACCTCTCCTGCCGGGCTGGTAGGGGGCTCCTTGTAGCCCACTAACTCTCCCCACACACCTCTCACTGCCCACACACATTATTCCCCCCATAAACTAAAGACAATTCCCCCTTGGACATTCACATTATAACCCAGACGTGGGTTCTCCATGGGACTTGTGGAGGGGTCGGGAAGTGTGTTGAATACCTCAGCTTTGAGGGTTCCCAAGTTGTGGGTTCTGGACTTTTTTTGTTCTTTTTGAAATATGTCCGATGATTGAGTGTTATTTCAACAGCTGCATTGAATCATTGTTGCTATTGTACTTTTATTACTGAATGGCCATTCTATCTATACTTGGTGTACACTGTAAATGTTTTTGCACGGTTTTCTCATCTTTATTACTAAATGCAAAAAGTTATTCCGTCTCCTGTCCACTCCCTCCTAGAGCCGTAACTAGACTTCTGTTACTAGCCCAGACTTTTAATTGTGTTACCTGTTTTCTTTGACTCATATTCATTAGTCTCAACATTTAATCAGGCCACAGGTAGGCCTGTCACGATAACAAATTTTGCTGGACGATTAATTGTCTCAGAAATTATTGCGATAAGCGATTATATTGGCGTTCTGAGATCATTTGCATCGATTACAATGATCATGCAGGTACACCTTTTCAAAGAGAAATAAACTTTTATTTTTAACGAATATTTAACGCTAGAACACAATAAATTTACAAACAACCAAAAACAATAAATAAAATACTCAAGTCTCTTAACAAAAAATGACCAGGAATAAAACTGCCAGGACCTTTGTAAAGAAAATATGAAACAGATGCCTCAAATGTCAATAATTTCTCAGACTTTATGGCAGATTACGAGAAAGAAATACCAACATGTTGACTTTGTGTGGCTTAAGACACACCAGGCGAATGACAAGTGACTGACATGTGGGTTCACCAATGGGGCGTACAGAAGTCCTGCTGCGGTAGCGCCCACCGGAAGTAGCGGGGCGGGCTTTGATGCTAACAGCTTAGCTAGCGGGTTTTTTGTGTAAAGTTCTACTCCAAGAATGCAAGTCTGCAGCATCTCTGTGTTCAGAGACCTTCTAGAGACTTTATATAACAGCAGTATGTGTTCACGGAGGAGCGCCATAAGTTTATTTTATTGGTATGGTACGGTACTTCTGCATCGGCGAACACGCTAACGCTAGCTGCGCTACTATAGTCACTAATCAAGCCTGAATGAGAACTCAGCTGCCGGCATGTGTTCACAACTACTGTGTCCCCCATTGTCAATCCTGGTTAAGTCCTGGTTTAGGTCCTGTTTTGGCTGTATTTTGTATTTTTGAGTAATTTCCGTCTGCTTGCTAGACCGCTAATGTTCCCGTGACCACTTTGCGGCTCTCTGACCCGAGAGAGACGGGGAAAACAAACAAGCATGTAAATGGGATTTATCGCGGCCAGAAAAGTTATTGAGCAAATTTTATTTATCGTGCGATTAATTGATTTATTGACTATCGCGACAGGCCTAGCCACAGGTGCTACATATTCTTGGCGAGCTAGCCAGGAGCATGCTAGACTACCTGAACACCAGGACATACAGGAATATGTAGCACCTGTGGCCTGATTAAATGTTGAGACTAATGAATATGAGTCAAAGAAAACAGGTAACACAATTGAAAGTCTGGGCTAGTAACAGAAGTCTAGTTACGGCTCTAGGAGGGAGTGGACAGGAGACGGAATAACTTTTTGCATTTAGTAATAAAGATGAGAAAACCGTGCAAAAACATTTACAGTGTACACCAAGTATAGATAGAATGGCCATTCAGTAATAAAAGTACAATAGCAACAATGATTCAATGCAGCTGTTGAAATAACACTCAATCATCGGACATATTTCAAAAAGAACAAAAAAAGTCCAGAACCCACAACTTGGGAACCCTCAAAGCTGAGGTATTCAACACACTTCCCGACCCCTCCACAAGTCCCATGGAGAACCCACGTCTGGGTTATAATGTGAATGTCCAAGGGGGAATTGTCTTTAGTTTATGGGGGGAATAATGTGTGTGGGCAGTGAGAGGTGTGTGGGGAGAGTTAGTGGGCTACAAGGAGCCCCCTACCAGCCCGGCAGGAGAGGTAATTCCGTTTCTTCAGCGGAGTGCCAGACTATAGGCTCTCTGCCTGCTCCTTTCTAGCTCGCCATCATCGAATCAGTAGGAACCATGGCCCTTGAGAACAAGACCAAAGCTCCAATAAATAACAAGGTACCAGTTTAGTTCTGATCCAAGCTAGTTGTTTAAAGCTAAAATCACTCAGGCTAATGTGCACATATAATCAATGATACATATATTACAATAAGAATCATAATATATCTCATCCATAAATAGCAATGCTATCAATCTTATTCAAAATACAATGTTCAATAATACTATTTTAACCTTACTGTATTGTAAAGATCAGTACATATTCAGTCATTAAAAGTCATTATCAATATAGTATAAACAGTAACCAAAAACAACACCATAGAGTGACAATGTCAATGTAAATGTACAGCTACATATGCTGTTTTAGGACACTGACTAAACACCATAAAAACGGGAGCTTAGCCACTTCAACATACATTGGAAACAGTATTCTCACATGTTAATTGCATGTACATTAAATTCATTGTGGACATAGTCCAGAAACAGGCATTAACACTGTGGAAATAGAATGCTAATCGGCGCTAGCTAAGCGGCGCTAATGCTAACGGTAGCATAACAAGACTGCACTCACCAGTTCGTGATGAATCCCTACTTAAGACCTTTCCCACTCGGTTTGGGACACGGTAGGAGACTCCTATAAGTTAGTGCATAAACCAGGTAAGTGTCACGAAAAATGGAACAAGTTAAACAGAAGAAAATCGAGTGTTTGAGAGACCTGTAGCACGCCTCTGATGTTGCTTCCCCCACAGCCACTACAGACTGATGAGGGTCGCCATATTAGAATGCGTGATACGTCCTACTACGTCCCGTGACGTGATGACGTCACACAAAGAAAACGCAGTGATTTGCTAACAGATATATATAGCTATAGTGAGTGGGGAGATAATATAAAAAGGCTTGAGCAGACACACGCAGGTTTTACCACCTGGGTTACATGTGTCTGTGTCTATATGTACCCTGTGCTCCTCTCCCCATGTTGCTGGTCCATTGTGTTGTTCATGTCTTTGTCTGTTCTGTTCTGCCCTGTTCCTGGTTGCTTGTGTTTTTGGATTTTTGAGATTGTTTTCATCTGCACTTTTTTTTATTCATCATTAAATTTCTTTTTTTTGGCATTCCTGCCATTTTGGGTCCTCATCCTTCCCAGCACGTGACAGAATGGACCAGCCATCACACGGACTCAGCGGAATGCCTTTTTATTTTTTCACCACACCGGCTCCCTGTTTGTCACCAGGTTTTTATTTATTTTTTGCGGACATCCTTCCCTTCACTGCTACCTCTCGACCTGCTACCTTGAACCACTGCCAGGCAAGGAACTCCGCCTGGGGTGGTTATTTGTCCTGCACCACCGCCGGGCATTATTGTCCGTCCGGGGTGGTCTTCTGTTCCCTTCCCCTTGGCTTTTTGTGGTATCAACAGTGAAGCTCTCGTCTGGATGTTCCCGTCTGCCTGGATTCCCCACCAGTGTCTGCCTGCTCCCCTTTGATGACCTCTCGTTCCCTTTACCTGTTTCCACCGCCAGACATTGTTCTCCGTCTGGGGTGGTTTTGTTCCCGTTTGTGTCACCGCTGGGCATTTGTCTCCGCCCGGGGTGAGCCAGTTCCGTATGGAAGGTCATCACTGGGCTTCAGCTCCGGTCCCAGATTGGTTTGGACATTGCTTCGGACCTGAGGTTTTCAGCCTCTGAACAGCCTTTGGTCCCTCCGCCGTGCCCCCTCCACCCTCCTTGGTTTGTGTTTGGTTTTTTTTGTGTTTTTTTTTTGGGACATCTGGGAGCTGTCCCTTGGAGGGGGGGTACTGTCATAGTGTGGGTTTTATTTTTGTATTTTTGTTTTATTTTGACATTGTTCTGTGGTTTTGGTTTTAGTTGTACTTCCTGTCTTGATTGTCTGCCCCGCCCTGATGTGTTTCACCTGTGTCTGTGTCTATATGTACCCTGTGCTCCTCTCCCCATGTTGCTGGTCCATTGTGTTGTTCATGTCTTTGTCTGTTCTGTTCTGCCCTGTTCCTGGTTGCTTGTGTTTTTGGATTTTTGAGATTGTTTTCATCTGCACTTTTTTTTATTCATCATTAAATTTCTTTTTTTTGGCATTCCTGCAATTTTGGGTCCTCATCCTTCCCAGCACATGACAGGGGGTTTGTTAATCTATTAACTGTTGAGAACAGAACACGCAGATTGTTGCTGCAGCCTTCAATCATTTCAGAAAAATACCTTTCTCTCGTACTACGTAGCACCCGGTTAAACTTGCACAACTTATCTTTGAAGATCTCGTAATCAACCTGGAGGTTGGACTTGCGCCACTTCCGCTCGGCCCTCCGGCCCTTTCTCTTTTGTGCCCTGACCGAGTCTGCTTTAGCCCACGGCGCCTTCTGCTTATTTTTCACTATTTTAACCTTCACAGGGGCAACGGTATCCAGAACATTCAAAACACTAGAGGTGACAGAGTTAAACAGTTCATCTACAGTTCAATACGATGCATTCTCAAAGTTTATCATTCCCATAAATAGTTCACTCGTATTTTCATTTATGCGCCTTCTTTGAACAGTTGCAGAGTCCACTGGTGGTTTGTTAGTGAAACACATGTCAAAAAAAACACAGAAATGATCCGAAAGAGCAACATCGACCACGTTTACATTTGAAATATTCACCCCCTTAGTAACTAACAGATCTAGAGTGTGCCCTCTGCTGTGGGTGGGGCCACTTACGTGCTGAGTGAGATCAAAGGATTCAAGAACAGAACTCAGCTCATTTGCATTTCTGTCATCAATATTATCCACATGAATATTAAAATCACCTGTAATAACCAAACTATCAAAGTCTGTGCATACAACTGAAAGCAACTCGGTAAAATTATCAATAAAACTGTGACATGACTGCGGTGGCTTGTATAGGACAATGAAGAGTATTGGAGGAGATTGTTTTTGTTGTATTTTAAAAGACACATATTCAAATGACGAAAACTTCCCAAGAGACATTCTATGGGAGACAAAGTGGTCTCTAAAAATGGCAGCTAAGCCTCCTCCTTTTTTGTTTTCCCGTATTTCAGATTCAAATTTGAAATTTCGTGGTGATGCTTCTATTAAAACTGCATTTCCTGAATTTTGGTCAAGCCAAGTTTCAGCCATGAACATAAGATCAAGATTATGAGAACAAATAAAATTATTGATTAAAAAAGACTTGTTACAAAGAGATCTGACATTAAGCGTAGCAAGTTTCAAAGTTTCAGTATCAGCGGTTGCGGTCGGCTGATTCTTACACGGAACAAGAATTAGATTTTCCAGATTAGACTGATTAACTCCAGATGTTTTTCTGTAATGTATTCTTTGTGTTATCACTAAGGGAATGGCACAGGTGGCTTCATGACAGGGCCCCAGCCGGGTCTCTCCTCTAACTAGACTGCCAGTGGCTGCGAAGCAGAGACCCTGTGCATCCTAGTGTTTAGAGAAAAGAGGGGAAGGGGAAGGCGGGGGAGGAGGATGGAGAAGTGGGTGGCTTTTGGGTGTTGAACGAGGGGGGCAGGGAGGTGGAGGGGTTTTTGGTGATGGGTTAGGGCCGGGGTGGGCTGAGGCAGAGGTTTTGGGTGTTGAACGAGGGGGAAGTGGGGGTGGAATGGTCATGAGGTTAGGGGAGGGACTGGCTGAGGTGGTTTTTGTAGGTGAATTGGAAACCCTAGGTGGTTTTGGAGGTACATATGGCGAGTGGTTTAGAATGTTGGACAGGACTCTAGATCTAGCTAATATGGGTGTGAGAGGAATAGTCTTCATCGCCGATTTTATTAGCCCTGCAGAGTGTTCAGGTAGGTCTAACAGTGAAGGCGGGGATGAAAAACAAAGGGAGGTGTCCCCATTCTCTCTTGATGGAGTGGACGTGGCAGGGGGGACCCAAGACAGGTCCATGGGAGGTGGCGAGGGAGTCTTTGATGGAGGGGCAGGTGGTTGAGGAAACCCCAGCACAGGCCTGTCTGCTGTAGGCTGGGGTGAGGATGGGGGCTTCAGAGGCGCTGTAGATGAAGAAGGCGTGGCTGCTTTGGAGCAGGCTGGGGATGAGGATGTTGGTGGTGGTGGTCGTGCTGCTGGTGCTGGTGGTGATGCAGCTGCTGCTGGTGATGATGCAGCTGCTGCTGGTGGTGATGCAGCTGCTGCTGGTGATGGTGTTGAGATCCTTTGAGGCGGTGATGGTGTTGAGATCCTTCGAGGTGGTGGTGGTGTTGAGATCCTTCGAGGTGGTGGAGGTGCAGAGACTTTTAGAGTCGGCTTCCTCCCTTTCGATGGCTGCACGCGCTGCGCAGGCTGAGGTCTCAGGGCAAAAGAAAGGTTATCCATCAACACTTTTACTCCGTAAGTGTTCAGATGTGGCCCTTTCCCTTCAAAAAGCTCATGCCTATTCCAGAACAGATTAAAATTCTCAATGAAGGCAAGTCCTCTGCGTGAACATTCGTTGAGTAGGAAAGTATTTAGCTGATACAGACGACTGAATTTCATTTGCTTCCCGTCCACATTTGGTAGTGGGCCACTGATAACGATTGTTGCGTCCATTTTAGCAAGGTCGTCCAATAAGAGAGAGTAATCCCGTTTCAACTTTTCACTTGTGTTGTCATAGACGTCTACTGCCCCCACGTGGATCAACAATCTTTTTACCCGGCCGCTCTCAGACAGAAGACTCGGAGCCAACCGCCTTATCTCATCCACTTTGGCAGAGTGTACTGAGTGAACCTTGAGATTACGCATGTTTACATGTCTTATCGCAGAATCCCCGATAAAGAGCGACTCAGCTGCATTTGACCTTGACTGAGACTGAGACTGGGACTGAGAGGCTACTGCTGATTCATCTTCCAAAAGTGGTGAAAAGCGGTTTCTTGTAATTAAAGATTTTTGCTGTGGCATTATGACACTCTTGTTATCATTAGCTTTGCCTTGTTTGGGCTTGGCACCATATGTGTTCCAACAATTGTCTCTGTTGATTTTGGGAAATGAAATAGCGTCATCATAACTTACGTTCTGTCCATGTGGTCCATTTCCTTTCACTGGTATTGTTGTGTTCAGCTCCAATTCTGATTCAAGCACAAACATTCGGTCTTGAAGAAGTTTTAGCTCCTGTTTGAGTGAAAAACAGCCGTCGCAAAGTTTTGTTCTTTTTTCCCGTCCTCCTGATATGCTGTAAGTTAGGTAAATTCCACAAGTCTTGTGTTGAAGTTTGTAAAAAGGAGTAATCCGTGTTTTGTGGAATAAAAATGTAAATAAAAATGATTAAAGGAGATAAAAAAGCAGCAAGCGAGGAGCAGCAAGAGTGGTGGGTTTTAATACGGTTTTATTTATATTTTATGCATGTTGTGTTTGTGTGTTTTTAATATTGATTTTAACTTGCACCACCTGAAGCACCCCGGCTCCCCACGTGACAATTAGAACACCTGTGCCAGGCGTACAAAAGGAGATGGGGAGGGGGTGGACCGGGGGAAGCTGGATGAGACGTGGGCCAGCTGCCAGACACGGCGAGGGGAGAGCCCCGTGGTCTGGCGGCTGAGGCCGTGGCCAGGGGAAGCATTTTAGCCTCTGTTTTACCTTTTTAATCCGTGTTTTTATATCCTAGGATTTTAATGTTTTTATTGCTTTTTCATTTATTTTATAATAAATAATTTGTAATTCGCTTTTAATCCAGCGGTCTTTTTTAAACCCGGGTCCGAAGAAACCTGCTTTTTAACCTGTGACAGAACACTGGCCTACATTGGAATTTGGGCAGGAATGCCGCCATTCCAACCCCAAATCCTTGTGTCATCCTTTACTTCATGAACAGCGACAGATGTACTTTTCGACAAAATAATGCTTGTGTTGCCATTCGTGGCAGCAATGGCTTTCCTCCTACTGCTCGCCTGAAATTCTTAATCCGAATAATCTATACACAAACAAAAACTACCAAGAAGTTATAACATATCTAATAACTAATCTAATCATTAGGTCAAAGATGGTAGATAGATGAAGATATGAACAAACCTTCCACAAAGACAACACTTTTCTTGTCAAGTGAACTTTGGCAGTAACAAACAAGGCATATGCTTATGTGTGAGTGTCCATGTGTGTGCGTGTGCAAACATGTGAGGGTGTATAAGAATGTGTGTGTGCGTGTGTGTTTGCGTGTGCGTACATGGGTGTGTATATGAATGTGTGTGTGAGTGTGTGTGCATGTGCGTGCTCACCCACAGTGCTGTCCAGAATGCGTTGCATAAGGACAGGGTACTTGCAGATTCTCTGAGTGACCAGTAGGATACACTCCGGGTAGCCGTGTCTCCTGAGGGCCGGGCTGCGGCTGACGCGCTGTGGAGAAGATGTGCAGAGTATAAATGTACATAAACTGTGCTGGAGATGCCTGGCTAAGTCAATCAGAATATGTTTTCAACTCTCAGGGGCATAATAAAATGAACGCTTTGTGGAACTGAGACATGGTATTTTGGACCAGGAGGAAGAGGAAGTGGAGCTGGTGGTGACCGACAAGGAAGTGAAACTAAACTACCCCTGTCTTTGCTTTGTTAGCCTTACAATTACCATCCCCTCTCGCTCCTTACCTGTATGAAAGCCTGCACCCTCTTGTCCTTGCTCAGCGTCTCCTTGTACACCTTCACAGCCTTTAGGTGACGAGTGCAGAACTCAGCGTAGGTTTTTCTCATGTCCTCTGCAGGCTGGCCAGAGAACTGTCACAGGAAAAGTTGTTTTTAAACTTTTTGGTTTTATATACTTGAAGGAATCAACCTCTTCTACATATCCACATTATTAATCCTTTAATGTTCACTCCTTGAAGAAAGCAATGTACTTTTCTCTTTTTGGGATTTTTTTAGAGTTTCTTTTTTTTCAAACCCCCGGTAAAAATCCAGAAAATCACATTGGCTGATTTTTAAATAGTTTATTTGGTCACCTACAAACAAACTGGATTTCTGGCTCTCACAGACCTGTATCTCTTTTTAAGAGGCTCCTCTGTCCTCTACTTCTTACCTGTAATAATGGCACCTGTTTGAACTCGTTATCAGTGTGAAAGACACCTGTCCACAGCCTCAAACAGTCGCACTGTAAACTCCACTACGACCAAGACCTAAGAGCTGTCACAGGACACCAGAAACGAAATTGCAGACCTGCACCAGGCTGTGAAGACTGAATCTGCAATAGGTAAGCAGCTTGGTGTGAAGAAATCAACTGTGGGAGCAATTAGTGAGAAAATGGAAGACATAAAAACCACTAAAAATCTCCCTCGATCTGGGGCTCCTCGCAAGATCTCATCCCGTGGGGTCAAAATGGTCAAGAATGGTGATCAAAAATCCCAGAACCACACGGGGGGACCTGGTGAATGACCTGCAGAGAGCTGGGACCAAAGTAAAAATACATATGTGTATTTTCTGTGTCTTAACTGTTGATTTTCTGATCTGTGTTGGTGATTTCAATGGTTTTGTTAAGTCCTTTGAGATGACTGCTGTTGTGATTTAAGGCTATACAAGAATAAATTGTATTGTATTGTATTGTATTGTAACAAAGGCTACCATCAGTAACACACTATGCCGCCAGAGAGTCAAATCCTGCTTTAGCTGGTACATGTCCAGGCTCGTCTGAAGTTTGCTAGGGAGCATTTGGATGATCCAAAGAAGGATTGGGAGAATGTCATATGGTCAGATGAAACCAAAATAGAACTTTTTGGTAACAAAACTCGTCATGTTTGGAGGAGAGTTGCAACCCAATAAACCTACTGTTAAGCATGGGGGTGGAAACATCATGCTTTAGGGCTATTATTCTGAAAAGGGACCAACTGATCTGTGTACAGGAAAGAAATAATACATGCATCCATGTTTACATTTGTGGAGCTATCATTTGTAAAGGTAACGCTAGCTAACAGCGCAGTACGTTTATATTCATTTTATTTAGCTACACTTCATTTCAGATTAATATTAACAGTTTGTCCCTAGTTATGTGTAAACCGTGAGCTGTTTTACTTGCGGTTATCTAGTTCATCCACTTGGTGCCACTGTGTTATAATTTACTGGAAGGAGGGAACATACATGTTTGTACAAGGTATAAAATTTCAAGTCGGAAGAAGTTTGTTTACCGTCACTACCTAGAGCTTGAACGATTATCACATATTTACAAGAAATCTTAGTGATTTATCTTATGGAAGCCAATACCATCGGTATTAATAGTATCTATTTTATTATTCATATATTCTACTTTTGTTGCGGCAGAAACTGCACATACACAGTTTAAAACTCAAAATTACGACTTTAAATCTCAAAATTATAACTTTGAGATTTAAACTCAAGTTTTAAACTTGTAATTTTAACTTTTAAACTTTCCAGTTTTAAATGACTTTCTGTACTTTCTGTAGGGTTTTTTTTTTTTTTTTTAAATGCCGGAAACGGGTTTCCAAACAAAGTTGAGGTATACCTATGATGAAAATTACAGGCCTCCTTCAACTTTTTAAGTGAGTGAACTTGCAAAATTGGTGGCTGACTAAATACTTTTTGTCTTACTGTATATAGACAGCGCATGACTGCTTTGTGAGTGATTGATGAGGGTCTCATTTCTGTCAGTCTGCCCTGTGGCAGCTGGGCTACACTGGCAGCTTACAATCACTGTGTGTGGAGTAAAAAAATGTGTAGTGCTTGAAAACATTAAATGCTAAATGAATGCATGATACATTTTATGAGTTGAATTAATTGTTAAATTCAATTTTCTTTCCTAAAATTTGGGAAAATCTTCATACTGTACCTAGGAGGATTTCCCCAAATTTCTGGAAAGAACCGCCCACTTCACTTTTTGAACAAAACTGTCTGGTTTTAATTGAGGAGCACGTATCACCAGAACAACTGACAATTGGGAGGACCAATGGATGATCCACCCAGAGGTAAAAAATCCTTCTATATACTATAAATTATATAATTAGCACATTGTTAATTGTAGTGAGCTATCTCAGTCAGCAGGTGGCACGTGAGACCCAGTCGCAAAGGAGTACAACTGAGGGCACCTGAAGACCTCATTTTTTCTACTCCATGTTGTCAGAGTGGGGTAACAAATGAGAAAAGGGTGCTACCCAGACCTTTCAGGTACTGTGAGGGACAAAGGGAAGCTCAGACCCTGGTCGTTCAAGGTGCTGTTTCTGAAAAATTAGATTGAATCTATCACTTAACAAATCTTTCAAATGTTTGGATGCAGTAATAAAGTGAAAAAACTGATTTTAGTCAGGAGCAAATTTAAAAGATAAGATCTGCTTGGGGGCCAAAAGTTTAAATAATTATATTTTACATTGTGAAGGTATTTTGACAAATTACTTTTTCTTCATATCAAATCTGGACCATGTACACTGTATATATATATAGAGAGAGAGGAACTGATAGAATTTTGTTTTTGGGTTCAAACATTTGAATGATATGGTTGTTACTCAGAGAAACGTAGCTTTAGAATCATGTAGCAGCCGTGTGAACAATAAGGGGACTAACTCTCTGGCTGCGATGACCTCACCACTCCCCTCCCACAGTACAAACAGAAAAAAATATATATATAAAGAACATTGGCGGATCAACTTGTGCTAATTTGGCTTCTAGAGGAGTAATTCTGCCTCTGCGTCCGTCCAAACGAAACCACGTGATGCTGTAGATGTAGTTTCCACTTTCACTGCTACTGTCCTATGAAGAATCATATTGGTGCATTCTTCTCTGGTTTTCCTGTGGCCTGTGGAGGATGTTGCTGAGGAAGTGGTTAAACTGGGGGGTGTCCCGCGTGTCGCGTTGTAAAGTTCCACTGCTCACGACCGGCCGGGGGTTTGAACTTGCTGTATAAAAGTATTGAACCTTAAATCCAGAGTGGGCCATATTTGCAAATTGCTTGGCCTTCTCTCTGTGTATACAGGCCTGACTGTTCTGTAACCTGTGATTCCCAACTGTGGGAAACTCACAAAACCACAATGGGTCAGGTGAGATTCAGATATTTTAATGGTAATTGTATGACCAATTGGGGAACTTTATTTACAGTATTGTTATTAAACTTAATGTTTTTGTGAATTGTTATTTAAAGCCTGTAAATGTAAGACACAGTCATGTATCCATCTACATTGAAATCAGTTTAAATGAACATAACACCAGCCTGCCCAGGGACTACAAGTGGAAATTAGCATCTTTGCTATAACCTGGTACATGCATCTCTCCTTTAGTGTTAATGCTTAACTGTACACTGTCCCTGTTCAAATAAAGTACATACATACATGAACAGACACTCATCAGATCAAATCTCTTCATGACCAGTGATGTCAAAGCTACAGGCCAATAGTTGTTGATGGTTGGATTGCTATTCTTTGCCACTGGGCAGATGATGGAAGATTTCCAAAGGGAGGGGATGAAACAATCAAGGGGACCACTCTCTCCAGGTGTTGCTTTCATTTCCTATATGGGCGTTGAGGTCACCCAGGAGAATAAGGGAGTCCCTGGTCGGCGTACTCTCCAGTACCCCTCCCAGGGACTCCCAGAAGACCATGTTCTCTGCTCTGCTGTTTGGTTTGTAGGCCAAACAACATAACAGACTTGACTCCCAGCCAAAGGGAAAGAGGTAGGGGAAAAACACCTACCTGGAGTGGTGGGGTTCTACCCCTCTGGAGGAGTTGGGCTCCAGAACCCAACCTGTGTGTGGAGGTGAGGTCGAGTTGCTATCTCTCAACTTCCTCTGCAAGCTCAGGCTCCTTCCACAGCCAGATGCTGTGTTTGTGGACAGGGGTTGTCCAGGACCCCTGCCTTTGACCACCACTCATTCCTCTCTGCACTTGACACCATGTCACCCCCTCCGTGGATGGTGAGTCCACAGTAAGGCAAGCTCACACTGTCCTTTCAAGCGGAGCCCGCCCAAGGGCTGTCCGTCAATGAAGATTATCATAGTGTAACTTGAATGTGGAGATTTGGATACAAGGGAGTGACAGACGTTCTTGATATTAGAGTGGATGAGAATAAAAAACATCTCCATGTTTTGATGAGGATCAATGTTGTAACACTAAAAGTTCATGTAATCTTGGTGAATATGCGTTTGAGAGCCGTGTGCTAACCTGCTCTAGTAGCACGTCTCCGATGCGCTGGATGGTGAAGTTCCGGGATGAGCCTGGTTCCATGCTTTCAGTGCGTCTCTGGAGGAGCTGTGTCAGGAAGCGCCCGTGAATGTGGCACAGGTGCTCCAGCTGGGGGAACAGGGCCTCAACCGTGCTGGCCTCCAAGTGCAGCTCGTCCTGCAGACTCTGGCGGTACACACGCTCCAGAATCCTCAGAGTACGCATGTGGTGCAGCTCTGTCTGGATGAGCTCTGAAAAGAGAACACAGTCTGTATAATGGTGATGGACAGTCTGTATAATGGTGATGGACAGTCTGTATAGCCACAGTCTGTATAATGGTGATTGACAGTCTGTATGACCACAGTCTGTATAATGGTGATGACAGTCTGTATAGCCACAGTCTGTATAATGGTGATTGACAGTCTGTATGACCACAGTCTGTATAATGGTGATGACAGTCTGTATAGCCAGTCTGTATAATGGTGATGACAGTCTGTATAGCCACAGTCTGTATAATGGTGATGGATAGTGTGACACTGGGTCAAAACAAATGGCCTTGGTTTCACATTTTAAGAAGCCATATTCACTCTAGTGCTACAATTGCAGGAACGACATGCAATAGCGTCCATCACCAACTGTGAGATCTAAATTATGATTACTGCTTCTTGAAGAATGGTTGTCCAGTGTCTTTTTCCATTCACTCCACACACGCCAATGTCAGAAGCAAGACACCTCTGACCTATAACCATCGCTACACTCACTCATTGTAATTCATACCTATTGTACATGTGTTTAGTGGTAGGGGAACCGGAGCACCCGCAGGAAACGGGAAGAACATGCACATAGAAAGTCCCCGTCTGGGCCAGGAATCAGACCCAGGACCCTCTTGCTGTGCAGCCATGACATGACAAGACGTAAGAAGACAAACAAATACATAGATAATGATGAAAAAACACACATTAACATGAGCCAGGTAAAACAAAGACTAGAAAATAGAAAATAAGGTGTGTTTTGTATTTTAAAATTATTATAACTGTGACTTTTGGGCAATAAGTTGATAAGGGAGGTATGAATCATCCCCAGACACTGGACTGGACTGTCTTACCGTAGATCACGTCTTGTCTCTTGATGACGGCTCGGTGGTGCTTGTGCAAGTAGCTTCTCTCCACGGCCAGGCTCCAGGAGTCTGCTGTGAAGTGCTGAGCCTCAACCTCTGTGTCCTCCAGCGCATTGCTATATTGAGCCTCTATCCAAGTGTATACACACAGAAAAGAGTTCAAGCTTTTGTATTTCATTTATTGTCTAAAAGACTGAAATATCAACCAATAGAAGAGAACTGCATACAAATGAATTGACTCAAATGTGATGAACATGCATTAGATTAATGTTTATGTATTTTTTTAATTATCTTTACAGTTAAACCTCTCAGTGAATCTATAAGTAAAAGTTTATTATCCCTATTTGTTAGAGTGGGGGGAATAGCTGTGTATTAGACACGGCGAACTGTGTGAGACTAAGCCATACCTCCGTCATCGCTCAAGGACTCTACTGACAGAGCTCTGGACCTGAAGATCAGAGAGTCTGTGGACTGAGACAGGATCCGTCGCAGTCCCAGAGAAGACTCCTCACTTAGAAACCTATACGCATGCACGCCCGTGCATACGTTCACACACACAAACACTTTTGTTTAGGCATAGACATGAGGACTGAGTCATTTCACTATCAAAGTGAGGACCACCTTTTCCAGGCAGTTTCTTGCCAAAGTTTTAAAAGATTTTAAGAGTTTATCATCTCAAAACCAAAGAAATACAAGATTAATTTAGTGTATGCACATTGATGACGTACTGTTAAATTTTATTACTACAGGAATCAAGAGGAAGAAAATATGTACTACATAACTTCCAGGTAAATTCAGTTTTTGACTAAAGCCGCGTTCAGACCGGATCATGCGTTGCGTCGGCTTTCAATGCAAAGTCAATGGTGATGCGCGTTTGAGCGTCTTGGAATGCATGCACGGACTGCGCGGGGAAGTCGAAGGGGAGGACCGCAGGAGATGAATTTTGCTCAACCTTTCCTCGGGACGTTCGTGCAGCAACCAGAGAGCCGCAAAGTGGTCACGGGGACATTAGCGGTCTGAGCGAGCAGACTGAATATACTCATAAACAGTTGACAATGGGGGACTGTGTGCTTGTTAACATGTGAGTTTTCATGCCGTGACATTATGCAACTGCTTTGAATGTGTTCGTCGATCCGGAAGTACCGTTTAATAATAAAATAAACTTATTGCGCACCTCCGTGAACACATACGACTGTTATATAAAGTCTGCAGAGCTGCATTATTGGAAAAGATCTGTACACAAGAAGCCGCTAGCTAAACTCTGTTAGCATCAGAGTCCGCCGGCTACTTCCGGCGCGCGCCAGAACCTCTGGTCTGAAGGCCCCTGCGTCTGAAAACTAGAGAACGTGCGTTTCAGCGTTGGCGGTCTGAAAGCACCATAAGTGAGCGGCTTTATTTTCTGCACAAACAGCCGATGCTAAGGCGCTAGCTTAGCGTGCATTTTAATGGAGCCATGTGTGTATTATATTTTCTGGATAGGGTATTGCTAGCTTTATGCCCGGCACACTGGAATGGCGGTGGACAACTGCTGACTAAATTCAATAGGACATTTTCACATAGATCTAAAAAAAAAAAAAATTATTTGTGTCTCTCATCATCATGCACTTTTTTTTATTTGAAATCCATCGTTATTCTATAAATTGCTCCCTCCCACTACAGGAATGGATCATCCACGGGCATTGCATTAGTACAGTAGTGGTTGCTGGAAAAGTGAGGAGGAGGCAAACTATCCACTTGAGTGGAAAACGTGTTGACTTACCCGACAATATTATTGGAGGAGACGCTTTTGGAGAGAGATAAACCCCGCCCACGACAGGAGCCCAGGATGGAGCGGCGGAAGCTGTCTGAAGCGTAGATGGCAGAGCTGGGCCTCTCCGGAAGCCTGCGGGCTTCAGCAGGACAACAGCGTTACAACACTCGTCACTCACATGTGGACGCACTCATGATGACAGTTACCTTTAGGCTTCACTGCCTCGTTTTGCACGGAGGTGTTAATTACTGCAGTTTTAGGCTGAAAATAAAGGAAAAACAACCAAACTCATTCAGCCGTTCCAAAGTTTGAAGCGTGTTAATTCTGGGTATGATGTGTTTGAAAAAGGGCCAGTGCAAAAAAGCAACATGCTCGATAATAATACTCCCACGTAATAAATGTCCTGCTGAAATAAGTGAACTATCAGACCTTTTTAATTGTGCTCCCATTACTGGTAGTCTACTTAAAGCCTCTCCTTCTGTCCTCAATATGTTACATTTTGGCATATACACATATATATATATATGTATGTATATAATATGTATAATATGATATGATTTATTTTGAAGGTGGTTTAAAGTGGACCTGACCCCATCCATTGATCCATCCTCACCCTGTGCTTGGTTTTGGAGCAGTCCAGGCAGCCGTCCTGACAGTGGCTGTGCACTGTGATGCCACACACTGAAACAAAAACAACCTTATTACTGCAGCAGGCAAAAAACACTTAGAATAGAAAACAGTAATGCAAGCTAAGCTTAAGTGATGCACATCCTCTGCAGAAACATGTGGTGTTATTGTGAGATTAACACCTCCGCGAATAAAACACCCCTCTATGTTATCATTCTCTAATGGTTTTAAAAGCTTGAAATGTATGTGGATTTATTTCAGAAAAAAACAATATAAAGATAATGCAAGTGTTTTAATGTGGCTACATTTAAACTACACTGCCTCTCTAACTGTGCTATAGGTGCTACAGACAGGAGAGCACTGGAAAGCACAGGTGCTATAGGTGCCACATAAATGAGAGCACTAACATGCACAGGTGCTATAGTTGCTACATACAGGAGAGTACTGACAAGCACAGGTGATAGGTCCATAAAATCAAATGTGGTGTGCCCCAGGGTTCCATTTTAGGTCCAGTCCTTTTTAACCTGTACATGCTCCCTCTTGGCGGTGTCATCAGGAGACATGGACTTAACTTCCACAGTTATGCAGATGATACACAGCTGTACATCTCCATGTCTCCTGATG
Source organism: Knipowitschia caucasica (assembly GCA_964034765.1). Classification (NCBI taxonomy): domain Eukaryota; kingdom Metazoa; phylum Chordata; class Actinopteri; order Gobiiformes; family Gobiidae; genus Knipowitschia; species Knipowitschia caucasica. Next base: position 6,977,861 of record OZ035841.1, read on the forward strand.
ACACCAGGCCAATGGATGCTCTTTTTAACTGCATTATAGACCTGAAATTCTGGATGGCAGAAAACATTCTCCAGCTCAACCAGGACAAAACTGAGATTTTAGTCATCGGTCCTGAGGCCCAGAGAGAGAAACTTTTACCAAAACTCCATTCACACTCTTTTAATCCATCATCACAAGTGAGAAACCTGGGCGTAATCTTTGACTCTGAGCTGACTTTTATTCCTCACATTAAGAACATCACAAAAATAGGTTTTTATCATTTAAAGAACATCGCCAGAGTCCGCCCCATTGTCTCTCGGGGCAACACGGAGACGCTGATGCATGCTTTTATCACCAGTCGCATTGACTACTGTAATGCCCTGCTCTCTGGTCTTCACAAAAAGAACATTTCAGGTTTACAATTACTTCAAAAATCGGTAGCACGTGTCCTGACTAAGACCAGGGGGCGGGACCACATTACACTGGTTTTAAAATTGCTGCACTGGTTCCCCGTGTGTTTCAGGATCGATTTTAAGGTTATTTTAATGGTCTTTAAATGTCTTAATGGTCTTGGGCCTTCTCATCTTTCAGAGCTGCCTTTATCCTATGAACCTTCCCGGCCCCTGGTCTCCTCTGGCAGCAGACTCCTAACCATTCCCAAAGTCAGGACACACACTCACGGCGAGGCATCTTTCCAGCACTACGGCCCCCGTCTCTGGAACAGTCTGCCGGAAGAGCTCAGGGCCGCAGAGAACGTTCATTTTTTTAAAAGCAGGCTCAAGACGCACCTTTTTAGATTAGCTTTTGATTAGTATTTATTATGTTTTAGACAGATCTTATTTTTGTTCTTATTTATTTATTTAATTTTACGTATTCTGTTTTGTCACTTAATATTAGGTAGCTGTTTTACTCTTTTTATCGTTAATATTAGGTAGCTGTGAGTGTGTGTGTATGCGTGTGTGCGTGTGTACGGGTATATGCATCTCAATGTATATCTAATAACTAGGGGGGTTTATGGGTGGGTCTTCGGGGTTTATTGGGCATGTTGTATTGATTTTCGACTCAGCTGTAAAGCACTTTGTGTTGCATTTTATTGTATGAAAAGCGCTTTATAAATAAAGTTTGATTGATTGATTGATTGATATATGTGCTAAACATACATGAGAGTACTGACAAGCACAGGTGCTATAGGTGCCACTTACAGGAGAGCACTGACATGCACAGGTGCTACATGTGCCACTTACAGGAGAGCACTGACATGCACAGGTGTTATATGTGCCACATACAGGAGAGCACTGACATGCACACGTGCTATAGGTGCCACATACAGGAGAGCACTGGAAAGCACAGGTGCTATAGGTGACACATATAGGAGAGCACTGACATGCACAGGTGCTACATACAGGAGAGTACTGACAAGCACAGGTGATATATGTGCTTAACATACATGAGAGCACTGACATGCACAGGTGCTATAGGTGCCACATGCAGGAGAGTACTGACATGCACAGGTGCTATAGGTGCCACATGCAGGAGAGTACTGACATGCACAGGTGCTATATGTGCCACATACAGGAGAGCACTGACATGCACAGGTGCTATAGGTGCCACATACAGGAGAGCACTGACATGCACAGGTGCTATAGGTGCCACATACAGGAGAGCACTGACATGCACAGGTGCTATAGGTGCCACATACAGGAGAGCACTGACATGCACAGGTGCTATAGGTGCCACATGACATGCACCTATAGCATGTCATGTGGCATGCTATAGGTGCAGGAGAGAACAGGAGAGAACTCACATGCACAGTTGAGGGCCTCCTTGGCCGTGATGCGTTTGCTGCAGGCTGAACACATGGTGGTCCCTGAGACGGTCATGGATGTGAATAGGTGTGTGCTGCTGGCGGCCCGCGCTCTCCTCTCCTTGGACTCTCTGTCTTTATTCTGACACAAACAGAGATAACATTAAATAATATGACTTTTAGGTTGTGTTTAACATACAGTCCGTGCCATAGATCTCCCCCCTAAGTTGTGAGCACGCGTTTATAAGCTTTGCAGAGCTTTTCAGGGAGTCAATCTTTCATACATTTCAAAGACATACTCAAAATGCATTGTATTGGTGATGTGAACATAAATAGATAAATTAACAAAGTGTTGAAAGGTCATTAATAACTTGCTCCAGGAACATTCTACAAATGTACATTAAAAGCATGATTCATATAGCACTAGAGATGTTGATAGTTAATGCCACACTGTGGAAGATTACAGCAAAAAGAACAGTGTATCCATGGAGACAAGCAGGAGAAGGGCCTGCTCCAGCACAAGTCAAGTGAGTCAGGCTTCTGCAGATGCAAGCCCACTCACAGGAAGGATGTGTAATATATATATATATATATATATATATATATATACAAATATTTTTTCAATGCACATAAAAACCTGCGGCTGCTGCTCCTGCCCCTGTACATCCCAGTACAAGAAAACTTCCTACGTATTTTGAATGAAAGCCACGTGGCTCATGTTTTGATGACCAAAGCTGGATTTCCACACACTACTACCTAAGTAAAAATATCAGAAATCATTGGGTTTCGTACTTCAGCCGAAACCCAAGTAATTGGCCCTCTTCATGGAGGTGTCATAAACAATCTTGGTGTCATTTTTGACGCATTAATTACGTTTGAAAAACAGAAGACACAGTAGAGTTGTAAAGGCAAGTGATTTCAGCTTGGGCTCATTTCTAAAATTAACGCATTCCTCTCGCAAAAAGACTGAAAAAGCAATCTACTGCAACTCATTGTATTTAAAGTAGAATTTACCATACTGCTAACCAGAATATATAACTACAAAATGTGTTTATAATATTTCGGGTGTTCATTTTGACATGTTCAGATGAATTATGTTAAAAAAACAGCTTTGAAGTTGCACTTCTCCACAAACGCTAGGGGGCGCCAACATTGCAGCGATGACGTAGGAGAATGATCCTTCACAGCAGTCATGGCTGGAATCTGTATGAGCAGTGAGTTAAAGTGGTTCTCACCCCCGCTCCTCGGAGCTTACGTTACTCACATTTCCTGTTCAAATCTTCCTCTAAATGGGCGTAGCCTGGAGGACTGAAGGGGGCGTGAACGAGACTGGGCCGTTTACATTGCTCTGGGCGGGGGGCTGCTGACGTCAGGTCCAACTTGCAGACGTCAGGTCCAACTTCTGTGCCAGTGTTGGCGCCAGATTCAAAATTCAAATGTAGTAATACAGGTCGCCAGCAGATGGCGCCTCACAGACGGTTTTAGGCAGAAAGTCTAACTTTCAACTAATTTGCACCAAAGTGACAAGATTATGACCAGGATATGTAGACAACACTATTGGACACTCATTTATACCGTTTATCAGCAAAAAAAAGTGGATTTGAGGGTGAGTTGTCCTTTAAGAGATGATGTTTGGGGAAGAATCAGAGGTTTCAATGTACATTGTAATATCGATACATGCTAATCAAAATAACTTGAATTAAATAAATATTTTACTTTTATGAACAAAAAGCTGATGAAGTTGAAAACACAGACACAAGAGCTAACATGATACATGTGATGCAATCATTGAAAAAACGATGTACATTGTGGTAAATAAATCAAAAGCAACCAAAATGAGACTGGCATAATGTAAAAACAAATATTAGCCTTGTAAGCATGTTTTAGGATATCTTGATTTCAAGTAACAGCTAGCAAACTTGCCCAACACTGGGGACCGTTAGGCCAAGTAATTATCTTGAATCTCACAAATAAGGCTAAAAGGTTAAAAGAGTTGAACACTATAATGTACAAAACTGATGAAAGTATGTTTATACCTTGTACAGATGACAGTGAAACCTCTGATTCTTCCCCAAACATCATCTCTTAACTCACTGCTCATACAGATTCCAGCCATAACTGCTGTGAAGGATCATTCTCCTACGTCAGGGGTGCTCAATACGTCGATCGCGATCTACCAGTCGATTGCAAAGGTAGTATTGGTAGATCGCATTAAATAAATAAAAAATTACACATTCTAAACGAATATATACAAAAAACTCCGGGCAAAGTGGAGATTTTTGAAAACTCTGTTAATGCATTTGTGTGTAGACAGAGATAACCAGAGTTTTGCGTTCTCGCACGCCACAGTACCCCCCTAAATTCCTCTGATCACTGAAGCATGGATCATACTACCTTAAAAACTGTTCGCTGTGAGATGCTCGCAGCAGCGAACATCCTCGCTCCAGAGCAGCAAAGTGATCGCGGGGACTCACGCTCGAAAACAACCAAACCAGGACTAAACCAGGACTAAACCAGGGCTGAGGACGGGGTCAGTGCTTGTAAACATACGTCTTGCTCTTTACTCTGAGTGTCTTCTATGACTGTAAAAGGGCCGTTACCGGCGTCTGCATCAGAACTCCGCCCACTTCTGTTTTTTCCCCAACGCAGGACAGGACGTAAGAGACGCACATGTTTGGAATGTTACGAATGTGATTGATAACGCAGATGTGTGGATGCAAATTATTTTATAAACGGAGGACGGGAAATATTTGGATTTAAAAAAAACAGGCATGGCACATGGACATGGCACCACAGTCAAATGACATCTGTGTTTTACTCAGTAATGTTTTACTGACACTTAGGTGACTGCACATGCGCAAACAACCGCGCTCAGTGCAGGAAAGCTAAACCACGACAAACTTGTCAGCGAGTTACCACCAATTTTCCGGACTATGCATCCCTGGCCGATTCAATTCAGTGCAAGTCATAAGAGTAAACTCGGGTAATGACAAAAAATGTACATAGGTAATTGTGTTGTGTTGTGCTATATTGGCTCATGCGGTTTTGCATGTACATAAACATACATTGTAGATATAAAGAATATTTTTTGAAATATATGATTTGCATTTTTTTAGTAGGTAGATCATTTTGACTTGATCCTTTTATAAGTAGCTCGCATGCTGAAAAAGTGTGAGCACCCCTGTCCTACGTCATCGCTGCCATTTTGGCGCCCCCTAGCGTTTCTATACGGAAGTGAAAAAGTGCTACTTCGAAGCCGTTCTTTTAACATAATTCATCTGAACATGTCAAAATGAACACCCGAAATATTATAAACACATATTGCAGTTATATGTTCTGGATAGCAGTATGGTAAATTCTAGTACTACTTTAAGACTGGATCAAAAAATCTCCATAGAGACAGCAGGAAGTCGGTGCCCAACGTCTTCTCACAAGCACAAGCCAAAGGGAGTCTCCTCCTTGTGTCTCTCAGCAGGCCTAGGAACGCCTTGGGGACCCCCGGACGAGCTGGAGGAAGTGTGTGTAGATAGGGATGTTTGGGCATCTCTACTTAGACTACTGCCCCCGCGACCCGGCAACGGATGAAGCGGAAGAAAATGGATGGATGGAGGTCCAATAAGGGTTTTGGTACCAATCCCTAGAGAGACAATGAGTGAGGGGGCTTCCATCTCATAGCACCAATCTTTTTAGTGGCTTTCAGTTCAGCCAAGAGTACCCCACTTATGCCCTGCACAGTTCCAGTGATTAAAAAGTCAGTGTGCAGCAGTCCCTCATCTTCAGAATAAATGACACAATTACAACCACCTTATCTTTGATTTGAAGAGGGAAATATTCCCATTTTCTGTCCTTTCATTCATATCAGTTCATTTCGCCTTTGAAAAAAACATGAAAAATCTGTATCGGTGCATCCATACTTAGCGCAGCAGCAGAGTGAGGAAGTGCCTTGTATGGAACTTCACTCCCTGGTGACTTTGTGCTGTGTTTACCCAGGCATCCAAATATCACACATCGCCATTTCTATGGTAACAGTCGAGTCAGATGTTCAGCGAGGAAACTGCCAACAAGCCCACAGCCAACATGACAGCCACCCACGGAGAGGCCGGCTCTGTACTGCTGCACTCCTGCTGTACTCCTGCTGCACTCCTGCTGCATTCCTGCTGTTTTAGAGTATCCAAAAGTACTAATACTACAGTACTAAGAGCCAACAGGAGCACAGGTCAGGTCTATTACTGACATTTCAACATTGCAATGCACACTTCAAGACCAGTGTGATTGTAGGAGTACTGTTGGATAGAATACTGTTCCAGAATACTCAATACATGACCTAAAATGTATTTTGCATAGTATTCCGTTACTTTGGAAAAAGTAGTACCTGTATTCCGAATACTTCTATTTATAGTTTTAATCATTATTTTTGTATTATTTATATGAATTCATGTTTATTTACAAAACTTTTAAAAGATACATTTCTAAATATTTAAAACGTTTATCAATGTTTAAATTAAGAAAATATATTTTATAATTATTCTACAATTTGTTGTATATTTTTGTAAAACAAGTCAAAGTGCTTCAACAGCTGCCATTTAACGACCAGAAAAAATAGAATCTTTACTTTGATAATACCCAAAGTTTTCTTTTGTTGTTTTAACCTTAAAATGGAATGCAAGAAAGCATTATCAGAAAGTAACTGTATTAGTAAGTAAGTAGTAAGTAAGTTTTTATTTATATCAATCAATCAATCAACGTTTATTTATAGAGCGCCTTTCCTACACAAGGCAACGCAAAGCGCCTCACAACCCATATAACATCATGCATAAATCATCAAACATTAGAATTTAAGTAAACATAAAAAGACAGATTAAGAGCACAAGATATATAAAATCACACAAGTAGTTAAAAACCGTAAAAAATTAAAATCACACAAGGGATTACAATCATAAATAATCATAAATAATCATAGCGCATTAAAAAGATTAAAGATAAAAACAAATGTAAAATCATTTACTTGTATGCACAGCTAAAAAGAACTGTTTTCAGTTCAGTTTTAAAAACTGCTAGAGTAGACGCCTGTCTCACACTCTCGGGAAGACGGTTCCAGACTCTAGCTGCATGAATCTGAAACGCAGCCTCCCCATGTCTAGTTCCGACTCTTGGCACTAACAGAAGTCCAGTCCCTGTGCTCCTCAGAGCCCGAGTTGGTTCATATGGCACCAACATGTCGCGGATGTACCCTGGTGCGAGGCCATGGAGAGACTTGTACACAAGTAAAGCTACTTTAAAATCTATTCTCTGAGCCACAGGAAGCCAGTGCAGAGACCTGAGGACCGGACTAATGTGGTCGTACTTCCTGGTTCTAGTCAGGACTCAAGCTGCAGCATTTTGGATGTACTGCAGCTGTTTTACCGCTTGTTTAGAGAGACCTGTGAACAAGCCATTGCAGTAGTCCAATCGACTGGAGACAAATGCGTGGATAAGAATCTCCAAGTCTGCTTTAGACACAATGTTTTTAATTTTAGCAATGTTTCTTAGGTGGAAGTAAGCTGATGATGTCACAGATGATATGTGGCTATTGAAATTCAAGTCTGAGTCCATTATTACTCCTAGATTTCTGACCTGAGTTGAGGGTTTCAGGGAGAGAGACTGGAGGTGGCAGATAACGCTCTCTCTTTGTTTCTGAGGTCCGAAAACAATAATTTCAGTTTTTTCTGTGTTTAGCTGGAGAAAGTTATTTTGCATCCAATCACTGATCTGTTGGATACAGTGAAGGAGCGAGTCCACTGGTCCATGTTCTCCTGCTGTCAGGGACACATAGACCTGAGTATCGTCAGCGTAATTGTGATAGGACACGTTATTACTGTGTATTAACCTACCCAGAGGCAGCATGTAAATATTAAACAGGAGAGGCCCCAGGATTGAGCCCTGTGGCACTCCGCAGGTCAGGGCCAGATGGTCTGAGACACAGTTTCCGATCTCCACAAAATACTTTCTGTCCTGTAGGTAGGATATAAACCAGCTTAGGGCTGTTCCAGAAACACCAACCCAGTCCTCAAGTCTCTGAATGAGGATACCATGATCGACAGTGTCGAAAGCAGCACTCAAATCTAACAGGATAAGAACTGAGACTTTTCCTGCGTCAGTGTTAAGTCTGATGTCATTTGTTACCTTCACTAGAGCGGTCTCTGTGCTGTGGTGGGGTCTAAAACCAGACTGGAACATATCAAAAGAGTGATTGATTATTAAAAATTCTGTAAGTTGTTGATAGACAACTTTTTCTAGAATTTTACCCATGAAAGGCAGATTTGAAATGGGCCGATAACTTTTAAGTGCCAAGGCATCCAGACTCCTCTTTTTTAGGAGGGGTCTGATGACTGCCGTTTTCAGGGCCATTGGGAATGTTCCAGATTCAAGAGACATATTTACTATATGCGTGAGTGAAGGTAAAAGACTGCTCAGAACAGACTTAAGAAATCTAGGAGGTAATACATCCAGGCTACATGTAGAAGAACTCAGACTTGTAATTATCATTTGGACAGTTTCATTTTGTACTGGTGTAAAGTGTGTCAGCCCAAAAAGCTTCCACTGGCTGTTGGATTGTAATTTCTACTGTGGAGGTGATGGCATTTTTGATGCCTTGGACTTTGTCATTAAAAAACTCTGCAAACTCATTACATTTGGTTTTGGAGGTAAGCTCTGATGGCATCTTAACAGGGGGATTTGTCAATTTATTTACCGTTGAGAACAGAACGCGTAGATTGCCACTACAACCTTCGATTGTTTCGGAAAAATAAGTTTCCCTCGTTCTACGTAGCACACTGTTGAACTTGCACAATGCATCTTTGAAGATCTCATGGTCAACTTGGAGATTTGACTTTCGCCACTTCCGCTCGGCTCTCCGGCACTCTCTCTTCTGTGCCCTGACAGAGTCTGCTTTTGTCCATGGCGCCTTTTGCTTATTTGTAACAATTTTGACCTTTACAGGAGCAATCGTGTCCAGAACATCCAAAACACTAGAGGTGACAGAGTTAAGTAATTCATCCACCGTAGAACACAACGTGTTATCAAAGTTTATCATCCCCATGAAAAGTTCACCTGTATTTTTGTTTATGTGTCTTCTTCTTCTAACAATTGAGGATTCAGCTCGTGCTTTACTATTGAGACACATATCAAAAAATACACAGAAATGATCTGACAGAGCAACATTGGCCACATTTACATTTGAGATATTAACCCCTTTAGTAATTAGCAGATCGAGAGTGTGTCCTCTGCTATGGGTGGGGCCACTCACATGCTGAGTGAGACCAAAGGTTTCCAGCACAGAGCTCAGCTCTTTCGCGTATCTATCATTAACGTTATCTACATGTATATTAAAATCACCTATGACGACTAAACTATCAAAGTCTGTGCACACAACTGAAAGCAACTCGGTGAAATGATCAGTGAAACTATACATGACTGTGGCGGCTTGTACACAACAATAATAAGAATAGAAGATTGTTTTTGTTCTATTTTAAAAGAGACATACTCAAATGAGGAAAATTTCCCAAGAAGTACTCTATGGGAGACAATACAATCTTTAAAAACTGCTGCTGTGCCTCCTCCTCTTTTATTTTCTCGAATTTCTGATTCAAATTTGAAATTTGGTGGTGTTGTTTCTATTAAAACTGCATTTTCTGTATTATGGTCAAGCCAAGTTTCAGTCATAAACATAAAGTCAAGATCATAAGAACAGATAAAATTATTAATTAAAAAGGATTTATTGCATAGTGATCTGACATTAAGCAGAGCAAGGTTAAAAATAATGTCAGTGTCAGTGGGTTTAGTTGATTGACTACAAAGAATTGGAATTAGATTTCCTGAGTTGGACCGTCTAACTGCTGTCCTTCTGTTATATTTGTGTTTATTCAAATTAAAACACATTTCTGAGCCGGTGCGAGGAACACACACAGTCTCTATTGGTTTAAAAAGTGAACTCTGTTGTACTTTGTTAAGTTCCAGATGCATAACTGAGTCAGCACAGTTCAGTGGCAGGACTGTCGTTACACTGCCAGACGGACAGGGGTCAGTGTTTGCACCACAGTACTCACCCGGTGCTGGAGTGGAGGAGGAAGGTGGTAGTGGGGGCCGAGCATGGATGTATTATATTAACTGGATAGGGTATTACTAGCTTGTAGCTGAATAACTCACGTGCTCAGGGGATTCTCGCGGTACTGCAGACTGAACCAGACTAAATTCACGTGGGCCACCCAGAAATTTTCCCCATAGAACTCAATGCATATTAAAACAGCTCAACCTCAGCTGACAGAGAACCTACAGCTTTCATAAAGATCGGATTTTGTGGGGATTTTAGTGTCCCTTGTCATCCTGAACTTTTTTTCTTCTTAAATCCTTCGGTTTTGTTTAAATCCACACTTTAGTGCCACAAACTCTGCTCCTCTGGCTCTCGCTCTAACTCCCGCTCTGATGAACGGCTCTGATTGGTCAGAGCGCGGCCGAGCCCCTCTGTGCACGTGCGTGAGACCCGGTGTGAGACCCACACACGCGTGTTTGGCGCAACGCATTATGGGAGATCATCCACTGCGCAGAACCGGGAGGACCAGACTATGCCCAAATACAGGCGAGTTTCCCATAGATCTTTGCGAGTTTCAGGCAACTTCCGCTAATCTTTCAGCCCCCATGCTGTCACAAAGCGCCACTGAGCACAACCATTCATTTGAATAGGGCGCCATCTTGGATCGCCGGGGCTTGGGGCCGAGAGGCCTCGGATGTAAACAGTCACGCCCCCCTCGGGGAGCACTGAACAACATGGCGTAAAAAGTCCATCAATAAACTGGTGCCGTATCTGTTCGGGTGCAGACCGTCTGGACGATAGGCCACGTGACGCTTCCAGAACAGGCCAAAGTTGTTCACAAAAACAAAGTTAAAAGTGCTGCATGTAGACTGGAGCCACATATTCAGCGCCACAACGCGACTGTACAAGCAGTCTCCCCGGTTTACAGTCGGGACTGGACCAGAGATAAAAACACACAACCCAGAGGACTGGAGAAGACGGAATAGATCCATAAAATGCTTCTTTGTGACCTCGGACTGCTGCAGCTTCATGTCGTTGATCCCCACATGCACGATTACCTTTGAAATGGTATCAGGCAGGGAGTGAAGCAGAGGAGGGAGACGTATGAGCAGGTCTGGTACAGTGGCTCCGGGAAAACACTGAGTGACCGCGTTAAAAAAGCGGACGTGCCTCACGATGGAATCTCCAACAATCAAAGTAGTCGGGGCGAAGAGTGGACGCGGCCGCGGAGAGGGCGCTCGGTGTCCATGGCCAGAACCAGCGGGCTCATCCAGGGATGGGTCCGAACCAGGGCGCTGCTGAACACATGGAGGGGAGCGGGGGTGTTGATTCCCAGCTCCGGGCAACCCACGCTGTGTGCACGGAGACGCTGGAGCAGCGAGAGGAGCAGGCTCGGGTCGCTGCTGCTGACCCGGTGAAGGTAAGCGGTGGTGATGCACTGGGGTCAGAGAAGGGGAATGATCACTCTTTCGTCTGAGGACAGCTTCCTTTAAGAGTGTCTTTCTCGCAGTGGACCTGGATCCACGGACAGCAGTAGAGTTTGCTGCAGAGTCCAGGGGTTCTGCTGAGGGGGCTGGAATGTCAGCGGAGAGGGCTGCATAGCGGTTTGAAAGGCTCAGGACATGGGCCACGGCGCTGGATGGCTCCTCGCAGTCCGCAGGCTCTTTATTCCGAACCGGGCACTTAGGTGTAGAACAAGAGGGCCCAGAGCTGACAGATCTCTCCCACACGACAGTGTCACAGTATGCAGCGCTCAGTGACATACGCCGTGAGTGCTGCCCGCCAGCGACATCAAAAAGTTTGGACACGAGTGACTGTTTGTCCTGCAGCTCTGCAGTGAGGCGAAGGACTTCTTTACGGAGGTCTGCAATAGTGGCACGGTCCCTCTCACGAAGCTCCAATGTGAGGCGACTAATGTCGTTCGTGGTCATTGCAGTGTCACTTTCCATGTCTGTGGTGCGCTCGTGGTAGCCTCCGAGCTAGCGCGTTTCGATTGGGTCTTTGTGTTAAAAGACGTGATGCTCTGGAACCATTGCATTTAAGGTAAAAACACTAGAGTGTATAAAAGACACTAATACACCGTAAAAACGTGTTTAAAAGGCTTTAAAAGGCTTAAAAGGGTAAACAGAGCAGAGACGTCAAAAACGCGTGCTCACTCCCGCGTGCTCATTCACTCACTTCACAATGAGAGAGAGCTATATACCGCCTTTTCACTGCAAATCTGAGTCTCAAAGCGGTTTACAATTGTTCATTTTTGGGCATTTGTCTCTCACTCCACACAGAGATGGGAGCGGGGCCTGTACAGGAGGCGCATGCTAGAACTATTGGACATATTTTTAGTGGTAGGGGAAACCGGAGTACCCGGAGGAAACCTACGCAGACACGGGGAGAACATGCAAACTCCACTCAGAAAGGCCCTGGTCCGACCGGGATTCGAACCCAAGACCTTCTTGCTGAGAGGCGAGAGTGCTATCCACTCAGCCACCGTATTCTAAATACTAGACTTTAAAGAAGTAACTGTAAGGGAATACAGTTACTCAAAAAAATGGCATTACATGTATTCCGTTACTCCCCAACACTGTGTATGAAGCTCTCGAAAACAGGACTCTTAAAATAAACTTGGAACTCAATAGATATACAACAATCATAGATCTGACATTTTCAAGTTGTCCCTTAAAGCGGATGCACAGAAATGGGCAGAATAAATGGGAAATCATATTATAAACAGTTACACATTTCACATTTTTACTACTCCTTCAGTGTTGCACATTATTACAATGCCTGTATTATCAGAATCCAAATGGTATATTATTACCCAGTATTGCACATTACCACTGTGTGAACGGCACATAGAGTCAGCAGCACTGATATAGAAACCCTCCACTCCTCCATTGGGCATGATCTCGTCTTGTCCTCCCACCACTACACTCCTGTGCCTCTGCCTGCATCAGCCTTCTGCTCACTCATCCTCACTCAGCTTACAGCTCGTGCCACAATTCTCCTCCTCCCCATCACCATGTCAACAGAGCGACATTCTCTACCATAGCACAGCATATGTCTGCCAGGTGCAGTCTTTTCCTGTGCAACACTGTGGAAACATCAAGAAGGAGGGACGGGGGGCTATAATTCCTAAGAAAAATGGAAAAGTTACGTCACCTTTACACAAAATAGCTATCCCATACAGTGGCTCATTGCTAGAAATCTCTCCCTGTCCCTTATTATATACTATTCATTTTGATTTTCAGACATACATCTGAATGATGCTTGTGCATTCTTTCACGTCTTTGCGGTGACCCGAGGAGGATGTTGTTGGGGGTCTGGGGGTCTGGGGGTCGCGTGTGTCGTATTGTGAAGTTCCGCTACTGGCCAGGCGCTAGAACAAAAATGTTTCCGTCGTTGTCTAAATTCTGTGCAGGAGCCTGGACGTTTTTGCGAATTGCTTTGCAGCGTCTCCGCAGCGCCTCTTTCTAAACGGGGCCTTAAACATTGTAATATTTATTAAAAAGTCATTGTAATGGGAGACTTTGAGAATAAGACTGTGAGTAAGCCACTAAAGTCTACAATGACAAAATATGACATTGTCCACGTGGTGAAAGGTCCGACAAGGATAACCTCATCAACCCAGACACAAATTGACCTGTTTTTTTAGTAATAAACCAGGACATATTCTAAAAAGTTACAGCATGATCACGTCACCTTTAAACAAATTAACCATCTCAGACAGTGGCTCGTTGCTAGAAATCTCTGCTTTTAACCCTAACCCTTATTATATCATATTAAACTAGATTTTCAAACAGTGAAAGAAGGAAGCAGATATCTTCATCCTTCATACTTCCTGTGTGTGTCACTTGGTCCTCTGTCTATTTTACAAAATTATGAGACAAACATTTTGTGCTACAGCTTTGAGTTAAAAAATGAAACAAAATCTAAAAACCTCCACACAAACAAAAAGAAACTGCAAAGTACATACTTGTCTACACAGTTTTTAAAAAGCATTTTGAATATGATCTCACAACATCATTCACAAACACGTCAACTGTCACTTACTTGGAGACTCATTTCTCTGGACTTCTCTTGTTGCACTTTGGTCAGAATTCTCACTTTAGACAATAAATAAAGATAAACGACAAAAACAGCTCCCTGAAACAAAACTAAATGGTGCTGAAGGCGAGAATGCGAGTGGTTTAGTTGCTGGTATGGCAGACTGGAGCGGTACTTCTGCTTTGTGAGAGTGTGTTCCTGTGAGCTGTGAGTAATGCCGCCCCCAAAGCAGCACATGCGTGGTACGGGACAAGACGCACTGAGTGGGAACACCTCCACTTAGGACAACTTAAACTGCAAACAACAATGTGCAGGTAAACACAGACGGACCACAGCTTACAGATTTGTTTTCTTAAAAGGAAGTTATGTGCTGCTTTTTCTTGCATCAGTGCATACCTTACAAATTCAGAATCAGAATTCTTAGTATTTCTATTTTGAGTAACAAGAGGTCAAAAACTTGGAGATTATAAAGTAAACATAGAATAAGGCTTGCATAAAGAAAAAACAATCCACAAAATATTTTTTAAATGACTACATACAAGTGTACTAAGTACACTTAAAATTCCTACAACTATAAACGGCTAAAGTACAATATAAACATCTGTAATTACATCATGATGCCGCTGACTACTGTGTGTACTCCACTACTGTAGCTCTAGACTTTTATTTTATTTTATTATTGTATTATTGTATTAGAAGAAGGTCCTTTATTCGTCCCACAATGGGGAAATTTCAGTTTGATGAATGCACATCATCACAGGGGGCGACAGTAGCTCAGTTGGTAGAGCATTGGCCTTCAGGCCTGAAGGTCGTGGGTTCAATTCCCACCTCTCCACCTTCTCCACCGATTCCCACTGATGACTGCTGTCATTGTGTCCTTGGGCAAGACACTTAACCCCACTTTGCCCAAAGCCCCCACTGAAAGATCAAGGCTATGCTCACACTCAGAGAGCAGCCGTCCTCCTGTGGACTCACCACCTGCAGAGGGTCAGTGAGGGGCTGGTGCTATGAGGCTTGGGTGGCATCTCTGATTGCCACCCCCCTGACCCAGAAATGGATTAAAGGGTGGAAAATGGATGGATGGATGAATGCACATCTATCATCGATTATCCTAAACAATAGATCATAGATTTTGTCCTTTTTTTTTGCTGTAATATGTGTAATGATAACATTGACATTTCTTTTTTCTAGGATTTTGACTGCAGTCTTTTCATTGCTATTCACCCGTTGTTCCATTGTCTGTTTCATGGCGTGATGATGGGACCCCTGAACCCGGTCCCCTCCATCTGCACCTGCAGAATACCTTATGGGCCACACCCCATCCCCGCCTGGGAGCAGCTTCAGTCCTCGTTTCTGCAACCTACAAGTGGCCTTGGTCCTTGTTCTGTAGCTTAGGTCCTGGATCTATAGTCCGTCCATCCGTGTGGAGCAGATCCCTCTCTCAATGTGGACCTCCCTGAGGTTTCTCACTTAGTTATTCCTTGCCGATGCAGGAGGGTGTAAGTGTCTAACAAGAAGGACTGTGTTGATCCAGGACTCTTAAGATTCAACACTTATGGACATTGGTCAACTCCCTATGGACCAATGCACGTTTGTTCTCTATTCTTTGTGTCTTATCTCTTGATTCTCTGAACTGTGTTGGCGATTTCAACAGTTTTGTTAAGTTCACTGAGATAACTACTATAGTAGCAGCCCTATACTTCCTGGGTTATCTTTATTATTTTAGAGATTATTTAATGGTCATGAGTTGGAAGCATTATTACTTCTCAGAATGAGAAAATTAGAGCTCAGGACCGTTCGATGTGGTGATTAAAGATCTAACAAACTTTCTCGGAGTGGACGTTTAAGTAATACTTAGAATGAACACAAAAATATGAAGTAAGTTGATCACCTACTAGTTATAGTTTTGCTTTGAAACGACACACAAATATTAAGTAAATCAATCACTTCAAAGTAATTGTTTTGCATTCTGTCAAATTGAATTTAATATTCTTTATTACTTAATAAAGAACTGAAGTTGATAGAACTCAAAAAGGCAGATGGAACCTCTTACGGTATTTTTTTTGTTTCTGATAAAAGCAACACTTTTTACAGTGATAGTGGGCTGATGTTGGAATGGACCCTGCTTCACTAATCTTGGAGCAGTGGAGTGTTGTGTGCATGTGTGGCCAGCAGATGGCACTCTCTTCTACAAAAAAGACAGACATTGGTCTCAAAACCCACACTGCACCCTACTCTCCTCTAGGAAGTGTGCATTTGTGCACTAAGGGTTTGAGTGCGCAGGTTACAAGCGTGCAAAAAAGGCGGAATTGGGACAGTGACACTGAGAGCAGGTTACGTCATCGACTAGTCAAGTGCGCAAATGATCCCCTTTTGCGCACTTGACTAGTCGATGACGTGAGGGTGGAAGTGCGAGTATTGGCACAAGGCCTTGCTCAGTCTTACATACCCTGTTTTGTTATGTCTCTGTGATGGTGTGTGTCTCTGTGTGGGTTTGTATGTGTGTGTCTGTGTGTGCCTGTTGTATGCTTTATCTGTCTTAATATCAACCTGCCATGGGACTACGGATGAAAATTAGCCTACATGGCTAACTCTGGCACATTTACATGTTAAAAACACATGTTGATGAATGTGCACTGTCCCAATTCAAATAAAGATTATTAATTCTCTGCTTCCTGGTTGGTTGGGCTGTTGTCAGGTGCTGCTCTCTGAAGGGCCAGGTATTAAATTTTGCTTTATTTAGGTACATTTGGAGAGCTGTTGAACTTAAATGGTAAAATGTCACTACATTTTACGACTTCAGTTCTACAGATCTATAGAGGATTTTTGATTGAGTGCATCTATACGGAAATTCTGTCAGTTTTGATGATATATATGAAATATATACAGTGCCTTGCGAAAGTATTCGGCCCCCTTGAAGCTTTCAACATTTTGCCACATTTCAGTCTTCAAACATAAAGATATAAAATTTAAATTTTTTGTCATGAATCAACAACAAGTGGGACACAGTCGTGAAGTGGAACGAAATGTATTGGATAATTTAAACTTTAAAAAAAAATAAAAAACTGAAAAGTGGGGCGTGCAATATTATTCAGCCCCTTTACTTTCAGTGCAGCAAACTCAGTCCAGAAGTTCAATGAGGATCTTTGAATGATCCAATGTTGTCCTAAATGACTGATGATGATAAATAGAATGCACCTGTGTGTAATCAAGTCTCCGTATAAATGCACCTGCTCTTTGATAGTCTCAGGGTTCTGTTTAAAGCGCAGAGAGAACCATGAAGACAAAGGAACACACCAGGCAGGTCCGAGATACTGTTGTGGAGAAGTTTAAAGCCGGATTTGGATACAAAAAGATTTCCCAAGCTTTAAACATCTCAAGGAGCACTGTGCAAGCAATTATATTGAAATGGAAGGAGTATCAGACCACTGCAAATCTACCAAGACCCGGCCGTCCCTCCAAACTTTCATCTCAAACAAGGAGAAGACCAAGCCCCGGCGATCCAAGATGGCGCCCTATTCAAATGAATGGTTGTGCTCAGTGGCGCTTTGTGACGGCATGGGGGCTGAAAGATTAGCGGAAGTTGCCTGAAACTCGCAAAGATCTATGGGAAACTCGCCTGTATTTGGGCATCGTCTGGTCCTCCCGGTTCTGCGCAGTGAATGATCTC
The DNA here is from genome assembly GCA_964034765.1 of Knipowitschia caucasica. Classification (NCBI taxonomy): domain Eukaryota; kingdom Metazoa; phylum Chordata; class Actinopteri; order Gobiiformes; family Gobiidae; genus Knipowitschia; species Knipowitschia caucasica. Next base: position 6,995,423 of record OZ035841.1, read on the forward strand.
CCATAATGCGTTGCGCCAAACACGCGTGTGTGGGTCTAAAGTGTGGATTTAAACAAAACCGAAAGATTTAGGAAGAAAAAAAGTTCAGGATGACAAGGGACACTAAAATCCCCACAAAATCCGACCTTTATGAAAGCTGTAGGTTCCCTGTCAGCTGAGGTCGAGCTGTTTTAATTTGCATTGAGTTCTAGGGGGAAAATTTCTGGGTAGCCCACGTGAATTTAGTCTGGTTCAGTCTGCAGTACCACGAGAATCCCCTGAGCACATGGGTTCTTCAGCTACAAGCTAGTAATACCCTATCCAGTTAATATAATAGATCCATGGAGAAGACTGATCAGAGATGCAGCCAAGAGGCCCATGATCACTCTGGATGAACTGCAGATAACTACAGCTGAGGTCTCAGCAAGAGGGTCCTGGGTTGGAATCTTGGTTGGAGCAGGGTTTTTCTGAGTGGAGTTTGCATGTTCTCCCCATGCCTGTGTAGTTTTCCTCTGGGTGCTCCAGTTTCCCCAACCACTAAAAAACTAAAAACCTGTTTAATAAGTCCTGACCAAGAGCTCTGGTCCTGACCAGAACTGGATTAAGGGGATGAACATGGAGCTTCCTCGCCCCATATAGCAGGGAAGCTTCATTCATGCCACAACCCTCCTCCTCCTCCATCTTTCACGTTTCTCCTCGCTCCCACCATCAGGGTCTAGGGCGGCTCTGGGGGATTTCATTTCATTCTGCAATCATCATGCAGTGCTCTGTTAGGGTCAAAGCGCCGAATCCTAACCACATTTCTCAAAATCAAAACCCGGATACTTAACTTTTTCTTTCATAAATGAGACATAATCTTGAAAAAATGTATAAAAAAATAATTATGAGTTGTAAAAAGAGCTAAACACATGTAGCATCTAAAGATAGCCACAGAATTGTGATCGGTTAAACGGTGCTCAAGCAGCAGAGACTAGACTTCTTTTAACCTAACTTTGAGAACTTTAAATTTGCTCCCATTTACACATACAAACACCAAATTTGAATCAGTTGTTCAACTCTGGGGTCTAGGTCAGCTGAAAGTGAAAAACATGAAATTGCAGCACTAGCGCCCCCTACAGAGTGATACACTTTGCCAAACCAGGCTTGGCCGTAATGCCAACAGGGATAAAATTTGCTCAACATACTGTAAACAATGTAGCATCAAAGTTAGCTACAGAATTTGTTTCAGTTAGACAGTGTGAGTGCGGCAGAAGAATGTAATAGTTGTAGTTGTTTTGAAACATGGATTGAAACAAGAATAAAATCTATTCAATTACATGTATTCTTGTATAGCCCTAAATCACAACAGTAGTTATCTCGGAGGACTTTACAAAACCGTTGAATTCGCCAACCCAGATCAGAGAATCAAACAGTTCACACAAGTAATGCAATGATAAAAACACATAGAGCACTGATTAAAGAAAAAAAACCTCAAAGACGCTCCTCATGTCATTCATTCACTCCATACACGATGGTGATAAACTACTACGTTAGCCACAGCTGCCCTGGGGCACACTGACAGAAGCGAGGCAACCAGTATGTGCCATCGGCCCCTCCGACCACCACCAACCATTCACACACACATCAGATTCATTCAAGGCACTGTGGGTGAAGTGTCTTGCCTAAGGACACAGCAACAGTTTGGCATTCAAATGTATTATTGTAGAGGCCTAAATCACAACAGCAGTCGTCTCGGAGGACTTTATAAAGTCGTAGGTCCTCTTGTCGAACTGAGTATTCATACCAGTCTTCTGGCTATGAATAAGCTGATATTGATTTGCGATTTTCCCGTAACATCAGAGGCCCTTTCATTAGTCGACCGGCATTCAGCTACAGTATGTGAGAAATGACAGCCATTTCTATTCTGCTCACACTGTGTCTTTTTGAAAGTATAATTTCTTGTGATGTGCTCAGATCTGGGGTTTTAGCAGCACTGTACAGGGAATCAATAGGAGCAGTATCATGTATCAAGCATGTATCATGTATTTAGGACCAGGTAATGCAACTAAAATAAGATTATGTCAGGTGATTACTATTCATAAAGACAGACATTCATCACCTCTGATGATTTAAGTGGTGCAGGATGTTTTTGTACAAAATACAAAATTAATAAGAAAAATACTTTGGGGCCTTTTGACGATGCTGATATGAACATCTCAACAACAATGCTCTGATGGGTCATGGGTTGGTTGTATAGATGTAGTGGTTGACAGCCGGGACAGTATTGGACACGCGACTAGGTTTCTAGAGTCTCAGAGAGGAGAGACGTGGGTGGGGCATACAGAGGGCTGATAGAATATACATTGTTTAGATACTGTATGTAGTTACTCATTATTTTAACCACATTTTATATTAAATGATTTCATCTTGTTATTCTTGACAAGGATTTGACAACATTTCAGTCGAACACAATAAAGACATGTGTGCTCTCTTTTGTTATTATTTTTATTATTTTTATTGAATACACCATAATGTCACATTTAGTATATTTAGTTCTTCTTTACGGTGTATTTCCCCCAGTTTCCCTGAAATCGGACAGGGAGATGAATCAGGTTTTCCTCCCATCCTTGTAAATGCAGTGATCCAGCCCCGCTCTGTGCCTCACTCATGTGGTGCAAAATGAACATGCGTGCCCAACCGGCTGACAACTTGTTCTGTTGTGAGTAATAGAGCCATGAATGAGAAGTGACGGGAGGGGGCCCCCAGGAGCCACTGCTACTGCTATGAAACGCTCAACCTGCATGACCCCTGTAGAGCTTTATGTGGCTCCTGTTCAGCCAATTTGCCAAACTACAAGGAGGTTATTTTCCGCAGAAAGTAGCGACAAATAGAAACCACTAATGTTCTGACACATCTGAATCACTTTTTAAAGCTTGCCTGATTTTCAAAGGAGGTGGTCTGACCTTTCTAAACACTCTCACAAACCCTTTGTCAAAGTTGGTTTGGCAGTCAGAAAACAGCTTGTTCAGGCACACACATACTAAAGACAATATGTTCTGGATAAAATTAACGATGAGGTTGTTATTTTGTGAAAAACATAACAATAGGTACAGGACTCAGGACAGTGGTGATGATCCAGGTCGGACATTTATGGACATTGATGGACCATGGTCACCTGCCCCTTATGGACCATGGTCACCTGCCCCTTATGGACCAATGACTCTGTTTTTTTATTTCTTGTGCTGGATAAAATGTTTTCCTCCTGTGGACTCACCACCTGCAGGAGGATCAGTGGCTGGTGCTCAGTGATTTGGGTGGCATCTCTGGCCAGCCCCCCGACCCAGAAAAGGGGTAGAAAATGGATGGATGGATGGATGGATGGATAAAATGTTTTATATACGACAAAAATAGCCCATGGTCTATTATTATAGTACATGTATTGTTAGTAAATCAAATCAAGTATTTTATCAAGTATTATAAGAATCCAAGGCCCTGCAAGCTCTACTCAGATGACACTTGAAGTATCCAAGAGCAGAGATGTCTTTCATCAAGCAAAAATACCTAAATCTGTGAGTGTGCAAATCAATGTTATGAATTTTTGGAGGTTTAGAGCCTCGACCTCTCTCCCCTGGGTTCTGGTTCATGTCCTGTTGATTTTCCATATTGATTTGTTGATTATGTTATCAATAATGGTATGAGAGAATCTTTTTACTTTAACTTGAGGTGATGAATACTGGCGACTAAGAAAGCATGACAGGCGAGAGTGAGAGACAGCGATACAATCTTCTGTGTGTCCGGATCAAGCCCTCAGGACCAAACAGGAAAGACTTGATATTGATCTAATTACTTTTGATTGATGGTTTTATGCACTGCAACTTTTGATAATTTCAGGCTGTGAACAATTAGTAACTGGTAAATGCTGGTAAAGGTGTGAAAAAGCCTAAAAAAAAGCATGTGAAAATAAATAATGCACTGTACTGTATGTAAGTAAGGTAATCATTCCACAGACGGTGACATCAGAGAGACGTGTTTTTAGGGAAACCGAAATACCTGGTGTAAACCTACACAGACATGGGGAGAACATGCAAGCTCAAAAAAAGATGGCCCCCGTCCAGTCCAGGAATTGAACTCAGGAACATGCGCTAACTGCTGCGCAAAAGAGGAAAGTGTGGCCGCTATTGGTTAAGGTTCAGTTTAGACTTTAATGTATTGTGTTATGTTTTCCTGGACGCTGCACCAAGATTAGAGAGCGCCTCAGGATGTCCTATGGTGCAATAAAGTGTACCTTAACCTTCAATGTTGAGCAGAGAGATAAATGTTATGGCCCCAGAGAGCACCGTGCACAGATGTGCATAATGTCTAGACTGGGCCAGATGAAGGTCAAGCACTGGCCATGTCACTGTGTCCGACAATGAGCCGCAGTTCAATTTGGAGGCTGCCCATTCTATTAGTTTAACTCTTTTTGAACAGAATGAATGTGGAGCCTGAACCATTCCATTTCCTCCATGACATAATGTTTATGCGTGTCCAGGTTCAGGACTGCCGTAAAAGGGCGCCAAACGAATACACAATATATCTCATGTTCGGGCACTTCACCTCTGCACCTCCATCTTGCTTGATACTGTTTTGACGATTATGTTGATAACAACGATACTTGACCTTATCCGTGATGCTGGAGGGGTTTTGTTGGAGTCTTAAACTTCTGTGCTTCACAACAATGCTCTGCTAAAAGTTTGGACGCCCATTGTTGGGAAACACAGAAGTTTAAGACTCCAACAAAAAAATAAACTGAATATATTATTTAAGTTAGGTAGTTTAAAATCACCAAAGGATATTTATTATATATTAGGATTAATTGTGTGCACCTAGTGCACTTGTATATAGTAATAATTTGGAGAAATGTATGTAGATTTTTATTTATGCATGCCTTATTCTATTCTCGACTTTGTTTGAAAAAGCAAAGCTATTTCCTTGTTTGTGACTTCTTGTTACTCACATAGCCATACAAGAATTCTGATTCTGACATGAATTTCTCGGTAGGCTGACAATGGCAATGATACACTATTTTAGTTTTTTATAATTACTGGAATAAGTAACTTGTTGTCAATGCTTTAACCTTTTAGTTTAAAGTGGCTTTTAGGTCACCTGTTCCTCATTTGAATCACTATCACCAGTGAATTATTGGAACAGAAATATCAAATTCATGTAATATGTAGCAATAATAACAACAGGTAAAGTGTTACTTGTGAACAGTGTTGGGAAGAATACTTTGAAAATGTTACGTTAGAGATTACTGAATACATGACCTAAAATATATTTGTAACATATTCCGTCAAAAATAGTAACTGTATTCTGAATACATGCATTGGAAAATCTCACCTGTGTACGTGAATGAATGAATGGCCGACTTGTGTTGTTTCCGTGTCCCATGAGCTGATTATACAATAGTCTGTGGGTGCAACATTTTCTTTGTTTTTTTTTTTTTACATAAAAAACGTAATATGAGAAAATGAGTATTCCCATGATTTACAGTTACTCATAAAGAGTAATCTGAACACATTATGGCGTTACATGTATTCCGTTACTCCCTAACACTGGTAGTGGATTTTGAGAACAACAGTCTGTGTGTAATGACTGTATGTATATGATTGTGGTATAACTATTGTCTAACACAATTATTGAATGCACCTGAACTGTGCCACTGTGTGTGTTTTTTGTACCTCGTGTGTGTATTGTGTGCCTTGTACTATCACGTTGTGTAAATGTAGGTGTGTGTACGTGTGTGTGTGTGTGCATACCTTGTGCTATGCTGGGCACCCTCAGACAGCTCCACATGTTCATGTCCACAGAGAGCAGGTGGATGATGGGAGGAGTCGTCATGACGATGTCCACCACACACAGCAGCAGCGCCACGTCCAGATAGTTCCATCTGAAACACAGAGACGCATTTGTAAAACCTTTGTCACACTTTAGTTTAACTCTCACTAATCAACAGCGTATTACAGTGTACCTTGAACTTTTGCACATTTTGCCATGAATACATATTTATTTAGATTTTTTTCAAATCAAAATTTCACACACAAGTAACAGACAATTGTGAAGTGAAAGTAAAATGAAACATGATTTTGTCATTATTTTAAAAATAGAAAAGCTGGGCCTGCAGAAGTCTTCATACAGCATGAGAACACCGGAAGTGATCATTTGTGTATCCTTTATGGTTAATCAGCTCTTAATTGGTATTAAGCACTTATTAGTCCTTATTCTACATGTCCTAATTCATAATTTACCTAACTACTAACTGACACGTTCCCATGTGGGTGCGTTAATTACCTGTTAATTAGTGAGGGCTAATATAAAGTGTTACCAAGATGTTTTGTTTAGAATGAAAACAAGCTGGAGCCAATTTCCTCATTTACTACAGTAGGAAGTTGGTCATTCTAAACTCCAACCCATGAAATGTGTTGGATTAAATGAGAAAACTCTCCTGAATTTTTGAATTGATAGGACCACATTTACCCCTCCCTCAGTGATCTTTAAATATTTCCCTCCGGCCCCTTGGTGCGCTAATCGTCTTGGAATAAATACAACATAAAACAATACAAATTTGTTCTAACATCAGAACTGATATCAAGCAATTGAATCTACAATTTTACATGAATGAAAAATGACAAATAATCAATGGGGATGAAGATTGTAAACATGCAAAAGTTCTAAAAATGATTATATGACTGACTGCAAAGAATAGATCTCTCTGGAGCTGCTGTTCATTCAGGATACAAGCTCCATTGCTTCGACCAGTCTTGGAGGCTGTCATGTCAAACGGATTCCCTCTACAGTATACCAGGGGTCTCAAACCGGTTCCAGAAAGGGCCATGTGGCTACAGGTTTTACTTCCAACTGTTCCAAACTGAGCAGGAGCACAGATGACTCCACCCATTTCCTCAGTTTTAACCCGAAGATTTGAGGAAGGCAAGGCAAGGCAAGTTTATTTATATAGCACAATTCATCCATCCATCCATCCATTTTCTACCCTTTAATCCATTTCTGGGTCAGGGGGGTGGCAGTCAGAGATGCCACCCAAGTCTCATAGCACCAGCCCCTCACTGACCCTCTGCAGGTGGTGAGTCCACAGGAAGACGGCTGCTCTCTGAGTGTGAGCAGAGCCTTGATCTTTCAGAGGGGGCTTTGGGCAAAGTGGGGTTAAGTGTCTTGCCCAAGGACACAACGACAGCAGTCATCAGTGGGAGTCGGTGGAGAAGGTGCAGAGGTGGGAATTGAACCCACGACCTTCTGGCCTTAAGGCCAATGCTCTACCAACTGAGCTACTGTCGCCCTGTAGCACAATTCATACACAAGGCAATTCAAAGTGCTGAACAAAACAAGAAAGCATTAAAATCATAAATAATCACAGAACATTAAAAAGAAAGATAAAAATATAAAATCCCTCAGTTGTATGCACAGTTAAACAGAACTGTCTTTAACCTGGTTTTAAACATTGTCAGAGAGGAGGCCTGTCTCACATCTTCAGGAAGACTGTTCCAGATTTTAGCAGCATGAATCTGAAAAGCAGCCTCCCCATGTTTAGTTCTGACTCTGGGCACTAACAGGAGTCCAGTCCCTGTGCTCCTCAGAGTCCGGGCTGGTTCATATGGGACTAACATGTCACTAATATATTTTGGTGCGAGGCCATGGAGAGACTTGTACACAAGCAGAGCTGTTTTAAAGTCTATTCTCTGAGCCACAGGAAGCCAGTGCAGAGACCTGAGGACCGGACTAATGTGGTCGTACTTCCTGGTTCTAGTCAGGACTCGAGCTGCTGCATTTTGAATGTACTGCAGCTGTTTTACAGGGTGGAGTCATCTGTGCTCCTGTTCAGTTTGGAACTGTTGGAAGTAAAACCTGCAGCTACACGGCCCTTTCTGGAACTGGTTTGAGACCCCTGCTCTATACGTTGAGCAAGGCCCCAAACTTCTGGTTCCCCCACAACTGCTTTGGCTATAGCCTGTTCCTCTTGGTAGTTTGGGGACACTGAGGAGTTGTACAGCTCCATAACCTGAGACCAAAATGGGAAGTTGTTCTAAATGTTCTTCTGTCGTCAGATCTTGCTAACGGAGTATCCACAGTTCCCATCTTTCCACACTGTCCAGGTTCACTTTGAGCTAACAGAAAGGCCAAATCCTCCTTGTTCGAGGCATTGGCAGCAGCAACATCAAAACAATTTTTAATCTGCTTCTTGAAGGTTTATTCACTGACTGCCAGAATCAGAATCAATCAGAATAATAAGAAGAAATAGTTTGTTTTGTTATTGCCCTGTTATGAGAGTTTGTGACAAAATAAGGCTAAACTTTAGTCTCATTGAGGATGGGGTAAATGTTGTTGTAATTGGAAAAAAAAATGCTTTGAGCATTGTCCATCTATGGACAATGCTAACCCCATAGATTGTATAGATACAATCTATGGTTTGAGTAAAATACAAGGGAAAACAACAATAACCATGGTCAAAATGCATTTGTTTTAGATTTTTTTTTAAACGAGCAATTTTAACACAACGGCTGTTTAATATTGTGGCATAGTTTAACACTTCTGGACCAGTGTGTACCATGTGTGTATGTTTCATGCTGTGCTCTCAGGAGAAAGATTGGGCCGCTCCAAAGCCAGCATGATCTAAGGGCAATGAGGACGAGGACGAAGATCTCGAGGTATCTGGAGTATGTAATCGCCTTGCACATCTGTGAAAAAATTAGGCAAAATACTTCAGTGGTTGAACAGGTGAAATAACTGCAAATGATGATATACAACATTCGCACAGTCTCTATTGATGTAACATATAGTTACGTTTTTTGGCAGAAACTTTTGATTAAAAGTTCATTTTGACGAGAGAGTGAAACTTTTTGAGGACGAGCACTGATGAGACCTGCTCACGCTCATCCCCACAGCCCCTTGATTGGTTGTAATTAACTGAAATCCTTGAGGTCTTTTGTCATTGGTTCAACTATTCTCCTCCAGCAAGAGAGGTTGCAGTACCACTTAAAGAGTCCTTTGTGTCTTTAAAATACAACTATTTATGGTAATGAGTGTAAATTATAAATAAGAGAAATATCTGACCTTGATGTAAGTTCTGACTGTAAATTGAATTGAACCATTTGAAATTTTGTAAAAGAAACAAAAGAAAGAAAATGTGAATTGCGATAGGAATAAAACCCCAATACCTAAGCTTTTTTCATGTTTCTTCTAGTCGGGAGAGCGAGAATGCTGAAGCAAACGCTAGCTTTTGAAAGTATCTAGCGTGGATCTGCAAGAGTCTGATGGCCTGGAGATGAGAGCAGCATGGAGAGCTGTAACTGCACGGCCGCGCAATTTTGGCAAGAGATCTATGAGTGATTCTCCAGCATGGCAACTGTCAATATCCTGCATTCAAATGAATAGCGTAGATTTGTTCAGTGTAAAAATGACCACTTCAGTAATGGTGTTTGTGGGCTTCATATACCAAGATATATGGTAGTGATGGGCAAACATCACTCATGCTCCGGAGCGTGAATCACTCTTCCTGATCCACAGACTGCGTCAAAACACTGCTGTAGAGTTCCGCTCGGTATAATTGTTTTTTGTTCTGGGTGTTTTCGACTTCGTTTTTCGTTTTAGTCTAGTATTCAGATAGTACTGACACGTGTTAGTATTAGATAGCAATATGGCCTACGTGCAGGACTCTACAAGGACTCTGATTATTTTGACTATGATGTGACTGTCTCTGTGTGACATGTATGTCTTTCGATGTGTGACGTGACAATGACTATATAAAGTGTGTACTGCCTTTATTCTGTCTGAGAGAAGGAAACAATGGAAACCACTGGAACTTGAGAGAAACTTAAATAAACTTCCAGAGTTTGGCGCACCACGATCCGTCTCTGTCTGCTTCATCCCTGACACACAAACCATTTGACTTGTCTATTCAGCTATTACGGCCCCAGCTGGACTCGGCAGTGATTACATATGCATGTATTTATGGCCCTTGCTCAAATGAAAGACTGACTAAAGACTAAAAAGTGAGCCATGGACTCTTTCTTACAAGAAAGCAAAATTAGCTGATAATCTAAGCAGTCTAAACGCTGCTTAGACTGCTGCCCCCGCGACCCGGCAACGGATAAAGCGGAAGAAAATGGATGGATGGATGGATGGATGGATAGCTGATAATGGAACGATATTTTTTGATTTGTCCAAAACTGTGTACTTTCACAAGACTCTTTCTGTTTGGACCATAGACTGTGTTTGGACAATGGGGAAATGTTTTATTTATGAAACAAGTTTGGTACCTCAGCTTTAACTTGGGCAGTGAAACGTTTTCAAGCCAATTAGTAAAATATGGAGAGTTCTGAAATAGATTCATGGCTGTACATTGGAAATTAGAAACAGATGTATTGCCACACAGTCAGACTTCATCTATTATTTAAAGTGAGCCTTCACGGCCACCGTTCGATGACGTGGCTTTGCCTCCATCAGCTGTCAACCCAGAGCAGAGTCCACAGTCCACAGCCCAGACATAGACCCTCTACCTCCTCTGTCCACACTCACTGACATCCCCCGGTCCTCTCTGGACCTTCCCCGTGTCTGAGCAGAGAGCTGTGCGGGAGCTGTCCGCAGGAGACCGGACATGAGACGTGCCAATCTCGGTATGAACCATAACTGTGAACCATGTTGTGTTGTTTATAGTACTGAGCATTTATAACTGTGGAAGTAGGTTGTTTACTGAGCGACGCTAAGACTTGTTTAGGTCTTGGACACTCTGGGATAGCACCGTGGATTTAAGGCTAGCACTTGTTATCGGTGCTAGCACCGTGGGTCTGTTAGCAGCGGGGCTTTCCGCCCTCCACATGTAAACATAAAAGGGTTGTTAGTTTGGTCACAGGCTGGAGCTCTGTCTAAAAACAATTCACATCTCTAACCTTTGTCGCCTCACATTGCTTACATCTGGAAGGTGCTTTCGTTTCCTCAAAGTATGAACTGAGAGGACCAGAAGGAGTTAAAGACCGTTAAATCCGCTGTATCATGATATTACAGTCTATGGATATAACGCTATTGTCAGTCTGCCCCAGGACAGCTGTGGCTACAGAAGCAGTTTCTCACGAGCGTGTGTGGAGTGAATGAATAATGTGATGCGTCTATACAAAACCGATGCATTATTATTATTATTAACTACGTTTCGAGTTGAGGTCATAATTTTAACAAACTAATAATCTAACTACAACTACTACTAATACTTTTAATGATTCCAAATGATCATTTTTTTAATCCATAATATAATTGGAGGGTCAGAAGTTTACATGAACTAAGTTAACTGTGCCTTTAATCTCTAACATATTTTTTGTTTCGTTTTTCTCAATTCCTGATTTTTCAACCAAGGTCTATGTAAACATATGATCTCTGTATCTGCTGGAAGGTGCATAGTACTTTCACTTTTATATTATCATCAGGTGTATACGATAATAAACTTGAGTTTCAACATGGTGTGTTCTGTGAGGGGACACGTTTGTGCTGAAAATCACTGTAATGGATGAATCTTACAACCGATCTTGTTATTGATTGGGGACAATGTAACATGATGAATAGTTTTTAAAAGTCAGTTTTTCATAATGTGTGCCTTTAACTTTGTCTACTAATGTGTTGTTGATGCCTAGGTGAGGGAGGCCCGGGTCACTATGTTGCGAGTGGCTACAGTGTGTATGAGGAGGAGAACGAGCAGCTGCAGGAGGGACTGCGGGCTAAAGTCAGCGCCCTCAGAGATGTAAGTGTTGCAGACTGCTCCACGCTGCCCCAGGCTTTCTGTATAGTAGGTAGGGGTGGGCGAGATGGAAAAAAATAAATATGTTGATATTTTTTTCCCAACTCCCGATAACGATATTGCCCCTCTTGTTTTTTTGTTTTTTAATAATAATTTTTACACAAAATGATCTGTAATGTTAATCAAATAGCAAAATAGCAAACTTGCACAAACATATATTAACAATAAAAGTCAAATTCAAGTGACACGGGAAGAACACATCCAAAAAGGCTTGCACAATATTTACTGAAATTTAACAACAAAGCAGTGATTGTCGCCCATTTGACAAATGGGCAACAAGTATTGAAAAAAGAGAAAAAAATACAAAAAGCATATCGTCAAATTCACTTTTGCGATATTATTGTCCAAGATATATTTTGCCCACCCCTAATACTAGGATTGTAGCAGTACATTATACCAGTGTTTCCCAACCTTTTTGAGATGTGGTGCACCTGTTTTTGTTGAAAACACTCACATGACACACCACAAACTGATATAAACATGAATCTGCAGCTTTTATCGTGACAGTATTGTCATTCTATTTAAAGTAGATAAAATGAAACAAGCACTAAAGATCTTTATAATCTTCTCAAATTACATTCTTTTCACATTATTTTGACCAATGAGGTGATATCGGTATATTTCCCAAGGCACACCAAACGACATCTCAAGCACTCTAACGTACCACGGCACGCTAACATACCACGGCACGCTGATGTACCACGGCACTTTAACGTACCACGGGTTTAAAAACACTGCAATATACCATGGTGGTCCACTCATCCAAATTGAGATTATATTGCCTCTTCACGTATAAGACGACCCCAATGCTTTCTGTGTCTCCACAGTTAACCATTGACATTGGAACTGAAGTCAAATACCAGAACAAGATGCTGGACGAGATGGTAAGTTTGGGGAGGCGGGAAAAGTTACATGTGTCAATCACAACACACTGCAATGGTCAACGATTCAGGACTAACAAAGACACAAATGGCCATCGCATGAAAAAAAATGCATCAATGAAACTCACAAACTGGAGAGAAATATTTAACTTGAAGATGATCATAAAAGAGGGCACAGAGCACCATTGGTTTGACAAGATATTTTGGAAGCAATTGTAACTCCACTCATGGAATGAATCTTGAGTGGCCCCATCACCAAATATCTTCCCAAGCACTTTTTTGAACAGTCTGGCAAGTTTACAACTCCCTTAAATTCTACCAAATTTCTCACCAATCTGCTGTATTGCTGGACTTGGTGAATCGATGCCATTTAGTTTATGAGGCCTTTGAATCAGTCCTGAAAATGATGTATAGATTTTCTAGATGAAAATAGGTTTTGTCATTAAGTAAAATAAAGTCAATACATTTTTGCATAACAATTCATTCCAACATTTTCTCATAGCATTAGTTAGATCCCCTACCACCTTGTCTTACACTTAGAGAGCTGAATATTTTGGTTGGAACAATATCTTGATATTCCCTAAAGTATTGTTTGATTCATAAGAGCAAATATCGACTACATCTAAATGTATTGTGATAAGTGTCATTATATGACTTGGATCGTACGCGCGCTCTGATTGGCTGATTTGCGGTCTGATCTCGGACCGTTACCATGACAATTGGTCCGCAGCGCGTATCAATTATGATATATTTTCTCGGTAAAAAAGAAATGAGCGACGACTGGGAGCATTCTCCAGTGAATTCTATTATCCGGACGAGTTCAAAGAGCCAGATAATAACAGCAAATAACGACAAAAACACAACTCCTAACAGTCAAGAAGAGATGTACAACTTGGTTTCAGACCAGAAAGGTAAAAACATGATTAGGAAAACCAAGTTGGACATGAACATACTCCACAAATATCTAAAAAGCATTGGTAACGACACAGAAGAGATTGAAAACTTACCAGCGGGCGACCTCAATCATCTGATCAGCAAGTTCTCCATGTCACCATTAGACAGTTTGATTGCATGTGTTTTTGCTAGGTAAAACCGATCGATATTTGCATAAATTATAAATAGTCATAATAAAACATTTATTAACCTCATGCTCGTTTAGTAAGATGTTAATATTTAAAGTCCTTACATCACTAATTTAACAAAGAACAGAATTGAGCTATAATCGTCATTAAAAGTGACCCAGTACAGCCCAGTACAGAGATGTTTTTATTGTATTTTAATAACAAAGATCTTCTGTTCATTGCAAAGAGCATAGATAGTCATGCTGGCAGGCCCGTTGATGTGTGCTGACAGTGTACCCTTTGCAGGACTCGGACTTCGACTCGACGGGGGGGCTCCTGGGGGCCACGATTGGCCGGGTCAAGCAGCTGTCCAGAGGGAGCCAGAGCAAGGTGCTGTGCTACATGCTGCTCTTCTGCCTCTTTGTCTTCTTTGTGCTGTACTGGTTCATCCGGCTGAGGTGACCCCCCCCCCCCTTACTGCACTCTGGGACACCCCCATGGACGCTCCTGAAGGCCCCACACTGACACTGCTCTCTGGAACTCCAGCTTTGCTTAAAGGACGCTCAAGACCTGTTTAGGACTTTTCTAATGGCGTTTAGCAGAAATGTAGTGCTGATTTTATATTAGATGACAAATACATAATTAAAAACATGTGCATTTGTAAAGAGTTTTGTGCGAGAAAACATGATCTAAAACGATTAATAAATGTATTATCTGTGAAATATGAAAATGGAATTACGGTTGAGGTCATAAGCTTACATACACCTTAGCAAAAACCTTTTAACTTTTCATCCACATATTTCACAATTTCTGGTACTTTATCTGTGCAGTAATGTGAAACATCAAAATATTAGAAGTATTATGATTATATTTCAGCTTTTATTCAAAACAGAGGGTCAGAAGTTTACATACAAGTTTCTTAAAGTGGTGTCATGTTTTCAGAAGCCTTGACATCATTGACCTCCTGACTCTCTGACTTTGGTCCAATTTGACCAACCTTCTGTTTTGTTTGCATCATGTGAAAATCCTAAGAAATCAGATCCATCAAATCCACACACCCCATGAGGAGCACTGTGGACAAATTCCTCAAGTCTGGCTGATCCCCGGGAGCGATTTCTAAACAGCTGAAAGAACCGTGTTTATCTGTTCAAACAATAACATGCAAGTGCAGACAACATGGGACAACAGAGCCGCATGTCACTCCAAAAAGAGAACCGATCTGCTTCAGGCGGTGCTAATGAATCCGAGAACAACAGGCAAGAACAATGGAAACATTTTTGGAGGTAACGGGAAAAAATAAAAAGTGAAAGAAGTCATGTACAAACACAAGCTGAGAGAAGCCACTGCTACAAAAGCGCCTTCTACCAATACGACAACTAGAGTAAAGTACAACGGGATAAGTATTCTGAGGTCTGATGAGACGGACCATTGTGTTTGAAGCTTGGTCGCAGATGGGGTTCCAAATGGACAAGGAGTGGACCCAAGCACATGTCCAAACTTTCATGAAATTAGCTTAAGGACAACAAGGTACAGATGTAGAAGTGTCTGTACGGGAAAGATCCTCAAACCTGACTCGGTGACATCAGTTCTGAGACAAGGAGTGGGTCAAACGTTCACCAGTTTACTGTCAGGAGCTTGTGGAAGGCTTCCCGTAATATACAGAATAACTTAGTCACTCCCCTGGTACTGGTCCAAGTGAAAGTTTAAAACTAATTCTGCAAAATATAAACCGCAAATATGTAAACTGACTAAAGATTGTGATGTGTTGAAAAAAAAGAAAATGTTCTAGTATTTGGGAATTTCTGAAAATAAATTGAGCCATCTGATGTTTCTGGTATACACATGTTTACTTTGATAAAATATCAGGAATTGTGAAAAAATGTGGGTCAACCTATTTTTGCCATAGTAAACTCATAACTTTAAACATTCTATGACTGCAACGGTTTGAGAACTAAACAAAAACTAGAAAATCATTAAGTTTGATGCCAGTATCGGTGAATGTCGGCACCGATCCAGGAATATTTGTCGGACCCGATATTCAATGAACATCATAAAACTGGCTGTTATTTGGAGTTTTCCTCATTTATTCTGTAGTTACGGCAGGATCCATACATTTAAGTCACAATTTGACTCATTTAGAATGAGCTCAGTCACTCCTCTGGTACTGGCAGATACTGAAGCCAAAGTATTGATGACATTGATAATTATACAGGAAGCAGCAGTAAGATCTCAAAGGAATGTTTCCATGTTATCGTCATTCCCCTTCTGAGTTTTGTATGACTCAATGTTTGTAGGACCCTGCAAAGAATATACTTAAAGAACTAATTCATTGCTATTATGATTTTTGTGAATAAATGTGAATATTGTGTTGCATAAGGGCACAGGTGGCAGTGCCTTGTGGTCATCTCACGTCAGAGACTTTGGTAAATCAACTCTTTTCGTTTCCGTCAACATCAGAACAACTACCAGTGTTTCCCTTTATATTGTATTAAATAAACATGCTTCAGTTTGACTGTTTTCTTACCATGATCTATAATAACTCCTACACGTTACACATGATCCCTTCAAGAGGCTCAGGCTGAGTTAGTTTTACCAAGTACTTCACAAGAAAAAGAAATTCACATGACTTTGCAAATATGACTTTTATTGTAGTAGATTAATACACTACTACTTTTTACTTGAAAGGCTGCAAATATACACAGTTGAATCACATTTCAAAAAGACAAAACTCATTAAAGACCTAACTAGAGACATTAAAGACTGACAACCTTGATTTATATCAGATCATTGTGAAGGGAGGACTCATGGCCAAATGACATGGTTTACACAACATTCAAATGTCATGTCCTGATATACTTCAATTGTTTAAACAGGAGACTTAATATATACATATTTTAGTTTACATCTCGACTAATGTAAAAATTAGTATTTTCACTCATCTGAGAAAGATGTTATTGTATAAAGATTGTGGTACAATTAGTGCTATTATTTTTATTTGTGATAAGAATTACCATCAGCGTTGTATCAACATGTTCATCAACTTTGCCAACACCGGTCCAGAGATTACTAGTTTTTTTTATTCAAAATGACGATATTGAAAGTGAAAAGTCCTGTTCATGTCATACACTGAATAACTGATCTCATGAGGATGTGTGTCTAGAACAGGTCGTCCAGCCTTCTCACTAGCTCATGTTTTGGCACATGAGGATCCCACTTTAGAAAACCTCCTGAAATCACAATCACATTTCTGTCCACTAAAGTCAAAGTCCAGGATGTACAAAGGTAAGTGCACTTGTTGTCCGGCCGCTCCGCTCCCGCTCACGCTCACTTCTTGGGCAGCGTGTCCATATATTTGCAGATGATTCCCAGCATGACCTCATCAGCTCCTCCCCCAATGGACATCAGTCTACCATCTCTGAAGGACAAAGATACAAAGCACTGAGAACAGAGCCAAAGATTCTGCAAGACTACCCAACTGTGGAAAAGGTGGACCATTTTTAGATTTAGCCTCAAATCTAACATGGCACAGGCTAAATGAAGCTACACACACGCAAAGAACTTTCTACCTGTGTTTCCCACACCAAAATATGTACAATAAGTAACATCCTCCAGCTCCGGTCATGACCAAGCCGAGCATCAACATCTGGTACGCCTAATTAAAAGGAAATGAAGACACAAACCGGCAACAAATTGCTGTTCTCTGTCAGATGTTTGGGTAATCATATAATAAAATGGTTGGGAATGGGAATGCATCTCATAGATATTAGAGCCAAGTGGGTCTTGATAAGTATGCACATTTGAACTTTTAAAAACTCATCAAAAGATATTTTCCCGAATGTTAAAAGAAGCCACACAAGTTGTATTATAATCCGTAATTTAATTGAAAACTTGCGCTCATGCTAATGTTTGCATACGTATCAGATCGCAAATTAAACTAGATGGCTTCGTGGGATGAGAGCGTGGGGGAAATGAGACCTGAGAGTGAGTTGAGGGGCGGTGATAAACATTCAAACCTTGCAGAAATGGGTATAGCTCCTTTAAATTATAACTGCAGCAGCATTAATGATACGCATTATGAAAATGAAGCCCTTTTTCAGCCGACGCATTCATCAGAGTCACACCAGATCGACAGGAACACGCTGCTTCATGAAGCCACGGCTGTAATCCCAGGATTCACGTTGCAACGCTGATAAATCAGCGCTGTTGTGCTTAACTATGATTGCAGCTCAAAAAGGACAATTTTGAGAGGACATTATATTAGTGCACCTGTTTCATTCCCTTTCATTTCCAGTATGTTGACCATGTTTGAGTAATCTTTAGTGTTTCACCTTTCCACCCGCCCCATATCCATGCCCAATTCTCTATATTCTGATTTTAGGCATAAAACATGTTTCAGATCTATTTTTATATTCTTAAAGGCACACCGCGGACTTTGTGACCTAAAGAGTTGACACATATGAGTTATTTTATATGAATACTTGGGCCAATATACAGCGCTTGACACTTGCAATGCTCCGAGCGGGGCTGCCCTCTTGAAATACCGCCCATGTAAGTTTCGAGCAGACGGACCGTCTGCCACCAGGTCACGTGACTTGGAAGAAAGACTTGCTTTACGGCTACAGGCGCTGATATACTCATGGAGCTAAGGCTTTTGCTACTCATTTTTCACCTGCTCGACTCCTGGTCATGGCTGAGGCAAGGAAAAATTTTAAACCTTCGGAGGAGGCTAAAAAGAGGAAACGCGAAAGGGATCGTGCTGTAAGCTGCATGTCTGTATGAGCGCTGCTCTTCACCTGGTTCCTGGATGTCATCGACTGCAAAGATGTCATTCCACGCAGCACGAGCTAGACGCAGAACTCCCTCATCCAGGATATAGAAGTCCATGTGTGGTAGATTACTAATGCAGCGGTCTGGAGGCTGACCACAGCAGAGTCTCTCAATATCTGTAGGCATGTCTCTACAGTTTGAACACACACACCAGTGCATGCTGTCTGAATACACACTCAAAAGACACCGGCTGACTGTTTGTTGACTTTTGCGACAGTGCTGAGTTGCTTGTGGCCACTAGGGGCGCTAAACGTGAAAGTTGCAGGTCTAGCGCCCCTAGTGGCCAAGAGTTACACGGTGTGCCTTTAAGGTAAGGTAGAGTTTGTGAACCTGTAGTGAACTGTGTCCTCTGTATTTGACCCCACAATATCCTGATTGGGAGAACTCGTATTCTATATTGACCGCAAAATAAAATTAAAATGTGTTTAAAGAGTGTAAAAGTATTTTTAAATCACACAACCCATTGTGTCACACTCTCTATGAAGATGTATCACTTCAGCTTTGTCTTGCTCAAAGGGAGAAAAAAAATCCCATATTCACTGAGCTTTAAGACGGAAAACTAATTGAAAGGATAAATCAGCCAACTGTGACTGTTAATTACAGGTTATTTGTAACTTTGCAAGCTTTACAGGTTTTAATTTAACTAAGTGGCTCTTTAAAGGCGATACCTGTGCCATAGTTGCCATAGTTACCCAGCAGTTACTTTTTGTGAACCTACACAGCGATACAAGTACCTGATGTGAGCACCATATCCAGAAAACTTATAATTGGGCTAAGACTCATAACGGGATACTGCATGCGTCGTCATGGAGTTCTGATATCACAGCATCGTCAGATACATTTAACTGTCCCGACTTTATTTTAACAAGACCCAGAGGAGGCCCGTCATAGACCATACCATACCATACCATACAGGTTATATACTGTCTATGTGATGATATTTGGTGATAATGGAAGTGAAAAGTGGGAATCCCTGCTCCAAACCTCAAGTGCAATTTCACTATTGATCTGGTGGATCATTACACACGCTTAGCTTGTGTCTGTATCTGACGAGCAGTTTCTAGCGTTGCAGATCAATTTGTCAATATAGTGTTGTTATTCTGCAGCTCTCCTCATTAGGTTTCTGGTGCACAATGAGCCAGTTCCGTATGTTTGCTGGGGGCTAGATGGGTTACAGGGGCTATATACACTCACCTGCCACTTTATTATTATGTACACCAATCCAACTCCACTTTAATGCAAATTCCTAATCCTAATGCGACATTCGGATGGTAGGGTCAGAATTTGGAGTCAACAACATGAAAGCATGGGTTAGAAGGCATCCATCCTGCCTTGTATCAACGGTTCAGGTTATGGGGGTGTAATGGTGTGGGGGATATTAACTTGGCACTCTTGGAGTCCCTTAGTACCAATTGAGCATCGTTGCCACAGCCCACCTGAGTATTGTTGCTGACCATGTCCATCCCTTTATGACCATCTTCTGATGGCTACTTCCAGCAGGATAAAACACCTCGTCATAAAGCTCAAATCATCAGAGACTGGTTTCTTGAACATAACAATAAGTTCACTGTACTGTAATGGCCTCCACAGTCACCAGATCTCAATCCAATAGAGCAACTATGGGATGTGGTGGAACAAGAGATTCGCATCATGGATGTGCAGGCGACAAATCTGCAGAAACTGCATGTTGCATCAAATATGGACCAAACTCTCTGAGGAATGTTTCCAGTACCTTGTTGAATCCATGCCACAAAGGATAAAGACAGTTTTGAAGGCAAAAGGGGTCCAACCCGGTACTAGCAAGGTGTACCTGATAAAGTGGCTGGTGAGGGTATAATATACATATATAAGATTACAGCAGAGTAGGTAAGCAGGTAGATATATTTGTATGTATGTACAGTATTCATGTATGTATGGTAAATGGATAGTGCACTGAAGAGGATCACCTTTGCTTCTTGTGGCTTTATTTCAACACAGGCTCTCCATTTTCCACTAATCCATAAAGGCCAGATTTGCTAAGTCTTGGTAGATGTTCAGTTGAAGCTGTATTAACACTTTCTCAAGGCACAGAGTGAGTAGTGGGGGAGAGGTGTTCGGTCAGAGTGCTTTTTGACCTATAGTAGTTTATTGTTTTAAACCATTTTGTCTGACGTTTACAAGCTACTTCATGATATCCCTTTTCAGAACATGTATGAATCTGGTACGTTTGTAATGCAGTGGGCTCACCTGAAGAAGCGGCTGACCAGGACGTCGCTGGTGAAGCCCATCCCTCCCCAGAACTGCAAGCAGCTGTCAGCCAGCTCTCGAGCCAGGCGTCCCCCCTTCAGCTTCGCCATGGAGGCCAGCAAGGTCACATCATTGCCCTTCATATACAGAGCTGTGGGCAGCAGGCAGGGCCGAGTGAAAGAGAAGAGTGAATTAACTGATTCTGTGAGCAAATTATATCTTAACAAAGCTATAGTTCAAGCCTCAAGTTTACCTTTGCCAAACTGCACCCAAGATTTTCACAATTATTGATATTTTAAGAAAAACGTTCTGTGCTAGGTCAGGTGGACCAATACATTATTTTAATTACATTTTAGGAGGAAAATATAATTTTAAAAATATATACATTGTCAACATTTACGTTCTGTTGAGACAAACAAGTATTACTTATGAAACAAAAAAGCTAGCAAGCTGAGCTTTAATTTGGTTACTTAACACAGTGGTTCCCAAAGTGGGGGTCCCGACCCCCCGGGGGATGATTTTCTAAAAAAATAAAAAAATTAATATGGAACAAATAATTTTGCCCTTAAATATTTGATTTGATTAAAAAGGACTACTTGTTAAATTGTGTTTGGAGTACAACACGCTTCAAACTAAAATGGAAGTCACGTTAGCAAAATGAATGAAGATATAAAATGTATTTTGTCTCTTTAATTGCTGACAAAAATGCAGTTCCTTTTGTCAACGTTCAAGTCATTAGGCAAGGCATTCTTATTTTGTTTTTGCTTCATTTTCATCCACAAAAATCACTACACTTGTTGAAAATAAAAACTATGTCCTTCTAATCCTTTGGCATGTATTGATCCACCTGACCTAGCACAGATAGCTTTTTATTGTATTTCTTTTGTGAAGGTGTATGTAAACTTGAATGAATAACTGTCCTCTTCATCCTCAGCCCTTTGGCCAACACATTTGGTGTGTAACTTTTCTGATGAGGTTGGCTAATTATGGCTTTTACCTCAGCACAATATAACACTTATTTTTCAAGAAGGACAAGCTCTCCTCTCTACAGATTTGACCTGTAACTTACTCAAGTGAAATCAGACACTATCTATATATTTAGACGGGGCAGACTGGTCCCCGGTGAAGTTATGTGGTGCAGTTTTAGTAAATAATGGTCCAATAGAGTAATGATAAACTGATAAAGGATCACTCGAGTCTGTTTCCAGTGCGGCTGATGTAAGAGCAGCAGAGGCGGGGCTAAATTTGGGGCAGAACCATAACCAGTGGACTGGTCCCCAGGGGGTCCTCTGCCCATCATGAATGGGCGTCTGGACTCATTAGGCGTAAGCTGAGATACACATTTTCTCTTTATCTATACTTGATTTATACTTGATTCCTGTCAATATTGGATTGGTATCGGCCCTTTCTTATTGTAATCGTTTGTTCCATTTCACTTTTGACCAATTAACAATTTTGCATTTTGAGAAGACTGCTGTAGTGAATTTGGTCATTTCTTTATAAAAAACATAAGTGTATATTGCTGTAGCCTTCATGAGCAGTGTGGGGCAGCTGGGGAATCGTACCAACAGCTCTGTAGAAGAGCGAGCGCAGCAGCTCCACTTCGGTCTGGAGTTCAGCCAGTCTGAAGTGCACTGCCTGATGGGAGAGCACGGGGCGGCTGAACACCTTCCTCTGCCTGGTGTAGTCCACCGTCTGCTGGAGGATGAGGTCCATGGTGGTCATGACTACAGCAGGAGACAGGCTACTGTTATTCTACATCCTCAATGATCCAAAAGTACTTACTCACTGTTGGCCACGGCCCAGAGCCGCTCCTCCTGGAACTGAAGCATCTGATAGGTGAAGCCCATCCCCTCCTGACCAATCACGTTGGAGCAGGGCACACGAACATCGTCAAAGAACACCTCAGCCGTGTCTGAAGACCACATGCCTATTTTCTTGATGGTGCGGGCCACGTGCACGCCTGCAACACAAAAAGCACATATTCACACACCTTCAGTCTCTGCCTCTTGATGACACACCACTAACGCCAACATCAACCACTGTATTATACACTGTATATGTGTGTTATTGGCAGGAGCCATTCACTTTTTAACTGAACACAAATGGGGTTCAGTTTGTTGAGAGTTTTATGTGCCCCTCGCGGCCGCACAACTAAAATGATCCTAGCATAGCAGACAGTCATGGAGCATGCATTTTCTTTAAAGCAACAGTATGTACCTTTTTGAACAAAAGAAAACACCTGCATGTTTCAGATAAACCAACAGATAATTACAAATTCCATAACTAAAAATATTACTTCTCCAATATATCTTTGGGACCCAAAATTGCTTTGGGGCGGCATGGGCACTTACCTGGCAGCTTCATGGGCAAACAGATCAGGGACTTGTTTTTGTGGGGGGGGCCGTCGCTGGTGTTGGCCAGCAGACACATCCAGTCGGCCTGGGTGCCGTTGGTAGTCCACAACTTTCCCCCATTGATGACGTACTCGTCCCCTTTCCTCACAGCCTTGGTCCTGATGCCTGCATGACAGACTCAGTCACTCACTGGGATTGCTCACCGTGCAAGAACATCCCGAGGGGCCACAAAGGGGGTCACATGACCCCCCATCCAAGAACCTGAACACCTGCAGAGTCACCGTTTATATTACCTATATTTTCCCCACAAGCCATTTTGTTGATAAGCAAATTATAAATCAACATATTCCACACAGGTCTTCGGTGCCACTGTTCTATATGTCGCAGCTTTTATGACGAATATAATTGTTGTAATAATACCAATTATGAAATAAGGAAAACCAGAAACTTCTATGAGGTCAAAACACTAGGCAGCATCAGAAACCAAAATGGGGGCAAAGTTTACTACTTTAAGATACTAATAAAAAATAAATATACATATGAAACACTATAACAGTATAGCAAAGTCTAGCTTGCAATGTCTGTCCCTAGAAAGGATTTAACATTTTTACCCAAAATAATCTCTATTGTGAGGTCATAGTTTAAACTAAGAAACAAAATACAATTTAAAAATGTGTGTAAATGCTACATTTTAAACTATATACAGAATGATACCACTAAATCTTCAGACTATGATGTCAAGGAGAGAGTTTTTCCTCCAACTTATTCTTCAAATGACAATGACTTTTATCTAAATCTAACAGAATGCAATCTCCCACTTCTACCACTAGGTTGAAGTATATTCACATTTGGTTCATACTCCATTTGTCATGCTTATCCATTATTTCTACTGAAGAAATGCTTTCTCTTGTAAAACAAATAACAGTAAATATTGCCAGGACCCTGTTTAAGGCACTAACTTAGGGAAGTGGATTCCAGCAAATACTTCTGATACTACCATGCTAGAAAATAATAAAATGAAATAGAGTGAAAACCATCCTTACTGGAGACATCCGAGCCAGCTCCTGCCTCACTCACACCCAGACAGGCCACTTTGTCCCCCAGGATGGAGGGCTGCAAGAACTCTTTCTTCAGAGCCTCGGAGCCAAACCTGAGCACACACACACACACACACACACACACACACGATACACACACTCCTAATTAGGCTACGCTGAGCAACAATCACAACACACGCATCTGCAGTCCAACAAACACATAACACATGGCCACGGCGGCTCATCCTGCGGCATTCTGGGAGGCTGTGCTCTCTGCTCTGGGTCCTGGGAGAACAGGTATAAATATTCTAAGCCCGGTTCAAAAGAGTTAGTTGCATCTCATCATGGCCGCTCATCACCTGTGCACTAAAGTTTGGTTCTGTCCTGCATATTCTTTTTAATAAATTCATTTTTATTCAATTCATTTATACATATTTTGGCATATTTATTTTCATTTGAGACATTTTTATCTTTCTTTTTTCTTTTTGTAATTTATTTCAAAAACATATTTTTCATGGGGATGCAGTGTTCCAGACCTAAGCACCTAGAGTCTGGAAGAGTCTTCCTGAGGGTGTGAGACAGGCTGCTATCCTGGCTATATTCAAGTCCAGGCTAAAAACAGTTCTTTTCAGCTGTGCCTTCAACTGATCATCAGGCAACCGATCATCATTTTATCACTGATATTTACACATATATATGTATTTAGTACTTTTTAAATTCTCTTCTGTTTGTGTTTTTACAGTGTCCACAAAAGAACATTCAACGGTGTTTTGGCAAATGTCTTGTTGGGTATTCTGTATGTTGTCCAGATTGTT